>OX352212.1:3761380-5015174 GCA_947086425.1 Xanthorhoe spadicearia
AGAACTTTAAATGAATGTTCCTGGGGATCGGTAGACAAGACATAATTGATTCATGAATCGATGAAATACGAGTATGACTTTTTCCAATGCAGCCTCATAAATCAGACGCGCCTGTAATACACGAGTGCTGAGACGCTATTCAGCATTCTACAAGGTTCCTAAGAAGGAAAATGTAATTAGTCCTAATTTACCCCTCATACTCGCTCGGCTGTGTATTCGTAGCACTGCTACGAATGCTACGATTCAAACATGATTACGTAGCACAGTCGGTACTTACACAAGCACAATGCAGATTTCTGAAAAACAGTTTCCTAATCTCGTGCTGCATTTTCCTACTTTTTAGTTTTCCAAAACAAAATATTTTCCCTCGGTTCATAGAATCACTTTTACACGGAGCCTTATCAATCAGTGCTTGAAAAATTAATCAAAACTGAGCTCATCCTACATATCATATCGTGTTTAAACAAAAGATAAGAAAAAAATGTAATAAACGACGCGGAATTGCAATTATTAATGTAAAATGTTAGAGAGAATGTAAATGCATAAAGGCCTCTCATAGAACACTTTAGCGACATTGGAATGTAATTAGTCTTGTTATAGTGACTAACGGTCAGTCTCAATAATCTATCTGTCATTGGTTCAGTTCACTGCGGTGCGGATGTATTTTTGACATTACTTACGTACAAAATGTTACAAATATTTACCGACACAAGTTCACTGGCCTTTAACAATACCGAACATTCTACACATCGGTGAAATAATTTTTGAAATCGGCTGAGTAGTTTTGCTGAGAGTCGGTTGAGTAGCAACCGATTTCAAAAATTCTTTCACGGATGAGTAAAATGAACTGTCCGGGTGGTTATAGGTTATGTTTTATCTTGGCAGTTTAATTAGTACACCCGTGCAAAGCCGGGACGTATATGAACAATGTGTTAATTTTCTAAACTATCCGATTCGCAAACCGTGTTTTTCCTGTTTTCATAACACAAAGGCAACAATAATAGTTATGCAAAGTAGAATGTTTGTTCAAATATGATGAAGGTAGAGCAACCGCTTAGAGGAAAACGAGGTTAGGTGTTAATCACAAGGTTGATTGTAAGCGAAATTAACAGTAACTAACGCGCAGTGCGTGTTCGAAAAACGTGGTGAGCACAAGCCTAAAATAAAATTAAAGTACTCATGCATAAAATAGCATTTGCTTAGTAGGTATTTACTTCATAGAATCTTACCAGACTTCACTACAAGTAGGTACAGTCTATCTATTACCCCTACCATTATAATCTCATCAGTCATTTTACCTAGACTTGACATCGCCTGGCTTCATATGATTTTACGATCTCTGCATCTGTATTGGTTATCTATAAAACTAAGCGTTAGATCTGTAAGTATATTTTGATTCTGTCTTTTTACTACGATTGAAGATGGACTTGTAACTAATAACTACTAGCGCAAACAAATCAATAAAGTCATAGTAGGTAGGTATAGGTACTGATATTGTACTGAATTTATGGGGATCATAAAGAATGGTATCGACTTTGGCGAAGTTACAAAGTAAACAAGTAGATGAGGAAATAAAACATTGTACAATACGCAGTACTGTCGCCTCGGGGTAAATCTTTTACTAATTCAACTCAAAAGAATAAAATCTTACTTTAATTGAATTATATTAAAACAAGATTACATAACATTAATGATTTTATTCCTAATCTTTTGCATTTCTTTTTGTGTTTTAAGTACCTATGCTTGTAAGAATATGACTCCGTGGCTTAAAGGTTTTTAAACCAAAATTGTCAATATAACATGTTCTCTGAAGTATGGAAGCGGACTTATAATTGTTGGGAACATCTTATCCTGAACGATCTATAAAGAAAATCTAAGAGTTACGACACGTGCATATCGTAAATAAACCGGGCATAGATATGGTTGAGTAATTTGTTTTCGATGATTCGTCTTCTGAGATGTTTACAGCCTATTTTATTATCTTTTACTGTGGCATAATAGTGTCAAGCGGTTGCAATTCTTTGTGTGACAATGAAACTCTACACATTGTGTAAAGTGATCGTAAAGGTAATAGAATAAAGAGTCTGGCAAAATTAAATAAATATCAAACTGACTTCAATTTCGTAAAATATGAGGAAAAATTCTTGCAAATTTCTGTTCACAACTCCAAAAATCTTCATCAGATTATACGTATATAATAATATTTAATTATAATAAGAAGTAAGTAGGTACGTAAATAAAATTACATTATTAATTCCGATGTTGAGAACATTAAAGTCGATTAAAAACATTCTATCGATCGACCAATTCATCTGGTGACACCCTAATCTTTCCTATTAGGCATGTCAGCCTTTTTGGAATGCAAAGGTCTACCCAAGGCCGTAGAATACCCTCTAAAGTGTCTTGAGAACCAAGTAGAGCCTTCCATTATGCTTTTCATTTTATATTGTATCTTTTCGTGAATCACGAACACAAAATCCTCTTTTGTACGCAGCTCTTAGGAAAAGCAGTGAAAACATTTCGTTATTAGCTTTTGGGTACCAAAGTAAAACTGAATGAGAATTAAGTGAAAATTATGGAGATATTCTTTTGGCTACATTACTTCTGTGGACCCAAAATCTTTGGTCTCGGGTTAATAAAATAAAGATTTGTTATTGCGGGTAGTCGGACCTTTACTATGTTGACCGAAAGGAAATAAAATCAGCTTTTAACATTAGACGTGCTATTTGTTTAGTGTACATTTCCATATTTTTACAAATTAAACCAAAGCGACTAATACACGTAATAAACACGAAAGTTTGTGTGGATGTTTCTTACTACAAGCAAAAACTACTAAATGAATTTGGCTGAAACTTGGAATGTTTATGGTTTGAAATACACATATGCTACTTTTATCCGGGTTAGTACCACATGAGTGAAGCCCTGGGTTTTAGCTTGTAGTACATGTGTGTACAGGGTTACTGGGTAAGTCGACATAGATCCTTGAGGGGGTTGTAGTTTCAATAATTTGTGACTGAGTAGCATATGAAAAAGTCTTTGTATATTATATTGAATTTTCATGAAAAAGCCTCCCATAATCTAATTAGTATCATTTTTATGCTTCATAGAATTTCAATTTGTCATTTAAATCCATCCAGCTGCAACATGTGTTTTATACAAGTTTTGTATATATTTTTAAAACCCCCCAAGACAGTACTCAGCAGCTTTATTGAGTCAAAATTAGAAAGCAAGCTCTCATGAACTTCCCTCTAACGAATAGTACTGCAAATATCACAAGCTAAAATAGTAATATTTCAATAATTATGGTTCAAATAAATACAAATACGTAAATGTATTTAAGCTCGGAGCATTAAAATTGAGTACGCGCTTCGTAAAGCTTGAACGGCCGTTCTATGATTTTCTCGCGTCATAAATGTCGTAGTGTTGCCATTCCGTTGATGTCATTTAATAACCGACTTCAAACAACACTGTATACATGCATTATTTTGTGTGTTAATACTGATTTTTCTGTCAATTGTTTACCGAATATTTAAAAGTGGGTTAAAGTAGTTTAACTTTTACCACAACTAACGATATAACTCGTTTCTCGTTTCGATAAACATTCTCACGTTCTGCAAGTTAAGTTTCTTCTATAAAATAAATAGGTATGCACAAATACTTTAAAATAATTATTTTCTACAGATTCTACCGGGCCAGAAGGAGATGCCTTATAAGTGGGCTGCATATCTGCTGTTTCACATGCACTTCGCGCAAATATTCCACACGGCATCGATCTGTCTCACTCTATCGCTGGCTGTTTGGAGATATGTCGCTATCAAGTAAGGTTTTTACTAATTTTTTTTAACTTAAACTTAAATGTTTAGTAAGTCAAATAGATCCCGATATCCAGATAAATCAACACTTATACTATAAAACAGGCAAATCGAAATAAATCGAAACATTATCACGAATCGCTTTCAAAAGGTAAAGTTTTCCGCGAGTGGAGATACTCATGCACACGTTAAATGAAATGAAATCATGCAAATCAGACAGGAAACTCACGTAAAAATATTATATATTATATTATATAATAATCGAATAATCGAAACGTAAATCAAAAATATTTTTACGTGAGTTTCCTGTCTGATTTGCATGATTTCATTTCATTTCATTTCATTTAACGTGTGCACATTTGTCAGAATTGTGACAGCTTCAAGGAAATTATTATAATGGGACCCAGTTAGCTTTCTAATATCGTAAACGAGATTGCAACTGAACTCGTATGGGATATTAAATTCTGCAAAACGTGTCTCAAATGCTGTATTTGGTCGTCTGAACTACCATCTTAAAAAGATAGGATAAATAGGTATACCCTACTGCAACATGGTAATAAGTACAGTCGCGATCATAATAATTTGATGCATACGTACAATACGTACATACATACATAATTATAATCACGCCATAGGAGTAGGCAGAGACCATGGACCTCCACTTGCTACGATCTTGACACACCTCTTCTGCCTCATTCACTCTCATTGCAATCTTCATACATGCTCGCCGGTTTAGGGTACTTTTGACCCGACCCTTTTCCAAAATGTCACCAATTTGGTCAAGGCATGTTCGCCTAGGTCTTCCCCTTCCAGCATTTGATGCATGATCTCCAAATATTTGTTTTGGCTGTTGTTGTACCTTGGAACAATCGCGTTACAGTCAATCTTGGGATTAGATAAGGACTTTGTTTCTAACACTTTAGTGTTTGCTTATTTGTTTGGGTCAGTGTTTAGAGAACATTTATTAAATAAATATGAATAACAAGATAGAATTATCTTTACTAGGTTACGTTGGTTTGTTTGTTTGACGGAGGTAATCTCTAAAACTACTCAGCCTATTTCAAATATTCTTTTTCCGATGTGTAGAATGGACTGTCGGGATGGTTTTAGGCTATATTTTATCACGGTAGTTTCATTATTACACCCGTGCAAAGCGGGACGCAGTGCTAGTTTGATTATACTTAAAGTTTGTACATACCCTTCCGTTCCCCTTATCGTTCTTTTTACGTGGCGCGACTTATACCTTGTTTTGTTTTGTTTTTAGCTCCGTCAACCTTTGCCCCGCACCCATTATTTTTTCCATTAGCGAAATGTTTGGACTAATTTTGATAATGTGTGTGGTTCCAAAATATACCTCGCACCGTAAAATAACTACTGTTATTTAACACAACGCGAAATTAATCACCCGTCTAAAATAAATATCGTCCATATTGCCCAAATACTGAAACGCTAATTAAAATAAGTGGTGCTTTTCTATGACATAATTTGACGTTTGTCTATAGAGATAACTTAACTTAACTGTAAAAAATAACTTTCTAAATGGTTAATTAACGTGTGAGTATTCAGGCATTAGACACCGGAATGTTTTAGTGCAACTCACTATAGTTTTGAAAATGAAATAATGAATGAATGAAAATACTTTATTGCACACAGAAAGGAACTTATAAATACTGAAATAATAATCATCATCATCATCATCAGCCTTTCTCATCCCACTGCTGGGTATAGGCCTCTCTTCGTTTCCGCCACTCGCCCCTGTCCCGCGCCAATCTAACCCAAGTCCGACCTGCGGTCTTAACAATGTCGTCAACCCATCTTGTTGGCGGACGACCCACACTTCTATATCCTTCTCTTGGCCACCATTCAGTAAGCACTCTACTCCACCGGTCGTCACCACGCCTGGCCACGTGTCCTGCCCAATTCCACTTGAGCCCCAATATTCGCTTGCTAACGTCATGTACTTTAGTCCGCTCGCGAATTACCGAATTGGGGACTCGATCTAGAAGTGTGATGCCGAGCATGGCGCGCTCCATGGCTCTCTGTGCGACTCGGATCCTGTGCACAGTCTCCTTTGTGAGCGTCCATGTCTCGGCACCGTATTTATAATAATTTATGCTTATATTTTGTCGTTGCAATGATTCATGTTTATCCATGCACATACTTATTACCAATGTGATCTCTTTTCAATATTTAAATATAATACAGAGACAGCCTTCTTATAATTTGCCTTCTGGGTCTCTTCCTTGTATTTTGTTTCTGTTTATAATAAAACCGTCCTGTCGTATCAAATAAACCTATTTATTATTATTTGTATAAGACGATAATTCTCCATAAGCGTTGTCGTGTGGGGACCTGTTAGATTAATAAGAAAGATATTTACATTATCATCCAAGGCAAGACGGTTTCCTAAGTTTCTGCCGCTCTATATATAGGTATACTCGCATCACCTAACTAAAGTAATCACGATTCTTGAATTTTGCAACCCCATAAGATGTATGCAAAAAACTGAGTGATAAGTGATATAATCAAATTTAATTACACCTGAAATACAAAGAGAATTTGAGTAGTGTACAATAAAACCCTGTTCCGAGAAGGTATCAAAACAAATTACATTTATGAAAATAGTTTACAAAAGTTATCTCGTTAAAATACATTTTATTATATTCAGAGTTTGCAGGGTAGCTACTTTTTGTGGTTAAATTTGATTCTGACAGAGGTTATCTAACATTATACAAGCATTTTTGAACTAACTAGCCATACAAAATGTACAGAAGCGTCGCAAGTTCGCAAAACATATAGAAGAGACAGGGCGCGAGCGCAACTATTTACTTCCGCAACGCGTCGTCTAACGTCTCTTCAGTCTGTCCTGCGCTTAAGACTTTATAAAAGAAAAGCATACTTACCTATCCAGTTAATTAGTTCAATCTCAAAGTTCAGTCGAGGCGAGAGGATTCTAGAAATTGGAAAGCCAAGGTGAAGATATCAAGCCGAATGACATTACAGTACTGACCATGGAAACTTAATTAACTTCACTCAATGAGTGGCAATCATCTAATTTTATAAAAAGTTTAACAGCTCGAGAGTGCAGGAAATTAGATGCAATTTCCTGCATTCTAAAGATACATTTCTGATAACACTAAAGATGATTTTAAATGGGATTACCTCGGGAGAACTCTATCAAACAAGACAAGCATTTTCAAATCAATTGACGGAATAGAACAGACATGAAAAATAAAAACATTTCTTACTTAACTCCGCAAGTCCTCATCAAATCCACAACAATTAAAACATAACATGAACACACATAAAAGCAATGAGGAAAAGGAAGATGATTGCTCTGAGCATAAAACAATCTATATCGTGATACCTACATACCTAACTAACTTCTATTAAAAAAAAAATCAACTTAAAAACCATCGATCTTTAGAAAATTCTATACTTATTTGAAAGCAGGTTTTATTGTAGGAGGTAAAAAATATTTATAATGGTTCATCTTCTCTTATTTTATTCCGCTCTATATACCTCAGTTCATTAATTCAGGATGATGGTGAGATAAACCAAGAATGGAATATATAAGCTAAAAATAGAATGAGGGATAAATGAGAATGTGTGTGGTGAGGAATTAACATATTGAGAGAAAGTTTTAGCATCAGGGTCAGAGAACGGACTGTTATGCAGAAGGGAAGGTCACAAAATATAAACTAAATTTTAAATACGTATTGTTCAACATTTAAAAAATCATTATAATATCTTCTGAACTGTATTTATCCTAACTTGGTTATTAATTGATCCCATCAAATTTTTTATTTGCTATTTATTCGACAACGAACTACTCTACCATTTATTTTGTTTTTTACCTTCGAGGTTATGTATACTGTAAAATAGATTTTGTATAAAGCGCGTAAAGTTAAGTAGATATTTTAAATGCATACCACATTTTATGGTAAAAAGTACGGGTACCTACTCTGTGAAGTTGTAAAATGCAGACAGAGTAAATACATTTATGAAATTCATAGCACAAGGCAACTTTTTATTACGCTTTTTAAAATATATTAAAAGTTTATAGCTACTGTAAGTACAGGATGTTTATTTTAACCTATAATACAAAAGTTATAAACACTCTGCAAAACTTGTGTGAACTTTCTGTCTGCACCGAAGCTTCCAACAAAATAACCATAATTTAATAAAACATGACAGGACTCTGATTTCAAAGTAATATTTTATTTTTGAGAATAAAAATATTAAATTAATGTTCGCTTTTAAATGAAAATATTAAATGACATTAAAATGAATTTAAATTGGTGTACTTACTTGAAAACATATTCGTGCATATTAAGGGGCCAGTCTATGCGAAACTAGCACCATTGGCTTATTTATTTGACTATTTCGTTGAATAAAGGAATTTAAAAGAAAATTCTAATTCAGTTTGTGAAACACATCCTAAGCTTTTTTTTGAGATATCTGTAATAGTTTTATTTTGTATAGTATAGGAAGAGTAGCAAAAACAGAGTTTAGTGGCACCAAGTGCATTTTAGCTATTCTTTTAAATTCCTTTGTTCAACGCAGTAATTAAATAAATAAGCCAGAGGCGCAAGTTTCGCAAGGACTGGTCCCATAAGAAATATAAAGCTTCCGCCAACGGCTTCGCCGTAATCTCTTGTCTCATGATCTAATGAATCGGTAAAACTTTGCACTTAGAAAGATTTACATAATTTTATTTATTTCACAGGTACTCGGACAAAAACCACATTTTGTGCACGGAGAGACGCTGCAGTACTGCAATTCTAAGCAGTTTTATTCTACCCCCTATACTCTGCATTCCTACGTACATGGTAAGAAAATTAAACTTCAGTCACAATGCATTAAAACAATGGGGTAAATAACTAGAGAACAGTTTACAGCGCAGGTATGTTATCAGTTGCATGTTTTATGTTATTCAGTGTTTGTTGCTTACTTATATCAGTAAAATATACTTTAGGAAGGTAAATAGGAATTTAGTGGTTGTGTGACCGCAAGTGGCATTATTATCTGAGCGCTTCCGTGCTTCGGAGGGCAAGTTAAATTGTCGTTCCCGGCTTTTAAAGTCGTTACGCCATGACGGAAGGACGGTCTTCCCCTTTCTCGTCTTCCTTCTACTTTTCTTTCTATGATGTTTCTTATACAGCTGGTCATGTCGTATCTGATGTCCATTCATTCTTCCTCTTCTGTGAAACTATCAATCATGTTTGTGTTAAAAAGCGCCTGTTTCAGAAAGTAATATTAGAAAGCTAACACTAGTTTTTCTTTTTGAAAGATATTTATGCTGTACTTGCCTCTACCTACCTACAGTCTACACCTAGAAATTATATTTTCAAAGTGCTTTCTCTTATATTTAAATAATGCCGTCTACCTAATCATAATTTTAATGGGTCTGTGTATTATTTAGATGAAGCACAGTTACGTTCAACAATATTAACTTACATGTTGTTAAGTGTGTAACGTTATATTGTTGAGCGTATAATATAAACCATGTAACTATAGATATTGAAAACTACGAAATATACTCCTCCGCTAAACCGATCCAAAACCAAAAAGGTTTCCTCTCGAAGTTTTCGCAAAGGCCACCCAACCATCCCCCTTCCACAGCTAAGCCCTACTATGCCGGGCTAGTCAGGGCAAATCCAAGAACAGCACCATTGAAAACCTGTGAAGAAATCTGTGTTATCTGAAGATGGACTGTCGCAAAGTCTCGCCTGAATCAATTAACTATCCATGTAACTCTAGTTAAAATATTAATTTACTCTCTTGTTTAACTTGCTTAAGCTTTCTGAATTATTTACTTTCCCGGGAAGCTTTAAATTCTACATAAAATCACTTTTATACCGTTCACAAAATTCCGAAGTTCTTATAAAACATTTTTGTCTAAATTCATAAAATGTCTAGTCTAACAGAATATTAGTCATTGTTCGACTTTTCACCCCTTTTCAGTCCATTAGCTAGTGATGTAAAAGAATTCTAGTTGATTAAACACGAAAGGTTTTTAACAGTTTTCTTGCGGTTACGGCATTTTGCTACGGCGTAGAGGCGCTACGAGACAGCTACGACATATTTTATAAAAATGTTAATATTTAATTTATGGTCTTAGACAACTATAGATGATAATATAGAGGCCAAAGAGGAAGCCCTTAAGGGCATGGATGTGAACAACACAGGGTTGGTTAGAGTGGCGTTTTGAGGGGTGATGCTTATACCCAGCAGTGGGCTATCGTTTGAGCATGATGAACTATAGATTAGTAAGAACTGGCCAAGTATGTGTCAAACCACGCTGGATGCAAGGTTCTATAGTTGTCCACTAGTATTTATACCACTATTAATGCAACGCTGAGATTGGACCTTGGTCAAACCGTAATGTTGAATGTTACAAGGGACGCGCTAATCTAATCACTTAAGTCGTCCTTCTTTACCGTTCTCATTCTTTATTCTATAAGTGTTTTTGTACCTATGTTTTGTTCCCTTTTTTTGTTTGTTTATGTGTGAAATCAATGTTTATAAATCTATTTTGGTTGTAAAGGGAGCTTTTAAATTATCTAGCCATCATGACGGAACCAATTGATATAATAAGCATTACGAGTTCAACGACGAAAGTATTTCTTAACTTTAGTAAAATGTGAGCATGTAACTAGTGTAGATTTAGACGTGACTCTGATCTTAGACAATTTATTCATCATTTTACATTTTTTTTTATGTAAATTCCAAGTTTTAGCCAAAACCGTTCCGAGAAACATACATTCAATCATCCACACAGACAAACAAAATCCGCGTAATAATATTATATTAGGTAATTTTTGTGTACGGTTTTGAAACTTTAGCGCATTGTTTATGAACCAAGTTTTGAACACATAAGTTTTCTAATAGTTAGACTAAAGTTTGATACAGTTTACGCACTTGTTTGTGATAGATTTCTGTTTCTGGATCTAAACCACTAAGTATTCGGCAATTTTGTTGCTAACTTCTAAATTTCCCCTAGGAAAACTTAGTTACAAAATTGTAACTAGACAAGCGTCAGACGTCCCTAATGAGTGAAAGATGTGGGCAAATAAAACTTGAGAAGAAATTTTTTTAAGTTTTTAAATCTTTTAACGAAATTTGCTATTCCTCCTAATTTTTTTTGTTGAAATCAGAAAAAAATATACTTATATTTTAAATAATAATAACATGTATACGGGTTCCACCTCGTAAAAACTTACATCCTCCTGATAGACTACCATTAGGTAAACAACTGGACAATGGGGGTTGGACCCGGACTTCATATTCAAACTTGACATACCTGCATACTTTTTAACATAATATATCATTTTGTTTGCAGGTTTTCGATATTCACACTGCGATCGTTTTAGAACCAACTGGCCCAATGATTTTGTACCACGTAGATTCAGACGAAGAGGGACGACTCTACCAAATTAATTTCTGGGTGCACGCAGTAGTCATCAAGCTTCTTCCCTGCTGCATCCTTACAGTCATCAGTCTATGGTTGATAAGAGAAGTCTACAGTGCCAATCAGCATCAAAAGAAAATAAGAATCTACAACGCATGCCCAACCAATAACAAAGCAGTAAAGCGCCAATGCAAAGCGGATAGGAGAACAAATCGAACAACAAAGATGCTCCTCGCCGTTCTTCTTTTGTTTCTGGTCACGGAACTCCCACAAGGGATACTAGGCCTTATGAGTGGGCTGTTAGGCCGATGTTTCTTTAAGCGATGCTATGATTTGTTTGGAGAGTTGATGGATGCTTTAGCGCTGGTTAACGGGGCGATAAATTTTGTGCTTTATTGCTCCATGTCGCGGCAGTTTCGGATGACGTTTGGGCAGATGATGTGGCGAGCGCATCTTCATCGCTGGCCTCCACCGACCGCTTCTCACTCCGATGGACAGAACACGTGAGTACAAACTCTATTTGTTTCGTGACTAATGTTGAGTCCAAGGTTATTTATTTATTTATTAAAGCCAAACTAAGAGGTGCTCGATTTTGCGGTCTTTCGTTTAGAATAAGTAATTTGAATATCTGTTATCTTGCAAGGGATCTGGGAATGTTTCATCATTAAACATGCAATTAAGATCTAAATCAGAAATAAAGATTTCATCTAAGATAACCAGAGTTCATGACGTGTTAAAGGGTGACGTTTGAGTAGAATAAATATTATTCTTCTTTCATCTATTTGTGGAGCACTAAATAGTGTGGCTAGACTATTGGTTTACTGGAATTTCTATTTTTGAGTGACTTTGAAACATCTTTCTTTACTGCCCCTCTAGTCATATTACATTTTTAATATTGATTTACAAATTTCTTTAGAATAAAAACGAAAAAATATGTATACTTAAGTAAGAATTAATTATTGTCATTCGCTGAGCAAAACTCGAGCGATCTGAAATCTCTAACGATGATATAAATTCTATAAATACGAAGCGTTTGTCACTTGGCTACAGGGACTGTTTTATTTGTTTTCTCTGAAATTATAAATACAGAGATACACTTTATTTTGCTATTCAAGTGGATTATTCATAGGTAAAATGTAGTTTTTTTTTCGGATAAAACAGCGGAAGCACCCTGTTGACAATAAACTTGACATGCACCATTTACCTGCTCACTCTCTGTACGTAACAACTCATTGAAAAAAGCACCAGCAAGCATTATAGCGTGAAATTGCTCACCCTGTATAAACACGAGCTATTTAAAAAACATCAGATACTCGTACACCTAAAGCGGTTTCACTCAGACAGACAAATAGCTATTTCGTGAACAAAATCCATTATACAAATTGGTATTTCAACAGAAATATTTTCAATGTAGCCAAGTCTAATTTCTTTACCGCAAAAATAACTGAGATTTCACTACTAGCTATCAGTCGATCGGGTTGGAAATATTATTCAGGTAGTCTGTTAAATATCGAGGAAGTGATGTTGTTTTTAACCGACTTTAAAAGTAGAGGAGGTTCTATGTCCCACTGCTTGTATATTTTGATGTTTTTTCAACTATTAATTATCAACACAGATTTTTCTTTCTATGAACAGATTTACACCTTCTAAATGCAGGAAATTGCTCTTTACCAACGAAAATGAAATCAATGATTATTGCCACTTGTTGTTTTCTAATAAATATCTTGTCATCTAAAAATAGTTTAATAAAATATTAAGAATCAGACAGGCACTAAGTGCGACAGACTACTTGCATATTTTATCTTAATCACATGTCGACCCACTTCTTAGCGTGGGAGCTTCCGCGCCTTCTAATAAGATAATACGCTTTTCGTTCACTTACTACCTACGAGTATTTTGTAGATTTTATGAAAGATAATCTAAAATATTTTAGGATCAAAAGATGACGAAAGAGGAAGAAGACAAATCTTCAGAGTACGAATCAAAAACATCTGATATTAAAATTACGTAGACAGGCATATTTACTGAGAAATACATAGTTGGCATGTTTATTTATACAGTTTATGTCATTTAAATGTGCAAATTTAAACAATTAAGTTCAAGGTGTTTTATATCTATACCTAATAGGTATATGTATTAAAAAAAAATGTAGCTTAGTATTATTTCAGTCATATGGTTTAACACAAGCATTTAGTTGCTTAGCTTGGGAATAAATGACGCTGTGTGAAATGTCCCAAGGATATTTATTTATTTATTGTTTTTAAAATATAATTTGTTTGTTTCAGCGGGAAATCTTCAGTACCCTGAGGAAAGCTCGTGCAAGAGAAACATGCGAGTGTTTTACAACAGTTTGTGTGATTATTGTTTTGTGGACAGTAACATTTATGATCATCTAGCGGATGTCAAGCGGGTATTATCATAGATTACAAAAGTATAGATACCTCATCTCGAACATTGAAATCACTCCTATTTTTCTTCGGGTTATTTTTTGGTGTTTGATTTTTGCGGCGCCCCTAGCTATCATTTAATAGCTCGCCGGGCAAACTTCGTACGCATTAAAATTCAAAATAAGCCATTTCGTATAAGTATGCAAGAGAATATAAAATCTCTTCAGTATTCAAACTGTCAAAACTTTACGTCAGCGCCTTAGCTTACGTCAAAAGCAGTTCATTTTATACTCATAGGACCTAATACTGAATTAGCTTTAAACAGTCATAGGTAGTAAGCCGGCAGGTTTTCCATTATAAGTATACTTATCATGATTTATGAAAATCAATCTGCACGTACAATCACCTACGTGTGGTTATTTGACATAATGATGTATGAATACTTGTCACAGTGCCTCTTGCGGATGGGTTAAGTACTTACTAAAAGTATTTTGAAAGTCGCTTGTCTTCAACAATATATCAGGAAATATTGGCAAGACACGAGCACTTTAGTGCAGTCAAACTTATCACAAAAATTGTGCACAAAACACTTAGCTCTTGCCAAATATAAATCGGGCTTTAAAGCTTTGAGGAACGATTTATCAAACAAAAGCAGAAATGCACTTCGATGTGGCTGTTTTTACAATTTCAGCTCGAGTGTTGTGGAGAAACTTTTATTATTTTTTCCGATGTCTTCGCTCGGAAACGTTAGTTGTTGCAACATTTTAGACTTGAAAGTTGGCTCTCTGTTAATCCAGATATCACGGATACTTACAATAACATTACCACAGATAATAAAGGTATCTACAAAGGTATTAAGTCAGCTAAAACGGTTTACCAGTTTATTTATTTTTTAAAATTCAAATCAGGTTTGTATAGTCTCGAGATTCTTTTCACTATTTATTTACTAAGATGAATAATTTGAATGTATTTCTATCAAGTTCCATCGAGCTAACGATGCCTATTACTCAAGTTCCGTTTAAAATTTCTTAAAATAAGTTTCGAATGTTGAAGTTTTAAGTTTTTTTATTTTTGATTTCAGAAGTTATAGTAGAATTTCTCTACATAATTTTATACTAAGGTAAGAATAAAATAAACAGTTTATGTTTCAATGTCAATGTTTCTCTTGTGCGTAACAAACTAAATTATTTAAACTTAAAATAAAATAACTATTTAGGATGTGCTCATTTTTACATGTTGTACATATCGTTGAAATTAATTTTAATAATAAAATGCTTTGCAAATCCTGGTTGCTTTTTATTTTATCATAAGTACCTTTTTGTTTACGACTTATAAAACTAACTTATTACAGATAATTTGGCGATTTCAGTAAAGCAATTTTAACTATTGACTGATACTGATACTAATATGGTCGAGCTAGGCTAATCAGAAAGCTAGGAGATTTTACTCTGTTTCCCGAAATTGATGGAATCCGCATTCTGAATGAAGCTGTGTGGAAATATGTCCAGGGATATTTAATTTAATTGTCAGCTGCTATGATCCTGACCTACTACTTTTCCATCATTTACTTAAGCACTAATTATATTCGAACTCTGTCTCTTTTATTTCAAGCTGTCCAATTCACATTCATAACATAGGTATTAATCGTTCCTAAAGCAATATGGTTCATTTCAGTTAACTTACTTATAATGTTAACTGAAATGTTTGCAAACGTCGTCATGGACTTGCAAAAGTAAATAAGATTTATGAGCAAAGTTCTTCCTGCAGTAAAACATGTGAGTAAACAATTTCAAATTCGTGACGTAACGACTGGGACTAAATAACAAACCTATTAGAGTAGGTACAAGTCGGTTTTTTGTTACACAAGTCATTATACAAGTAGCAACTGAAATGTTAGAGAGTTTGAGTTTTAATCACGGTACAACCGCGGAACAAGTGAAAATAAAACACAAATTGTTTAGATACAAATTATATTCACCTTTATACAAATAAGTACCATATATAACATACACAGTAGTAATTGCCATAAAAGGTAAGAAAAGCACATTTTCGATGCACGAGATGATTTCGTCAGCGAGAGCGTTAGTACTTCTATTCGAGTGCATTGAAGGGGGAAATAGCCTTTCATTACGAATATGAGGAAACAGACATTTTGATTAATTGACAGTTAAATACTTTTCAGCCTTAGGGCCGAAAGTGCTATTTTCAACCCTATTAACAGGCAACTTTATGCGTACTTTCCGTGTATGAGTAATGAAAACATGGTATGTTACATAGCCTTAAGAACTAGGTTGGAACTAATTTAGATCGCAAAATAGGTAGTTGGTAAAAGTTACATCACAATATTTTGGAAGAAAAGTTGTTTACGTTTGTAAAAGGTAATTTCCGGGACCACTGATCCGATAACTACATTATTTCTGAGCTTCAAATGTTGTTTATTTCTGTAAATACCACATGAACAAAATATCTCCTTTGCCAATATTTTCTATTGATGCCAAATTGCTTGTTTCGATGAAGACTTAAGCTGCGGCCAAACCTGCGCGACCAAAGCGACTGCGAAGCGGGAGCGTCTACCGCGCGGCGGACGCTACCCATATAAATCTATGGCGCTTTGCATACCTACGCGACCGCATCGCGGGACGGGTTATATGGTAAATCCGTCGCTTTGCAGACGCTCCCGCATCGCGTCCCGCGTCCCGCTTTACTGACGCGCAGGTTTGGCCGCAGCTTAAACCTCCTTTTATACGAGTAGTACCTGTTAAATGCAGTACCTATCAATGATCTTTCTCAACTCAAAGATCTGATAATAAAGTCGTTTTTTGCACACTACGTATTTTGAACGCGCCAGCCAATACAAATGCGATTGTAACCAATGTAAGTTTAACAAAATGTAATGAGCAAGCTGTAATCGTGTGTATAAGACTTTTATATTAGATTTTAATAACTAGACAGTAGGTACAGTAAAATTTAAATAGATTGTAATTACCGCGTGTTTTGAATGTACGTTACAGCTACGCAATTACGGTCAACATTTGTTTGCTCAGTGTAAAATTAGTGGCATTCTACCAATGAAGAGCTATAACGTAAAGGAACTATTATATTATCTGTGACGCTAATAACTTCCTATAGGCACTTTAGTACAATGAGACACAAAAGTTTTGAGAAATTTTAAGTTTCACTTACTTGGTGGTTGTTAAGATGGCGCATGGCGGTTCGTGATGCGACCGCGACCGAAGACCGCAACCAGAGACGGAGACTGCAGCTGTGACTTGACTTTAGATAATGTATAAAGGTGTCTCCTTTCTTATGATGCTTAAGCATTGCCTAAGTCAAGTAACGGTCGCGGTCTTCTATCTCGGTCTCTTGTCTCTGTGGCGACGCTATACAACTTTAGGAGTAAAAATACGTCAAAATCAAACAAACTTTTGTAACTAAATGTACTTCTGAAATGGCTAATAAATAGAGCCAAATCGTTTATTAATTCTATAAGAGTTATAGTCTACGATAAAACACTGCGAACCAGTTTTATTGCAGAATCAATACCGTTTGTTTGTTTGTTGGTACTTAATTCGAGACCCTTCTAATTGTGAGTATTAATCAGTTAAATAATTATTACACGGAGTTAGTGAGAATCCAAAAATAGAATGACAAAAAAGCTTCAACTTATTAAGGTACCTAGGCTTTATTAATATAATTAGTGGCACGACCAGGACCAAGTATAAGTATTCGAGAACCAGACAGTTTTCAGACTCTGGCCTTAATAACTTAGAGTTGGGTAACTTAATACAATCACACAACCACCTTTAAATTAGGTACTTTCTTCTCTTATGTAAAAGGTGCATGGACAAAAAAGCTACGTTGAAATGAAATACGGGTTCTTGCTCGTTTGTTATATTTTTACCGCCCTTTGAACCTTTTGCCGCCAAAAAGTACGCAATTCTTCAGAGAGATGGAGTTACTATGTGTGTTTCACTGAAATGTGCCAAACTGACGCCTAAATACCCAATAGGCTACTTGACTCATATCAAATTTGACCCAATAAATTAGTATTTCCTGAAGTACTTTCCTTGCAAAACCAAAATATAATAATTTCAGTTAATCAAAGTCCATGATGCTTGCATAATTTCAATTTAAAAAACAGTTTCTTTTTTTTTTAAATTGGAACGCTGAAAACGCTACGGCCATTATGGTGACGTCATTATTATCGGAAATAAACAAATGTCACATAACTAAAACCAATTTACAGTAATGCCAACTTTTCAAAATGTGCATGTTCCCTAGACGTAAATCACGAAAATTATTGTTTTGGTTAGGAATGACGTCACAGCACAGACAATTCCATAGACCAATATGGCGGTAGCGTTTTCACCTGTTTTTGAAAAGTAGAACTTTTAAAATAAAATTTTGCGGTTTCTTATGTCCAAAAAAATATGGTAGTATTTTTTTTGGTCTAAAAGAACAATTATTTATCATTTAAGAGCTACATAAAATTAGAGTCAACTAGCCTATTATAACGTAATTTGCTTTTTATTGGAGGTTATAAATATTAAAATAACTAAAATGAACTAATTAATTATAATTTAATCTAAAAAGACAATTAATTTTGTGTTTTTGTCAATCCTACTTCATTTTATCATACACGCAGAGTGCACATCCACCCTTCTCCACTATCCACCGACTCTGCTGCTCAGTTTTAACTTTTGCAGGTATCAACTTCTTATTGTTTGTATTAAAAACATCGGTAGGTACCCACCGATGTTTTTTGTTCCAAATAGGTAAATCATTTTTGATTATTTTTTATACTTTAATGTTGTGCGTTTAACATATGGAATGGAACTACAAAATCGTGGTGACTTTCTAGCAATTTATATAACCAGAAATAAGGACATTATTAAGTAGATAATAGTATTATTTTATCTGTGGTAATATTAAAGAAAGTGAAAATAAATGTGATAAAGCTAAGTGTATTGTAAAAGGGCCAGGTCAAAAGTACTCTAAACCTCGTATGGAGAATGTAATAAGAGTAAATGAGGCGAAGGATTTGGGTCAGGATCGTAGCAAGTGGAAACCTTAAACCAGCAGAAAATATAAGAACTCTTTTCTAAAGGTAGGTATTCTCTTTTTTGTAGGCACTTGAAGTATTTGCGTATGATTGAAATTTTCACTCAATATGATGAACCTATTTCTGTTTGCCCCCAAATAACAAACATGACTCTTATCTATACTTACTAATATTATAAAGTAGGTAAAGGTAAAATTTGTTTGTTTGTTTGTTTGTATGACGGAGGTAATCTACGAAACTACCGAACCGACTGTCTGGATGGTTATAGGCTATATTTTATCCCGATAGGTTCATTAGTACACACGTGCGAAGCTGGGACGTGCTGCTAGTCTATTATTTAAACACTTGAATCGTTATTTTTCCCATTAGATATTCATCAAATGTTTTTAATGTTAATTACCATGATAGTTCAAAACGTTTTAGACGCTTTAAATATCCACAGAATGGTACAAACTCCAATAAAATAAATAAACTCTACGTGCGCAGGTCCGACTCGCACTTGGATGATTTTTTTGCGTAAGTATTCCAACAAACCAAAAATATCGTGTTTGAAGATCATAGACCCGAACTTAATAAATAAGAATATTCTCACGATATTCAAATCACTGCTTCCAATCACACTGATGTTGGTTCATTAGACTAATTTGGTTTGAATATTAGGAAGAATCCTAATTTTATTGAAAATTGTTCAGATTGAAATATTATAGAAATAATATTATGTATAGACTAGAGAACGGAATTTTTTTGCCACAGAATTTTATAGCAGAAATTAATAACTTGGAATACATTTATAAAGTGTGCTTGTGCAGATAATATTTCCAATATTATGTACCTAACACAATAAACAAACATCTAAAATCGAGATACCTGTATATATTTGCAGATCATACAAACATTTGTCCCGCAGCGGATATCGAACCCCGTCTGTGCCACAAAAGTCGTCAACTACAATGTCACACACTAGCTGTCTGTTCCGACTTCGCACGGGCATTTACTAATTAGCCTATGTTTATGTAGCCAGTGTAAGTAATGGTATAAGAATTTAAAAGATTTCAAATGTTTTATTTTAATTTTATAATTTTTTATCTTAGTCCCTGTAGCTTTTGATATCGTTGCATACAAAAACACAAATCTTTTCTGTTATAATTTTAGAGGGTTAAATTAATTAATAACCGAAGCCTTATAATTACATTGAATGCTTGTTACAGATAATATTTAATATCCCAAGCAAAAGTATCTATTACCTTATCTTGAGATAACGGCAAAAGTATACATTACCTTGTTACGAAGCTCAAAAGAAGCTGTAGAAACTAAAATCAGCCTTTATGTGCGAGTCGGACTCGCACTTGGCTGATTTGATTCCGTACAATTATGTGCACAACTATATTATAAAAGGTCTCTCAAGCTTCACCACGAGCGCGTCGTGCAATGAAATTGAAAAAATATTTGACTTCCGTGGTTTAAACAATGCTTAGGCCACGCAAGTCATGATTACATTCAATTTGAATGTACCTAATACAACAGATAAGAAAATGGTCTCATGTAAATGGTACTTTAACAAACTTTCGCATTTGTAATAATATATGAGATCATAATATTCCTACTAGTGATGGAAAATCGTTACTGAGGCCCTACCATCAAGTCAAGTATTACAAATGTATGAGAATACAGTGCAGCGCCGCTCCCGGTAACTTGCATAAACTAATAATTTCATACATTTGAAATACTTGATTCATGAACGAGAATAGTTTACTACACAAAAGCCGATATTAGGGCTACTGACTTCGTCTACGTTCGCGTAAACTAAAGCTTAAGTAAAGCTGGTTTAGAGGCAAATGATGAAAGCTTAACAACAGTGAGTTGTGTAACAAACAGGCCCTCAGTTCGCAATTAATCATTTAACTTTCAGCGATGCCTTTCGTCCCTTAAAACTTTATCAATTATTTTGCTAAACTTTATTCGCTGACAGAACAATCAATTTGCAATTATATCTTTATTTTTCTTGGAGGGTTACGAAACGTTTCATTCTAAGCTCTTCGAAAAAAGTTTATTACGTAATTTAATTAAAGGATTGACTTTTTTGTTAGCTCTTAACAAGTTAAATCTATACCTACTAAACCTACTAATATTAGACGTAGAGGTAATGTTTGTTTGTTGGATTGAAGAAGGTAATCTCCGAAACAACTTATCCGATTTTTTTTAATTAGGTAATCCCGGTAAATCCCGAGATTCATTAGTACACTGGTACAAAGTCGGGACGGGCTGCTAGTTAAATATATAAAAGTAGGAGATGTGATTTAAAAAGTTAACCGCGGAAGTTGAAATAAAAGAAAAAATAATTTCCTTGGGGCTTTGAAACAGTTCCGAAACGTCGCGTTTCATAAGACACAGATCAATAAGAAATTCAAAGCGCTGTACACTAAATTGAAGAAAATGTAAATTGCTTCGTGACCCGCGTGTTAACCTGAAGACCGCATACCGAAGCAGCAATCTCGTCTTGAGAGCTAAAAAAACAAGATGGCCGAAAAAAAAACTATTTTGACGGGATTTGAACCAG
The DNA here is from genome assembly GCA_947086425.1 of Xanthorhoe spadicearia. Taxonomy (NCBI): domain Eukaryota; kingdom Metazoa; phylum Arthropoda; class Insecta; order Lepidoptera; family Geometridae; genus Xanthorhoe; species Xanthorhoe spadicearia. The sequence goes on from OX352212.1 coordinate 3,782,613, forward strand.
CAGTGATTGAATAAAATCCTCCTCGGACGAAAGTTTAACCAATTGAAGCCACCAAAGAATATTACAACGCTTATGTCGACACGGTTCGTTTGAAGATGTCAGTGACTTTTTTAGTAGTTTTACAAAAATAAATTTTATAAAACACAGTTGGTTAGCACGGATATACAAAAGGTGCATTCAAATTTCAACAACCTTGTTTCTGATGCTAATTTTTTTGCCGTCAATTTATTAAAATAGCAATGGTGTGAATATTTAAAAGTAAATAGATACTTACTTAAAAGCAGTCCTTTCTAAATAATTAGTTTTAAAAATTTCGACACGTCAATAACATTGCCTTCTTCTTCGGAGTACATTTCGACCTAAGCTGGAGTCTTGAATAACTAGTTTTCGACATTATAATCGACATAAAATTTTCTATACTACTTAGTTAATATTTACTGTGCTAAAAGACAAGTATGATTTTAACTATTTAGCTTCACTGCAAAGCTGGATTCCACGTAGTACCAACATTTTGTCTATGTTCATAGATTTGTACCAAGCAAGAGTAAGCCAATGGTATAAAATACAAATTAAAATAACTCGAAATTTTGTAAGGATGTACGGATGTGTGGATATTTACTCTTTCACGCTAAGAAAAACTTTAACGAGCTAGTAGTCGGCTTGTATTATCGTGGGTTCAAATCCCGCCGTAAGATTCTTCATCTAAGCTATGTTGTACCAACCCCTCGTTATGGGAGACAAAAACAAAAAGTTGATCATGATTTTCTATTACCGTCTTTGACTAGACCAGACCTTAATAGTCGTGATGCGAATGTCTTAAATTGCGCTGCTAGTGAACTGTAACAGAACCAAACGATTAGAGCGACACAATTGTTTTATAATGCAAAAGTCTTGGTCTAGAAAACAACGGGTATCGTATCGGTTTTCCACAATAATAATGAACAACTAGGTATGTATACTATACGAGTATTTGGGCTGATATACCTATAATAGGTTCATATTTTTTCCAAAACTTAAATAACACCGAAGAGAGACCGACCAACTTTTACCTACAAAAAATAAATTTGTTTTGTTTTTTTGTTTGTTCATGAGCAGCTTTCTGTGGGAAAAATTTTCAATTATTTTTGTTTGATATTATATATTTATTTATGTAAACTTGTACAATTAAACGCAAGCAACATGTACAATTAAAAACAAAAGTACATGTCATGTTACATTACATCATTACTCAAGTAATGAGTTTTAGTCACAATTTTACGTAAAGCTCATTATTCTAGTTTAGAACTCTTTGAAAGCTCACACCTTTTAGACTATTTTGTCTGCAACGTTTACCCTGTCTATAAATAAAACCGAAAAGATTAAGGGGCTAAATCACGAGAAGTAAATAAAGTCCTAAACAACAGAGGGGCTATAAAACGCAGTTGCCAACAACATTTTTTTCACTCCACGAATTGAAGGAAATCCGCTGATGAACCTCTGAACCTGATTTTTCATTGAGCTTTTGTACGAATAATGTTTTCAGAGACGTTTTATATTATGAATAATGTTTTAGAGACGATTAAAAAACGGTTTGTACTTATTCCATTGTTTAGACAGAGGAATAAGTAGTTATTACATCAGTTAAAAACTTATGTTTAGGTGATCCCGATAAATGCCTGTAGGTAAATCTTATGGTTCGTCCTTACTCAGTACAAAGAAAAAATCTGCCGATAGCATTTTGTTATCGACAACTCGGTTCGCCGAAAAATGCTAGAAATTAATGTTTCATCGATACCTGGATTTACAAAAAGACCATCCACTGAGTGAATTAGCCTTTCAACTTCAACAAACACGTCCCGGTGTAGGTACTAATTAAACTTCCCGAATAAAATATACTTAGCTAGCCTATAACCTTCCTGACAGTCCATTCATATCGGTGAAAGAATTTTTGAAATTGCCTTTTGGTTTCGGAGATTATCTCCTTTAAACAAACAAACAAACTACGGGACAAATATTTTGTATGTTATGCAGATATTTGTTCCGTGTCTGTGTGAAAATAAAAAAATTATATAACAGTATTATTATATCCAGTCATCTGGTTACCATAACACAAGCATTAATTTGCTTAACTTGGGACTAGATAACGTTGTGTGGAATGAAATACTCCATAAAGGTAGGTACATGCTTACGTGGAATGCTAAAAACGCACAACGTGACCACAATTGACCACATCAGGGACATCTGTGAAATATAATAATCGCACTTGTAGGTTCGCATTTGACATTAATAATGCAACGAAACGCCGTTGTCTTTACTAATAGAATTCTAGGATTCCAACCACTCGTCACGTGTCAATCACGGTATTTTATGGTAACCTCCAACATTTTGGGAATTTAGCTGTAGATCGAAAGGAATTACTTTGATTATCAGTTTGAACGTAGTTGATCATATCTTTTTAAATATTGACATGAGCAAAAGTGATAACTTCGATGACCTAGCAGCTCAATCGGCCCCGAGCATTTTGTTCCTGGAATGCTGAAACGCTTCTCAATTATTTGGGACGTGATTAAATATAGACGCACATACTTGTCAGTTTTGAATAGATAAACGTCAAAAAATGTCAAAGCACCACCTACATTAAGCAGAGTTTCAATATGTGGACGTACCTAATTCAAATGACACTGGTTTCAACCTGGATTGTACAATATTCCATTTTTTACATTTTGTGTAACAAACATCTGTAAACCTGTGTAACCATGGAAAATGTCAGCAACTTTAGTAGTTTGTCTCATCTAAGCAATCGGCTAATGATAATGACCTGCATCAGGCCTATCCTTGTTTATCAGAGCTCCGGTCTCTGATCAATCGTTTGGCAAACAAGGCGGGCCACGCGAACTCGATCTTATCGTGTCGACCTTAATTAAACATTGTTTCAATGTCTTGATCATCAGCCCTTAAGAGGTCTGACGTCATTGTGTCTCGAATTGCATGAACTTGAGGGCGCGGCCTTGACGCAACCATTTCGTCTGTTTGGTTTTAGTAATCAAAATGTTGCCTATTTCATTTTAACATGATGTACCTACCTAATGTAGTAAAAATAACCAATTGGTTTTATTGAGAACTCTACCATTATAAACTTATTTACCCTGTCATTGAAAAATTACTTCATTCGAGCGTAACCATGGCAAATAACACTGTGCTGAAATATCGGGAAATCATAATTCCACGAATCATTGTAAATGTCCCGAGGGTTTCGTAGTCAACACGAAGCCCTTATAGTTTCGCTATTTTTGTGCGTTTATGTTGTTTCGAAAATATTACTACCATTTTCATTATCTGTGAAATATTTAAAGTCAAGAGTCAAGTGCCAATGAAAATAATATTTTTAAATATAAAAAAATGCAATAGTAATTTAAAGAAAAACAGGCAAAATATGAACACGGAACACAGTGACCGGTCTTACATATTTAGTTTATCTATTTTTAGTCATCAGCCAGCCTTTGTATATTTTTTACATTATGATCCCCTCCTGACAAAAACTGATAATGTAACTTTGCCGGCGATTGTACCTGAGTGAGGGAAAAACAAGGATTTCTGAAAATTCCCACGAGAAGGCGGGTAAGAAAGCCTTCATTAAGATTGCCTTATTAATAAAGACAGTTTTCATTACTCATACACGGAAAGTACGCACGAAGTTGCCTGATTATAGGGTTCAAAGTAGCATTTTCTGTCCCTAGGGAAAACAAGTACTTTCCTGCCCTAGGGCAGGAAAGTAAATAACTGTCAAATGTCAACTTCATTTTTGACATTTCTTATGTGGCATGTCGATGCATGCTAAGTGTTCAAGTTCTTCTAACTCAATCAGATGCTAGATATTATGTCTCTCTTGCACGAACTTGTGCTTCTCTAGCACTAATTATATTATATTTATTTATTTTATTTTATTTATTAAAAATTTGTCATCATCAAAAAAAACTACTGGTAGAATGCCTACTACTTTTATAGCCATTCTACCAATCAGTTTTTTTTTTAAATCTGGAACGCAGCTATGCCATGCCATCGTTAGCTGCTTTTAGTCAATATTAAACTAGTCGATTTAAAAAAAAAGCGAGACAGCTAATTTTCGTGTGTGAAATTTAAATTTTACATAAATTTTTTTGGTGATTTCCTTATATTCGTAATGAAAAGCAGAGTGCTTACCTCGGGGAAAAGGCTTTTCGATGCACTCGAACTATTATCGCACTCGCTGACGCTCGCGCGATAAACCATCTCGTGCATAGACAAAATGCCTTTGCCCCCTTGTATAGCAATCTACTATTTTGGCGGTCACGTCACTGACGTCAATCAAAGATTAGATATCACGCCTTGGATTATCTAGCATATCTAATCTATCTATCATTGATCTTAAGTTAAACCTTTTATACGAACAATCTAAATCTCGGAATCGACTAACGATTTTCATGAAATTTAGTATGCAGGAGGCTATCCGCGAACAGATTCATTTGTAGCAAATATTACACCGGTCAAGTTAAACAGAAAAATAGTGGTCAAATAACAATAATTCCCGGAAAGCTGAATTTTGGTGGAGAGCTTGGTATTACCATTACAAATAAAGTGTTAAAAGTCCCCATCGATCCCATGTGTGCGTCACGAGTTATTCGGGGTCAAACGTCCAAATTTAAGGTTTATTAGTTTTTTTTCGAAAACGGTAAGTTTTATCAAAACAAGTTTCAGCCCAAAGTTGTAGATCTTAAAATTGTCTACAATAATGGTCCCGATAATATTTTTCCTAAGAGTTACCATTCGTGAGTTATCGCGGTGGAAGCGAGCGCACCACGCGGCCTACTAGGATGGAGAAAGACCGCGATTTGCTTGCAGCGAGTGCACCACGCTATTTTTCCATACTGAATTAGGGCCCCCGCAGACGGCCGACTTTTTGTAGGTCGAAAAATCGGTCATACCTACGAAAAATTTTGTCACCGACTCTCTTGTCGGTGCTAGTGAGGGGACAGTACGCATACTCGCATACTCACTTCTACCTACGGGATGACCGTAGGTAAGAGTGAGTACGTATGCGAGTAATTCCTCTAAACAATTTTCCATTTATTTATTTAGTTACCTACTTACGTATGTAAGTTCCATAATAATTTTGCCTGGCTAATTGAAAAATCGCGATCAAATCAAAAACTCTGAAATAAAAATCGTAATTTTATAAAAGGTTGTAGTAAATTACTTATTGAATGTACGTAATTAACAAAAAGTAAGTAGATAGGTACCTATCTATCCAATTAAAAGTCATATTTTTATGACTTAGTTGTAGGTATTCACTTTAGAATGATCTTTGTTTCCATTTACTCAAAAAGCATAATTGAGTAGGTAGGTAGGTACCTATGCAGAAAATACGTCAATGTCAAAAATACTTTTAAAAAAATAAGGTCCATCTCAAAAATACTATTAAAGAATTAAATCCCCTTTTGTCATATCATAATTGTGTGCTTTGCAGAAAAAACTTTTTTGCTAAAAATACTTCAAGCCAAAAATACTTTTGAAGAATAATAATCTCTTTGTTCATCCAAATAAAAAGCATTACGGCGTAATACGCCGTAATATACGTGAATTGATATTTCCAGGTAAAATACTATGTAGAAAAAGACTTTTTGGCGCACTCGCGCTCGCTCCGAATGAAGAAGAAAGTCGGACCCTTAAAATACTTTGAAGGTATTGAGCCCTGGTTTTTAAACGCACTTGCAAGCCCTGGTACTCGATTTTACAAGTATGACCCATCCCTAGTCGGAATGCACCGATTTTATTTCTCACCGACTTTTTTGGCGCCTACAAGGAAAATCATTGTAACCCATTTTTCACTACTTTTTAGGGGAGCGTGTTAAAGTTTCAAAAAATTCATTTAAGTCTAATAATGACTGTAAATTATGTTGCAATTTTGTTACTGTTATCTTATTATGAATGGGCTAGATTATTTTTCGTAACTTTACATAATAGTTCATTGAAATGTTACTACCATGAGCTTTGCATTTGTAAGAGGACGCAATTTTATTTTTAGGACATGTGTGGGGGGTCAATAAAAGCTTAACCTCAAGTTTGTGGGGTCGCCACTCTTGTTCCCCGGCCGCCATTTTGAAACAAAGGGATGAAAACTCTTATTTTGCGAAATCTCTTAAACTTTGCGTCTTACAAAAAAAATGACAAGACATAATTTGTAGCAAATTGTTTTACCTACCAATATGTTGCTATAACTTTTTGCCATAAATCAACTAAAAAAGAAGTTATAAGCAACAACGTTAGAAAATATTTATAAAAATAATACTTTTTGCTCTTTATCTTGTTTTTATTCGTTTAACAATAAAGAGATACGAAAGTCACATTTAAAAATTGAGCTCAGATACGCTCAGCACGAATATGATTCTAACTCAATTTGGCCAAAATGTGAGTTACAATATTTTTCCTTGCAGTAGTCGTTTTGTCAGTAGGTATGACCGATTTTACGACCTACAAAAAGTCTGCCGTCTGCGGGGGCCCTTAGGGGCTCGTACGGAATCTCTTACTGCACAAGGGGCTCTGAAACGTTTTCATAATACATTAAGACTCATATCATGGATTTTCAAAATGAATAAAGATTGGATTTTCCAACTCTTTTCCAATGGATTCTCTAGGTTTTATGGTTTCTCTCTCTAATTCTCTCTCTCCTAAAATTATGCTAGAATCCAGTTAACCATAAAAGAGTTGGAAAATCCGATCTTTATTCATTTTGAAAATCCATGATATGAGTCTTAATGTATTATGAAAACGTTTCAGAGCCCCTTGTGCAGTGCGAGATTTCGTACGAGCCCCTAATTCAGTATGGAAAAAAAGCGTGGTGCACTCGCTGCAAGCAAATCGCGGTCTTCCTCCATCCTAGAAGGCCGCGTGGTGCGCTCGCTATCACCGCGATAACTCACGAATGGTAACTCTTAGGAAAAATATTATCGGGACCATTTTTGTAGACAATTTTAAGATCTACAACTTTGGGCTGAAACTTGTTTTGATAAAACTTACCGTTTTCGAAAAAAAACTAGGAAACCTTAAATTTTGACCTTTGACCCCGAATAACTCGTGACGCACACATGGGATCGATGGGGACTTTTAACACTTTATTTGTAATGGTAATACCAAGCTCTCCACCAAAATTTGGCTTTCCGGGAATTTTTGTTATTTCAAAAGTGTATCTTGACTGGCCTATAGTTTTATCCGTGTTTTCATTCATTAAAAACCAAGTAAAGTTTTAGAAAGCATTGTTTGTGCCAGTGACGACTCAGTTCTCTCCTCAGGTAGGTACCTACTATAAAGAATGTATTGGTTTGTATTGGTTTGTAAAGCAGAGGGGATGAACCGCGCAGATAAGGTGGCGGAAAAGCTTCATTGATGTGTGTGAATCAACATCTAAGCGGTCTAAAAACTCCGTCACTTGTTCATACGAACTTATTTACTGGCGAGAGAAGTAAAAAACACTACCTACCGTTGACTCGCAAGGTGCTCCCTTTGATCATGATTACGCGCTACACTGTACAATTCAAATAAGCAATATCTCAAGCCTTGTTATTGTAAAATTCGCAACATTTTTCAGCTCACCTTTTCTTTGGCGCTCAAGTTTCGAGTAATGATGTCCTTCACTTTCTAACAACGTTTTTGTGTTTGCAGAGTGGATGGAGGCTCGAGTTCATCTTGTGATGAGTGCACGGTGTAACAGAAAATTTTGTCAGCGAAGTTGTTCAAAGCGACATGAGTCTGAGGAATGATACCTCTGAGGCTGATCGACCCCACGGGAACAAGGATGACCTTCAGCAGTTCAATTATTTTATGCGCAATGGAATCATAGTTGTATAACATTTCAAAATAATAAATAATAATAAATATTACAGAAGATAATGCATTTAAATATTACAAAACGAAAATCCAAATAATAGGTTTATGTTTATGTTTATATACCCATGTACGTTAAATGATACATCACGTGCGTTTAAACACTTCTCCTTCATGCTCACACGACTGATTGGATTTAGATAAAATTTGTGAGTGTGTAGCGAGTGTATAGGCTAAATAGCCCATAATACACGCGCTACACAGTCTCAAAAGCTGGAACTTAAAAGTCATGTAGCATATTAGATATGCGAACGGAATTTCCACTCCTGTCTTTGTTCACGGCTCCACGCGCCATCCGAGGTCGAGAGGGATAAGTTGTAAGTTCATGTTTACAGAAAACTACTGAGCCGCCCCCGTCCCGACTGCGAGCAACGTTCGCTAAAGTCGACAAGTGATACACCAACTGCGTACTCTTTGTGTACATTCCTTAAATAAATAGGGATGCGAACTAGAGACAAACAGTCAGCAGCTCACAGTGAGCCTTACGGGAACGAGGTATTATGTAGGTACTCCTCTGCAGGGTGAACCCCGATGATTAAAACAAGCCATACTATTCCAGACTATTTTGACCAAAAGCCGGCCCCTTCTTTACTTTTTTCCAAAATTAAATTTTCACTTTCTATGTGGAATGTCTGAGATAATATTTATTTATTTACTTTATTTCCAAGCCGTTATTGTTTTTAGGCATAAACTCTCGAAATGGACACTGTTACGGTTATTTTTATCTTCATGGTCGTTCGAAGGACGCCAAATGACTGACGGAAGAAGAGTGCTTGGTTTGTTGACAAAATAAATTTTATACGGTTTCTCGCTTGAGTGTCTCGAAGGTTGTAAATAGCTTCAGTGCCATTTATAAGTAGCAAGATGTTTTGATGTGCTCAAAGCATTTTCACTTCCGTGAAGTATTCAACTTAACTTACATTCTCCGACTTCTCAGAACTCATATCACTTTAGAAATATATTTGTGTGGCATGTCCCAGGATATTTATTTATTATTTACTAGCTGCGCCCCACGGTTTCACCCGCGTAAATCCCGTTCCCGCTGGAATATCGGGATAAAAATAGCCTATGTGTTAATCCAGGGTATCTACATACCAAATTTCAACCAAATCGGTCCAGCCGTTGTTACGTGAAAAAATAACAAACATACATTCTCACAAACTTTCACATTTATAATATTAGTAGGAAGTAGGATAGGATAGGATAGTAGGATAGTAGGAAGTAGGAAGTAGGAAGTAGGAAGGATTTGTTATTTAAATTACTTTTATTAAAATGTTTTAATTTATTATTTTAAATTAAGCTTACATTTACATAAGCTTACTTATGTGCGAAGTAGGATCTAGGTACATAAATTGCCCAAACAGATAGCATTGCAATTGGACGTGACTGGTGAATACCTAGACGTCTCTAAGGCACCGCCTTCACGAGCATGAGAATCGCTGGCGATACTACAGTTGTGCCACGTATTTCTGTAGGTACACTCTTTGAACGTGTCTCCACACGGTGATTTCGTCAACGAGTCACATTGACAAGCACATATAATTCTTATGATAATCGCCTTATTGTTAATTGCCCGATGATAGGAGGACGGACTCGTCGCGAAACACTTGCTCATGGAGTTCCTAAAGCCTAAATTATACAAAAACGGCTTACCGTGAAGACGCGGCGCAGACATCTTGCCCGTGCTTCCTCAATTCAATCGGCAAGATGCCTGCACCGCGCCTTCACTGTGTAATTTATACCTAAGGCACGGGTCACAGAAAAGACAGAAGACGGGGCACCATCATCGAATAAAGAAAAGACGAGACACGAACAATGTCCGTCCGTCTGTCTGCGGCTTTGCTTTAATGATACCACGAGTACTAGAGACCTTGATTTTGACATGGACAAAAATAATATAATCACGCCAACAAAGTGGAAACGAATCAGGTTTATACTTACCACAGATAATAAAATACTCTACCTTACTCTAATGGCCTGTGTTGTAAATATTTTTCTGCTGGTTGGGTAAGTACTATGCGGTTGAATGCGTTATAGGTATGTTAGTTTTACGCTTATTTGAAAAGTTCTGTGTCATTCACTCAAACAAATATTTTTGGCTCATCTCGCTTTCAGCTGTATTCACGTGAAATGAAATGACATGCTTCCTTTTACTTTGGGTCGCAATCAACGGTAACGGGTTTTATGCCCTCACCTTTTTATTCCGATGATTTGAGTGCTTGATCCCTAATCTATAAAAGTGCTTTCAAATTTCTGAAGATTAATTTTACTTTAGGAACAAGATTTGAGCTGTATAAATGAAACCTCTTTTAACATTGGCTCTTGAATTTTTAACCGACTTTAAAAAGGAGAAGGTTTTTAAATCAACTGTAACTGTAGGTCGAATTTTAATCCATAATCCATAATAAATCCATAATTTCAAAAATTCATGGTTGAAAAATGTGTCGTAAATATTTGTAAATAGAATTGCTTAGTGATTGCTACAGCCTCCTCTCTCACTTCATAAAATTATTTTAAGCCAAAGCTGGAGAGAAACGTTTCAGCTCATAAAACCTAGATTAAAATGCAAAATGCCTAATTTTAAAGGCTGTCAGATAATTCTATGCATGAATATTTACGAGGCATGTTTCAACGTAGATGGGTTACGAGTAAAAATTACAAAACAAAAATTATTATCCCATAAAATTTGCATGCTGTGACGCACAAAGCGTATTTGCCACGCTTAAATTATTGTCCTGGATCATTAGCTCTGAGTTCAGATAGTTCACTTGCAATCTTGTTATGTTGAATGCGTGTATCTTGTTATGTTGAAGTCTACTGCTCCATACGCAAAGATATGTTTATATGTGTGTTATTTTTTTTTCACACAAGAGCTGATTTCAGCTTTCATGTTAAACTTACTAAAGTTTAACATAAAAGCAGATGAATCGATTAGGGTATTTTTGTGTATTGTAGGACGCTGCATGGTATATGGTAGGTGGGCAGACAATTATGATTCCTGTAGTGAGCTATCTCATCATCAACTTACTGTTTTGCTCACAGTGCTGCCACTGAAGCTCATAAAACGTTCCGAATTATAGAGTCGTAAAGATTGCCGTCTAGTTAGATATACGAGGCGAGCCTATTTTGACAACTGTTCGTAGAGCCAAGTACTTAGGCTTCTATTTTCAATCTGATTTATTCCTTCAAAGGAGATGTTGGTAATTTTTGTGCCTTTAATCTGAACTTACTGTTTTATAGGAATTATGAGACTAAAATTCCTAAAATCCCTTTGAAAGGTTTTAAAGGGGTTTCTGACACTAATCTATTATTTGTTTAAAATGTTTAAATGTGTAATTTGATAAGCTATATATTATGTTCACGGAACGATGGTCGTCAAAACACAGGTAAACCTAGTTTGTCGACCACTATGATTATGTTTTGTAACATTATTTTGTCCAATGAACATTTTATTATTATTATTTATTATTATTATCTATTCTTTAAAATGGAGAAAATATCGTAAGTAAATTAAAGTCTGCAACCATAAACCGCTTTGTATCAGTCCCTTCCCAAAAACCGGCCGTGACATTCGCAAACTGGGTTCAAGACCCGTATTGGAAACGCTTCTATTCTTCGCTTAATTATATCTATTTCCGAGGCTTTAACATGCCCTGAGGGAATGCTCTCGGGTGATTAACAAATACAAACTCACCAATTGGAATTGGCAATTAAAACAATAAATTGGATCAATTAGAGATGTTAATAGATGATGGTTTATCGGTTTTCTGTTGGAGCCGTGTTGGTGTAGCTATCTCGGCTTTCGGAATAAAGGTCGTGGGTTTTATGTTCATTGTATGTTTTTTAAATAATGTGACCATCATATCTATTCCATCTTAACAATGTCCCATACGCTACAGTGTCCCGTGAAGTGTATGAAGAATTTCAAAAGACGACCATTAGTTTCCTCCTCACACTGTAAAAATCATCTAGTACCTAGCGATAAGGTCTAAATTAACAAAGAACAGGATGTTTTAAAAAAAAGTCGTAAGTATGTTAAAAACTTTATTTTTCTTAGCCCTAAATACACATAAATTGTGATAAGCTTTTATTACGTATATCTAAAGACTTTAGTTTAATTATAGAAAATTAATACTAAATTTATATGAATCTTCGTTGTTGCATAATAGGTAACCATCGCTTAAACAAGATACTTTGTAGTTATATTACTAAGAAGTTCTTAAATTTTTGGTTTAAAAAATGCATCTTTTCATACAGAAGGCTTTTTTCTAAATATTTTTATCATGAAATAACTTATTGTTAAAAAAGTAAATGCATAATAGTAACTTTGTTGTGTTACATAATTGAGTTTGTCATCAACAAATTGTCATAATAAACAAAAAATCTTTCAAACTAAAGAATTATAAGATTTATTAACGATATTTACAACATTCAACGTCTATATTTACAAGCCTTACAAACGAATAACTTAATTTTGGATTAAAAAAAAATATCAAGAACATAAACAAAATGTTAAAATTTCTGACTTCAAACAAAACATATACAAAAAATTTAACCACACAAAAACAAATTCGACTTACGCTTACAATGTGTTGTGTAAGCGTTTTTTTCTTATTTATAATGAAATTAAACAACTATTCACATTTTATAACAAAACAATCAAAAATTTGTACCAAATATGACATGTATTTGGACATACCTCTGACTACCCCATTAGACATCTTCAAAGGATCTAAAGAATTAAATAAAGATCTGAAAGAAAATGTCTACCGCTCCTGGGATACAGTCGTGATAGTATTTTTTATTTTTACAATCAAAAATACATTAAATATAACGAAACCGAGTCTTTTCTCAAAAATACCGAATATTATTTCGGGGGACAGAAAACAAACACGAAATAAGGAGAAGCTTATTTTTCCTTCTATTTATATCAACAAGAAAATTCTTAACGCCTTTTGGTTCAATAACATCTAATTAGTACCTACATTGTTATACCAAGCTGTTGATCTTATGAAACATCGTTAGGCTGTGACTTACGTTGTCTCAAAATTTCATAGTTTGATTTTTGCCATTTTTAATATGGAAGTAAGAGGTTTAGAATTTAATTAGGTATTTCTCATTATGAGTTCAGAGTAATTTACTTACTACTATAGAGAAACGATATTTATGATTAGTAGCAGGTATTGAAATAGTAAGTATAAGAGGTAACCAAAACCACCACTGGACAGCCCCAGACTTATTGACTATTGACTCTTCTGTGGATATGGACGGCTAAGCTGGGAGCATGTTTTAGGTGCTGGACAAGCCTATTTCATCTCAGCAATGTCCCAGGGCACCACAGTATACCGCTAAGTCTAGGCAAAAATTGCCTTTGAAACTGTTTATCGGCTAATTAAGGTGTAAAATGATTTGGTTTTGGATATATTACACCAATACCTACACTACACAGGACTTGCGGACTACTTTACTACGTATTGTACATCACGAACGTATAGATACTATGTTTTTTTAATAAACAAATCATTTGGACTCTCATAAATATTGGTCTGGCCCATATGTTTGAACGAACGACATTATTTTATTTTTATAACAAATGTCTAAATAAATACTTGACAAAATGTGACATAAATCCAGCCACTAAAATGTAGTTTATCGAAATAGAAGATGTTTTTGGTTATTTTTACACCACATCATCAACGCTGTGTAAAATGTCAAGATCTCCACAAAATCTCTTGAGATGTTTTAGCTTTCTCTGCATTTCGAAGTTAAAAAAAAATGGTAGGATTGATCAGCAAATACAGAGCATTGTGCATTGAGATTAAATTGAAATACTTAAATGAAATAATTATGATCACTGTACCTACCAAGGTGCGATAATAGATATATTTTTTCGTCAGAGAAAAGTTACAATCAAACTGAATTATCTCCGCTTATGCGGTCTCTACATAGGTTATTATTAAACATTTTAAGATTAGGAGGGTTTTATACTTCTTTTGTGCCTCAATTACTTTCAATGCTTACCTTTTAACAATGAATTCATAATTTTCCATGATAAAGGTAATGTAAAATGTTACATAGGTTTATGAAAGGTTCTATAATCCGATTTAGGTAACATTGAGTGTGCCATTGAAAAACAGTGTTATTTCAATGTTTCGGTCTATTCTAAGGTACATTATTAATATTTACACAAAAGTTGTACATCAAATGTCAGATCCATACATTGCAAGCTTAATAATTATATAACATTTATAGATACCTACACCACCTTTTTCAAACGCGCTGTCCGTCTGGATCGATACAAAAGTGATAAAGACGTGCGGCGAACAAAGGTTAAGCTGTAACCCATGCTCACTATCATTTTGTTAGAAAAACGCGCCGCGATCCATCAGACTCGATTTGTGTAACGCATCAGCTACACAAAATCGTGCAATAACTGCTCGTTCAAAAAACGTGCTGTGCATGCATGGCTCTAAATCGTAGACACGCCCATGATGCCAAAAATTCGTATCATTGTTTTTATGTATGTGATAACAAAAAAGTGTCGTTCTCTTTTCCTCGTGGGTCAGTTGCAATAGCTTTCTTTTTCTAACGCATAGGTACCTACTCTCTATTTCTAACGTCACGTTCCAGAATGTTTCAAACCATGATAGTTTAAAAAGTTCAATAGAAACTATTTCATATGTTGCTAATAAGATTAACTTTGTATAAAACACCTGTTCAGTTCAATCACTTCTTACCATAATTGTAAAGGTCACAAAGGAACGCTAAGCACTTTACAGAAAATGTTCACCTATAACTGCCGCCTTCCCTTGTTTGGCCCGACCTCAGGGAATTGAAGTTTTTGCACTGGAACAATAAGAATATTGTGAATAAAACAATAAAAAACATCTTGGCGATCTTTGGCGGAGTGGATGAAAGCCTGCCTGAGGCGTTTAGCGCCGCGGTACAATTTTTTGATTTGTTATACGGTATCCGCCGAATCGTGTTTCCGTGCATTAATTTTCAGCGTTCGCGTTTTTCCGCGATCGTAGATACTCGTATTTGTTTCGGGTTTGGATGTTTTCTATAAATTACTTATTTGTATAATGTATTTACAAAAAAGTCGTCTAGTTTTTAAAGATTGATGTATGTTTTCTTTCATTTTCGATTATATCGTGGATAAAGAAAAATGAAAATACAAAATGAACGGGTTCACGATTCTATTCTTAATTATATTTTCATTTGAGGCAACTAGCAAATTTTTAGAATCAAATCAAATCAAATCAAAATATTTTTATTTTTCTCATTAACTTCGAGTTATAATGATTTAACAAAACTATTTATAAGGATGCGTTACAACATGAACTCTGGTGCGTTGATTGATATGCATGCAAAACATTCTCAGATTTAGCTTTCAAATTCAAAATGCAAAAAGCGTATGCTCACATGAATTTATTAGTTATCATTCCCATTAGCTTGCTAATATATTTTACATGTCGTAAGCTAATTAACGGGGTTTTAAATGCAGCTAACATTCCAACGAAGTAGCACATACAAGCAGGTTAGTTACAGACAGTTAATAAATCTCATTACCCATTTAAGTTAACTTACGTATTTTGATTGTGCGATTCGGAGTGAGATGCTGTGGGTGGCAGGAACCGTTTTAACGGCGGTACTTTCAACAACATCTGCCTAAACGTCTGCCTGAACTGACGAGACATCGAGCAGTACAGCACGAAGTTTATAGACCCATTCAGCAGCGCCAGGAAGTCCATCATATCTCCAAAAAGGTTGTAGCATCGTGTGAAGAAACACCAGCCCATTAAACCGCTTAGAAGTCCCAGTATTCCTTGAGGGAGCTCAGTCAGTAAAAATAAGAGCAGGATCGCTAGTAGCATCTTCGTTGTTCTGTCTGTTCTTTTGTCGGCTTTGTGCTGACGTTTCACCATCTTCTCAGCCGCGGAACAAGGATTATGATTCCGTAGCTTCTTCTGATGTCGATTTGCGCTGTACAACGCTCTGATAAGCCAAATGCTTATAACTGTCAGAATAAAACAGGGAAGCAGTTTGATAACAACTGCGTGGACCCAGAAGTTGACCTGATATAGAGTGCCGTGATGGTCTGAATCGACGTGATACGCGATGAATGGGCGGCCAAATTCATCGGTTCTCTCTTTTTCGTGAATATTAAATACCTGCGGATAAAAATGATAAATGAGTTTGTTAAAGGATGCCCGAGGCTGTCGAAGGGTAAAATTATTCAATAGCCTTATTTTCTCAATACCGCTGACTAATGAGTAAACATTTTTTAGGGGTTGTCATTTAGCCACAGATCATAAGCCAAAAACAAGAGCAATAGATTTTAACGATCCAATAACGAATTATTTGTACAAGCTTTTATTGGGCTGGCAATGTTTTTTCCAATCACTTGTTGGTAGATAATCATGTTTTATTTGCATTAAGTAAATTGTAACCACTTTTTCGTATTCGGTTTGGATGAAATTATACTTAATAAATATTTAATTTTGATGTAGTAAAAGATGCTGTTTAGCACAACTACTCATTGAAGACTGCTAATAAACAAACCTATAGCTCATAAAACCTAATATCGTTAAAAAGTTACTAATTAGTACTCTTTGTTATCGCAACTTCATTATCCACTCTCTCAGTCTATGTTTTCAAACAATTTGTAAAGGTCATCATTCGGTCTTTGGCTACTAAAGCGCAATGTTTCCGTAAAGTATCGAAAGTTAACAGTAAAAGTGCTCACCATAAAGGTAGGTATGCACAAAATAGGAGGCAATAGAAAGCTTGTTAGTATCGCAATGCTGCACCTTCTTTCTGTACATAGTACATGGCTTCTATCAGAAAATCTGAAACAATATAATTTTAGTTTACCATCTGTACAAATAAATAAATAATAAATAAAATTATAATCTTTTTAAAATTAGTTTGAAAAAGATAGTATTTTATTTTATCATCTGTTTACCATTAACACATACATTTAGTTTCTTAGGACTATGACGCAGTGTGGAATGTCCAAAGTTATTTATAAAAATAGTTAATAGTTATTAAAATCAAACTTCACTCTTATCTTATGCTTCAAATGGAAACAATTTTGCCAAGTTCATTTGAGTTGAGTCAAAGGGATTGTGAAAAGTTTATTACTTTCATTCCATTTCTTTGAAATACGGAGATATACCGAGGCATTTTAATTTTTATCCCTACCTAATCTGTTTTTCAGTGCTTAAACCTTAAGAAATATTATAAAATTAAAATATCTGAATGAACACTTCATGCCCCCCTAAAGATCGCCCTACCAAGGGGCACGTTGGAAAATCCAGTAGAACTACCATCAGTTCTCGAGTTGTATAGCGTCGTCGGGTCAAGGACTTTAAAAGTATGAAATTATTAGTTCATGCAAGTTACCGGGGGCGGCCGGCGCTGCGACGGATTTTCTTTTCACACATTTTGTAATACTTGACTCGGTATCCAGGAAATACTACTGTAAACAGGTATAAAGTCTGTAGTATAGAGTTACTTACTTGATAGCCACGTATCTCCAGAATGCCAGGGACAACGTGAGGAATATTGAAGCAGTGTGCAGTATCTGTGCATAATGCATGTGGAATAAAATGTATGTCGCTTTCGAGTAGCGGAAGTCCGACTCGGGAAGGATCTAGAAATAAGACCAAAAGTTAATACAAAAAAGTGACAAAATAATGAAAAAACAACTTCTTAAGAGTGAACAATTTTGCTAAACTTTCGAGATGCATTTCTATTTAAATCTCTAGAGCTCTTCGTCAGATTTTATATAGGCAAATAAACCCTTATAAAGGAGCTTCGAGTAATCAAAAAACATACTTAAAAATGAGCTAAGTGTGAGTCAAACTCACACATGAAGGGTTTCGTACCATTTTATTAATATTCATTTAGATGAATTTTATGTAAGCTATAAAAACAATAAGAGCTAGCATTTTTTGAATCCCGATGCGCTACACTCGAGTGGGACTAATTGAACGGATAAAAAATAGCTTCTGTGTTATTCCATTTCATACAATAATATGGGTTTTACTAGCACGGAATTGTTCCCGTACCCGTGGGAATACTGGAATCAAAGACAGCTTAGGTGTTAATCATTATAAGTAGAACACACACTTTGATCTTTAAGTTTTGAAACACTAAACCTGCTAGGAATAAAACATAAATAAATTCTTACGAGAACCCTATATTTATTTCAAAATAAATAAAACTTCAAATCGCTATCTTTCCGCCCCAGGAAGTTGCGATGCATAACAAGTAGGTGCTTAGACTAACTTTATTATGTACTTTGTATCGAGGGAATGTACAACTGTGTTCGGTATAATCTACCACAGGATTGAACTGCAAACAAACTTTAAAAGCTGCTGTTTTACACATAAAGCTCTGGTGACGGAGTTTTTAGGCCACCTGAAGGCCTCCGTCGTATTTTAAACGACTTTAAGAGCTGGAATCGACAACTTAAAGTGTCTTTGTCTTTTTTAAACTTACGTGATCAGAACACATTTTATAAATTATATGACCGGGTATTTATCACGTTACCTTTTTATTATTTATCCCGACGTTTCGAGACGGATTGCACCGCCCGTGGTCGCGGGTCGACTGGAGTGGCGGAGGTAGCACAGCAGCAAAGCGAAGGCGTTCGTTCAACTACCCTCACTTAATGTCAGAAATAACTATAAGGGCCGGTTCGCACTAGGCCGGCACACTACACTAACAGTATCAGTATTTTGAGAACTTTTCACATAACGATTACACTTTGCTATCACTGGATTCCACGAGGAAGAGAGTCTGAAGCCGTCTTCACGATTAAAATTAGGATACTTCCTAATCTCAATCGCTTCCCGAACCATTCTCTTATAGTAATGCTTCTCGTTGGCAAGGATGTTAGGTTTGTGCAATTCCATCCAGTGATTAGGTCCTGAGTCTACTATGTGCTCCGCTATAGCAGACTTGTTCACTTGTCGATTCTTAACAGCAGCTATGTGTTCCTTAACGCGTTCAGCGACTGTGCGTTTTGTCTGGCCTATATAAAGTGTCTTTTAAAGTGTCTTTCGAAGGATAGAAGCGATTATTGATGCCGCTTGCAGTCGCCCTTCGACATTGTGACCGCTCAGAACGTGACTTTTACGTTCTATCAAGAACGTCTTTGACGTGTCATACTTCCCAGATATAGATACAGATATGCAACAAGCGCTTCAATATTTTTTTCAACATACTTAATTGAATCGCGATCGCTCAGGTTTGAGAAATGCTTTAATTGTATTAGTAACTTGACAAAGAAATTAAATTAAAATCTACTACTGGGAAAAATTAACTTTACGCTGTTTTTGGTCTTGTAGACGATAAATTTTCTAAAAATTGTGCGTAGCAAATTTGGCCCACCTTTATTTGATTTTTTGTTCATTAAATCAATTTGTTATTTTCTAAAGAATGGAATATAAAAATCCTACAATATTTTGTAATATCAATGCTTAGATTCAGTGTTGAATATCTTTCATATCCGTTTCTCCAACGCAATTTACGGGTTCGTAAAATATTGTTTCATTTCACCATTCGATTCTGATTTATCTGTATTTTCCTGTAGACGAATCGCTGTCTAGAGTACTCACAGTAAGAGCTTGACTGAGAACAATATTTTATTTTCTACAACAACAAATAAACTTAACCTTCAAGATACATTTTTCAATTATATTTATTGGATGAATAAAACGTAAGTTTCTTTCTTAGCTTGGATTTGTAAAACTTTTCAGTTGCTTGAGATCAAGATTTCAAATTTAAATTCTTTGCCACCCTTGGGTGCAACAATATCGCAATAACACGAACAGTAGCCTTAGCATCAGTTTTCGAGTTGTATAGTTACCTATCCTCGGATCAAGTATTTCAAATGTATAAGTACCTATACCTATGAAATTATTAGTTCATGCAAGTTATTCTTTATTCTTTATTGTACACAAATAAATTGATACAGAAAAATATAATTTGTAAAGACATGTACAAAGGCGAGCTTAACCCTAAAGAGAGTTCTCTTCCAGCAAACCTTTGAGGCTAGAGAGAGAAGATTAAACGCTAAGGGTCGCTGTGTACACAAAAAAGAACTACATTAGCTACTTATATAAGATTAATTAAAACAAATTTAACAACTAAATATTTTTAACTAAAACAAAAACAAATTTAAAAACTAAAACAGATTTTAAAATAAGATATATATCCGTATATACCTACTTATATACTTTGTATATAATACCTACACAAATAGATACAATTCATACAAAAATTATATATTATATATAAAACAAAACCTAAATAAACCCTACTGACAAGCAAATATTTATTGAGAAAGGTAGTGCTCTTTAACTTTGCTCTTGAATATATAAATTGATTTAGAGTCACGTATGGTGTGAGGGATAGCATTCCAAAGCTTTACCGCCTGAACAGTGAAAGAGTCGCCGTAGCAACTCGAGGAGTGAGAAGGAGTTTTAAGACGTAAGGATATAGAGGACCTACAAGGTTGCCCGCGTGGAACCAGAAATTCAAATCGTTCACGCAGGTACGAAGGAGATAGTGGATTGTGAAGAATGTTGTACAGGAGAGTCACTACATGAAGGTCACGACGGCGACGTATAGGAAGCCATTTTAGTTGCGATCTGAACTCGGAGACATGATCAAACTTGCGCAGTCCAAAAATAAACCGGATGCACAAGTTTTGAAGACGCTCTAGTTTGTTCAGAAGAACTTCCGTAGCATCTAGAAAACAGACATCAGCATAGTCCAGATGAGGCAACATCAAGGCCTGAGCGAGAGTTATTTTGGTTTCAATGGGTAGAAACTTCTGGAGTCGCTTGAGAGATTGAAAAGAGAAGTGGACTTTTTTACTGATCATATTGATGTGGCTGACCCATGAAAGTTGGTTATCAAATAAAACGCCAAGGTTTTTGGCCTTAACAGAATATGGAATCGGCACACAATCATATGAAACAGCAGGAATAGTACTATGACTAATAACGTTAAGCATGTAAGGGCTACCTACAACCAAAGCCTGAGACTTCAAAGGGTTAACAACAAGGCCATAAGTTTTAGCCCAAATACAGATACGATTAAGGTCCGCATTAATCGAATTAACACCTTCTAATAAGTTCTCGGCTTTAAAGTGGCGGTATATCTGTAGATCATCCGCATACATGTGATAGTGAGACGCAATAACTTTGGTTATTGAGTTGATGAAAACCGAAAAAAGAAGAGGAGAGAGAACTCCGCCTTGAGGGACCCCTGCAGTGATGTCACACCACTCTGAGTAAGAGTCATCCAGCCGAACACACTGCGAGCGTCCCGCAAGGTAGGATTTAAACCAGGAAGTTACATTAGGAGAAATGTTAAGGGACGAGAGTATGGCGAGAAGGATGTCATAGTCCACTGAGTTGAATGCACTACTGAAGTCCAGGAGAACCAACAAGGTAAGTTGTTTATTGTCAATGGCCCAGCGAATATCATCTGATACTTTTGTAAGTGCACTCACTGTACTATGATATGAAGTTACCGTGATGGGTTTTGGTTATTATTTTATATTTTTACTTCAATAAAATCATATACTGTGAACGTTGTTCGGTCATAAAACTTATGCAAATGGGTACTTAATTATGTATCTTATCTATACTTTTATGTACAAGTAGTTCGATGCTGTATTAATATGTACGTCATCGTAGTAATCAATTGATTTATCGCTATGACGAACATTTTTATACTACGATTACTACAAAATCAATAAATACTTTGTTGATAAGCTGATTAAGTACCTATTTAAATTATATTTATGATGGAATGGACATAACTTTCGTCTAATTAAACTAGCTCACCAAAGACGTTGTCATATTTTCTTTGGACTTAAAAAGAGAATCAGCTATCCAAAGGTGAAAGTTTGTGTGTAAGTGTGAATGTTTGTTACTCCTTCACACTCTAACGGCTGGACGGATTTGAATGAAGATAATGGAGATTTGATTTGATATGGAGATAGCTAATATCTTGGCCTAACACAGTCTACTTTTAATCCCGGTATTCCCACGGCTGTACAAGGACGGGAACTATACACTACTATAGCTAGTTGTATAATAAAAGTTCTGCTACTCGTATGTACGCCCGATAAACATTATAATAAAAGTAAAGGTTTTATTCAATCAAACTGTTCATAAAATTTTATTCAGTCAAAATAGCAATAACATTTATTTTGGCATTTATATCGAGTAGTCGGTGGAGCTCAGTGAAACCACAAACACTCCACTTCCGAACAAACAGATTTAGATTCAATCAATCTAAATAATTACTTTCAAACTCTACTAATTATATTAATCCTGACATAGATGGTGATGGTAATGCTACTTCTAATATAAAGTTTGGATAGTTTTGTTTCATTTGCAATATAACCAACCGATTTAGATGATACTTGGAATTTATGAAGATTGTGTCTTGGAGTAGTACTAAATATTTAAATCCTCCTTCAAGCTATCATGACAATAATGTAAGTATTTTTTATTTATGAGAGGCGAAAAGTATTGCCGTCAACGTAAGTAGGTACGTAACGTAAGTGGACGCACGTGTCTGAGATATTAAATCATAAAGATGAAAGGACTTGAGTTTTATGGTTAGCATGTGGCATTTAGAA
Organism: Xanthorhoe spadicearia; assembly: GCA_947086425.1. Lineage (NCBI taxonomy): Eukaryota > Metazoa > Arthropoda > Insecta > Lepidoptera > Geometridae > Xanthorhoe > Xanthorhoe spadicearia. The sequence goes on from OX352212.1 coordinate 3,805,183, forward strand.
ATTGGCACTGGTAGGAAAAAAGAATTATTCAGTCGCGTTGCAGTTGTAATGCTCTTGGGCGACCGCTATAAATTGAGGCTTTCCAGTGACAGGTTTTCAGATAAATCTGAAAACCTGTCACTGACAAGCCCTGCGGCTATTGTCACATTTACAATGAAGAAACTGAGCTTCGATAAGGGACACATAGAGCCGAAAGCAAAAATTTTGATTTCTCGCTTGTCGCTCCGTTGAAAATCGGGATTAATAATAAAGTTTCTTTTAGTAATTGTACTTTTAAGAGTTCATTACATCCATTACAAAATATCAAGATTGATTGGCTAATCAGTGACAGACATCGGGAACATACTTGTACATGCATATAAGGATTTATGCAATGTGTTAATCATAGATTAAACTTTAAGCATACATAAACTCCAAGCTCACACAGTGGCTCATGACGCACAAAAGCTCAGAAAGCGAGATGAGACGCCATCCCCAGGGCTGGATTTAAATTACTTCTAACTTACTAATAAAACAACTAAGTAAAGACAACTTTAGAAGTGAATATCAACAAACTTCTCAGGTGTAAACTGAGTACCTTTCCCATGTTTACATGAGTGCCTAATTAAACAAATTAACCGACTCTCAACAGATTGAGGGTAGTAAAACAATTTGTCTGACTAACTTTGGACACCTGAGCGCCATAATAATGCAGACTAAACAATAAGCTTGTTCTTGGAATATCCAATAATAAAGTTTGTCGTTGTAAAGATATTGCTTGAGGCGTGAAGCTATTTTCTGCTATAAATAATTACATTCGTAAAATGTTGTACTCTGATAATATTAGCTACTTAATATGAAACATGAAAAACACTATTTGAAATGGGACCAGTATATTTAAATTATTTAAAATTTCAAAATCTGGTATCTACTAAGATTGGTATTAAGTAACAAGAAATATATTTCCCTCAGCAATTGTATTCCCTGGTTGATTGAATCCTACAACTGTTCTTTATCGTTTTGCTTTTCATCAGAACCGGTATTTTATATTTACATAATATTTACATACTAGTGTATAATTATTTAAAGTGTCTAGGGGTTGTATCTGTGCTGCTACACAGTTTTGTTAACTTTTGCAATTTTTTTTGTTTCTTTTGTAATCTGTTTTGTGTAAGTATTATATTCTGAATAAATATCCTTCCTACTAATATTTTAATGTGAAAGTTTGTGAGAATGTATGAATGTTTGTTATTCTTTCAAGCAAAAACGGCTGGACTGATATGGTTGAAATTTGGTATGTCGATAGGTGATAGCCTGGATTAACACATAGGCTACTTTTTATCCCGATATTCCCTCGGAAACGGAACTTACGCTGGGCGCAGCTAGTATCTTATAAAATCTTAAATGCGAAAGTCTGTAACTATAGATGGATGGATGTGTCTTTGTTACTTTTTAACGCTTAAACCGCTACACGGATTTGAATGAAATTTAGTGCCAGGATAGCTTATATTATGAATTATCACATAGGCTACTTTAATTCCAGTATTCACACGGGACATCATTTACCGCGAGCTGCGCGGGGCGTAGCTAATAATTTGATATAATTAGACTTACCAAATACCGATAGATAGCGAAGGGAATGTACTCGATCATGACGAAGACATCGGCCACCGCCAGCCACTTCAGCAGGCGGTTGATGGGCGTCGCAGCCATGTCCTTGCGCGTCAGCACGGCGATGTTCAACGTATTCGACAGCACGCCTATCGTGCACACCTGAATATAAAAACATCATTTTAAACGACAGGTTTATGTTTATTTTACGCCCAGGGGCCGTAGCATAACCGTTTAAAAGTAATGTAGTTAGGTAATTTTATTTGAACTTGATCACGAAGGAACATTTGCAGGGATCGAACCCGCTATCTCCGCGTCTCAGACGGGTAATGTAAAATTAAAAGTTTTAAGTAATGATATTGTGGATCCTTAAAATCATCCTACAATCTCTAATCTCAAGGTTAATGCAATTTTAGATGCTAACTGCTCTCTTCCTATTTGAGAATGGCATCATTCGTTTTGACCCTATCTCGGACCCACTAATATAGATAATGTACGTACTACTAGTCTTGGATAAAAATGACACAAAAGTGTGATTGATGTATGTGTCAGAATATGAATTGGACGATAGGTTAACTGACAAAGTAGTTGTCGAAACGAAGAATTGATCGTCTTTATGCTCTTTATGTAACATAGTGGGACAGTGGGTGGCCTTAACTTAACCGTTGTAGGAGGTTGGGGGCTTGATCCCCGTCACGTACATACAAATAACAACGCCACGAACATACAAAATGTATGTTCTACAGATATCTGTTTTAGATCTTGGTTTTATTATATCTCATATCATATACAAATGTATTTCCAAAAAAAATATCTAGTATATCAGTCAACTAGTTATCATAAAACAAATAAATAACGCCCTGTTAAATAAACAAATTTATTTATTATGAGCGACCCGCCCCGGCTTCGCACGGGTCCAATAATTTATAGATACCACCTCTTCATTCACTCTATACATTAAAAAAAACCGCATCAAAATCCGTTGCGTAGTTTATATAGGGATATAGGGACAGAGAAAGCAACTTTGTTTTATACTATGTAGTAATTTTGGCAGACTGTCCAAACGCCGACCTATTGCTCCATTGCTTTGAGTAATAAACTATCTCCGCATCGTAAGTATTTCTTTCAGATGGTTGATAGGTAATTTCCGGTCTCATGAGATGGACATTCTATCTTTATAGATTGTGCCTTGTGGCTCACCGAGCTAAGTTTACTCGACTTTTAAGGTACATTCACACTGAGGGCATTCGCTTATAATGTATCAATTTAAATTCAATTTTGAGCATTACTTACTCTCGGACTGTAATGTACCATTTAGATTCGATTTTAAGTACTTACCTATTTATATTACAACTAGCAGCACGTCCTAGCTTTGCACGGGTGTATTATTGAAACTACGGGTACAAAATATAGCATATAACCATCCCCACAGTCTATTCTACACATCGGTGAAAGAATTTATCTGAGAGAAATCGGCTGAGTAGTTTCGGAGATCCTTCAAACAAACAAACCAACATTACCTCTTTATAATATTAGTATGGATACCGCCTAAACGATATGGTTACGCGATGTAATGTTCGAAAACTGGAAGAAGCGAATGCTTCTAGTGAGGAAGCACCAAGTTATGAAAAGTTGGACGGAAGTAGAGAAAGTCCACAAAGATCTTATCCATAATGATTTGTGAATTTAATAGGTACATGTTTTAATAATGTTTTTTACTTGTTACTCTGGTAACAAAAAGAGATAGCGACAGACTTAATATCCGTATTAGCTAATATAGGTTTACTGGTCCAATTTGCAGGGAAAGTTCTTAAATAAAAGTAGCATTTGGGTTTGACAAAAGAGCTGTTTATTTAACCCAATAGGTTAATTAAATCTGGGATCAAAGACGTAAGAGACGTATTTTTATTAAATTCGCTGAACCGGTTAATAAATAAGAACAGACTTTTCGGAATTTTATGAAGTAAAAAAAACATTTTATTTGGGATTTTGTAACCTAAAAGTTTTTGTATATCGGCAACTTTTTGAGGTATGTTTATGACGTTAAAATATTTTACTCATTTTATATCCAGTTTAGTACGCAGTAGACACAGACCCGGAGGCAGTAGTCATATTGGATGAATAAATTGCTACAATTATGGAAAAACAAATGCGAATTTTTACAAAAAAAATATCCTTGTAAGTGTTAACATAATTCTCCATTCCTTATCCCACGCGAGGTCTATTATTCACATGGAAAGTATACATAATTATTATTTTAGATTTACGAGTATAAGGTCTTAGTTTTTAATACAAACGTAAGCTCAAAGATTTAAGTAATGCGATCCGTAAATTCTTAACTTTGGATTTTGAAATGTTCTTTCAAAACCTTTTTCTTCCTTTGATTCGAATTTACGCCAAATAACTTTCCTATCCAAAACAACTATCCAATAATAGAGGCTACATTGAAACTTTTATCAAAGAAACAATCTCTACAAAGAAATCGTTGTTTGGCTTTCTTGAAATTTCCAGTGACTACGTAGGTAATATTTTCGTTGTAATATTTTCATTTCGTTGTATTATTAGAACACGCGTTTTAATGTTTTTAAAGGTATTTATGAAAGGTTGGACAAAATTTGCTAATCCAATAAGCTTTGTCCATTAAAAAATTCTTCGAAATCCGATAAAATTAGTTAGTGTCACTTATTTTATCAGTGGTCTCACAAAATAACAAACGTGAGTTTTTACGCTCTTAGTGGCGTGTTATTTAGATATTTATAGATCTAGCTATAAGTTTACGAAATAACTATGGAAATAAAAATAACAAACTTTTACTATAAACTAGCGGGGCGTCCCGGCTTTGCACGGGTGTACTAATGAAACTACCGGCATAAAATATAGCCCATAACCATCCCAACGGTCCAGTCTACACATCAGCGAAAGAATTTTTAAAATCGGGTGAGTCGTTTCGTTTTGGAGATTACCTCCGTCAAACAAATCAACAATATCTCTCTAATAAGTAGAATAAGTAGTATAAGTAATGTAGTATGTATTTATAAATATTAACGGGACTTAATCGCGTATTGAAATCATATTATTTACCTCGACGTTTCGGTGGCGTTACAGTCACCGTGGTCACCGTGGTGCCGGCCTTCAGTCTACTCGTGACCACGGTGACTGTAACGCCACCGAAACGTCGAGGTAAATAATATGATTTCAATACGCGATTATGTCCCGTTAATATTTATAAATATGTTTCCAAGTCGCGATAGTTTAAATAATGTAGTATGTATGCATACAGAATTGATACACGTGTGAAACTTTATGTCAGTTTTTGGTATTTATTGGAAAACATCAAAAATGTTTAGTATATATCACCAACGAATACCCAAAGGTAAAGTAAATCTAATTAGAGAAATACCAACGGCACACAATAAAAAATTATGTGTTTTACAATTATTTTATATTTAGGTATATGTTTATTAATTGTTCGCAATAAACAACCTCAAATAACAACATCAAGAAGAAAATATAATTATTTGAACTCAAAACTTTACTTACGTTTATTTGTTTCATGTTTATTTTCGTCAAAGGAAAACGAGTATGTATTATTTGTTTAAATTGAACCTACTTATCAAAAAGACAGCCAAGTTATATAAAGTCCTTTCTCAGAATACATTGTTTTGTCAGTCCTTTCAAATTATTTTGCCAAATATATTTAACAAGCTTACTCGCCCGCGGCTTCGCCCGTGGTACTAACAAACCCAATTAATGTCCAAAACCTAAGTATGTGTTTTGTTATTCCAGATCATAGGCTATTTGCCTATATTCCAAGTTTCAGCAAAATTCGTTCAGTAGTTTTGGCGTGAAAAAGTAACAAACATCCATACATTTATTAATCGGTATATCCCACATAAATGTCAGTTATCGGCAAAGTCAGGATTTAGGTAGGTACCCGAAGACCAAAGCTAATCTAGTGCTGTCAGTAATTAGGTTAGTAGATTTGTACGGATAGTCAGTTCACTCTGGGAATCCAAATCCCCCGAGTCAACAGATAAACAAAAAATATGGTCGCTCTGAAAAGATGTTTGCAATAAATCTTGATTTATTTGTGGATGTTTTTCAAATATTCCCCAAGCGGAAAGAAATGGTATAGATACCTATATTACAACAGCTACACTGATTGTATCAGATATACAAACATACAACACGACAGATCTAGAACAGCTACTCAAATACATCTTAAGTTTTATTATTTAGTAGGTACCTACCATTAAAAGTAATCTAATTAGATAATAGCCTCAAGTAGTATGTGAACCGCATAAGCTGAACGTCGATAATGGAAATATAATGTTGTTTTGATAGCTGCGCTGTTCATTTATCATATATACATAGGTTATATTTTAATCCAGTAATTTTAGTACACCCGTGCAAAGCCGGGACGTGTTGCCAGTCATATAGATTGATCGATAATATAAGGACAGTTGAGTGACCTGGCAACAATACCTATTATTCCTTTCTGTTCATAATAATTATGCTCCGGCGAGCATCAAGGCTGCCTGCCTCACGTTTCGTGGTTACGTGCTAAACGTATTCGACCTGACAGTTTTAACACATTCAACCCTAAGCTATTTACATAGTATTTAGTTTGCAAAGTTGATGTACCTACACAAATGTGTCCCTGTTTTAATTGAATGGATTATAATGGATATTGGACAAACTTAGGTAGGTATAATGGGTAGGTAACTCTGTAAGATCATCTCATAATAGTGGAAATTTTGTTGGTTTTTGTTTATCCTAATTTAATTATTTATAAGCTTTATTGTCGGTACTCTTTGTTTCCCTAACAAAATAAAAAATTATTAAATGGAAAGTAACTACAAGTAATTGTGTCAAAATCCCTGGATTTAATAACTATATTCTTTGACACTAATCCGACGCAAGGTGCTTGTGCGAGTTAAATTTCACTTTGTTGCTTTAAGTAAAAATCGCTATTTAATAAATGTTTTGGCGAAGAACTTAATTCGTTGTTTAATGTATGACTGCTCTCTTTATGTTATGTGGTATACAACTAATCTAAAAACTACGCAGCCAACAGAAGCGCCGAAACTGACTAAACGCAAATGCAATTAGTGAACATTGGATCAATCCCTTACAACCAGATGTGAATACGAAAACGTTAGGTTGAATTAAGGCCTCGTATTTGTGTAGGTGTCACTTACCTACACAAAAAAGCTATAGGTGTGTACTAATTTGCAGAAACGAATACTATTTAAAACAAAAGCTAAATTTGTTTAGGTACCTAATATTTTTAGTTTACACTATCGTTAATAGTTTCAGATCTTTTATCTAAGTGCAGATTTTCATCACGTTTAATTTGTATTTCTAACAAATGACGCCCGTTTACACAATATTGTGATGGATGACTGATGGATTTGGTTAGCCATTTCAAAAGATGAGTAACTGTTTGGAAATAGACATTCACAAACTTGTTGTTGACAAAATTTGTTTTCAGATCCGTGTTTAATGGACAAAAAGATAAACTTTGACTTGTATTTTATATTGAAATTAAACTAGGATATACTTATGTAAAATTAAGGAATAAAAAAAATGCTAAGCCTGGAAGAAAATTCGATCCTAATTATAAATTCCTTACTAGTGGAATTTCGTAAATTAATCTTTCAACTCAAGCTGTGATAGTTTCACAAATCAATTTTATACTTTTATTTTGTTTCTGTTAGCTTTATTTTCGTCAATAAATTCTTAGCGGCAGTTGGCGGCAGTTTGCCAACAAAATATGACAGTACATGGCATTCGTGTTTTGCTAAGCGCTTTGTCGGCAGACGATTTTCCTCAGGTTATTTTTATTGGTTATCGATATTATTTTCGGTTAGCGAAATTTTTTAAGTTTCCTGTGGCGAAAGCAAATAATACTGAAAATATTGATTTCAGTTCATTGTAGATAGTCTATTCATTAATGAACGTCATCTCAAATTCAGTCTTACAACATAATTTTCGTTCAGCTAATGAGATTTTATAAGTGGAATGTAGATTTTTTTAGTTTTGGTTTCTTATAGTTCGTGATTTTCGTAATATTACACCTCTTATAGTTGATCTTGAAATATTAGTCAGCAATATTAGAGGTGGTCGTCGCTCAGAAGGCAGTAGAGTAAACGTTTAGAACGTGAAGTATTTGGTTGTAGGTCTTTATTTCCATTTTTGTCTATGCTGGTACTTAAAGCTTAGGTTTATTTGGTTTATCTAATCAAAACAGCAGGCGTGGTAATCCCGTCTATTTCATCTAGACACCTACTAAAACTGAAATTTCGTGCTATTCTGACGATCAACCTGCCGACGAGATGGGAATAAGACTATAATAACTTAAGCTCCGAGGCCGTACTGAGATCAACGAAAACGCAGATTCGTGTTATTTTTCGGGGTCTGCTTCAGTTGGTAAATTATTGTGAATTTAGTATCCACCAACTTAAGCTGACCTCGGAATTGTCACGAAACTTCATTTTCGTCGATCCCTATTGCCCCTATCTTTTTCGCTTTCGTGACAATCTCCAAACTTTACAGGTAACTGGGTCTCAAATTCTCAATCAAATTGAAAGACATGGAATGGAAAGGTTTGGGAAGTATTTGCCAATTTAGGTATTGGAAGTCTATTTTATTTCAACAATGTCAAAGGAACTCGACTGTAGTTTAGAGTGTCAAGATCGTCCTCTTGTATCGTGGACTGAGTTGAAAACAAACTTGATCATGATAAAAGCGAGTAATATCTTCAAAGCAAGTAAATAATTTTTGCCTAATCTCAATATAACCTAACATAATGTGGAGCTGTGTGTATTTACTGAGTGTATTTACTGTGTCCCTATATGCCTATGCTTAAATCTATAAAACTAAGCAATGGATTTCGTTGCGGTTTTTTTTACAGATGAAGTCTACTCACCAGTAACGTAGCGTATCCATGGAATCGATTATAAGTCTCAATAACCTCCCTGAAATCCCCGGCACAATAGCTCCAGCAGCCATCAGACATCTCCTGCGAGGGTCCAAGTCTGTTCTGCGCATCCCTCATCATCTTCACCAACATTGTCTCTAACTCCTCGTTGCCGTTGGAACTCGACGCCTGCTCACGAAGCACTGACACGATCTGAGTCTCATTGATGCCACTGTCCGAGGAGTTCCCTGACGCAGCAAGGATCTCTTGGAAGATGTTCAGAAGAGTTTGCGATTTATTCGGCATTTTGATGAGGGTGTTTAACTCATGGGTTCATTTTATTGTTTTTGTTCTCGTGATTGTCTGTAACAAAGTAAAATGTTTCAGGAAGTGTACTTTTCGTCAGCCCGCGCCCAAGACTATTGTAACACAGCTGAAACGTCGGCCTGATAAGGTAAATAACGTGATCGAATCCCTTGTCCATGTTTTACTAAACAAAGTAAGCTTTTTTTTATAAACCTCTTTTGTCTCACTCCTTCGACCATCTCTATCCTTGGCTGCATCCCACCAGCCTTCATCATAAATAAGCTTACGTTTCCACAACCGACTAACAAGCAAAACTTAATTGTAGTTTAATGATTGAATTGCCTTTTGAATTTAAGGAGCTTCAAAACCACCACTCAATCGACCGCGCACGCTCATTATAATAACTGACTTCATAAACCTCGAGTTTCCGGCTAATTAAAACCAAACCTAAAGCCTTTTAGGTTTTCACAAAATAAACAACATTACCAGAGATCTTTAAAGAGGAAAACTTCGTGAGGAAAGCAATTAGCTTTCCTAGTCGAGTCGATGGGCTTGCTTGCAACTTCTCACGAATTGAATGTTAACATTTGTGAAATATGGGCAATTGGGCATGCACTAACTATAAATAAATAAATATGCTTGGACATTCCACGCAACGTCATCTAGTCTCAAGCTAAGCATTTTAATACTTATGTTATGGTAACCAAATGATATAAGGTAGATACATTTTTTGTAAATACATACATATACATTATTATATCATTATTATATATTATTATTATATTATTATTATTATCATTATTATATCCGTATTAGCTACTATTAGGTTTACTCGTCCAATATGCATAAGGTGGTTAACTTATACCTACAACAATCGTAATAGTTTCGTTGAGGGTGTACTTTGAGCAATACCATCCATCGTTAAGTTTCGCCTAAAATCATAAAACTGTATTTTGGTAGGTAATTTGTAAGAGCTTTTATTATTTTATTATGTCATTAATGGTCTCATAAATACTTAGGCACTGTTAGCTTCGATTATTGCCTAGATGTTTAACTTAATAAAGATTGATGTTATGTGTCGAATGTTTACGCCATACTTAATTCGTTTTTTTTTAGGAGAAAAATTAATACCCACAGTTGATTTATTTATTTTAGGTGAGTTATATAGTCATCACTGTCATCAGTGATGACTGTTAGATATTTCGTTTCAATTTTTTTTATTATTATTTTTTATTATTAAATTAGATTTTCTTCTATCCATACATCTTTAAAAGCCTGCACTGTCTCTAGAACAAATACCTAGCCAACAAATACATACCTTCAGAACATAAACATTGGTCCAGCTACGAGAATCAAACCATCAACTGCTCTATAGATAAGCGTGCCTCTCACTGCGCCACTGGGTAGGTAAAGCTCATAGAAATAAACAAAACAGCGTAGAGTTGTAGGAACGTTGTCGAATTCGGTTTGCAGGCGCATCTCAAATACGCCGTGATTTCAAACCAAAATTCCAGCTAAATTTAAGTTCATCAAAAGGCATTTCTGATTATTACGAGTATCAAAGTAAATATTTCCTCGAAAGATATGATTTATGTATAATCCCATGATGCATAATTCCTCTCACAAGTCCAAAGACAAATAATTACTTTACTTTATATTAAAATGTTTTCAGTAGGTACCTATAAAGATACATTGAAGTATTTACAAATTCACTGCAGTGACTGTGTGACAGGGAGCGGTAGAAATATTGTTTTCATTACTCATACACAAAAAGTACGCACGAAGTTGCCTGGTAAATAAATTCTGTCATACCCTAGGGCAGGAAAGTAAATGACTGTCAATTAATTAAAATGTCAACTTCATTTTTGACATTTCTTTTGTAACATGTCGATGCATGCTAAGTATTCTAAGTTCTTCTAACTCATTCATTCATGCTAGCTATTATGTCTCTCTAGCACGAACTTGTGCTCCTCTAGCACAAAACAGCCATGCTTGTTTTTATTAAAATCGAAATTCATAGTATATTTTAGAGAAGCTTTGAAATTAGTTCTGCAATTCCTTTCCGTTGTCATCCAAAGCTAACAAGTTTTCTTTTGAAAATGGCACTCCTTTGACAGTAGACAAAGACAAATGCCTTCAAGTTACTAATATTTCGAGGGAACAACCCATTGACAAAACGTACAATCAAGGTGAGCTATATTCAACAGTGAGCTATAATGCAACTTAATTATGCAACCGACCTGACGAACTCTGTGGCGCAGTGGACGAAAGCCCACTTGAGACGCGTAGGTTGCGGGTTCTATTCCCGGGGCAGGACAAATATTTGCATCATCTGCCAATATATTGTGTCTCGAGTCTGGGTGGTGCTATGTACAATATGTATGTATGATATTTACAAAAAATGGATCTAAGTAGTATTGGTAGTATGTAAGTCGTCTGGTTACCACAACACAAGCATTTAGTTGCTTAGCCTGCGACTAGATAACGCTGTGTGGAATATCCAAGGATATTTATCTCATGCATATCTATTTAGCTCACCACGACATAAAACAATCAGCTAGAAGGTCTAAAAGTCCATTTCAGTTAACTTCCTGTTCAATCTTTAACTCACACATTGACTTTACAAAGACAACACAGTGGCACTTATACCGATAAATGATTTTGTACCTACATCACTTACGACCTACGGCAAAGAAACACAAAAGGTTAAATTGAAACCCTTCAAACACCTTTGGTTTATTTTCTATCAGAAAACACTTTTGGAACGAGTTCCAACACTTTAAGTTGACGGTGCTTTTCACGACTCTATAAAGTTTATGGGATAACTTTCTTGCAAAAAGGGATACTTTACGAAAGCATTTAAGAGTCAGCGTCAGCGTTGGTTTACACCTTTTGAAGGTATTACTGTGGTTACTTTACTTATATTTAATACTTCACATTTATAAATTTTATTTTATTTATTATAAATTCACAAAACACATTACAATCCAATATGCTTAAAATCTAATGCTATTTAATTTTGATCTATAATAGATTGTTATCGAATTGAAGTTTTATGTAACGACAGATTGCCTTCATAGCGGTTGGCTTGATTGATGTGGTGAAAATACTCATATTTTACACTTTTATAACAGGGTTTCGTAAAACCAAATTAACAATGTTATATTTTTAGAAAAACAGTAAAATAGCTTTGTAGCGCTCGTAGAATTTCTTGTTAAAATCGGCCACAAAATGCAAACTTCTTAAAAAAAATAGGAGTTAATTTTTGTTCTCATTTTAATGATTTTAAAAAAGAAATTAATTCATAATTATAAAAGTTATTTTATCTGAGCAAAAAAAATTAAAATGTTGTTTCTTGTATGGAAATGAAAATTAAACTTCAGATTATTTGTAAATAAGTTCGAGCAATATGCCCCGCGCCGGTGAATCCAACATTGCATTTACTTTAAATATTTATAATATTTCCCTCACGTTCCAATGTAAATCTAGGCAACTTATTGCTAGTAAGGCCGGCCGTGTTCACGAAGATGTGGATTTAACTTGTTTCATTTACAAGCTGTTATTTAACTTGCAATGTTTGTATAATACATATTATACAAACATTGCAAGTTAAATAACAGCTTGCATATAATATAATATCTAATAGGCCACGCCATGTAAAAAGAAGCGAGAATAGCTATAATGGCCGTTGATAATTTAAAACAATGCATGAAAAAGATCAGGCAACAAAATAAATTAAAAAGAATTTATTTAATTTATTTCTAATGCACTTACCATCAACCAGTCCATTTACTGCAAGCGAAATGCTAGATTAAAAATAAAACAATAGACCTAAGGGCCAATTATCCCTACCCTAGTACTTCCGAGTGTACCCGTGCGCAATAATATCTACCCCTCCCACTTCCCCTCATCTTTCTTTTTACGTGGCGCGACGTATACCTATGTTTATTTATTTAATTTATGTCTTAGTGAAAATATTTTGTGCACCCTATTTTCACTCGATTTGTAATATTATTTGTGCTTTGTTGATAACTATTTGCAATGATAAAAATAAAACTTCATTCTATTCTATTTTTATTTACGTAGATACGTAGGTAAGGTACTCGTAAAAGCGTTGAATTCCTTACATTACGTGTGAATACGACTTTACGAGTATAAATAGGTAGCTGTACCGTACAAAGCTATTTACTGTTCAGGATGTCTCCATTATTTTAAATCAACAGCAAATTGCTTTACCTGTGACAATAGGGTCAGTTGGACTGTTACTCAAAATTCAATTACTTTGGTCGGCAATTAGAAGAACAAAAAAAATTAAGCTGATTCCTATTTTTTTTGTTACAATGGTGGCTAAAAACATTGTACCTAAACATCGAAACCCCGTTTATTAACATCGGTTTCAGAACAGTAACCCATGTATTGCCTGTTCAGGAGAGCAGTTTATTTTGCAAATTTCACATAGGTACTAAGCTTTTATAGAGATTTTTAAAGAACTCGCAAACTCTTTTTTAAACTAGGCTCACAATAAAAAATACCACCCCACTTTGAGAATAGAGTCGTGATCATATTGCATTGAATATTTTATATTCTTCCTTGTAATAAATAAGTCTCAAGTGGACACCATAACCATGTTAGAGCCATTTTTGCCATTATACAGTGATTTACAGACAAGGGTTGCCATAAAGAAGTTTAACTTCTTAACTAACAGTGTAAAAGATATATTTTCGTATCGTATTACTTTGTTCGCGTAGTTATATAAGACGTCACACTGCTTTTTTTATGGTATAGAAGTTATAGAACTAATACTTGATGACTTCTTTCATCAAAATATCCTGTCTAAAATGTTAATAGTAATTCTTTTTCTTGTTCCATAGCTTTGAGACACCCTGTACTGTATACTATAATACTAAGCTTAAAGCTTAGCGAAGCCTGGTTGCATTCAATTAGTTAAGCAACTGAAAACTTCATCAACATTCTCCCATTTATTTGCATGCTTCTAAGTCCGAATTCCACGGAGCATGGCGCCAATTCTTTACATACATAGACATAGGTGTTTTTTTTTAAATTTCATTTAACACTAATATGATAAAGGTGAAAGTTTGTGTGTTAGTGTGAATGTTTCTTACACTTTCACACTTAAACGGTTGGATGGATTTGAAAAAAATTAAGCACCAGGATAGCTTATTATCCTAGAATAACATAATAATAACCGAGATCAAAAATAGCATATAATTTTTGATCTCGGTATTCCCACGGGAGCTAAAAAATATACACCACGGATAACACGGAAGCAGCTAGTAGATAAACTACGAGTATAAATGCAAAGGCTTCCGGGAGTCCGAACTTTCATCAATAACTTATAATAATTTTTTTTTATAAAACCATGATTTCGATTACACGTAAATCGAGATTAAAAAATAAATTGTTTACACTTAGTACAGCTTATAGGTACCATACATAACTTGTACGTTTTGGAAAAACTTTATGCTAACTTAGAATACTTATGTGTATCAAACCTAGTTTATGAGCTTTTTATCCAGGTAGCAATCGAAGGTGTCGTAGAGTAAGCTTGTATGTAATATTATAGCCCAGAACTAAATAAGACACAGTTTTAATAGTAGTTTCCTTTCATTCATTTTCATGGACAAAATTATTCATCGATCTTTTTTTAATCGTCCTATAATTTTGAACAATCGTACAAAAATAAAACAGTGAAAAATTATTTTTCAATTTATTACTAAAGTTTCTACCGTAAGTAGGAACTATATAATTTATTCAATAATGATCGTACTTCCAAAGGTCCTCGACAACAAAAGAAATTGAAAAAAGTTTTTTAACTTACCTAAAGTTTATAAAAGTTCACAACTTTCCACAATTCATTACATTACATCACTGGAGATGACATTATACTATTGTTGTAAAAGTAAAGTTCGTCCGTGATTGATAATTTCACGAAATTTGTGCAGAGGTGTGTCTCTGACGCGGATGCGATAGCAACTGATGGAGTTGGTTGAGCTCCCGCTTGCTCTGAAGAATTGAAAAAATACCTACTACTGTGTATTCTATACTATAGATTCTTAAGAGCTAGAGTATCTTGTCATGTACCTACGTTAATAAGATTTCATTTTCTTTGTGAAAAATACCGAGCGTGAGTGAAACGTACCACTTTATTAATATTTTGGTCTCGTAATTTCATTTGACAAGTTGTTAGATGTATTGAATATATTGTGGTAAAATTATACCCATATTTTTGGTAAAATTATTAAAATTACATACGTATCTACGTAGCTAGCAAACATTTTGCAAATCTTGTCGTTGATATTTGTAAGTGTAAATAAATAAAATGAATTAGATTATTTTAAGAAAGTACGAGTATAAAGTTGACAATTTGCATACCATCTTACATGAGTTTACACGAATAATAACCTACCTTTGTAGGTAAATCTATTTCAAGTAGGTATTGAGTTTTAGTGGACAATTTGGCAATGTAGATAATTTGCGCCTCTTGGACTTTAACACACTCGTAATTACTTGTGCACGCTTTGGCCACACGTGTTTATGTTTATGAACACTGAAAGGAAAATTCGTAGGTATCTATGAATTATTGGCCAAATCGATGTTTTAATAACAGATTAATATTATGAGGTACGGTCTTCAAAGTAATATGATGATAATAATCATGAATTGCAGTAACTAAGTTCTTATTTTATAAAATAAATATTAGATCACTGAATTCCCAGGGATCAGACGTTTCTTTTCAGATCTTCAGGCAGTTTTAGATCCTTTTGAAGATGTCTAAGGGTAGTAAGTAAAGAAAGACGATTATTTGAAACGTCACTTGATCAAAAAATACGAGAAGAATCAATCATCAATATCATCAGCTCGCCTGCTTGCCAACTGACCACCCCGTTACTAATCTGACAAGGTTTTATAAAAAACATTCTCATGTTCTTTCTTCTTAATGCCAAAACACACTCTTTTAAATTATATTACTCTAAACGTATGATACCAGCTTGCCAAGTAATGCGATAGGTATGCAAGAAGAGAAATTCACTTGAACAACGTTAGTTTTTATAGAACCCAATAAGGGTGCCAAAAATATAACTCTAAACCAGAAACACGATAATACTGCACCATTTTCTGAAACCAAAGCAATTTTGTCAACTTATGAGACGACTCTGGAATATTTAGCTGAAATCGTTATAGTTAAATAGCCTAAAAAGCGGTCATGTTGCAGTGCATGGTAAAAAGTTACGTAAGTGAATAAGTTATTTCCACCTAGATTACACGGCGTAAAATCTATAATAATTATAACTAGGGTGGTGACTCAAACTTTCCTTCTAAAGGACTTTTAGAGATGAAGTTTAGCATAAACAATGAAATCTCATAAACAAATAATAGATATAAATAAATATATTAGATGAGGCTGGAATATCCAAGGATATTTATTTAAGTAAGTACTTAAATTAGGAGAACATAAATAAATATCCTTGGACATTCATCCATTAGCAACTTATATGGTAAACAGACGACTCGTGGATTTATATTTTAAGCTCAGTTAACGGTTTACTCGTACACTGTGTAACTTTACTGCGTCTCAGTAAAGTCTCAATTTCCCCAATGCTTTACCATTTTGTTGAATTGTAGGAACAAGTTTATGTTATGTAGTATATTTTTGGACTGTTTTGAGCTTTCGACAAATAAGCCATTTGATCGGGTAACATACATAGTTCTGCAACTTTCAATATGAAGGCTGTGAATGAAAAGGTTTTTCGTTTCGCAAAAACGTACTCCCAAAGTATTCAACCCGCTTCAGTCGTAGACGCTGTGCTAATGTATTTTTATTGTAGGTACCTAACAGTACGACTAAAAGGAAATTGTGCGGGAGCATGGTCGTTTTTACTTTAATTTTATGCCGTTTGTGTGCTTATGTGCGCTAAACAAACCCCCACGCGAGTTAATTAAGTCATTCTCGCTTTTGTAATGTTGTTATACAATCTACTTTAGCTACGTTTACTGATGTACCGAAGCGTTAAAATCGCTATTTCTGAACTAAAGTATTTACCTACTGTCTTTGATACCGACAACCAAGCGTAACGCGAAAAAACGCAAATATTTACCGTATTGTAGCATTTTTAACCGACTTAAAAAAAGAAGACCTCCTGTTGTTTTTTTATGTATTTTACCTCTTTTGTTGATATAAGAGAATGGTGACAGTCGTAATCGTAGAAAAGACATTATTATTTTCCTTTACTTTTAAGATTGCCCTTTCATGAGTTCTCAGAACAGATATAGATAGATAGATAGATAGATCAACACTTTATTGCACACCACATTACATTAAAACAAATTACAGATACACAGAACATTTAAAGTGAAGTACAATGGGCGGTCTTATCGCTATGAGCGATTTCTTCCAGACAACCTTAGGATGAACTGGAATTACAAGAAGGCAAAACCAAAAGATATACCTACATGCAAGAACCTCTGGGATAATCTTGGTTTTCAGAAACTCCAATTCAATTATCCCAGACATTTCCGTGAAGGTAGAGGTGGGAAAAATGAACCGAAACCGTTTATGCACCATATAGTTCCTTTACTGGCTATTACTATGGTACTCGATACCTTAATGGGAATATTAATTGAGGCTCAAGATTCAAGATTTAAGATTGTATAGAGCTCTATGTACCTAAATATAGAATTTAGTGCAAAGCTTTAATTAGAGCAATGCTGCAATATAATTCTTCATAACATCGGCATACGGTTTTACTTCAGACATTGATCCGGAACCAGAATATGATATTATTTTTCTTGGACGATCTTTGTTGGAGCTGTAAGTAAATGAAGCTAAACTAGATATTCTTACTTAAGAAACTAATAAGTAAATATATGTGAGTTCTTTCTTCTTATACAAATCCCGTGTTTGACTTGTATTCGGTGGTTTATTCTGTGACTTAGGGCTTGCGACCTTGCCACCTACTTACCATTAAATACTAACTACTTCCCAAAAGCACTTTAAATCTAGATATAATTGGCTCAGGCTGGAATAAAAATATTGCCTTTAAACTCAAAAAAAGCCCACCAGAGACACTCAAAGTAATAGTACAATACTTAATAGTAAAGAAATAAACACCTCTGAGTCTAAATGCCCAATTTACTTACCTGTTGGAAGTATTGCACACAAATAGTCTAGACCATGTCTAGACAAATCAGAGGACGCTACATCGCCATATATTATTACCTCATAATTTATTGTGGTGATGGAAGCGAATACAAATTTTAAAGCGTATGAAATAGAATTAAAGCACACTCAGTGTTTTAAAATTTTCCTAGTTCATTCCGAAGCGGCATGTTGCAACCCACGAGAAAATGTCTAGACAAGTGACTACGTGTTCTTTTATCCTCATAAAAAGAACCTATAACTAGCTACCTAAAAGGAAATAATTCTGGATGATATAGTACTTTTTATATGTTAAAAAATTGCTATTTTTGAATATGTATATGTTTATTGAATATTTGTTATTGTTTTAATTATAAGTTTTATGTTTTTGAGTTCTTAGGTCTTTAGACGGCCTAAAAACTCCATCGCCAGAGTTGGCTACTTGCTCATACCACAGCTCATACGAACGAACAAACGAATGTTAGTAAAAATGCAAAAAAAAAACGAACGTGTATATAGGGACGTCTTTAAGTTAGAACGTAATGACGTCCTTGATATACACGTTAGATTTACATAAGTACAGATGCCTCATGTAATCTGTGATATCTAATACTTATTAAGAAAACAAATAAAATATAAAACATCAAATCAGGATATTCCCAGGTTATTTATTTATTTATTCTAAATCTTGTTGGAATTTCAGTATGAATATTACTCCCTCAACTTTCACCTTGAGCATAAAATCGTGATAAGTTTCGTTATTTTCCTTAAACGAGTATGTTTTGATGCACGTATTGGCACGTTACGTTTTTGTAGTAAACTTAAATTAGACAAAAGTACCCATCATAATTTTCAATGCCGTAAGTACAACTCTATTTCGTAATCCTCACAGTAAGCTCGACTACAGCGGAATTCTTATCCGTGGTCCGTTCCCTGATCTGCGAACTGTGTCCGATTGTTTTCTGCAAAGGAACGTAAACAAAACCCTTCGAAAGATCTGTATCTTTACTTACTACATTATCGCATAGTTAATTTTTATACGAGTCTGTTCACCTAGTTCTTTATTGTAAATTATATACATATGTACATTAATTGGACTAACAAATAAAAATATTTTCGCCTCTGTATATTTCCAAGGAAAGATCTAAATAAATAGGTACTTAGGTAGATATGCCTAAAAATCATTAAAATTATAACTATTATAGGTACATATTCCCATGAACGTCAAATTAATAAAGTTTTTTCTATAAATTGAAAAGCTGGAAAGAGCAATTGTTTTTTAATGAGAAATGCAAATGGCTCTGAAAACCAAGCATTCTACGTAAAGAACTGCTATTAGCTCTAGGGCTAAAGAGAGCACGCAGCCTAGCTATCCTATCCTACCAATGTTATAAATGTGAAAGTTTGTGAGAAATGTGTGTATGTTTGTTATTCTTTCACACAAAAACGGCTGGACCGATTTGCTTGAAATTTGGTATGTAGATAGGTGATGCCCTGATTTTATTAACACATAGGCTACTTTTTATCCCGATATTCCAGCGGGAACGGGACTTACGCGGGGCGCAGCTAGTAATTATTGAAGTTATTCGACTGAGATAGCTGTTTTCCAGGAAACTTAATATTAACTTACTCTGTGATATGTGATATGTGATAATACGTTAACATCCAATATGGGCACCACACTGAAAATGTGGTGCCCATATTAGATGATTAATGATTCGCTATTTCAGAATGAATTTTAAAAACAAACAATCGTTAGAATTATTCGAACCTTAAAATAAGTCTCTAGAACCACTAGAACCCACCGCTAGAATTGAACTTGCACTTCTGTCCTTTGCGTACTTGGTACTTTTTTCGCAATCATTAATTACGTTATATTGATATTATATAAAGTATGTACTCGTACTAGACGTCAATGAGCCGTAATTTAATTTTATTTATGTTATAAATAATGTTCGTTGATGTGTTACTTGTATGTATGACAATAAATGACATCTAAGTCGCTAATAAGTAGGTACTAATAGAATGTGGTTCATGTCGTTCGTCCTACCGTATTTGTCGTGTATTTTGTGACAAAATAGGTATTTACATTTCTGTTTAGAAGTCACACAGTCTATCAAACACCTTGCAGGCCTCGCTCAATTGGGACTACACTTTAACACTTATTCAATAATCACGTTAGAACCAATTCGCCAGAGACATTTAAATGATAATAATTATCATCACTTAATGGCTGTTGATAAAACAAACCATCTGACGCGAAGGTTGCGAGTTCGATCCCCGCTACGGGACAAAATGTTTGTATGTTCTGCAGATATTTGTTCTGTGTCTGGGTGTTTTCTATCTATAATAATATGAATGTATTTACAAAAAAAAATGAATCTAAGTATTATATCAGTCATCTGGTTACCATAACACAAGCACAATTAAGTTGCTTAGCTTGGGACTAGATGACCCTGTGTGAAATGTCCAAGGATATTTATTTATTTATTTATCTTGCAAAATGACAGAGCCAAGGAAAATTGGAGTTTTTAGGCAAAACAGATCCCTGATCACCGTGCCAAGTAGGTTCGAATCCTATTTGAATATTTTGAATTCTGACAAAATCTCAACTTTGTATAAGATTTTTTATTCATTGGTTTCATTCATTGATTCAAATTATACTTACCTACTATTTCTATTACTTACGGCACGTAAGTTTTGCTGTAACCGTATGCACGTGAAAAGGACTTAAACTTGCTGATGAATGTTAAGCTACGACGATTTAGAATTGGCTACGATTTGGCTACGCCGCGCCGCCGCCACCGTAGCGCCGAAGTGCTCTTGTAATATCACGGTACACTTCTCCTCAATCGTCAAACTTCGTCAATATGTCAAGCAATTAACTTGTTCTACCACTCGATATTAGTTGGGCTTTAACGTAGTAGGTGTGTATTTGAACTAGGTACATTATCCTTAGACTATTTGAAATTCTTTACTACTTTATCACGTCTTGGAATTTTCCTTTTTTTGTACCCGTGACGTTGGACCAATTACGTACCTACATCAGAAAATGGGTCCCAATTTTACTGTAATTGGCTATTACTTACGACTTGATACCCATTACATAGCTTTTATAGGTTTATTCTTAGTAGGTATTCAAAAAGCAAAAAAATAAATAAATAAATTTACGCTACAAAAAATGCAGACGGAAAACTGCGACCGTGAAAACTAACCTCGCGCTAGTAAAACACGCTGCGATATTAGGTTACCAGAACCGCTTTCGGCCCGAAATTCAAACCCGCCTCAAAGAACATCTTATTTTCTGTTACCCATCCAGAAAAGATATACCAAGTGAAATAATTGTGAGCCATTATTCAATATTTACCTACTTTGACCGCTGCTTCGTTAGCTCCGATTGGAATTACGCCGAATTGAAGCAAAATCTAGTTACGAATTTGTAAGATTGGCTAATTTATTTCCTTCACGAACACCCCTCACCTGACAGTGGTTTGAATCAGTAAAGTTATCTATAGAACGTTCAACGACCCCTTAAGGTCTCAAATTGTTATACAGCATGATGTAATATTGTGTTTCGATAAAAAAACAGCTTAATGTAGATTAAAATTGAGCATAACTTCTATGCATACGAGTACATGACTTTTCGATAACTCAAATCAAATCAAAGTAATTTATTGCGTAATATAGTTTTATAACAGTTAGTATCTGTGGTATTAGGTATGTCATGATACATTATAAAGCAGCCATATTCAGCGTAGTCTGCATGCAATATTTCTGTGGTATTAGGTATGTAATGATACATTATAAAGCAGCCATATTCAGCGTAGTCTGCATGCAATATTTTATAACTAAACTCTCACGTTTTTAGAATAACGCTTATGAAGTTCCTATTAAAATATCAACCTGTGTAGTTTCGTTATTGCATCCGACATTTATTTTAGAGTTTCGTAAACCCATTAATCACTTATTTGTCTTTCTGACCGTAATGGCATCTAAAACACTTTATACCAGGAAAGGCTGGAGGAAACAAATATAAAATAAGTAATTACTAGACTACCAGTACAATAGATGCTGTAGGTAGAGGCATGTCCTACTCCTCTACCTACAGCATCTGACGACCAATCACGTGCGCTTATTTTTCTTCCTATAAGCTCGTTTCAAGAAATGAAGTATAAATATGTATGTTTACTTGAAATATCCATTTATTGCTTTCAAAGAACTATGGCGACTATCTTGAATGATCTAAGTTACAAAGACTCGGAAGGCGGAATATGGGTTTCACAAAATTACATGTAGGTACCGACGTCTTTGTTCAGTAATGGCATTCTAAGAACATGGGTTGCTTTCTTTTGTTAGAAATATCCCTTCAAAAATAACATCCTTCATGAGCATATTGAGCATGTTAGCTCACAAATATGTTAATGAAAAGTATTCTGGGCATAATAAATTCAAATTGAAGCCGTAAAGTATAAGAAGCCTGAGATACTTCTGAACATTCAGAAAGGTTCTCTACAAAGGTTTCCAAAATGCAGAGGGTCTTTTGATAATCACAAACTAACTCACTTTGGTAACTATAACAAGCATTATCTTCAAAGGCTCGTGAATGTTTGAATATCTGTGTCTGTCTATTGTACTTGGAGATACCTAAAAGGTTTTTTTACGTTACCAACAGAAAATGCATGCGAAACGAAACTTCCATACTTACGCCCGAATACTGAAACACCGTTAATAAGGCCTTAAATATTTAATTATCGTCTAAGTTTCTTAAAACAAATATCTTGCCAATTGTTTATGAGTCAGTGAAAGCCCGCATGCGAAAAGATTGCGGGTTCAATCCCATTCGCGGCACAAACGTTTTAAAAAAAGAAATAAATAAATACAATCCCTAATTAAAATAAATAAAGTAAAAATGTGGGATAGGTATAGGTACACATCAGGCATATGGACTTTCTCTTATCCGACAACTAATAACTCTGACTGTGGTCGGTCCCACCCAGTCGCTGCGCTGCTCATACAAGAACTCATCACATCACTTCAAAAGAGAATCAACTCCATTATATTATTACACACGTGGGTAGGTATAGCTCTTCTCTATTACCAATATTACCCCATTACATGAGTAGGTACAAGTTTATTTTCGATTCCTAGAGAACTGAACAAGTTATTTTATCATTAGAAACCTCTCGCTTAGTGTGTGGAACTACCCATTACTTCGACGTAGTTACAGAAACATCACACCTACTCTTACAAAATTAAACTTTATTGGTTCGTTAGTTCGTATGAACAAGTAGGTTACAAAAACATCACATCACATACTTACCTATACTCTTACAAATTAAACTATAATAGGTATTCGTTCGTAAGTTCATTTGAATAATGGCCATAAATTACATAATGTTCCTACTTAACACTTTCTTAGCTTGGAATAAAATTAAAATGAAATGTTATGCGTATGTTTTAGTAGTAGTTTTTTCGACTAAGAAGGTAAAGTACCCATTGAAAAAACTCTAGGTAGGTATAGTAGACGTAGGTTAGGTACGTAAATAAACATCACTATTTTCTCAAGGTGTCGTCTGAAAAGCTTTCCAAAGACATAGTATCCCCATCCAGTAGCTTTTATTGCTCGTCTGCGAATTTGAAGACAAAAGGATGTCTTGTGTGCAGTTTCTCGCCCAACAATTCCCTCTAAGTGCAGTTGAAATAAAACTTTGGCTGTTAGGACTAACATTAGCTTCAGGATGGCTAGGTCTGGATAGTTTTATATTAATAGTCAAATCTTTAGACGTTTTGCTGAACGCATCATCTGAATTGTAAAAAGGTTGTATAAAGTTGTATCTAGGATGATCCTACCTACTTCGATTTAAAACTTGCATTTAGTACCGAGCTAGCAACTAAGATAGTTTCGTAATCGAAACTCGCTTTACGCGATAAACATACCTTTTTCTTATATTTTTATCATTGACATGAATATCTATAGGTAGATATTTCAGCTTTAGAAAGCAATAAGGATTATCTCTCTTGATATCTGGTACTAACTTTGATACATAATTTTAATAAGCTTTCGAAATACTTCTTGATCGATGGATCATTTTTCTTACTTATAGCACAGATTACGTAAGCTTTTAGGTAGGTAATTTAGGTTGGTATATTATTAAGTATGCACAGAACAGAGAAAAACTTAGTAAATTAGTACTTAACCTTATTAGGTAAGTACCTACCTACCTAATACGTGCTATCTAATACTTAGGTAACTTAGTAGGTAAAACGTGGTCAAACTAAATTTTGATATTGCGTGATACTCGTACAAAAAACTGAAGAAAAACAAAAAAGAAAAATTCACAAATAAAGTGGATAAGTTCCAATGAAAGTCCTTTGGTGTTTAGTCGGACTTTAAGAAAATGTATCTAAACTGACAAAGAGGATCATTGGAAAGCTTTTAACTTTCGCAGCAGATAATAAGTTTAATTGAGTTTGAACAAATAATATCTTAAAGAACATAAAGCGCCTGCAAAACAGAATTGATTTAAGCCGATGATTATAAGCTATAAAAATAACCTCTATTTAGTTCGATCTACGAAGTTAAGCCGATTACTAGATAATGTACCTAAGTAACTTTTGAACTAACCGTATAGCCTTAGGTATTTTTTTCAAAAATCTACAAATACAAAATGAACATTTGCATTTTTAATGTTGCCAGTTATTTGTCATTTTGAATTATCTTTGTGTACCTACCAAGGTATACCTACTTTAAAATTCGCATTTTACTTATATACCTACCTATTTACCTGTGTCTAGGTTAATTTATTTGTATTATTGTAACGTTGCACATCCGAAATGGATAACAGCTGTTTAAACTTGTACCTTACCTAATAATATGTAAGACCTACCATTGTACAACAGTTTTTGCAATAAAAATATTTCTGATTCTGATTCTGATTCTGACATAGGTACTTGGAACATACCCAGATATATTGCCCTAAGCTACTTCAGGTCGTTTAAAGTTTACATAAAACCTACTTATATTTTTAAGGATAAGAGTAGGTAGGTAGGTAGGTTATTTCATGCATTGTTTTTTCTTTAACTTTCGCGATCACAATCAACGCGAATAGAAGAACGCGATAAGGTAATCCACGCGATAAAAACCTGTGTAAAAATAGTTCTAAAATATTTCATGCATGTTAAAAAATAACAAATTCAGACACTATTAGCCTAAAGGTTTTTTGCCCTCGTGTTATTTTTTTCGCTTATCTAAAGTACAAAAAGCAATAACATGTTTATCCACGGGAGTAAGACACAGCGGCACCTAGGGTGCCCTCTGTGCATAATAAGTGTGTGTCCCTAAACGGGGCGGCCAATCTGCTTTAGGAAAATAATAATAAGACTCATTGAGAACCTACTAAGAATTAACTTGAAATTAAATGATTTCAAACGGGACTTAATCGCGTAGTTACTGGTAATTACCTTGTTTTATTTATGTGACGTCGTACATCCGGGCCACGTCACGTCGTCAAAGTGTAGTTCACTGCACTGACATCGCTGATGGATGGCGCGATGCTTGGGTGCAGTGTTCCGGGCTTCTGGCACATTCGCTCAGACGTGTAACTACCTAGGTACCTACTTACTGACATGTCATGTGCTGGCACAGAAAACAGAGCCGGTCAGGCAGCCCGGCTTAAGAGCGATCGCTTGATATTAACTAGGTTGTGCTCGAACAGTTGCATAAAAGAAAGAAAGAACAATAGTCTATTGCCGTAGGAGCTTAAGGATCACAACGACATTGTTTTACAAGTTTGGTTATTCTATTGCTCGTTCCAACTCAACTCTAAATAAGATCTAAATTCTGCCTCAACCATCAATATAACTAAGCTACATTATTTATCTATTATCTGGGCAACAACATTTAGAATTAGAACCATTGACACGAATCGAAGGTTCGGGAAACCACTTAGCTTAGATGAAAACAAAAATCTCAAACTTTCACTGTTTCCGAGTTTGTGTAATATCTTCAAATGCTCGAGTCGGTGAAGTTATTCGATTAGATGTGCATAGTAATGTGCACTGGAAATTAAGAGAGCAAGTGCTTTGAAGCTTAATCGGGTAAAACTTTGCTGGTCTCGCAACTGACCACAGTATAATATTGAACAGTAAGAACGCTCCAAAGTATCATCGTGCTAAAAGTAAATGTAGGTACTTTTACTTTAAATTCAGATGTGCGTCCTAATATTTTACGTTTATTTGTTACCCCTATTTATAGGTATCTACCTACTCGCCTTTTATCCAAACATCAGTAAAAACATACTTAAGTAAGTAACTACCTAATTAGTTTACTAAATTATATATTTTTAGCGTAAAAGGAGTAAAAGTAGTGTGAATCGTAAAGGCGAATAAAAATATAACACAATTGCACTTATTTTAGTGTTCTTACTGTTTATTATCACACTGAGCACATTTTCCAACCCCCCTGAGATTGCTTTGTTTGATTCAATTACGTTGATTGTTGGATAAAGATTGTGGAATGAAATAACTCGATACCGACAATAATTTATTTTAAAATTCATGGCAAATAACACTTGTGTTGTATTTCCGTTCAAAGCAACATAGTTTTGGTGATAATATTATATTCGAACTTATAAATATCGTTTTACAATCAGAGCTTCGATAGAGTCAAATGAATTTTTACAACGCAGATTATTCATATAGCCCGGCTAATAAATTCTCAACATTAACATTAAAAAATGTTACATTCTATTGAAAAACCTTTCATAAAAATTGTCATAAATTTTTAAAACAGTGCGTAAAGGTACAAAGGTTCTTTTTCAATTTGTATAACAAATACCTAATAAAATTATAATAAGGCTAAAAATGGACGTATTTTACAAATAATAATTAGGTACAAAGGTAGTCAAGTTTAATATTCAGGCGTACAAAAGTAAGTGGCATACACATTTGATGTCATTATATAATTTTACCTTTGCATAGAATGCATCTATTGTGACATTCATGCATAACATTACAATATTTTTATTCAATACCAAATAACTATTATAATTTCAAGGTAAATAAACTTTAGACATTCACAAACAAGGTACGAAGAACATTTCTTGGTGTACTCTCAACAAATTAATAATCAAGTTTGCTTTGCTGGAGTAGGTAACCCAACGTTCTTTTATAAGTAAACGAAATGGAGTGAACATTCTAATTCGATGTGTAATTTAATAATGAAGTTTGTCTAGAACAAGTTGTTCTTGATTATAAAGGTCGAAATATATGCCCCTATATAAATACATAAGTAGTATTACCTAAGTAATAAAATATATATAATATCGCAACAAATGCCTTTTGAGCTTAGGGCAAGATTAGTAGTCGGTTTCAGCCATCATTTTTACGATGATTTCGCGTATTCCTTATTCGATTTTTATTTAAATGGTGAATTCCAATTAAGTATTGGTAATTAAATATATGTACATGTGAAATTCCGTACTATAAAAGTTTGCCGTCAACATTATCGCAGCGGAATTTTACTAATTCCAATGCTGTTGTATCGATGTGAATTATGACAGCAATATCGGCGCATTCGACTGATAATTTTATTTATTCATAAAATACTGACTGTAAATCAAAATAGATTGAGGATCGATACAGGTTGGTCGGTAGGTAAGTCCCCGTTGAAAAGGGTCAGTGAAAGGATTTTTAGACTTTGTAGCTGAATATTGGCCTTCGGTATGCCTGACGGTCTAATTAAATTTTAACTACTTTTAATTGAACAAGACTAACTATTCGGTGTAGCACAATAAACTTCTAATATCTTCCAACTAAGGAGTAATTAGTTTTTGAATAGTAAAACAAGGCATAAATATTCCAAGCATACCATTCAAAATTGCTTATAGGAATGTGGTAGCTTACATACACAATGATCCGATGTAATTGTTGTGTATTTTCCGAGTGCACGGTCGTTCGGAAAGTAAATTTTAGTTAACATTAATTCAACAATGAATAGCGTTCAACTGAAACATAGGTAAATGAGCGTGGGAAGTTTTAGGTGATATTTTCATAGAACTATCGATTTTATATTACGTTTTCGTAGAAAAGAAGAATTAAATTACAAAGATTTCTTTAAAATGTATAAATGCGTACCTACGTTTTCATGATTCAAATTACAAGTTTTATTAAAATCTTTGTAAACGTTGATCGAAATTACAACACATCTATCCAATCCTAAATTACAATAAAACGATCTTATATTATTTAAAAAAACGTAACTTATATATACAGCAACACCTTAAAACAAAACTTAGCCTATTTGATCGAAACGTGATTTGAATATTCGACGGATTATTTTGCTGGTTTTTGCGAGAAGCGAGTACAAAAAATATTCGGTAATATTATAAGCGTTCCAGAAATACGGAATATAAAATACTGTAAACGGGTTTATCTATTTCTAACACATGCGCGAAATGTCTTTAAGAAATAAGAGGGTTGAAACAATGTTTCTTATTTATGTGTTTTTTGTAAAAAAAAATATGCACTGGGTCTGATAAAAGTAACCAACCACTATGATAAGTTAAAAAACATTTCACTGAATTAAAAAATATCAAACTTTTTCATAAAAATGCAAAAACACTGATTCAATTATTATTCTGTATACACTATTATATAAATATAAAGAAGTACATAAAACAGCTACGTAGAGACTAGACGGTTTGTGGTATATTACAATTTGAGTGCAGGGACAACTTTTACTTATGTACTACGACGCTTATTTATAACTTAGGCTGTAATTTTTACACCCTATTTCTGCGAACTAAGTATAACCATATAACACACCAGCATACCTAAATTACGAAAAGTAGCAAAATTCGTTTTATTTCGTATAGTTATTGTATCAATTCGTAAAAGGCTTGTTTGATCTTAAATGCTTTTTAAAAACGGTAAAAGTAGTTAAAAATATTTAAAACTAACAAAACAGATATAAGAAATAAGGCCATTTTCTTTCCTTAGCACCGACTTTTCTGTAATCTCAGTCTCAGTAGCTTACAACGCAGGCATAAGAGAACTCGAATATGTTATAATATATTTTTATAAGACCGTTGGTCTGTAAAAACATAACCAGGTCATAGTTGTATACCTAGAAAAACATGACCATCCATGCATAAATACATGATCTTGAGTGAGTCTGAGTCGAGGTGAGGCATTTATCAATAGGTATTTATTAATATGAAGATGTTGATTTGTGAAAAAAATATCATAATAATAAGCTCGATTCTCGACTGGAGAAAATGAGTGCGAAAGCAAGCCTGCTGGGGTTGTAGTTATAGGCACTTCTAAAATACAAATGAGGTTATGTAAACTTTCTGGAAGTTAGAGTTTCAAAGTGGCAAGTTGGTAGCCGTAATGTTGATCTATACACATAGCACTTACTGACTTCTTAAGATAATATTATTCTCAAATTTTAATATGATTGAAAAATAAATCGAGTTCTTAAAGCCAGCGTTGTTTCTAACAGTTTCAGATGTTGCCAGTCTAAACCATACCTACTTAAACAATTAATAAAATATATATTTTTATTTTAGTCATCTTATACAATTATATCAAATTCTACACCATACTTTAATCAAACTACAGTATATTTTTATACCTATAAGTATACAAATAGTCATAATAGTATTTAAGTAGATTGAAAATAAACATTTCATAATATTTTTATACTTAAAATAAATTGTTCTCTAGATATCAAGATAATGTTAATAATATCATCTTTGGTTTTATAATAACGCAGTAAGCATTATTGTGTTCTGTGAAATTACTTTTAATATTGAAATAACTAATTCATCTCATTTTAATTATTTTTAAAACTTCATATTTAAATAATTACAACAGTTATAATATAACGGCTTTTTAACACTGTAAAAACTTTTTTTACTTTTTGAAAGTTTACCTCTCATTATCATGATTTTTTATATCATGCGGATGAAAGTAGCCTATTATAGTAAGCTAAGCTAACTGTCAAAACAAGCCTATTGTTACAATATTACATATTATCATAATTATTACCTGTTTCTAACAACTTCTTTCCTACATAAAGATCTGTAAGAAATGTCTACCGCTCCTGGGATCCAGTCGTTATCATATTTCATTTTTTTTGTTTCCAAAAATATGTTTCATATGAACTGAGCTACAAAAGATACTCAATAGCATTCACATTAATACATGGGGACTCGATGCAAATTCGGAACTAACAAACTTCATCAGACAACGTATTAATATTTAAATAGCTTTAGTTATTTTTAAATATCTTAAAACTAATTTTGATTTAGCACATAATTCGGCAAGTACCATCGTTCAAATATCAAATAAACTAGAGAACATAATAGCTTCGTAATCTCACAACACCTACTCCATTGATTGCACGACACACATAGATTCAATTGAGATATGATTTTATTGCTTAATATGTGATATTTACAATAGAGCTTACTAAAATAAATAAGGCAAATGCTTTGAGGAACCACAAAAAGAATTAACATACGTGTTGACTTGGCCGAACGCAACGCTTGCACGGCACGCCATTCTACACAGCGGTGAAAGAATTTTTGAAATCGGCTGAGTAGTTTCGGAGATTACCTCCGTCAAACAAACAAACAAACTTAACTTTTTTATAATATTAGTATAGACTAGCTGCGACGCGTAACGACGGAATATAATGATGATGATCGATGATGATTCGTATATTTTCCTGTGTTATTGCAAGAAAAATTACTTTCGTTGTACTAATTTGTGCAATTCGTGCCGTGCGTACGTTGCGTTGTTGCAAGTCCTACAAAACCCTGCTGCGATGCTTTGCATATTGCATATCATCGCATATACACGTATTACTCTGAAATAAAATCAGAACGTTTTACAACACTCGTGGAGGGATAATCATTTATTCAAATTGACGGTTTATATAGTTTTAGGACTTATCTATACCAACCAGATAAAATTACCAGCCAGTTTCAATAACCTATCTATCTTCGGTTTAGCTAACTGTAGGTAGATGTTTGACGTTACTTCTATACAAAATGTGTTAAATATCTACCGACAGTAAGCAAAACCAGAGATAGGTGGGTTATTTAGACTGGGCATAAATTGGTTGGATCGTCTTTAGGCTATTTGAAATCCAAATAATCTACAGATATATATTCTTAGTATCTCATTGGTTTCATACAAATCTCGATACTAACAAATCCCGAAAACCTGTTTCATATCTGCAGTCATGAAAGTCTGATCACTTGGGCAAATGAACACTTTTAGTTTTAAAAGGTACACGGCAACAGATGTAGCAGTCTTTAAGCCAGCCCATCATTATGACCTTAATCACTTCAAAGTTCATATCACTGCTTGAAAACTGGGATCTTATCATCAGGCTGAACGGTAAACTGAGCTATAGGAAGCCTAAACCAACAACTCAATCATAATGGGCACAAATCACGTACAGTGTACGTTAAGAGTTACTTGTACTCGTCCATAAACTGTTTGCATTTGAGTACGAGATCAATGAACTTCGGCCGATGCTTCGGCTCCAGGTTCCAGCAGTCCTTCATGAGGTGACGGAATATCTCCGAGGGACAGCCTTCTGGGATTTGGAAGCTGCAATAGAATGGCCATGTAAGAACTTATGTTGGTTTTAGTTATAGACAACTAAAACCAACTTAAGTTCTTCGAAGCCCCGAGCGGCGTTTAGGTCTTGCCTGCAATCAAAAATAAATTACTCCATCTATACTTCATTTCCTGAAGCGAGCTGATAGGAAGAAAAAATAATCTCACGAGATTGGTTGTCAAAAATAACTGTCTATCCCTTTGGCTAGATTGTCAAATCAATTGTCAATTGTCTAATCTAGCCAATCACGTGAAAGAAAATTATTTTCGACGACCAATCACGTGCGCTTATTTTTCTTCCTATTAGCTCGTTTCAATAAATGACGTATAGTGCTTAGTACCATGCAGTCGGATGCCTAAACGCCACTGGGTGACGCCGCAAAAATCAAAACACCAAAAAATAGCCCGAAGAAAAACGGAGTGAATTCAATGTTCGAGATGAGGTACGAGTGGTGTAACATACCAAGAAGCCCGCTCCCTGGGTCGTTCGTCATCAAACTTGGGCACCTCCTGCCTGGCGCGTGTGAATATCTCCCACGCCGTGACGCCGTACGACCACACGTCGCTTTTTGTTGTGAAATGCCACGGCGCTACTGCTGATTCCGGCGCGTACCTGGTGAAGTTTTGGATTTATTATTATTATAATGATACTGATGTAATAATATTGTTAACATTTAATAATGACATGGGATTCTGAAGTAAAAACACTGGCAATTTAAATAATTTCAAATAAACGAAAAAACTGGGCTGGACATGTCGCATGCCAAATTGCCAAGTGAGCTGTGGGCAAAGGAAGCCACCGAGTGGCGCCCTGACCCGGCGCTAAGGCGACGCGGCAGACCAAAAAGAAGGTGACGGGACGATCTTGACAAATTTACAGCCGACTGGAAGGTTTTTAGCGCAAGATCGCGACGTGTGGAAGCAATGAGGCTGAATATAATATAATATAATAATAAACGAAAAATATTAATTTGTTACCGATTCGTCAATAGTGGACTATGAGCATATAAACTAGAACTTAGATCAATACTTCACTCACCAATTAACAGGCAAAAGTCGTGCAGTTTTAAGTCTATAAGCGTCTTCCTCCCTCGGAATGATCCTCGCGAGACCGAAGTCTGATATTTTAACGTGGTACTTGTTCACCACTAGAATGTTCCGTGTTGCTAGATCTCGGTGGACAACGTTCTTGGCTGATACATGATCCATTCCCTGAGAAGAAAAATATAATTTCTAGTGGTAAAATTATAACGACGCGTTTTTGGTGCGCTTTTGGTTCGGCAAGAATAGCAACGATTCTTTGTAGGCATTATACTGCAAACATATATCACACAACTTCATCTAGTTCAAAGCTAAGCAAAAGCAACTAATTTATGAAAAAGACCTCTGTGGCGTAGTGGGCGAAAGACCGGCTGAGACGCAGTGGTTGCAGGTTCGATCCCCGCTACGGGACAAATGTTTGTATGTTCTGCAGATATTTGTTCCGTGTCTGGGTGTTTTCTATCTATAATATGTGTATTGTATTATATATGTATACTATGTATTATATCAGTCATCTGGTTACCATAACACAAGCTTTAAGTTGCTTAGCTTAGGACTAGATGACGCTGTCTCCAAGGATAATTATTTATTATTAATATTTATTTACCGTAGCAATATCCTTTGCGTATTTGAGCAGATGCGATATTCTGAGCTTGTCGCCGCTGAACTTGAGATAGTAGTTGAGCGATCCCTCCTCCAAATACTCCATCACAATGAGCACGTCGGAGCCGTGGTCCCACGAGTAACCGAGGATCTCTACTATGTTCACGTGCTGCAGAGACTGTGGATAAATCATCATCATTTACACTCATGTTGTCAAAAGTCAAAAAAGTCAAAATATATTTATTCAATAAAGTCATATTAAAGACCACTTAGACATGTCACGTTCTTAAAACTAGGGGATTCTATTGCCTGTTAAACGTGTATATACTATACGTAACTCCCAAAAATCTATTACACTACTAGGTAATAGAAATCGATTTTAGAAAAATCTTCGGTGAAAATTGTACTCTTTCGATGGAAAGAAGGTTTAAAAAAAACAAAACCCTAGTAAACATTAAAAAAATGAACAGTGGCATACCTTCATAATCTCCAATTCGTTCTTGAAGTCCTCGTATAGCGTGCCGTTCCTCTCGGACGCCTGTCGCGTCAGTTTCTTCACAGCCACCTCCTTCCTCTGAGATTCTTGGTTGTCGCGCTCCATCCATCCTTTGAAAACGTGCCCGTAGTTACCCTGAAATAAAAACATTATAATACTAAGTACTGTTACTAGGCGATTATTAGATATGAATGTGGAAGGATATAGGTCTAGGGTAAGACCAAAGAAAAGATGGATGGATGAGGCATGACATGAGTAAGAAAGGTGTGAGTGCTGAGATGACGTCTGAAAGAGGGAAATGGAAGAAGAACACATGTTGAGCCGACCCCACATGGTGGGATAAGGGCAGGAAGAAGAAGAAGAATACTACTGTTATATATTTCTAACGGAGTGCAGCGCTGGCGCAGTTATCCGCCGCGTCTTTCAAGTCGTTCTGTCAGCACGACATGGTTCATGCTTAATAAAAATGGGTACATTTCACTCATTCACGTAAAACTCATTTACTCACGCTGCCAATCTTCTTCGTGATAGTAACAAGGTAAGTCTTCCCCTGCGAGACTATAGACTCCATGAGCCGTGGAGCAGCGCCTGCGCAGTCGTCAGCAGTGTCGTCGATCGCGGCGCCGCCCGCGAGGCTACTGCTGCGACCGAGATCAATTCGGAGAGCGTAGGCAAGGGCATTCATACTCTCTAGCGAGTTGGAGCTTTTGTTGTCAGCGAACTGTTGGAACATTATGATTTTAACAACAGAAAAAAAAATGTTATTGTAAAACCGATATTAGGTATGTGCCGGAAGGAAAACATAGCATGTATCGCCACGAGTCGTGAATCTTCACAAAAATTAAATAATGATTTCAATCCCTTTAGAAAGTACTAGCAGCACCACCCGGCTTTGCACGGGTGTACTAAAGAAAACTACAGGGATAAAATATAGCCTATAAACACTCCGACAGTCCATTCTACACTACCACTACTAACGAACAGCAATTAATTTTTATATTTACATATATAGATATAGATATACTTACAGGATTGTCATATGAATCAGACATGGTGCCGTTAGTAGAAAGCACACTGCTGTCAGATATAAGGGACTTGTTGCTTCCCGCGTCACTCAGCTCACTTGGTATAAATCTATCACCTAAAACATTATTAAAAGTCAAACTCCGTTTATCTTTTAGTTATTCCTAAAAAGTTATGTTATTTAATACAATTTTCTACTAAAAGTATGTATGCGAGTACTCACTTGATACTGTGTCTGTGTGCTCCATGTGGTCTAAAGATATCTTTGGTTCTTCATAATCGTGTATTGGGACGTATTCTGTAAAAAGAAATTAATGTAATTTTTATTTCATTTCGTTGATGACTTCTTTGTTATGTCAATAAAATTAAAAATTAAATGAAATATGATGACGCCTCTATCCCAATGAGTGGTAGACTATTACAGATCTTTTGAAGATGTGTTGTGGAATAGTCAAAAAACAAAAAACCGGGATGTTTACCACGATTCGTGGACTCAAGAAGTTGCAAGGTTTTAAACGAAATCAAAAGATTTTGTGTCTTTTGATTTTACGCGGTCCGCGGCAGTGTTTAACATTATCATGGCGGAATGCTGTAATTTTGTATCTTTGTTTATCAAAATGTAATCTTGATCGTATTAAAAAAATAAATATGTTTTTCAAGATTCATAAATCATATTTCAATCACCATGCCTATGAGAATGTGTTACCTCTGTGCAGCATATGGTTCATGTCTCGCATGATCTCCTGCGGCCGTAGCGGGTCAGATTGCCAACATTGCCGCATGAGCGCCCACACCTCGCTGGGACATCGCGCGGGGCGGAGCAAACGATCGCCCATCTCGTAACTCTGATAACGTTACATAAATCATAAATATCCTTGGAAGTTCCACACACTGTCATCTAATTCCAAGCTAACATTGCAAATATATTAGAACATTGTGTGTAGCTTAGGTCAAAGATGAGCGTCTAGCACCCTGTTGGGCACTGCAAATTGTTTGTATCTTAATAATTGAATGTAATGTTAAACATGCATGAAGCTAGTAAATGAATACAACTCACCCTCGCAGTTAAAACAGGGTTAGTATCAGTAGGCGACTGGCCGTACGAGAATACTTCCCACAGAGTGGTCGCGAACGCCCAAATATCGCCCACAACCGATCTCTTCGCTAGACTCATATCGGAGAAGAACTCTACGGGCATCCAATGAACGCTGAAAGTAAAGATAATAATAGTAAATTAGTTTCTACCTCGCGGTTTAACCGCTTGACAAACTTCAAACGCAGCCGACCACAAGCGACCGTTAGCAGCGCTAATAGCACTTTTTACATCGCTTTAATACACTGAAACTGCAGCCGCTTCGCTAGATGATGCTGAGTGATTGTCAAAGGATATTTATTTAAATACGTACTCATGATGCGTATAGTTCCGTAAAGTAGGTCCAGATAGCTTCACAACGATCCGATCAGCGTCGATGGCGGCAACTAGTAATCTTCTACAGCGTATATATCCGTGCACCACACTCGCTTCGGAAAGGTCCCACAAAGCACGCGCGAGACCAGCCGATACTTTCTTCAGGTGTAGAGGTTTTATACTGTCTTCGTTCTCTCTGGAAATTACATTTTCGTTAGAGATGAGGAAATAATGGAGATTTTAGTTGCTTATTTACCCTTAGCCTTAAACGGTGAATGAAAATATCGTTAGGAAACCGGCGGTTAGTCAGCCTAACACGTATTTACGTTCCGTTACGTCTTTCCGTGGTTAGTCAGACCCACACATATTGAACGTGAACTCTGAGAGGATGGATTAGGTGCTAGCCAAGCCATTCCATCTCAATAATGTCCCAGGCACTAAGGGTAAGCAAAGATTATCTTGACGCTGTATAAAATCATCTAAAATTTATTTATTGAAACGAGCTAATAGGAAGAAAAATAAACACACGTGATTGGTCGTCGAAAATAATTGCTTTCTCGTGATTGGCTAGATTGTCAAATCAATTGTCAATTGCCAAATCTAGTAAACACGTAAAGGCCTGAGTTTTTTTTTACTCTACTGTTAATAAATAAATAAATAAATAAATATCCTGGGACATTTCACACAGCGTCATCTAGCCCCAAGATAAGCAACTTAATGCTTGTGTTATGGTAACCAGATGACTGATATAATACTTAGATACATTTTTTATTTGTAAATACATACATATTATAGATAGAAAACACCCAGACACGAAACAAATATCTGCAGATCATACAAACATTTGTCCCGTATACTGTTTATAATTATTTATCAATTAATTAAGGAACGTTTTTTTCTTGTTACTCTTATGTTTAGAAAAGAGATGAGAGATTTAATAACCGCCGTTTCAGCTATTTTTTTATATTATTTCTACAAACATTTCTACAAACATCTTTACTACATCTTTGTTATTATTATTCTCACCTTAGATAATCATCGAAGGGTCCATACGGCAGATATTCGAGTACCATCGCAGTAGGAGAGCTCAGCGTCACGCCATACAGTCGTACTATAGAACTGGATTGTACACACGCCCATTTACTAGCTAGATCTACGAAATCCTGTAATTAAATACATGTTGTAACTACATATATTTTTTCACTTTCAAAACTATCGTCAGTTGTTACTAGACATTATAATTAGAACAAGGAGAATTTACTCATGTTAAAAAAAATATTGTCGATTAAGACACCAACAATGTTTGTATTCTTCTGGAGAATCTTCATAACATACAAAAACATGTATGTTATGAAGATTCTCCAGAAGAATAACAGATAGAAGTACAACATGAAATTAATTACGTAACAAAATATTGTCAATATTTTTTTTTTAATATTTTTTACGTAAGTTATTTCCCGTTGTAATATAATAATGTCTAGTACAACTCACGATAGTTTTGGAAGTGAAATGTGTTTAACATAGGTTTACTGAAGTGGATAAATAACATTTTATAAATCCGGCTTCATTTACGCAAGCGAGACTTACCTTTAAATGGTCGTTAGCTTTCTCCCGTTGTAGCGTCTTAAAAGCTACCAGTAGTTTCTTCGTCTCGTCCAGTTTCCATAGAGCCTTGAATGTAGCCGTTATGTTTTCGGAACCCACTTTTTCTGAACCTATAACGTATTATCCAAATGATTAATAGTGTAGTAAACTACTAAAAACCAATATCTTAAAAGTCTGTTAGTTTCAAAATAAGAAAGTACCTATTCATATTATGACAGAAAATGATCTAAAATTTGAGGATATCCAACATAGTAAACACTTAAAACGGGATATTTACTATGTGTGTGATAATATAATTTTATCCAACATAGGTTTACACTTTACATTAAAAAATAATTGTGTTATAAATCAGATCGGGTGCTTCCATATAAGTTGTTAACTTACCCGTATATAAAAGTATGTCCTTATTCGGCAAACATCGCGGGCTCTTGTTGTCTTTAAGTATTTCCTGCAATTCCGCTTGATCTATCCGCACGCCTTTCTTTACCGGCTCACCACACAATAGTAACTGGGATTTGTCTGCAAGTTAAGATTATTTATCTATCTAATATACTAGCTACGCCCCGCGGTTTAACCCGCGCAAGTCCCGTTCCCGCGGGAATTTCTCGCCGTAAAAACCATCCTTGAACTTCAACGAACATTTAAAAATAATAATTGGCCAAATTGGTCCAGGCGTTGTTGAGTTATGTGCTTACCAACACATTTTGCGATTCATTTTTATACTATAGCATTGCGGTGATACCCGCGATGATCAGTGCCATTTTTAAGTGCCAATTAGTAAGATACATACCATATTCTGAAGGGGGTATACATTCGTTGAGATAAATCCTGCCCTCTGGATTCATGTGACAGCTGACCAGCCTCTCAAGAGTGAAGTACTCCTCCTTGTTGAATATATAGCAATGGCCTTTGAACTCCATCTTGTATGTTTCTGTCGTGCTGAAAGAATAATAAATAAAAATAAATATCTTTGGACATACTACACAGCGTCATCTAGTTCCAAGCTAAGCAACATAATTCTTGTGTTATGGTAACCAGATGACTGATATAATACTTGTTTACCTGTTTTTAGTACAAGCATCCAAATAGTAAACGTTGTATTCGTCTTGACATTGTCTTAGTATGTAGCAGCCATGTTTTTTGCCACGTTTCTCTTCCAATTTTCTGTATGAGAAAGCTCCTCTGAAATAAAACAATATAGTCACGTTAACACTCTGTTACAGCTTTTGGATTTCAATTTTAATCGAAATAATTTGCACAATTTTAATTTAATGTTGCTAATTATTAAGTTTTTATTTATAATTGATACCAAAATAAATAAAAATTGCTTACCCAATCGGACCGTGACATTTTGTTCTTTGTAGTTCTTTCAATGAAGGCGTTTCGTCATCTTTTGAAAGATTAAACGTCCATTTTACCATTAACCTGTAGAAAATTTAAAATTATTGAATCTTTATCTTTATTTTAAAAATATATAAATTTAAGAAGCAAGAATTTACATAAGGCATACATTCTCTTTTGAACATTTGCATTTTGCATCAGCTATAACATCAACTATGCTGAATGCAGTAAGTGTAAAAGAGACAAAACACAGTCAAAATTCAACCATTCTAACCTGTAATACCCGTCGCAAACTGATATAAAAGATGAGAGCACTTCTTCCGACTTGAATTTAAAAAATAACGGCGTCCCACGTCTCGATACTTCCAACGAATTGTCGCCATTCCTCGTTAAATATATTAATTCTTCTATTGTGCAGACATGAAACCACTGGGAAATAAACAATATAATATACAACTCAGGCCTTTAAACTTTACTAGATGATTTATAGCGTCAGGAGGCAATCTATGCCTACACTGTTGAGATTGAATAGGCTTGCCCAGCACCATAACCATCCTCTTAGCTTAGCCGACCATATCCACAGAAAAGACAATTAATTAAAATGTACATATTATAATTAACGCAAATTACCCGCGGTGAATAGCTCCCGTGCCCGTGGGGATACCCGGATTTGATGTAGCTATCATGGTACCAAATTTCTTTCAAATTCGTCCAGTCGTTTAAGCGTGAATGAGTAACAAACATTTACACTTACACATACATTAAACTTTATAATATAAGTGTGACTGCATTCATTTCAATGTTTATCGCTCAATCACGGCTGGCAATTTAGACCATATTCATTAAATAAATAGGGTACTTAAAAGCAAAGTTAACAAGGCTAAATGCGTTTATTCACTTTTTGTGCGTGTTTTAAACTATTGCTGAAATTATCTGAAAAAACGCACAATCAATCTGTCCTTGTCTCGCATCAAACATTGACTAAAACACAAACAGAGACGGAACGAGTTCTCACCTCCCGCTTCAAATTATTATAAAGCCGTATTCCAGGCTGGTGAGGGTGGAAAGGCGCCACGATGATTCGTACGGGTATGACGTCACTGCCGTTCTGCCAAAGAACATTGTCATATTCCTCTGCCAAATAGTTCGGAGCTAATGCGTATAATTGCTGAAGGTATAGATTTTTTACGTAACTGTAATAAAATTGTTTACATTAAAATAGGTAGAATATAATCAACTTTGTGTTCCACTAATTTAAGCCCAAAAAATGCATGCAAATGTTTACACAGATGTCAGATGTATCAGTTTTATTGGTGGTAGTTTCAATTCATATTCATTGCTCTCCAATTTAGTAAAGACAGGATGAAGCAATTGAACCATATAAATCTGTACTCACTTGACGTTATGCCCTACTGAGCAGAGTTGCGGCAAATAATCGTGGGCGTATTTCTTTGGGAATGGTCCATGTCTCCTTACTATCACTTTGGGAACATATTTCTTGTAGTTTCTCACGACATCGTTTAGTGGCAGCTCTTCCTCGGCTATAGCACGGGTCCTG
This sequence comes from Xanthorhoe spadicearia, assembly GCA_947086425.1. Classification (NCBI taxonomy): domain Eukaryota; kingdom Metazoa; phylum Arthropoda; class Insecta; order Lepidoptera; family Geometridae; genus Xanthorhoe; species Xanthorhoe spadicearia. Next base: position 3,845,868 of record OX352212.1, read on the forward strand.
AAGAAGAGATTATATTACTATCTTTTAAATCTACATAAAAAAAAGACACAAAAACAAAAACACACAAAAATACATAAAATACATACAAAAATGGCGGCGTTAGCGCCGCCATTTTTGGCACACTTTTGGTTATGTAAAATTACTACCTTAATTCTTTGATTTGAAACATTTCATGTCACACAACACAAATTATCATTTTACACAAAGTAAGATTTAATTTCAAAAAAAATCACATTTCACAGTAAGTTTTATTAAGATTTTTTAATTTTTCTGATGAAATACCTATGTGTGGTTTTTTTAACACAAAAATCAAAATATAAAAAGTAAAGATAGATATGTTATTGATACTGGCGGTTAGTGGACATGAATATTTTTGTCACTCAGACACCTTGTACTATTTCAGTTGGTGGTTTTCAACTAATATCTAGATAGTCTAAGTTAAGCAGTGATTGATAAAAGTGATGGATGAAATATTAAATAGGCTGACTAAGGGCAATGTCATGGCATATCAACTGTAAAAGCAAGGACTGAAAATTTTATGTGTTCTCTGAGGCTCGGAAAGGCTCAGCTGTTGAGGCTACTTCTAGTCACCAGTTAATTTTTTCCAAATAATAATTCAACAGAGTAAAGAACTGGGGCGGTCAATGCCGCTAGGTAAGCTATAGGATAACTAAAGTTGTATAATATTGAAAGTGTAAAGAACTTTATGACTTAAAGTAAGTAGATTAATTTTATGAAAAGTTGTTTAAACGAAAGAAATAAGTAAATGGCTGTTCAAAGATGAATGAAAGGTACTTTTTCTGACTATACATTAGACATTAACTTTAAGCATTTATTTAATTTTTATATTCATCATCATCAGTAATTTTGAAACTTATAGCAGGGCATAGACCTTCAATCACATCTAACATAGTTACAAAATTAGTAAAATAATCTAAAAGTTAATTATTAATTTTTTTTACAATTTTTTTCTTTATATATTGGGTACCTAGTGAATAATCAAAAAAGTTGTTTAGTTTAGTTTGTTGTTTTTCTCAAATACTTAGATCACTAGAACACTATCTCACACAAATGTTTTGTTGTTTGGCTGATAACCTATGGCTAAAGAAAGATCAATGTAAGGACTCCATACTTTCCTTATCTTAATCTCCATATTTTGAAATTCATTATGGTATCCCTACTCAAATTCCTTTACGTAAATTCTACTATTTAATCATGATACGGTAAGAAATATGTAATTACAGAATAAAATACATTACTCACATATCTGTGATTCCGAGTCCAAGTAATTCTTGTTTATGTTCAGGATATTTTATTTCTGGTATTTTGTTTTCATTGACATCATTTCTTGCTTGTTGGAAGTAGTAATCATAAGTTGTTTCATCTAGGTTTATCAATAAGCCCAATCTAGGTACCTAAAAACAATAGAGACAATATTATTAGACTGTTAAAATGCTAATTTCTTCAGACAATAAAATTGGATTAGGCATACAAATACTTACTTTAAAACGAATCCTCAGTTCGTATTCTCTTGTACCGGAGACAGAGAGGACCCTGGCGTTATCTTTCAGGAAGTAATCTGAGCCTTTAACTCGTAACGCAAACAATGTTCGTGTAAGGGGCGGTATTTTGTATTTCTTACACAAAATCATACACAACTCCTCGGCTGTAGATGCACTGGAGCATCTAATAGTGTTCGGAGTGCGCTCAGTAACCACCCAAACCTTCACAGTCTCCTCCGTTGATGCCATCGTGAACTTGAACTATATAAAAACAAGAGGACGCCAACAGATAAGAGTCAACCCCACATTGATAAACGATAGAATAGATTAACGCCGCCTCTAGGTAAGGTGTTCATCTTGGTTATTATTGTATTTTTATTTGCTGTATCACTAATAAAAAGATCACACTCAAAAGTTTATTTATATCCACAACGCGCGCTGCGTTGATTTTGGTGGCGTAGAATTTTACTTTACTGTTACTGATTTTTTTTTTATCAGGCTTGTTTTTTTTAGTTTTCGTGACATGACAGTGGCAATGTCATGGCGGCTCTCCACAATGGGCCATGATGGGCGATTACACGCGAGCACGATCGTGTAGAAGGGCTACTTGTCTGTAGTCGCCCATCATGGTCCTTAATGGTCGTCATGATCGCGGCGATCGGTGACTTGTCGGTTTTTTGGGCACGCATCAAAGGGAATGGCTTGTAGTTGCCTGCGCGTGCCTACACGATGGCCGATCATTCATTTCACCGGAGGACAGCGAGCCGTGTAAATAATAAATTATAATATTATTATTAATTATTAATTATTATATTATTAATTATTATTAATTATTATAATATTATTTAATATATTAAATAATAAATAATAGTAAATTAATGGTAGCTGCAGCTATAACCTCCACGTCCATCTTGAAGGCTTGCCGCTCAATAAATGATCACGGACGATCGTGTGGATGCTTGCACAATGATCGGGACGATCACAGACGATCAACGAGTGTCGATCATGGCCCATTGTGTAGAGGAGCCATCAGTTAAAAATTCAGTTGACAGGTACAGTTCCACATCCTCTTATCTAGGTTACTCTATGCTTTAGCTATGCTTTTGTACTATATTATTGAGCTAATAATAATGAACTGGCTGAGCATGTCATTGTTTTGTTTTCTAGATTTTCAATTTAGTGTTTTGTTTGTTAGTTTCGATGGTTGGCAAGTAAAGTACACCGGACGGAAGTTGTACTTTTTTTTGTCCCCTACCATACTATAGTGTCTGTGCTTAGCCTGCAAAGATAATTTGTCTATGGACTGTTCTGTTCTATCCATGTTCGTTCTCGTTCTATCTCTCTCTGGTCATCGGCGCAGAAAATCAGAAAAAAGCGGCGCCATTTTCATCTGCCCTGCCAATCAGATTTTTTATTGCTTGTCAGCTTGTCTTTGTCTTCAGCTCGTCAAACAGCAGGCAGACTTTCTCAAACAAAATTAAATTATTTAGTTGCCCTCAACTTTAAAAAAGGTAAGTTTTCTTTTAAGTGTTATGTTGCTATGGCTTTTAGCGATGTACTATAGTTTCCGGAACACGTGTAGTAAATAATGCAAAGGTTTGCTAAAAGCCGGTGACTGAGACGCGCCGGCTTTTTGTGTTCTTTTGAATTGTACACAACGTGATATCTCGTTTCGCACATGCGTTTTATTTTTCGTATTAAATACAGGCTTTGAGACACCGAAAGAGGTAGGCATCCAACTGTTAATTTAATAACTGCCACTATCCAAGATAGTTACCTACTATTTTTGTGTTTCAATCAGCATTGTCTAGGTATTCAACAAAAAGCTGAATGTACTTATTAGAAATTAATGAGGATGAGGAGCTTTTTACATTAATCTTTTTGTACTGAAAAATCGATTCTGTTTTGACAGTTTTTTTTTCTATTCCAGACTAGAAAAAGTCATGGATGACGATTGGGATGATTCCGCAGATATGGTAAGACTCGTGGTACCCACTTACTTACCTACACACATCAACAAAGTCTAGGGATATTGTACATTTCATTGAATATCTAAAAATCGGTGAAGAATTTTTAAAAACAGTAAATGGCAAAATGGTAGGTAATTTTAAGGTCTATAATAATAAAATAAAACATTATGTAATTCTTTTGTTTTTAATATTAATAATATTATTTTTTTAACTCCATAGAAAATTTGTATGATAAAAATAATAATTTCTTACTGTTTTTTTTTATTAAATTTAAAATCTAATTTTAAGTTATTAGTGTTGCTACCTCTTACATTAATTACACATCGATATTTTTGGTTGATACTTAAAATTAAATTGCCAATTTCTTATTGCGGAGTTGCCGGTGAGCGGCCGCGCGGTATGGACATTAGCATTATCGTGTTTGAGTAAAAGTTTTTAGCCCATTTGGATTCCGTTAGGGACAACGACAGATTCTAGTACCTCCTCGTGGTATTTTTATGCAGTCATGTTGCCTTGGATCCAAACGAGCTGGGTTCGTGCGCCAAGACGAATTTTTGCCCAAAGCGTGATTGTTACGCCGAGGTATGGGGGGACCCCTTGAGGGTGCTGCAGGCGACTAACTCTTCCTAGGGTTTGGCAAACGCGTGTTCTTTTTGAATCCGGATGAAAATTAAACCGGAACTCATCGATGAACAGTACCAAAGACAATGTTCGTCACTCGATGTTAAATGCTCCCGAGCTCGCTAATGCAGCCGACCGCGATTGCCACGTCGCAACGCTGTAACATGCAACGGTCTTCGAACATGAAGACCAACTTCATGCAACCTCATTTGCACGGTTTGGACGCTTATCAGCAGCTGGGGGTCCCCCTAGAGCCTTTTTACTAGTTACATCGCTGTAAAATTCAGTGGTCTTCTAGCGGTCATTTGGAAAAATCAATCCTGTCTCTGCGTAGTAAAACCGAATCTAACCTTGGGCAGTTTTACTACATCCCTATTACTAAGATAACGTGATCACAATCCTGTTATCACGTCTTGGCTGGCGTGTATGGCCTCAGCAACAACGCGTTAAATAGCACCATTTTCTAACGTGCCCACGGCTCACGGGTTTCATCTCGACTCAAATGACGATGTAAAATTGCTCTTTAAACTCATACGGCCCAACAAATCATAAAATAAAAACAATACAATCCCTTTTTCAATAATTAATTTCAATAAAACAATTTAATTTTTTCTCGTCGAAACACACCTCTAACAATTTTGCCTCCGAACTATTAATAATTCTTTTTTTTTAAATTTCCATTTTAAAAAATTGAAAATAGAATAAAAGAGGTTTCAATCGGTATATAAACTTTTAATGAAAACAAATAAGATTTTAAAATATCAAAGCGAAAATAATGTGGTACTAAGATATCCCTAGACTTTGTTGATGTGTGTATATAAGAAGTAATACATTTTTAACTAGGGAGCAACCTGAAGATAGACTAAAACATGAACTCTATTCAGTTCATCCTCCTATGAAAAAGGTATAAGTATCTGATTGAAAGTATGCAGATCATATAGGTACTTACAGATAAGTAACCCTCTTAAACATCATGTTTTTATTGCATGCGCCGCACTTGGCGCGGAGGCTGCTTAATAAAATTCTTAAATACGTAATCTAAGATTATTCTCCCTTGATATCACAATATATGAGCTACTCCCCGTGGTGTTAGCCACGGTGAATAGTTCTAGTTTCTGTGGGAATACACGGATAAAGTAGACGTGTTAATACTATGTTAAAAGCTATTCTATTACCAAATTTCATGCGTATCTGTCTATCCCTTTGAGCTTGAAGGAGTAAAAAACGTTCACACTTACACAAACTTTCACCTTTTTAATAATAGTGTTATTTGATAACTTTCTGTTACAGGTGCAGCAAGCAGCATACAGCAATACGGTAGATGAGGGCCACAGTTTGTCAGCAGGACGAGGCTTCCAATCGTTTAAAAATGATGGCAAGTTTTTTTATAGGTTTTATATTTTAGTCATCGCTTGCACGGCGATTGATCAAAACTCTTGCAAATTGTCCTCATAATCAAATGCATTATCCATTTGTTTGTTGTGTAAATCAGTGATTTGATTACCTAATATATAGCATTCCTATGTTTGTCTAGGTAGTAACACTGTGGTACCTACTTGATAATACAAAGGATTTCTTTTACTCAGCTCACTTAAAACTTTTGAGTGTAGGTACCTATGTTTTAAATTATCCTCTTACACAAAGAAGCATTATAAAAGTGAATAGCTATGTAATTACATTGTTTATTTTACATAGCACTTGAGCTGTGGCGTTAAGTAGAGCAGAACTAATCTTGGATCAAGTTGCATAGTTATAATATTATTATTATACAGATAGGTTTAAGTGCCTCCTACCTTCTTTAGTCTTTTGTAAGCTTTAACTTATCACAATGCTAGATCTTCGCTATTTAATTAAAATACATACAGACGCTGACCAACAAGCCAAGTGAATTAGTACTTTGACTTTTAATCCAAATATGGTGGGATCTAATCGGCAGTGCATCAATGAACTTTTTATGAATGTGGACATACCCCTGACTACCTTCTTAGACATCTTCAAAAGGATCTAAAAAATTACATAATGATCTGAAAGAACTGTCTACCGCTGCTGTCCCCAGGATACAGTCATGATAATGTCATTTTTTAATTTTACAAGCATGACAATAAAATATTGACAACAATGTTGTTAACATGATAAAAGTTAATTAAAAAAGCTACCTGCATTCAATTACTTCTGATAACTTGGTGTTGGAGTTGAATGTTCATTTATCTTTTCCTACCATTTATAGGTAGGTCAAAAATTTTTGCATAAAAAAATTAACAATGTTAAGTTTTATGAATATTAATTATTACAAACAAGCTTCTTCTGCCTACGGCTTCACACACTTTGTAATAACCCCATTAAAAAGAAGCCCATGTGAATTATTCCAGGTTAGAAACGTATTTTTAGTTCAGAAAAATCTGTTCACTAGTTTGTGTGTGCTTCACAATATGATACTAAAAAAAGAGCGGGAAATGATCGATGGAACACTTCCCTGAAAAAGCTCGACGCACTCCACAAACTTGCTTATAGTCAGAAGACTGATTGCAGATGAAATTAGAACAAAAAAAAAAAGTTTGTATGTTCTGCAGATATTTGTTCCGTGTCTGGGTGTATTTACAAAAAAATATAACTAAGTAGGTATTTATAAGTCTTGTTACCTTATCACAAGCATTAAGTTGCGTAGCTTTGGACTAGATGACGCTGTGTAAAATGTCCAAGGATATTTATTTATTTATTATTCTTTCCTAAAATCAATTTTGTGGTTTAGACTTTGGCGGGGAGACCAACGGATATGGTGAAAGGCGTGGGCGCGGCGGACGTGGCGGGAGGGGCGGCCGCGGCGGGAGGGGAGGCCGAGGGGGCTTCCGTAGCGACTTTGAATCTAATGGCGGTGAGGCTTATACATATCAAGTCTTTAGCAGACTGTTTGATGCTGTCATTTAATCATGTTTGGCTTGAAAAAGTATTAATAACGTAACCTGATGTGAATTTGAATGTGAATACAGATGTTTTTAATACCTTCTGTTGGTAGAAAAACACTAAAAAATTAAGTACATTATGAATTATGTGTAACTTTGTAACCCAACCTAAGCCTTATGGATTTTGTGTTACATGAATAAGCGGATAGTTAATACGCGAAGTTTTTCATGTAGAATATTGCAGTCAGCCTGATGGTCGGTTGACATTGTTAACGTGCAGGACCGGACTGAGTGGCGTAATAGAGAGGAGGCCTAAAACCAACAGTGGGTGCAACTGGGCTGAGATGATGATACAAATATTAGTGCAAAATGTCTAGCACAAGACAAAACTCCTTTTCATTTACAGGCGATGACGACGAAGAGGGTGGTGATAGAAATAGAGGCGAGCGTGGAAGGGGCCGCGGTCGTGGCGGGCGCGGTAGAGGCGGCGGCGGCGACCGAGACCGCGGCGACAGGGAAGATGGAGACAAAGAAGTTGAACTCGACGAGAACGGAGAACCAAAGAAGCCCCCAGTAACATACGTCCCGCCGGAACCATCAAATGATGAGTCCGAGATATTCAACACTAATATCCAGACGGGCGTGAACTTTGATAAGTTCGATAATACTCCTATAAAGGTGAGTGAGATTTTAGAATTATTAATTGCATTGCATCAATAAGTATAAAAATATTTCATAAACAAATTTACAAAAGTGTATATGTTTAACCCATTCCCAGCCCTAGTCCGGTACTCTCCATTGAAGAGGGCCAAAGGCTTGCTTGCTGTATGTACGTCATGGGCACTAAAAGTGTTACGATAAAGAATTGTATTTTATTGTAACTCAAGAAAAAACAAATTAAATAACTGCAAGGAAAATAATACTGTCGTGCGTGACTTGTCTAGAGCTAGTTTTCTTCTCCAGGTAACTGGTGAGAATCCACCAGAGAAGATAAGCAGCTTTGAAAACGCCAACCTGCGTAAGTACGTGTTGCAAAACGTAATGAAGGCTGATTACAAGAAACCGACGCCTATCCAGAAATGCGCCATTCCTATCATCATGGCTGGAAGGGATCTTATGGGATGCGCCCAAACTGGTTCTGGGAAAACTGTAAGAATTTTACTTGCTTATAAAAACCACTAACTGCGCCTCGCAATGTCCCCGTCTCCATGGAAAGACCAGGATCACAAGTAGCCTATGTCCTATATGTATCCAAGATTATAAGCTTTCCTAGTACTAAATTTCATTCTAATCCTATACTAATGTTATAAAAGGGAAAGTGTGTGTGTCTGTCTGTCTGACGAATTGACGTGATTTTTTGTGTGGTAATAGTTGAAGGGATGGCGAGTGACATAGGCTACTTTTTATCCCGATATTCCCGCGGGAACGGGACTTACGGGTGAAACCGCGTGGCGCAGCTAGTTTTATAATATTAGTATGATAAACATTGTAGAGAAACAGATTTCTAATTATTTCATTTATTTTCAGGCGGCATTCTTGATTCCAATCATCAATTGCCTTTTGGAAAATACTACGGAGCTGATAGTAGGGCCTGGTCAGTTTGGCTGTGCTCAACCACAGGTATACTTTTGAATTATTACCTGTCCATTGATATTTATTTCTAGTTGAATTGATTAAGTAAGTTAAGCTTATGCATTGCTATAGTTTAAATAACTTTATATTCTAGGTGGTGATAGTATCGCCGACGCGAGAACTCACCTTGCAGATATTCACGGAGGCGCGCAAGTTTGCTTTCGGCTCTGTGTTGAAGATTTGCGTTGCGTATGGGGGCACAGCAGTGCGCCACCAGGGAGATAGTCTTTCTGTAAGTTGTTTTTATACTTATTAGCTTTACTTGTTGTAGAACATTGTGACCAAATCAAAAAGTCAATTTCAATTTACTTATTTTAAACATTTATTAAAACTTACTTATTTTCGTAACTGAATATTTAATGGCAGTTTTGATGGAATTCTTTAGTGCAGTGGTTCCTAACCTTTCTGAGGCCACATTGAACATTGTACAAGTTGTCATTATTCCTTCATGTACTTATTTTGAATTCTTAAATAATTGGCAATTGATTAATTGAAAGGCCTCCACTGAGACAGTATTATCCTCAATGGGTAAACAAAGCAAAATTAAATTGGTTAGGACTTCACGTAGTTCTGATCGGCCAAACACTTGTTGGATGCAAAAACCTTACCAAAAGTGATTTTTTAATTGATAATGAAATTCCTAAGGTGTGGTTCAACAATAAAAATATATAAACTTGATGCATGTGTTGATTTGAACAGAGAGGCTGTCATATCCTGGTAGCTACGCCCGGTCGTCTCCAGGATTTCGTTGACCGGAATCGCGTGTCGTTCGCCAGCGTACGCTTCGTGGTTTTGGACGAGGCAGATCGTATGCTGGACATGGGCTTCCTAGGAAGTATTGAGAAGATGATGGAGCATCCTACTATGACGCCAATGGTGAGTACTGTTGTTCTACAATGTTAGGTTTTCTAATAGATTAAGAGGGAGTAGTCGTCATTAGCTTATTTGAGCAGTATTTCGAGAGCCCTAACTCAATAATGTGATCAGATTATTTAAAGAATTTTACGGTTTTAGAAAGATTAATCTTTATTATAATACACTGCAGAGAGAAAACATAATATTTGATTATAGTTTTTGAAGGAGAAGTCAATCCCGTCATAGCGTTTTACGAAAATGAGCGTCAGAGCTGTCTTTCAGAAGGGATATCACTATTGTAATGTGAGAAAATGTTTTATTTTAAGCGTTTGTGGACCTGAAAATATATTCTCATAATACACTACAGCTCAAAACAATAAAAAAATAGCCTCTAAAGGTAATGAAAACAATATTTAAAAAGTACAAAATCGTTTCACTTTAACACATATTTTTTACTAGTATTTGAAGAAAAACACAAGAGTTTTATTCATTTGATGAAAATATAGGTATTTCTAAACGTACAGTTTTTTTTTCAATCAATTTCGAGCACCCAGTAATTTACAGGATTATTTTATAACCACTATATATCCGGCCGCGCGATCATCTTCCGATTAGTCGATCCCGGGTCCTCCCAGCGAGAGGACGTATCACTTTTTTCCGCCGCCTTGTCAAACAAAATCGATAGCGTAGAAAACTCAAAGCGCGATACACTAGTATTGATACTTGTACCATATATTATATATATTATAAAGAGGTAAAATTTGTTTGTTTGTTTTTTTGTTTGACGGAGGTAATCTACGACTAACTAGTCATCCGATTTGAAAAATTCTTTCACCGATGTGTAGAATGGACTGTCGGGATGTTTATCCCTACTAATATAATAAAAGGAAAAGTGTGTGTGTCTGTCTGTGTGTCTGTTTGTTTGTCCGTCTTTCACGGCAAAACGGGGCGACGAATTGACGTGATTTTTTGTGTGGTGGTAGTTGAAGGGATGGAGAGTGACAGGGACATTTTTATCCCGATATTCCCGCGGGAACGGGACTTACGCGGGTGAAACCGCGGGGCGTAGCTAGTAGGCTATATTTTATTCCGGTAGTTTCATTAGTGAAGCCGGGACGTACTGCAATGCTGCATTGAGTGAGTGAGTGAGTGGACTCACTCACTCACTCATTGGCGTAATAAATTGTTTTCTATGATGGTGGATGGGAAGGTTTATTTTTTTAACAGATTCGTATAGAGGGTAGTTTGGCGAGTTAAGGAAAAATCCGACTTTACCCATTTTTTGCCCCCTTTTTGCCCACCCCTGGTGTATCTCAAAAACTACAAGACCTGCAAATATTTTTTTAACAGATTCGTATAGAGGGTAGTTTGGCGAGTTAAGGAAAAATCCGACTTTACCCATTTTTTGCCCCCTTTTTGCCCACCCCTGGTGTATCTCAAAAAATACAAGACCTGCAAATATTTTTTTAACAGTTTCGTATAGAGGGTAGTTTGGCGAGTTAAGGAAAAATCCGACTTTATCCATTTTTTGCCCCCTTTTTGCCCACCCCTGGTGTATCTCAAAAACTACAAGACCTGCAAATATTTTTTTACAGATTCGTATAGAGGAGGTCCTGGGGAGTAAAAATCATATTTGTGTTTTGCCCCTGTTTTGCCCCTTTTTTGCCCCATTGATGGATCTCGGAAACTACGTAACATTTTTGATTGCTTTAAACGGATTTGTATAGAGGAGATTTTGGGATGAAAAAAAAAGTTTTCAGATTTGCCCCCATTTGCCTCCCTCATTTTGCCGCCACGCGTATCTCGGAAACTAGAAGACTTGGAAAATTTTAGTTTTCAGATTCAGGTAAGGCATTACAAAGTTGATAAAACGTCGTACTTTTTTTTTTTAATTTTGACTTTTTTTTATTCTCCATACATTTTGTATGAAATTTCGAAACTTTTTAAGGGCAAAATAAAAAATTTGAAAGAATTTGTAATATTTTCAAACGGATTTGTATTGAGGAGGCTTGCATTAGTAAAAAAAAGTTTTTAGTTTTGCCCCCATCTGCCCCCTCGTTTTGCCCACCACTGTATCTCAGAAACTATAAGACTTGGAAAAATTTAGTTTTCAGATTCATGTAGGGCATAATAATGTTAATGAATTGAGGTTCTATTTTTTACTTAATTTTGACTTTTTTTTCTCCATACATATTGTATGAAATTTCATAACTTTTGAATGTGGGATAGGTAAAGTGGCGACAGACCTCAGGGACGTGTGACCTCCGAATGCCCCTTAAATCTAAAGGGAAAATTTATAAGACCATAACCTGTCGCGTTCTATGGATCAGAATGTTGGGCAATGAAGTAGACTGATGATAGGAGAGTGTATGCTACTGAAATGTGTATGACCCTAGAAAGATAACGTGCGCCCCAGAGGCACCTGCGAAACGAATATAGCGCTGTTTTGTTTCATCCAACGCGTGTACACGCGTGTGCTTTCAAGCCAACTCAGTCGTCTCAGTCAACACCGCCGAAGGACGACTGCTGCTATTCGGTAAGTACCGTAGTTTGGTTGCTATGACCATACGTTGCGCCCGAGAGGCGCATGTTTATCTTCTGTGAAACTTTTATGTATTTGTGTGTGATTACGTTTCTGTTACTTTTTCTTTATTTACACATAAACAAAGTATGTAGGTATACAATTAGGTTATTGTTATAAGTAATTTTTTTTGTTTTTGAAACATCTTTACTTCATAGGAAGCAGAAGAAATTATGGACGAAAGAGAAATAATATTCCTTTTTGAGTCAAGAAGATGAAAGGTCCAGATGATAGCAGAGACAGCGAAATGGAGGATCACGTAAGTGAAGACGATACTTGTTCAATGTGATACTGACGACGAATAGGTACATAAAAGATGCCATTGATGAAAGCTTGAACACCTCAACACCTCCTGACGACACCTCAACACCTCCGGATGACGCCTCTACATCTCTTGATGACACCTCAACACCTCCTGACGACATCTCAACACTTGAAAGTAATTACACACACAATGTTTTATCTAAACAAGAAAACCCTTAAACCGAAGAGAATATTATATGGAAAAACGAAGTATTTAACTGTGTACGCCATGGATGAGATCTAGATTGGGAATCCCTACTTTATCAAAGTGTTTGAGAGAAAATATTGAGAACATCCTGCCACGGGCTATTGAAGAAGCTTCTTAAGAAGCTGAAGAGTAAACTCCGGCTAAAGTTCGCCGTTACTGTAGGCTATGTACCACCAAAAATAAAAGAATGTCTATGATGACCTGTACAAAATGCAAAAAGTCTGTGTGTGGTGAACAAAAAAGATGTTTGCAACAAATGTCTATAATTTTATTTATTTGAAGTATTTTGTAATTTGAGACTGAATATTATAGTCAATTATTAGTTTGTAAGAAAAAAAACTATAGTTGTTCCATAATTATTTTTTATTCTTCTTTAATATAAACACTTCAAATTATTGTTTTTATTGATTACTTATTTTGGATTGCATAGAATAATATTTTCTTTTTTTTTCTTTTTATTGAGGTTGCCTTTTATATAAGTGTTTGTTGTTGGATTTTAGGATTGTAACTAAGATTTCAATGTCCGCATTTCCAAAAACGGTTCTATCGGAACACCAGCGCGGCGTATTGCCCCCGCAATAAACCGCATTATGCTGAGATAGGACCATTTTGCATGCCTAAACTACTAATTTTAGCCTATAGCTTTTTGTTATTAATTTTTTGTCTTTTTAAAATATTGTAACTTTCTGTAACTGTACTACTTTGTGAGCAAATAAATATTTTCTATTTCTATTTATATTGTTAAGGGTTTATAAAAGCGCACATATTTTTCTTTATAATAAAAAAATAAAATAAAAATTGTTTTTAACTAACTTCTTATTTATCTAAAAACTCAATTAAATAATAATAATAAGAATTCATTTACAGTTTTTAAATAAAAATGTTATTTTATTGTGCGGCGCCTCTGCGGCGCAAGTTTATCTTTTCAGTTCAAAAAAATAACGTTATTTTTCTAGGGTTAGATGGATGTGTTGATGGAGTAACGCGAATGGATAAAATAAGGAATTAAAATGTAAGGGGAAGCTTGAAAGTGGCACCTGTGACTGAAAAGGTGAGGAATGCCAGATTATTATGGTATGGTCTACGTGACCTCAGGACGGATGAAAGTCATATCACTAAGAAAGTTATGAGTGTGAGATGAGTGTGAAATGTGGATGGACAATAATGGGTATACAAGTAGAAGAAGCCCGAGGGAAAACTGGATGGATTGTGTGAAAGAGGATATGAATCTGAGAGGAGTGAACTTCGCCAACTACGAATGATAGAGATGAATGGAAGATTAAGCATGTTGGGCCCACCCCACCTAGTGTGGGATAAGAGCAGAAGAAAGATGATGAAACAAACAACTTAAACGTATAAGTGTAAAAATACAAAAAAATCAAAATCTAACAAAACGAAATTTAATATGAGCGACTGTATGGCTAAATTTTATCAGAACTTTTAACAAATGTCTAAGGGGTAGTCAAAACTACCCTACTTAGGTATGTCCAAAATTTGGAGTATTTGGACTCCAAATACATATTTATTACTTATGTTCGTTCACATTGTGCAGATGTTAACATTACATGCTTAACAGAGTCTCAAGAAAGAAATTAAAAAAAACATTTGTTTCGGCAGGATCTCGAGGGTCTTATTGATGCCTGATCAAAAATAGAGATAAGTACTAAACCACTTGGCTAACACGGATCGTTGGCTAAATTCTCTAAGCACAGATCTTACATAATTATATATTACTTATAAGATAAAGTATCAAAACCATTCATACCGTTCGTTCTAGACACGAGCTCACGCACACTTTTACAAAAATTATAGTGTTATTGAAGTGTGCGTCAAAAATGACAACTCTGCGCAGCACGATCTAATGTTTGAGTTGGTCAAGATCGCTTAGGGGCCCTTAAAATAATATTTGCTTAGTGTATAAAAATACTTACCAGATAGTGTTATTAGGGAAAAGGGGCGAACACCAAATATTTATTTAACAGGCTTTTTTTTATGTAAAAATTAATTACATGTTTTGTTTATGTGTGTGAGGGTTAATGCATTCAATGTCCGTGTTGATTGACTTTTATCTGAAAACTGTATTTCTTGTGTTTGAAATTCACTTAATTACCTAAATCATTGGTAGACAATTCTATAGTGTCCGGACTGTCCGGGTGTGCAAAGGATCATTTATGACGATTCTTTTTTGTTGTATTTGTGTTTTGCTGTATCATGTGTATGCTACAATAGTAACCTGTCGATCACAGAACGACCGCCAAACTCTGATGTTCTCTGCAACATTCCCTGAAGACATTCAACATTTGGCGGGTAAATTCCTGAACAACTACTTGTTTGTCGCCATTGGAATCGTCGGCGGCGCAAGTTCTGATGTGGAACAAATATTCCATGAAGTTTCCAAGTATGAGAAGCAAAACATGCTCAAGAAACTTGTTGAAGAAAATGGTAAGTTAAACATGTTTAATCAACCTTTCTCTTAATATTGATTGTAAAGATAAAAAAAAAAACAAATGTAGGCATTTTCTAATCAGATTATCATCTCAGATTAAAAGAATAAATAAGTACCATAAACAGTCTGCATTAAATACTGTACATTTTTATCATCTATCTAGCTACTCAGCCGATAACACCCACTGCTGGATAAAGGTCACTTCTCATCTCTATCACTACATAAGCCGTACAGAAAAACAGGTTAAAAATGGGGTTCTTTTTCACAATCAAAAACTTTTCTACAGATAAAAAGCGCATCCTGGTGTTTGTTGAGACGAAGCGTAACGCGGACTTCATCGCGGCCATGTTGTCTGAGCAACAGATGCTGACCTCTTCTATCCACGGCGACCGCATGCAGAAGGAAAGAGAGGAGGCACTTGCTAATTTCAAGAGTGGACGTCACTTGTTGTTAGTCGCTACAGCGGTAGCCGCGCGTGGACTTGGTACGTATTTTTAACCAACCATAGAAAAGAAGGTTCTATGTGACACTATGTATGTATTTTTTAATTCTGGTTTATCGGTTACTCAGTCAATAGAGGA
This sequence comes from Xanthorhoe spadicearia, assembly GCA_947086425.1. NCBI lineage: Eukaryota > Metazoa > Arthropoda > Insecta > Lepidoptera > Geometridae > Xanthorhoe > Xanthorhoe spadicearia. The sequence continues at coordinate 3,861,467 of OX352212.1, forward strand.
CCAATTTAAAAAAATCTTTTTAAATCGGTCATCGGTCGACACACTATTGAGGTGGTCCCATAAAAAAATTGAGGATCTGATGAGGATCTCCGGAGTTATCAACAGTTGTTTCTTGATGGACATAGTTCGTTTATATTAATATAAGCTTAAGCTCAGTTTATGAGCAGCTAGTTACATAGAAACATTTTTTTAGTAGACTTTTATTTCGATTTTTTTCTTCAGATATAAAAAACGTGGATATTGTCGTGAATTACGACATGCCAAAGAGCATCGATGAGTACGTCCACAGGATTGGAAGAACCGGGCGTGTCGGGAATCGAGGCAAGGCTGTCTCCTTCTTTGATGCTGACCAGGTAAAGTATCTTAAAATTACAAAAAAACTACCTATATAAAATTCCTGTATGAATTTTGGCCATCAAGTCGCGGTTCGACAGCTGCGCACGGAAAGGTTATGCACGTGCGTCAAGCTTCGCTCTGCAAGACAATGTACTTAAAAGAACGCTCATGCTACGCATATTACGACACGTTTTCAATCAATTGAACCCACCACGTAGCTAAAATGCGCCTCGTGGTCGTGTACAGCATGCGCTGCTGTAAGACCGCGCCTTAATGCAAAACCCCATTGCTGCTTACTAATCAATTTTCTTCTGTACCAACCATGGTTCTTCCCAACATAATAAACACATAATTATGTGCAAATTATACCAGTATATAAAAATGCACATTATTTACAGGATAATGGATTAGCTGCAGACTTGGCAAAGATTCTCAAACAAGCTGATCAAACTGTACCTGACTTCATGCAAGTTGGCGGCACTGCTACATACAAGGGCAACAAATATGGAGGCAGTGATATCCGAGTAAGTTCATATTTTGATAGCATTGACTTCTTACTCAGTAGACATCTAATAACGGGCGAACGCTTTAAGTTCACACATGAGCGCTTTAGCGCTTGTAGCAATGCACCCAGATTAGTGAGCCGCGAACATTTCTGATTTGTCATGATTTATCCGTGACCTTTAACTGACCAATAAGCGCTCACTTTCCCGCACATCTCAGTAGGTTGACAGAAAAGTTTGTTTGGCGAAGTAGTACTATATTAGGTGTCTATTGGGTAAGACGTCAAAGTTTGTTAGACATTGTTATCATACATTATATACAAATTTATCATACTATGCAACTGGTGGACTGTAATAAAATGTTTGTTTGTCGTCCATGTCTTGCTTACTACAGTGGGATGAACCAAAGGTATGAAAAATACACTTGAAAGACTATTTACATTAATGACCTACAGAGACCTGTAATAACTTTCATTCCCTTGCCATAACGTCCCGGTCTGCATTGGCCGTAATGAATTAATACAATTTAAGTCTATATAAAAATATTTTCAATAGTTTCATTTGTCAGAAACCACAAGCATCTGACAACAAAATGAGCCCAATAAAATTAATTTTATTACAAGGATGTCATGCATGACATATTATTTCTTGTACTTGATCATCTGCACTCTTGGAAAAATCATAAGTAAAGAATTTTAGTGGTTTCTAAGATTACCTTTTAAAAATGACAACTAAAAGACTTTGCTTCATTGGAATACATTCATAATAACTAGCCCCCTTATGCATATTGGACCATTAAACACATATTAGTTATAACTAATATGTGTTTACTGGTCCAATATGTATTAATACAATATTAAATCTGTTGCTATCTCTTTTCGTTGCCATAGGAGTGACAAGAAAAAACATGCTTGAAACCTATATTCAATTCTCAAATCTTTATGCATACTACCCTAGATGTGACCCTATTCCTTGTTTTCAGGACTTCAATAACGCCAGTGCTTCCACTAATCAAGGCGCTCAAGAAGAAGATGAAGAGTGGTAGATATGTGAGTCAAATATTAGATTTTACATCAAGTGAAACTATAAAAGACATTGTTTTTATAAAACAACTCGTGATTCGTGTGTTTGTCATCATTGGTGCTTTTGCTACTGGTTTTATTTTGCATCTTACTGCACAATTTTAAATGTAGGTACTACTATTGGCCCCAGCCTTAACTGTTTTAGCATTTAGGCTCTGTTTCCATGTTACAGGAGTAGCCATTTCATAATAATTTAATTCTCGCTCAAAGACTGCTACTAGTTTTTTTTATTATCAAGTATTCTAGTGTAAGCTTATTATAAGGTTGTGTAAGCTTATTATAAGGTTGTGGTAGACTTGTTAATAAAGCGCATCAGGTTATTGCGTAAGGCCCATTGTATTGTACAGATACATGCATCATAGTTGTTGTTTTGTTTTTCTTAAGTATGTAAGTCAATCTAACGGATTTTGTTTTGATTTTTTTTCGATTTATTTGAATGTTTAAGTTTTTTTGCGTTAGTTTATTGGTAGCTCCGATATAATTCATAATTCATTTATTCATTGCTTGTATGTACAGTACATTGTTATACAACAACATAGCTTTTATCATTTCTTGTGATTAGTAATGCTCAGATTTAAAAGTACTTATGTTTTATTTGTTTAAAATTTCTTTAGTTCTTCATTAAATAACATCACACAATCATTGTATAAATTTCACAACTGATAGTGAGTGATGACTTTGGAATCTCAAGATAGGGGTATAGCTTTTTATCATAATGTGCTGGCTCAGACATGGAATATCTGGTTTCCTAAACTTTATCTATTTTTTTCCCTAAGTCTCGTAATGTCAACATTGTAAGCAGGTTAATTAAGCAAAAGACGTCCTGGCATTAAGGAAAACATGTATTTCAGGACTGAACCAATATAATAATTATGATTATGTAAAGATGAACAAAAGCCTATTTTTGTTAAGAGATAGCTATGTATCGGAAATTTACTATTATATGGGTATTGTATATAACATTAACACAAAGTAATTCATCTATACAATTTTTTTTTATTCGAGCTAATAGGAACAAAAATAAGCGCACGTGATTGGTCGTCGAAAATAATTTTCTTTCTCGTGATTGGCTAGAATGTCAAATCAATTGTAAATTGTCAAATCTAGCCAATCACGAAAAAGAAAATTATTTTCGACGACCAATCACGTGCGCTTATTTTTATTCCTATTAGCTCGTTTCAAGAAATATAGTATAGTATGATAAATATTGTAATCTGTGATGACTATTATAAGTAGAGTTACGGCCAGCGCAGATTCAATGAAAACTGTTTCGGCGTTTCCTCATGATCATCTGCACTGGCCCTTAAAATAACATAAAGCCATAGTGTAAGTTCAAAATAACATAGTTTTTACTTTGACCAATTCATATTTTGGATCGTTTTTTAGTTTGAAAATGAAAGCAGGGATAACTATATTTGGCATGACATTTATTACCTTTCCAAAAGGTAAAAAAAAGTTTTATGTGACTGACAAAATTGTAAGTCGGTGGCATCGTTTTGGAAAAACTTAGCGCCTACTAAACATTAGTTTTAAGTGTTACCTCTGTTCCGTTAGTTGTTTTGCTGTTCATTTTTATTGAGTACCTATAGTTTAAAGTTAGTTAGAAGTACTTTGATTAAAAAGAGTTCATACCATGCTGTGGTTTTTTTTATTCTTTTGGTATGTTACTGAAAGCTTGAAAGGTAGGTACTTTCTATCCGTGCACATACAAGAATATAAAAATGTTGAATCAAAATAAAATAATAATTTCATAAAATTATCTATATGTATTTCATTATCATACATAACGTATCAAAATTTACAAATGTTTATACCCTATTTAGGTATCACGATAAATTAGCACCATTATCTTATCCACTAACTAAAATGAAGAGGCACATCTTATTTTGCACAAATACAAATTGCTATATATATATATTTCATAACATGTACGTGTGTAATATAAAAATACTTAAGTCATTTATATCATTTATAATAAGTACTGGTCAAAATTTGTAAAAGGCTAAATTATTATAAAACTACATTTCATCCAAACGTTGATATCGTGAATTGATATTCCATCTGTAGTACTGTACCACTCTGAAAATAAAAATAGAAGTCTTATAATGACCGCCAAATCAAAAAAGTTTTAAATTTACGGATACTAAAAAGGACTTCTTTTTATTATTTTCCTTAAAATATCTCACTATGTTTTCGAGGATGGAATTTATTAGGGTAGAGGGCATAAGTTTCCCAAAACTCGATTATTATTATTACAAATAAACCAACAAAATGACTTAAATTCTTAGCCATATTTTATTACTTATGTATCGAGGTAGGTATCTGCATTGGTCAACGTTTCTACTCCTTTGTTGCGATACAAATAGAGTCAATATGCAAAGGTCACACAAATTACAGACTAATTTGCACTAGCTGACCGTCCTAAATTGTTTTAGGTTAATGCTTTAAGCTTTTTGTTTATCTTTAACTAAACAGTACTCGCTCCCTGTATTGTATTACAGTAAGTACCTACGTTACCCCACCCACACTTATATTGGAGTGGACATCTGTTTGCACATAATAACTCTTACTTCCAGTCTCAATAACCTATACTTCATTTCTTGAAGCGAACTAATAGGAACAAAAATAAACGCACGTAATTGGTAGTCGAAAATAATTGTATTTCTCGTGATTGGCTAGATTGTCAATCAATGATTTTCGACGACCAATCACGTGCGATTATTTTTGTTCCTATTAGCTCGCTTCTTATGTATCTCTAGTTTTGCTTACTGTCGGTAGATTTTTGACACATTTTGTATGGAAGTTATGTCAGATATCTATCAGCAGTGCACAGCAATAGCCGTAGTGGGACCGCGCCTTAACACCGTCTTCTGAGTTATCAGGCCTTTACATGTTTACTAGATGATTTATACAGACAGTGTCAGGAGACAATCTTTGCCTACACTTACGACACAGTAGTGCCTGGGACATAGCTGAGATTCTAAGTCAGATTTTAATTCATAAGAATTTGTGAACCTTGCTAAAAGCAATTTCTTCCCGGCAACCATTTGGGTAATGGAGAAATTGAATGTCGTAGGTCTATTAAAATTTGTTCTATAAGTAATGCTTCATAATAACATTAATAACTTACCCTGCACAGATAATGCAAATCAACGTAATGCCCATGCTCAACACATAGATCGCACCTGGGAAGGTGAAAATCGTGAACTGGTACAAAGAATTGTACATAACCGGAGCTATGAGCGGGCACATTCCTTCGATCGCTGACATAAGAGCGAAGACTTTAGCTATATCAGTAATGGGCAACATTTTCGTCAACAACGAACGAAGGAGCGGCGATGATAGACCTCTAAACATCGCTAAAGCGGATCCTGAAAAAACTCAACTGGTAAGTTAACATCATCGTAAGAATTAAATTGCTTTCTGAACGCTGATTTTTTGAGCGAGCTGATGTCATTTGTAGATTTATCAAGCTATAAAATATAATAGCTACATTATATGTAGTGTGTACGTACTATGAAGCTATGTACTATTCTATTATACATTATTATGTAACATAGCTTCATCGTTTTTGGTCACAATAGCCTTGTTTTTGCTTGTTTGGGCTAATCGCCAATTGAGTTTTATTTTTATGACAGGCTAATGACAGTCTTTGTTATTCATAATTTTGTTGTTTACTAAAGAACTCGTTTCAAAATGAGCTTATTTTAGGACCTGTTTCTTTAAAAACAACTAAATTACTATCACTATTAATAGTTTATAATATATGTTTCATCGAAAAATTTGCATAGTACCTACTATTGAAATTTAATAATGAAAACAAAATTACTTAGGTTGTCTTACCTAAGTACATGTGCCAAGAGGTCACAGCCAAAGTTTTGACTAAATATTCAATAGCAGTCGACACGAAAGCTATAATTGCAAATGCTAAGTCAGTTATTCCCAATAACTTTTGTCCAACTATTACTCCCAAAAATGAGCCTACGAATGCAATAGTCGTACTTGACGCAGAGTACAGGGTGTAATCTTTCATATTCCAGTTCAGTTTTCCTCTAGTATACAAGTATTCTAAAGATATCAGGCCGTATAATATGAAAATGGACAAGCAGTTTGCTATTGTAATCAGTAGAATCTGAGCTCTCCCGTTGTTAGGGCGGCGTTTGAAACATTCCCGTATCATTTCCTTTACAAGAAGGAAATCTAAGACGCTGGAGAAGCTTCCCTGAAATAGAGAAATATATCTTGAGTACCTTAATAAATAATAAAGGTAATTAATTAGCAATGTAAACAAAAACTTTGAAGAATTACTTTACTTTAACAAAAGTAACTAAATACTAATGAGATACCTTAGGTATAAATGTTTAATCAGGAGAATTAGGTTTGATTTAATTTAGTTAGCTAGCAATTTGGAAAACAGATAAATATTTTTGGTTTATTGACCTTTATTTTATAAATATCCAGTTTCATTATTGATGCAGCATTGTATATTTCAAGTTAATTAAATACTTATAAAATAAAAATCGGCCGAGAAAACGTTTGCGGGACGATCTCGTCACCTTCGATGAAGAATGGTGGGGCTCAGACAAGGATCGGGATGGTTGGAAGAGTTTGGGGGAGACCGTTGCCCAACAGTGAGACGAAAAATAAGAGAAAAGAATAAAACATCAGAAAATTCAATTTGATTAGCTTTCAGAAAGCAGGCGGATGCTCTGTACTTAATTTAACTTTTATGTAAAACTGATACATAATTATAAATCAATCTACAGACAAAGTAGGTACATGTTATTGTACATCAAAATAGCGTGTTTTAATCATACAAAATGAATAAGTGTTACATGATATGATAATATGATGCACAATCATTTTTATCAACGCTTTGTCGAGTATGTTAGCAGTACTTAGGTAAAGATACGCATTTTATATCACATCCACCTACCTACATGTTTTAAATAATAATTATCTACGTACCTACCATAATGTAATGGATAATTTATATATAAATCATAATACGTAACAATATCTGTGAGTAAGGGCAATAATATTACTTTGTGTTCATTTTAATAAGACTTGAGCATTCGGGTGCAAGTGCAAGTTCGAAGATAGGTAGGTAGTTTTTATGATTTTTTAGTAATTAACAAATTAGTCAAGCTAAATAAAGCGTCTGTGATAAAACTGTTTAAAGGTTTCTTAAAAAAGCTATTTTCACTATTCTATAATAATTACAGTAAATGTCGCGAAAACATGAAAAAAACTGTTAAAAAATCTAATTTAATGTTCCTCGATAGTGAGGATAAATAAATAAATTATGCAACTAACTTAACAAGTGAACTATTCGAGTCAAGGTTAGCGGCATCATTACTTTTTTTCACTGCATCATTTAAGCGAATAGGTAGGTACCTGAGTCATTATTTGTTCTTTATTTAAAGTTATCTCATCTCACTCATCACATTTTACAAGCAATGTTTTGGTTTAGGTACCTAGGTAACAAACTAATATTTAACCTGCTGTTGTTAAATTTGTTTATTTTTTAGCTTAATGCTGATTTTTATTACGGTTTAATCACGGTTAGGGTAAAATTGAAAGAATTAATTTATCTGTAAGCGACACCGAACTTGATACAAAAGTCCTGTACTTATACGATTTCCACAGTAGTTACTTTTCTCTTCGGTAATTTTAGTCATGCGGATATCGACCGGTTTCTTGTGGTTAATTTAGTCATTAATGTAAATGCAATTTGGATCCAATTGTTTTAGCAATGTTTTGCTTTGTGTCGTTAGTATTTAACTCTTATATGGGTAATACCACAGATTACCTACATACTTAATTTTGAGAGGCTTATTATTATCCCTTTTATGAATCATGCTATAGATATCATTGTTTACGCTCTCTACTACTTATGTTATACCTACAACCTATATTAGTTATAAGTAGGTAGGTTCTGAGGGCGCGACCAACCTATTAACGATAAATGTAGCGCATTTTACAAGATGTAGAATAAAGATAACGAAAACGTCGATGTTCAACATTGCCCCTGTGCCATGCACAAAAATAGTAGACATATTCGTTTAACTTACCTGTATAGCCCCAGCCAGAGATTCCTTGATCCACACATTGGTATAAGCGTACGCAATGACGTTCAAAGTTGCTGCAATCAGCAGTAGGTAGACGTTACCAACTGCTCTTAGTATATAAGAGCTGAGTATTGAACCTGTGACGCTTCCAAGGCCCACTGAGGCTTCCATCAATGTCATTCTGGAATAAATACCCTCACAAAGTATACGGTGCGTTTGGGATACCACGAGACTTGGACTATAGCAGGTTTATTAATTTGCAACTGAGAAAAATAGTCTTTTGCCATTATTATGATATAGCTATCTATACTAATATTATAAAAAGGTAAAATTTGTTTGTTTGCTTGTTTGACGGAGGTAATCTCCGAAACTACTCAACACAAATTCAGTATTTTTGGAACCATAACTAAAGTGATGTAGGTACAGTCATAGCATCATTATTTTTATAGACATACCTACATTACGTGTCCATTATCATTATTATCATTACTATTAGAGTTATCAGTTAAGAGGTAAACAATTACACACGCAAACTGTTCTATTACCTAATAGATCGGTTGCTCTCCGAGGTGATATCACTTAAGCCTCATACATACGTAACGATTTATCGTAGCGATAAATCTGTGCAGACCAGTTTGCGCAGTTTTATCGATCGTGTGTATGAAAAATCGTTGTCGATAATCGTTCGTCGGTGGCAGTTGCAATTTCTATCAAATAAATCGTTGTCGATTACATTTGCACAGTTTTATCGTTGCGTGTGGACGGCGATCGCTCAGTTCGGCAGTACTTCACGGAGCTTGCTAGTGTTCGCACGTGCACATTGCTTTCAGAAAGCCAGCAGAAATCATCATCTTAAAGCCAGCAGATTTAAATATGCCTCTTCATTCATCCTTAAATAGTTATGCCAATCTTGCGGAGCGAATTTCAACTCGCTTAACAAGTTGGTATGAGAAAATTGCTTCTTCATGAGCCAGTCTTTACACCATAGACTCCGCTTCTTTTTTTTTTTAAACACATAACCAGGCCTAATATAGCAAGTGCGTCATAATCTTCCATTGTTAACATGTATCTTACGCGAGCTTCTGCGGAGAACTGTCCGATCGACGTCGATATCGGAGGCGTGTGGAGGCACTAGGGAAGTTCGATTTTTCTGCACAGTCTGAAATCGCTACGATAAATCGTTACGTATGTATGAGGCTTTAAGTAGCAATAAGCTCCAGTGAATAGCACTGTGAAGCCTCCAGACAGGGAGTAAGGCACTATAGTCAGAATGTACCACCAAGGCCCAAGGTTTTCCATCATACTATATACGACCATAAGCATTGCACTCACTGACAGACCTGAAATAAAAGATTTCATCAAGTGGTTTCTTGTTTGCTCTATCTTAAGTACCTATGTGAATAGTATGTTTTAAGGTATAGTACAGTTCGTATGGTCTAGTAGCCAACATCCTTCCAATAATCAGGGGGTTAAAAAGGCCGTTTCGAGCATTTCTGCTAGCAATTCATTAAGTGCATTAATTTCATTCATTGTTTAGCACTTTCACCAATATTTGGTAACGGATCAACTTGAGCCATTTTACGTTGGTGGAAACTAATTCGCGAAAATGAAGCAACATAAATAATCTGCGATCATTGCCACGATAATATCGTTTTCGATTTGTAGAGTGGTTGGTGAGTTTTAAGGCCTTCGTCATAACCGGGATCAAGATTATACCTACATATCATTGAAGAACTAATCTAAATGGTTGCTAAGTAAAAGTGCAGGCGGTAGAAACATAATCAAACTCAAATGGTGAGTTTGCGTGGATTTTTGTATGTGGTTAAGGCTCCTTCATTAATTCAAAATGAACAAATCTGCACAAATGGTTTTGTTTATTTTGGATTTGTTTTAGTAAAAATGTTGTCCTCTGTATGTATTTTTAGACCGATAACTACAACTCTTTCAATTCAACCGGTTTGATGGGCCCTCTGAGACAACCTGCATATTTTCTGATGTGATACCTTTGTTTGTACCTACATAAATCACTATATTTTTGATAGATAATTGTTTAGTTAACAGGAAAATAGTTTTGTATGGTACCTACAAGTCTACAACCTAACATTTCCAAAAAGATTAGATATTGTACCAATTAGGTAGGTACCTATCTAGATGATTTAAATATTGTTCACATGAGTCAGACCTCAGACCAAATAAAAAATATATTTTTTATAACCAAATAAAAAATATATTTTTTATTTGGTTTGAGAGTCAGACAATGACATCATAATCTGTATGTAGAGATATAGGCCAGTCATCTTAGCTTAAATTAGGTAAGAATCTCGGAATGCGAGATACCCAGCTGGAAAGTCAGTAAATAGTTGCTTAATGACACCCTAAAAGTTGTCTCAAAACCTACATATGGTAGCGTGTGCGCAACTATTAAATTTCAAGGTCAAAAAGTCACAAAAATCGGTTTTTAGTAGATATCTCATTTCCTATTGGTTTTTTGATATTTGTATGTTTTCCAATATTGTAGAATACACAATTCTCTACAAATTTTGTATAACAATTTTTTTATACGGTGAACCGTTTTCGAGATAGAGGGCGGAGAGCGCGCGGCACAAACAGCATCATTTCAGGTCAACCGGTGCCTCCGGTCGAGAGGCCGCGGGCGGAGAGTGCTATAGTATAATCCTATCATACTTCCTACAATGCTTCTTGCTACTAATTATTGTAAATGTAAAAGTTTGTAAGAATGGATTTATGTATGTTATTCTTTCACGCAAAAACGGCTGGACCGAATTGGTTGAAATTTGGTATGTATATAGGTGATACCCTGTATTCGCGAAAGTATCTTATGTGTTAATACACATAAGATACTTTTTATCCCGATATTCTCGCGGAAACGGGACTTACGCGTGTGAAACCGCGGGGCGCAGCTAGTAGTTAATAAAAATTTACAAATATTTATAATCATTGATTTATCGATAGTTCATCAACTAGATTATAGCCTATACCTATACCTATATGGCGTATTTTCGACCGGAGGCACCTAGTGATGCTGCGACCGACCGCGCGCTCTCCGCCCTCTGTCTCGAAAACGGTTCACCGTATAAAAAAAATTGTTAAACAAAATTTGTAGAGAATTGTGTATTCTACAATATTGAAAAACATACAAATATCAAAAAACCCATAGGAAATGAGATATCTACCAAAAACCGTTTTTCGTGACCTTTTGACCTTGAAATTTAATAGTTGCGCACACGCTACCATATGTAGGTTTTGAGACAACTTTTAGGGTGTCAATATGCAACTATTTACTGACTTTCCAGCTGGGTATCTCGGATTCCGAGGTGAATTGCTAAAATGACTGGCCTAATAGTAAAGTACTTCAATCAAAAAAATAAGCCAGCAGCTGCAGATACCAGAGCATAGACTTTGATTTTTGCTGAAAAACCACAGAATATATTTTAATATCTAACAACATAAATAATAATAATAATAATAATAATAGTCATTTATTTCAGAATTTGATTCCATACAATAGGGTTAGTTAGGGCTTAAAATTATGTTAGTACATCAGATTTAATTTAAGATTTAATTTAATTCATAAGAATGGCAATGCTTTGCTTATAAAGCGGGCCATCAAGCTTATCTACTATCATCATCAGGATGGTGTTGGAACTCCGACGTAATCTGTTCAGCAGTGAGGCTGTTTTCTTCCGCATACAGGCAGCAAATGCGTCCGTGCGCGCCTCCGCGAACATGCCGGACGCGCTACAGAAACGCGGGAGCCCCAACAACATCCTGAAGGCATTGTTGTACTGGACTCGAAGAGCGTTCACGGATTTTCGCGTATAGGTGAACCACAGGCTGCTCGTGTAAAACGACTGGCAGTATGACTTAAAAAGATTTACTTTAACGTCAACTGAACAACGAGCAAACCTGCGGGCCAACATATTCGCCCTCACCGTCAACGCTCTTCTTTCCCTCTCTAAGTCCTCTTCGTCTCTTAGGTTATCCACAATTATATGTCCTAGGTATCTAAATTTATTAACTCTATTTATTGACGTGCCATTTAGCAGGACAGGAGGCACACCGTTCTTTGTTTTGCTAATAGACCCGAACACCATATATTCACACTTTTTAACATTATACTGCAGGCCATGGCTTGCAGCATATGACTCACAGTAGCCCAAAAGAGACCTAAGAGCCCCAATAGATGGTGCCAGCAGCACCATGTCATCAGCGTAGCTGAGATTATTGACAGACACGCCGTCGATAGTGCATCCGACCGGTAGGCTGCTGAGACCATCTATAAGGTTGTCAATAAATAAATTAAAGAGCTTTGGGGATGTCACCCCCCCTTGTCGAACGCCACACTTCAGCCCATATACGTCAGAGTGAGCTCCTGCCCACTTTACATAGTTACTTTGATGCTCATACCAATATTCAAAAACAGAACAGAGCTCCCTCGGTAGTGACGTGTCACGAAGCTTCTTCCACAGGATGTCATAGCGGACTGTGTCAAATGCCCGTGACAGGTCGAGGAAACAAGCATAGACCGGAGTCTGCCTATCCACGTAATATCTCACCGTGTGCTTAAGGCTTAGTATAGCACTTTCTGTAGACAGTCCAGGTCTAAACCCAAACTGCCCATCGTGCAGATGTAAATGCATTTCTAGGTAAAATACACTGGTGTATGTTTTACTGTTTATCATAGCTATGACATTAGGTAAGTATTATTTTGTTATATATTAAAATAGGTACCTACTTGGTTCAAAATAAAATGCCAACCATTGAAACATACTACTTGTTTACTTAAACAGACTAACCCCCGGTTCCTATAACAAACTAACGGATGTTCGTAGGTCCATCACCATAGCAACGTTGTTATTTCAACATAAAATGTATGAAACTTTTTGACAGATAACAACGTTGCTATGGCGCAAGTCCTACGGACGTCCGTTAGTTTGTTATAGGAACCGGGGGTTAAACAATCAAAAAAGTACGAGTCAATCCATGCAGCGAAAATAAGATAGTAGGTATTGTCTTAGATCGGAGGATAGTACCTACCTACCCAACCCTACAATAAATTACTCTATAGAAAAAGAAAATTAAAAGAATGAAAGCAGACTCACTTGATTTCATTAGTTTAACTCTGCAGTTTAAACTATCAAACAATGGTCTAATTTAGGTCATTCAATATAACTATTCATAACATCATAATCTCTGCTACAGCGTGAATGATACCTACATTATCAAAATGTCTAATTATTATTAATGTTTAACTGCGCCGCGCTGTTAATAAGACATGTGCAGTAAATAAGTCCCGTTTGTTTAGTTTCGCAGCAATACCAAGATAAAAATTAGCCCATGTGGTAATCCAGGAAATAAGCTATCTTAAGTGTCTGTTTTTTTAACAAATGCTGAATATTAGACTTACTTACCCATTAAAGGCCATATAACCAGTGGCTTTCTTCCATGAGTATCAGACCAGACCGCTAAAAATAGAGACAGGAAAGCCGGAGTAACTGATTCAATCACACTTTTTACAGTGGATACAAATGTGGTATACTGTTGCACCTCTTTTTCAATAGCATTGGAATGATTGGTCTTATCCGGTGACAGAAAGCCGTTGCATTCTTCTTTTGAATGGTGCAGAGCATGGACACATGTACGATACAGTAGTATGTTGCTTATTGCTGCACCTGAGAATTTTTATAAATTTTTAGGATAAAACGAAATGTAATACTTGAAGTAGGTATTTATAAGTTCTTCACATGGACTCCTTGGTTTACTTATGCCAATATTTTTTAGATTTGTTGGAAATTTTAATGTTTAGAAATGTCTAAGTAAGTACCTACCAAAGTTTATTTTTAAAGTCATTTCACTGAACAGGGTGTCCCAGTTAAGTGAGTTTGTGTGACAAATTTCAAGCTCAATTATTATTTAAAAATTAAACCAGCCATCTATTAGTATCATCCTTAGTTAGTTTATTTACATTTTATAAATACTTTCCCAAATTGTTTTTGTAATTTATTTAGCTACCGCTTGTTGATTGTTAAATTTTTTATTGTTTATTTTAGTACCTAACTATATAGATAATGTAGCTAAGCTAAGTATCAGGGGTATAATGTTCCTACTAATTTAGTGCCTAAGAGTTAAGTTTTTAAAACTTTTATTTTTATTATTGTAAACAAACTATTTTCTGTTTTTTAATGTTACTATTATTTTTATTTTATTTTATTTTCTCTAAAATGTATATAACCTTTTTATATTGTATTTTAATTGTCAAATTTATCTCTGTAGAAAAACGCATTAGAATAAGGTTCTGTAATGTTTTTTCTATTATAAATAAATAATTGTCTAATTGTCTAATTGTCTAATTATTCAATTAAGTAGTAAGTACCTATAATAAAAACTTGAGTAAAAATTGGCACTATGATTTAGACTATTTATAAACACTTACCACAAAGAGATGCAGTCATTATAGATATAAACAAAGGAAATTCCATTGTTAATTTAAATGGTTGGGCTGGTGTTGTAGATAATTCCACAGTCGCGTTCTGTGTGGGATTATTTTGGACTTCTGGTTGTAGTTGTTCCTCATCTTGAGACATTTTAATTGCTCCTGCTATAAAAACTAGGATCCCATTAGTTCTAAGATAGTCGCAAAAAATATACAATATTTATAAACATTAAAAAGTACTGTATAGGATAGGTGTACCTTTTTTAAATTATTAATTTTTCTTTGCCAAAATTAGGTATGTATGTACCTAGCTAGTAATTGAAATTATTAAATAAACAAAATCAATTGAAACAAAACAGCCGCGCTCGCACACAATCACAACACAATCAAATCAAAACAAAATATTGATGAATGAAATGAATGAATGATCATCGCGATGGAGAGGGAGTGGGGTAAACACCGGAAGTACGTAGAAGCATGAAGTTAGCTGCAGATGCAAAAAAAAATCTCACCCACCTACCATAGACAAACACTACTCTGGCTTGCTTTGCTTGAAGTACTTTGACTTGTTTGTTTGTTTGATTCGGTTTGATTGAATGTCTGACTGAGGTCTGACCTCTTTATTTAGAGTATTATGTTCTGTGCTCAGAGCAATTATCTTCCTTCAGAAGGAGACGACATTGTCAATTTTTGACATGCTTTCCCCGCAGCCAAGGTCCTTGGACCAACAATCATTCTCCATATGTAAAACCCCGCGCGCCGCTGGTTACGCGTCATTTGTCAATCACGGTACACGCGGAAGGATATAAGTATAAAATGCCAAATTGCAGAGTTTTCGCATATCCTAAAATATTGGAAACTTTCAGGTTACAAAAGGATGATGTGACATTCCATCTGCAAGTATTCATTCCTCTAAATATTAACAATTTATGCACTAAATTTGAATAAAACTAAAATTTATATAATGTTGCCAACAAATCGTAACAGATTCCATTTTAGCGTATTTTGCTATGCCGCCGAGTTGGCCAAGTGGATTGCTACTTCGACTTTGATCCGAAAGGCGTAGGATTGAATCCGCACTATTCCATCACTCATATTCATGCTACCTATTTATTTTGTTATCTAGCACGAATCCCGAATTATGAAAAATAATACTCTTAGTGGCATATTATATTTATATTTTATTCTTTTTTTTAATTTGAAAAGTAGCTGTTCTATCTTCTGTTGCTTGGTCAATATTTGCAAGTCGGTTTAATTAAACGAATTAAAGTTCCTAGAATTTTTTGTATTTCCTCGTACTCGTTATAATAGATAAAAGCATTATATTTCTGCATTGAGTAAAAAAACAAACAAATAGGTAGGTATGTAGGTACACAAAACACCTACATACCTACCTACTTCAAAACTAGTAGATAGTGCTTACCTCGGAAGAAAGACTTTTCAATGCACTTGAAAAAAAATATTTGCAAATCATCCCGTGCATCGAAAAAAAATACTACTTTTTATCTAGATTTATCATTATCGGTGCACAATAAATTAGGTATCTATACCACCCCTATACCTCCAACTTACTAATTATATACCTACGTAAGCTTTCAGAACGTTAAGTAGGTAGTTAAACTTCTGGCTGTTAAACTTCTGTTAAAATCATAGGTAAACTTTATTAAAAAAATATTTACCATCCTCACAATATCGCGGAAATAGGTATTTTTAGTTGGACACACTGCTTGTCACTGCAGCGAAATTAGTGAAGGGACAGTTCAAAATAACTTATCGATATTGACTTACAGCCCAGTCGGATTAGCTCACCAGTAGAGGGGTAACCTGAAATTGATTAAAGGACGATTTTTTTTCCGCCAATGATTGTATAGGTGTTGTTTATAGCTTAATCGAAAAACTCAACCAATCCGACTAGAACATTAGATTTTTACAAAAATGAATGAGAACCAAAATTGTTGTGATTTTATACAACTTTGGACCTCTCAATTTTCATCGTATTATCAACATTTACATAAATAACTTCAAAAAACAAGATAAAAAATAATTTCGCCTGTATTTCGATTATTTACGAATTAAGCTAAAATTAAAGAAACAAAGATATAATTTTTCCTTTGGCTACCACGTAAAACCACGCCAAAAGACGCTGTGATGACAGAAAAGGCTTAAATATTGATCTAAGTATAAAAAAATCAGAAAAAAGAGGGTTCAAAGCCAGTTTTGAATTTTTCGTTACAGAATTTCTGGATTCGGTCACCCCGCTAAGGCCCGCCATAGAAGCTATGCAATAGCTTAAAATCAAATCAATTTGTGATTTAATTTGTCAATAACATTAAAATTTGTCATACAACCAATACCTACCGTATTGGCCGCACTCATCGTTCTCTTCTCTTGTTTCTATTTTTACAACCTACCTTAAATTACTTTAAAATGTGTGTTTTTTGCGGGGCCGCAGCACACACATAAACCTACGGCGCTACGGAAGACCAGCGCTGCGACAGATTCTCTGGTTTCTGTTGCAGCAATACGCTGAGTAGTTGCCAATTTTGTCAATGTCCTACTTATTTTAATGTGTCTTATGTGTAACGCGTTTTTGACAAAATAAATATTTTTCTTTCTTTCTTTTCTTTCTTTCTTTCTTTCATCGATAATAAACTATCGATAGCTTCAAGCACTATGATTTTTACACAAAAATTGACATTTACTTATTGACAGATAGTTCCTCGTCCCTCGCAGAAAATGACCTTCTTAGCGTCATAGAAAATAAAAGTGATGGCTCCTCCCCTTACTGCTTCCTCTATGGTTCTGTGGGTCTGTCTGACAAGCAAGCTTAGTTAGGGTGGTATTACACTTATCAAATATCTTTGTCCAATGTACATTTGATCAAAGAAATTGGACGACTTCATCAAGAATTTCATCAAGAAGTCGTCCAATTTCTTTGATCAAATGTACATTGGACAAAGATATTTGATAAGTGTAATACCACCCTTAGATGAAGCAAGCAATGCAAAGAAAACAGCATAGATAATCTATATATCTGTAAGAAAACAGTCAGAGTAAATATGTTCTGTGGAAAACAGCTTCATCCCATAGATAGAATGAATAGTTTGCTTTGTCTATGGAATTACGGAAAGTCGAGAAAAGGCGAGTAATTTTGACAAAAAACCTGAAATTTACTCAGCATTGTAGGCAAAATTGTGAAAAGTTTAAATTCCGGAACCCAAATAACTAAGGTAATTTGTTTATTGCAGAATCTTAGCAGTATTTAAGACGTATTTAGGTTTCACACGTCGAGCTCCTGAACTCGATGAGTCGCCTTTCGGTATCACCATATCCGCTTTTGTAAACTTTTACTGTTATTTTTTGCAGTAACATGGCCATTTGTGTAGCTAAATTGTCTGGATTTTTTACTGCCTTAAAGATTTACCTGTAGTTCTCAGGTGTTTTCTGGTACTTCGCGGCTAAGCCACGACCTATTTTTAGATCGGCTTTCTTTTTTCCATACCGCATTCCTCATAGTTTCGAGCCGGTCTTCAAAAATTCATTATGTACTGATTATATTGATATTGTTTTAGAGTATTTCAAAAAAGCTGCGAAAATGGCGGTGAATGTGTATTCCACAAATGTGACTTCTGAGAATTTATCACGACATGACATGTTGGCGTGGGTGAATGATTGTCTGCATTCTAACTTCGCGAAGATAGAGGAGTTATGCACAGGTGCCGCATACTGTCAATTCATGGACATGCTCTTCCCCGGCAGTGTGCCCATGAAGAGAATCAAATTCAAAACAAACCTGGAACATGAGTACATTCAAAATTTCAAAGTATTACAGGCTGCTTTCAAAAAAATGGGAGTCGATAAGGTAAGCCTCTACTTCCTTGGTTTTATGCTCAATTTGGTTATACAGTTGTAAAAACACCTGTTTTTTGCTCTATCTGCTACTAAGATCATTTTCTTGGAATTATCATAGAAAGTACACAGTCACTGTTATCGGTTGTATATCTGTATCTTGGTAATCAAATCTAATCATAAACATTCTATCAAGACTAATCAGGTAAATTGCATTTCACTCTAAAATGGGTGTTGCTGAGCCAAAGAACCTGCCAATCTTCATTTGACACATAGGTAAACCTAACTATCAATGCTATTGAATCTGTTTTAATGTAATTTTATAGAATAGTTCACCAAGCTAGTCTAGTTAGCATAAAGCTAATAACTGTTCAAAATCAGTATATAGAATTGATTCCTATCACATTTTGTTTTCATTAGAACTCCTCTCATTATCAAAATACTGGCTCAAATGTAACTTTATAGGTAATCCCCGTGGACAAGCTGACTAAGGGGAGGTTTCAAGACAACTTTGAGTTTTTACAATGGTTTAAAAAGTTTTTCGATGCAAACTATGATGGGCGGGAGTATGACGCGTTTGAGGCACGTGGAGGCTTCACAATCGGTTCTGGAGCTTGCGAGTCTGGTGTACCTTTGTGCGGGGCTGTGGCCTTGGCTCCTCCTGCACCCAGGGTCCGCCGAGCCGTGCCCACTCACCAGTCTGGCAGTATGCATATCATGCACTCTTATCACTCAGAAACATCCTACCATTGCATGAATGCATAAATGTACCATCTTTCCATATACTCTTGTTCCCCTAGACCAGCACTTATAATTTGATTCTGTTTTATTTACTTCACTTTTTCTTTTGTAGATAGTACCAATTGACAAACTGGTGAAGGGTCGTTTCCAAGATAACTTTGAGTTTTTGCAATGGTTCAAGAAGTTCTTTGACGCTAACTATGGAGGCATGGAATATGACGCACTGGCGCAGCGCGAAGGCCTGCCGATGGGTCACGGTGGCTCGTCCGCGCCGCGGGGCCACGCTTCCACCAAGAAACCAGCTGCTCCCGTCGCTAAAGTAGCGGCTAGACCCCAAACCAGTACTGTTTTGTTTTATTTTCCATCTTTGTGTCGCTTTGTATTTCATCAGCTTGTATTATAGACATTTATACAAAGTTTATAAATAGAACCATTGCATTATTCATACTTATTGTTTGAAATATTTATATTATGTTTTCACCAAATGAGTCTTCAACAACTGCATGTTATATGATTTTTAAAGAGAAAATTGTTGACTTTTGACTCTTAAATATCCTTTTGCAAGAGAATAAATCCAAATATAATTTATTCTTCCTCAATTTACTACTCTACTATTGATAATGGTGTTTATAAATAAATAAAAGATCAACATTTTCCTTGAGCACAACTCAACAGTACCCAATGGGTACCCATATCCATAATTGCAATAAACATACTATGATTCACTATTCACTTTATTTCAAACTGATTAATTCTGATTACCAAATCACTTCTGAAATAAAAACACCCCTGCCTAAAGTATCTTTGATAAACACAACACAAACTGATTCAAATTACTTACACTTTGAATTAGACACTGAGTTGTAATGATTGAATTTTTGTTATTCCAGTGAATGTATTAATAATGGTATTGTATGTATTTTTTCAGTCGGCAAAGCTCCCACCGCCGTGAGGTCACCGCCTGTGAACCTTGCTAGGATAAACCAGACTGGGAAAGGAGACTCTAAAGTAATTGATGAGTTAAACCTTCAGGTAAGTAGGGATTAGCTATTATAATGGATCCAGAGGTCACCGCATCTTGGGACATCATTTTCATTTCCGATCTCTAGCTTTTTTAGGACCAAGGATTTTTCAGGTGTTTTTTAATTGAAAAAAGAATTTTGTTGCAGTAACACTATTTCACACCACTTAAAAACAAATAACAGACATGAATAGTAATTTAAGTACAGGTTACAGTTTGGGTTATTAAATGTGAGAGTGTGTGTTTATAAGAAATTGTGTGTTTACTAGCACTTAGAATTTTACGACAACATGTAGGCAACCTGCATGAGATTTTAAATTGCTATATGCACTTTACATGAATAGAATAGAATAAATTTTATTCGGGCATGCACACAGATTAGATATTAACTGTAGGTCAAAGGCAAAGTCATGTCATAGTCATATTGTCAAAAACAAAAAAATCACGACATACAATTAACTGCTTTCGGAGTAGCGTGATGAGAGACTACTACTTTCCAGACACACCGCTGATTTATTACACTGAAAATAAGCTACGTGAAAAGGTCAGATGTAGAACATTCTGTTTATACAGTTGCTGTCTTTACTGTGGTCTATATTCATAAATTATGAGAAAAATGAGAAATTACTTCTGTAGCATTGTGGGAAAAATAGTTTTACCTTAGATAAAATACTTATGGACTCAACAAAATCAAATTCACAACTACTGTTTTGAGTTCAGCCATTCTCGAGTTTTAGCGAGACAACAACTATGCCAGTAAAAATACAAGCAAGTAGTACGCATTAAAAAAACACAATGAAAATCTGTAGTAAAAAACTTTCTCTGAGTTTTAAATGTGCTTACCTAGTTTTTTTGGCTAAAAGTAGTATCTCTTCACGTCGAAATGAAAGCAGAATAAACAAAAACTTATGATAAATTTTCTCTCCCGCTAGGTGAATGAGCTGAAGGCGACAGTAGACGGGCTGGAGAAAGAGAGGGACTTTTACTTCGGCAAACTGCGGGACATAGAGGTGATCTGTCAGGAAATGGAGGAACAACAAAACGGTCCTATTGTACAGAAGATTTTGGATATCTTATATGCAACTGAGGTAAGGTTTTCTGCCCCCTGATTGTCTAACTTGTATCAAGTTGTTCATCAAAAATAACTGAATTCCGCGAAAACAACGGTCAGATTTTACGCTACAAACCATCCATTTTCACAGGATTTCTGATTTATGAAATGTCATACAGCGCCCTGAGATACAGTCGTGATCATATATTTTTGTCATACAGCGCCCTGAGATACAGTCGTGATCATATATTTTTTCTGATCATTCCAGGATGGATTCGCGCCACCAGAAGAAATAGACGGCGACGCCCCCCATCCGCCAGAAGAAGACGAGTATTGAGATATTGTGACGTCACACGCGTATCATAGTGCTCTTTGTATATTATAATATCTAAATTGAAATTATATCGCTTACAATCAGTGTCAAGTGCTTAGTATTTCACAGCCAATGAGTTAAAGAAGAGTGTTTGTAACCTTTGCGAGTTTCAAACTGAATTGACAAAGATGCAGAGAACAAGATTATGTTATTTATCTTCTTTTATGATTCTGACAATGGGTACATAATTAACATAACCCAATAAATAGCATTTAGAACTGAGATAATCTTGTTAATTATTTTGTAGTCAAATTAGAATAATCAAAGGCTTATAAACACTGAGCTAAGGTTAAAATAAAACAGTGGCACTTTCAGACCGTCAGCAAACTCAGGCGTGTACATATCTAGCTAATCTAATTATTATTATGTTCCAAGCTTTCACGATGTACATTAGTTCCTATTTTAGTGATTTCGAACAATTTAGGGGTTAGTTTAAAGTGGTGTTAGAAACTAGTGTAACCCCAGTGAAAAGGTAGAACTATTATGTCAGCATTTATAGGTGTACTCGTTTATTTTGTAGATTGTATCACAAAGCACTTATCGTCGCCCGAAATATGAAATCTGCTATGAATTTTAACTACGGCTTTTATAACACCACATTGTAAGTGGCTGTGTCATATCTAAGTACATTCCTATAATTAAATCGGAGCGTAATTTCTTGACTGATTAACTCTATTTCTGTATGTTCAATGGAATGGTTCGTCTTGAGTCGAGATAGACGCGGCCGCCCGCGTTTTGACGCCCACAATGTGCATTTAATAGGTTGTTAAATTTATTGGAATATTTACTGTTAATTGTTTAATTCTGTTATAATATAACGCATGTCTAAAATATAATTCGGTTCTAAAGTATTACTTGTGAATAAAATATAATCGAAAATTAGATCTGATAAAATTTTGTATTCCAGTTCATATTGTTATTGTTGGTACAATACTGTTTTCGCGTAGTTAGTGTGATAATGATACTCCCATGACCATGTTTTAGAATAGTCAAATACAAGACTTGACAATGTATCGCACTTCTAACAGTAGCTATGTATATTAACCCGCCATTTGTGACGTGACTTTGACTTACGTGGTTTGTGACGCCGGTCTGACGAACCGGGTTTTTCAAATTGAGATTTCTTAAATGGTTTTACTCTATGAAACTTTAACTTATTACAATATTGAAAAGGCATATTTTTTTAATAATAATACAATGTTATATCTCAAATCAGTTATTATTTATTTAACTTTAAGCTTACATAGCTAAAACATTGAAAATAACCAAGTTTTTTTTAATGCTCTTCTAAAATATCAATTTTTATAACAAAAATACTTTTTTTCTAACTTAATCAGCCTCTTTAAGTTTTATTACAATAGGAACTATAAAAAAAAACAAATTAGGTACCCATACTAAACAAAAAATCTTCGAAAAAAAAATCCGAAATTATTCTTCTTCACGAGCCAAGCAGCTTGAGCATGTTGGCACTATATGTTCTAGGCACAAAGGTTTCTTGCAATGGTGGCACATATATCTGGTTTTTCTGTTTTTTTGCCATCCACACTCAAAGCACCGACCATTCCTAGAAGGACCTGCTGTTCCAGGGACATCATTTATCTTCAAAATTTCTGCAAGTCTTTGTCTAATAAGTCGAGGCAAGTTCAACTGAACCTGTCGTTCTCTGATCTGAGGTTCAATTAGCTTCATAGCTAAACTCTCGATGAAATGGCGGCGTGGAAGTTTTGAGTTCGAATTATTAGCCGTATGTATCACCTGACTATTTATAGTACTGACATTTAGCATGGCATAAAATATAACCATAGGCCAGCGACTTGTTGCTCGAGCACAATTGTAATTCGCGCATAAACGATCGACGACATCAACCCCACCTTTAGTCTCGTTGTAGCTCAAAATAATATCTGGCTTTTGAGTTTCAGCATCAATCCTGGCATCATTATGCATAGTACTTATCAGAAAAACATTCTTTCTTGCTTTTGGGACGTGTGAAACCAATACCATGTTGTCGCGAAAACCAAACATACTTGACTTCACATTTCGACCGCGCACTGTATTGAAGTCAGGAGGTATTTCCTTTTTGTTCTTCCTGATTGTTCCAACTGTTGTCAAGCCTTTCTGTAGCAGTGCTTCCGCTAATGGACCATTACAATGTCACAACTGATAATTGGTACACCAGTGTACCATTAGTAATGGTACACTGGTGTACCAATTATCAGTTGTGACATTGCGACCAGTGTTGTAAATTGGTTCGCATAATCTTTGGACAACAGCGAGGCCCGAATTGTCAAGATTGTATGGACCTTCATTTGGCTGTTTGCCGGGATAAATTTCCATAGAAAATGTATAAAACATTTTAGCATCACAGAGAGCTTGAATCTTGATTCCATAAGGATTTGGTTTGTTTGGAATGTATTGTCGAAACGAACATCTTCCACGAAAGGCTTCTAATTTTTCATCTATAGTCACAAAAGCAGATAAGGTGTAATTATCTTTGCAGTTTTGGACAAATCTCTCAAATATATCTCGGATATGACATAGTTTGTCATATGTTTTTCTTTGATGTCTTGTAGTAATATCATCGAATCTCAAAACTCTCAGCAAGAAGGTAAATCTTTGAGCAGACATTGACAGTCGAAAGATTTCTATTGAACCACCATCAGTTCGAAACAACTCGTCAACGTTTAGATGATTTGATTTTTTTACTCCGGCTAACAGAACCAAACCTATGAAGCATTGTATCTCGTTCACATTCGTTTGTCGGCAATATGTTTCTCTGGTATATTTATGTTTTATGGTGTCAATGTATTGGTTAGTATACTTGACAATAATATCTATTATGGTGTCATCAAAAAAATGCTTCCAAATTTGAAAAATATCGCGTTCAGCTGAGATAGCTCGTTTAGGTCCTGGTAATTGAGTTACAATATTGCAAGTTCTAGTGCGGCCTGATTGACGATAAGGTTCTTTATTCCATTTTGTAGTTTTATCCTTACCCAAATAAAAGGAGGAGTTGTTGTTTTCTGATATTTCCCGATCGCTCAAATCCTCCTCGCTGTCTGTGTTTGGTATGTGATCTGAAGATGGATTTTCTGGTTCGTTGTCACTTTCAGCTTCACCATCAGATGGTTGTTGCGATATTTCCTCATCGGATATTAATTCCTCTTGCAGAAGAGCTTCTAAACGCCGACTCTCACGTTCGTAAGACATGCTGAAACAATATTTAGAAATTAGGCAACAAATACGTGAAATATTTATAAAGATATACAAAACGTCATAGATAACTGAATAAAAACGATCACAAATAATTGCACTACAAAACCAAATATAAAAAAGATGCATATACCAATAAATAATAGAATAATAAAATATTATAAATTACTATTTTACTTACGTAATCTGTGACCCCGGTCCCACGCACCGGGTTAACGCCAAAACTCTAAAACGTGCGTCTGCCTCGCCGATGCGGGGAGTACTGACGGTAAGATATGCAAAATCAGCAGAGTACACGGACTCGCAACTCGATTGGATGACGAGTAAAAAAGTTATTCGACTTTTTCGAACCACCCGGTCTCACAGACATACAGGTCACAAATGGCGGGTTAATACTAATACTATAATCATAACGTATAATGTAGAGCATATTCCTACGCGTCACATGCTAACGTTTTGGCGTGAATTGATGTTATCGCAGGTCAAATACATACAAATAGATTATTTATTTACTTTAGCATTCATATTGCCTTAAGAGCAGATATTAATTGCCCTCAGATTTTCAGATTGTGAATGTCTTATCAAATAAAATAAATAACTTGATTAAATTTAGTTTTATTTTATTCCAGTCTTCCAATAATAGTTTCAAATGAAGTTGTTTTATTTTGTAAACCTAAAATAGTTAAGTTTTAAGACAATCCCGCGCTCGTACAACGGCGCGGCGCCGCGCCGGCGGGAGGGTGTGACTTGTCCTGAAGTTTTTTGCAAACATGAATAGAGTACCGATCATAAGCGATCTGTCACTAGCTGCTCCCCGCGGTTTCACGCGCGCATGTCTCGTTCCCGCGGGAAAATCGGGATAAAAAGTAGCCTATGTCACTCGCGAGGGATCGGAAACAGTGGCGTAATAGAGAGGAGGCCTATACTCAACAGTGGGTGGAAATGGGCTGAAATGATGATGATAATGTCACTCGTGGATAATGTAGCTTTCGAATGGTAAAAGAATTTTTAAAATCGGTCCAGTAGTTTTTGAGCCTATTCATTACAAACTTACAAAGTTTTCCTCTTTATAATATTAGTAGGTATAGACACAGATTACCTACATAGGTAAGTCAGATACCTCATCTCGATTTTTTCTTCGGGCTATTTTTGTGTTTGATTTTTGCGGTGCCTCGAGCGCCGTTTGGCGTTTGGGTATTGCCTGCAATCAAAAATAAGTAACTCCATTATATTGCTAAATAGCATGCAGTTGGATGCCAAACGCCCCTAAGTGACGCCGCAAAAGCCAAAAATCAAACACCAAGAAATAGCCCGAAGGAAAACGGAGTGAGTGAAGTCGATGTTCGAGATGAGGCACCCGTGGTATAGATCAGCAAGCAAAGGTTCAGAGGAACTTGTAGCAGGAGTGGGACGCAACTCGCGATCCAGCTGTAGCACGGCACGGTGCATCAAGCTTCAAGAAAATTTCCGTGACTGTTCCACAGCAACCCACGCAACTAGAATGCGGCGCGCCTTTACACTCACCAATAAGGGATGGTGCACAGGCAACTTTACATGATACATTGTCGTAGTGTAGCACTAGGTATGAAGCAGCCGGAAAGGTGTTCGACAGGCGAGCCTAAGTTCAGTTCACGGAGTTCGAAGCTGTTTTCTGATGAGGCCACTGAGTGTGGAACAATTTTAGTAGGTCATAGTATGATTCGGAAAAGTGGGCAATAACCTTTAATTTAATTTCCAGGATCTTCACTCAGACAATAATACCTAAAAAGTTAGTTTAAGCAGTTAAGGAAGGTATAATCCAAAGAAAACAAATATTCCAACATTAAATACTTTAATTAGCTTAAATTAAATTATATTACATTAGAACACAAAAACATTATTACAAGTACTCTCTAGTTTAAGTATCGTATAGTAATTCACGTACATGATCGAATTTCATAAGATTTATCATTTAAAAATTTACTAAACAGATTTTATACAATTCTAGACATAAATTAGAGTGCATCGATGGTATTGTGTATGAAAATTACGAACAATGGGCTATTTTATTCTATACTGGTAACTAACTTCAAGTTTCAGTTTTATTTTTTTACAATATTTTCGCGGTCAAAATTTAAAAAAACTGTTCCTACTATTAAAATATAGCCATTATTTCACTCAGAGGTCCAGTCCAACTAATAATTTTTTTTTACTTACATAAAGAATGTACTACGTTTCCCAGGATCTTCTGATGCTCAATCATTTTGTAACACGCAATATTCTGTCAGCATGTGGATGAAAAAGTCATGGCCAAGATTTGCTTAAATTAACTTCAAGTAATGTATCTTTTGTTCGCTAACCTATTCCTTGTTGGCCTTTGCTCATTAAAAGAGTGTTCCTCATGCAATAAATTGTTTGAAGTTAAGTTTACTACAGCTTGTTTTATGAAGCTCATATTCATTTTTGATTTAGCAGAACTTCCCAGATTTTTCTTGGGTAAAGGAGAATCTTTGTCATTGAGAGAGAAAGAGATATCACTCGTATCTACCTCTTGTGTTTTAAGGTCCGAATTGTAGCTACAAATTGGTTTCTTTGTTTTCTTATCTTGCCCTAAGGAAAAGGATATGTCGCTAAGTACAGATTGCTCATTTTTGGCTGCATTTTTGAAATTTTTCGTTGTGGGTTTATTTTTTTCTTGCGCATTATTTTTAGATGCGACACGGTCGGTGGTTAGTGTAATATCTCTAGATCTGAGACTTCTGTTAATTGTATTGTTGGCTTTACTGGTTTCTAAAGTGTCATTTTGTTTAGAGATCCGACAAGATCGGATTGGGCGCATACTTTTATTGTTATTGTTTTCAGTGTAGGAATCTTCATAGATGATGGAATCTGAAAGTTTAGAAATCTTACTTTTTGTGTTTTTCTTGTTGTTCTGAGTAGTATTCAATGGAGTAGTTGCATTTTGTTCTTTGGTTTTCTTATTTTCAGTTTTGTTATTCTGTTTGTTTACATCAGATTTTTTGTTTTGTGGTTTTACATCCTTACTTTCTTTTTCTATTTTATTTTTCGCAGGTTTTTTAGTATTTTGTGGATTTGGATCAACAGATACATCTTTATTTTTATCTGATTGTTCAGGTTCAGTTTTCTTATTTTGTTTGTTGAGTTTCTCATCACTTACTTTCTCTTTAACTACTTTATGTTGTTTAACTGGTTGCTTTTGCTGTGTATTTTCTGACGCTTCTTTACTTTTTTGCTGGCGTTTTTGTTTAGGCGGTGTTTTTTTAGTTTCTGGTTTCGTCTTTTGTTTGTTGTCTTTTTTGCTTTGACCACTGTTGTCATGTTTTGATGAATCTAGGCAACTACTAGCTTTTGATACCTTCTGTTTTTTACTTTGAGGTTCTATTACACATTTAGGATCTTCTTGGAAACTTTCTTGCATATTTCTCTTTGCATTTGGTTTGCTATTTCTGTGTGTAAATAGTTTAAAACCTTTGCTTGTGTTGTTGAACTTCTGAACACTGTCAACAGTAGTGTTCATTACTGAAGCGTTGTTGCTTGTCTTGTTTGCGGGAAACATGCTTGAAATACTTTTAAAAGTAACTTTTGATGCCATACTCAGAGTAGTGTTTTCTGAAAAGCATCAAATCAAAAAAAACAAAAATCATTTATTTGGAACAAAAGAACAATTGGTAATACAAACAATGGGAAGTTGACACCTGCAAAAGTTTAAACTGTGTAGCAGAGTCAACGCCCGCCTCCTGGACAGAGCATGGACTGTGCTCCATGAAATGAGGATAGTAACAAAAGAAAAGATGAAAGAGAGAAGCAGAAAGTTGGTTATATAAACACTTAAAACGAGATATTTACCATGATTCGTATATCGGTAAACTCAGAAAATCTACGAATCATGGTAAATTTCCCGCGTTTATAATGTTGAAAATGAAAATTTCAAAATAAAGTTGGTTGATAACTACTACTGGCTTTAAATGTTTATTAATACGAAATATGTGTTATGTTTACATACCTGACTTTTTGTTTTCTTTATACTCTTCTTTACGCGCGGGAGTGGCTTCTGCATCACTTTCAAAATCTGTGTCCCAAAAAGATTTAACGTATTTCTGTACAGTCATCTTTGGTGTACCTAAAAACAAACAACATTTAACATCCACAGTACAGTACATAGATTAAATTAGCTTTGGATCAAAGTGTTTTAGAATCCTTACCATTCTTCTCAGAAAGTACTTTATTCGTAATTTGTGTAGCTTTCAAAGGAGACTTTTTTACTATCTTCTCTGACTTTTTAGCTGGTGACTTTGTCGTCAATTTCTCAACCGGTTTTGGAGAAGGTTGCTTTTTTCCATCAATCAGTGTTTCCTCATCAGTGAATGTATCACTAACATCTTCATCATTGTTTCTTGTTGATATGATGGACGTCACATCCCATTTATCATCGTTATCTTCAGATTTATTATTAGATGTTTTATTTGTTTGATTAGTAGCGTTCATTCTCTCGGCCGGCACAATTTTGTGAATTAAATCCAGCAAATTATTTTCATCATTTTGTATATCTCTGCTTAAACAATATTGCGATGTCACTAATTTCCTAGCCTTATTCTTCTCTTTTTGTATGGCGCCGTATACACTGTTTTGTGGACTGTTTTCTACTTCATTGGTTTTCTCTGTGACATCCATCTTTTGTGTGAAAAGTTTTCTTTTGATAAAACTTGGTCTCATAGAAAGGTCAGTAGTGTTAGGATTTATTGTAGATTCTTCTGTTTTATCTTCACTATCAACTTGTTCTACCTCAACACCTTTTGGCTGAGGAATATGATTTATATGCAATGGTTGTATAATACTGTCGGATAAAGGAGCTCGAGATTTGGATATCAGTTCTTCTTTAGCATTTAATATATCTGATGTTGATATGATTTTCTCCTTAGCTTTTTGATTAGCAGACTTCCTTACAGGGAAAGAAGGTTTAGCAAATTCAAAGTCATTTTTAGCCTTCTTTATAATGGTTGAGTTTTTAAATGACTGCGACATATTTTGACAAGGTGAGGCAACTTTTGGCCTTTTTTGCTTCGGCAAAACAACATCATCATCATAGCTTCTCTTTCTCAGGTTAACTGGATCTCTCTCAATAGTTGTGACGTTTGGAAATAATTCATCATCATCGCTAAGTTCCTGTGGACTGGATGGGCGGCCATGTTCTCTGTTGTTCTTTACAATTTGATGTATATTTCCCTGAGGTTTTTCTATTGCTTCGGGTATTGATGAAGCTGCAACAGACTTGTTGAACCTTTGAGAAGGCAACAGAAAGCCATTTTTGAACCTGTCTTGTAAAGTTGTACTTTGACTCTGTGTTTTGTTGAAGTTTATAGGATTCATTGATTTGGTAATAGGTTTCTCAATCATACTTCTGAATGAACTGACAGAAGATCTAGATGAATTCATATTTGCCGGCCTGCCAATGGCCGGCCTTCTATGTCTCAAATTGTCTGAACAGTCTCTGACCATTTCACTATCTTTGATAGTTCTTCTGAAGTCTGTAACATCAGTTACAGTTGATCTACAACTTGACTTGTTCCTGTAGTTTGCAGTTCTTGTAGACTTATTATCATCGCTACTCATTGATGAGTCACTGGCAAGTTCTCCTGAATCATATCCTGATTTCCTTCTATAGCCCCTTAAAAATTGTTTCAAATTTCTTCGTTTTTCTACTCTCTTTCTAACTTTGTGCTTTATTAGTTTGGTGTAAGCTTCTTTTATCATCCTCATGTCATATTTACTGAACTGGGTGTTCTTCAATGCCAGTACTATGTCGGATGCGCACATTGTGGCATTTGAATCTGAAAGAATATAGGTACAGATTGTGTTCAATATACATCATAATTTTCCACCTGGTTCTCTACAGTTAAGCTTAGGGACACAAGTAGATTGTTTTGAAAATATTATAGGCAATAAAGTAAGAAAACATAGGAAACTTGTCAAGGTGAATATCTATTACAAGTGTGTTGAAACTGGGGCAGGATTGCAACACACTTATTAGTACATAACTATTATATTGTTTGGTATTTACCCATGCTTCTCATAGACGTAGGGGATCCACTCCGACCATTATAAACTGATCTGTGGGAGCTCATGCCTCTGCCATAATAAGAGCTGCTGAAATTCCTCTGTCTTGCATCACAGGCACTGGCAACAGACATTGGAGAAGTCTCCCTTCGATAACCCACGCTTCTTTGATCATAGTTCGACTCTGTTCGTCTCTGCCACTCGTAATTTTTAGGCATATTCATAGTCGATGTTAGAACATTGTTTCGGAAGCTAAGTCCGGTGTTTATGTTAGGTCCTCTCACACTAACAGTCTGAAAAACCAAAATATTAAAAGTGTCTTAGCATGCGATTGGACTGACGGAAAGAAATTTATATTCACAAGCTCTATTCACACAATTTTATCCACTACGCTGTGATACTTACAGTGCTTTCATTTTGGAAGGAAAACACTCTGTTGGTGGTGAGAAGTTCACTATCAGTGTCACTCATTTTTCGTATTTACATCAGTTACACTCTCAAATTTTCGGGAACATCGTGAAATAAACTTAATTTTAGTCAATTTCACCGAAAGAAATCACTAAGTAAACTGAAATGAATGAAATGAATAGTTGTAGTCAAACTAAAGTTCGTTTTCGATTTGTAACGGATGGATTCTGCCGATCGCGTCTTGCCCTCTTGAAGTCTCCTATCGTTTTTTAAAAATAAATTCTGTAGTCTATGGTTATATGGTGGTTCTATTTATTTCAAACTAGTTTAATATGTTCTGTCAAACTCTGCTTGGAAATGCATAGGCGTACTTAAAAATAATTTTCCAAAAGTTCTATAATCGTTCATTCAATATGAATAGGTGTGAGTGATTGACATTGACAGATTTGATTTGACAGCTAATAAAGATTTTTATTTTAGGTTATTTTTTTACTTTACTCCTTCAAAATGCGTTGAATGAAATTGAAACAATTTTTAATAAATGATTGAATAAAATAATGATGTCTTTCGTCAATCTGAAAGCGTTGTTACCTATTTCAAGATCTTATATTCACATAAAAAATGCAATTTTACCGTCGATCAGTTATAGCACGAGCACATCCAGTGGAGATAACTTCTTCAAAAATCTCACTGACTGGGAGACGTTAAGTAAGAAAAAGAAGATAAGTAAAGCTATGAAATCTTATTTGGAAAGATCAAGAGAACACGATGAGTTCATGAGTAAACAACAGCAAGAGTACAACATAGGTAAGCGGCACTTGGCCAATATGATGGGGGAAGACCCCGCGACATTTACTCAAAAAGATGTGGACCGATCCATTGAATATTTGTTCCCTAGCGGAATCTATGATCCTGCTGCCCGTCCGCTAATGAAGCCTCCAGAGGAAGTATTTCCAGCTCGCAAGGCAGCTGAGTTTGATGAGGCTGGTCGCCCACATCACTTTCTATTCTACACTGGAAAACCTAACTTTTTCAAGCTCATGTTTGATGCTGCTGAGAACATTCAACAACTCTACAGCTTTGAAGACAAAGTGCTATGGAAGAAAGCAGCACCAGATCCCAATGCAGCTCTTCAAATTGATGGCAGTGTCTGGGTTACTAAAGAACAGCTAGAAAACATTTTAGTTGAATCTATCACAGACTTGGAATATGACAATTTTAAACTTGTCATGGACAGGATATCTATGTTGCCATATGCATACCAATGCAAGGATTTTATTGAAAAATATAGAAAACCACTTGCATTACAAAAGTTTGCTTTGGAGATACCTAAGCCTGGTTATGATGATCAGGGCCGAGCATTTATAACAACATATGAATGCCTGAGAAAAAAGGCAAGAGGGGATGTTACGATCCGATCTCCCGGTACAGGAAAGATATCAATCAATGGAAAAGATATCACATACTTTGAAGATGTTCAGTCGAGAGAACAAGTAATGTTCCCTCTCATTTTCACAGAGATGCAAAACTGTGTTGATGTAGAATGTAATGTTGAAGGAGGTGGTCCCTCTGGCCAATCAGGAGCTATCAGATGGGGATTAGCATGGGGACTTCGCAGTTTCGTAGACAAAGCTATGATGGAAAAAATGCAAGTGGCAGGTTTACTCACAAGGGACTACAGAAGGCGGGAACGTAAAAAGCCTGGTCAACCTGGTGCTAGAAAGAAGCCTACATGGAAGAAAAGATAATTTGCAAGCCTTTATAACTATCATTGAAGTAATAAACATATTAGTACTGATAAAATACATTTTATTCTAAAACCTATGTCACATTACAAAGTGTTATGTTTTCTTTCTAAAACTCTTTTTCATAGTCTTCCTCCTGCCGCCAATTTTCTTTTGGAACATCTGGTTCTTCCTTTCTTTGTTGTAGATACGCTTCTTCACCAGGGATTTCAATTCTCTTCTTTCCTTGTGTGCATCTTCATTGGACATACTAAAGAATGCCAAACCCTCTGAAAGATATAAAAATAAAAATATTTTAACAACTCAGAGGGATGGTAGGTCTTTATTATCTACTAGCTGCTCCCCGCGGTTTCACCCGCGTAAGTCCCGTTCCCGCGGGAATATCGGGATAAAAAGTAGCCTATGTTACTCGTGGATAATGTAGCTTTCGAATGGTGAAAGAATTTTTAAAATCGGTCCAGTAGTTTTTGAGCCTATTCATTACAAACAAACAAACAAACAAAGTTTTCCTCTTTATAATATTATAGTGTAGAAGTGTAGATTGTCGATTTGTGGCAGTAGCTAAAGCCAAAAATCTTGATTATAGTGGCCGAAACGGACACTGGCAGAGTTGTGGCATCACTAGTCACAGAAGCCATAAAGAAGAAGTGAAGTGAAGTGAAGTATAGTGGCGAATCAGATCTCATCAAAACTAAACTGACTAAAGAAGAAGACTGCCATCCTTTTAATTTCGATCTTTATGAAAGGGTATGGCAACAACTAAGTTTAGTTTTAGTTTCGGTGACATCGCTACCATTGTGAACGCGATAATTGTCACGATAATTCGTTTTCGGCTTGAGGGCCCTGATTAATCAGATAATAATAAATAAAATCAATACTTTTATTAAAATACCTTTGAGTCTTTGATCAGCTTCACTGAAGAACAAATTTTCCTTCCAAACTGCTTTAGGTTCAACAGACACAGCTTCAGTTTTTGTCTCTGGTTCTTCTTCGTTCTCAGACTCTGATGAATCATACACAAACGGATTCTTTTCCTTACCCTCAAAGGGGTTTTTCACTTTAGGCTTCTTGGGGGCTTCTAATGGGATGAAACTATCGTCTTCCTTCGATTCTGAAAAGTCAAAATAACTTTGAAATAGACCGCGAGAATTGGACAGAAATCCATCCTCTTAGATAATTGAAAATCTTGTGCAACAGCTAGACACAGTGATTAGGTAGTTACCTTCTTCAATAGTTTCATTGTTTCCAAACAGACTTCTCAAGCTGAAAGTATTGGGTTGCGCTATAGCTTCCTTCAATGTCTCACTGACTTTATAGAACTGCTCTTTTGATACTTCAGGCCTCACTTCCTCGGGTCTTTGTTCTTCAGGTTTTTCTTCTTGTTCTTTTAGTTTCTTTTTGCCTTTTTTTGTGGGTTCCTGTTTTTTTGGTTCTACTGGTGCTAGAAATCTTGCGTGCTCCGGTTGGCTGGGGTCGAATCTCAGCATTCCAAGTTTAGGTCTGAAACATAAAGGTAATATAAATAACAGCCAAGTTCTAATAGTCACTAGAATACTAGTGCGTTAAGGACACATTAAACTTCGCTTGTAAAGTTGTCAGGCATTGAAAACTTAGGTACCTACATCTAAAGAGCACCCACATTAACAAAATATAATAAAACAAAACTTACTTGTTTTTTAAATCATCTTGCGGTATTTTACGTCTCAACGTTATTCCAAGCACATCCTGAAGTATATCTAGTTGTTTGTTTTTCTCATCTTTTTGCTCAAGTTCAACATATTCACTTTGTTCTTGGCCCGTTTCATTGTCCGACGGTTCATCTTCAATGAATCTTTCATCTAAGGTGAAACGTTTGTCAGATTTGTATCGCGATTGCAAATCTAGAACCTAAATACAATACAGGAACTACAGCAGGTATACAACTAATACAATGTAGGATAATAGTGTTAATCTGTGGTATATATTAGGAAACTTCATTCAAAAATGAAAAATTTAAGAGATTTCGTTTAGCGCTTAGGAACTAAAAGTCTATGTATAAAATATGAATAAGATGGATTTTAACTAACTACAATTATAATTTTCCTCTGTAATGGTTATGTTATATTATTAGTATAAGTCAGTTACCTTTTGTCCTTTTTTGCCTTCAAACTGCTCTTTGATAGCAAAGTCAACTTCATCACCGCTATCTTCATCATCAAACAAGGTACCTTTGCGTTTAGTTGCTTTTGCATGCCCATTACTTTGTGGTACATCATCTTCATTGTCAGAAAATACAATCTTCTTGTTTTGTGCTTTATCCTGAATATAAGGCAGTTTGTATTATATTTTATTAGGTACTTATCATCTGACGATACTGATTATTTATATTTAATGCATAGTGCTGGTAGATGATAAAATTAGAGTTGTTGATAATTAAGTAGCTTAGGGATTGATTGAAATGACATGATTTTTAGATGTAATGTGAGTAGTGCTTATCTATGAAATTTTTTTACTCGTGTCTATACAGATTTGATAGTAAATAGACAAAATACTCCTAAATATTTAAATTGTGTTAATGGTATTTAGGGATTAAATACATACAACAGCAGTGAATCCAGTTTTCATAATCATCTGTTTCTGTTTGAATTCCAGCCGCTTCTTCTTCATAGATTCCATTCTCTTCATTTCAGAGTGAAGTTTTTTTTTATCCACTGGCTCTGTAACTTTACTTCCATCACCATTCTGCATTGTGTTGAATGGCTTTGGTTTTTCTGTATATGCAGCATGTTTTTTAAATTCAGTATAATCTATTTTTACAGGGTCCTTGTGTTTTATTGTATAAGGGTCATTTTCAGGTGCATTAATTACTGTTTTATTCATATGCAAAATTTCCACACTATCTTGCTGGATAGGTTTATGAGCAATGTGATCATCTTGGGTGTCAAATTTTCTTTTTCTAGGATTAAGTTTCTCATTGAATTTTAGGACTGGGTTATTTTTCGGTAACTCTTGGGGCTCATGCTGAAAAATATACAAGATACAATATTCAATATAAATATTAAACTCAAACCGAAATGGCATAGTAAGGGATTCATATATTTACTAGTGGACATTTAAACATAATTGACAATAAAGAAATAGGTACAACATAAATTGATATGGTGCTTTGGCCTGTATTTAAAAATATAACAATTATCTCTATCAATAGGTTACAATAGGTAGTTGTGTGTAAAAGTGATACCTTCTCAGCTTCTTTTTTTTGTGCTTGGTCCCTTTCCCTTTGAAGTCTTTCAAGGAAACTTTCACGAGCTCTAGTGACATACAGTCGATTGCCATTGAAATCTTCATTTGCAAAATGTTTTATACCTGCAAGAATACCACTAGGTTGTAACTAATATTCGATTCAGAAGTATAAAATGAGAAACACATGGTTAAAGGTAAGTATTATGAATATTTCAAGTGTGAAAGTTATTGTGTTTCAAGAGAACACAATACTACTAAAACTCAGTTGATAGATACTTACACGACTCTATATTATAATTTGAGCTTGAAATGGAC
Organism: Xanthorhoe spadicearia; assembly: GCA_947086425.1. Classification (NCBI taxonomy): domain Eukaryota; kingdom Metazoa; phylum Arthropoda; class Insecta; order Lepidoptera; family Geometridae; genus Xanthorhoe; species Xanthorhoe spadicearia. The sequence continues at coordinate 3,897,902 of OX352212.1, forward strand.
ACAAACGCAAACTTTTTACTTTCATCACCAGTTGCAGATTTAGTTTTCAAATCCAATGTCGTAATTTCCCCATATGTGGAAAATGCAGAACGCAAATCTCCCTCCGAAGTGTTTTCTGGTAAATTTCCAACAAACAAGCGCGTAGCCATTTTACGAGGAATTTAAAACTTATTTATTTTACATTCATGCAAAAAAGCAGTGTGAAAACAATACATGATTTTTTAGAGGTTATATTTGGCTTGTCTTGTCAATTGTCATGTTAAAGCACAATCAAAGAAGCATAGTGTGTCAAAAATATGACACTGTCATTTAAATAAAATGTGACCCTAGCACGAAGATGATTGCTCTTAAGATTGTGAACCGTTTTTTTGACGGAAACTAAAAGCAGGCATTGTCAAAAAAACGGTTCACAATCAGCCAGCTGCTAGCACGCTACGACCATGAGCTATCCTCACCTCAGGCTCATGAAGAACCAACAGGCAACATCTAATCTACAAAAAAGGGACTTTCGAAACCATCGGCTTATTTTGAACTTTACTTTTTTTAAATATTCAGTTTCCTATATGAATTTTGAAAATTGCTTTGTTTTGGTATAAAGCTGTTTATTTTTTTTTTTGGTCCCTTACTACCATTGCAACAATGTCCTGTAGAGTGTAGGTTATGGATTTCCTCCAGCCGCTGTTTATATTTAACCATCTAGTGTGTAAAGGCCATACAATTATCAGCAGGGAAAAGGCCTCTCTCTCCTCTCCGTTTTCTGATATAGGTAGTATAAAATATTTTTACAGGAAAATATAAAAGAGAAACAAAATCATGGTAATATAAAATATATTATGTACTACTAAATACCTTACTTTATAATTATAACACAAAATAGTCCACTTACTAATACTGTGTCAATTGTTATTCAAGTCAAGTACTAAATCTACAATTTACAAGTAGGTAACATGACTGAAATTTGTTGCTATATTTTTTAACATTGGTCTACTTTACTTTACATTTTCTACAAACACAATTTAGCTAAATTATTCAATGAAGATCGATTAACATTTTTGAGGTCATGTAGGCTTAAATTATCAACAGTAAAGTAGTATTGTGTAAGATAAGTTGAAAAAAAGGTACATAAAATAATATTTTTATTAAAACAGTAGAAGGTAAGCTGTGTTGTGCGAGCTTTAAGTTCTAAAATATAATTAATCTGACTATTTAAATTTAATTTTTTAATGAGGTTGTCACAATCAAAGATCAAATAAAAAAAAAAACGTGTGGTACTCGGGGACTGCAGCGGTAAAGCTATTGCATGCCACCTAGAGGCGAGTTGCTAAACTAAAGTGACAAGCGTTAGGTTTTTTCGTTACGGAATGTCTGGATTCGGTCTCCACGCTCAAGGCCCGCGATAGAAGCTATGCAATTTTAAATTGAGCCCTAGTGGCGTTTTAGGGAGGAGGCTTACTTAGACCACTTATACCTATTATTTGAGATGCCAATATTGATGGTGACATTATATGAATACAACGGGACATTACTCACGTAAAATTACTGTCGATTTAGATACCGACAATGTTTCGATTCTTCCGGAGAATCTTCATCTGGGTTTGAGTGTGGTCGTACACGTGTACGTCGTGCCCGCGAGGAGTGACCACCCTCAAACCCAGATGAAGATTCTCCGGAAGAATCGAAACATTGTCGGTATCTAAATCGACAGTAATTTTACGTGAGTAATGTCCCGTTGTATTAATATAATGTCTAGTACAACTCACGATAGTTTTGAAAGTTGATGGTGACAGTTTTGAAAAAAAAAATGATTATGTATAAATAGTTGGTACTAATAAAAGCTTTCATAGAACACCATACATTTCTACCCGGCTACCAGCATGTTAAGGTCTTAACGCATATAAATGTAAAGTTTTACGCATGGAAAAATAGTACAACTGTAACACAAAATAGAAGTATAGTAGTAGTGATAAAAGGCACAGACAGTAAATAAATATTATGTAAATTACAATATACATAATAAAAATTAAGTTATTTACATAGAGCTAATAAATACGTTGTTTTATATTACTTTTATCTACGAGTACATAGTTTTTGCATCATAATTACTATTTCCAAGTAACAGGATTGAGAGCATGGGGAAATATAATATTTATAGATAAATTAGTTTGATATTTATAGATAAACTAGTTTGATAAAAGTTGCAAATACTTGTGAATATTTCGGACAAAGACAAGCTGCACTATTAGAACCAGATACATAACTGTAAAAATACATGACTATACATACATATACCTACATGCCTATTGATAAAAACACCTTAAAAAGTTATTTTATACATACTAGTTTTATATAAGGTGTATAAATTATAATTATAAAGTTTTCATTATGTAACCATTAAATTAAGTACACTACTTTTAGATTATATAAATATCAACTCAATAAACAACATGCACTTGATAATTGGAATGGTGACAGTCTAACTAATTATAACTATTTATATAAATGCTACATCTACTAGACTAGGTATTACAGTGTACACGCAAATCCACGGTGCATTTTAGATTAAAAATAATTTAAAACGAAGTTTTGGAACGTCCTATCTAGAAAAACATTAAACATTGTTACGGTCAACTTGATCGTGGGTGGCTGACATAACTGTCAGCCACCCACGATCAAGTTGACCGTCAAGTTTGCAGCGGGATTGATGCGGCGCGGCGTCCAGTTAACTTGACGAGGTATTGGCATGAATCTGCATGACAAGCCTACTTTGCCAATACACTATCAAGTTTACTGAACGCCACATCAAGTCCGCTGCAAACTTGATGGCACAACTTGATCGTGGGTGGCTGGCATAAGTTATTTTTAAACGTTTGTCTCGTAGCTTGCTCTAGCGTTGTTTAAAGTCACGATTAATAATTATTTAGTTATATATTTAGCGTTACTGATAACAAATAAGATAGGACACTAAACACGACCGTCAATCCGCTCACACAGTGAATAATTTTATTGCATTCGTCATCCATAAAATTATAAGATTTTCGTTCAAAGGTGAGTATTATAGAAATATCAAAATCGTATAGGTCTAATCAGTTTTAAAGCAAAACTCGCTGATCAAATGATATTTCTACTAAACGGGGAGTAGTCTAATTTAGGCGTCGAAACTGCATACTGTGACTTTGAATCGGATCAGTAAAAAACCAAAGACAAACTTACAAATGACATAAAAAAACAGTATTTTTTTTCAACAACACAAAATATACAAAACCAAAACGATGTAAATACAAATAACTTTATGGAATTGAACTCATTGATTTAAATAATTATTAGTAAAAGTTTACACACACGTGCTTAGAGTACTCACATCAACAATTTGTTAACAGCAAAAATATGTGATTTCAAGATTTATTCAACTGTCAGATTGAAAATTAAGCTGCCAAATCTTTACGAACTCGCGACCAGCGCTTTGAATGTGATAGACATTTTAAAAGATGAGTCATTTTTGAATTGTGAAGTAGGTATATTATCTGAAGACGCTAAGTAATTCTCCAGATAAAATGTTCATCTGAAGAATTACTTATTGCCTTGATGCATAGTTATTAATTTATCTTACATACTTATATCTAACAGACAGTTTCAAAATTCCATTTGTGATTTTGCTTACTATTATTAAATCCAAATTCTAACAGATGTGAAATATCTTTACTACAAGTAAACACAAGATAGACACCCGCAGTAAACATACTTTAGCTGAAACGGCTATTATATCTGTGGCTATACTTTCCATTGCCATAAGAGTAACAAGAAAAAACATTCTTAAAATGTTTATTTTCCAAATCTTTATGAATAACGGGGATAGAAAATTGAAACTGTCTGTTAGTCAAACGTTAGTTTTGAAGTTAAGTTTGTCTATGCATTTTGAAAAGCCATATTTTTGCTGAAAACCATCACACTTCAAACCATTGTCTTTACCACAAGTGAGTAACTATTGTGACCGTTAATCAGCTTTCAATCCGCTGCATATAGCAGTGTGTTTCAGTCAACATGCGAGTGCTACGTTGGCTCGTCTGATGACATCAACGCTTCCGACTGCTCGTCGAGATCAGGAATGTTTCTTATAACCCTGGAATAGGAAGTTGGTGGAAATTGAACAGTGTTTATGGTTTGATAAGATTCAATGGTGAGATGTGGTCAAAAAAGGTTAAAAGAAAGTAGAAAAAATCACATTTTTAAAGCTTGAATACAGGTTCGATGAAGTATGTACATTATAACTAATTTATTATGAAATAGCAGAAATGGCACTGGCCTCACTCATCGCTCTTAACTCCATTGTTCACTCAAGGTATGCTGCTTATGGTCGTAAGACTGATCGCAGATTAAAATTGGAAAAACGGGACTTTATAAAGCGAGCATACCATATAGCAAATATGTCTTTATGTTATGTACGCTTTGACAAATAAACTCTTCTTTATAATCAGTGTACTCACGTGAACCCCTCAGCCGCTCGCATCTTATCCGCCAGCATGCTCAGCGGGCGATGCAATGGTAGATCCGTAGCGGCGGCGGCCCAGCCGAGGCCGGCTAGCGCGCTCGCTAGCGCCCGCCACGCGGACCCGCCTGATAGGTACGCGTCCGCGCACGCCGCTAGCGGGCCCGCTAGACCGAGCATGCCCGTACCAGTTTGAGAGGACGTTAGGGACACACCCCTGGAACAATATTATTAATTCATACAGAACCTTATAGCATCAACTCACACCGAGATGGAAGGGAGGGGCGCGCAGTTTTATTTTCATGTCATTTCAAAATTTATCTTGGTCACCATAATACATAGTATCGCTTGAGAAACTACAAACGTAGGCGAACACAAATATTGCCACCCCCTCGGCACCTATTTAAATGTGCTGAAATAGGCTATTGAGCCAGATTAAAAGCATAGGGTAGGTAGCATAGGGTAGGTATGCCTTCGGCATTATGCTCGCCAATTGTACATTTTAGTTTTACTTTGTGTGCAATAAAGAATTTATAAATAAATAATAGGTAAGTACATATATTAGGTACAATGAGACAGGCAATGATGATAACTGTTAGATGTGCAATTTAATATCTTAAGAGTGTAAATATAAATAAATAATAAATATCATACCAAAGCCACAAAGAGTCGAGTAGGATGGGCCCCAAAGCAGCATCCAGTAATAGATAGCTCCACAGTTTTGGAGATGGTAACTCTGCTTGTTCCACGCCGACCGCGCTCAGAACACCGCCCATAGCCCATGATATACAGCCACACGCGCAACCAACTAGACCTGAGATGAAATGAAGCGTAAATAAATATGTAGTTAGCAACTATCTTCATCTATTTGCAAGGTTAATAAATACTGCAACATATTAGGATAAAACCTAGCTCTATTGAAGATAAAGATGAAAGAGAACTTGAGTTTTGAGTGGGGTTATTTGTATGGAATTTAATCAATAGTTGAAATCAAACGGATCAATTTCTACCGTCATTATCCAACGACCACACCGTAGCCACATCGCAACCATGACGTGATTTATGTCAGTCACACGACATAATATTAGGTATATCGAATACGGGATATTTCGACATAATAATATTAGGTTCTCTTTTATAAAATCTCACATACTTACATGAAGAAATCTTGAATAAAATTGAACAAAGACAAACATAATTTTCCATAATTTCTACTGCAGTTTAGATTTTAATTGCTAAAGATCAAAGCAAAAGTTATAAGACATGTAAAAAAAATCACTCACCAACCAACAAAGGCGAGTTGATGCCATCTCCCTTCCTCATTTCGCGGCGGAAAAGCACGAGGTGCACCGAATAGCATAGCGCCGAGCCGAGCGCCGATAGGACTGCTATCCAGCTTGTCTGGTGAGACTCCGATATACCTAATGTGACCTGAAATGGTACTAGGTTACTACTCCGTCCGTCTGTTCGTAGGAACAAATGGTCAATGGTGACGGAGTATTTAGGCCGCCTGAAGGCCTCCGTCATGGCTTAACGACTTTAAAATCCGGGACCGACAACTTAACGTGCCCATCGAAGCTGGAAGCGCTCAGTTGTTAATGCCAATTTCGGTCACCGATCCAAGTTGTGAACGCTCAGAACATTGCTTAACTTCGATGATCTATCTAAACCGTTTTATCAAGCTTCGCCACATTTTCAGTCGATAATACAAATAAACTTACTAGACCCGCTGCAGTAAGCAACACAGCTATACTCTTGGACACTGTGAAGCGATCGTTCGGCGACTGCGCGAACAAAGCGCCGATAGAGAGCGCGATCGCTCCCGACGTCGAAGTGTAGATTGTAGCTGAGCTTGTACTAGTGTAGAGTAGACTCAGCCGGTACAAATAATTCGATATGAACCACTGGAACAAATACATTGGTTATTATAAAAAAAAAATATAAATACATACATACTTATTATAGATAGAAAACACCCAGAACAAATTTCTACAGAACATACAAACATTTGTCCCGTAGCGGGGATCGAACCCGCAACCTCCGCATCTCAGGCGGGCCTTCGCCCACTGCGCTACAGAAGTCGTAAAATAATTAACAATTTACTAAGTATAACACCGCCTTTTTGCCTTCTTGTAAATACAGTTCATTCTAAGGTTGTCTGGAAGAAATCGCTCATAGATAAGACCGCCCATTGTACTTCACTTCAATTGTTCTATGTGTCTGTAATTTGTGTTAATGTAGGTAAATGTGGTATGCAATAAGCGTTAATCTATCTATCTATCTATGCTTTCTTTCCTTCTTTCCAACATACTTACAGGCAGGCAGAACATCATAGCGAGTCGTAGATGACGCCTGGTGGCGGCGGCTGCGGCGCGTCGCTGCGCATGCTCCGTGGCGCGCACTGACGCAGCCCACGACAGACGGGCTAGCAGGGCTTCACCGGCCATTGCGGCTGACATCACTCGCACCTAAACATACATCGAGGCTTACTCAAACTATGAAGCGCTCGTGGCGCAGCATGCTAAGATGTCCTTAATAGTCGGCCTCGCTTTAACGTTGATAAACCATGACGGAGGCCTTTAGGCGGCCTAAAAACTCCGGCACAGTTGGCCACTTCCTCATACGAACGAACTCAAACTTGAACTTTTTTGATTTTGCTTACTTGAATTGTCATCTATTGTATAGACCAATTACTAATAACTAAAGATAGATTATTTATTAAGATCCAATAGGATTTAAACTGTATTGTTTCAGCGAATACAGTATTCGTTCTGCTTATGAGTGTGACATTGTTTCATGGCTATTGGCCATGAATTAACTATCGTGGCTGTGTAGGCTAGGCTATCAACTGAAGTAGGTAAGAAAAAGTTATTCTAGGTCAAAATCGTTATCTTTCAAATCAGTTCAGTAAATACTAGCATTTTTATGATTGCGACTACATCTTAAAACATCACACCAACTATCGGTTTTGTGAGTAGGCGCCCAGATTCGTCAATTTATAAATCATCAACGAAAACATTCAAGAAGTGAGTTTGTATTGACTGCGCATTTGTATTATTCGTTAGAAAAACGTAGCGTGGCTATGTCAGTGCACGCTACGTTTTTCGCTTTAAAGGTCAAACTACATTTAGCATAGCAAGTTACCTCCGCCACTTTGTTGAATCGCACAGCTCTTGGTGCCGCATCGTCACTGTCTGTGGTTTCACCCGCGCGAACGGGTACAAACGTCGAGTCACCCTGAAAGTACATTAGTTACATTTAACATACAAGAACTCAAGCTGTTAGATCTTTACTGGACTATTTATACAGTACTAGTATATAATCTTAGCCTAGGTAATTTTTATTTGTTTGTCAAATAATACTTTATTTTTCTATTATACTATGACATTAAGAGTTTATTATTTTACTGGTAAATAGAACAATATTATTTACATAAACAAAACAGTTCCATATTCATTCATCAAATTAATTCTTTTTCATTATATTCTAATTACTTTGTGTTGTGAATTAATTGAAACAAACTTTGGCTTGGGACTTCGCCCGTTCAAAAGCTCAAAATAATCGATTTCATTTTGTATATTTCAAGTTTTAGGAAACATGTTTCAGTAGTTTTCATGTGACAGAGAAACAAACATCTATACATTCATACAAACTTTTGCGTTTACATTATTAGTAGCATTCATTTATAGCATAACTTGTGTAGTACTTAATGTATGTGGAACCATTATCAGTTTGTTTATTTTACTTATCAAACTTACCAAACTATTTGTTGCTTCGGTGAAGTAGCTTTCATCGTCAGTTTCGGGGGTGGGCTCCAACAATTGCTGTTGACAATATTTACATTGATAAGTGATTAACAACAGCTATATCAGTTGTGTAAAAGCAAGATAACATTCATTATTTTTATTAGGCTTTATCTCTACATGTTTTACTTTAAATATTGTGAGGAAACCAGTTTATGTGGGCTTGGGACTTCTAAAAAGTAGGCATAGTGTGTGGGCTTGGGTCTTCAAAAGTAAGCATGAGTCAAACATTACTATGGACCTGCTTCTGACTAACCTTTTAAAGGGTCTTATTTTTGGAAGATCTAACTATAGGTGTTGAGCAGCTGATTAGTTTTTATTCTTGTGACAAAAAGTCTTGTTTTTACTATTTTATTGCTCATAATCATAATCAAAATCCGAATGTGCATATAAACATAAAAAAAATGCTTACTTTAAACAAAATATGCAAGTTCAGATTCAGATTTATGCAAGTTTATTTGATAAAATATACCCGTTAAAGGAATAATACTTTTCAATGAATTACTTGTAGTGGCTCAAAGATCTTTCTTCACACAAACTGTCACAAGTTGCACATTGTTTTACAATATTAATCATTATTAACTTACAGTGTAGTCAGCGGGTCTACATGGATCCCGTGTGGGCGGAGTGAAGCACAAAATCAGCAAATAGATAAAAAGCAATGAGCTTCTGATATAAGTCACGAGGAACGGTCTCTCTATGTGCTTCTCTGTGTATAAATACTGAAAAGAAAAAACATAATAGAGTAATAAAAGTATTAGTTAGTAAGCGAACTAGCTCATACAACATACATACTTTGTCTATTTAACTTAATCTAGATGATTACTTTGTACAATATCCAGTCATTAATAAAGTGTACAATGAATATTGTATGAATATTGTACAATATTCATTGTACACTTGAAAGCTTACCAACACCATCCTACAATATTCTGAATATTGTAGGATGGTGTTGGTAAGCTTTCAATAGTAGCTATACCATTTATTCAGTTCATTCAATTTTTTGAAAAAAAAGAAAAGAAAATAATAATAATAATTAATGAGCCGAGAAAATAAACTATGGCACACTACCTTTTAATGCAAATGTTAATAAAAATCTCATGTAAAGTGATTGTTATCCCTAGGGAGTTGTTTATAATTAGCTCTAAAGATTTGTGGGCTTGTAAAGTATGTACTATAAAAGTTAGTAAGAATGAATACTCACTTTAGTCACCTGAGAAGAAGGTATCCACAGCACAACAACCAATAGAAGGATGAAAACTCCAAGTGCATATTTCCTCTTGTCAGACTGCTGCACGACATCCTTATTAGCTTTGTTGATGGGCGTTACACTAAAGTAGTTATGGCACAAAGGCAACATGAAGATGGGTTATAGTCTTTATACCAAATCTACTATCGAATCAGATAATTTCGAATGTTCATAATTTTGCAATGTGGTGGTCGAAGTCTATGAAGCTGATACACAGCATAACATACGAATCTTCTGAATAAATCTCCAAAACGGTTCTCTCTCTCCAGTCCGTCTGTTTTTATTGCAGAGGGACTATTTAGGTAAATACGAAGCGAACTAAGCTACGGCGAAAATCACAAAACTTCTTGTCTTGAAGTTTTTGTTGTTTTTTGACAAATTGCCGATTATCGGTGATTGAATGTGATTTGACATGACAATGACATCATTAAAACGTTCTACAGATCACAAAACGCACTGTGTGTGTTTTTTTTATAATGAGTTGAGTGAGTTTACAACTTGATTTGATTAACAATTATCGGATGAAGTAACTTAGTGAAAATTTATATTTTGTACTTTGAACAAAATCCTTTCACTATTTTGAGATACAAAGAAAAAAACTGAAAACAAAAAAGCGGTCGGTGATCTTAGGCACAGATAATAAAATACTAGTCATTGGCCTAATGAAAAAATGACAACAAGCTTAAAATGTTGACGTGTCAAGTCAATCGCCAGCCAGTTAACTGTCAAATTTGCAGTATTTTGCAGGTTATGTTTTGATTTGATTTGTTGAGTCGATTAGAACGTAGCACAAGTATTATAAATCTTGATTTTGTAATAATATCTGGGGCTTTCTTGTCCTATCTATACAATATTGTTTCTAACAATGAGTGCGTGTAACGTAGAAGTAGTAAAATTAGTAGGAAAATACTACAATGCTCCAGTGGGAACTATTTGCTATAATACCGACAGGGTATGTAATGTTTCATAGATACAAACAGGGTTTCTGCTACACTACAAACCACATTGTTATCTCAGTACAGGTTCCATTATTCCATTAATATTTTTTAAGTGGTGGCTATCTATCCTCAATGCCCAGTTAAGCGCTGCTCTGTATTCAAAACATTTTAAATACTTGACTGAGTGCTATATTCAGTAGGTATAGTATTCATTACAACTGAAAATTAATGGTTCCTGATCACCCTATGCTAGATGTCTTGTTGCTTAAATGCATGCAATGCAAAATCATTAGAGAAATCCAGATAAATACACAGATTAATATTCTTTCAGGTACTAACAACAGTTCTGGACAAGCAGAATGTAGAAGGGTTCGCAAGCATTATTCTCCAACTGGCTCAAAAGTCAAATTTAAATAAAGAACAATCATTACTATGCTACCAATGGTTGGAACACATAGCTATGTATGCTAACCAAGCTGCAAGTAACCCTTCTTTTGCAAAATCATTTCTAGAGGTAACTATTACTTTATGCACTAAGATCAATATTTTTCTTATATTACATCATGGTGGCCCAGCAGATTCACTAGACCTCTTGGCCAGATGGATGGACGACATAGTTGCTGTACAGAGTGACTTGGATGCAAAAGGCCTAGATCAGAGCAGTTTGGCGCTTAGGGAAGGAGGCTTATGCCCAGCAGTGGGTCACTAAAAGCTGACAATGATAATTACATCATAGTTCACTCTCAATACCCTGGTAGCTACGTAGTTCTGCTGGGCCGACTCTTTCCTTATGAGAGCATCATAGTCTGGTCACGGAATAATTTAACAAGTTAACTAAGTTTATGAGTAAGATTAGATACTTAAAGTAATCTACAAGAAAAATCTATAAGGGTTTCTGATTTTTCTAAACTTGTAACTTGAAGTGATAGTATCATCCAATAACAACATTCGGATAACAACTGTCTGTTTCAATTCAAACTAACCTTTGTTCCAGGATATCAACAAAGCTCTTGAAAACAATTCCTACTTAACTGGACAATTTTTGACTGTGGCAGATATTGCTGTTTATTATGTTTTATACCCAATTTTGGTAAGTAATAAATGAATTTCTTTTACAAAAAAATTTTAATGGAATTAATTCTGATGTGCATAGTCAAAGTCTAACTTAACTCTTTCAGTTTTTCTCTTAATCTGTCTTTTCAAGCAAGATATCTGATCAACCATTGTTATGATTTGTTAAACAGACTATGATAGCAGATATCCAAAATCCTTTAAAAAGAATGCTATAAATAATCTAATTGTTTAATTTCAGGAGCGCCTCTCAGTATTAGAAAAGGAATCCTTCATCCATGTATGCAGATGGTCAAAGCATGTACAAGCACAGCCAAAAGTGTGTTCAGGCCGACCACCACTGCAGTTAAACACTCTTAGTCTCAGCATCACAGCGCCCGTCTCCCACTAACATGTAACTGTATTTATTATATTATTTCTAACTATTTGTTTTAGTTTTTCTGAAAATGTGGGAATGTTGGTACCAAATATTTGGATGTCCCTGACTACCTGACACCTTACCCCATTCCTTGTTTCATCTCGGCAGTGCTCTCCAAAGGTAGGACTGCAGAAGATCCTGTACAGTGTTCTACGATGGAGAAGGCTGTGGCTGTCAAACTGCGTAAGTCATGGGCCCTGAACGCGTATTCAATTTTATTTACTTATCTCTTTAGTTTGTCTATTCTAATTTGTTTTAAGGTTTGTGACTGACTCATGTTTACACTGAACTTTTTTGTATAGCGATATCCTTCGCGATTTTTTTTTGCATTTCATCTCCGTTTCACAAGCATCAGAGCATCTATGAAATGAAATTTACTCAGAAAGGTCTTAGAAAAGAACGCCATATCTAACGTTATCATTGCCTAAAGGCAGTACCTTGCACAGTACCCCCTGTACACAGGATCCTAATGGTATTATGTCCTTATGATTTCTACCAGAGTTATCGTAAAAGTTTATTTGAATAGGTTAAAAATCTAATTAAAATTAATAGTAAAATGGTAATCTCAAGTTTACTGCATCCATAAAGTAGGTATTTTGTAGTTTCATTTTATGCACTAGCATGAAATAAACTATAAATTTTAATGGGGTTCTCAAGAAGCAGTTTTTTATGTGTCATAATGGCTGGGATTTCCATCATAAAGGTAAGATAATAAACAAAAGTGACTTTAAAACGTAACACTAAGAAGCCACGTATCATATAGCTTGGTAAGTACTAGTTATCTAATTTACAGGAAGCAGAATCTGCGCATATTTTCCAAAGAAAGTCTACTGGATTACTGCCCCTCCCACGGCAGATTTTCCCTCATGAGCTGAAGAACGCAAGTCTCAAAGGACCTGTTATCTACCATCCTCAACCTTTCTCTTATCCCGGATATCCTGTCATACTCTACTTGTAGTGACAGTGAAGGTCTTCATACAATAGTTATTTGTATGATGCGTGTAGGTATGTTTTTTAAATCACTTAAAAACCAGCAGGTTTCTCGAATGCAGGATCAACTCCAAAATGAACTGTCATCACAAGACTCTGTTTCTAATTGTCACGTGATTAACGATTCGTTAATTTTGGAGACTGCATTCAAGAAACCGACTGATAGATTATCTAAATTAAAAGATCAGAATCAGTACATTCGTTCATTATAATATTTTTAAATAAAAGTCAAGTTTAACAGTTCAGACTTTATTCTGATTTGCAAAGTAAAATAACAGCTTATAACTAAGTAGGTAGGTACCTATAACAGAGTTAGGAACATATTATGATACCTACAAACAAATCTTTTTAAGAGATCGCCTTTGGTCGTGATGAGAATTAAACATAAAACTAAATTTTGATCTTAAAAGATAAGGCTTTTATCCCATCTGTTTTTGCAATTTAATTTTTCGCACTCAATCTTCACTCAAGTATCAATTTGACAGTTCTCTCTCTACCGAGAGAACTGCACGATGAATCACCGTTAGGGACACGATTTACGCTTGAGTATGGACCCTAAGTACGAAGCATCCATACTCATGCGGTTAGATCTTGTAAGGATGAGTCAGGCCAGGATCTAAGAGGCAAACAGTGCTCCACAATACCTACGTCATAATTCTTTACTTTGATGCGTTTTCTGTTTGCGATTGTGGTTTTCGATCGGTGAATCGAAGCATCAAGCACCTCTCTAGCTTGTTTGAGTAAGAACACCCGTTGTCTTCAGCCTCTGTAGGTATAAAAATGAAGTACAATTATGATGGTTATTTTTTTGTTAGAAAGAGTAGTACTGGCGAGATACCTATATAGAGACTCAGCACCGTATATAAAAGGGAGGAAGGTCCAGAGCAAGGGCGGATCCAGCTTTGACTTCAGGGGGGGGTCACAAAGTCGAAGCCATTTTTTAAAGTTTTGTTTAGGGTCGATTCTTATTTTAGCAGAAAGAACGCGAGCGAAGCGAGTAATATTTTTTTAAGATAAAATTATGGAGGTACCTTTTATCTTGTAAGAAACGATGCGAGCAGAGCGAGTTAACTTTTTTGTAGATCGCGTAGCACTAGGTATTGTTAATGGCCGGTTCTTATTCAGATAAAAATGACGCGAGCAAAGCGAGCAAAATTTTTTAAATTAAAAGCAACGTATATACTTACGTTACTTTTAACTTAAAAAAACTAGATAGGTAGTTCGGTTCTTATTCTGCGGGTAATGACGCGAGCGAAAAGTTGCAACGTTGCACTTTGTTTTGTCGGCTCTTATATTGCTCAAAACGCTACGAGCGAAGCAAACAAGATTTTGAAAGATAAAAGCATCGAGGCACTTGGTAATGTTGAAGGTCGGCTCTTATCCTGGTAAAAACGATGCGAGCGGAGCGAGCAAATTTTTTTTAGGTTAAAATCAAGGTATCTCGTTCGGTTCTGCGAGATAAGACGACCGTAATTTTCAATATTGCACGTGGTTTTGTTCAGGGTCGGGTCTGATATAGGTCGAAAGGATGCGAGTGAAGCGAGCAAAATTTTTTTAACATAAAAACATCGTGTCGTTGCCTTTCGTTTTGTTTAGAGCAGGTTCTTATAATGCGAAAAACGACAAGTCCGCAACTAGTAATTTTATTGAAGACAAAAGCATCGTGTCTCTTTGTTTTGTTTAAGGTTGACTCCTATCCTGGTAAAAACGGCGCGAGCGAAGCGAGCGCAAATTTTTTTAAGTTAAACGCGTTTGATTCTCGATAATAACTGAACTATGTAGATACAAGCAGCGTAGGTAGCTAGATACTAGCAAATTTTTTAACTGTGAGAATCGATGCAAGCGAAACGAGCAAAATTTTTTAAACTTGTCACTTGGTTTTGTATATGACCGGTTTTTATTCTGCGAGAAACGACGCGACTTGACGCGAGAGAATCATTTTTCACATAAAAGCAACAAGCTAGGTCTGGCTGAAAAAACATAATTTTTGCATTCAACAGTCACAAGGACTCCTGGAGTAAATTCCAAAACATTGGTAATCAAGCTTTGAATGAGGCGAACGGAGAGAGGAGAGCACGGCTCTTAAAAAAATATAAACCTTAAATATAAAAACATAGCCTGCCTAGGTCCTGGGCTCGCCCCAGGGGGGGGTCATGACCCCCGTGACCCCCCCCCTGGATCCGCCCTTGGTCCAGAGGGTCCTACCCCCCTTTAGCATACGACGAAATAAAAAGGTCTATCTAAATAATATAGGTATCTAGTACCTATATTATTTAGATACTTATATCTTTATCGTATAGTCCCATTCAAAAATGTTTAATGGATCTGATAGGATTTTCAGAGTTATGGACATAAATTCAACAAGAGAGTGCTACATTTTGCCACTTGTTCACAGCTAGACATACATTTTCTGGTATAGAAAATTTTCTTGCTTCAAATCTTTTACCTGACTGCAACTCTTGGAAACATGCTCCGATCTGATCTCTCAAGGCAGCACGAGACTGCTGTGACGTCACAGAGGATTGTACCTTCGACCACAGCTCAGCTTCTCGGGGAATCCCTCTCGAGTCCACCTGTGGAAATGTCCTGATCAATGCATTTTCCAAGAAACTGCAATGATGATAGAGTTTTTGCTTACCACTTGCAAATTGGCGAACACGCATTGACTCAGGCACTGAAAAATAAATTACCTTTGGTAATTTAATGTATTACCTATATAATGCGCATAGAAATAAAAAAGTACACAAACTTTCATGAACAAGGTATTTCGAAGATCTATGTAGAGACTTCGTTAATAGGTATTTTAAATATCTGTTTGGGGTTCTACGACAGGGAACGAATCAAAATGAGGCTAAACTTATGGAAGTAATTTTAAGTCTTTTAACTTCTGACCTGATCATTATCCGGTTTATTTAAGAGGGGCTCGCTTCGTCTGCTTCTATTCAAACCATTTCCATTCGCATCAACTTTCGCATAGCTTTCTCCATCCGCCGCTTTAGGCATTGACGTCATCAACTTCTCTCCCCCATTTCCAGACCCGTAACCCTCATAGTCGTAGTCCGTTGCATTGATGATGAACATTTGATCGCGCCCATCGCTATTATTCCTACGTTCATGACTGTATTGATTCGACCCTTGTTTGGTCTCATCGATCCGTTGGGAGTTAGCTGATCGCTTATGTTTTGTTTCTTTGCTTGGGTTCTCTCCATCCGAGCAAGCTTTCAACGCAGTTGCCACTTCTTCCTCAAGGAGACGAATGTTACCATCTCCTGAGCAAAGTACTAAAGTCGGGAGCACCGCAAGTACTAAAGCTATAGCTACCCTCATTGCAATGCTACTGAAGTTTGTTGGTAGAGTGTTCGGTTTAAATTGATTTTCCACAGGATGTGGGACAGTTTTCGCTGACAGGTGAGTGTCAGTTGGATTTCAGTTCCGGCGTCAGCAACAATGGATTGTGCATTTCAAACTGATGGGAACTTCCTATGTTAGGACACATTGCATTTTAAAAAAGCAAAAAAAAGGTCAAATTTGATTTACCTTGATTAAAATAGCCACAAAATTATTTAATGGGGGTTCGAAATAATATTAGTTCATGAAATCGACAAATTAGTACCTACCCATCTATGGAAATTATCCATGAATAATCTCATTAAAAGACCTAATCTGATGCACCTTGTAAACTGACATCATGTTGATGCTTCCGACAAGGAAAATTACACATACCCATTGTACTTTAATTCATGTAACTTTGTAAGTAGGTACCTATTATAAATATAAGTAGGTAAGGTATAGGTATGTTCTATCTACATCTACAGTCAGTGCAAAAAAAAGTTTCAGGCTTTGAAATAAAAAGGTCTCAAATGGCAGTATCTACTTGTTTACGTCTTGTTGACATTCATGAATCATGTAGTACTTACCTAGTTAACAACAAAAGGTAAATCATGTCAAGTAGTCGGTAGGCACAAAACATACTTATGTGATGTGATGTGAATACCTAAGCATACCTATACCTGCATTGTCTGCTTAAGTATAAGTTAAAATGTCACTTCAAAGTGAGTGCTTCGAGTGCATGCAAGCACAGCACCTTCAAAATGTTGGTAAACAAAAGAGGTTTATCTAAGTTTTTACCAAGCTCTCGGAACGAGATTAGGTACGTGGGTGAAACCGCGAGGCGCAGCAAGTTAAGTAATATATACTTACTTCATTTGCTTTAAAGTTAGTAGTATCCTTTTTTTAATAAAAAAAATAGGAAGCGTGTAAGTTGGTTTTTAATTAAGTAGGTGTAGGTCAGGCACAGGGCGGACCACACGGCGACTTTAATTAATATGACACTTGTGGAATTCGTTACTTACCAGCAAAAATTTAAATTTGTTCATTAAAATTAATGACAGGTTATAAATTGCAATTTAAATATTTCTAAACAAACTTACTTATTAGTTTTAACGACAACTGTTGATCAACCTTAAACGTTAGCTCTAACTTATAGGTACAAACAAAATATGATTACGATACGACTGTACCTCAGGGAGCGGTAGACGTACAATCCCCTTCGTAGGGGATCTTCGCGGGCCATTTCTTTTAGATCTTCATGTAATTTCTGGATCCTGTTTGTAAATGTTCAAGTGGGTGGTAGTCAAAGGTAGGTATGGATGTCCAAACACATTTTATACATAGGAAAATGCTCAAATTTTGCAGAAGTTAACTTTGCTTATAGGTAAGTGCACCTATCTAAATTCAGAATGAGTTAAAATTAGCTTGCGTGCTCTTTTATGGTACATCTAAACTTTTAATGTAGGAACCCTATATTTCTATGTGCCATTGCTGAGCAACTCTAAGAAGAGACTTTAGATAGAAATGTTTACAAATTAAATTAAACAACGGTTTAGTTTTAAATTAAATTTTAATAAATGGTAAAGATCTTGCCTTTTCAATAAAAAAATACTTATCTATCCATGAGGTATAATAAAATAAAAGTATACCTAATGCTAAATTACTAAGTTAATCAGAATAAAATATATTTATATATATATTAAAATACCTAATATTATAACAAAAGTAATACTCGTGGTTGAATTCTATATCTAATAGGAATATTCCGGGCTCTGATCGTTTTCTCTTGTTTCAAAGATAGTGCGAAGTAGTTACGTAGAAAAAAGCGGAATTTTCTTGTTGGGTAAAAAGCATGACTAATTCGTTGAAAAGTGGAACATCCCTCCCTACGTGTAGAGAGGGCTATCATGAATCATGTCTACTTTCGCTAGTATATCATGAATCATGATATATATATATATGATATTTTTATATATGATATTTTTATATATATGATATTTTTATAGTACAATTTAGTAGAAATTGGCTCGGGATCGCTCAAAAGCGGGTCTGCCCCTTAAAAATTGGGTCTGTCCCACTAAAAACGGCACGTCTGGCCGTACTATATGCGTGGGTACTCATAATACCTATCCTTTTCCATAATGCCCCCACTTGCCATTACCCCAACCACTCCAACTTGCAGCCCCATCGCTGCCATAAACTCGCACGCTTGGAGCTCCGTACGTTCCGTAGCTGCTACCAGCCAATGCTGATCTCCCATAGCTTCCATACATACTAGCCGTAGATCCTACTGTAGTTTTACTCATCAAACTTGTTCCTAACCCGCCTAAGCTGGATCCAGAGATACTACTGTAAGTATTTCCGAGGACTGGTGATATCGCTAGTTTACCGTAAGATGGTCCACCTAAGCTTGATCCTGACCCAGACACACTAGTGTAAGAATTCCCGATGACTCCTGTTGGTGATAAAGGTTTTCCGTAAGACCCTGAGAGGCTGAAGCTAAGAGGTATGTTGATTCCTAAAGCTGGTTGTGGGGCACTGAATCTTGGCCAGAACATTCGACCGGTTTCAACTGGTCTGACGGTAGCTGCTTCATCTGAAAAATAAGACAATGCGTTACAAAAGCGATGACAGATTTCTGTAAGTGGTCCGTAAGATTTTTTCCAAGACTTATTATCTTTTAGGTAGATAGGTACAATCTCTTTCAATATCATTATGATAAGGGTTTAAATACATATTGTGAGTTTTTTGCAGCAGTTTGAGGAAAAAAAGCATGATTGTCTGATTTGAATCATTAGTGGTTAATGTTGTTCAGTGAAATCTCGTTTTTTACTGCCAAAAGTTATTGAAATGCTATTGAACTCAAACATTGCATTCAATGGGGCTTTTTAACGTATAGATTTAGGTCTATCTACTTGAGTAAACACTCAAGTACTAGTACTCAGGTACTTAACTAAAATCTAAGACGGTTGCTGAAACATGCTGATACGTAGGTAGTGTTTTTATACTCTGGTGGCAACTTCACAATTGATTTCGTGGTATCTAAAATGATAGGTGATACGGTGGCCTAAGAGGTTGCCGGTTCAAGTCCACTCTTCAAAAGTATGAAATCGGTTAAAAAATATAACTTAGCGCATGTTGGAATGTGTTTGAATAATCAAAGAACAAGCCTCAAAAGTTTTACCTTTAGCAACCTCTCTCGCTCCTCGTTGTATCCTGGTCTCTAAAGATTGTAACCAAAGTTCCTCAGGCGGTATGCTGTCACTCGTCAGAACCAGTGGTGGACTTGGAGATAGATAGAGGGCTGGGTCCAGTACTGTGCTCTCTGCTACCAGGGCTGAGAGCATAAGCAATGGTAGTATAATAATCTGGAACAAGAAATAAAATTAACGTTATTATATCATATGGAGGCCATACACTAGCGTGAAATAATGAAAGCCCTAGGGTTTTGCACCCATGATTGTTTTTAATAGCATTTCGTGATAAATCGAGACGGTAAAAAAATAGTGAGAGCGTTCAAGCTGTTTCAACTCTAAAAGACAATTATTTATTGTTTTCATGATTAGGTAGTAATTACAGATTAATATTTCATGTTTTTAAGCATTTTATTGTTAGACAAGTTCGTACTTAGGATACCTTAAGCAGGAAACAAATAATTAGGTAAGTACCTATACGACTCATAACGACCTTTTTGGTACTAAGCTATCTACCTACGTACCTATTATATTATAAGTAAGTACAACTATTAATTTTAAAATTTTTAATGAATAAATCAACTGATTTATGAAGATGACTGATATAATAAATTATAGTGGATGGCTTATAGCTTCGTTTATAATTATAGATGCTTGGTTACCTACTGAGGCATTATCTAATGGATTTTCATTTTCCTTATCAGGCACCAATTTGCTCTTGTACCTACTGTTAATGTTAATCTTGACTGATGAGTTGTAGATTATTTAAACGTGATTTTATTTAAACGTACGAGGAAGTGGCCAGCTCTGGTGACGGAGTTTTAGGCCGCATAAAGACATCCGTCATGACTTACGGCAAATCTCAATAACCTATCTATCTTTAGTTTAGCTTACTGTGAGTGACATTACTTCCATACAAAATTTAAAGATCTACCGACAGTAGGTACCTAAGCTAAACCAGAGAAACCTGTATAGGTTTTTGAGACTAAACGACTAAAACTGACTCTCATCAGAATATTGACCAGTTTATATTGACATGTTTTCTAGATCAAGATGGTACGCTATTCTAAGTATTTATTGTACATCAATAAAAAATGAGATTACAATTAAATACCTTAAAATGTTGCAGAAGTTTCGTACTTCTTGTCATTACTGATACAAAGGCCACCGCATACCCGTGCATTAACCTAACAAACTTCATAAGAGTTCAAAAAACTTCAACAAAAACTCAAGAGGGTACTTACCAACATCTTCACAGCACTTCACAAACTGTGGTGACTCAGTAAAGGTATTGAATGGAATGGTCAAATCGGGATGAGCTTTTCTCCCACTTCTTCCGGTCAAGGTGTGTATGGTCTCGGTCAAGGTCGGTGAAAGTGAATTATTGATATTACACAATATACGTAAGAGTGTGTAATCTCTAATCTGGTTTAGAAAGTAGCTTTGAGCATTTTTATTGCCTAATGTATATCTTTTTAGTTCTTCAAACGGTTTGGTAGCTCACAGCTCTACATTTTTCACTACTGCGTAATTTTACTACAATTTTCATTGAATTTTTGATTATGTTTACCTATAGATAATCCGCTGAGCCGTTGTTAGGATTTTCAACCATGTTTATTGATCATAGTTAATAATAAAAAAATAAAAAAATGTATTTTTTAATAAAGCTTTGATGAGCTTTGATTTGTCCACTTCTGAACTTTTTAATTTCTAAATACTTAATTATGCAATTCTAAAATTGGTCAAATAATTTACCCACGCCTTGTTTATACATTTCAAGGATATTATAATTTGATGAATCCTACTATTTAGACCCATCTTTTATTATAAGTTAAATAGGTAATAGGTAAAATTAATTTTGTAAAACTAGATTTAAGTTAAAAGGCTATTGAAATTGAAATTAAAATAATAGGTAGGTATTCAGTTTTCCCTTGTACAAATTATTAGTCATCTGTACAAGCAGTACCAATCTACCTCTTTACTCATCAAAACAGCAAACAATGTAATTATGACAGCTTTTAAATGAATAGAAGACAAATTAACATATTGTAAGTATCAAGACGTTAAGTATCGTCATTATTTATTATTTACGCTAGATAATCCTACTTACTTTACATAGTTCCTAGACTTTTTTTAAGAAAATATATTTATGACCTTCTTTTAATAAAAGAAAGAAAAAAAAACATTTGTTTCGGTAGGACTTCAAGGATCACTTCGAAATGGACATTCTATACTTCATTTATTGAAACGAAATTATTATTTATTGAAGAAAAATAAACACACGTGCGTGATTGGTGGTCGAAAATAATTGTCTTTCTCGTGATTGGCTAGATTTGACAATTGACAATTGATTTGACAATCTAGCCAACCACGAGAAAGACAATTATTTTCGACGACCAATCACGTGTGTTTAATTTTCTTCCTATTAACTCGTTTCAATAAATGAAGTATCTTAGATGATTCTCTTGGCTCTTCCAACGCGGTGATTGATCAAGGGTAATTCGGAGAATTATTGGTACCTAGTTCGGTGTATACATACATATATATGCTTCTGGTACCTACATAACGTTTTTCTTTGATCAAGAACTTACACACTGTACTACTCTCTACGCCTCTTATAAATTACCCTAGGTGTTTCTCTATCATCTACAACTGTGGCCATTATGGACGATCGGTCAAGGGTGAAATTTCCCTAAATCGCCATAATTTCACTAAAAAAATTTGCAGGTACCTACTTAGTCTAGGGTGTAGGGTTCCTATAGGTATACCTAATTCATGAATATTTTGACGTAAACCTTTTATTAAATCTCGTAGTACCTACTCGCACTAATATTATTTTGTTTTATTTATGTAGGTAAGTAGCAGCATAGAATATAGTGGTAGAATAGAAGAATATAATATTATTTATTTTGGTAATAGGTATGCTGCGAGTAGGTCGACTGTGTCTGATAGTCCTTATTAGGTACTTAAAAATTCTACTTGGTATGCAAATATCAACTCATCTACGTACCTAAAGCAGTTAATTACAATAAACAAGTTCAAAAAATCCAATTTACTTATCTTAGAATCGAAACTGGTTTCCCGTCTTTAACTGACTGGTGTTTAAAAACTATGCGAATTTGATTTTATATTTTCATGGTCCACATTATTGCTATTTAGTGGATTTTCTACAAGAACAAGAGACGTACTACTAGTCTACTCCATGTACCTTGTGTACCTAGTACCTACCATACTTATTTTATAGGTTCTATTTCGTCTATGCCCATATCTTGATAACTTTGTTATTTTATTACTCTTCCCACGACTTTGGTGAAGAATAATGGTGACACTGCTAGCACGGTGTCGATAAGCTAGCAAGTTAGTATTCCTGGATGCGTATTTATCGCAATTACCTGCCTTTAAAGGCTGGGCTACCAGTTTGAAAGTAGCATTGTTATGTAGCGCGTCAAACGAATTGATTTCAAAACAAGTCATCCTTTTCGTTCTGCGAGTGTACAAACAGACAGATAGAATCATAGAATGCGTTTTTTTGCAAGCTTTAAGTTCAAGCACCTATGAACCTATGATGCCCGCTGGGGCTTTTTTATGCGATCTTACCATGTTTTTTAACATCAAATGCGTTTTTGTTCACGATGATAGATAATTAATTTGAACTTACCTTGTCATTACCTAACGTTTTTTACGTATGAAATAGATATACCTACTTATCTATTTTTTCTGACTTAGCTGACTAACGGTATCTCTTTTTATTTTTTAAGTATTGAATTTTAGGTTTTGTACAATCATCGTTATGTGTATTATTATTATTCTGTGCATTGGATTATGTTCTTTTAAATATTTATGTTTTTAAAACTGTTTTGCGTAGGTACGGTACCTCTTTGCCAAAAAATAAATGTAGTCGCAACGCAACGTAAGTGACTGTCTTTACTTTTTTTGACCAATGGTCTACTAGCAGTAAATTAAAAGTACCTAAACAATTTAAGTTAGTAAGATTTTATGAAAAAAAAAAAAAATCGTTTCTGAGTTGAATTAGCTGAAAAGTTTGGAGCGAACGCGTTGATGTCTTTTGTAACAGTTGTTTCATACCTAGGTATTTTTCATTAGTGTATCTTAGTAATTCCATAGGCATTCAAAATTATTATGTTTTTAGTTGAAATAAATGTTATTTATTTCTCACGGTTGATTACCAAAAACTAAAAAGAGTTTATTATAATTATATATATTCATATATTTTAAGTATTAAAATATAGAGAAAAGACTGAGATTACCTAATTATTTATGAAGATTTAAATCACCGTAACTCATAATTTAAAATTTAAACAATACAATTCATTCGCTAATTTATTAAAATGAATATTTAAGTAATTTTAGTTTCGGCTATGGTTTCGGTAAACTAACTCATTACATAGTAACCCTCACAAATGACAGTTGGTTAAGGGCTCCCACACAAAACCGCGACGTCGCGTCGCATTGTCAAAATCTGCGATATCGCGCGAATTCGCACGATGGCATCGCAAGAATTTGCGATCTGCTTCGCATCGCACATTCCTACATCGCCCTACTAAACGGCTTGTCGCACAAATTCGCGCGACGTCGCATCGCGTCGCATCGCAGAAACTTGCGATGCGAATTTCTGCGATGCGAGCTCGCATCGCGTCGCATCGCGGATTTGTGTGGGAGCACTAAAGCTATTCATTATCATTGCGCTCTGGGGAAAGAAGCGCCGTATAATAAAAGGTAAAAGGTCGTAGGTATAATAAAAAACAATATCATAGTGTTTGTGCAAAATTTTATTACAATTAATTTACCTAATCGAAAACCTAAATAAATTTCCATCACAGACGCTTACAATACTAACTGGTGATTTATCCATAAAATCCACCACCGTGGTGGCCACCGTGATGACCACCGTGATGACCACCGTGATAACCACCGTGATGACCACCGTGGTGACCACCGTGGTGACCACCGTGATAACCTCCATATCCTCGTCCACCGTGGCCGTGTCCGTATCTACTTTCTTCAGCCTGGAAGATCTCTTGAGGAGCAGCTACATTCAAGCTCTCGGCTCCTTTCGGAGTTTCGTCGGGGATGGCCGAAGCGTACGCCATGGCGGCGCATGCGACCAAAACGACAATGGTAAGCTGAAAAAAAACATGTTTTCATTATTTTAAAAATATTTCTATTATAAAATTCCGGGATCATAATTCAAAGAAAATACACTATTTTATTGGGTAAAAGTTTAAAATACTGGAGTTTTGGTGACTTTTGGGGGGTAAAAAGGCTCAAACCTGCGTTTTGATACTTGACTAATACAAGTAGTTCTCTTTTATGTTAGAATAAAATTGATTCTCGCAGAATTACAATTTAAATCAATTCTAATATTAAAAAGATAAGGACATAATTATATAATCTAAGTGATATTCATCTGAATACCTATACAAAACGAAAACTTATTAACATCCCTAATTCAGATCTATGCAAGAAGCACGGTACCTAATCCTCACATTTGAATAGAATCTTTAAAAAAAAATCAGTCATGAACCTTTTTGATTTTTGCACTCGGTTATTTCAATATTTTAGTTTTTCTACTTACTATGAATTATTTAATTTATTGGCCCCATTTTAGACTGTCATAAAAGCACACGTTACTTACTAAAAATACCATGAAATTAACTTTTTAGGTACCTACGCATAAAATAAGCATTAAATATTTATTTAAATTGATTACCCAAACAATTATTTTAAAATTTTCGACCAAAAATTATAAAAAACTATTATAAAAAACTTTAATAAAATGTTTCGCTTATAAAAGTCTAGTGATTATTCACTAGATTTTTTTAAGCGAAATAACGAATATTGTTGTTATTTTAATTAGAAATTCAAATTTGAATTTAGAATATTATGAAGTGTTTACTTACAGTGTTCATTGTAGAGTATCTTGTTGTACAGTGTTTGAGATCTCCAGAGGCCCGTATATAAATATGATCAGTGACGCGCAAAAGGTCCTAACTGCAGGAAAATGTAAATGGTTTTTAACAAATTCATCGTACCGTTTTAGCATCTAAACCAAAACACGGTAAATGCCAATGAAAAATATTTTTTTGTTAATTAAAAAACCGGTTTTAATGGCGATTTAGGGGGTTCATGCTTTATAGAGTATATGTTTTTTAACAGTTATTATTTATTGAATTTTTTTTATGAACTTGACTTGTCCCACTGCTTTGCAAAGGTCTTATTATTTATTTATTTGCCTGGCGAATTCAAATGCCTGAAAATCTGAGGAAAATATTTTGCGAAGTCCTGATTTTCTTTTGTACTTACTCGCAGTTTGAAAGTATTTTTGAGTTGACAACCGTTATTTTATTAAAAAAATACTTTTTGCGTCTCCTCCAGCTCTCTTCAGCCTATTAGATTTCTTCAAATGCCCTACTTGGATTTCACGAGAACGAAGTTTCGTGTCAATTTTTGGGTTCAGTTTATGTTGGTTACGAACTCAGTATTCACCAACAAAAGCTGAACTCAAAAATTACGTCAGGTGCACCTGGTTCCAAGCTTTCGGCTCCTCCCAGGGTTTCGTCGAGGATGGCCGAAGCGTACGTCTTTGAGACGCAAAGTATCAGAACGAAGGTAAGTCGAAAATGCTGAAACAAAAATCACTCAGCTACTTTGTTGTTGTTTACAGAGGATCGGAAGGTTATCTTGTTCCTATGTAACTGTGCTTAGTTTGAGTTGAAGTAGGTACATTTTGCTATGTTCGAATACTTTGTTAATTACCTACCTACCTACCTACTTAGAAAACCAGGCTAAAACCTGGTTTGCATGAGTTTAGAAAAGGTACGATATCGGTAATATTTGTTTATGTAGATATCCATTATTTTAAAGCCAAGATTGGTTTACAATATCAAATTTGTAGACTAGATCTAGAAATTTGATCTTGTAAACCAAACTTGGCTATATTAAGTCGTCTGTTACTGAATTGTTCACGGTTTGAGCGCAAGGCAGAACCAAAGCAGGGTACTCTAGCCGTGATGTAGTTGTGGACAAGCCATACCCGATGAGTCTACGTAGTTGATACCTATAGTACCTACCTATGTGATACATTACATGCTACACAGCTAGGTGAGTAGAGTAGTTAGTTACCTAGTTTCTCCTACCTTACCCAGCTAAAGTCACATATTTACAACTAGCTTACTCGCCCGGACTCGACCAGATCCGGGACGGCAATGACAATGGTAATGCAAAGTCAACGCGATCCCGATCGTACGTCGTACCTACGAGAATTTGGTACTTTTGAAATCAGGATTGTATGGCCATTAAAAATTGACACAAAATCAATTAGTTCACCCAATATCCGCGAAATTCAACGCCAATGTGGCACTACAGTCGATTTCAAGAGATTTCAAGAGTGCCAAATCACAAAAAAATATTGCGATTGTGCGTGAAGAGTAGCAAAGCTACCCTGGTCGCGCATGCGCCTATCTTGCGCATGGTATCGGGGTCATATTTTGATAAAATAAAGCTTGTATGTTATTCTATCTAGAATGTCATAAAATAATTTTGAGCCGATGACCGAGTGAGATGTACCTCGAATTTCGTACGAGGGTGGGTTCGAATCCCGCCCGTGCAATGATGTAATTTTCACTTCGAAAATTTATGGAAAATACTGTAAGATAAAATACCTAATATATAAATCAGGGCTTATGTTTTCCTTGATTTAAAAAAGTAAAAACCAAGAAAAATGTGCTTAACCTTGAATGAGGATATTTCAAGTTTTGATGACCCCAAGTTCTAAATGTATGTAGACCGTATGTAAGCTGCAACTAGGTATAATATTTTTTGTTACATAAACATTACAAAACAAGCTTTTGGTAGGTAATCGTGACTTTACTTAATTTAAAAAAAACAGTCAAATATGAGCTAGCCTAGGGTTCCTTACATTATATCGTAGCCGTAGGTATCTACACAACTTTATACACCTTAGTTATATTATGACCAGCGATAATCGTCAAAAAAATCAAGTTTGTGCTACTTGTATTAAATGAATTTAGTTATTTTATTCTGGTTTTAGTAAGTACCTATTTATTGTATCGGCAACAGAAATACCTACATCATCTGTGAATATTTCAACTATTTAGCTAGATCCATGCCTGAGCACAGGCGTATAGCGGAGTCTGAGTAATAAGTAATAAGGTCCCGTTTTTACCATTCGGGCACGGAACCCTATATAGAAAAATTTAATGTTGTATTGATTTTAATACTATGTTTTATTAAAGCTTTCCGTCACACTCATTTACTACGTGGAAATTCTGTAGAGTTTCATTAGTACTACGTACGTACTACCTATGATACCTATACCTACATGCTGCATTATCTGCACATGCATTGTCAATCCGCAAAAAGTGTTTGAATATTTTTTCTGGATATGCGTTATACTATACAGAATAATTTAGGTCTAAAATTGGCACTGGTGTTATCAAAATCAATAGCTTAGGAACACATACTTTATACGTAACTTTAAGATCCTTTGAGGGTGTCTAAGGAGGTAGTCAGACGTATGTCTATGTACATAATTTCGTACATCCCACATTTTGCATAAAAAAAAAACTATTTATGTTAAAGATAAAATAAATCCTTGGAAATTTTTCATAGTGTCTGTAAATATACACTTTCCTACGAATTAGTGATAAAAAATACTCAAAAGCTAAACAAATATTTTAAAACCATGCAAATGCGCAAAGCATGCCGGGGGTCGAACCTGAAACCTCCACGTTACAGGCGAAAATCATTGATGAAAAATTCGATAGAATTTCGTAGACGTTCGTAGAGCATGATACGCGTTGAAATCTTTTCAATGAAACTTAACAAAATTAGCTCAAGTATTATATATTTTGTCTGGCTCGTCAAATAATTTCGCAGTCTTTTAGTAAGTATATGGGGAAAAGGAGATTATAAATTAATTTTTTACATTTTTCGTCCCAGATTTGAACAAAGTACCTAAAGAGAGATAAATTTAAAAAGTACCTAGTGGTAGGTCTTTTAAGCTGACTTGACTTGATTGACTTGATAACTGTTGCAGATATTATATTTACCAAAAACGTAGAAAGAAATAGAATAAATAAAATAATAAATAAATAAATATCCTTGGGCATTCCACACAGTGTCATATAATGATACCTAGTTCTTTTGAAACTACTATTTTTTTTAAGTAACAGATTTCTAAGACGATTAAAGCAACTAAAAGTTTTTAAATAAATATTGAAAGCAAAATCATTCCGCATAGCATTGCCGATTTTATTATATGAGGCGCGCCTATATAGATATTTATTTTACGTTTATCTGCAACCTGCAGCAGAAGTTTGAATAGCACCTTTATACAATCCCTGAAGAAACTTATAAGTAAAGAAATAGTTTTATCGTAGATTAGGTACAAGTAAAGACATAATTCATTGCGAAAGTTTGTAAGGATGGATGGATTTATACCACTCTTTACGTAAAATGTAAGTGCTGAACTTGTTTAAAAGAATTTTTTTTCGAATAAATTACAATAACACGTTGTACCTACCTTCCTACCTACATAACTGGGGGATAAACTGTGTCACAGTCAAGTTTCCTATATACCTACGAGTATTATATATGGTATGGTGCACCCATAGATGGGCACACCCATAGGTTTCCATGGTGAAGCAATATTATGCAAAGACAGCGAGCTATGACCATGGAGTCAGGATCCGTTGAACTCCTGACTGAATAAACCTGTCGCATAATTTGTTTTTGAGCTCAATTGTATTTGAGCTCATTTAAATCACCATATCCAATAAACTACTAGCTTAAATTAAAAAATACAAAGATAACTTTAAAAATTAGAACAACTTTACCTACTCATAATAATCTAAATGACGTAATTGTAATTTTAATTAAAACCCCTAGGTAATTATGTGCTTTTGATACTTATGCCAAGTAAGTAGGTACTCTTGGATCACTTAATACAGTAAACAGGGGGAAAACCTCACGTAGACAAAAGAAACATTAACGATGTTTCTATTAAAATAAGATTAGTAAATGAGTCACATTGGAATAAGTAATTATGAAGATTACCTACGATGTTATGACGATTTTCTGGGCTTGTCAAGTACCTAGTATTCATTATAAAACGCTATAAATCGTAATTATTTCCTTATTGAATATATAATTATACGAATTTATTCTATTCGAACATTTGCCTATAGGTAAATAAATAAAATGAAATCAAAAATTTATATAAATAAATAATAATTTATTAACATATAGGTAAACCTTGCTGCCACGTTGCTGCAGTGCCTGGAGTTTTAAAAGAAACCATTCAAGTTTTCCTACACCAAAGCGACTGAACGGACGAAACTTCTGAAGGGGTTTGGCTGAAACTTGGAATAATTAAAACATTGTTTATGGCCTGGAATAACACATACGAGTATAACAGGTACTTTTTAAGATTGACGTAAGTAGGTATTACGCGAGCGGGTGAATAAATGTACTGTATCCTTGGACATTCACAAAAACACCACAACAGGAGACAAATATTTGTCTCGTAGCGGAGATCGTAAGCGCAACCTCTGCGTCTCAGACGGGCTTTCATTTCACCGACTGTTCCACTGATGTCGCCAAGAGTGATCCTTTAATCTATATCTTCCTGGCTAATTTTGGCTACAGAGACATTGACTTAGCATTTTTGTATCTAGGTCTAAGGGCTTAGTTTTAGTTATTTTTGCGCTAAAAGACCAATAACAGGAACGCATGTCAAGTATACCTTAGGTTATTAAAATGTAAGTATTACATTATCCTTGGAACATAAGATAAATCAAAGAAGTCTGTGTATAGTGTGGATACGCCCATTATTTCGACCTAATTACCTAATTAACATTAACTTACTATACTTGTTCCTACCTGGTTATTTTGTACCTGGAACTCGTTTTGAAATGAATGGCCTTGACCTTGGTCAGATCCATAAGTCGCATAATTTCGTGATTTGATTCCATATTACAAAATTTATGCAATTTGGATGTTCTCGAAAATATAAACCGGATAATCATGGCTTTACTCCAACGATTTTTAGTATCTTATTTGAAATAACAAGTGCCAAAATAAAAAAATATATTAAATCTATCTTTTCAGGGTTCCGAAGTAAACATGGAACCCTAATAGTTTCGGTCTGTCCGTCCGTCCATCCGTCCGATGCTTTTCTCAGTTATTATTGATACTAGAAAGCTATTATTTTGCACGAATATTATCTACATATCGTTATTCGTATGACCATCTCTGGATCCTCATCAGATCCTCAAAATGTTTAATTGGGAACTCCTCTGGTTTATACCTACTCTTTTAAACATAAAATGAAATTTTCAGAATCGGTGTACAGTTTATTCGTAGAACATGAACAAAATACAGCATAATAGTTACACAGAAAATAATAATCCCCTTGTATTTTGAAGTTGGTTAAATTAACATAGCCACCCTCAGAGCAATCATCTTCCTTCTCCTCATTGTAGCCACCCCTCCTCAAAAATGTAACAAATATCAAATCGGAATTGTGCATGACCAATGGAAATAGAGATTTCTTTTATTTGATGGTTTATATGCAGCTGCTATTGTTTTATAGGAGTCGTCACATACTATGTATGTTCATAGCCGATTTTTTCGACCGTTTTTGAAATGAATTTTATTTGGTTGAAAGAATAATATTTCCAAAGTGGTCCCATAAAAGTTTTGGGGATCAGATCTCTGGAGTTATAAACAGGAAGGCATCTCGAGAGTGCAGAAAATTGCTCTATTCGAAATTCAAGTTAGTTTGATATTTTTAAATTTCATTCTTGTTGCATGGGAGTCCTCATATACAAAACTATATAGATACCTACCAACGTAAATAATTAAGATAAAACAAAAGATATTTTACATAATTATGTGTTATGATAATGGAATTCGAGTTGGTTGGGTTTACCTATTAATTATTTATGATGCGACAAACACCTCCGATCCGAAATAAAGAAACAAAAAGTTATAACAAAAAAGCTTTTATCTTTAAATTATGTACAAATTCACATCACAGATTTAAATACCATTTATCATTGCTTAACGTCCCCAGCCGTATCCACCGTGGCCGAATCCACCGCCGTATCCGATTCCGATGCCGACACCGTATCCCGAGCTGTATCCGCCGTGACCGTATCCGCCGTGTCCGTATCCGTGGTCGTGTCCGTATCCGTGTCCGTAGCCACCGTGGCCGTATCCGTGTCCGTATCCACTGTGGCCGTAGTCGCTGTAGCCACCGTGGCCGTAGCCGCCATGGCCGTAGCTACCGTGGCCGTAGCCGCCGTAGTGCTTGTGGCCCCAGCTGGTGGCGGAGGTCTCGAGGTCGTCAACGGGAGCTGGCGCACCTGGGAGGGCTGCTCCGTACGCCATGCAGACGCACATCAAAAGACCGGCGCATACAATCTGAAAACAAAAACAATGTTATACAATGGTCAAAGAAAATCTTGCCGTAGGTATTCAAAAGGTGTATGTATCCAATGTCATTTCCAAAGTAATAATAACTAAATTGGTAGGTATATTCGCAAAGGTAAAAAAACCCGTCTCGTCTCTTAATTTATTAATCAAATTTTTTCTTTATTTTGTGGCTAGTTGGCAAAAAGCTCATTTTAGTTACTTTTAATATACCTACTAGCTTTGGAATGAAACGATTGCAAAGAAATGTTTCCTCAAATGAGCTAATTTTAAAAACAATTATACCTATATTTTTCTACACAAATTTTCAATTTGCATAATTTTTTTAAAGAATTATCTTAATAAGAAAACATTGACCATAAAATCTTTGAACCCGTTTGCCCAGTTTTTTTTCTTACTAAATAAAAACATGAATAGAAAGAACAGAGATATAATACTTATATTATTATTATAACAAAATAAAATTTTCGAAAATACAATTTCTACTCACAGTGTTCATTGTGACAGTTTCTGTTGTGTAATGATTGTTGTGGTGGTTCGGGCCGAACTATTTATATGTCGTTGAGACGTTGCGACGAATCCTTCTTGTGACTAAGCGCGGGTGAACAACCGTAGCTTCGATTCCGGCCAGTGTGGAGCTAGGGCTCATTTAACAAAGACTACGGAGGGATCTAAGTTGTCTTACGATCAGTAACGTAGGTAAGTATACACACATAGGTTATGCTTATTGTGAGTGAGTTGATATTTGACATCACACAGGCCTACACTTAACGGGAGAGTGTGGTGCTTGTGATATGGTGAAATCGTATCCTTACAAAAAATTACAAATATCTATCCACAGGCAAAACCAAAGCTAGATAAGTTATTAAGACTGGCCGTTAGGTAGTCACAAACAAAATAGATCTTTTTCACCTTTTATTGCTTTGACATGCTTTAATTTGTTTGACTGGCTTCCTACCATTGAGATTGTTCAGAGAGACGAAGAAGTCAAAGTGATGCTTGAAGTCCTACCAAATTGATTGTTTTTTTTTCCTTCCAGTATTTCCTATGTTCGATAGTAGGGACAATAATGGATGATAAAAAAATGGCATACTGTTTTTAAGATAAAGACTTCCTAAATATTTTTTGCTGTTCATAATTATACCATGCACACAAAAGAACAAATAAATCCTATTTCATTAAAGAAAAAAACGGAATAAATAAATGTATTAAATATAACGTAAGTACTTTGTTTTAATATTGTACCTACTTAAATACAATAAATGAGCTATACATAATTATATTACTATTGTGCCCTTGGAAGTATTGTAATAATATTACTTTTTATATCTGATTAAATTAACTTTAATTTAAATGATTGTTTATTTATTAAATATACTATTACACCTCATAGTGTTATATTTTTAGAGACTGTCTATCCGACTTACAATCCTTTAAATTTTTTTAAATATACTTAATCAAAATATTTTGAATCTAGTGAGCAATAATGTACGCGATCATAATTCTGCATAAAAAAACTGAGACCTTTACATTTATACTAGATGATCTATACAGCGTCAGGACTTCAAGAGCCAATTTTTGCCTCCTGGGACATTGATGAGATGGAATAGGCTTGCCCAGCACCTAAACCACCCTCCCAAGTCTCAGCTTAGCCATATCCACAGGAAAGACATTGGTCAATACGTGTGGGGCTGACTAGCCGCGGGTTTCCTCACCATGTACCTATGTTTTTCTTCACCGTTTAAAGCTCGTGTTAAAGTGCGTATACACTGTTTGATATATATGACGAACCTTCCTGCATGAAACTCATATATCTAAAAGTTTATTGGCTCTACCTAATAGCCTAAGACTCTACCTAACATTATTCTACGCGATGTGATCCGGTACCTACAGATCTAAACTATCAATTACTAAGAGAATTCGATTATGAATGGTTGCTGATTTCCGACACTCGAAAGAATACAACTCGATAACGAAGTTTTCTTTTACATCTAAGGACTAATTCTACAAGTTAAATAACTCATCGTTGATTTAACCGATAATTTGATCTTATTAATAGTTTCGACCCCATACGATTATAAGACACTGTGACGGAGTATGATCCCTTGTGTCAACGCAGGTTCGAGTCCTGCCGGTGAAGATTTATCAATATTTCTGTCCTATATAATGTTTACAGTTGTCTGCACATAAAAGATCGTAACTTAATTGTCATTATGAAGAAAAAGCTTCTTTAAAATAAGTGAAAAAAACGTTTTTTTTGTAAATTCAATTTTGTCTCAATCGTAGCGAAATAATAATTTATAATCAAGTCGAGTTTCAGTAGTAAGTCCCATGAACTTTCTGACTTGAAAGGAAAATTGATTATTTTGTTTATGGTTGCAAAAAATGTTGATGTGATGAAGATGAATCTCACTGAGGCAATTAACTGGTTTTATTACTTTAAATTTTCCTGTGCTTTTTATTAGTCGATGTCTCTTATTTTTAACCGACTGGGAGGAGGAGGTTCTATGTTCCTGTACTGTTTGTTTTTTTACGTATGTTTAGCGATTATTCCGTCAAATAGTAGACCGATTTTGAAAAATTTTATTTTGTTTATGCAGTTTCGTGGTTTGCACTATATTTTATTTTTATTTATTTAGTTTTTGATCAATAGTGAATCAATTTTGATTTTTTTTTTGTGTTTGAAAAAGTAATTTCCTGCACTCTATACTCTAGGCTCAGTTCTGTTCATAACTTCGACGATCCTTATGAGATCCTCAAAGTTTCTGATGGGACCACCTCGGGCGGGAGTGTATTCTTTCAAAAGTACCGTATTCCTATGAGCTAGTGGTCAGTTCTGGTAACGGAGTTCAATGTTTTGGCACTCGCATCTGGCTTAAGGGAAGTCCCGTGTATATTGCATCATCACCTTCTATAAATATGATACATACCTACTCGTACTGACTGTTTGTAATCATTTTAACATCATTGCATTTGAAAATTAGTAATTTTTTTGTAAGAAATATTTTATTAACTTTAAGTATAGAAATATTTAAAAACACGATTAAAGGTTAAAAA
The DNA here is from genome assembly GCA_947086425.1 of Xanthorhoe spadicearia. Taxonomy (NCBI): domain Eukaryota; kingdom Metazoa; phylum Arthropoda; class Insecta; order Lepidoptera; family Geometridae; genus Xanthorhoe; species Xanthorhoe spadicearia. Next base: position 3,932,912 of record OX352212.1, read on the forward strand.
GTCATCATCATTTCCCTGCCCTTATCCCACACTAGGTGGGGTCGGCCCAACATGTCTTCTTCTTCCATTCATCTCTATCACTCGTCAACTCCGAAAAAAAGAAGTTAAAGGTTTAAATATATTATTTTTAATAGTCTTTTGATGTTAAAACTTCAAACATAAGATAGATATATAGATAAAAAGTTTATTTTGGTACACATAAAAACCCAGTAAAGAAAAATAACAACATAAAAAATCAAAACAAAAAATATGCAAGTGGAGCGAGCAAATAACTAAATAGAAAAAGAACAATGGGTAACACAAGAAAGTACAAACAGTGTACCAAAAGGGTCCGGTCTCAGCAAAATGCCACTCCTAGTGAAATACACGACACGTACACGTTGCGTTCGTTTGATAGCACTTTTCAAAGCTCTCAAATAGTATCTAACGTTACCATAGTACAGTTTTAAATCGCATGACACTGAATCTTTGCTTCGCTTCGCTACAACACGTTCAACGCTTTTTTTCTTTACACGCTTTCTATGGATCTGGCAATGACCAGAATAAAAGTTCATCATAATTCACAATTAATTAAAAGGCACTTGACGATCTTTAAATTACTTAAATATCTTTCATTTTGGTTTTTACGTAGGCATGACATTGAAAGTACAAAATAAAGTAATGTGGGTCACAGTTGTCGCAACAGGTTTTCCCGCCATTTTAAAAGTTCAATAAACAACACATTAATTATGAAATTGGCCAATTAGTTAGGAGATAATTTTTTGTCATCAAAATACCTAACTTCTGTTTGACTTTGCGTTTGCTCATCAACGAAAACAACGATGTGTTAACTTCCTGTTTATCAGAAAAGATTGTTTTTAAGAATTATTAAACCATATACCGCATTAATAACATATTCATTCTCACTATAAAGATACCTATACTTAATCGTTAATTTCAAGCCGATATCTAACCGGGTCCGGAACGTAATTAAGTTCTTGAATAAGTGTGTGTCACATAAATTTTTGATCTCTACATAGTAATAAACAAAGTTTCCCAACGTCCTTACGCTTAAATCTTTTAAAAAACGCAAGGGTATTTAATAGGGTTCTCTTTAGACAGAGTACCTAATAGGGAGGAAGGTTTGTATGTATGCTCATTATACTCGTAGTAGAGAAAACATACGTAGTACAAACAACAACTCACAAAGATCGCTTTTACAAAATAGGCGTAAAGTTGTGAATCCGTACCTCAGGTGGTCGCCTCACGGTCACACCTCGGCTTACTATAGACTAGCAGCACATCTCGCATTAGCACGGGTGTACTGATAAAACTACCGGGATAAAATATAGCCTATAGCTATCCCGACAGTCCATTCTACGCACCGGTGGAAGATTTTTTGAAATCGGTTGAGTACTTTCGGAAATTCCCTTCGTCATATAAACAAACCGACATTACCTCTTTATAATATTAGTATATATAGACATAGACATAGATAAACCACGCGAAGCGAATGCTGATCATCGAGCGATCGCTACCATCGGGCAGCACCGCCTTCACAGGCAACAACCCGTTATTCAGGGGTTGTATCCCCCCGCGTTGAAGTTAGGGTAAAGACTCGATGTTCCCGGAGCCTAATCCTCGGATTAGGAGACCTGTCGTCTCCTCAGCTCACCTCAGTCAGCCCGCGGTCCAAAATGTCCACTATCCCCACAAAGTCAAGTCCTGCCCTAACAAGTAAAACTTTGAGCCAACGCATTCTTCAGATATCTCTCTGGTCTGATGCTGGCTGGACAAAATTAAATGTTTATTTTGTTCGAAGTAGGTATATTTCTTACTCAACAATAATATAAAATTGAATTCAGGCAACAAATGATTTTTTTTATTTTTATTATTAGGTTCCCAAACTGGACATTACACAATTTCTTAATATAGTAGCTAAAACGTAAGCAATACAGACATGAGTGCATGTCCTTCTAGATGAGAACACAACATGCATAATACATTATACAAAACAAAATAAAGGCTACCTATCTACACTCCTGGATTTTAAAAATATTTTAAATCAAATAAAATAAACTAATCTGAGGTGTGGAAGATATCCACATCTTTACAGATGTCATTATCAAAAGTACTCATTCTATTGATTGGTGTTGGTTGTGTGATAATGTAAATTATGGAGAAACTTTAAGCAACCTAATATAAATCACTAATCGTATCCACAAGTTGATACATTCAAGATCTTTTAAAGGTAGTCACATATTGAAAAATAAATAGCATTTTCATAGTAACAGACTGCAAATCCGTCGCTACCTAATAAATGGATTGAAACATTGATGATAGTGATGATAGTTAGGTAAGTAATTCTTACTTTCACCGATTAAATGACTCATTTTCATTACGGGTTTTCCTTACATCTTTCAAAAAATACGTTAGTGCTCCACTGGTTTTGAACCCATGACCTTAGAATTGAAAAGCAGGTTTACTTCAGTACTTACCACTGTTTATTGCCTACTTATAAAATAATGGACAAGTGAGCATCAGATTCTTACCTTGAGGGTCCTGTACTTAATTTTAAGATTCAGGATTAAAACTGTTATTAGGTAGGTACTATAATTTACTACTTAACAAGTAAATTATACGGAATTTATAATGATATACACGGGAAATTGCTAACGTAAGAGTACTAGCTTTTCTTACCCTTATAATAGAGTTTGGAACTTTAGACAGATGGACAAGATGGGTATATTCTTTCTATTACCAAACTATTAACAAAGCCTGCGAAATTTAAAGATTTTCAGATGATACATTTTGGAAATACTTACATTTTTTTGTGCGTGCGTAGGTAGGTATCATGATATTGATCAACATACAATTTGAAATTGTCCTGCAAATTGCAAAAAATTCGTACAGATTGAAAATTTGCGGGTCCACACAAGAATGGAACTCTAAAAAAAAATTGCGGTGGGATTTACCCTACCACAGTATCTTTTTTAAGTAGGCAGTTGCTATTCGAAGGCCGTAGGGGTACACCATGAACGAGTCTACAAAAATACCCGTTAATATTCAACAGGATACGAGACCGGTTTTTTAAAACAAATAAACGTTTCAATGTTTTGGATTGTTTTAATTTATTTAGCCGACCTTCACTTATACATACTTAAGATTTATACACTTTTTTTACCTTTCTTATCTTTTTGTGTAATTTGTGTGTCGACCGTCCTTTAGAACACTTCTATCCACCCCTTGGGTATCATGTGTGGTCATGGTTCAGTTTGATAACTTGAAAGGTTAAGTTCAGAGATCAGCCTCAAATTGTGAAGAATATAAGGAAAAAAATAATATACTTAGTGAAATAGTGAACAATAGAAAAGTTGTTATTTTAAGAACTACCCAAAAATATGCGGTCAAATACTCCTACTTGAAAGGAGAGACTATTCCTAAAATAGTAAGAAATCCTGACTCTTCTTATTAAAATTAAAATTTAATTGTCCCTTCAGTTATTGTTCTGAAATGTCTTAAATTTTTTCGATTGTGAAATCTATTAGCGTGCATAAATCATACAAGTAGAAGCAATTTGTTTTGCGTATGTTTGTGAAATGTTCAGGAAGTTACAATAATTGGCCGATAATATCAACTGTTGATGCTTACATCGGAATACTTACCGTCGATGTAAAGCAAACTCATACTTACCTAGCTTTGTAGCATGTAATGTATCTGATACCGTCCGTATCAAGTGAGTAGGAAGGTGTGGTGTGGACGAGCGTACCTGGCGAGCCTACCTACATACTCACTTGATACAGTATCAAATACATTACAAAATACACGGCTAGGTGAGTACTCTGCTTATAATATGTATTTTGTTTTTATTGTTATGATTCTTCCATGATCCTTTGGGTTCTGGCAGTTTTTTTTATAAAGCAATACAGACAACACTCATTTGTTCACAAATACGTACAACCAAACCAGTAATCAATCAATCAATAATTTTGCGAGTAGTAGCAAACTATACGATCACCTTTCTCAACACACCACCTCGTTCTACTGGTGACTGTTGGCTGCTGAACATTGTCTGGTGTACTACCTGCAGATCGTAGAGCACGAAGAAATTTACGGGCAGATGTTTTGTTATGCGCCGATATATCTGTAGGGGTTGTCCCTAGATTTTGTGAATTTGTTGAAACTTCTACTTCTGTTCTGTCCATAATTTCAAGCAAAGGTTCAGCTATCTTTTGTGTTGTTTCAACCAATTTTGACAAAACCTCTGGTGTCTTTTCAGTGTTCATAATATCTTCTTTGGTCACAGATGTATTTACGACAGATTTTAGTTTACCAAGTCTTGATAAAAGATCTGTTTCCGTATCTGTTTTATCCACTAATGATGGTGTCTCGATTTTTACTTGACTTGCTTCTATTTTTTGCGGTGAAACTACTTCCAATTTTGGCAAAGTTCCATATCTTACTTGAATTGGTAAATAATCTATTGCCACTGGGATTGAGAGTGGAGTTGGAGGCACTATCTTTGGTGAAGATTCTATAGGTTTCTCTAATTCTGTATGAGACTCTACTGCTTCAGGAATTGGTGTCATGAACTCTCCCGAAGAATCATTCGATTCTTGTGGCATTCCTTGTTCTGGTGGAGAATCTGTTCTCTCCTGACCTAGTGCGCTTGCTTTTATGGAAAGTTTTAAATTAAGTTTGGTTGCTCTTAGAAGCGCTTCTGTTTCAGAAAGAATTGCTTGGTTTAGATTCTTTGATGAACAATCAGTGCAATTATCAGCGTTTGCTATTTCCAAAGTGGATGAATCTCTTGCTCGTAGCTGTACTGGCTTTCCTTCATCGTCATTGGCTGGTGGTCTTCTAGGATTCTTATACGGTGGTTCCAGATAACCGCACTCAATTCTACCATTGCGCAAACGACAATCATTGCCCATATCAATTACTTCATCATCTACAAATCTACCTTTATTTTTGTCATATCCACATAGAACTCTATTGTTTATCACCTTACAGTCATTTTTGTTATAATCATATTCGGCACAAGATTCCTTGTTATTTCGGTCTCCAAAGTCACCATACCGCAAAGGTCTTATTAATTTTGGATACTTAGTAATTTCTCTGTCTGAGTTTTCATTCATTTTGAGGATATCAGCTATTGATACAACGTTATCAGTTTTATTAGCCAACAAACACCTTCGTGATTTCGTTAGAGGACTGATGGTGCTTTCTTCTTCCATTTCTGTTTTAGTTTCGAAGACAGATGATGGTTGTGGTTTGGTAGATTCATTTTCTGGAGGATGGGCATTAGGTATTAATTCATCTATTAGAGCTTTTACCTGCTGGAACTTTTCTGTTTCGTAAGATAGCGGATCAAATAGTATATGTCCAAGTTTTGGTGCACATTCTACTTGGATAATAACTTCAGATGCTATAAAAATAATCTGAAATGAAAAAACATAGGTACCTAATTTTAAAAATTGAATACATTTCAGTTTTTACCTACAGGAGCCGTACCATGAGGTGTTAGCGATTCAGTTTAGGTTCTGCCTTACTGTCAAAACTTTACGTCAGCGCCTTACTTTACGTCAAAACTGGTTCGTAGTTGGACCTAAACTGAATCGCTATAAACGGTCATGGTAAGCCCGCAGGTATATTGTGTTGCTTACTTGAGTAATAACAACAGTCTCTTGCTCGTATTCAGAATCTGCATTCAGACTTGAGTTTTCGCTCAAGTATAGATTTTTTGGCAGTTTTTTATTAAAACTGACTGATGAATCACCGCTACCACCTTTGAGTAGACAGAACGATTGCTCTGAGGCTACCACTATTGACGCTTGAGTCTGAGCTCTTAATACGAGCCTTAATCAAGTTAAATTATTAATACTGAGCTATGCTATGACGGAGGTTCACATACTAAGTGCAAGGCAAGATAAACCCGTAAACATATTAAAAGTAAACATAATAATGCGTTTTGTTTACCTACCCATATTGACATTGACATCGTCGACTTAAAAACGCAAGAAATCTTATATGATTTCAAATTATTATTTACTGCGAATGTGGTTGATTATTTTACTTAGGTACAGTCTGCAACTTATATGAGCTACCTTTTTATATTTAGTAAATGAGATTACTGATTACTATGACAGACCCATAGATGAAAAACTAAAGTCCATTGCTCTGAGCTAAAGTCAGACTAAGTCAGACAGACAAATAATTATAATACAATGTCATAAATTTCATGGTTGCAAGAGTCATCTGTTGTCAAAAAATAAACAAAACAATGTACCTAGTTCTACGTAAATAAATCGAAAAATACAAAATAATGAATTTAAAATGTGTCTGCGCCGAAGTTCAAGTAAGCAATTAACAAACATGGTACAGCCTCATTGTAAATACTTATATTTCATCTCATCAAGTAAGCTAAGGGGCAGAACATCAGTGGACGTTTAGGAAAAGGTAAGTATTATATTAATGGGGGATAGTATGGAAGATCCATGTAAGCCCCATGATACATAGACTCTTCATTTAATTCAGGATACCCAAAGAACAAACGTAAGAAAGATAGCACGACTCAAACTGGAAGCAAGAAGCAATCATGTTGCAAGAAGTGCATACTAAAGATCGGTCGGTTCTTCTGCAGAAGAATCAATAGATGCATAAAGAAGAAATTTTTTGGCACAGCAAATCCAGCATTAGAGTACTATGAATTAGGCGGCTACAATTTAGGAAGCCTGAAAAGTAAATTGAACGTGTTTACGAAAAAACGTTCGGCTGATAAAAAGTTAGCAGAGATACTGTACAAAAAAAATCTAAGTCCTTCTAAAATGACTGTGAAAAATATTGACTTGCTAGATGGATTCAATGCCAATGATTTAAAAAAGAAATTTTCGATATCCGGTTCTAAACAAGCTTTGTTGGAGAACATGGTGGAAGATTACAAAAAAGGAAATTTATCTACATCTCGCATACCACATAAATCAAAGTTTGATATTCGTAAACTCGACAAGCCTCAAATGAAAACGATACTAAAAGATTATGAGACAGTACAAAAAAGGATGAAGAATAATGCTGATCTTGATGCCGATGATATTAAAAGAAAGTTCTCGATAACTGGATCCAGAGGAAAGGTTTTAGAAAAAATGGTCGCTGACTACAAAATGGGAAAAGCTTCCGCAACCGGTTTATCAGTTAAAAGTAAATTTGACCCCAACAAATTGAATAAGGGTCAATTAAATGACATGCTTACTAAATATGAAGCCGCTCAGAAGAACAGGAAAAGAGTTTCTTTCCTAACTGCGTCAAAAAATAGATTTCAGAGCTTAATCGATGAAGTTAAAACTAAAAAATATTCTTTCTCCGCTGCCAAGAACTGGTTTGATTGATTTGATAACCGATGTCTTTCATAAAACCATGTAAGTAGGCAAATCAACACAAATCCACCTTTTTTTACGAAATGTAAAGACAGATTCATTATTCAATTATAAAATTAAGATTTATAACAAGAACTTTGAATATTTGAATAAAATAGTATGTGATTAGTTAATTTATTTTGTCTGCAGGTTAAAAACACGTACAAGCACGTCCTTCACGTAACTTATCACCCAGCAAATCTTTCCGGTTTTTTGGAAAAAAATTGGGTACCAAACGATTGTCTTGCGCTGAGAATGCTCGTAAAGATTAAAAAAACGAACCATGTTCAAGGCTACGAACAAAAGTGTGGTTACTGAACCTACCAGTTCCGTTAATTGTACAAAAAACTCAAAATCAAGCATATAAGAGTAAGTAAAAAAATGGCAGTCGAGAATAACGGTAGGTATACAAGTTATGTATAGATTGAACTATGATGGTGTTGATGTTAGAAATTATAATTAATATTATTAATAAAAATACAAAATTTAACAACAAGAAACCTGTCAGTTTAGTAGCGGTTACATGCAACGTGTTAATTTATTGGATCATACTGAGAATGGAAACAAAAACTAAACCTTGAAATGAAAGGTGACACGTCAACTTTGGGATTGGTCAAAGAGTGCAGTATAAGGAAACTCGTACTAGAGTTAATTGTTAGCAGATAATGGCATTGATATAGAGAACGTTAATATGGACGCAGTAGAACTCGATCTCATTAACGTGGATGAACAGAATTTAGAAAAAAAAATTTTAAATCGCACAGCACTGTTAGGTTTGTTACTCAAATAGACAAGCCAACCGAAACAATTCATGCGCACTGTACATTATAATGTAACTTGTAGAGTTAATTGAAATGCTTTTTGTGGCATTTTGATAAGGGACATGCTCAAGTACAGCATCACTGTTATTGTGGTTAGTTTGTTACTACACATACTATTTACACTTATGTTTAAATAAAATAGTTTCATTGATATTTCATTTTGCAGATGCATTTAGTGGTCATAGCTAATGGAAGAAATTGTTGGAAACAAATTCAAAGACGCAATAATGCTCCATTACACAGGACCGATACGGACGACGCCTACACCCGTCCTACGTTCTCGTCACCATCTCCCGATGGTGGTAATTGCGATCACTATACCCCCTATCCTATAACCCCTGGTGTAACCGAAAAACGCGATTGCAAAGATAATTATTACCCTAATTTCTACCCAACTGGACCACGGGGCGAAAAACGAAAAAAAAACTGCTGTCCATACGATTTCAATGCCAACCTGTGCGAAACGGTAAATGATAGGGTTTTATGTGGATATAATAGAAATATTGGACGTCCAGACAGAGATTCTGATAGGAACGTGGGCAGAGGATGCAGACTCCGCGGAGGAAGGTTAGAATGTGGCTACTTTGACCCACCTTACACTCCCATTAGGAGACCACCTCCGCGGGACGAATTCCCGTACGTACAAAGGTTAGATGAGTTTGACAATGCTCAAGTAGGTTATGTAACACCCGATCCAATGCCTCCAGAGGGTACTAATAGTGATCTAGTAGTTATAAAAAATAATGAAGGGAAAATTGAAAATTTAAAAATGGTTGTAATGTCAACGAAGATGGTAAGATATATTGTGCCGGCGACAAAGTGCGTTGAAATAAGAAATCGTGTTGTATGTAAACCTGTATAGTATAGACCAGTAATATTTATTTAATTTTGACACCTGCTGTTTTATTTGTATGAGTGTTGCTCAATCGGTTAATCGAGGGTCTTACTTTCTTACACAGTAAGTACCTATGAGAAGTAAGAGAGAAGTTTTTGAAAAGGTAAGAAAGTAAATACATTATTTTATTTTCCCTAGAAAGAACACACATAAGGACGACAAAACGTATAAAGTAATAATAGGAAGGTACATAAATCTAAGGGTTTGCAAGTAAAAACTTTGTAAGTTTGTTAAGTTTGGTTTTATAAACTACTCATCATTGCCATTATCTAATAACAATTTCATACGTTAGTCAAGAATTGCTGTATTAGGTTGTATAATAAAACGAGACCCAATTGTCATAGCCTTTTAATAAATACTTATAAATAACATTATTAAATAATAAACCACTGTTAAACCTAGGATTCTAATACATATTCTAACCCTGAAATATGATCTTGTATATTTGGCATGCCTTCATTACTAAACATCATAAATATTTGTTTCATAATTTTAGATTCTTTGTCGTCTTTTGGATAAAAGAAATCTAGAACATAGCCGATAGTGTCGGATAAACTTCTCTTCTCATTTGTGATACCAAAAAAACTTCGCCAATATTCTTGAAAGTTCGCTTCGCAGGATATAATAAAAGCGAAGATTACAATTGCTGTGATTATTCTGCTCGCAGCCATTGCATTGCGCCTGTAAAGAAAATAAAGCAATTGTTATAGTTTGCTATTGTCTGACACTCAGGCAATGACCATGGTGACGTGTTTTTTAAAGAACCCTTTTTTACTTATACTGTCACACTGTTTATCACAAAGGCTTTTTTTCCTTCCACGTCTCCCGTAATTACAATTTCCGACCTAGTAGAATCCATTGCATCTAGGTCGCCTCAAATTCATAATATCTTGTTCCGAATTAACATTTTGTAATATTGCATAGTTATTTAGATGATGTGAAATTATAAAAGGCTAAGTCAAATTCATAAAAACATTACAAATTGGTTTAACGGAGTTTCAGTCGAGCCGACTTCGGGACGTGTGCAATGTAGTTTCAGAATAAATAAGCACGTTGTCGTTTGTTTTTTATTATACTACTTGTCAGCCGAAACATATTATATTCCAAGCACAAAATAGTAATAAACAAATCTATGACTAACCTACACAATAGTGTATGAACAGATAGCCTAGCGAGAAACAAACGCAGGGTCTTTGTCACGGCGCTCTCACGTCTCGGGCGCAGCCTTGATACGTGTTAATGGTTTTCAAAATGATCAAGTTGTTGCTTGACGCGTAAAGTCCTTCTTTCTAATTACTAATCTGGGTAGTTTAACTGGTTGATTACTGCGGCCGTTCATTTGCAAACAATAGAAACTCCGAGGGCACTCAATGAATTCGCTAAATCAATTCACGAAACATTGTTGGAGTGATTAAAGACATTCTTTGATAATATTGATTATTTTATTTTAAAGTTTTTTGTTCAAGTCCTAGTATCTATGAAATTCTAGGTCTTCGGCAACACACAAGCAATTTCGACAATTTTCAGGTTCGTGTGTAGGATTAATTGTTATGGCTGAGAAGATGCACAAAGGTAGTAATTTATTTTATTTTCAGGGTTATATCGAATTTCAAAGATGACCCTCCTTTAAAAAAAAACATTGTCACTGAATTAATTACTAATAACCCACTAAAAATAACAGGTTCCTATCGTAATAATTTTTAAACTCACTTACCGAAACTAAACACAATGTTTTGTTCAACAACTAATTACATGAGGATTATGGCTATCCGTCTCGTCTCAAGTCGTCTCAACTTGTAGTTCCTTAGTTAACTTTGTCACACTACAGTTCACAAGCAGTTAGGCCTAGGCGACACTGGCCTTGCTTCGTAACTGAACCGAGCTTCCTAGTGTGGTTGGTTCCACCACCTCCATGCCCACTTTCTTTTATAAACACTAAGATAAACAGAATACTCCGTGGAAAATCTTTAAACCGACTCTCCATTAGCATAAGAGTTACGTAAAAGCTACGAAATCGCAGTTTTGTCCACAAAAATAAATGTTTAAGCGCACGCTAGCAGAAAACTACAAAATTGTCTTCAAAAGTGTTTTTTTTTTCTAAATTAAATAATATCCTTGGACATCCCACACATTGTCATTTAGTCCCAAGCTATGCTCGAGTAGGTAACTGATTGACTGATTTACTGCAGGTATACAGAATGTAAAGATACTGTAAATAAGTAGTGTGTAAAACATTCAATTAAATTCCTTATTAATTCAACATGTTTCGCCTAGATTTCCAGTAGCTGACTGTAGATTCTTCGATTCAACATGACTTAAAACTATAAAACCTTTTCTAACGTAGATAATCATTTTTTCCAGTGTAGATAACATCCAAATGAAAGATGTTATTTTTGTTTTTTCATATAGGTAGGTACCTACTCCAACGAATTAAGTTTTGTTTACGTTTATTTGTATTCATCATTGCGATACTTTTCATCATGTACAACCTTCCGTGGAATATCTAAACGGTAAAAGTGTGCATGATTCCTCGTCTACTTGCCTTGCATACTAAAAAGTTTTAACAGGCATGTCGATGAATCATCTTAGATTGTTTTTTATTTAAATTTATTGTTAATTTAATTAATAATTCGTCTACGCCAATAATAATGGTAAGGGTTGTTTTTTATTCAAATTTATTGATCTTTTAATAAATAATTCGACAAGTTACTATACAACACAATCATTTAATTACTGTGTAGATTGTCCAAGGAAAGTAGGTACAGCTTACCGGTACCTGTTTTTATATCACAGGCAGTTGATATCTACAGAATAAAAGGCCACAAGCGTAGGAAAGGATTTACATAATAATATTACCACGGTGTAATAATTTGTTTTTCGTGCGGACGGCTTGCAGAAATCATTCCATAATATTTGTCATCAGTTGATTGTACATAGGTACTTATAAGTACTTATGTATATATATTGTTTTTTGTTTGGTTAAGGCCTATTCAAACCTACGCGGTATTTGCTGCTACTGTGAGGTTAGGCAAAAACCGCGCAGATTTGGCGCTGGTATTTTTTATAAGGTGTCGCGGCTAGAGCGACCTGCGCGGAATTCGCTGCCGCTGTGGGTTTGTAGCGAAACTCGAACGCGGTATTTTTACCCACAAGGATAGAGAAATCCGATATTATGTGAACTGTAATTTTACCACATACCCATTCGGGTTTCTCTACCCACAGCGGCAGGGAATACCGCGTAGGTTTGAATAGGCCTTTAGACATGCAATCAGATCCAAACAATTATTCAGAACGCACTTCGTATGTTCACTTTCAAAGGAGTAGTTTGTACACTCGTCACGAGTCACCCTGTATAATTAATAATGTATTTCAATTATAATTTTGTTTGGCTTTCACATTAAACATCCTTCTAAAATGCATTGCTTAGGTAGCGACTTTCTTTGTTTTTTGTTGGTTTTTATGACAGAGATATTTTGTATGTGAGTGTTGAATAGTTACTACGAAAACAACACACGATTTAGGTTTAAAGGAAGTTTAAAGTCTAAACAAGAATAATTAAAGTGCGCGCTATGACTAGATTTTCGCATTACTAAGACAAATCGCTCTAACATTGACATAAGCAGCAAAATATGCTTCTATTTTGCTGTTTATTACGAGTATGTGTCAATGTTAGAGCCCCCCAATTTGAGGTGAGTACTTATTAAATGACACTGAGCTTGAGTATAAAATCGTTATAAATTGTTTAGTTTAATTCAGGTAAGCTTAGGAGTGTAGCAAAGTGAGATTAATTTTACTGTAGTCCTTCCACGAACTATAAGCATGACTATCATTTCAGCAGTGACGTGTCTAAGGCAACCTTGTTCCATAATCTAAGTATCTTGACGATCCAACAATAGGGCACCTTTTCATTGAGTTTTTGTATAATTGTTTCATTAAATTATTAATAGCAATATAGCAGAATATAAAGTAAAGACATTTTAATTTGAAAGATTTTAATCGCTTCTGCCGAGGCAGAATGTCGTGTTTTAAGGTAAAGTTATAGGTAGGTGAGGTTTAAATTACCAATTTTGTCTTGTAAACTCGAATGACTAACAGTGTGGTGTTTTTTAGATCCTGGTTCTATTCGTTATCGCAGAGTGTTGTGGCCATCGAGTTTTTCTACGGAAAGAGATCGAAGTTAAGCACGATGGCAAACCTTTCCACCTGTTGGCATTCATCCACGGGAAATGGATGGATTTTGCTAAAATTGAGAACGCTTCACTTGCGATACAAAAGCGAGAATTGGTAAGTGGTCCAGAAATTCCACCAGTGGAGGAAAAACCACCAGCGCCAACATTCGAAATTATTGAGGAGAAAAAACAAGAGCTACCCACCTTCTTTGGTTTCATACCTCCAGAACCTAAACCTCCAGGACCCACTGGCCTGAATGCGAATATTCTGGAACATCCAAAGATTGAAATTCATACGAATATCCAACAACATCCAAATATTGAAATTAAACCAATACCAGTTCCACCAGAGTTTATAGGAGAGTTTTACGGAGGTCTACCTCCAGTTCAGCCGATGCCTCCAATTAAACCGGTTCCTGCAGAACCAATACCGACGGAAGTAGTAGTTCTGCCACCCGTGAATGTTCCCGCTGAGGCCGAGCCACCATCGTCAGAAGCACCCCCTCCTCCTCTGTTCGATAAAACTAAAGTGAGACAGTATGCTGTATATGCTGGAGATGTTATTTTGAAGTATTTTTCTCAGTTTTTCAATCGTGCTCGGTTAACTTTTAAACGGATAACAAGCCCACCGCCAGAAGAACCAGCGTTTGAAAATTGAGCCGCACAGTTGTAAAATCTAGATCTACTACTATAGAACTGTAATAATATCTAGATCATATCGCGTCTGCAGACTTGTCCATTTGTAGAAATTAGTTGTTTAATTGCACGAGAGCTCTAGAAATTAAGTGTTCAAACGATATGATGCGCGTAAGGAATTATTTAATGGTCCTCATTAAAAAAATTTCTTTAATTATCTTTTTGAAATAACGCTTGCACGATTGTTCTCTGTGTGTTCCTAAGCCGTTGATTAAATTATTTATTATTATGATAAAATTGTAATGACATTTTGTTAGACCTTTCGGAAAACCCACTAGGCAAAACGTTGAATGTTGAAGAACGCCCTTATCATAAAAGTGAGGGTGTCATAAATGTCATTTTTGTTAAGGTCTTTTGAGTTGAGGCTAAAAAAATGACATTGTACTACGAAGTTTACCAATTCAGATAAGTATTTATAAAAGTAGATCCTTGTAACAATTAAGTGTATGAACTTGAAAGTAGATGTAGTTTTTTGAATTAAAATTAACAGCTTAACGTCTGTCACTTTATCCACTGTTGAGAGACCCTAGCTCCAAAATGACACAGGTCTACCACTTCTTGAGTGACACTTGATCTTGTTACTGCCATGTCACTTTATTGCACACGAACTTACAACTACAACTATGTACAAAAATTGTCTATTTGTTATTCCAGGTCCTAAACTATGTACCTACATTGCAAGTTTCAGCTAAAGGCCTAAAGGCGTTCTGTAGTTTTTGCGTGAAAGTGTAACAAACGTCTATAAATCAATTCAAACTTTCGCATTTAAAGCTATTCCAATTATTTGTTTGTGTGTAGGAATCTGTTGCATGTTTTCGTAATAAAAGTATTTTTTCAGTTGTTTTTGTATTTCATTTATCGTCAAGCGAGGAATACAGTTCTCGGAATATGAAAATATTGTAGGTATCTACATATACCAGAAGGCGTATCATCAGCTTTCGAGTGGTATAACTTTACTATTCTCGTAACCGGGTCAAGTATTTCAAATGTATGAAACTGATATTTTATGTAGGCTACCGGCAGCAGCACTGCACTGAATTCTCATAAACTTGTAATACTTTACATGGTATCGAGGATAGTATTAAAAACCTACAAAAGTTAATCAAAGATACTACAGTAAGCAAACCCAGATGGTCAAAATAACAAAGTCATCAACACAAAATCTATTTTTCCGTAACAATGTAGGTACTTATATTCAAATAATAACATAAACTAGTCATTGTTTTTGTAGGTATGAAGTTTATCGTCCGAAACCACCGACTCCAAATCCACCTGGTCCATATCCACCTCGTCCACCGTATCCACCTTGTCTACCAAATCCTCGAGCTTGTGGTCCATTTCCATAACCACCCTGGCCGAAACCATTCTGTCCGTAACCACCTTGTCCATAACCACCTTGTCCATAACCACCTTGTCCGAAACCTCCCTGTCCGCCTCCATAACCACCTCGGCCACCTCGGCCACCTTGGCCTGCGGCTATGGCCACAATCGCCAAGAAGGCCAACGCAATCAGGACCACCTAAAAATAAATTAAAAATAAGTAAAAGTATTCAAAGAGTATTGCAAGGAGGTGAGGTTTGCCTTGACCTCACGGCTCATGAGCTTCCATAATAATATTTTTTCAGTGTAGAATGTTCTTTTTTGAAAATACAGATGAAGAGGGTTTTTGTTAAGTAGCTGCTGAGTGGACTGATTTAGATTTTTTTGTGTTAGCGAGAGTGAAAAAAAGATGAAAGCCTTCTTTGTTTTGGAAAACGTTTTTTAAAAAAATCTTGTCAAACTGAAAAAGTTAGTTTCGAAAGGCTATAATATTGGTAACCGCTTTTCGGATTAGAAAATTTACTGTCCTAAACTGTTATACGAGCGCTTATTAGCAGAAAAATTATTTATTCACCGATGTATATCATTTTTTTGTATCTTTACTTTATAATATTTTTATAGTTACCACATTTACATAGCATTTCTTATACTTAATTAGTTACTAGCACTGAAAAACCACAAAATTTTATGATCACGACTATATTCCATTACTCATAATATATTCCATATTATAAATAAATAAATAAATTCCCAAAGTGCGATATACATGCATTAGTAGTAGCAAAGGGGGCATTCAGGGGTATGTCCAGATAAATATTTTTGTTACACCCCCATTTTGCTAACTGGTTTCGTCACGTTGTTTCCCTTCACGTTTTCAAACACCTTCAGTTGGTATGAACATGGACACGCTAAACTGGTTCAAATCGTCAGGATGAAATATAATGAAATTATGTAAAAGTATTTTTTATGTAAAGCAATGGTTTTATTAAATGTGTATGAAGAATTATAAAATATTCTTACTTTTGAAACTGCCATGTTGTCGGATTCACGTCTGTTCTGACAATACAGCACTAGATCAATAATATTCGTATTATATACTCACATACTACAATTAGGTTTTTTACCCGCAAATTTATTTCCTCGGATATTCACTTGTGGTTCTCAAACATGGGTATGAAGTAGGTAGGTACTTTTTATTTTATATTATATTCAGCCGTTCGTTTCTCACTGCTGGGCAAAGGCCTCCCCTCTCTGCTTCCAGACGTCGAGATCTTGAGCGAGCTTGTCTCTCCCAGTCGGATGTAAAGTTGTCAAGTTTGTCCCGCCACCTTCTAAGGTCTGCCGCGTCGCCCGGGAACCCGAGACTGTCAGCCCACCGATTGCCCATTCCTTTACTGTGGATTGTGGATACAGCAACTTCAGCTGAAAGGATGAATTAGGTGCTGAATGGGCATTGTGTTAGTTATATTTCAACTGAAAAATATTATCTTAATCGGCTCTCACAAAAGAATTCGAACATAATCAAATCAAATCAAATCAAATCATTTATTTTGCGAAACAAGGGTTAATTACAGGATGGCACTGAGAAAGATATGTACAGCCTTGATCAGCTTGTCAGCATGCAAACATAGAAACTTACAATTACAATTACAATGTCAAAATCAATTAAATAGTCATGGATAATTACAATTACAATTTCAAATTTTATCAATTAAATAATCATGGATTGTATAATAAGCCTTTTCTATTAATATTTTTTTAAGTTTAATTTTAAACACATCAGGGCTTGAAGTATCTAATAAGGATGATGGCAGATGATTGTACACACAAATGGCCATACATAACACACTTTTGGTAAACAGAGCAGTTTTTTTTGGCGGTAATCTGAGTTTAATAAACAGCGCAATTTGTCATTTAAAACAATGCAACTCCTATTTTTTCTTTGAAGTATACTTACTTTAACGTAGTACTTATACCACACTTATACTTAAGACGTGTCGTGCTTGACATACCGACTGTTACTATGGACCTTTTTTTACTACTGATTATGTAATTAATTTTATCGCCTTGAATTAAGTTGAAGTCGACCTATTTACCTACTGATCATTAAAGCAATCTGGTGTGTAGGTAATCTGAACTTTATAATCATCTCATCACGATGATCTAAAATGACTACTATTCATTAATATTTACAATCCACGCTTGTTAGTTATAACCTCAAAGTACGTAAAGGTATTTCCATGTTAGGTTCCAAGGTTGAGAATCAATGGCCGCAGAATTTTTAAGCAAATATAAGTTCGCTAGAATTAGCGTGTGCTTGATGTTAGTGATTCCCCCATAAATCGTTATCAAATGAAATCCTTATGTGTGAATACCTTAAGGCTTATACTCGTATTTAGGTTTTGTTATCTATTTCAAAGTTTCCTCAAATTATTTATGACTCATTTTAATTATAGACCAGTACACTTATTCCTTAGAAGAAAATCATTGATTGCAAAATTATAAATTGGTTCAATAAACCTCAATGTCTGTATTGTTTTTTGCGGAATGTACTCTGTAGGTGACTCTACAACTATTTTCACAATGGCTTTGCTTGTGGCTTTAGTTTTTTGTTATCATCTGCGGTTTATGTTATTCCAGAAAATTTTGGTAAAATAATTAAGTCTTTGTTAATCTTTAATCCATTCAATGCTTAATTATAAGATCGCTGGAGAAACGCAGCCTGTAAGAATTATTCCACTTTGTTCCGGCGCGGTGCCCCACTGGTAGAGCAAAATGAAAATGCCTAAATCTTACAGTGTAATCAGCCCCACTGATACCTGACCCATTCGACTTAACCCTACTAGTGTTGGTGCGCCTTTGTAGGTCAAATCTGAATAATTCGCCATAGGTACGTCTACTGAACACGTTGAATTTGCGATTTTGACACCCACAATTCAAATCTCGTTTTTTTTGGTACCTAACCTACCTAACTGCAGACACACTTAGTTCTGGGTATTATTTAAATTTATCCTGGTAAGTCTTCAATCATATGATCGAAGTGGTAAGTAGAGGTAGAGCTCCGCATTGAAGCGGAATAGGCTGCGTCGCAGCTCTCATTTTAAGGGACTCGTAGTTTTTTTATTTCATTTCATGTATACCTCCTCTAAATTATCTCATACTTAAAAAACTCACATGTGGTCGGTATGCCTTGTACCTTTTTTGTTGCCATAATCAATCATTATTATCATACATACCTACATAGTCCAATTTTAGAGTAGGACCTCTGTCTTTTACTTCCTTTTGGTTTGATTTATTTTTTGTATGAGGACTAGTCACTTTTTTGTTTCTAAAATTGCCTGCGTGCATGGCTACGTCCAATTTGATACACCTCATTTACATCGTGTAACGATCTACTAAATAATAGCTTAAGCTACGATTTTTCAGATTCATAACATTATTTGTTACCAACCTACAGAGCTATTCACTACGACCAAAAAAAGTAACTATACTTCATTTCTTGAATCGAGCTAATAGGAACAAAAATAAACGCACGTGATTGGTCGTCGAAAATAATTGTATTTCTCGTGATTGGCTAGATTTTCAAATCAATTGTCAATAGTCAAATCTAGCCAACCCAATGAATTTCGACGACCAATCACGTGCGATTATTTTTCTTCCTATTAGCTCGATTCAAGAAATGAAGTATAGATAAAACTCAAGTAAGAATAAGAAGAATAAGAATAAGAATATCTTTATTTTATTTTTATTTTTATTTTCTGGTATAAGTAGGTAAGGTAAGTATACTATTTCAAGCAAATTGATGCTGCTGTGTCTTCTGCACTTTTGGTAGAACACGAGCACACAAGGCATCTATTTACCTAAACTAAGAATAATGTAGGTACCTACTAAAAAACCTACTTCGGTCTTTAAAGTATGAGTCATGTTTAGAAAATAAAGTACAACAAAATCCAATTCACAAATCATATAATTTAGATAAAAAAATCATAATATATAATTTTAATATTTTTTAATATCATTTCAAAGTTTCATAGTGGTTGCCTATTCTGTATAATGCAATGGTCGTTGAGTTGAGGGATAAGATTAATAATGGCCACCATGACCGCCTGAGCTGCCTCGGCTGCCACCAATGCTTCCTTGACTCCCATATCCTTGGCTACCATGGCTGCCACCCTGGTTTCCCAGCCCACTGCTGTGGCCTCCGCGACCACCCTGGCTACCGCCAAGACCTTGACTGCCGTGGCTACCACCTCCACCACCTTGATTGCCGTGGCTCCCACCTCCAAGACCTTGGTTGTCGTGGCTACCGTAAGCGAAGGTCATAGCCACTAAAGCTAGAACCACGCCGAGGATGAACAAAGTCTGAAACAAATTATATTATTTTAGGTACTAAGGTACTACGAGTCGTATCCTAAAAATCATACTAATATTATACATATTTGGTACATTGTGCCTAAGTTCATTGATGCACGGCCGAATTCGATCCCACGACTTTCGGATTGAAAGTCGAGGTATTAATCCACTTGGCCAACACCGCTTTTTTAATAGTTAAGATTTTATTTGAACTTTTATTTATCTATGTAAACAAATGTTTTTTAGTTGGGGTTCATTTTTTACCCATGTATTTGAGTCAGATTAGGTATCTAGGATAACCTTGTCTAGTAAGTTGATGGGTATTGTAGAAATTTACAGGATTCATACAGTTGAGTACATATTTAAATATTCGGCATTTGTATAAATATACTGGCCAATAAAGTTGAAATTATACATACATATTTAATTTAAAAAATTAAACACACATATGTGTATGAAAATTACTTCAATTTACTTTTTTGATATAAAATTGAGTGCGTCATCGAGTATGAAGGTCTATAATTTAATTAATTAATTTAATTTAATCTATAAATTAGGGAATTAAAAAAAATCTTGATTTTTCAAAGAATAATATAAAAATAGGGATAACAAAGTAAAGCTCATTTAGGTCGTCAATGTGTTTACACTATAAAACCGCTAAGTGATTTAAGATTTATGTAAATATTGAAATGCATACATACCTACTTACTTAGATATTCCTAAAATAATGTTTACAAACCTTGATAGAAGCCATGGTTAGGATGTACTGTTGACTGTATTATTTTCAACTCATCGGGAGCTTATATACTAGTTTCTAGACAGAAATTTATTCGTATATTTTCCAAGAATATCTTGATTAATGCAGTAAACATTGTGTATGTGATCTCAACATTTTTAATTTTATTGTTATATTATTTTAGCTCATTGCTCAGTGTAAAACAAAGGCTTCCATTCAACAGGTTTTTCTTTCTGAGAGCCGACCACCAATCGATCCTTTATTATCGTTAAATGCTGGGAAAGGGATAACTTACTTCCAGGTAATCTTCACAAAATCAAAGTAGACGTGACTCAGTTATGACGAAACCTGCTGCTTGCTAAAGCAATTTCATTTCAGCTAATTTCTATTATCCATTTCAAATGAATTTCGCCAAAGTTAATTAATCAATTATAAATAACAACGTTATTCAGAGTAATATAATAAGTATTATGATATACGTGCCTATAAAGGAGTCTTTATTAATAGTTTGAGTACCTCAGTCTGTTGCATGGTACTTAACAACAATGTGAGAAATTGATCAACGTAACTTTACATAATATGCTTAACAATGCTACCAAAATTAGCCACAATAATATTTGTTTTAGTTATTATTCTATGCATCTCAGAATTTATAAAAAGTCAATATTGTTCAAATTTTCCAAGGAGTGACTAATTTTAATTTGTTGAATTGAGATCCGTGTTGTTCTAATGACTGATTCAGAAATTATACATTTACCTACCTATACTACTCCATGTCTCAATGGACTGGAGACTTTGAAACTGGAGTAATAAGTACCTAGGTGCCTAGCTTACAAGGCTACAGTACTACGTTATTGGGCACCTAGAAATCTATCTGTCTTGATTTTTGGAACACACAACCACTGCGAGTTTGTATCGATTCAAATTTGATGCAAACGCGTGGTGAACAAAATGCAGGTGTCCAGCTCTGACCGTCCACACTATCTTCGCGTTGGTTGTGTGCAATTTTCATTCCAAAAACAAAGCGTGCCTATGTTCTTGGTAGTGTATTCTAATGAGACTACGTATAACCCGTTTAATACGATCACGCTTAATACGATTTCACGCATAATACGCCGCTTTACGCCAGTCCCTGCAACTTGAGACAAATTTTACATTTCTTAACGCTTAATACGATCGTCATCCCGTTTAATACGCCTGCCCGAACGCCCCGCCCGCACTTTTGTTTGCCCCGATCGTCATTTCTTGACTTGTCGCGCGTACGCTCTGATTCTTTTGTAATAGTGCATCATTTGTTTGTTACAATACGATTACAATTAAGCGAAAGGCATTGTCACTTCAAGAAAAAATTTAGATATTGAAAGTTGTATTGTAAGTGATAATGATTTAAGACGCTATGTTGCTTCTTTGGATCAAAGTAAAGACGCACTGCAAAAGTTGAATTATGTTGAAAATCTTTTAATTGCTAATGCATCAAAATCTTTCTGTCAAACCAATATAAGTGATTATTTTAAAAAAAATTTTGAATGTATAGTCGACAAAGAAATAGGTTTACCACTCTAAGGCTGAATATCATTTGCACGTACAAAACATCAAGGGCTATTTTCGCTTGACAGATTGACCTGCTACGTCAGAATCTGTCATTCAGTAATCCTTAGCGAATAATGATGTTACTGGGAGATGTCATCAAAAGTGGTAAACCAATTTCTTTGTCGACTATACATATGCAAATTTAAATAATAAGAACAAAATACAAAATAATGTAGTACGTTCGATTTATTTTCCCTATCCCGCATAATACGCTTTCACGCTTAAGACGCGTTTTTGGTGGGGTCCCTGAGAAATCGTCTTAAGCGGGTTTCACGGTTTTTTAGTACCTATAGACATTTACTTACTTCAAAACAGATTTCAAATCGTGAGTATGAAATAAACAATACCAAGGAAATAAAAAATAATGGCTTCAATTAGCGCGTTGAATCGGAATTTAAAATCTTGAGGCAATATTTTCCACTACAAGATGTAAATAGTACCTATCGTTTTGATTTACAACTCATGGTAACCATACAATGTACATACCCTATTTGTATATAGATCTACATCTATTGTTGTATTGGTTTTGTAGGAATTTTATGACTTCGTAAGTATCTTATACAATTTTATTCAAGTACAAAATTCAAAATTGAAGACTAAAATTTACTTTTGTTTAATTAGACAAAATTCCAGCTAAACCAATATTCCACTGCAGATGCGAATTAACTGCATTACCATAATTATATTTTAATGTTTAATAATGTTCATCAAGATAAATACAGGTAGATACCTAGTATAAAAAAATGCGAATTTTAATTTAGCTACCTATAGTTTTAATACTATAGTCTCTTTAACTTCTGTTTACACCTTATAAAGTCGGTGGTAGGTTACTTATGTTTTAAGCATGTAAACAGAAGTTCGGGAAGATATAAGATACGACGTCCTGGCAAGTCTCAATAACCGATCTATCTCAGGTTTTACTTACTCTCGCTTTTTCTTCGCAACTTCTGTTTACACCTTATAAAGTCGGTGGTAGGTACTTATGTTATAAGCATGTGAACAGAAGTTCGGGAAGATATAAGATACGACGACGTCTTGGCAAGTCTCAATAACCGATCTATCTCAGGTTTTACTTACTGTCGCTATTTATTTGAGTAGGAATGGAAGATTTGTCAAATATCTACTAGCACTAAGGAATATCAAAGATAGATAGATTTTCAAGACTGGTGTTAGAGCCATAACAATACTAATCATAACCAGAGGTTGCTACAAACTAATAAATCATAGTTTTATTAACTATTGGGAAATTTCCTAGGATAGGAATGGAGCTTTAATAAAATACAAATAAAACACATTTTTACAACACAACTTTAACTATTTAATTCTTATAAACTGGAGCATACTCAGCCTTATTCTCCTTTTTAATATGACCATATCCGGGAAACACTATAGGGTGATTGTTAGGCTCATAGGGCTGATTAGCAGCTGCGTATGGGTTTGTATATAATACATACGGATTATATACTGGTAAATACGGGTTTCCGTAGAACCCAGCTTGAAAGTAAAATTTGTCATCTTTTGGGTCTTTCTTGATTGGTTTCAGACGGTCAATATATTCCGGAATCGGGTGCCAATCACAGGGTTTAAAATGTTCTTTCTCTTCATGTTCTTCAATTTTATCTTTATCAAATCCTTGGACACTGATTAAAAGCACAGAAAGGATAAATAGAAGATACATCTTTCAGCAACACAAGTAGACGAATGGCGTGTGCAAGAAAGAAGGCTTTAAATATGTCTATTTGAAAAGTATTTTAAAGTTAATGGTTTGCAATTACAGTTATCAGTAAAGTTTCTATGTCCGCTCAAGTGAAAATGACTACGAATAATTGCTACTCTGTTGTTGAAAGATCTAGGTCTCAAATGATTTAGGTTTACGATGTTGTAAATGTTATTTTCAACAAATGGTTACCATCAAAGTTAACTAGAAGACACAAAAATATATATGGTTTTTGTCATGTTGAATTTTGTTGTTGTATAATTCAGATTCTTGGAAATAAATTTTTTCATAATATCTGTACAGCTGTTTCATATTATCAAAAGTAGCTAATGAATAATTCAAGGTAAGTACTGAATGCTAAATGCTACGCCGTTTTATTCTTACCAAGTGCCTACGAGAATCAAGTAAGCAATCAAAATCATAAACCTTACCCCACTAATAGTCTGAACTGTTTTAGCAGGCTTTTAGTTAGACTTAGACGGTTTTGCATTGCTATTGCTACCGCCAAACTAAAAAACCCGACTTAAGTCACCATTAAGTAGTTTTACGATGAGGAAAATATATGTGTAGTAGTGATCATTGGTCTAGCTAGGAAATGCCATAATTTGTTATTACCTCAGAAAAATAAACCAATTGGATGCATGAAAAGTGCCTTCCGATATTTGAGCAGCAAATGATTATGATTGCGAGTATTGAAACACAAGTAAAATAGGAACCAAGTAAGTTTGTTATTATATTGACCGTTTTAACAGATACATACTTAAATAATAAAACTGAAATGTCCATTAAGTTTTATATTCAACATTAAAAAAAGACATCGTTAACAAGATTGAAACAACCACACATCTAAAATAGTAAAAAACGATACACAAGTAAATAAAGTTATCTGGAGTTACACAGAAATAACAAAAATATTATGGCATTTTTAAGATATCTAACGAAAACACTGCACTTTTTTAACAGACTAAACTAAATATGACATTCGTTATGACCCAACACATTCATTCAAAGTTATTCTTCTTTGTTCGGGTACCATGGTATGTTGGAAGGAACGTTGTTGAAGTAGGACTGCGCCTCCTTCCACCAGTTGGTTTCTGGGAAGCCCTGGCCCATGCTGCCGAACCACGCGCCGAAATCCGGCATAGGGGATTTGTTGGTAGTCTCTTCAGGTTCAGCATCTACCTCTTTCTCGACTTCCTCTCGTTTGAACCTTGCGCAATGGATTGCGCTGATGATGCAGAAGGCTAGGATGAAGTGGGCGAGACGCATCTGAAATGTAATATGACAGTTAACATATTAATTTATCAATGGCACAGTATTTATGGTGCCCCTATTCTTCGCGTATAAAGAAAATTCCAACCGATTTAATGATAGTTTGAAAGCCTATGCCCTGCAGTCGGAAACATAAGACTAACAAATAAATAAAAAATAAATAGTTTAATATTAGTGTGATTGATAGTTAAAAGCTGAAGTCCCAAGTCAAATCTTGTATGGGTAAAATAGTGGTGATAATTATTTCAAAAATATATAAAAGAATTTGCAATAACTACTCTATAATAGAAATAATCACACTATTTAACTATACCTACATTTTGTTCGTAAATGAAAAAATGCAAAATAATGCTTGTTTTTAGAATTCTTACCTTTCTTGTTTATTCTAAACTCGAATATGCATTCCATTTTTTCAGCTTCTGAATTTATACAAAATGATATCTATTTATACATTGTAATAATTTAGAGCAAATAATTGGTGTCACTGATAATCCTAAATTACTTGCAGTACCTGCAGGGCGGGGTAATTAAATGTTATCAGTTCTGACAACTTCCTGTGTCAGTTTTAAAATTATTTTAAAATTTCTATTATATGAGCCGTTGGGATATTGATTATAATTGAAATGTTGTATTTTTCCAATTTTGTCTGAAAAAAAGGACAATATTTTTAGTTAAATTTCCAGAATATTCACATATCATCATCCTCAATCGTCATCATTTTCGAGTGAGGAAGCGAAATTGACTAGATGGTAGTCGCATCAAACGATGCCGAGCTTTTGGAGTAGGTATGAACTGTTTGGAGCGAAACTCAGTCGAAAGGGTTTCGATGCGTTCTTCTCCAGAACTTGTACACTGATTGGAGAAGTGAGCATTCTATATTTGATAGGTTGCAAGCCCATCGTCACTATGAAAAAGCTTACTGATTTCATACCGATGTTTTTCGTCTTCGCATAGCCCGTGTTAGGTGTGGTGCTCTTTGGCAGAAACATGTCGGAACTTGGATAAAGAAAAAGAAAGAGATTCTATAATTTTTTATCAGCAGGCTATCTATGCAGATAGTTAAAGATCATTTCAGCCAGATAGACCACGTTACTACGTGATTTATAAGTCCAGTAATGCAAGAAAACTGCTTATAAAGCGTTGTCAAATTCTTTAGTTATTTCTTTGTAATTTTGTGCTGAGATATGAATAAACTGGTGACCACGATATTTCTGGTAATTTCCGTAAATTTATTTTATTCGTGTTCTTGTTAATTGATTGCGTTCTATTTTTCAATGATTTCATTCATCTTCTTTACAAAGTAATGATTCATCAATAAACTGATTGTATACCTAGTATCTATCACTATCACTTGTAGGTATTGTAGAACTATTTTGTAGAATTTGTAGAGTCATGTATTACCGGTACCGTGTGAATGTTCGAAATGTACAAAATTGCGACTTCTTTCTTAGGCATTTTTATAGTTTCTAACTCTATCAAAAGATGCCTTATAAGGTTTTGTAAAGATATTAAAATATAAATATAAAAAGAATAAAAACATGGTCAGTTTAATTTTTAATAAATTATCTAATTAACAATATGTTTGGAACTTACACACATAGGTATTTACAAATAACTTTTTACGCCTTTTAAATTATTTAAAAAGGTAAAAATTAAAAGTGCTTACATCATATTTTCTACCACGATTAAAATAACAGTATTTGAGAACTGATGTGGATGTCTTCAGGACTTATGAATGCAGTCGTGTATTTTATATTTATTATTTATTATTTTAGGTATTTTACTTTATTTTCAGGTTATCTTCATACATTCCTTAATACCAGCCGAAGCGGCTAGGGAACGATGGAAACGAGACACAATGAGTAATTTCATAGACACTGTGAAAGACTTGGGGAACAAAGTTGTGGTGTCCGTACAGAATGCCGGCGTGAGCATGAAGTCAATCATGAGCAAAGCTGGAAGGTGGTTTCAAGATAACTTTGGTTAATAACTAGTTTTCGTTTTAAAAAAAGTTGTGACCGTTACCTACATTTCATTGTTATTTTTAACAACCTTCTATTAGTAAATAAAGATTAAGAAACTTTGTTCCATAACTTAATTAGTAAGAGGGCTAAGGCGAGGTATTTTAGGATCATGGTAAACGTACCTATACCAAAATGAAGGCACTACGGTGGTAATCTCAATCCGAATAGATTGAGACTTGTCGATTTTTTTAATGTTATTTAGTAGCATAGTGTTTATTAATCAACACCATACGTAACAATTATAATCTACGTTCGTTTTTAACGGTTCACTTTTTTAAGAAAAAAAACCTAATCATAGTATAGAATGTCAGAATGTAGAGTACAATAATAATGCAAAACGACGTAATTACATACTGTGGTTGTGTGTGGTTACTGGCAAAATGTGGTTATACCGATAATGGTGAAGCCTTGATTTACTATTGTATATTTACTACAAGTTGTTTTCTGTCAGTTCAGTAAAATACTCGTATTAGAAAAGGTTAACAATTATAGATCCTAAAATCGTATCCACCGGCTAAATATACCCGATGGTACCAGATCTACGATACTTATTATTTTGCTGATTATAATAACTAAATTGTTTTAAATAGGCTTATAATTAAAAATAAATAAGTAATTTATTGCATTAATAAGATTTCAGTTATAAGTAACTTTGTTTATGTTGCTTAAAAATACAAAATGCATCTACAGAAGTTACATACGAAACCTGTTTATAATTTAACAAAATTAAACAAAAAGTTGTTTATCTTAAAGATAAAGAAGTTTGTGAATGTCTACATTGTCTACACAGATAATATAATACTGTACATGTCGATAAGGAAAATTGTTCACGTTGAGTTCCTTAAAAACTATAACCGTAACATGCCGAAAACAGATTTTTATTCTTAATTTTTATACCTTTTCTTCTGCTGATGTTCTTTATTATTTTATTATTGAAAAAGTAGAACAAGGGTACCTAGTTAGGTTTCTGAAGTATTTCTTAATTCTTTAGCAAAGACTTTATATCACTCAAATTTAATATTTAATTTTTTTAGGTATGTTTATATTTTATTACAGCTTAAATCTATGAATAATACAGCTTTAGGAGAAAACCTTAGCAATGCCAATCCGACGTCGCTTATCAGCACTTGTCTGCCACGCTCAATAACTGTAGATATAAACGGACCGTAGATATATAGGTTGTCTAGAGGTCTCCTTTCATTATACTTTAACAGCGGTCAACGTTTTTTAAAAATACAATGTAACTAAGAATGTAAACATTTCTCAGAATACGCACTTGGCATTGCTGTCTGCTGTCGCCTCCGGCCCATTATTCAATTCGCACTTATTGGGGAGAGCCAAATTGTCGGATGCAGATGAGGTACCTTGGAGTAACTAGTGTGCCCAAATTATGGTACGTACGAATGATAATAAAGCTGCGCTCACAATAATAAGGCGGTCTTGAAGCGAGATAGACTATAGTGCAGGTTTTGATTCTAAGGTTGATTACTCATTTTAGTTCTTATCACTACTTACATACAAACTCAAAACTGTGAGGGAAAACATCGTGCAAAAATGCTCAGCTTAGTCTGCACCACTCGTCTGACTTTACAGTATTACGATGGTACGATGGTTGCGTTACTGGACTAGGCTAAATTTTTCCAACTACCTATGTCAAAGACATCTTAAATCATCTTGTACGTCTGCATCTGTATGTGTGGTACTAATCTATATTATGTGTCTTTATATTATTTAAGATAGCTTAAGTGTAATGATTTGATAGATTTATTAAATAGGTAGGTATATAATTTATAATGGTCCTGGATTTTCGATGAATATTCTTACGTGCAATGCAAAATCTATATATGTCAACTGAAAACCTATAATAGCTCAACCTAAGTGACACATTTAGTTACAAGTAATGCTCAAATACCTACTCAAATGATAATTAAATATTTTAGGCCGTTACTTAGGCCCCGGTCTCGAATTCTGCGGGCAGCGGGGCGGGAGCGGGCGACGAGCGGGCAATGAGCGGGCAATGAGCGGGCGACGAGCGGGCGACGAGCGGGCGACCAGCGGGAGACGAGCGGGCACTGACAGTCCGCGCGTCATCATTGTGTAGTGTTGTGCGGATAGATAAACCAAATCTCATTTTCTATTCCTGGTTCGATGTTTTTGATAAAGTACCTAAGTACTTAGAAATGTAACTATTATTACTATTATTACTATTAAAAAGAGATAAATTAAAAAGAGATCGAAACTAAAACCATTTTAATTACAACAATTTTGATTTACGTTTTTCATTTGTATGTTTTTCCTGTGAACAATTTGTTTGGTTCATTAAGTATTCACGTACAGATGAACAATAACTCTCACATTTAAACAAAAATAAAAAAATAAATTGTATGGATTCAATTCAGTCTCGCTCGATCCCCTAAACCATGAATAGGTACAACACTACACCGCGTAATCTGTCCGTCTTGCCAACTGTACCATCATCTTAGTAGCTATATCTTTTGCAAAAAGTTTCCAGATAACCATATCAATCATCATCATCATCATCACGTCTAGATTTGTTGCATAAGTAGGTACTTGTGGTCGGTTATATATTAGGTAAGTACTTATGTAAAAAGTATTTATTTGTTTTTGCAGTTGACTTTAAATATGTTTTTTTATGATTGTTTTGAAATTTTTGGACATGAATGTTTTAATAATAAATTAGGTACCTAATACAATAGATACAATAGATACGTAACTAAATTGATATAAACTATTTTAAGAATATAATATTTGCATGTTATGAAATTATGACAAATACCTGAATATTATGAACTAGGTATATACCTAATGAAATTTTACACACACCTGTATGTAAATTACCATATTCAAAGCAAATAAATGATTTAGATTTAGAAATATGTAGGTAGTTTAAATCAAAATATAAAAAATCATTGACGTCTTTTTTCAAAATAATTTGCTTGAATGGTTGATTTAGTGGAAAGTTGCTAGAAAAATTGATCAATCGTCTAGCTACAATTTATTGAAATAGTTGCTGATGGGGGTATAAAAATTGCTAGAACTAGCTATGAAGTTTCATAGTTGGCAATGGTGACTGTCAGTGCCCGCTCCTTGCCCGCTCGTTACCCGCTCGTTACCCGCGCCGCCGCCGCCCCGCTGCCCGCAGAATTCGAGACCGGGCACTCACCATCAAGCAAGTTAATTTTTGACAGGATTAGTATGGACAATTAATGTCAAATTATGACATGGATAAGTACCACTTACTTTAATTAGCGTTTCAGTATCCCGACGTGAGTGTCTCATTATAAATTAATTTAATTATCTACAAAAAATAAATAATTGGATCAAATAAAACCAACAAACAGGTTACAACAGCAATCTCCGAAAATAATACGTATCTAATTCAACATGTTTTTTATAACCATTGTATAATGTTGAAAGGTGCCATTATAGTTATTTGTCACTCACTGCCCTTGTGCGTCACCTATTGTCCTGCAATTTTGTCTGCTTGCTTGATTACAAGCGTGAATCAAATACAGACCTTCCTGTTGGACCAATGAGTCCAGTAAGAGACACCGAGCTGATCACACATCACACATCAACAATCGTTTGGGAATAAGAACAAAGAAGAGAAATATGGACCATCGGCTAATTAGTTTCTTTGTTATTGTGAGTATGTTTGGTTATGCTTGAAAGTTAACAGCATAAAAAAATGTGTACCACTAAGGAGGAATTGAGTAAGGCACCGTTACACCTAATATCTAAATAATTTTAAATAACCGTGTGTGCAGTCCGGGATACATTTCTATGAATTTATATACGGAAGCTGTACGTGTCTTTTTCCCATAAATAACGAACAAAGTGTTCAAAATAGCCTCTGTGTGTGTGTCTTACATCGGCTTCAATCATCATTGGCCTGGGATTCCATAACCTACTTGTACATACTTAGTACTAAGGATAGCATCATCTTTAGTTAGTTTAATTTAAGTTTTGGCGGCATCAGAATAGCCAGTATTATCTACATATTTTCCAAGTTTCAGCCAAATCCCTTCTCTCCTTGAATAATATCCTGGGACATTCCTAGGCGCGAATAATCATCGAATTCAAGGAGCTCATTTTATTTCTATGGAACAATGCATTGTATTTCTTGATGTTGCACAATACTGAAATCAGCAAGTCAGTTCCAAGTAATTCCAAGATATCATTCACTAAAACTGCAGTTACTATACTTTATATTACAAGTTTAATGGAAAGCCGCTAAATCTCAAATAATACTTTGTTGTATTAACTAAAAAAATATTTGCTAATTATACTTTATGTTCATTACTTACTCACACATATCAGCGGCTTCACTCGCTTGCTCGTGTGTTCCTTGTCCAGATAAAAATTGGTTTCCAAGCGATTTGCGGTCAAGTGAGGGCTTATTCCCAAAATAGTACAAAGGATACTATTCTTACATAACCTTTATAATAATAATGTTTATAATAATGTTGGTTTGTTTGTATGTATGTTTGTTTGACAGAGGTAATCTCCGTAACTACTCAGCCGATTTCAAAAATTCTTTACCGACGTGTAGAACGGACTGTCGAACAGGCTATACTTTATCCCGGTAGTTTTATTAGTACACCCGTAAAGCCGGAACGTGTAGCTAGTCGGATTATAAAATTGTCGTAGGCTAGGCATTTCATTTTACTTAATGACTTATACAATAAACACTGGTGATATACCTACTTATTCAATCTTACAAAGCTATCACGAGGAATGCGAGGAAACTCAAATAAAGCAACATAATAAAATCTTTGTGTTTATGATCACCCTGTAGGTATAGAATTTAAATCGCAATTGTTGTTCTACATAGTTTTCAAATGCAGCTTCACGATTAATGTAATTACGATAAATTTTCCATTAACAGTGCATCATTGCGTCGGCACTGGCGATGCCCGAGTCGGCTCGCGAGCGCCGGGACGTGATGGACTCCGTGAAGGATGCCTGGGGAGGCGTCGTGAAGACCCTCAGTGACGCTGGTGATGCAGTCGTCCACGTCTTCAAGCCCACGGAAAAGAGCACGATTGACAAGATGGCTGACGGGATCAAAAGCCTAACGCAATAACCGGTATCATTGCAATCGGTTACATCATATCGACTATGCAGCTGTTTTGCCAGCGTGGTACATTGTTTGTGTGAACTAACTTATTAATTTGCTTTTGGATTTAAGAATTTAACACAATGTATATTTGTTTATGTTTTTATTAAAAATATCCAAAAATAGTACACTCAGTGCATTTTTGTTCTAAAACTGTTGCAAAATATTATGTATTGAGGTCGGTTAGACGTCGGAATGGTATGCCGCGGGCGCGGGGCTGTCGACCTCATAGATTCCATCTTTATAATAGGCTTCTACTCCGTCGCTGAAAACATCTATGAGCTTTTCCGTACTGGGAGAGGTAGGCGCTGGACTCTCCGGGTAGTCGGGCCTACTCCCGTACTCCTCATCTCTTTGTCTACGATGAGAAGGCAGGATCAAAACCCCCGCTGTGATTTCCTTCTCCACATCATCCTGGTTCATAGCCAGCATTTGATTTTTATACCGTATATCTGATATGTTGTACTGGTAATACTCAGACTTGTGGCGCTCTCGGACGAACATGCAATAGGCTATCCACGCAAGCACTAGACCAGCCTGTGGAAAACCGCGCCGTAAATACTAGTCATACATATCTTGTACGGAAATGTGTGCAAAATGTAAAACCACTCACCAGAACGAGAGCACATATGAAGCCGACGATGTACACACCCATTTTATCGATTAATTTTTAAATATCTGAGACGAGTGCTGCAAACGAGTTAGATTGGAGTAGTCGCCGGAGATCGCAGCAAATGTCGCATTCAATTAGTGGCAGTCGGTACTTGGGGGTCTGTAGCGAATGATGTCATAGGGAATTGAAGGAGCCAATGAGTACAATGGGGCTATTTTAGTGCGGAATCAGGGTAATGCGGGTTCACAAGTGTCAAGTATAGCTGGGTACGTGTGCACTGGATTGGACCTACTATGCGGCTGTGCCTTGGATTACTGCGTACGGCTGTGGTTTGCGTTCCATCTGTGTCATCAGAGTGAATACAGCTCCAATCAAGCGTAATGTTTCTGCATCCTTTCAACTGCATAGGAAGAGACCGTTTTATTTGTATGGGAAACGAGTACGTTACGTAGTGTCAACGATTTACTATACAATGCTAGCGGTTTGTGCATTATTATGCAAGATTGTTATGATTACGTTGTTTTTCAAAATGTCATATAGGTAAACTATTTGTATATAGGCTAGCTGATGCATTTCCTTATTGTCCTATTTCTATATTTTGTAGGTAAACCTGGTCAGGGTCTTTGATCTACGATAGAGTGCAATGTCTTAAACTGTGAGATTTATGTATTGTTTCTATATGCGTTATATTGCTACCAAGTAGTAGGTTCATATCGTAGTCTAAATCCTTCTGCCGAAATGATGCATGAGGTCAAATCAATCGCTAACGCTCTTGACCTGATTGAACACAAATGATGAGTTACATTTGTAGGTAAGCTACCTAGCGTTATCTGAAGGGTCATTATATTTTGTATTCCATATGTTATATTACACTTTAATAGCAATTATGATAAATCTGGTAGGTGCTCGAATAAGTTATAAAAAGACAATAATTACCTCTGCAATGAATTCTCTATCTCAGCTCTGTGGCAGAATTGACGTGCTGCAGAACAGCATGTTCCTAGATCGATGTGTGTCAAGGGCACAAGTCTGTTCCCAAAATACATAATGTGTACTTTGAGACCTTGTTACTGAATGTATTAAGTACTTGCTTTTGGAATTCTTTAGTCAAAACTAGGTCCAGTGGAACATAGACCATTCTCCATTTTTTGAAGTCGGTTCAAAAGTAACGAAAGGTTTGAAATCTGTCGCGTACAATACTATTTATATTAAAGTTTGTTTGTGTCTGATATCAGTCAGTATCCGTGCCTTGGACGTCTTAAATTAATAATGAGTGTCTGACAATTTAAGGTTATTGAACCTATTTTTATTTATACATATAAATAAAACACACTTTAATTAGAAGTACTTATTTATTTTTTAAAGTCAGGAGACTAGAGCACGATTAAATTGGTCAGCTACATAGATCCTGCAAAAAAAATACATTGCATTAAAACATCTATCAGTTTACTTCATGTTTCTACATTTCACAACTTCAAAAAATACTTACCTAAAAGTAGTTAAGTCACTCGGCATAGTGTTGAAATAATTAATACGGTACAGCGCCTGCAACAAATACATTTTCTAGTAACGACGTAAAATGAGATGAAAAAAGTCTAATTGTTTTTTCGGTTAGAGCTTAGGTACAATACATTTTTCGAAAGAACAGTCACTGCGCGATTAAATGTAGCGCGTCACTTTTGCCCTCTAAGCTTTTGCTCGAATACTCTAACACTAATTATAAATTTAAGGCCGTATTAACCATTATGGAAGTGCTTTTTGGACAGATTTGTATGGAAAAATGTCAATTTATGCCACTTATGCTATGCAAAGCGTGCAAGGGGAGTCTTGCTAGTTCTATACAAACGCGCAGTCAATGCTTCTTCCAAAAATGTAATGTGTGTGTGTAATTAGGTTCTTACTTATTGAACGCGTAAATCGAATCTGTAGAATGTAGGTATCGTAGTATTAGTAGTACGAGACAAAGATAACAGAACAAAGGAGTTGTGCGTGCTTCAATAAGATCTTTCCGGGATGTGATCAAATTCTTAATAAAGTCATATCGAAGTACAGAATCTAGACTAGTGATAACATACCTATTAATATTAATTAGCAATGTGCATCATTGTTGTGATATCCTTTCACTCTTGGGGTCACACAGAACAAAAATCATGAACTACTATCTGTTTCAATTTATAGAGGAGGTGACGCCTCGGAAAGCGAGATTGAACGTTTATTTTCTAAGGAGACTTAATTACATACAACCACTCGCATTAAGTACATTTACGTATAATCACTTAAATGATTAGGAAAACAGTTATTTAAATGTTTTAAAGACAGGTTATTCTATACATTATAATTTTCGATAAAGATGATTAGGAACAGCAAAACGCAACAGATGCAATATCTGTTAGGAATATGAAGACTAAGTAATCTGTTATTGACTATTTACTGATCCGTTTTGGAATTGTTAGCGATGCCTAAATTTGAACGCAAGGACGGAGTTAAGTAGGTATATTTGGACAGGACTGATTTAACCTTGTGTTATCATTATGTTAACTTACCGCCGTTTGCCACATTCACTGAAACAAAAAAAATAGAGCGTAATTTACGCAGGTTTTGTTCAAGTCGATGGTTACTAACCTACTAATATTCAAAATACGAAAGTTTGTAACTATGGATGGATGAATCTTTGCTACTCTTTCATGCTCAAACGGCTGGACGGATTTGAATAATTTTAATTTGGTACCGGGATAGCTTATATCCTGGATTAAGAATACTGGAATAAAAGTAGCCACATAGGCTACTTTTAAAGGGTAGTTAACAATAAATGTTGTTTATCTTTACTAAAACTATTGAGTAACTCACCTCCACCGTAGGGGCCGCCGGCGTTTTCAGCTACGTTCACTGAAACAAAACATGTACCTTGGTCATACTGGATCTAAAGGCTTCCTAGCCCGAGTCTATCTAATAATGATAGAGTATGGATGTTTGAATGTTGGTGTGAAACTGAAAATGATGAAAATCTTCTGTATCGATAGATAATATTATGAATTTAATACGCGATTAAGTCCCGTTAATATTTATAAATATCGATAGATATGTCTGGACTATTAGCTATTTCTTCTATCCTACTATTATTATAATAGTGAAAGTTTGTGGGGATAGATGGATGGATGTTTGTGACTCTTTCACGCAAAATCTAGAAAAAGGATTTGGTTGTAACTTGGAGTTTAGTTTAGTTTATGACACGGAATAACCTTAGTCTCTTGATCAGGAATGGGTATGTTCAATAATATTATAGTTTCTTTAGTAAAATAACTTACCACCACCGCCATAGCCTCCGTTAGGGTTTTCAGCCACGTTCACTGAAACAAAAGGTAGAGTTATAAAGATTTAATTTGTTTATGGAAAAGAATAGTTGAAGTGAAGGAAGTAATGTCTGTGTGTCTATCTGTGGCACCGTAACTCATAAACGAGTAGACTGCTTGGTAAGTAGCGGTAAAAATATTTATTAAAGACGTTTACAAAATATTAAGTTTGTTATAAATTATGTGAAAAATGCAAAACAGAAAAAAAAAAAATTCAAATATGTACTTGATGTCAACTTAAAATAATTGTCTTGAACCTTTCTATATAATCATAGGCTTACTTACCGCCAAGCCCAGTGCCATCAGCTACTTGCACTAAAATAAAAATTGAATTGTATTTTTAGTAAGTGCAAAACCCACCTAAAGCTTTACAATGAAAACAAAATGAGAATAAAAGAAGAAGACGTCAATAAAGAAGAAAAAAACATAATGAGGATAAAGAAGAGACTAAATTGAATTTTATCCAATACCAGTTCCATACATAGCAGTGGGTGAAGTCAGGCTCCAGATGATAATGATGACATGCAAATACAAGCACTTAAGCAGAACTTATCATTATGGTTTATCTGTTTCTGGTCAAGTATATGAAAATTTCAGACATCGAATAAAAATAGAATCTATTTTGCTTTATCGAAAAGTCCCAGTGAGATGTAATTTTTTTTCTTACCACCGCCATGTCCTCCGCCGTTGTTATCAGCGATTTGCACTGAAATGGATAATAGTCATGCATTTCTTTTGTTAGATCTCTGAAGTGTGCCTATGCCTATAACACAACATTTTTGGGTATATTTTACTTTATCGAAAAATTTATGCTAAATGTTAGTTATTTTCTTACCACCGCCATGCCCTCCGCAGTTGTTATCAGCGATTTGGACTGAAATGGATAATAGTCATGCATTTCTTTTGTTAGATCCCTGAAGTCTGCCTATGCCTATAACACAACATTTTTGGGTATATTTTACTTTATCGAAAAATTAAAGTTATATGTTAGTTATTTTCTTACCACCGCCATGCCCTGCGCAGTTGTTATCAGCGATTTGGACTGAAATGGAAAATGGTCATGCATTTCTTTTGTTAGCTCCCTAATGGCGCATCCACACATGCCGCCGGCTTATGCCGCCGGGTTTCAGACCGCCTTGCCGCTGAATGCAGGCCGCCGGCTTTACCGGCGGTTGCCGGCGGCCTGCAGATGCGGTTGCAATTTTCGCAGTAGTGTTGTGACTTTCGTCGAAGTTAGTCGTGTACGTAGGATTGAAAGATGTTGGACTATGATATAGTTGCGTGTATCGCAAGTGTAGTGTTGTATGTTATTATTCGTAAAAAGAACCGCAAAATCAAACGAAGATATTGGGTCAGACCAAGTCTACGAAATAGGCCTAATGTGTCCCTGATACTTGAAGATTATAGAAAGGATGACATAAACCGAAGAAATATTCGTTAGAAATTTAACACTTTTCTAAGGATCTCTAGTGAAGAATTTGAAATATTACTGAATTTAACTGGACCCATGATATCAAAAACTGACACCCGCTGGAGAAATGCTGTGTCAGCTTCCGATCGACTAGCAATTACTTTGAGATACCTGGCTACAGGAGACTCTTATTTTTCACTCGGTACGCTGTTTAAAGTGTCTCCATTCAGATTTTAAGGTGCATTCTTGTCACTAAGAAATGATAACGCCTTATAAGCAAACCATTTCGGCAATTGAACATCTTCCCGTCCAGATCCACTCCTTTTAGATTCTTCATATTTTCGTTTTTCTCGAAAATAATGGCTGGATAAATTCTTCAGTTTTCTCTCAATTTCTGATAATGCTATGTTGAACACAGAAGCAATATCCCTAATAGCATCATTTCTTTTGTTGCGATTCTTGAAATCCATATGCCTTGGGTTCCACAATGGTTCATTTTCTTGATACTTTTCTATTAATAAAAGTACTGCACTATCATCCCAGTTAAATTCTGTCATTTCGTTATTTACTTCTATGAAATTATACGACAACACTACCACTCCGTATCGAAGCCGCAAGCAAACTGCCGCCGGCAACCAAAAGCCGCGCGTGCCGCGGCTGAGATGCGGCAAATGCCGGCGGCACGGCCGCCGGCCATGCCGCCGGCCGTGCCGCCGGTCATGTGTGGATGCGCCTTAAGGTGTGCCTATGCTTAAAGCACAATATTTTTGAGTCTATTTTACTTTATCGAAAAATCTCAGTTAGATGTAATTTTTTTTCTTACCGCCGCCATGCCCTCCACCGTTGTTATCAGCGATTTGCACTGAAATGGAAAATGGTCATGCATTTCTTTTGTTAGATCCCTGAAGTGTGCCTATGCCTATAACACAACATTTTTGGGTATATTTTACTTCATCGAAATATTTATGTTATATGTTAGTTATTTTCTTACCACCGCCATGCCCTCCGCAGTTGTTATCAGCGATTTGGACTGAAATGGAAAATGGTCATGCATTTCTTTTGTAAGCTTTTCCGACCGTGATGTTGTGTATCATACTTTTACTTATAATTACTTATCTATACTCAGCGGCACAATTTACTGAACACCATGTAGAAGATATGATATATGACTGTTTAACTGATCGCTGTTATCTGCTTATTTTTATACAAAGTTGACGCTCTATTTGATGCATTGCATCCGATGCGTACGATGCCGAAAGGTAGGCGCTTTGTTTTAAGGATCTACATTTTCAAAGAAATTGAAACTATGGTTTTAAAAACAACTGCTAAACTTGAAAACCTATATGTTTTTAAAAAATCTTGGTTAGGCCATGTGGTTGTGAAGGGTTACTTACCGCCAAATTCACTGTCAGCGACTTGTACTGAAATGGAAATTAGTGATGCATTTCTATGATTCGAAAGTTAGTGAAGTATGACATTTTGAATATGAAAACCATAATTCTTAAAATATTTTTTATACTAGATGGTAGTTTAATATGGCATTGAAAAGCGGAGGCCTGTACCCAGCAGTGGGTGAAGTCCAGCTGATGATGATTATGACATGCATGGGTATTTAAATTCGTTGCATGCATGACATGCATTGATTATATTTGTCCCTGTTAAAACACGGCTGTTGAACATTTTCTCTGAAGTAGCACAATATTTTTGAATAGATTTACTTTACTTACGTTAACAAAAATAGCTATTAGATCTGTTGTTAACTCCTTTTTGACATTTTTATAGTCATAGGCTAACTTACCACCAAGCCCGGTGCCATCAGCAACTTGTACTGAAACGGAAAATATTTTTTTGTAAGTACATAATGGCGGTGATTCGGTGGGGCACTGACAAACTAAAAATTCCTAAATTCGAGAGCTCTTATTTCGTTCACAATAAAGTTCAAATCAAATAGACCGTCTGAGTGACAGTTCTAAAATTACGTATTTACGAACGAAATAAGAGCTCTCGAATTTAGGAATTTTTAGTTAGTCAGTGCCCCGCCGAATCACCGCCAATATAATATTAATTCTATAATTGTCTGTTATCTGTTGCAAAACTGTTGGTTTTCTAATAAATAGCTGTACCTTAATTACTTCAATAAAATGATATCATGATTCTTTGCGTGCATTTAATTTTTAATGTTTTTATATTCTTTTATTAGTAACCAATATGTTTTTATTTGTATTTGATGACAGATTAGTATGACAGATAGTTTGATCTAAAAATATTATGAACTTACCACCACCGTAGCCGCCGCCGCTGGGGTAGTTGGCTACGTTTACTGAAACAGAAAGTAAATAATTATGTACGAGTACATTAAAAATAAAAAATAAAAATAAGTCCTACACAACAAAAAAACTGTCTCCTATATGTTTCTCAAACTGTGAAAATGTATTAAACTCATAATTGTTGTGTAGAGTCTGTGGCGTACTTGCCACTCTAAACCTATCGTCTATTGTACACGGCGTTTTTCTGTGTTACCTTCCTCGCGTTACTTACACAAAACAATCATTGTGAATCATTATAGTTTTAATAACATTGGCATTTGTTTATAACGCGATCATAATTAATTTCAAAAAATATACTTTTTAAATTAAAACAGTATTTTAACTATGATTAGATAATTTAATATAACGACCACTAGCCACCATACGGACTCACCTACTTACTTGTGGTAAGTAGGTGAGTCCGTATGTGGCTAGTGGCCAACTCTGACGGAGTTTTTAGACCTGTGTTTTTTTGTATTCCGTTAATAAAAGTTAGATAAATCTGAAAATAAATAAAATAAATAAATAATAAATAAATATCCTTGGACATTCCACACAGCGTCATCTAGTCCCAAGCTAAGCAACTTAATGCTTGTGTTATGGTAACCAGATGACTGATATAATACTTAGATACGATTTTTTTTTGTAAATACATACATGTTATAGATAGAAAACACCCAAACACGGAACAAATATCTGCAGAACATACAAACATTTGTCCCGTAGCGGGGATCGAACCCGCAACCTCTTGCGTCTCAGCCGGGCGTTCACCCAACTGCGCCACAGAGGTCGAGAGGAGGAAAATAGATCACACAAGCCAACGATAGAGTCAGTAGACGATAAATTCGAAATTGCATTATTATTTAGGTACCTACTCTAATTTAATTACCTCACCACATTAATTACAACCACGGTTTTAGTGATAAAATTAATGTTAAAGCCCCTAATACAATACTAAATTAAGTATCTACTAGCCTAGAAAGCTATTGTAGTGGACAACAAGGATAACTGAAAAATAAATATTGACCAACTCGTTTTGACTTATGCCAGTCACCTACGATCAAGTTTTACCATCAAGTTTGCAGCGGGCTTGATGCGGCGGCTTACTCGACGGTCTATTGGCATGGATGTGCATGACAAGCCTACTATATTATAAATAAATAAATATCCTTGGACATTCCACACAGCGTCATCTAGTTCCAAGCTAAGCAACTTAATGCTTGTGTTATGGTAACCAGATGACTGAATAATACTTAGATTTTTTTTTGTAAATACATTGTATACATATTACCTACAGATAGAAAACACCCAGACACGGAACAAACATCTGCAGAACATACAAACATTTGTCCCGTAGCGGGGATCGAACCCGAAATCTCCGCGTCTCAGCTGAGCCTGCGCCCACTGCGCCACAGAGGTCGTCAAATACTGAACATCCGCATCAAACTTGACAGTAGGTACAACTTGATCGTGGGTGGCTGGCATTGTATTACAGAGATGTAGGCACGGTCTAGACACAACAGTCGTAAACGTTGATTTTGTTTTTTAAGGTTTTGTGTGACGCAGATTTCATTTTGATATCGTGCGTCAATCGAGTTATTTTGGTGTAAACTTTAGCAAAAAAGCTGCAGAATTATCAACAATCGAAAAAGTTTAAATAAATTTCCGATCTCACTCAGGGTTATTATATCTTGTTTTGACATTAAAGTAAACACAAATTTACCCATGTTTTTAATCTGTTCTATATACTTAATTCTATACCAATATTATGGACGATACCCATATCGTTCTTGCGAATGTCTTTTTGTTGAGTGATTTGTTTGTTGAGGATAAACTCCGAAATTACTCATGCGATTTCAAATATTCAAAAACGTATAGAACAAACTTTCCCAATTAACATAGCCTATATTTTATCACGGTAAATTCCCGGGTTGAGTACATCCGCGCTAGTAGCGCGCGCGCTAGTAGCGCTCTCGCTCTACCGTCAAGATAGTAACAGGACACTTCTAGATATTTAGGTAGGTACCCACTGACTTTCTTCTGAGCTACCTAAATAAATGCCTCAATTCTAATAAATAGATTTGTTAAACTGACCTTGTGGTTTCGCCGAGGTCACGACGATCATCGCCACAACCGCCAGAAGAATCTAGAGATGATAAAACGACATTTAAATTTTATTTTAGTATCAGGTTTCATCATTATAGTGATAAGATATGATTTGTTCGACAAGTACAATATGCGGATCTAACAAGTTGTTCATAAACAAACTGTTTACTGCGTAATGTACTGGTAAACTAGTTCTTTACACTAATATTTATATTTAACAGAGATATAGGTACGAGTATCTTGGTCAAAATCACTAAATATTACCAAGGACGATTACCTATATCGTCCTTGATATTACCATATCACTAAAACAAGTGACAAAAATATAAAACCGTCTTCAATTTCATAATGTACATTTTTCGGTTCACAACTCTGAAGATCCACACCACATTCTCATCATTTTATGAATCTCCTTGAAAGTGGGTATAATATTTTAAACGTAATATAACTCAATGTTTCAAACATTGAGTTATATTACACAATAGTAATATTATAAGTGTGGTCAATATCTATTATAAAAGGGTCTAAAATTTTGCAGAAAAATCGGTAAAAAATAAGTAATTAAATTAAATACATAGAACTTCCCCCTTTATTTCGGTTAGAAATAAGTTTACCGTACTAACCATAGAACATGATTATAAATATGAAACAAAGTTTCCATAAATAAAATTTATCTTACCGTAAATTTCATCATATTTGAAGATGTTTATTTCCACACGTATTGATTAGTCTTTGCAGTAATTAATGAGGAAAAAATCTTATATACTAAGAGCAGCCAAATATTGATAAAGTGGATGAACTTGGTATGCGAGTCTCTAAAAAACAGTGATTGTGACTGACGGACTTTTCTTGAAACGAAACGAAGTATGATAACGATAATGATATACATAATCTAAACAGCGCTGTGGACATTCTCTCATACATTTAAGATCTTTGAAGATGACTAACAAGGTAGATAAAACGAAATACGTACTTCGAAGAATGTGGAATCACATATTCCATTAGATTAAATCATTTCAGATTATTTCAGCGCGGTTTACAAACGTGCTGCTAACTCGTAGAGTGCATGCAGCAGGCGACTTGCTAAACAAAATACTGCGCATTTTAATTTTAGTAATGGTACTAGAAAGTATTACAAAACCGGAACAATTATTATTATCATATTGATTGAGCTATTATAATAAGGTGAGCTTGTATTATAAGAAATACATGACACAATACCATACAATTATATAACGGACGACATATCTTTGGAACGCCTAGATGTGATGATAACCCTTGGCTCATGGGTATATGAGGGTATCTGTTTTCGGAAGATAAACAATTAGCTTGAATCGGTACAAACGTCTGGACCACTGATTAGCTAAGTTTACTGATATTCTGAAAACAAAGGTTTATACTTTAACTTTAAAGCATAATATTATAGAAAAACCTTCTAAGTTGGCTTTCTGAATTCATGTATGTTATTTGTAATTAAGCTGGTTGTTAATTTGGCTGTATGGTTCTCTATACACATACATAATCGTAAATAAATAACAAAAATCATTTTTAAATAATTGTAAATTGGCGACCGCAATGGTCGCCAATTTAAAATTATTTATTTTTTTGCTTTTAACATAGCTATGTTTGCTAGCCATTTTATTTATTTACGATTATGGTAACGTTAAATAAATAACAGAAAATGAAAACCAGTGTGTTTGTGTCATAGCAAAGTATTAATGATGATTAAAAGAGATCCAAACAGGTACTAAATTCTTGTAGTTTAGCTACAGTTAGAGAATATTCTTATTCATTAATAAATAATAAGAATTTAATATTTCCATAAACCACACTGTTAACTTTTCTAAGGGCTGCGGTAAGTGATCTTTAGATAGCTCAAGTAATACCAGTTGGAAGTCTAAATATTTGTAAATACTTGAATTACTTGTATATTTTCCACATATTATTTACTTTTTTATCATTACATAATGTGTATTAACAACAAAGATCAAGTTCAAGTTACTTAATTCAAATGGTGCACCTCCTTCCACTTGACCTTTACGACCATGACCTTGGGTAGAAATAAGTTTAGTAAAAGCAAATGAGAAAACAGGTTTAAAGATAGCTAGAGAGCAATATCATTTTAAGATCTTGATCTTGAGATGCTTAAGTGATGCCCCAGCCCTGAGGCCGTACTGGAAATCAACGAAAAAGTAGTTTTGTGTTAATTTTTGGGTCAATTTATGTTGGTGAACTGTTACGAATTCAGTATCCACCAAGATAAGCTGACCCCGAAAAGTCAGCGAAATGCCCACGAAACTTGGTTGTCGTTTATCTACAATACGGCCTCTGGATCTACGAATAATTTAACAGCGCCCTTACACAAA
Organism: Xanthorhoe spadicearia; assembly: GCA_947086425.1. NCBI lineage: Eukaryota > Metazoa > Arthropoda > Insecta > Lepidoptera > Geometridae > Xanthorhoe > Xanthorhoe spadicearia. The sequence continues at coordinate 3,977,188 of OX352212.1, forward strand.
TCGGGGTAATTATCACATCATCAACGATATACAGTTTTAGGCACTTTTAACTTCACTCACTCGATCTTTAAGGATTTTAAAATTGATCTTTTAAAAGTTGTTTTGTAAGTGTTGATGTTTTGACTCATCCTGTTAATTTACTTCAGATACAATATATTATTAGGATATCATTTGTTAAAATAAAATAATGTGATGAATAAATTACATACATCCTAAATTGCGAAATATATAAACAATAATTTGAAAACTAAATATCATTCTAAGTAGGTACCTAATTGTACATAATTTTGGGAGAACAATTGTACGGAAACCGAAGTGAAGTCTAGGTATATGATTAATGTTCTAGGATTTATCGCGATCGCTACTGGCTGTTGATTGTGAAGTTTGCACGTTTCATTACAATAGAGTCAGCACTTTGCCCCTACACTCAGTTCACAGGGCAATTAATACAAAATGCAATTTACAAGCGTTTCGTGCCTAACGCTATAAATGCATGAACTTCGAATTTTATTCTAATAGATAACAAAACATGTATGTTCATTTAACTAGACTCAAATATTTTATAAACTTTTGCGTTCAGAACATGATAAAACATAATAATATATTTCCGGGTATTTATCGCAATTACCTTAATTTAATTTTATCCCGACGTTTTAAGCAGACTCAACTCAAACTGCCCGCGACCACGGCTGGCTGGTGCAATCCAGTTGAAACGCCGCGCCGGGATAAAAAAAATAAAGTTAAGTGCGATAAATAGGTAACCGTAAATTTATGCTTTATCACCTATTTTAGTTTCAATCATGTTAGGTTAAATACAAGTTGTTGTGTGAAATATTGAGTATTTTTTTTATTTATTTATTTCCTTTGAATTATTATTTATACAAGATGATTCTGAATTTGGTTGGTTTCTCTAAAATTAATTTAGTTAATAAAACTATTTAACTAATGAAAATAATCAAGACACATTTCCTGAAATAACTTATTTAGATTAATTATATCACTTTTTAGATTTAAATAATTAGTATGCACTTTTAAATACGTAATAAACAACAAGGCTATTCAAATATTGCAGAACAAAGTATACAATGCCATATTTGTATAAAGTAAATGAAATAGTAAACTCATTAAACATTTAATTTTATTAAGGACTGCCAAATATGTATTTTGGAATTGACTCCGACTAACCCATATATCTTGTTATATTCTCTCTTATATATCTTTAAAACATCTTAAATGTCTAATTGACTGAGAGATAATGATTTTAATGTATACTTAGGGTTACAATATTATGTTTCATGTTGGCTCCATTTTACTTAGATAACAATAAAATTAATTATTGACAGTGAGATGACCTCTGGCTCAGTGAGTGAAAGCCGGCTGGCTGAGACGCATAGATAGCGGCTTCGATCCTCGTTGCGAGACAAATGTTTATAAGATCGGCAAATTGTGTGGTTGTTCTTTAAGTAGGAAACATAAAAGTATTTGTGGTCAGTCAACTCATACTGCTTATTTTGGGGCTAAATGACTCATGCCCGAATAGTCAAACGATAATTAATTAAGGGCTTATTGATCGTTAATTATTTTAAAGATTTGTATGGACAAATGTCAAATTGACACAGAGATGAATACCACTTATTTTAATAATTGTGACATATATAAATACCACTTACTTTTATTAGGGTTTCAGTATTCAGACGTATATGTGTCTAACGACATTTTTAATTTTCTTTACCTACCTTAAACCTCTAAGTATAAACTATATTATTGAATATAGTTTATACTTAGAGGTTTAAGCGTGAAAAACGTGCGTTCTAGTACGGCTATGTGAGCCGACTCTCTCCGTGTTTATTCACGTCTACTTTAATATTATTTTCCTTGATAAATTCCATATATAAGATTCTCAGGTATCGCCCGACGCAGTATAACAAGAACTAGGAAACAAGACACCTCATGTAAGTAAATTTTAATGCATTTGTGCATTTTTGCGTCAACATCGTCGTCAAATCGTGAATTCATTGTGATGGTCGCAAGTCGAATAACTTTAAGAATCTTTCAAATAAATTTTAGTTCCTGTGAAAATTAACACCAATTAGGTAGATATGTATTGGACATGAAATGTAAAATATTTTTTGAATATTTTCAATACATTGCATTAAAAACCTCTGACTCTAATATTTGTTTAGTCTAGCAGTCCACAGCATTTTTATCCTTTCTGATCAAACAATTATTAGGTTTGTGTGTGTAATTGATCAATATATATTTAAGCTAGTTATTTTATATTACAGTAACCATGAAGACAGTACTGATTCTGAGCGCTCTAGTAGCAGTGGTTGTGTCTCGTCCTGAAGATACATACAACCCTTTGTATGACAACTACGATGCTAATCAGCTGGTAAGCAATGTACGGCTGTTGAAGAACTTCGTTAAATGCTTCTTGGACAAAGGACCTTGTACTGCTGAAGGCAGCGATTTCAAAAGTAAGTTATGTGATCAGCATTTGCGCTGAACCAAACCATTGTTCTCTAACGAAATTAAATTAGAGGAATCAGAATCAGATTACGAAATAAGATTATTTAAGACTAGTATGTTATAAACAACAGTCAGAATTTTTAAACAAAACTAGAAAAAAAGTTGCATACATAGTGAATAAAAGTAAACAGTTTTAATATTTTAGTTATGAATATATTTAAATACTCAGACACTTCCTGGACGACTGACCTTGAACAGAAGAAAAGGGTAGAAATTATTATTGTTTACATCGCGTCTCTGTAAACAACTTTCACAAATAATAAATGAGCAAGGCAATTCAGATTTAGGTTTATTGTATTTCAAAACATTACATAAGTTATACCGTAAACACATTATGTTGGACTAGTATTTTGATTTTCTTACTTTATAACGTGAATTTAAAAAAAATCCAGCTTTATAATATTAGTACCTTAATAGCGTGGCCTTATAAACATTTTATATTAGCTCTGATATTTATCGAAACCAGATGTTTTTTTACAAACAGGCTGGAGATTAGCATAACTTTCCATACAAAAGACTTCAACGCGCAACTCTTGTAGCAAGTTTATACGAAAATTTGTGTTAGCGGCAACTGCACTATGTTTTGTTCATGTCCATCAATAATTTTGTCTTGGAAAATTTAGTTTATTTATATCTGGTGCTTTAGTAAACATAGGCAGCGAAATAAGCTACTGGCCACGGCTGTAAAGTTTAAATTGAGTGTTTATAGCCATAATGGAGTCAGTTTTACTGATTCCGTGATAAAAGTGGACCACATAATTTTGCTCAACACTTTGTTCACTTCGACAATTTGTAAATATAAATTGAACGGACTACACGAAGATGGTTTTGATTTGAGAAATCTAATGTAACTAAACTCCCGTTGTGATTTTTTTTTCCAGAGGTTATTCCTGAGGCACTACAAACAACATGTGCGAAGTGCTCGCCAAAACAGAGGGAGTTGATCCGCATCGTCGTGAAAGCAATGGAAGAGAAGCTTCCAGAACTCTGGCAGGAGCTGGTGAAGAAGCAGGACCCTCAAGGGAGATACGCCAAGAGTTTCCAGGCTTTTGTTAACGGTTCCAACTAAATTTAATACGCGATACTGTAAAGGTATTTAATGACAGGCAAATTAAAATTGAAAAGTAAGGTGCTACGAAGGCATTAACAAAATTATTTCTAAAGCCTCAAAAAGTTAGAGATTATACGGATGGAATGTGGGATAAGATTAATGACAGGGGGGTTACAGAGAAAAAAAAGACGTCATTTGTCGATTTCGTATGACGATTTTAGACTACGCTGAGTCAATTTTCAAATGCCTTAGATAATATAGATTCATTGCATTTAAATCATCAAAAGAATTTGCTAAGATGTTTTCGTAGGCTCTGTATTTTCTTGTTTTTATAGATAAAGACTGCTTAAATTCCTTCTTTTGTACGGGTATACAAAAGACTACCTATTACCTACTACTAGTTTTGTGTTTAACTAATTCAAGCCAAGTTATAGGGTGAAGTCGAAAACTCCATTTTGTAATTTTTTATACAAAACTGTTGATTTGGTTGCTGAATAAACAAACATCACATTTAATTATAATTTTAATACATAGTATTCTAAGATTGTTAACAATAGTCAATAAAGTTATTTTTAGATATGTACTTTTACAATTATTTTATTACTTAGTTAAAACCCTGTTCCTAAAAATTCCATTTACACGTCGGCGTGGAATTTTTGCCAGTCTCTCTACAATCTACAATTAAATTCAAACAAGATTTGACTTCCATGCTTCAAACAATGTATAGACCACGCAACTCATGAATGCAGTCAATCTAATTGTATGTAACTGCAGCAGCACGTCCCGGCTTTGCATGGGCGTACTAATAAAACTACCGGGATAGAATCCATCCATCTGAACAGTCCATTCTACACATTGGTGAAATAATTTTTGAAATCGGCTCAATAGTTAATCTCCGTACCTCCGTCAAACAAACAAACATTATCTCTTTATGAAATTAGTTTAGATATATATAGGTAAAGAAAGCTGCATCGTGCTTTCCCACACTAACTGAAATGAACTGAGTGAAGTGATAATATGATATAAGTATTGGTTACTAGCTCATCCGAACGTAAATTAATTATAATTAATACTTTCCTACTTCTTTACGAACTTGTTTAATTTCAGTTTCATGACATGTCCTCGTCTCTTCGAAGTGTGGCCTGCGCCTTAGATTATTGCAAAGTGTAACGAGATCAAATGAAGCAGGCCCATAGTGTTACAGTGTTACGTTGTGCCCAACATCGCATGACCGCTGTTACGATATTTCCTGGTTGTTTTGACATCTTCCCAGGAAAACGATCTCAATAGTAAGTAATTTATTGTTGACTAGCGGCTGCCAGCACCTTTGTTCATTGCTATCAATCTGTATAAAATAGACTTTAAGGAAAATTTAGGTTCCTGATTTTCAAAATCCAATCGGACATAATACATTTAAAAAAAAAAAAACTCAGTTTCATTTATATGAGTAACGATATATAGTACCGGTTAGGTACAAAATTGGTTGCACTATTTAACAATAATAATTGTTTGACGCACAAACTTCATTTTAATTCGGGATACAAGTGACTGGACCAACTTTCCATCTTGACTTGATCTACGTAGGTCAAGCAGAGTGCAACCTAGTAGAGTAATTACAGGTAAATTTACTTGCTTACAATCTTGTAATCCTTGAATATATAAACAACGAAGGCATTATTTCCTTAATTCACAGACGCAGAGAACACAGCGTTCAACAACCGTGAGTAAAAATAATCATTTTAATGTTTTATTTAATTCAAGATAATCTATTCATCTCTCTGATCCCATCGGTTTTTTATATCTAAGTGTATATATTATTTCGGGCAGACGTGACCGGTAGAGTTAAGTAGAAGTCTAAAGTCTCTGAGCAATTCATTATTTTCATTTATTTTTAGGCCTATATCGTCCGCGTCCTCTTATAACTTACTAGAGAACTTGCTAGAGTTTGCACTTGCTCACACGAACGAACGAACGAACGATTGGTTTTAGGATCTATATTATTTCTTATAATTGTTTGTTATTATGACTATAAGTAATGAAACTAAGAATTTGGCTCGTTGGAACTCTTGTTTACTTATATATTATATATATAATATTATATATTATAAACAAATGACAGTAGCAAAAGCAAAATAATTCAATGAGTTCTATTCTCTGTTTTGCTGAAAAACTCTAAATATTTGTTTAAACTCTACAAAACTGAGACAGTTTCATTCTTCCAGGTTTCTGCCATCATGAAGTCTTTCTTTCTCCTGACTTTATTCGCCGTGGTCTTCGCCGAGGAATTATACACCGCAGAAAATGACAATATAGATATTGAAGGTATCGTCAAGGACCCAGAACAGTTAAAGGCGTTTGTAGACTGTTTCAACGACAAAGGCGATTGCAATGAAGTTTCTGGAGACTTTAAAAGTGAGTAAACAGCTTTTAATGCAAGGTTATTGACATGGATATTTCAAGATGACCAACAAAGACTCGTATAAACACTACGTTTACAACAGCATCAAAATATGATCAAAATATGACTTTTAGGCTGCTACTTTTGTTAAGTTTAAATTAATGTTAATATTTCTTAGCTTGATGTTTTTTCTAGAAAAAGATAAACGTTAAAAACTAAATATTGCCTGTAACTTCTTTCATACTTACTTTAAAAGAAAATATCGTGAGGAAATCAGTCTGTAGTGTAGTGTGTAGTGTGTCAGTCTGTCTGTGTCTACCTATTTTAAAAGGCGGAGTTGAGTTGCGCCTTTCAACGTAGGGAATGCAAACATTTGCAAAATGTTTGAATGTATTTATTAAAAAGATCGAACATAGAGAGGTTTAATAACCTTTTAGATATCTTAAATATAATTTTATATGCATAAAGATCTGAGATTATAGCTCTATTATTTATTAATGATATAGTTTTGATCCGGTTGCTGTTCGCAACAATGCTATTGTAAATTCCCACGATGTTTTAGTATAAATATCCTTGGACAAATAAATATCAAGTATGCTCTACCAATATCAATACCAAATTTCACTTTTCAGAAGATATGGCTGAGGTGTTCCAGTTAGCTTGCGCCAAATGCACACCAGAACAGAAGCATATCTTGAAACGTTTCCTCGAAGGTCTCAAGGATAAACTGCCCGAAGATCTTACAGCTTTCAAGGCTAAATATGACCCTGAGAACAAAAGCTTCGATGCTCTTGAAGCTGCTATCAGCAAATCATAAGCTTCTGAAAGACTAAAACCGGATTCTCAAACGAAAATGATCTCCAAAATAACCAATAATCTTGACAAGTCAAATAAGGAACAAAACCATTCATATTTTATATACGTAATTTGACCATTAATTAGTTAGTTTTGAGTTCGAGAAACTGGCTATAGAAAAAAGTCAATGAAGCCTGGGAACTTTTTAATACCTTCACATTGATGTGATACTGAGAATTATTAAATGATCCAAGCATGAGAACTTCCTGTTTTTTTTAATTGAACGAGGATTTAGAAATAAGGAATTCATTATTAATAGCTTAAATTTAGAATGTAGCAAAACTTCTATATAAAAAAACATTTCATTTAAAAAGCCTTCCTGAAAACATGAATCGCTTTATTAAATGAAAGTGTCATTGTTTAAGTCTTTCTGTCAAAGCTTCTACACGTGTCAGCTCTGGACAGACTACACCAAAAAGACGCACGGATTCGCGTAGCCTACAATAATATCATCAGGCAACTGATGGGCTTGAAACGCTTTTGTAGTGCTTTAGGAATGCTCACGGAGTCACGTGTGGATTCTTTTAACGCAATACAGCGGAAGAGAATTGCGTATTTTATGTCCAGAGTTTACTCCTGTGATAATCATATTATCAAAAGCCTGGCAGAAAGACTTATACACACAATCACACAACAACATTTAGACGTTGGGTGGACATTGCCACCTAGATTTGTATGTAAGTAGTTTTATTTTTATTTTGATATTTTTAACTATGTTTTAGAATACCTATATTTGTGAAAAACAACACTATGGATCATGTATCTGAATTAAAGAATTAATTTTATTAAGAGGAGTTTATACATAAATATGGAACACAGCCAAAACTCTATGTTATCTACATCGCATTAAACCCAGTGTTCAGGTACTCGTATTAGAAGGGAATAAAAGATAGGAAAAGATGAAAATGAGGTAATATATATATATATATAATAATGTCCATTATAAGTCCGAAAAGGTAACCTCGTGTAACCTATCCACACTTCGCGTCGTGATTCGCAAAACGATCCGCTGATATTGTCGGTATTTTGTGCCGCAACAAAAAATCGCAAAAAAAATGTTTAGGTACAGGTGGATTTTCCATAGAACTGTCAAAAAGTTAATTTTTGCGCTCCTTTGGCTCAAGTCTAGTGCCACTCTAAATAAGTAGTCATCACATTTTTCTGTAGTAAAAAAAATCACAACAGGAATACCCGTAGTAACAAAATGGAATATTCTACCTTTTGTATCGTTTGCTATTAAAAATATGTGTTCACTTCTCAAATAACAATAATCTTTTAATAAACTGTTGTAGCTATTAAATAAAATAATGGTTTACAACACAAACTTCTGTAATGTCCTTTTCAATCTTTGATCAATTGACTTATTGTGTAATCGAAAAGTATTTTAATCCATTCGCCGATCAATATAATTTTAACAAAAGAATTGTCTATATTCTTCTTTCGTAAAAAAAGTAAAAAAAAAAGTTTTTGGTACTTATGTAAAAACTAATGGGATACGACTTACGGCAAAAGACACTTCTGGTACTGAGTGTAGGTAAATTTAGATGACGGTACGATATGACTGATCAAACAACAACCAATGTTCTTACGATCGCTTCATGTACATCGGGAAATCCAACTTCGATACTCAAGATGAATTCAAAGTGGTTTGCTTAGCCACAGATGTTTCCAGATTTTACAAAACACTTAGTTTTTTTGTGTTTATAGCTGTTAATTGAAGGTCAGATACCACAGTTTTAAATACATACATTGCGTTGATACCGTCATTTGTTACTGAATTTAGCTTATATTGGTTGCATCTAATCATGTCCGTGATTCTTGTGTTTGGTTTGTTATTAACTACAGTTTTAGCTCAGGATAGCTACGATCGGAGGTATGATTATTTCAACGCCGATCAGTTAGTAAACAATCCTAGATTGTTGAAGAAATATCTCAACTGTTTTCTCGATCAAGGGCCGTGCACGCCTGTCGGAATTGTGTTTAAACGTGAGTATTTCTAGTTTTACTAATGTTGTACTATACTACTAGGTACCAACTACAAGTTTGTGAGTAATTTTAATTGTTAGTAGGTATTGTAAAGCAGTATATAGAGTTATGAAGAATACATATAAGTACACGCAACATGCCTTTAGAAAATGGCTTATAAAGAAATAGTGGAAATACTTAGCAACCTATAAAATAATTTGAATGGTATAGAATGCTCAATGTTGTAAATTGTATTTGTAAGGGCATTCTATAATATCTATAGCATCTTTAACAGATGGAACCTATTTGCAATGTTCAAGGATATTTATTTATTAGTATTTATTTATTCATGTTGCCTGAAATAAAGCTTTTTTTGTAACTATATTTTTAAACCAAAAAAAATTCGAGTCTCATAATTGCCATAAAACTAAGACAAGTAGATAAAAGTAAGATCTACTAAAATATTTGTTATTTATTAAAACCAAATTTAACTATATCATTTATACTACTTTATTTCCAGGAGTTCTACCGGAAGTTATTAGAACGGCGTGTGCAAAATGTACTCCACCTCAGAAGGAATTCACAAAAAAGTGTTTTGACGCCTTCAAAGTTTTCTTACCAGAAGACCACTGCCCTCATAAGAAAATACGATCCACGAAATAAATATTATGACACGTTTGAAAAGGCTATAGCCAATTAAAATATCTTCAAGTATTTCCATTATTTACTTATAGAAGGTAAGCGAACAAAGATCTATGTTTTTTGAATGCATTTGCATTGTAATGATCAGTGCCCAATTATCCTTACCACATTCTGAATCATTCGTCAATAAAGTATTATTTAAATTAGCTTTGTTTACCCATTCATTATTTTAGTGTTAGTTTTATCTATCTTTATGGTTTAAAATATTGATAAATTATCTTATTATTATGCATCGTTATTACGATTGACGTCCGAAGGTTCTGTTGATAGTTTAAAGTTGAAGAAAACAAGTCCTGCTAGATTTTTTAAACTCATTAGCGAAATAAAAACATGGTCTTGACAAAAACATACTAAATCTATCTTTAGATTATAACCAAGTGACTCGGATAACAGAAACATCTAAACAGTCAGTAAGAAGAAGCAAACACATGGAAACCAAAAAATGTCACATCTAGGGTTAATCGGGTTTTAACTTTTTTTATTTGGGAAGATAAACAGTCATACATTATATCATATACGAGTAGGTTCAAGATGTTGAGTAAATATTGAAACAAGTAAACGTATGACCCACAACATCATCCACGGATTGACAACATTTTGGCAGGGTTTGTCACAATTTTGCATCCACCATCATAATCATAAGCGTGGGAGGTTCTAATCCTGTCTGTTTGTCACACTTAGGTAATAACGAACATTGACTTATAACAATGTTTGTAAAACTAAAATATTTCCTCATTAACAACAACAGTTTCAACCCAAAATTCCCAGCATTGCCCAAGTTTCCAGGTAACAGATCATATGTTTTGGATTATGAGCTGCAAGCGATACATTTGGCAAACACAGCATTGAGAGCTCTTTGTTGCGTTGATTTCGTTTGACCAAGCTCTTAATGCTTTCGGTAAAAGGTGCACAATTGTCTGTGCAACCAGCTAACTAGGCCCATGTGCCAACCATGGTAGTGGGTATACAATATCGTCCATAAAAGCAGCCGTCGTACTCTGGCACAGCTAGTTCTTTGGGCCTATTATAGAAAGTAAAAGGTGGGTTTGCGCATTGTACGAAGTAACCCCATCGTAATATTTCGAGTTACAGCATTTGTTTATTTATTTATTAAACAAAATCCACAGCTCTCAGGAATTACAAAAAGTAAAACTTAAGTAATATTTCACACAGCCAATAACGGAATTACATTTTTTAACTTATATTACGACAGTTACTAAGTAGGTTGGTTGTTTTTGTGCACGCAAAAGAAAATAATCATATCTCCGAATTCTGTTAAGCGCTATAAAGTATTGGTTACGTGATAGCTTTTGTGATCGGTGCTTAAAAGTGTTACTTCATTAGAATAACAAGTCTATAGACATGTTTCAATAATTCGTGCCCCCATGGTGGTTGTATATATACGTATTGAGTGGCAGTGTTAATCATTATTCTCTTCACATCGCATTCGTCTGATGTCCATGAAGTATACTCGTTGGATAGTTTGCATTTAATATTCGGGACAGGATACACTTGAGCTTCGAGGGAGATAGACGTAATATTGTACTATTTTTCCAGAATAAAATAAATATGAGAGCTCTATTCGTTCTTGCCTGTCTCGTCGCGGTGGTCTTCGCTGCTGATAAATATAACTCTAAATATGACAACTTTGATGTGGACACGCTCATCAACAACGACAGACTCCTGAAGGCGTATATTAACTGCTTCTTGGACAAGGGAAGGTGCACGGCCGAAGGATCGGAATTCAAAAGTAAGTTTCTGTTTTCCTTTTTAATTCTTTATTGATAGATTTTGTTTCTGTATAAGTGAACTGGAGCGCGAGTTGAAATCCCATTTAGTGTTTTTGGGATGGATTAACATGAAGTACGAAAAAATATTAACCTATATTGTAAATATTATCCATTAATAAGTAACTTGTATACTCGGTTATTTTGTTACATTATGAAAAAGCAGCAACAAAAAGTAAGAAGTAAAACGCAAGAACTGAAGAACTTTGAGTAGGTACATTTAGCTTTACAATTTTACCCGCAGATGGTTAAATCATATTGAAAAATAATCATGGTTAGGATCATTGTATTGTTTGAGAGTAATTAGCAGCAAATTGCAATAAATATTCGCAAACAGATCGCTTAAACTTTTATTGTCCCAACGCAGTTTTAAATGTCAGAAGTTCATTGTTTTAACGTTGCCTAAAAATCGTAAAAATAATCACTTTATTGTAAGACTTTTTGAGGCAAGTTTTATCACAAAATTAATCTTATTTAAAACAATTTATTATCGTAATGACATCTCGTACCTTCTCTAGAACTCGTTATTTCATTACGTGAATAATACTGACAAAAGGAGGTCAACAACACGAGGTCAGGGCTGACGAATATCATTTTATCCAAAAATATCTTCTTAAATATCACCTCGTCCGTTGATATTGGGAAAAAAATACAAGGTTTCATATATTTTCCTCAAAGACTCTCCTCACTAGTTAGCGGAATGTGCCAGAAGTTGTGAACAACCCGGGAAATAAGGGTGTAGATTACATTACATTGTATGTTCTTCACGACTTTCCCGTTTTCGTCAGTCCTGTAAAAGAAAATGAAAACTAAATAAAAAAAAATCTGTGTGTGTGAATTCTGTGACTTTGTGTCTTGGTTTGCGTCACCATCGCGAGTGTAGATGGGCCATAACTTCTACTTTAATTGAACTTAAAACTCTGTCACAAAGATTGATCTTGAAGCAGAAGATCAAAGAAAAATATAGTGTTACAATTTAGGTATTTGTCTACTAGCTTTCCTTCCTGGACTATCCCTATGTCTTCCTGTGTATTCCTTGTCTGATAAAAATAGACCTATATAATTATTATAATGTCTCAAAGATACATAAATTAAAACCCATATAAATTCTACCTGTAATTTAAATATAAAAGTACCTAATGTTAATAACATAGGCAAAGCCACATAGAATATTAATCATCTGTCATTCTCATTAGTCATAAAACAGTGTACAAAACATTTCATTGTTATTGCAGAAACGTTGCCCGACGCGGTCGCTACGACCTGCGGCAAGTGTACTGACAAGCAGAAGGGCAACATCAAGAAAGTCATCAAGTCTATCCAGCAGAGACATCCTAGGCAATGGGACGAACTAGTCAAGAAGAACGATCCCACAGGGGAGCACACCGCGAGCTTCAACAAATTCATCGAAGCAAAATAATTTATAAATAGCTTAAGTTAGGGTAGAGTTTGAAATGGAGTCTGAATTTGGAAACGAAGAAGAGACATTTCCTTGTTTTTTATGTTTTTTATCTATTTGGACTGTTGCTGACTAAGAGCCTTTGCATGCCACGTTTTTTTGCTAGCTGATAGAGCCTTTTTGTAATGATACAAACGCACAGAAACCGCGTGTTACGTGGTGTACATGGGTTCTAAGTATAACCATAATGATTGAATTAGTTACAAAATTAAAAATATCAAAAGACTACTTTCAGCCTATATTTCAGTTTTATTAATAAGCATTTGTGATTCGCTCTCTAGACATTAAGTATGTGACCGATCTAAAGTTTTTAAAGCAATTGTGATAATTTATTCTGATCGATCAAAATAACGATAATAATGTTTTATAATTTATTACATCGGTATTGACTGGGAATAAAAGTATGATTTAAGTATTGTTTTTTGTTTCTTTTTATTCATTTTGTCTTTTAAATTACTCAAAAGGAAATGGACACAGGAAGGATTACACTGTTAGTAATAGTTAAGTATAATACTCGTAGTAACATCCTTCTATCACAAGCCCTTGCAAACAGGAAACATTTTACCTACTTCTTTCCGTCTGGTTTGCATCACCATAATGAAGTAGGTACCTACTCTTTACATAGTATTAAAATAATGATGTTGAACGTCCATTAGCTAACTTACCTACCTATACAAAAACCAACAATAATAAAATTACATAAAATTATACAATGTGTACTCAGATCATTTTAACTCTAAACTATATTATAATAATTACCAAACTTACGAGCTGTCATAACAAACATACGCTAACTAGCACTAACCGTAACCAGTAATAACACTAACCAGTCGTAAACAACAACAATCACAAATCGACGGACGTGATCTAACGGCCGCACAAGGTCTGTGTTCTCCAAAGTGGATGGAACTGGTTGAATGTGGGTTTTCGTGTCATGCAAGCGAGCATAGTTGCGCCAATGAGCTGATGTAACTTCAAAATTGAGTAACAGCCGTGCATAAGACCAGCGCAATCGTACTGCATCATTTGCTCTACTGAGGCCTACGTCACGGCTATGGATTGATCTAACAATTAATTGCCTCATTTTTTATTTATAAAACAACTGAAATATTTAATTATTAAGCGCTCTAAACGAGAATATAAACATCGCGAGGAAGCCAGTTTTCTAATAGCGTCGATGGGCTTGCAACCTGCCGCGTATGGAATGTTAACTTCTGCAACCAAATTATGTATTTGGACATTATACCTACCCCATTTAGAGACAGATACACTTCACAGACATGTCTGTTGTTGGAAATTACAAGCAGTTCGAATCCCATCGGAAGCGAGACTATATCGGCACTAAACATGAATATTCGAACAAATGCCTATGATGGTAACGTTTACATTAAATAAAAAACTAAAACTACTTAAATCTTTAAACGATTTCAAATTACCAATGTCTAAGAGAAAATGTACCGGGTTTACTCTCTCAGACAATCCTAATCATGTTTGGTTTTTGTTTCAATTCGTAAAAGTAAAACCTGATTTGTAGGCATTAGATTGACAAGTCAAGGGCATCGTCGAAATAAATAATGTAACTAGCGTCATCAATGGGGCCTCGCGATGACGTGGATATAGATATTGATGTAACAATAAAATTAGGTACTCGACTGCGTAATCTCATTTGAAGTGTTATTTAAATGTGCATGGTTAACTTAATTCCTTTTAGGGGTTATTAAACACGTTGATGGAATAAGTTATTAAGTTATCAACAGCCAATTAAGTTCATCAGAAAATATTTTTTATTTAAATTACCCATGAATAGTATCTATGTACTTAGTGTGTTTCAACGTTCGTCTATATCCTTTCTTAATTTTATTTATTGTGAATTTGTTTATTTTAAGGAAAATAGAAACAGTTTCGGTGATTTCCTAAATTATAAATCGGTGTACTTATTAAATTTTTATTAAATTCCACTTATATATTCGTAATTATTGAATGCCTTGAATATAAAAATGGCTGGACCTACTAGCTTGCTTTGAAATAGTTTTGAGCAGTTAGAATCTACTGATACGATTGCAGGCTCTTACATATCTCCTCAAGCTTTCCGCAAACTTTGCAAAGTTTTCGTCCTAATTACGTTCCTTATAATAAGTGCCTAACGACCAATGTGTTCAACCAGTGTTATATACTGCTAAGACACTGATTGATAACAAAATATTTATTTTACTGTTCTTCTAAATGGCGAAGGCCTTGCTTAACCTTTTCCACTCTTCGCTGTTTAAACGCTTTTTCAGGCTAAGTTTCTAATGCTTGTCCGGCTCATTTTACCCTCTACTTCAGTGTAAAAAGAAAATACAACATAATCTTCATGATATTTTATTACTCTCTTAATAAATAATTACATGAAATAGACTATATGCTCCACAAAGTGTTTTTCTGTGTAATCCGTTAGATAGCCAAGTTCATTTAGCGCAAAGTTCACTAACAAAGTAACGGGCGGTTAAAAGGCCAAACCATAACAGCATTTAGCAACAACCGAAAGTAAATTGACAGCCTGTTACTGTCATTGAACTCTAAGCTATGTTTTTGTTAATCGAACAACGCTTGTGTTACCGTTAAAATGTATACCCATTTCTTGCACAAAGAGCCAATCTAAGTAATCCATGTCTCATTTTTTTCACTTAAATTATCATGAATACTTATTCAGAGTGACTAAAAAAAAACAATGCAATCACGAACATCATCCAAACTTCTCGAAATATTCGCGACAACACTATGTACCACAAAAACATCGAATACTTGCAATGACTCTATGCTATTCCACGAAATCTCATAAATACGTTAACTTGTAAGTTTTGGTCAAATATTAGCCAAGTATCAAGTTCACCAACCAATAGCGAAAAATAAATTCAAGGTTAAAGTTGGTTAATAAACTAATATCCAATTATGCATACTTACAATTTTCTATTTTAGAAATTGAAACAATCATCATAAAAGTTTTACAAGAAGTAGGTACCTTGACGGGTAGGTACAAGAATATTTTAAACATTTTGTACATTCGTTTTGCGTAGCAGTTGTAGTGAACATTGGCATGGTCGTAAGCATTTCCATCTTAAGCTCCAAGTACGAAAGCAGAGAACTCCTTCTCGTATTTACCTTCAGGGTCGTACTTCTTACGGAACTCTACGAAGTCATCAGGTTTCTTCTCGCTGATGGCTTTAACGGTCTTCCTCACATGTTCCTTCTGAATGGGCGAGCATTTCGCGCAAGATGTCTGAATCACCTCCGGAAGCAACTCTGTAAAACAATTTATATGGATTAAAGCTTTTTGTCAAGTTATTTAGCTTAGGTCGTTGTATAGGGTGCAACCAGAACTACGATGATTCGATGAATGGAAACAACATTATAGACTTTCACAAGAAATGTTTGATGCATTTACGACTCGTAAATGCATCAAACATTTCTTGTGAAAGTCTATAATGTTGTTTCCACATAAAAGCAATTTGCATTGTTTGCGAATCTTGTAATATCAGGCGCTAGGACTCGTAAATTACGAGTCCTAGCGCCTGATATTACAAGATTCGCAACGCAAACAATGCAAATTGCTTTTATGTGGAATCTAGGCTCAAGCTTATTATTATTTATAATGGAAGTTGTTTATTTTTGCATTGTTATTATGTATAAAATGTCCTACCGAAATAAGAAAAACAGTACCTTACAAAAATAGGGGAAAAACGATAGCCATGTCCTAAAAGCAATAAATTTAGGGGCATCAAACTTTTCAACAAAACTTTATACAAAAGCTTACTTTTGAAATCTTCTGAGTGTTCAGCATCACAAGGTCCCTTATCTAACATGCAGTTGGTGTAGGCGGTGAAGAGGGCGTCGTCGGCTATGATCGTATCAACGTCCAGTTTGTCGTACTTTTCGTCGTAGCACAGCACTAGCGGCAGGGCTATGGCCAGGAAAGCTACCAGGGATGCGTTCATTTTGAACATTTTATCTGTAACAATTTAGGAATATATTTAAATAGCAATCGCAATGTTGATCTTCCAAATTCCTTTCATATCGAACATCAAGAAATAATAATAGGAAAATGAAATATGATCACAACTATCCCAGGGAGCGGTAGACATTTCTTTCTTATCTTTATGTAATTCTTGAGATCTTTTAAAGATGTATACAGGGGTAGTCAAATACAAATTAGTATCATGATCCTGTGGAGATTGAATCTCTATACCTATACAGGGTGGCCCATTCAAATCGGTCAGTATGGGAAAGTCTGAAACTGTAAGACATACGAAGATTTGTTCTTAGGAACCATGTCACCGATTTCGATACAAAGAAAAACTGCATTCATACAATTAAAAAAAAAGTGTACCCAACTGGGGAATCGAACCCGGTTGTTTTGAAAAAATAAACTTACACTATTTCTATTCAGATATCGTTTGTGTAGGTCTTAAGCAGTAAATATCTCTAAGAAACATGTTGTCTAAAATGAATAAAATGCATTTTTTTTCACATACTTTAATTTATCGTAGTAGGTGTTCAAAGTGACCACCGTCTTTTTCAATACAATATTCAACACGTCTAGGTAACGATCTTACTATTGCATTTTGTATCTTCATGTGGTGAATCTGCGTTAAAGTTGACTCTATGGCTACTTTTAGTTCTTCAACGGTGTTATAGCTATTTTTGTACACTTCATCTTTAATGTAACCTTTAATGTTTAAGTGGGCTTTTCAATTGATTGTTAGAGTTTGATTAATAGAAGTAAGCAGTTGCAATAATAGATAATAATATTACTGTAGATAACAAAACTTCCTTAAACGTTTAATGCAATGCCAATGCCACATGATACATAACACGGTGTATGTAACAAGTAGAGAGGTACAAACAACCATAGAGACAATTTTACATGCCTGAACTTGCTGAATATTGTAACGGTGGTCACTTTGAACACCTACTATGATAAATTAAAGTATGTGAAAAAAATGCATTTTATTCATTTTAGACATTATGTTTCTTAGAGATATTTACTGCTTAAGACCTACACAAACGATATCTGAATAGAAATAGTGTAAGTTTATTTTTTCAAAACAACCGGGTTCGATTCCCCAGTTGGGTACACTTTTTTTTTAATTGTATGAATGCAGTTTTTCTTTTTATCGAAATCGGTGACATGGTTCCTAAGAACAAATCTTCGTATGTCTTACAGTTTCAGACTTTCCCATACTGACCGATTTGAATGGGCCACTCTGTATATGTGCTACAATCAATTTATAGTTCTCTAAAATGCCAAAACTAACCACCTTTTTGTGCGGGATGAAAATCACGGAACTGCGCACACTTACCAATTACTATTTTGGAGTATCCTACTGAAACTGATGTGTAAATAATACTGGTCTATGTCAGCCTACCATAGTATATTTATATCAAAAATCCGCGGATGTGTGCAATTATTTTAATTTCTAATGTGCACAAAAATTGAATTGTTTTGTCCACACAGAGCATTAGATGTCATTGTTCAAGATAAGCTTAATTTACTTCCAATCATAATCGCCAAAATTACATGACTTAGCAAAAATAATATTATTATCCGTAATATTATATCAAGGTAATGATATTTTTAATAATAATTTTAGATTTACAACTAACCATACATTAATTTTAGGGTATCTTTTAAACTCAACTTAATAATACCGAGTTCAGGTTCCTAATTGTATTTAGTGGACTCATGAGCCCAGACTGTTAGGCCTTGGCACTCGTTATTTTTCCTTCTTTTCTTCCTCCTCTTCCATAAAATAATATTTAATCAAAATATCTTAAGGAATTTGTTTACTGCAGCTTGGATATAATCGTTCAAATAATTTGATGCTGCAGTGAAGTGACAGTAGGTGCATACCAAGTATAATTCCCGGGATACACGAGGCTAGTTTTCAAGTTAGGATAGTTCTTTACTTAACTGTCCTGGATTTCGTTCGTTTGTGGCAACTCTTGTGACAAAGTTTTTAGGGGTTAAAGACCTCCGTGGTTGAACGACTTTAAAAGCAGTTTTAAAGCTTACTATTTTCACCCAATATTAATAGTCAATATTGTAAAAATATCTAACTTACAAAGTCTTCCTTTGGACTTCTTACTCGTTACTGACTGAAACTGTAGCTGTTTGGGAACCTAGTTAGTCCTTATAGCTTGAAGTTACGTAAATAATTGCATAGGACAATAGGATTCATAATTACAGGTTATCTAAGTATCTGAGTTAACTAAGTTGTTTGAACACTTTGCTTCTGTCGGCGGTTTTGCTTTGGATTGAAAAGATTGCGAAAGTTTGAATCGTAAAGTTACTAAGAAATTATGTATCATTACATACGTATACAATTGTCTCAATGATATGTTTCTCGACTTCTATTTTAGTTTCTGTCAGTTTGAATCCCGGCATCATGTAAATTTTCAGCTTGATAAAAATTAGGGTTGATATTTCAGTGTTTTTTTTATTCAACATCTTTATGTTTTTGTAGTTGAAAGGTAGGTGGCATATTAGTGTTATTTTTTATTGATTGAAACATGATTGTTTTTAAAGTAGTTTATGGTACAAAACCAACTTGAGAAAACTTTAGGTCTTAGGTTAAAGATACTAAAGATCGCAAAGCTTAATTTAAACATTCATACAAAGTTTCACATTTAGTTTTATAACATTGGTAGTATTGTCAGGGAAATAGGAAAAAACCGTGGAGCAAAAACGACCTTTGCCTTCAGATCAATGGATTCTAGAGTCACATCCTATACATAATTGACCTACAATTTATTGGAAATTATCATAATTATCTTCCTACAGTGTTGTACTACATAACTGACCTATTACGACCATGAAATAAATTGTGACATTACCAATTAAAACATTTTCACACACATCATCTATCCATCTTATATCTTTTGTTGGTATTTCAGATATTTTTATCAAACAAATTAATTTCAATCTAATAGGAACTGATTCTGTTAGTAAACACATCGTTTTGAAATTGTTTAAAATAAATTTTTATTTGAATTAGGTTGGTATAATTATTTTCTAATCACATTTGTATTGTGCATACAAAATTGCCTTTTTGTACTTTAAATTCGGTAGTGATGATATTTATGAAAATTGACAATGTTATAGGCCCCTTTCACACAGAGGTATCTTAACGTCTTGCTTGCTCTGCTTTTCTAAAATATCACCTGAAGACTTTCGGAAACTATTCGGATCAGTCGAAAACATTTATCGCAATAAAAGAGCAAAATACCAAAGAAAATATGATTTAATTAATATTTTATAGAACAAAAATTGAAAACTGGGTGGAGTCAGCGCTCTCTTCTCAACAAAGCGAGGGTGAGGTTTCAACTTAACCATGTTAAAATAATACAAGTAATGGCCGAATATCGACGTGCGAGTAAAACCGCGGTTTTATGGCTCGTCGGTAAATCTCACCGATGGTGTATCATTGCAATACCGTGGTTGTGTGTGTGAGTAGGCTGGGCTGTCATGGTTAGCTTAATTTTTTACTGGCGGCTCGCAGCTTGTTATGGTTAGCTTAAATTTTTACTCGACCCATATTGAAGAGACCAAAGAGAATATAATCACTACGTTGAAGAGACTACGATAACTACGACTGGTTTTACTCGCTAGTCGATCAAACCGAGACGTCATAAAAATCCATGGTCGATACGCTCGTACGTCGATCAAAAGGCCAGATAGGCGTGAAAGTAATACGTTTTTTAATTTTCATGTAACATTTCAGTGTTCGGGCTTTATATTATACTTATATCTAACCAATAATTGTTTCAATTTTTCCAAGTCCTTCAATCTATCGTCGGAATATAAAAAAGATATATCATCGTTTTTAAATATGTTTATCAAACCGAAACAGGTTCTGTAAAGTCTGGTCAAACTAGTATAAGTATTGTTAGATACAGTCCAATATTAGATGAACCTATCAATCAATTTAAAACTATAAATTATGGATACAAAGGAAGGATAAAGATTGTAGTTTAGAGGGATCTTATTGCGATAGACGTTGAGCATACAATAGTCAAATTAAATCCTTACGTAAATCGTAGCTGTATAAAGGAGAACTGGAATCAAGAAATTAGTGTGATAGGAAATTTTCTCAACGAAGCTATTGAAGGTAAATTTAATAATTGTGTATTCTCTAAGATCATATTTTGTCTCATCGTAGACATTACGAACCAGTTCTAGTATTTTTTTGTTTTAATCAATAATGTTGTTTTATTTCGTGAAGCCCTTATTATTGTACTTAAGGATGTTATCAATGCAACCCTTTCATTTCCAGACTATTGAAAATGAAATTCTTGGTATCATTAATCGCTGTGATATGGCTGGTCCTATCAGTGGAAGCTGGGTACGGCGACATCTTGGACGAACACGACTGGATAGGAGTCGCGAAGGACGAGCAAGGATTTCCAAGGGTCATTGAATGTTTGCAACAAGAAGTGCCATGTGACAATCTACAGAAATTAAAAGGTTTGTGCGCTCTATTGTTGTAAACGCCCGGCTGAGACGCCGAGGTTGCGGGTTCGATCCCCGCTACGGGACAAATGTTTGTATGTTCTGCTATTTGTTCCGTGTCTGGGTGTTTTCTATCTATAATTGTATGTATTTACAAAAAAAAATGTATCTATGTATTAAATCAGTCATCCGGTTGCCATAACACAAGCATTAAGTTGCTTAGCTTGGGACTAGATGGCGCTGAGTGAAATGTCCAAGGATATTTATTTATTTATTATTATTGTTAAAAGATCTATTGCATCGCTCTGCAATTCGGTGATTGCTTTGTCGGTGACAACGCCGACACCTTTGCTGGCGTTTAATCGGTCCTCCATTGGTAAATATAAGTATCTGTTTAATAAATTTATAATTTATATTTTTATTAAACTACATCTGGCTGTGTATGCCTTTTGAGGTTTGCGGAAGAAGTTGACAGGTAGTCGTAACATATAAAAAAGTTACTATGAAACGTTCTGTTCCGTTCCGTGCCATATTTGTATTATATCACGTGTACCTACCTAGATACTTCATGTTCAGATAGTAAGTGTGGAAACTTCTTTCCTGACGGGGGTTACCCGACCTTATAGTTTTATATGGAATTGAATGATGTGCCTATGGGGCACTCGAAATCTCAAACAAATACATATCTTTTAAATTGAAATTAAAATATAGAGAACTTGGTTGTTAAAAGAGCTAGTCACACACTCAAACAAACAAACTCAGACAAAACAAATAACATTCTTTTTTCTAGGTGGTTCAGTGGTCCATTAATTTTTTTGACTTTTATACAAAATGTTTTTACGTTTCAGAATCTGGAATACAAGTGTTTAAAACTAACTGTGGTGACTGTACTCCAGAACAAAAAGAAAAGTTCGAGGAATACAAAACCTATATTGCGGACGCTCACCCTAAGGAATATGAAATTATACTGAAGATTGTTGAGGAAGCACCGTAAAAAGTATTTAGTTCCTTAACTTAATGTTAGTAGTCAAAATAATGTTATATTCAGTGATTTTCAACATTAAACTTAATAATATTCAATTGCTGAATCTAGTTTTTCTGAATGCTATGTTTATAAAACTCCTATTTAATTTTATAAACAAGTCAGATACTTGTACACTGCATAATTATTTATTTAGGAGTGGAGTAGCTACCGTCAAGAAAGATACAAAAATTGCATGAATAATTAGGTACGTACGAGAATAATGATGGGCCCGTCAAAATCAAAGAATCAAGTAATGATTTTCATTGCATAAAGTATACACCTATACTCAGTTTAGCAATTTCTTGAAGAAAGAAAGTCGCTATCAGACCTCGCTATGACTCTTAAATGTTTGCTCTTGAAGCTCAGTAGGCGTCAAACTTATTATTGGATGCTTTGAAAACTATTAGATCCATCAAAATTACGGATACTTCTATCTATTCATATTAAAATATTTCAAAATCTAGCTTTTGAGTTAGTTCGTTATTATTGTGATAAACGACAATTTTAATGCCGCTTTAAGACTATAATAGGTATTAATGCGAACTAATATAAACATGATTTAATCTAAACGGAGGTTTTTTTCACCTTAACTGAAAATTAAATTAATTCATAGTCCTCATAGAACCTCTTCCAAGAAAGCTCACAATCTTCAAAGTGACGTAGGTCACCAAGACTGGCACCTAGCCAGCCTAAATTTACCGTTTGCTAACCTAAAAACCTACTAACCATTTATATTGCTGGTATAAGTTTTCGTATATTTTTAACACACTCTTCAGTATGTAAAATACTACCTTTATTATTCATATTGATTATTAACTTAGGCACTACGACTAACGTTTTTATTGTCACTAGCGACACCAGAGATGGATAGATTATGAGACTGGCCATAAAACGGCCACAGATTTAGCATCTGAGTTCTAGAAAGCCTGTAAATCCATTCTAAAAAATAAGGTTTGTTTTACATTAAATAATAATTCCAAATAATTGTAGCCAGTAAGTACACCATAGTGGCCATCCTGATGTCGTCAAAACTAAACCTAAACTAGCTTAAGATGTCGCCGTCCCTTTTCTAACGATCGAAATAAATCGGCATCATCTTTAATTAGTTTTATTTTCAGTTTTGGGATATCAGAATCGCCACTCAATAAATATGAAGCAAGCACACAAAGATGAACATGTCCAAAACTAAGATCATGGTAAACCGTCTTCCCTCGCGGAATAACGTCACTGTGGATAGTCACCGCATTGAGAAGGTAGACGAGTACATATACCTTGGACATTGTTTATCTTTTGGCCGGTTCTCTCAAGCCAAGGAGATCGCAAGACGAGTCCAGCTAGGATGGGCTGCCTTCGGAAAGCTGGAGGATATCTTCAAGTCTAACATCCCGCAAAGCCTGAAGACCAAGGCATATAACCAGTGCGTATTGCCCATACTAACATACGGATCCGAGACATGGCCGCTCACAAAGGAATCCATGCACAAAATAAGAGTAGCACAGAGGGCTATGGAGCGCGCCATGCTCGGAATCTCCCTTCTCGATCGTATACCCAACGTAGAAATACGACGTCGAACCAAAGTCGTAGACGTAGGTATGCGCATCGCAAGTCTCAAGTGGAGATGGGCGGGGCACTTAGCTAGGCGAAAAGACGGAAGATGGACTTCAGCTATTACGGAATGGTGGCCCAGAGATGCACAACGACCAAGGGGTAGACCACCAGCCCGATGGTCAGATGACATCGTTAACATCGCCGGGAAAGCGTGGCAGAAGATCGCACAGGACCGAACTGAGTGGCGTCATAAAGAGGAGGCCTATACCCAGCAGTGGGTGCAACTGGGCTGATATGATGATGATGATGAAGCACACAAAATATATAAATTACAAAACTGCTAACGTCGTGTTCCTACTTCTCATACCTATAATAAACAAAACCTTTGATCTATGTTTTTATAATTAAAAGCATCATGCAGGTAAAGATCCTAAGCCATTTCCAATTAACACAGTAAAAAAACTCTCATAAGTAATAGTGTCATTCAACTCAAAAGGCTTAGAGGGAACTGCATTCAGAACCTGTTTTTAATCCCGTGTTTATTTTTGAACCCAACCTAACTGTGCAAGATATTTCCTGATTGAAGGACATCGATTTATAATACTTTGTGTACAGGAGTGATGTAAGTTAAAAGTATAGGTATACATATATTTTGGATTATTAAAGCACCTTTTAGTAGATCCTCTGCCTATTTGATCTATTGAAAAATAAATATCACTGGATCTAGAGCAGTTTAATTTTTTTAAACTCTACACAAATGCATCATCTAAGCAATGACTGATCTAGATCAAAAGGAAAATTAATAAAGTTTTCTCCAATAGACAAGTCGCACGCTCCGTACTTTCTTCGTGTTTTGTATGCGACCCGTTACCGGACTGGTTTGGGCCCCTGGATGTGTGGCTGAACCAGCACACCGACCGTGGCCGTCGCCCCAAGAGGACCCGTCAACTTTCTTCTAAAAGTAAGTGCTAAGCTTAGAAATTGTGAAAGTTTTACAAAGACAGATTGGTTTTTATAAAAAAATCCGTGGATGAGCGATGGTTGTCTTAATTCTTTACTGTTTATTTCAAAGCGTATTTTGTTGAAAAATGACTATTGCGGAGGTCAAGATCATAACATTGTTCATTGCGATAAACCTAAGTTTGCTTTCAAGTTAATAATCGATTATTTTTGTTTGTTGATTATTTAACACAGGGCTGTCCAAACTATACACCTTCGCGGGCTAATTAAATTTCATACAAAAGCTGGAGGGCCAGAAAAATATTTTCAGTTGTCAAGTAAATAAAATACAGGGTAATTTTGTCTTTCTATGTTTATTGATTTTTCGTTAATTTATCTTTAAAACCAGCCAGGCGCATTGCATGAAGAAGCGATTTATCTGACAGTGAAGATCTATACTTGGATTTTATAAAATTCATTGTTGAATATACACTTTCACATAAATTATAAGTGGCATTAAAGCAAGTGCAAGTATAAGTGGCAAGTGTTTTAAAGGTTTTTAATGTGCTGCCCATAGTGCCCATCATCGATCCCATTTTCAAGCCAAAATTTTTAGATTAAAATGTGTATTGCGGGCCGCATGAAAACAAGCCGCGGGCCGCATGCGGCCCGCGGGCCTTGGTTTGGACAGCCCTGATTTAACACATTGTGTTTTGTAAAGTTCATTTTGATATGAGTCAATGACGATGATTTATCTAAAATGAAAGAATGATGAATGATGAAGCAATATAATAACGAAAAATACAACTAAAATAAAGAAGTACCAATCTAATAATCAAAATATTTACCTATCTAATTTACTGTACAGTACGTAAGTAAATATTTTGGTCAATCGATGCCGGCATTCGAAGCTTGAACTCTAAAGAAAAGACAGTCTTTGTTTACCAATTGTTAAGGGCCCCTAAGCGATCTTGACCAACTCAAACATTAGATCGTGCTGCGCAGAGTTGTCATTTTTGACGCACACTTCAATAACACTATAATTTTTGTAAAAGTGTGCGTGAGCTCGTGTCTAGAACGAACGGTATGAATGGTTTTGATACTTTATCTTATAAGTAATATATATGTAATATCTGTGCTTAGAGAATTTAGCCAACGATCCGTGTTAGCCAAGTGGTTTAGTACTTATCTCTATTTTTGATCAGGCATCAATAAGACCCTCGAGATCCTGCCGAAACAAATGTTTTTTTTAATTTCTTTCTTGAGACTCTGTTAAGCATGTAATGTTAACATCTGCACAATGTGAACGAACATAAGTAATAAATATGTATTTGGAGTCCAAATACTCCAAATTTTGGACATACCTAAGTAGGGTAGTTTTGACTACCCCTTAGACATTAGACATTTGTTAAAAGTTCTGATAAAATTTAGCCATACAGTCGCTCATATTAAATTTCGTTTTGTTAGATTTTGATTTTTTTGTATTTTTACACTTATACGTTTAAGTTGTTTGTTTCATCATCTTTCTTCTGCTCTTATCCCACACTAGGTGGGGTGGGCCCAACATGCTTAATCTTCCATTCATCTCTATCATTCGTAGTTGGCGAAGTTCACTCCTCTCACATTCATATCCTCTTTCACACAATCCATCCAGTTTTCCCTCGGGCTTCTTCTACTTGTATACCCAGTATTGTCCATCCACATTTCACACTCACCTCACACTCATAACTTTCTTAGTGATATGACTTTCATCCGTCCTGAGGTCACGTAGACCATACCATACTAATCTGGCATTCCTCACCTTTTCAGTCACAGGTGCCACTTTCAAGCTTCCCCTTACATTTTAATTCCTTATTTTATCCATTCGCGTTACTCCATCAACGCATCCATCTAACCCTAGAAAAATAACGTTATTTTTTTGAACTGAAAAGATAAACTTGCGCCGCAGAGGCGCCGCACAATAAAATAACATTTTTATTTAAAAACTGTAAATGAATTCTTATTATTATTATTTAATTGAGTTTTTAGATAAATAAGAAGTTAATTAAAAACAATTTTTATTTTATTTTTTTCTTATAAAGAAAAATATGTGCGCTTTTATAAACCCTTAACAATATAAATAGAAATAGAAAATATTTATTTGCTCACAAAGTAGTACAGTTACAGAAAGTTACAATATTTTAAAAAGACAAAAAATTAATAACAAAAAGCTATAGGCTAAAATTAGTAGTTTAGGCATGCAAAATGGTCCTATCTCAGCATAATGCGGTTTATTGCGGGGGCAATACGCCGCGCTGGTGTTCCGATAGAACCGTTTTTGGAAATGCGGACATTGAAATCTTAGTTACAATCCTAAAATCCAACAACAAACACTTATATAAAAGGCAACCTCAATAAAGAGGAAAAAAAAGAAAATATTATTCTATGCAATCCAAAATAAGTAATCAATAAAAACAATAATTTGAAGTGTTTATATTAAAGAAGAATAAAAAATAATTATGGAACAACTATAGTTTTTTTTCTTACAAACTAATAATTGACTATAATATTCAGTCTCAAATTACAAAATACTTCAAATAAAAAAAATTATAGACATTTGTTGCAAACATCTTTTTTGTTCACCACACACAGACTTTTTGCATTTTGTACAGGTCATCATAGACATTCTTTTATTTTTGGTGGTACATAGCCTACAGTAACGGCGAACTTTAGCCGGAGTTTACTCTTCAGCTTCTTAAGAAGCTTCTTCAATAGCCCGTGGCAGGATGTTCTCAATATTTTCTCTCAAACACTTTGATAAAGTAGGGATTCCCAATCTAGATCTCATCCATGGTGTACACAGTTAAATACTTCGTTTTTCCATATAATATTCTCTTCGGTTTAAGGGTTTTCTTGTTTAGATAAAACATTGTGTGTGTAATTACTTTCAAGTGTTGAGGTGTCGTCAGGAGGTGTTGAGGTGTCATCAAGAGATGTAGAGGCGTCATCCGGAGGTGTTGAGGTGTCGTCAGGAGGTGTTGAGGTGTTCAAGCTTTCATCAATGGCATCTTTTATGTACCTATTCGTCGTCAGTATCACATTGAACAAGTATCGTCTTCACTTACGTGATCCTCCATTTCGCTGTCACTGCTATCATCTGGACCTTTCATCTTCTTGACTCAAAAAGGAATATTATTTCTCTTTCGTCCATAATTTCTTCTGCTTCCTATGAAGTAAAGATGTTTCAAAAACAAAAAAAATTACTTATAACAATAACCTAATTGTATACCTACATACTTTGTTTATGTGTAAATAAAGAAAAAGTAACAGAAACGTAATCACACACAAATACATAAAAGTTTCACAGAAGATAAACATGCGCCTCTCGAGCGCAACGTATGGTCATAGCAACCAAACCGAATAGCAGCAGTCGTCCTTCGGCGGTGTTGACTGAGACGACTGAGTTGGCTTGAAAGCACACGCGTGAACACGCTTTGGATGAAACAAAACAGCGCTATATTCGTTTCGCAGGTGCCTCTGGGGCGCACGTTATCTTTTCACACACATACACATACACATCAGTCATACACATTTCAGTAGCATACACTCTCCTATCATCAGTCTACTTCATTGCCCAACATTCTGATCCATAGAACGCGACAGGTTATGGTCTTATAAATTTTCCCTTTAGATTTAAGGGGCATTCGGGGGTCACACGTCCCTGAGGTCTGTCGCCACTTTACCTATCCCACATTCAAAAGTTTTGAAATTTCATATGTATGTATGTATAATGTATGGAGAAAAAAAAGTCAAAATTAAGTAAAAAATAGAACCTCAATTCATTAACATTATTATGCCCTACATGAATCTGAAAACTAAATTTTTCCAAGTCTTATAGTTTCTGAGATACAGTGGTGGGCAAAACGAGGGGGCAGATGGGGGCAAAACTAAAAACTTTTTTTTACTAATGCAAGCCTCCTCAATACAAATCCGTTTGAAAATATTACAAATTCTTTCAAATTTTTTATTTTGCCCTTAAAAAGTTTCGAAATTTCATACAAAATGTATGGAGAATAAAAAAAAGTCAAAATAAAAAAAAAAAAAGTACCACGTTTTATCAACTTTGTAATGCCTTACCTGAATCTGAAAACTAAAATTTTCCAAGTCTCCTAGTTTCCGAGATACGCGTGGCGGCAAAATGAGGGAGGCAAATGGGGGCAAATCTGAAAACTTTTTTTTTCATCCCAAAATCTCCTCTATACAAATCCGTTTAAAGCAATCAAAAATGTTACGTAGTTTCCGAGATCCATCAATGGGGCAAAAAAGGGGCAAAACAGGGGCAAAACACAAATATGATTTTTACTCCCCAGGACCTCCTCTATACGAATCTGTAAAAAAATATTTGCAGGTCTTGTAGTTTTTGAGATACACCAGGGGTGGGCAAAAAGGGGGCAAAAAATGGATAAAGTCGGATTTTTCCTTAACTCGCCAAACTACCCTCTATACGAATCTGTTAAAAAAATATTTGCAGGTCTTGTAGTTTTTGAGATACACCAGGGGTGGGCAAAAAGGGGGCAAAAAATGGGTAAAGTCGGATTTTTCCTTAACTCGCCAAACTACCCTCTATACGAATGTTAAAAAAATAAACCTTCCCATCCACCATCATAGAAAACAATTTATTACGCCAATGAGTGAGTGAGTGAGTGAGTGGTAATGCAGCATTGCAGTACGTCCCGGCTTCACTAATGAAACTACCGGAATAAAATATAGCCTACTAGCTACGCCCCGCGGTTTCACCCGCGTAAGTCCCGTTCCCGCGGGAATATCGGGATGAAAATGTCCCTGTCACTCTCCATCCCTTCAACTACCACCACACAAAAAATCACGTCAATTCGTCGCCCCGTTTTGCCGTGAAAGACGGACAAACAAACAGACACACAGACAGACACACACACTTTTCCTTTTATTATATTAGTAGGGATAACCATCCCGACAGTCCATTCTACACATCGGTGAAAGAATTTTTCAAATCGGATGACTAGTTAGTCGGAGATTACCTCCGTCAAACAAAAAAACAAACAAACAAATTTTACCTCTTTATAATATATATATATATGGTACAAGTATCAATTCTAGTGTATCGCGCTTTGAGTTTTCTACGCTATCGATTTTGTTTGACAAGGCGGCGGAAAAAAGTGATACGTCCTCTCGCTGGGAGGACCCGGGATCGACTAATCGGAAGACGATCGCGCGGCCGGATATATAGTGGTTATAAAATAATCCTGTAAATTACTGGGTGCTCGAAATTGATTGAAAAAAAAACTGTACGTTTAGAAATACCTATATTTTCATCAAATGAATAAAACTCTTGTGTTTTTCTTCAAATACTAGTAAAAAATATGTGTTAAAGTGAAACGATTTTGTACTTTTTAAATATTGTTTTCATTACCTTTAGAGGCTATTTTTTTATTGTTTTGAGCTGTAGTGTATTATGAGAATATATTTTCAGGTCCACAAACGCTTAAAATAAAACATTTTCTCACATTACAATAGTGATATCCCTTCTGAAAGACAGCTCTGACGCTCATTTTCGTAAAACGCTATGACGGGATTGACTTCTCCTTCAAAAACTATAATCAAATATTATGTTTTCTCTCTGTAGTGTATTATAATAAAGATTAATCTTTCTAAAACCGTAAAATTCTTTAAATAATCTGATCACATTATTGAGTTAGGGCTCTCGAAATACTGCTCAAATAAGCTAATGACGACTACTCCCTCTTAACAATAGCTTCGAAAGTTGTGAAAGTTTTGCATACCGTGTATTTATAACTCGATGTGTTCTTTTAAAAATCGAACCTTTTCAACATTGTTAAACATTTTTCTTTTCTTACATTAACGTTATGTTGTCTGATCTACCCAGTTTGGGTACCATTATATTAATTGAAAAAAAAAAAATTGTGATAACAACAAGATAACAACCTCCATTGGCACAATCTTTAGTAATCTAATTGGTAGCAAGTCTCGGTTAAAAATAGGTAGATACCTTATTATAACGGTTTTAAATTACTACTGGGATAGAGTCCTGATTATTTCAGTTAAGTAAGTCGAATGTATATTCTTGTACCAGGCATACATAAACCATGAGGAGTTGGTTGGTATTCCTGTGCGCGCTGGCTGGAGCGGCGTGCGTCTCCGCCCAAGGCAACCGATACGAGAACTTCAATACTGACGCTATCATCCAGAACGAGAGGATACTCCTGGCTTATTATAAATGTGTCATGGACAAGGGACCGTGTACGAAGGATGGGAGAAATTTCAAACGTAAGTTCAATTTCTTCTTCAAACAACTTTTATGTTTCACCCCTACTGGGAAACACAACTTAAGGTATTCTGATTAGGTATACCCTATATTATTATTTTCTTATAATAGTTGTAGGTATAGGTATATTTATTATAATCCCCTAATATTGGACGTTCGAGAGCTGGAGTAAGTAGGTATTTCTTTTTAAGTCCTCCTCTTTTGAAATATAATCCACCTAAGCAGTTGTTTTGATTTCCACTACATTGATTTGCAACAAAACCACAATCTCACATGTTTTCGATTCATCACAAAAAATACATAAATGTCATACATTTACCTACTTGGTTTAACTATTCATCTACCATAAATAAGATTAAAATTCTGCTATATTTCTTCCCAGGTGCTTTACCAGAGACCATTTCGACTGCCTGCGGTCGTTGCACTGCAAACCAGAAGGGCGTGGTCCGGAGTCTACTCCTCGGTATCAGAGGCAAGAGTGAGCCACGCTTCATGGAACTGCTGGACAAATACGACCCGGAGCGGCTCAACCGAGACTCCCTCTACAAGTTCCTTGTTACAGGCGTCTAGGTTTTAGAGCAACAAGATTGATGCCATCTATATTTTAGACCAGTGCAAAATGCTAAGATTTATTCCATGGTCCTTTAGACCACAGTTACTGTTCAGCTAAGCTCACTAATGTTTTGAGTGATGATGAGAGAAGGATGGATTCAGGCTCTTGTTTAGAAACTTTACTGAATTAGCAACCAGAAACATAATTTATAGAATAACGTTGGTTTTTAATTTAGTGTAGTTCTAGATAAGAGCCTCAGTAAATTATCACTTAAAATTACTTAGTTAAGACCTATCCTAATGATTGAGTAGATTGGATCTAACAACCATATTAAATGTTCAATTATAACTTATTCCTTTAGTTCAATTAGCTTAAGTGATATATTGTAAGAATAATATGCCATTAAACGATGTTTCAGTGGTTATGGTGTTATTAGTTACGCGACAATTAAATACAAGGTTGGTTTTATCGTCATAAGGTTAAGTGGAATAGATTATTGCAACTATTTATGCATAATTTACCGATCTCGACTGAACTTCTAATGGCCGTAGCATAACTTGAATTGACAAGCTTACTACGTTGTTTTCCCTTCTAAGAAATAATTCATAGCATGTGCAGTGCACGGCTCCTTCCTATAAATATAGTTATCGGACTCATAAGGATCATATCAAATCTTTACTACGTGAGGATATCACCTGTGGTTAAAAACTACTAACAATGAAGTGCTTGGTTCTTGTTCTGTGTTTCGCCCTGGCTGTGTTGGCCCAGGAAAAGTACGACAATGTCAATGATGACTTTGATATCAGCGAGGTGCTAAACAACGATCGGCTTTTGAACTCCTACGCCAAATGCTTACTAAACAAAGGACCTTGCACTCCAGAAATCAAATCGGTTAAAGGTAAGAAATCATAAAATATTTTATTCTAAATTATGTATGTAGCGTAAATATGACTAAAGAATCTTATGTAAAACTAATAACAAAAGTATTCTATAAAACTAGGATTTACTTAATCTTGAAGTTTATTTAAAGCCCTTCTAAAAGTTTCATAGCACACCCATTCTTGAGAGTGGAAACTTTTAGCTTTCTGCCAAACAGATTCAAACTTATCATCAGTAAATTTTTCTTTTAAAGCCGCTTCAAATACTTTTCTGATCGTTTCTGGATTACGTTTGGCGAACATGTCCCGATGACTGACACCAAACATTGTGAATATACTAGGTGTCAAGCAACATTTCGCATCAGACTCATGGGGAAGGTATATTCTATCGGCCTTACAACACCCTAACGGGGTCACTGGGTCATCTAGGTCGAAATATCTGCCAGACGGCAAGCCAGCCATCAACCTTATGTCGGGCTCTTGTCCCGGTCTAACCATCTCTGAATAAGTCGTCCGGAAATCAATACAATCTTCTGGTACATCCCAAACTTTAGGCAGTTCTGAAGTAGGCTGTGTGTGGTTCAACATCAAAACAAATGTTTTGTATTCAATTTGGCGCCCGTCAAACGCATTCCAAGTCGCTAATATTGGTTCGATCAACGCGGTATTAAATCTAATTAACTTTGTAGAACAATGTTGGTAAACAAGTTCTTTCGGTAACCATCCCGATTTAGTCTTGTCATAATATTTTAAATATAAATACAATTCGTTGAAGAACGTACCATTGAATCGTTTTTTCAGGAATTTCCTCAGTGTGTTGAGATGACTTAGGCACTTTTTGTAGTGATCTCTCTCTGGGTTCATTTCACAAGTTGTTAGACATTCAGGTAAATTGTCAGGAGGCTTAAGTATTCCAAACGAATAGCCTGGAGGGACGTTGCTGATGTTGTCATTAGGCGCCGATGTGGCAGCAAGGTGGGACTGCCTATCGTATACGAAATCAGCTTGCCTTGAAGGTATGGGCTTGTTTAGAGTTCCTAATGTAACTCTATCATCGGTCAAACAACATTTCATATACCTCCCCCGTCGATCGGCGGGGGTTTTTAAGCCAAAAATAATGCCGGGATTATAAGATGGTTTGCAATAGTTACGGTTCGTTTGGTAGCCGGGAGACTTTGCTACTGAAGTTATATCAGGCGCTGCGTTTTTAGGCATCACAACATCATAAAGTCGTCCATGGTCAGCGGTTTTTTGTCCCATTGTAGTTCCAGCTATGTCCAAACCCTGCGGCAGTGTAGGTACTGGATCAGGAACAGAACCGACAGGTTTACGCCAATAAGACGTGTAAACTGTATTTTTTAAGTCTTCTACTAGCGTTTGGAACTTTGTCTTGGTTGGGGGATTGATGAGTTCAGTAGCTTCACTAAATTGGCCAGCATAGCGCATGTCACGAGGGGGTGGGTGTCTCAAAGGTGGTAGGATACGAGGTTTTGGTGGAGGTATGATAGAGTCACTGACTAATGCGTCAACTTCATCCTGAAGACAATACTGTTTGAAGCAATCCGCAACGGTTTGATCAGGCTGTAAACTAGGTTTTCCAGCCGCACACACCTTGGGATCTCTCTCAATAAACATGCCCTTGTTTCCTTTACCGCCTGGCGTACCGTAAGAACAGCTTTTCATCATTGTTAAATAACGATTACCGAACACTTTTACAACCAACTAAACATCTACCTACTTTTAACTTTTCTACTTTTTATATAATGAAAGTTTCAATTTTTATCGTTAACTTAGTAATAACAGAGCAATAGTAATTCAGAGTTAGATTGAGTATTCTTTGAAAAATCATAGATTCTTTGGAAATTATTAAATAATAAGCATTTGACAGTATCGTAGCATTTTATAACTTTGACATTACATAACTTTATAGACTCAAACTAAAGAGAATAAAATCACTACGTTAAGCCTACGTTCAGACTTGCGGGAATCGCGCGGTTACGAACCGCGCGGTTTGCAACCGCAAAATTGTGATGCTATTCAGACCACCGCGGTTAGTATGCGATTTTCGTGCGTCGTGCGGATGTTGTCTGCCCATCACGCTGGCGGATGACTAACAATTTTGACGAATTTTGTAATGTATCTATAATATTGCTAGCAATGTTGCCGGCCACAGTATTGCAGCCACAAATTATCGTAAAATATAGCCCGTTTAGAAGGCCCTTAACTAAATCGATAAAAATATTTCAGAAAAGCTCCCTGAGGCCTTGGAGACGCGATGCGCCAAGTGCACTGACAAGCAGAAGCAAATGGGCAAGAAGCTGGCGCAGGAGGTGAAGAAAAACCGCCCAGAGCTGTGGGAGCAACTGGTCACGATGTACGACCCCGAAGGCAAATACCAAGAGGCTTTCCAGGACTTCCTTAGAAACTAACTTAAACAAACCGAACTTTTTTTGATAATATGAACAAAATTATCAGATTTAAAAATATTGTAATTCAAAAATCAGGTATGCTATTTTAATTGAAAGTTTAAAATTATTAAATCTATCACAAAGTACTCTGCCTTTTAGTATCTGCATCGGCCACGCTAGGAATATTCTCCAACGCTCGTCTAAAAGTCTCATAGCAAACCCATCCCTGCGAATGAAACTTTTTAGCTTCTTCCCAAACGGCATTGAACCGTTCATCGCTGAACTTTTCCCCAGTAGCTTCAAAAACCCTTCTGACTATATGTGGATCCCGTTTCTCATACATATCTCGATGACTGACGTGAAGCAATGTTAGGACACTCGGGCTTAAGCACGACTTCATATCGGATTCTTGAAGGAGACAACTGCGATCTGCTCTGCAACATTTCTCAGGGGTCACTGGATAATCCATATCGAAATACCTACCAGAAGGCAGTCCTGCCATACGTCTGCTATCTGGCTTCTGCCCTGGTTTTACCATCTCTGTGTACGTCGTACGAAAGTCAAGGCATTCGTCAGGTATATCAGGTATCTTAGGAATTTCTGGAGAAGGCTCTCTGTAGTTTATTACATGAACGAACGTTTTATATTCAATTCGTGATCCGTCGAAGGCTTGCCACATAGATAATAAGGGCTCTATTAAACTAGGATCAAATCTAATTAATTTCGTTCCACAGAAATTGTAAACAATCTCCTTAGGGAGCCAACCACTCTTTTCTTTATCAAAGTACTTAAGGTTCAAGTAGAAACCATGAAAGAACGTTGGTAGAAACCGCGTAGATAAGCATTTCCTCAAGGAATTCAAATGTTTCAAACACTTTCTGAAAAAGGCTTGCCCAGGATTTATTTCACAGAAAGTAAGACACTCAGGTAGGTTATCAGGAAGTTTTAGCATACCGAATGAATATCCCTTTGGTACATCGTTTATGTTATCGTTAGGTGCCAAAACGGTACCGATTCTAGGTTGAGTTGCGTCTTGGAAATTAGATTGTATCGTGCTGACTATGGTCCGATTTCCTTTCCCGAAGACAATTCGATCATCAGTCAAACAGCATCGTGCGTATGTCCCCCTTTTGTCAACATACGTCCTGTGGCCATAAAACAAATCCTGTTCGTAAGGAGGCGAGCAATAGTTACGTTCCTGTTGAATACCAGCTAGTTTTTTACGTGGGGTATTATCTGGGTATGGTACTTTGGGCATGACAATGTCATAGAGACGACCGTGAAATGCGGTCGGTTTCCCAAATGTAGTGCCCATCGTATCGAAGCCCTCTGGTAACATCGGCACAGGATCTTGCACGCGGCCGAGTGGTTTTTTCCAATAAGAAGTATAGGCAGTATCTTTGAGGTCATCGACGAGTGTTTGAAACTTTGTTTTCATTGGTGGATTCACAAGTTGAGCGAGAGCACCGAACGGTCCTGCGTAGCGCAAATCTAGAGGTAACGGCTTACGAAGAGGAGGGAGAGGTCTGTGTGTTTTTGGGGGAATAATAGCATCGCTAATAAGACAATCTGCTTCATCCTTCAGTAGATAGTGCTGCAAAGAGTCACCAACACGGTCGTCAGGCTGAGCACTCGGTAATCCTGCTGCACATATATTTGGATCTCGTTCTATAAACATTCCAATATTCCCTTTTCCTCCTGACGTCGATCGTTGGCAATCAACAGGCATTTTTAAGGTTCTTATAAAATAAACTAAAACAAAAATATCATTAAAAACTCTGTAAAACTATTATTTCTGAAATTACTTTGGTAAAATGTCACATCTTGTTGTAAGACAGTAACATAACAAAAGTCATAAAAATTTTTAAAAAGTTTAAATTTAAAATGTTTAATGAAGTCCAACTATTTTATCCAAATGAATTTATGCAATTAATAAAGTAAGTAGTATTTAAGTAGGCATAAAGTAAGTAAATTTTTGACCACAATATTAGTTCAGCGACCAGCTTTCATTCTGCATACGCTAAATCATTATAATGCAAAATTTACTTATCAAAACAAAAAAAAACGTGAGCTGATTTACACAGGGTCAGTGACTGACTTCAAATTCGAGGCAAGTCAGTGCTGACCCGAAAAAAACCCTGTGTAAATTGATTTGAAGTCAGTACAGTGGCTTGAAGTCAGCGCTGACTTGAATATTCGGACACGAATATTTTAAAGTCAGTCGGCGCCCCCCGCCACCCGCGCACCCCCGCGCCAGCCAAATAAACCCCGTGTAAACAGACAAGTCAGTGCGTGGTTGTCACTGCCGCTGCGTTGTAGAGTGACCACGATTTTTTCGCTGG
The DNA here is from genome assembly GCA_947086425.1 of Xanthorhoe spadicearia. NCBI lineage: Eukaryota > Metazoa > Arthropoda > Insecta > Lepidoptera > Geometridae > Xanthorhoe > Xanthorhoe spadicearia. The sequence continues at coordinate 4,014,415 of OX352212.1, forward strand.
CGATAAAATATTTATTTTTTATATTCATTTTTCCCACTGACTTCACACACGTGTGCTCACCGTGAGAAACGCACCACTACTACTTACTTCATGTAAACAGAGTAAGTCAGTCGCGGCGCCGATGTTGGCGCTGCGACTGACTTGTCTACTGACCCTGTGTAAATCAGCTATTAACAATCATGACGCGCCGACTGTCAGTGCCCGCCGCCGCTGCCGCCCCGCTGCCCGCAGAATTCGAGAACGGGGCCTTAAGATTGTAATTGCGGGCTACCACGTCAGAATCTAAAATTTTAAAACTAGCTTCCATTTTCAGGTACTAATCGTTAAAATATTTACCTGTCTTGCCAAAATAGCAATATACTTTACATACTTTTATATATCACTTATAGTAAATCGGTTTCATCGCATCATAACATGCATTTGCCAAACCATGAAATAATTTATGGCTTGCAGTGTGAGAAGAAGATGGTATGTAATTATATTTTCATGAAATAATCGCTTCCTTCTGTTTTTATCATTACGTTTCTCGAACATGTCTCAATGTGTCTGATGTTATGCTTCCGTCCAATAACATAGCAGCCACACAAAGTTAGTGTGTGACTTGTTTCAGCTCGCGACTTTCCTTAGGTGATTCTCATTTTGATGCAAAAATTTTACAGTAGGTATATAAAAAGATTTCGCCCTGGCTAAAATAAGCCTGATAAATTAATAACCATTATCATTTCATAGGTTGCCATTGCATGATTTTTTTTGTTGTCTCATGTAAAACTTCATACACACAAACATAAACATTTAACAATTATTAGTAGGTAAGTCTGTAAGTTAGGCCTGCTATTATTGGCACTTATGACGATGACACACAACTCCATATAAAGAATTAAACTCATGCCATCATTTCATATCACATCATCGAAGACGAGATCATCAAGTTTCCTTGCCAGATTTTTTGTTCAGAATATTCTATAGTTCTGAATAAGCCATGATAATTAGTGTGCTTTTATCATACTGTTTATTAATAGTAACTGCTGATTTATATAGCTCCCGGTATGACAAATTTGATGTCCAGCCTTTGATAGAGAATGATAGAATACTGCTCAGCTTTACCAAGTGTTTCTTGGACCAAGGCCCTTGCACTCCCGATGCTAAGGATTTTAAAAGTAAGTAGATTTAATTGTTCTTCTTTTAAGGATATTGAGAACCAACATTGCCATGGATATTTTGGAATGATTAACTCCATTCGTCGAAAGTAACCCAATCGAATTTGAGGCGAAATGGAACGTACTTATAAACAGCCATCTCGCAAAGATAAATTTATTTTTGAACTGCATTCCAAGAAAAAAAATGAAATTATAGATATGATATGATTCCAAAATATTATCAAAGTTCGAAATGTGCAAAAAGTATCTCTCTGTCTGAATGGCATAAAGTGTTGCAAACAAGGACATAGCTAGAATATTTATATAATTTTTAAATCAAAATATTCTGTAAGTATAATACAAATCCACTGCCAACTTTGAATACCTAATTTATAGTTCTGAAGAAACCACTACAAATGAGTTTTTAGTAGGTCAAGGTCAAGGTATAATAATTTCTAAACCATCCTTGGATTATCAAACTTTTCAAGCAATTTAAAAAAATTTCAGAGGTGATTCCGGAAACAATAGAGACCACTTGCGGGAAATGCACACTGAAACAGCGACAGATGATCAGAAAAGTCATTGGAGCTGTTATTGAAAGACATCCTGAGGCTTGGGAAGAGATCTTTAAGAAGTATGACCCAGATCATAAGTACAAAGACACATTCGACAAATTCGTCACTGAAACTGATTAAAATAAACGGTAGGCTCCCATTTTTGAAAATATTACTACAAGGTTAAGGGCAGTACTTAATTGTATTTCTACTCTCAAATCAGCGAAATCTATCTAAGAAAGGTTACATAATATTCGACTGTTTGGGTATGTTAATGTTACATGGTAAAGCCAGCAGTGCTGGTGGAACAGAAACTACTGTGATTAATAAATTTAATAATGAAAAATACTACGAGTACACCATAGCACCTAAACTCAGACCTAGTAGACTCTACAAATAAACAACTAATAAATCTTTGATTTTACTACTACTTATTATACTACTTATTTACTACTTTCATAAAGTACAATTTTCATACCTAGATAAATATTTTGGTAAAAACAGTAAACGTTTACTGTTTTTACCAAACAGAAAATCCGAATTAAAAACAAAATAAACTTTATTAATTGAAAACTTCATTCCTTTCTCCGTCATTGACCAATTAAACTTTAGGAAATTATTGTAAAATTCTAATTTACTGCTTCGCAGATTCAATCTTGTCCTTGTACCTCTCTTGGTAGATGTTGTTAGGGTCATACTTCACAGCAAGCTCCTTCCACAACTCTGGGCGTTTGTTCACCAGATGCTTGATCACTTTGTCAGATCCAGTCTTCTGCTTCTCAGTGCACTTGGAGCATTCATTCTCCAACGCATCAGGCAGGGTATCTTTTAAATCTCTGCCGTCAGGAGTGCAACGACCTCTATCCAGCAAGCAGTCCACATATCCTTTGAGAAGACGTTGAGATTCAAGGATTTCGTCTACGTTGATGTTGTCCCATTTGTCGGTGTAGGTGGCAGACCTGGCCACGGAGACGGCCACGATCAGCGTTATTAGAATTATCAGCTTCATGTTTAGTCTGAAATGATAAAGTTATATTTCAATGTTTTAGTATGATTTAGAAGACATCTGTGGAGCAGTGGGCGAAGGCTTGCCTTAGTCACTGGAGGTTGTAAGTTGATCTCGCCGCAAGACAAATGTTTGTTACGTTGAATCATCTGGTTACCGATAGTACAAGTTAATAGGTAATAACTAATTTAGATTGGGACTAAAATAGGCTTTGTAAATTTTTTTATATATTCTATTGGAATCTTTTTAAAAAAGACAACTGCTTTGGCTTTTTTAATTTTGTATTGTTTTTCAAGAATCATCGAGAAAATATCAAACCAACAATGGTCCAGTTAACTTGGGCTTTGTTTGAATAAGACAATAGTTGGGAATATTTTCAAAATAACTATAAAAAGTCAAAGATCCTGCTAAGTTCTGTAAACAAACAGTGGCTAATGTATGAAATTTAGAATAGCAATATCTAGAGGCCACAAGGATTTTTTTGTAAACGTATCTGCATCTGTATCGGCAACATTTTAAGGCATAGCAACATTTATGTTCAACTTTGCATGTTTTTTTCTTCGGTTTGTTGGACTTTTACAAATTTTCCAGCATTTTAAAAGATTCGAGACAAAATTCACGCAAATGATGTTTATTCATTGAAGACTATAATATTGTGTTTCTTATCACTACGGAGTTAGTTTAGATGTATTTTATTAGACTCAACTTATGAGCAGGATACACATAATCATAAATGTCTAATTGCTTATTGTTCTTATGGGTTTGAAACAATAACCTATTACTTATACGAGTATAAGTAAATGAGATAGGTATCGCGTATCGCAATAAATATTGAATTGCCATGCCATCTATGATGTACAAAGATCAAGCGATTAAAATCAGCCAAAGGATCCCCACAGGTTTAGGTAAATTTTTAGTAGTTTGTCGTTTAAAAATTTGTGACTTAAGTACCTACCTAACTCTTTTCTCTCTCGTCTATATCGTTATCTAACTGTTTGGTGTAATCACTAGTATAGTATTACATTAATTGTGGTGGAACTAGGCAGATAAGCTAACCGATTTAACCAATTCTTATGATCTTCAAAATAGTCGGTTAAGTTAAACATCGATTTATTAGATTGGTACAGTTGTATTAGATGCTAATTATTGCATTGTTAACAGAGCAATTAAAGCTCACCTACCTACCTATTGAAGGAGTTATAATTATATGACTATAAAAGGTAACAAGGTTAGGTATTGATAAGAATTGTTTTTTAAACGTGTTTTTCGTAAATGAAAAAATAACTAAAAGATACGGTTTGCCAAGATTCGAACCTGCGATGATACAATCGATTGTCCTGCCGGGCTGCTTTAGCACTCGGCCATAAAGCCGAAGACGAAATTATCAGTAGGTAAGTTGATTTTTCGGTTAGAGCACTGATTAGGGTGTGTAGACTTTCTTTAAGTAAGCTTCCAAGAAAACTATGGGAACAGTACTATACACGATTTATGGTAATTTGTAGGCTTTTACGTTATAAAAATCACCAAAAGCTTATAATTATAAAAACATTCCATGTTTCTCTGCACTTATGAGCTCACTAGAGTGCAAAAGGCTCTATCTTTTACCATCACTTTTAAATAATTTGTGAATTAAAAAAAAGCACTTTCTGTCTAAAAAGGAAAAAGCTGCTTTTGAAAGCTGATTATGAATAATAAGGTGCTTTAAATCACAAAAAACTTTGAGATTTGATAAGTTTGCAAACTTACCAACAATTTATCCTTCGTTAGCACAGTGCGACCCTTCGCTGGGCTATGCCTAGACACAGCGCCTAGGACCTCTTATATTGCGCTCTCTGGCTAGATTATCCAAGTAGTGTGACGTCAGAACAATGGTGGACAAACACAGGACAATGGTGAGCGAAGAATGTTGCTTCACTTTTTAATTTTAAATGATCATGGTAATTTTCCGATTGCTCTGTTATTGCCTGTATCTGAATCTTTTTTTTCTTAGCAGACGATATTTAAGTTTACAATTTTGAAGAATTTAAATAGGAACTAATAGCGTCCCGAGTTGCTACCCGTGTTGAGACGGAGGCCTTTAGGCGACGTAAAAACTCTGTCACAAGAGTTGGCCACTTGCTCAAACGATCGAACGAACGAACCCGCGTTGAATATTTCCCGCTTCCGTGGGTAGATATACCGGGATCATGTTATATGTAATAAATGTAGCCTATTTAGGTATAAATCTAGGATTTACGCTATTCTGGTGCCAATTTTTATTCTAATCTGTTCAATAATAGCTTTTGCGTGAAGTACCTATGATCATGACCCAGGGACCGGTAGACATTTCTTTTGGATCTTTATGTAACAAAGTGTTGTTATAGGTCATAAACTTTATAAAAGCAAGTTTATGCAAAAAAATTTAAAGAAATTGGAACCACCTGAAACACCTGTTGGAGCAGGCAATAGAATCCCCTAGTTTTAAGAACGTGACGTGTCAAAGTGGTCTTTATTGAATAAATATACTTTGACTTTTGACTTTTGACCATTCAGTTTAAAAATTAACACTTAACATAGCCCACATCAGTACATTAATAATGTAACCTTATTAATTTCTATTAGGAGGATAGGAAAGGAGGTTAGAGGATAGTTTAGGTGCTGGGCAAGCCTATTCCATCTCAACAATGTCCCAAGCACCACAGGTCGACAGTGTCCCGTTAAGTGAAGACAAACATTGCCTCCTGACACTATAAATCAAGTATAGATGTAAAAGCCTGAGTTTTTTTAATATATTTGAAAAAAAAGCAATTAAGTAATTAAAAGATAATAAGACCGCTGAAGATTTTACAAATGCCAAATCTAATGAGGAAGTTCTAAGTAAGAACTTTAAGAGTTTGTTTTTTGCTTTCATTTTCCATGTTTCATTCAATTTAATTAAAGAAGTATTTGACATCCAAAATAATAATAACAAATATTCTTGGACATTTTTACACAGCGTCGTCTAGTTCCAAGCACCTTAATGCTTGTGTTATGGTAACCCGATGACTGAAAATACATAGGTACATAAATATAGAAAGCATAATTATCTACACCAAGACACAGAACTAATATCTGCAGAACATACAAACATTTGTCCCGTAGCAGGGATCGAACCCGCAACCTCCGCGACTCAGTGCGCCTTCAGCCGCTGCGCTACAGAAGTCGTACCAATGTTTACCATGCAGAGTCATGATGATAGTCAATTTATTGATGTCATTAAAAAATATAATAAAGTACAATTTATATGTATAAATGGTACTTTTATATGTATGTACCATTTATATGTACAGTTGTCCTCTATTATAAATTTTCATAACTTTTTCTCTTCTATTATAAATTTTTATAATCCTATCTCAAACACGATCTATTAAAATACTATGTTTCATTCTCGGTAATATAAGTAGATCATTATTTCCGGGTATATTATAATTTTCCTTACCGGAACAATTAGTTTTCCTGCCTTATGGACGACCATCATTTTTTTGCTATACGCAAATGCTTCACAATCTACACCTTTAACTGTTAAGTTATAAAGTTCAAAGTGATGGTGAAACAGATAAGCTGTTCAATAGATACAACGTGATGTAAATTCAAATGAATCAGGAGAATATTTGATACAAGGGCGGCGAGGTCCGAGCTGGTTACTCATTCCATGAGGTAAATGAGATTATGTTGGCAAAGTTAGTCAATTTTAAGATTATTGCTCTATTTATACTATACTAGTGGAATGCCCCAACTTCACCGGGCCTTATTGGCATGGTTTAAGGACTCTTGAGTTAACAGCCTTTGAGCTATATTAAAACTCTACATTTCTACAATCTTGGATTAGGTGATAGATACTTCCCCCCCGGTGGATTCCGATCTTGTCGCGATGGGGGGGCTCAGTAGCCGTGGTTTGGTCCTGACCACGGCGAAGCTAACAGGAATCCGAGGAGGGGACGCTCCGAGCGGACCTAGAGGTGGGCCTGCTCTGGATGCGTCCAAAGAGGGTGCGGGGGACGGAGTCATCTGTTCTTCGCAGCCCGGAGAGGGGGTCGCGGGAGGAGAGGCGTGTCGGTGTGTCGTTGCCGCTCGCCCTATCTTCCGCGACCAAACGGGGACGCACCGTTTTTCATGCGTTGTGGTGGGGTGGGGGTCGGTCTCGGCGTCTCCGGGTATGGGACCGTAGGTGTTGGGACCGACCTCCATAAGACGGGGGCGCACCGTTTGATGCGTTGGCGGTGGGGACGCAGGGGAAGAGGAGTGTCGGTGTTGCGTTGCCGTTCTCCCTATCCTCTGCGACCGTTAAGGCGGTAAAGGACCGTCGTGGTGGTTGTGGGTGCCGGTCTCGGCTTCCCCGGGTATGGGACCGTGGATGTTGGGACCGACCCCCATAAGACAGGCCTTGACGGAAGCACCGGGGGGTGCTTCTGTCGCGGAAGAGGCCTAGAGGTGGCGCGCGCGCGGGTGTTTCCGCGCGCCACTCTGGAGAGGGGGCTCCAACGAGCCAGCGCCGTCGGGGCCGTGGAAGAATGCTCACGCGTGCCCATAGCCCCGGCAAGTAGGCGCCAAGATGAAATCCCGTCGAGTTTTAGTGGGTTCGAGTCCCACATAACCCTTCTCGCTGCCCCCGCGGCGGAAGGGTATGCGCGGGCATTTCTCGACGTTAAAAAAAAAAAAAAAAAAAAAAAAAAAAGGTGATAGATACTTGTGTAGATAGAAGTTTATTCAACATCTACCTACACTAACTTATAAATATGTATCAAAAAGATCATCTCAGTAAATTTACTACGTAATAAGAATTTTAAAAGTATTGGTTCAGCATTTCTGACTTTGGCAATGAAAAATATTTGACCATAAAAACTTTAGAAATAAAATAAATAAATAATTATCAGCTTATTTGGTTCTACAATTTCCAGTCCTAACCTTACTGGTTGTGGAGAAGAACCAATAGTCTTTCCCATGGATGATTAATTCAACATACTAGATTATCATACTAGAAGTCTCGGTGTATTAAGCACACGAGACGCTCATCTTGACACAGATATCATGAAGTAAACAATGACTACAAAAATGTTCATAACCACCTTTTGAAGTGTACACAAAGTACAAATTAGGAATTGTATACAAATTATCTTGCAGTTAAAGACTCCTATTCATTAGGGTCTTGTAGTTGCATGGTATTGGTAAGTACCTAAGTTTGTATGACTTAGTTCGCTCGAACACCGAAACGCTACTTAATAGAGTGATGCTTACATAATAACATTATTTGACGTCCTAAATGGTTAGGACGGTCCCAAATATTAAGTAGCGTTTTAGTTGTCTCTGCTCTCTCTCTTTAAATAGTTCAGTAAAGTTACAATGATTTTGTGAAGTTATAAAGGTCCCAGAGACCATTGATAAAAAAATAGCTCAGGAAACTTAATTTTAGGCCGCCGGCTTTAGTTATGGTATTGATCTCTACGAGTATATAGTGCCGTGTGAAGTATGGTTTGGGTGGTGTTGCGGCCAAGTATCATTGCGGTACGGCAGTCAATTATAAAATTTATAAATAATCAATATTACATGCTGTTTGTTGTCATTTTGGAGTCATGGTGTAAAAGTACCCTTGTAGTCGCATGCAGATGAAATTGCGCAAGATCATTTGCAGACAATGGCTGAATTTACACAGAAAAGAGGCCGCATACTCACGCTGACAATTACTAAAAGTTTAATCACCTAATTATTGAACCATTATTGTCTACAGAAAATTTGGATATCTATGATTTGTAGTTACATTACATTGTATTGTATATCACCTAAAGGCAGTGGACTATTTTTCCCTAATCTATAAGTAGATACTAATATTATATAGAGGTTATGTTTTTTTTTGGTTGACGGAGGTTATCACCGAAACGAGTTTAATTTTGATTATTATAATGTTAGTATTATTTCTATTAATAACATGGTGCTCTGTTTACCATACACAACTCCACTTCACGTCTGCATCCCAAGGAAATTGTAATGGATTTTGAGGTCATAAATAAGACCACCTGTAAATTATAATATTCTCGTAATTAACAAGGTTTACGTGTAAATTTTTTCTACAACTGCAGTATGATCTGTGGCACCTCTCACCTCCTTCGTGTTCTATCGCATTGTTGTATTCAAGTTTGTTTTACTCAGCATCTCAACATAAAGAGTCGTGTGTTGTTGTCGTGAAAGAAATTTTTAAAATACAAATAAGATAATCGTGCATCTTACGACAATTTCAGCTATTTGAACCACATGTCTTGTGTCTTCAATGTTGGAATCCCAATCGTAGGCAGAGATTTATCGAAACAAAACATAATTTACAGTGACACGAATTAATAACGGTGCTTTACACAATGAGGAAAACCGTAATGATGTTAATCACTATACTACTATACTAGTTTACTAATATTAAACTCTGCATGTTGCTATAAGCAGACTGGATTCGAATTTTGACTTTATTCTTGCCTTCCTTTAGTTTAATTATTAAGCTACTGGTTGTTTTCCGTTGCATAATTAATTAGAAAAAACATTACATCACGTTTGTTATCATCTATGATGGAAAATAAACCTCTGTAATGAAGCAGTAATGATTCCGCGGTAATACCATAACAAATGCTTATTACCCGTCGTTAAAGAATTAAAGTAGATACCTTATTATGTGGTTTTAATAATCTTATTACTGCAAAACACATTTTTTGTACATTTTTGGCACCAAAAAAGAAACAAAACCTTAGAATTCGATTCAGATTAGACAGGAGGGTCTGTAGTTTCTGGGACATTGTTGAGAATAGGTGATGGAATAGGCTTGCCCATCTCTCAACAAAACCTAAGGAAGGAAGGAGTGGAAACCCGTAGCTTAAGTCAGCCCCGTTATCTTTCCCGTGAAAGTCATTTTCACGGTAAAAAATGATGTACTTATATGATACAGGTGTATGGAGCATGATATAGATTGGGCAGTTTTTACGGCATGGTAACCTTATCCATATCCATACTTATATATACTTATATAATATTATTAAAGCGAAGATGTGTGTGTCTGTCTATCTGTTTGTTTGTCCGTCTTTCACGGCAAAACAGAGCGACGAAGTGATAGTTGAAGGGATGGCGAGTGACATAGGCTACTCTTTATCCCGATATTCCCGCAGGAAAGGGACTTACGCGGGTGAAACCGCAGGGCGCAGCTAGTAATCGTTTAAAACATGATTTTAGTGATCTATTAAGTCCTTAAGTTACAATCTAGAATACTAAATAACTACATTAAATTTCGTCTTTTTGATGATGGACATCCATCTAAATATGGATGTTTGTAGAATAAATTAACCACTACTATTTTATTGGAGTTATTAACCAAAAAAGTGTAACAATAAAAATTACGTAGGTAAAGTGCTTAACGATTGAAAAAGATGAGATTACAATCTAATTAGTCTGAAATAAGGCTGCTAATTAGTGTATTTACTTGTAAATAACTTAATTAGTTAAGAATATTTTTTTTTATATTGGACATCAACAAGAAAAATCCGTACCTACCAAAGTGAATTTTAACATTGTCTAGAAATCGGTATCGAAGAAAGTCTATACTAATATTATAAAGAGAAGAGATAATGTTTGTTTGTTTGTTTGAAAGAAAAAGAAAGAAAGAAAATAAATTTATTCGAGTTTGACCGAGGTAATCTCCGAAACTACTCAGCCAATTTCAAAAATTCTGTCACCGCGATGTGTAGTATGGACTGGCGGGATGGTTAGAGGCTTTATATCTTTATCCCGATTGTTTCATTAGTACACCCGTGAAAAGCCGGGACGTGATGCTAGTATTAAATACTCACTTAGCTATCGAAAGATTCTTTGTTGAACAAACGTTATCCTAGCACAGTTTAAACTTATCAATGTTTTAATTAGGTATTACGAGTATTTTTTTTACAACAAAAATGAGTCATGAGAATAATAAGAGACATTTCAGTGGAAATCCCCTCGTAATAAACTACCTTCTTATAATTTGAGACTTGTATTATTAATTCTATAGACATGCTTTTCTGAGAAACTTGTGGCATCTGATCTCTACATTTACGTAGTTGTTGACGCGTTTAGTATGAAAATTATTTGTTTTACACTTTAACTTAATTTATTTTACTTATATCATTTATTTATGAAACCTTCAACTACAAAAATAAAAATAAATTTGCTCAGGTGAATTATGACGAAACCTGGATATATGTAGGTAGGTCACCGACAATCTATTGTGACAACTGAATCTTTCATCAGCGATTGCCTACTGAACTACTATCCAGTCTCATTAACCTATCTATTTTTACCATTTAGGTAGTTTGGCTTTGCTTACTGCCATGCCAATGTTTTGCGAGAAAGAGAAGAAATCTCAAACCTACCCATATACCCAAAAAAATCTACCCATAGTAAGCAAAACTATGTAACTTTCAGTAGGTACCTACTGAATGTCGGAAATAAGTTTCACAATCAGCTATAATTAGATCAATCTTTGAAAAAGTTGCATTATTTACAGGAAACAGAAGTTGCTTAACTATAAAAGAAGAAGTGCAGTGAGGTTGCTTAAGTAGGCATCCATTGAAATCAGATGACATTGACAATGTAGGTACTGTTATTGCACTATGACAGGACAGTATCGTATTCTCTTGCTCAATGAAGTTCAATGAAGGACTTAGCACGTCGCTTCGCATCATAACAGTCAGTAGCACTACCATCAGTTTTCGAGATGTAGGTAGGTATAGTTTAATGTCCTCGCTAACGGGATAAGTTTTCAAATGTATAAAATTATTAGTTCATGCATGTTACCGGGGGTGGAGATGTGCTGGATTCTTATACATTTGTGATACTTGACTCGGTATCGAGGACAATAATTGGTGGTAGGGCAACAGATCAACATGATCTGCATGATAATCTATTACGTTAATCATGTTTATGTAGGGCCTACATATAAGTGAACTACATTGTAGGCTTTGATTAACACACTTAATGGGACTCTGACTGCAGAGATATTGTTGAGATAGGCTTGCCCAACTCTTAAACTATTATCTCTATCAAGCTTAGATGAAGTAGACTTCAGAATAACAAAATGAAATTAAATATCATCATGACTGCTTTTCCCGGGAGCGGTAGACATCATATATTTAGATATTTTGGGCGATCTTTTTGACGGAGGTATTTTTCGAAATTATTCAGACAATTTCGAAAATTTCTTCATCGATGTGTATGTAGAATGTACTGTCGGGATGGTTATAGGCTATCTTTTATCACGGTAGTTTCATAAGTACACCCGTGCAAAGCCGGGACGTGCTGCTCGTTTTAATATATGTTTTATGACAGACTAACTAATTAATGCCCTACATACACGAGGCTAGTTTTTCAAGCTAGGGCAAGTTAGTATTTCTGGCTTCGTGTAGACAAAACTAACTTCACTTTTACTACTAAGAGACTCACTAAGAGAACTCTACCAGAAATACCTACTAGGTTGCTAATTTTTACATGCTTGAAAAACTAACCTCGTCTATCTCGGGCATTACTACGAAAAAAGCCGGATTTTGACACGTCTGGGTGGTTTGATGAAAAATTTTGTTATTACATGCAAAAAGTGTGTGAACACTGACGCACACATTTTTTAAGATTAACCTAGTTTATGGGTACCTACCTAATAATGATCCTAGTATACCTTTAATTTTACAACCATAGTTTTAAGTACCAAAAAACAGTGATATTTTTACTTGTATCATTGTCTAGCGTTCGTTTTAATTACCTTATTTAATACAATCGTACATAATGTACACAAATCCTGTTTGTTATTAATTTAAATATAATATATCCCAATGTTATTATTAGTTTTTATTACAAGTAGAAAAATACACAAAATATGAAACACGCGTTTGTGTGAGTATAAAGAACAACAATGCGTAACATAAATATATTGAAAATACTAGCTAATACTAACTAACAATAAAGCAAAAAATATTATTTTATTCACACATTAGCCAGCCCGTCATGGGAAATTATTATATTTTATTATAGGAACATGGTTTGGACGTCAGAAAGATACATGGTAAGTTTAAGTTAAAGGCGTGGACCCACTGCGGCGCATGGTGTGTACGACCAGGCGGCGCATTTTATCTGCGTGGGTTCATTTGTTTTAAAACATATACTAATACATATGTCGCGTGTGCGAGGGTTACGGTGGACACAATTACGTCCATTTTGATGCAAAGTGAAGCTTAAAGCTATAAGACTCTACCTTTCGGCATTGTACGCAATGGACACATTGCATCAAACGTCGTATTGTAAGTACTTATATAAGTAGATTCGAGGTGACTTGTGTGACTTTCTATTTATATTATACAAAGAATAGTAGGATCTATTTAATGCGTCCGTTGCGTGCGATGCCGAAAGAAAGACGCTTACTTACGCGCGTACATACTTGCGCAGCTATCAGACCGCGCCTTTGACAACGGAAGAGGCGAGTCTACTGTTTCTTCTACAGGCTGATGAAAAGAAAGATCTAACCAATCATCAAAAAAAATATTGGCATTTGTTTAATTTAGGGTAGGTAAGTGAAATGATTTTTGGTACGATTCATCCATTTTGTTTTAAGAGTAGCCCGGGCTTATATTCCGAGTCTGCTCAAACAAGTAATTATAACCAATGGGCTTAGTAAACATCTATTAAGAACAATGTCGTTTAGTTGTTAGCAGACTTATTATAAAATCGCGAAGTAGATAAATATTGTATTTGTGCAACATGTTACATCATTGTGTATAATTTCAAAAGTAGCCCACTCTTATGTCTTCAGAACCAGTTAATAACGATCTGTTTGAAAAAGGATGTTGTCAGTACTTGTCCGAAAACAAAAGTATACAAACAAATGACGATTTGGAATAGAAAATATTGCTAAACATTAACGAAGAGCACCAAACGGTCGCTCTGTACAGAATTGTTTAGGCGCACATCAATTGGTGCTATTCGAAATAGGCACGTCCTGAAGAACATCGTTGTTACTTAATATGAATGAAACTACAAAAAAATGTTTTTCAAATCTTCTACATACAAATATCAAGATTTATCACAAGGATAATTTATAAATTTTGTAATTTAAAATTTATCTACCGTTCGAGACATAAAATGATAAATAAAACTAACGAAATGTTATCAGTTCTACAAAAGTCTACTCGTTTTCAATTTCGTTTCCTTCTCTCTTTCGTTTCGTTTTCTTCTCCATTTTGAAGGATCATAAATGTTAGAAATAAAACGGAAAATGCTTGAAAGCCAATTTGTATCTTAGAGTCTCTTATTAATTTTCTTAATCATAATAAGTTATTGTTTGATGCGTAAACTAAGAAAGGAACTCACACTTCATTGTGACAAGGACATTGGCATCATTAGTACCTTGCTGTATTAAGGTCGATTGCAATCAAACCTCATTACCTCGACTATTTGTATTGTTTTCACAAAATTTGTATCAAAATACAACATCCTGTACCTCGTGTGGTTTTTATGCATCGAAGACAAATGAATGAACAAACCCAGGGGCAAATTAGATGCTTTAAGCACTACATGCGTACTTAGTCCAGTATAAATAGTGGTATGTGATTACACCAGCATCATAAGTCACTTGGCTCTTGAGATTACAGTTTACTTGGATTATACGGTAGGTCAAGAGTGGCTATTGTATTAAATATAAAATATTTATAGTGTGCGTGAATTCTTACAAAGGGATCAAAGAGCGCGAAAATCAGTGATGTTTTCGACATTTTTCAATAAATTTTTATTAATTTGATTTTAGCCGATCGTTAAAGCGATAGTTTTTGTTCTATTAGTAGTTATAGACTACATCTAGCTGTTATAACAGGTTATTATTATGCATTAAGTAAGTTGTGCTTTGAAGTAGATATTTCCATAACCTTCTTTCATAAAATAGTAAGTACCTACAAAAACTAAATCAAAAGTTGATTTTAATTTAAATAGAGTTACAAATTAAAAATATAATTATCTTTATTGAAGACATAGTTTGTGTTGTGATACAAATATTATATAAATATAAATGGGCCCTACAATATGGTTTAACAGGCTTTTAAACTAATTTAAGAGGAGTAGGTATATCCTATAACTATTAATAAACAGAAGTTGAAACTGTCCAAAAAACTAATGTTAAAATACCTCTACTCAGAATATGTTCTAACGTTATAAATATAATTTAACTAAAACTATCGAAAGGAAAATATCTGTTCATGAATAATTTCGGTATCAACATCGTAATGCACTTGTAAAAACCTTATGTTGTAATACTTTGGAAACTTTCTTTTGGAAAATGAAAATAACTTTTCAAAAATATCGTAACCGTTTTACTAAGAATTATCACAGAAGTAATATACTAGTAGTAATATATTGGTTTTCTGTTAATTAGTTTATAATACATAAATTGTTGCTAAATGTACTCGTATTAGTAATTTAAAAGTTCAATTCTCTGAAATGTCAAACGCAAGAGGTATAATCATACGACTCAGTCTGTATGTACTCATAACAATCCTAAACTGCTGAGTCACAATTTACTAATGCTATGGGTTAAACTACAATTTGTGTCATATTCTGTCATTATATATGCACATGGTATATTCTACTATTTCCATACTGTTTATGTATACTGTTGCTCATAAGATTGCAGTTCATTTTCAATCCACACGAAGAATTTCTTAAATTGTTCGTTGCCTTTCTTTAATCGTATACGTATCTTTTATACAGTTTCAATTTACAAGAAGTTAGTTAGAAGTACTTTAAGTTGTACTTAATTTAGAGAGAAATAAAATAAATACATAAATATCCTTGGACATTCCACACAGCGTCATTTAGTCCTAAGCTGAGTAACTAAGTGATGAAAAAAAAGTGTTATAAAAACCAGATGACTGATATAGAAGAAAGAGTCTTGTTTGAGACGTGAAGCAATGTCCACTTTTGTGAATTGTAAACACATTATACCTACATGGTAGATGTTGTTTTGTTTCGTTGCACATCAATAACTAAAATGTAATGCTCTTTTACCCATGTAAATTTTTTCATTTCATGGCCTCTTTATAGGTACTGTTAGGTTTCGTAGAGCTGTATCTAAAATAGGCCCAATAGACAATTTATTAATATAATTATCTATTCCAGTTAAAAATGCAGGTCCTTCTCATGCTGTGTGTGTTGGTCGCCGCGGCCGCCGCGGACAAGTACACGGATAAGTACGACAACATAGACTTGGATGAGATCCTGCAGAACAAACGTCTACTCATAGCATACGTCAACTGCGTGCTGGACAAGGGGAAGTGCAGCCCTGACGGCAAGGAGCTCAAAGGTCAGCAGACTTATTATTAAACAATTCGGTTTAGGTTCTAAGGCCCGTATTTAAAGACTATACTCAATTCAAAATCGTAAATCGTGTCTCAAGCGGTGATTCATAACTTAGTTTTCATAGAGAACTGTCAAAAATCGATGCTTAAACGTAGACTCAAATTTGAGTAAACCATTTCACCCATACCGGCCATATTCTTTTCCATTATTCTCCCAATGTTTATGACACTAGCACGAAACGGACACTGGCAGAGTTGTGGCATCACTAGTCACAGAAGCCATAAAGAAGAAGTGAAGTGAAGTGAAATTTGAGTAAAGTCTCTGAATACGAGCCTAACTGTCCTAACTTTACGTCAGCGCGCCTTAACTTACGTCAAAAGTAGTTTTCATTATAGTACCTAAACTGAATTAACCGCTTTAACGGTCATTAACGGTCATAGTTAGCCTAATTAATAGGATTCAATTTGTAGTTGAAGATCATTTGTAGCCCATCTAAACCACTTCCTGTTATCAGTCCTTCGACTTTCCGTTCAGAAGGTCGTGGGTCCTAATGTCGGAATTTTAACTGGAAAATGTATGTGGATTAAACGGTGGAGGAAAAATCGTGAGGAAACTCGCGACTAGTCAGCTACCATTGACTATTTTGTCTTTTCTGTAGATATGGCTGGCTAAACTTTGATCGTGGATATTAATTTCGGCCTTGCAAACAAATAAACAAACTACATATAATTGAAGGAAAACTTCGCAATAATACCTACACAATGTATAACGGATTTAAACGCAAACCTACATTCTTAATTCCCAGACACAACAGCTTCTTAAAAGAATTTAAAGTTAGTTTAAAAAAACGAGAAAAGGTGCAAGCATTTCCTTCAAAGCATCAGAACTCATTCCCGGCCAAATCATTACAATCGTCTCCGAATGAGAGGACCGTGGCTCCCTGCTCGTTACCCCACGTGCGTTAATGAATGCGTTAAATATGACATTTGCTTTGGATAGTCCATAGGAAGCACAGAAGATTTCGTCATCAAAGTACAAAACATCCGATGAAGTCGTGAATTCAGCAATCAGCTGACATAACCTCAGTAATTTGCGCTAATGCCCAAACCATCATCTGTTGCGTGTCACACGTACCACTTATAAAAACCCAGTAATGAGCACGGACACTGGTTTATTTGCAACTTCATTAAACAATGACTGCATTAGATTGTTTAGCATTGCAAAATACTAATCATTGATAGGTATTTTCGAAGTAACATATCATAGTAACTTAAATTTCCATTGTTATGTAGTTTTAAACAAAGCTTTTTATTATAATTTAATACAACAACTCATACATAAACTCTTTCCTCTTTTGTCCAGCTTTGATGTCCTCAGATTGTTTTTAACAAACCTCTGTTTTTTACAGATAACCTCCAAGAAGCCATCGAAACTGGCTGCGAGAAGTGCACGGAAACTCAAGAGAACGGAGCGTACAAGGTCATTGAGCATCTCATCAAGAATGAGCTAGAAATCTGGAGAGAGATCTGCGCCAAGTTCGACCCTGAGAGCAAGTACAGGAAGAAGTACGAGGACCGTGCAAAGGCTAACGGAATCAAAATCCCAGAATAAGCAGGATATTGTGGTTTTTATTTGATGTTTTTATAAGTATAATAAATTATATATTTGTTCTTATTTGATTTTTTTTATTTGAATTTTATTATGAAAAACTGATAGCGATCACATGAACAGTTCTAATGTAGTTTTTACAATATGTACTGTCGAAACGATTTTTGTCTTTTAAATTTGGTCAGCAAATAGAAACATTGAAATCTATTGTTTTAATAATATTATGATGTCAAAATAGTAAAAAAATGTTGTAAACTAAACTTAAATATTTTTCGAAGCAAACACCAGTGTAAAAGATATCAACGCGCGCTTAGCGGTTGCTCTGATTTAAATAAAAGGCGTTCAACATGTTTATGAAAACGTACCTTGATGACTGTTGATATGAGGAAATACTTTTTACTTATTTGGGTTTTACAAGAAATGTCGTAAAATAACTATTAAGCTTGGTACATCTTTCTCACTGTTCTAGATCGTCAAAATAGTTTACGGATTTACCGGCTCATATAAAGTGGTTCCCTAAATTAAAAACAACAAAAAGTTTTATTTATTTCTTGAATCAGTAGCAGCAACGCCTGTTGCATTAATTTGTTGTGAAGATTTATAAAAAATGAAGTACGTAAGTTACAATTAATTCCTAAAATTAAAGTGAGTTTATTGATTTTATACACGAACGTATGAAACACGGTTGTTTTAATATATTTTATTATGGTACAACTCACAAACAACCCATAATCGAGATAGTTCCACTGTAGTGGGTGTATTACAACTACTACCGAAAACGCGAACGAATTTCAACTAAACAATATTGTTAAAGTTTATCCAAAGCTATTTATTCTCATCTGTATTTAATAAAGTAGTATACCTACATGTTTCATCTGAATTACATGGTTTAGCTGGACGGCTGTAGTCAATAGATGCGGTGGACATACCTACACTTTTTAGATCCGACTTTTACATTTCTTTCAGCCTCTTTCTCGAACACAAATTATCACCAAAACTCTCTTAACTAATCAATGGTCAAACCACGTGGCAAGTGTGAATTTTATTCTTAATTTGATACTTGACAACTGATTTGTTTTTTTTTTCATAATTTTTGAGAAGATCTGGTTGGTCTAAGTCTCAAATTGGTCTTAGTGCAAAATATTAGTTGTGTTCGCTGTACACCCTATACCAATCAATTTTCTTGGGAAAACTTCACACCTTTCAATGTCTCTGAATTACAACTTTGCGGTTTCTTTTATGGCTATCGATTCATTAAGATGATCCACGTGTGCAATCTAATTGCAATCAATAATTATTGCATCAAACCACTTAATTACGAAAACAATGGGATGAACCATTGATATTGTGTTTTCCGCTACCGATATCAGTAAAATGATGGGATAT
The DNA here is from genome assembly GCA_947086425.1 of Xanthorhoe spadicearia. Lineage (NCBI taxonomy): Eukaryota > Metazoa > Arthropoda > Insecta > Lepidoptera > Geometridae > Xanthorhoe > Xanthorhoe spadicearia. Next base: position 4,033,458 of record OX352212.1, read on the forward strand.
AAAACAATGCATGTTTTCACAAGCATTTAGTACTCATTGTCGTCTCAGCATCACGAAACGGGAAACTGCGCAGTTCAGGTAAAGTAAGTTAGATCTTGAAAAAGCTTGCCTGATTTTTTTTTCTGGAAATATAAACATGGTGTTAAGAACCCCTTTTATCTCGAGCCCTAAAAAAACAGTTGTTAAATTTAGATACTACCAGTAATACTTGTTAAACTACTTGATACTACTATAACAAACTAGGCAAAGCCACTAGCCCCAGTTACTTATTGTACTCCAAAAACATAGAAATTCTTTGGCTATTCGCTTTCTGCTTTTAAACTCAACCATAAATAAAATTTTTAGTTTACAGGTAATAAAGATGTGACAACATGTCTAAGATATGATTACAAACTTTTATGTTCTTGTTTCTTTAAATCCTTATATGTAGTTGGTTAAAATGTTCCCTGTAATTCCTGTCAGTCTAACTCCGGACTAAAATATTTCTCTTTCTGTATTTCAGAATGAACTGGTTAGTAATATCAGCCCTCCTAGCAGTTTTCAGCTGTGCAGCAGCTGAGCAATACACAGACAGATATGACAGCATCAACTATGACGAGATTTTAGCGAATAAGCGTCTGCTAGTGCCCTACTTAAAGTGTGTCTTGGATAAGGGACGCTGCACTGCTGAAGGCAAGGAGTTGAAAGGTATACAAAGCTATAACATCCTGTGGCTGAAGGCTCGTTCGATCCTTGACGCTGGACTTTTTGTATGCCGATAGTTGCCGAAACCCCCTGCATACCAAATTTCATGAAAAAGGTTTTTCTCGAATTTTGATCGTATAACACGTAGAAGAATTATTGCTTGTTTAAACTCAGGCCGTAAAGTTTAAAGTATACATAACACTCCTTTGTTCTATTTGTGTAAAATAGTACCTACCTAGTTAATTGTTTAGATTGCGGCAGGTAAGACAAAAAATGTTATAGGCGCTGAATATAACTTTATTATGGGGATAAGTAATCCTTAGCACGAGCAAGGCTACAGGCTCAAGGTATCGTGGCCTAAAATGATAATGAATGTTGGTATTATCATAAATATCAATATAACATAACATATATTCATTAAAAGTTAAAAACCATATTATGTCGAGTTCGCAGCCCGCCGGTTATTGTTTTCGAACTTTTATTTTTTCAGAAATTAAGTTTAGAATTAGCAGATAATAACGTTTGAGTATTAAATGTAACATGTTTAACTTCTACCTACTTTAAAAATATATGACCGTATGCCATAAAGTACTTTTATTGGCAGGGCTAAAACTTATCAATAAATTTGTTTGTCCTTTTCAGCACACATCAAGGATGCCATGCAAAATGCTTGTGAAAACTGTACACCAAAACAACGAGTAGGAGCAAAAAAGGTCGTGTCTCATATCAAATCTAAGGAGACTGACTACTGGGAACAGATAAAGGCAAAATACGACCCTGGAGACAAATTCAAGGATACGTACGAAGCTTTCCTAGCAGCTGAGGATTAAAATACTGATGTTGATAAAAGCAAGAACTATCTACATCGCCTTTGATGTAAGATATGTTTTTTATCTGAGAATCATTTTAGTTTTATTTACATTTCTCAAAATACATAAACCAATTGGTTATACAAAATTAGGCCAGGTCAAAAGTACCCCAAACAGTCGAACTTGTATGACAACATGTGATGAGAGTTAGGCGAAATAGGTGTGTTAGGACTACGATCCTACATCCAAATGGAAATCTTTTGTCTGTACTGCCTACCACTATTGGAAAGAGGCGTTATTATGAGTATGTGTATGTATTTATGTAAATAACCGTTTGAGGTGCATGTCTTATGATAATGATAATTAATACAGTAGGTACTTACAGTACATGCCGGAATTATAAATGATTCAAGAATATCTTTTTTCTATTCTATTTTTATATAAGTCGTTGACCTGCGAGCTTTGCGGTTAAGCTAATTCAGATCTTAATTGTACTTAGGTACCTATCATATTTATTTATCTTGATATTAAGTGTGCAAAAAACATTAGGAATTAATATAAAAAGCCATAAGTAGGAAATTTCCATAAGTAGGTACACGTTTTTAATCAAAAAACATTACTTACTAACAATAATTTAAATCTATGAAATGAAAGTCAAATCTTTAAATATTTAAATAACAACGCTAACAGGTTTCACACTTTTTTAATTATTTAATAAATCTACACTAATATTATAAAGAGGAAAACTTTGTTTGTTTGTTTGTTTGGTTGTAATGAATAGGCTCAAAAACTACTGGACCGATTTTAAAAATTCTTTCACCATTCGAAAGCTACATTATCCACGAGTGACATAGGCTACTTTTTATCCCGATATTCCCGCGGGAACGGGACTTACGTGGGTGAAACCGCGTGGCGCAGCTAGTATTAAATATCCCTATATTAGAGCATACTCGTAATTTATTTCAAGAGAAATAAACGGTAGATGTTTTCAGACCATCTTATTTAAAACCTGTTTAAGGCTTGTATGAGGAAAAATGTTGCTTTAATTATTTTAGTATAATATTTTTACTTCAGGGTCCTTAGTTGAACCAACCAACATTCCGTCGGAATTTTTAAGGTAAATTTGTTTTATATTACCTACGATAGAGCACGGTATTAGTCTTATTTCTGACCTAAAAGTAACTTCGTATGAGTTGATGAGTGATTTTTAAATCAACCAAAAGGCCTCTGTCATGACTCTAAGGCTGAAACTGACAATTTAATATATTAAATTATAGGTGTTATAGGTAGGGTATGAAAGGGCTGTTAACTAACTTCAATAATCTATTAGGAAAATCTCGTTCATCAATCAGGAAGCGCTCGTAGCTTGACGTTCTTGATTGAACTGCGACGTTCTGAGCGGGCACAACTTGGATAGATGACCTCAAGTGGCATTATTTACTGAGGAGGAGCAGGGCATGTTAAATTGTCGGTCCCGGATTTTAAAGTCGTTAAGCCATGACGGAGGCCTTTATGCAGCCTGAAAAACTCCGTCAAACGCGATGGCCACTTGCTCATACTCGGAACGAACGATATCGTTCAATAACAAAAACTCGTTCCATACACAATTAATAAAATATCAATAAAACAATTAAATCAAATTGAATTTAACTATATTTTCATAAATACTTATCTAATCAGTCTGTCTAACCTTGGACCTTAACAACTCTTAGTTCTTTCTCATATTTCTGTACGTATTTGCGGCTCGGGTCATACTTCGCCGTCAGCTGGCCCCAGTACTCAGACTCGTTGTTGATGAGATGGCCGATGACTTGGCGAGTTCCGGACTTCTGTGTCGGTGTGCACTTCTCACAGTAAGTCTCTAGGGCTTCTCTGATGTGAGCTGGGAACAAAAATTGTATATTAAAAATCGGCCAAACAAAAGGAACAAGGCAATCAAGGTTAAAATAAGTGATCTATAGCCAGTGGGCAAATCTGGTGACGGATGCTTAAGACCACCCAAAGACTTCAGGCTAATAGCTTACCGACTTTACTCGTAAAAGCCAAATTCAATATTTTGAAGTGCCTTTCGTAGCATTGAAGCACTCAGCTGTTGCGACCACCCATTCCATTTCTATACTAATATTATACAGATATGTTGGTTTGTGTGTTTGACGGAGGTAACCTCCGAAACTACTCAGCCGATTTCAAAAATTATTTCACCGATGATGTAAATAATGGACTGTTGGTTATAGGATTCATTAGTACAGCACAAAATACTAGCAGCACGAACCCGGCTTTGCAAGGAGCAAACCAGAAACGATACCACACCGCCAATAATCGCAGTTCAAAATTATTTTGGTTAATCTATCGAATTTAGTTTCCAACAATATACCTACGCTTACTTGTTATAACGATGTATTGTTTTCAATTTGTAAAATAGGATCTGAGTACGAACATAAAGCTAATATAGCAAAAGAATCAGAAATGCTGCATAATATTATACTGCGGAAGCTGAGATGATCTTCATTAGAATATGCCACTTATGTCACGGACAAGCGCCCGATGCAACTACGTATATTGTGTATGCTGCTACCACATTTGCTGAGTGGCGACCATTTTTGCCTCGACTACATGATTGTATATTTTAGAACAACACAATATACCTAAACTTTTTTCTAATCTATTCTAGAAGATAATTTTCATTCATATTAAAAAAACAAATGTTGTAAAAAAAAGTACTTACATTTGAGCTCCTTGCCCTCAGGCGAGCACTTGCCCTTCTCCAAGACACACTTGATGTAGGGCACGAGTAGTCGACGGTTGTTGACGATCTCATCCAGGTTGATGGTGTCGTATCTATCCGGGTAGGTCTCAGGACGAGCTGAGGCAAGCGCAAGCGCGGCTAGGAAACATAGTACTGCGGTTTTCATTCTGAAATTAAAACAACTTTACTTATAAATTGTTTGATAAATCGAAAAATACTTGTTTAAAAAGAGTACAGTAAAATAAATAATGAACATTTCAAATTAAGTATGTAATAACTCTAAACAAAATAACAGTAATTGTAAACTCAACGATCACCTACCCAAATTAGCATGGAACATGGCACGCATCCAAAACGTAGTTAAACTAATTTAAACTCATTTAGAGTCTTGTTATATGAATTTTTTGCTACAATTATTTAATTTCAATGCCTTTACGCAAAACATAACTTTAGAAATATTTTTGAAAACGAGTCTCTGACTACGCTTAAACTTTTTCTATGGGTCTTATGTAATTGAAGTTATTCTGAGGATAGTATGGCGTACCGTACATCCACGCCTATTCGTATTGGTTAATTTTGTCACAATATGTTTAAGAAACAAAAACTTACACGCGCATGTACCTAATTAACCGCTACAACAAGTATAATGGCCGGGTGCACGTGGAATTACTTTTCAAGGTCTATTTTTTTTTAAACTCCTGTGTCGAGATAAACATTACTTTAACCCACTGTAAGAGAAATTAATAGACCAATTTATATATTTAACATTACAACAATTTAGGAAGTGCTTTGTCAACGACCTCAGTGTCCAATCAGCTAAATAACCCTCGGTACTATAAGGAACTTGCACTACTACACTGTTCTAAGGAAACAAAGTAATTGCGTCAAAAAAACTTTGACCTCTGTACTTTTAACAGAAATAAAGAGTTTTCTAAAACCTTCAAAACGAAAGTCTAGACACAATCCCACAAATGAAACGATAAAATGTACAACTTAGTAATTATAAATAAAATCTTACTTGATTATAAAAAATCCGGAAGAGTTCACTGATCTAGCTGCTTCCTAAAGATACTGTGTGATGTCTTAGAGAATATTTTTTTATATAGTAGTCAGGACATTGCCTTTCTGATCCCGATAACTGGTTACGGATTCTGCGAACTTGATTTACGCACGTCATATGGAACTTTGTGCTTGTTTATTTCATTAATTCTACACTTCGACGAATCTTTCATATGCATAAGTTTGTATGAGGGTCAGATCAGTTGATATTATTTATATTATTTATCTATTGAATAATAACCATTCTACAAGGGCATAAACGCATGGTCCTTTGTCATCATTTACTTGAGTGGTTAAACTAGTTAAACAAAGAAACGGTAAACCAGTTCCACCCTTTGTTTCTCGTCTTGGGCCTTTTTATCTTCACTAGGTTAAATTTAAACGGTGAAGGAAAACATCGTCATGAAACCAGTTAGCTTTGTAACAGAGCGTCGCAACGTATGGAAAGTTAACCAAATATTACCAAATTATGGTTTTGGACCAACCTCTAATTATTTCCTTAAAGAACTTCAAACGGCTCAAATTGCAAAAGTCCAATAGTAATTGCCATAAATTGTGATTGTAATATGAAGTAGAGTGAATGTAGGTTTTCGTCGCTCACTACACTCTTACTTACACATCTGAGGATATGCACCGAAGAACGGTAGAGTCGTTTAGTTTCGTTTCGAGTTTTCAACAAAAAAATTAAAAATACACAAAAGCCAAATTTTTAAATCTCAACCATGTTCAGAAACATAAATTTTAAATGTTAAACTCATAAGACGTACTTAACTATTATTTACTATGTGGTATACTTACGAAGGTTGACGCATTACACGTTTGTAAACAAAATAATGTAGAGGATGTTTGATATATCAATGAAAACCATATTAACAAAGTTATCAGCCAAATTTTTAGATCAATAAACCTACCGTTGAAAAACCGGTGAGTAATCCGACATCATCAGTTAAAATAACATAATAAATCAAGGCTAGCAAGAACAAGTACCAATATAAAAGCTATGAAGTAAACCTTGTGTTTATTAAAAACTAGCAGCACGTCCCGGCTTTGCAAGGATGTACCTAAAATTAAACTACGGGGATGGAATATAGCCTATATGACCCATCCCGACAGTCTATTCTACACATCGGCCAAAGAATTTTTGAAATCGGCTGAGTAGTTTCGGAGATTACCTCCGTCAAACAAACAAACAACCAACATTACCTGTAATTTTGTTCTCTATTCTGTTATTAAAAATAAGTCCCGCTATTCGTAACTGAGTGAACATTTAAGTAAATAAATGAAATAGGTACTTCCTTCTTTGGGCATACAGCTGACTTCCAATACAAGAATCCATTCACTCTTAGATGTAGGTAAACATTTTAAATTATTAATAGATACGCATAAAACAATCTCATTATAAAATGCAGTTCAATAACCTCGCAGGAATAAAACAAGTTTGTGGATAAATACTTAGGAACTTTAAATAATTTGGGTATGTTCCTAGGCCCTTGCTAACCCGACAGGCGTTGCTTTTCATAATGTACAGATAAGCACTGTCACTTTTTGTAAGGATTTTCTAGGATTTCCTAATTTGTAATCTTTTCTTTTTTATAATCAAAAACTTTTATATCATTGGACACCGACACATGAGTTTAATAAAATTAATTTGATTTCTAATAGCGACGATGGGCTTGAAAGCTGTTACCTGAACTTTCTGCAATATGTAGGCAACAAATATTATGTCTTTTTTCCTATTTATAGTTTGTGAGGACGGATGTATGGATGTTTGTAATACTTTCTCGGCAAAACTACTGAAATGATTTGGCCGTAACTTTTAAGTAAGTATTGTTTAGTTTACAACGTCTAGGCTACTTTTTATCCGGGTAAGTACCACGTAAGCGATGCCACTGGCAGATACTAGTGTTGTTTCCAGGAAGTAAACAGTTTATGCAAATGATTCGTTTTATTATGTTTCTTGTATCTACTTTGTTAATTAGTTTAATTGTTCTCACGTGTAGGCTCTATTTATAGGTATTTAATTCATTTTATTTTATTTTATTGTAGGTATAGTATGTGTAATGTTTTTTTTGCAAGATACCTCACAGGTGGTGATAGGGCTTTTTTTCGGTAATTTGAGAAATAATTTTGCCTTTTATTTTTATTCCAAAACTTGTGTTTTATAATAATGGTGGGTAACTGTTGAGTGTTCGTAAACGTTCATACGTGTAAGCAAATTAATCAGAACTGGATTTCATTGCATTTCGCGTTTTACCAAAAAGTCCATGTGATGCTTCAGTAAAGGTCCACAGCTTTACTGAGGCACAAATTTGGAATGGGTGGTATATACATATGTATATTAAATAAATCGGGCCTTTACTAGATGATTACCTGCTTACCTTACCTACCTATAAATTGTCGAATACGACCTACTAACTATACTTACTTAATTATTATTTTCTCATGTAAGTGACTTTTTGTTGTCTTTTTAAGAATCAATTTCTTTAACCATTGATTTTTATACATGAAATGAAATGAAATGAAATATATTTATTAAACCTGAAGAACACATATTAACATAACATTACTTTGAGAAATAATCTAGTTATATGGGACATCAGCTTTTCGTCAGTTTGATTTCAAGAACAAAATAATAATTTATGACAAAAATAAATTGAAATTAAATTAAAATAAATATCATAATAAAATTTCATACAAATTTGATTTTGCCGTGTAAAGAGGCGTAGGTAAGTCAAAACAAAAACATTTTAGTATGGTCATTATTAATTACAATATTTTGTATAAAAAGTACAGTGTCAGGAGGCAATTTTTGCCTACACTCGAAACACTGTAGTGCTTGGGACATTGTTGAGATGATGAGTATTAAAGCTCGAATACTTTTCTAAATAAAATGCAGAAAATCAGTACAAAATCTTTATTTCCCTAATTCCTTTATCACATAAATTATGCCTTTTTGATTTCTTTAAGTTCCTTCTCGTACTTGGAAGTGTACTTGTTCTCAGGGTCGTACTTCTGGGTCAGTTCCTTCCAGAACTCGTCCTCGTTGTTGATGAGGTATCTGATCACCTTCTCTGTTCCTTTCTTCTGAGCCTCGTTACATTTGCCGCATGCGTTCTCGAGAGCCTCGCGGATGTGTTCTGATGAAATATAGACAGAATGTAACTAAAATAAACATCCATATTGATATTATCACAGATTAAATAAGTACAAATGCCTCATGTCGAACATTGATTTCACTCCTATATGGTGTTTTTTTTGCGGCGTCCCTAGCAGTGTTTTGGTCTTGCCTGCAATCAAAAATAAGTAACTCCATCTAGTGCTAAGTAGCATGCAGTCGGATGGCTAAACGCCGCTACGTCACGCCGCAAAAATCAAACACCAAAAAATAGCCCGAAGAAAAATAGGAGTGAAATCAATGTTCGACATGAGGCATTTGTACTTATGTAATCTGTGATATTATTCATATTTGTTTATTGTTTCAATAAATACATATAATTTTTTTTTTTGTTTCAAGTTGATACATAAGGAGATATTATGTATAGGTTTGGCCGCAACAAGAGCCCCGTTGGGACACCACTTAGCATTTTCTTAAATTAATTTAGGTACTATAAATATAGACATACTAAATTTAATATGGCACTTAAATTAGTTAATTAAGTAATGGACCTAACTGCTTATTATTACTTATTAGTCTTCCATGAGTTCTGTTATTGAGTAAAAGCTTTTTTTGGATTTTAGATGTTTGAATTTGTTTTTTAATGATGAATTCTTAAAATCTATTTTTATTTTTTCAAAAATTTGGAATATAGGTGGCTAAAGACCTGGAAAACCCAGAGGCTACTTTTCATCCCAATATTCCCGCGGAAACGCTGTGCTATGTTTGGTGAACTCGCTCGTCTTTTAATTGAATGAGGATACAAACAAACCATGCTGTGCGAGGCTACGCTCTGTTTAAAAACGAAGCAGTCTCGAGCGAGGCGCGCTACCCACCCTGCTGTGCCGCGCTGTGCCGAGCTGTGCTATGTTTTTTATGGAGCTCTGCCATGCTGCGCTGTGTTGAGCTGTGCTAGGTTTTTCAAACATAAAAAAAAAACACAGCTCGATGTTGATTTGTCACCCGAAAACCGCGGTGCGCAGCTAGAAGTAAATATTTGATAGATTTTGGGGCATACCTTTCAGTTCCTTGGCGTCGGGTGCGCACTTGCCCTGGTCGAGGGTACACTTGACATATGGCACGAGAAGACGTCGGTTGCTGAGGACCTCGTCCAGGTCGACAGTGTCGTACTTATCGGTGTAGAACTCGTCGCTAGGACGGGCTAATGCCACCGCCACCACCATTCCAAAGCAGAGTACGACAGCCTTCATGTTTACACTGAAAAGGGAATAGGCATAATGTTCACATAATAAAAAAACTACTTATATGTTTATATACGGATTTGCACGGGTGTACTAATGAAACAACCGGGATCAGATATAGCCTATAAATAATAATAAATTCTTTCACAGATGTGTAGAATGGACTGTCGGAATGATTATTATTATTCCGACTGTTCATTCTACACATCTGTGAAAGAATTTTTAAATCGGCTGAGTAGTTTCGGAGGGAGATTACCTCCGTCAAACAAACAAACAAGCAAACAAACTTTAACTCTTTATACTTAATATTAGCATAGACTACTAAGTAACTATTTTGTTATTAACCATATTAATTTGCACTGTTGTTAAACTGATTGTTTGATGTTTATTGTTTATTGGTCATGATGATGATCTAATTTTTCATGTCTTCATAAATTTTATCAAAATTGAAAAGGATACAGAGGTAAATATTAAATCTCAAGAACCTATTTATGGAATTGATAAGGGAAGGTTTAAATTAAGTAATTTTAATTGAAACCACAATACCTAAATTTATCATTTCTGGGATAAATCCACAAAAGAGTTTTAAAAGAAAACCAGCCTTTCATGAACCTTTTCTATAATTTACGAATTTAAACTAAGTAACTGTTTTTTGTAATGAAAAGTTCACCGGAAATTTTCAAATAAATTAAAACAGCAATAACGAATGAACGGAAATTATAAATAAAAAATTCACTTTAAACTGTAACAACAGAGCTTTCACAAAACCCCGGAAACCTTTCTATTAAAACAAGGATAATCTCCAAATAAATTTAACCGGAACACTTAACCACGCACGTCCAAACGTGACAATAAAATGTTGTAGGTATAATAAGGTACGTGTAATAAAATTTACCTGTTTACTTGTTGTTTCTACGATCTCAGGCTCAACACTGTTCCTGGTCTCAATTCACTCGTGTTTTATATACAAGTACAGAACAAAAAACAACCAACACTAGATCGAGAATATTTTCACCTGGACCGCATACTCGCATAGGGCCGGCGCCCATTATCGGCATCGGCAAGGAAAAGGATTTTAGGTGGCAAATAGCAATATACTATAACATAATGGCAATAAAGTAGAAATTTCCGTGATATGTGGTCGTAATAACAAAAATACCGCTTCGGTATGCTTGAGGATGAATTTCTACTTTATTGCCATTATGCTAAAGTATATTGCTATTTGCCACCTAAAATCCTTTTCCTTGCCGATGCCGATAATGGGCGCCGGCCCTTACTCGATAATAAGTCCCATTTACACGATGCATTCTTGCATGATATATAAAAAATATATATGAAATAAGATCACAACTGTATACCAGGGAGCTGTAATAGACACTGAGACTTTTTCAGATCTATAAATAGTTTTTAGATCATGTTATACTTAGATTTCGTGTGTAATTAGAGGTATACTCGTATTACAATATCTGACTTCCATGGTTTTGAGGTTGTATGCATTTATGCATTAAACAAACAGTATACCTACTTAATAGTACTTATTATTTTGTACTAGCTGCGCGTACGTCCCATTCCTGTGGGGTATATCGCAAAAAAAAGTAGCCTAGTCACTCTCCATCCCTTCAACTAGTCCACCCTTGAAAAATGACAGAAACTAGTTCACAAATTCGTTCTAATCTTCTATTTTTTTCGTTTAAAAATAGGTGGTGCCTCTTGTTATATAACCACCTTCAGCACAGCTTAGACCATGCAAGTCTGGATGACTGTCAAAAAATATGCAACATGCAAGAAAGTTGACTCGTGTAAATGGGACTTAACTGGGTACTGAGTACCTACTCAGTAAACTGTGACTTGGCATCCTATTATTACGCTTCCTCGCAGGTCAAGGTTCTGCAGAATCTTACGAGAATAATTACTGACTGTAAATTATTTATTGTCAGTGAGAAGTAATGTCAACGATGTTTTTGTTGCCGAAAATTCGAAGGGTGAGTTTCGTGGTCATTACGAAGACAATAGTTAATAAATGTTATAAATTATAGTACGAACAATATCTGCTTTTGTTTTCTAAAATCCATCGCATTATTCAAAATAACCACGCTGTGTCGGACCACGTCAAGATTATTTGGAGAATAAGGCGGCAGGTTCAATAAGTAATGTAAGTACCGACTCAAAAAGGTTATTTTTTCCTTAAAACTACTTCCTGGTTGTTTTTCCAAAGTTTTTACAGCATTTTTTTTATATTTTATTGTTTTATGCGTAAGTAAAAAAGATAATTAAAATTGCTCAAAATAAGTCAACCACCGAAGCTCCTAATTAGTCACAGAACTGTGAAGCTAACGACTCTGACGCACGCAGTGTACAAAATGGTAAATCTTATAATGAGAAAACAAGCAACAGTAGTGGTTTAATTCAGAAAATATTACCTGTGCAGACGTGAAGATTGAGACAAGAATCACAAATAACAGTACTCTGTGATTTTTATGGAAAAAGTAATGATATGATTGGGTAAGTTACGTTAACTTAAGAAAGAGTGTCTTATTTTAATAACAAATTGAAATAAATGCATTTTTTTTTATTAAAACAACATTTTCTAACTACGGAAAACCACACACATCCACATTCTGTTAATATTTTAATGGGAGACGCAGCAAAAACTTCCATTGACTTGACGTCAAGTCTGTCTATAAACATTATATTGTTCAAAGAATATTACAAATATAATAAAATTCTTCCCAGAAGAAAATCACGTGTAGTTATATTATTTTATAATTATTGGTGGACAAACATGATAGGTCATAGATATTATAGATATATAGATATCATCGCAAAAGTAATTCTAACGGTTCTCAATACATTAATTACTTATATTTTTTGCTTCCGATAGCTTACCCAAATCTGTGCCGATAGCATCGATTATTTATGTCTATACAAGTTTAGTAAGTGTATAAGATATCAGTTAATGCATGGTCTCGTGCTTTTAAGCTCATCATTCATTTTTTATGAGAACGTTGACCCTAACTTATAAATCGCACTTGCTGCGCCCCGCGGTTTCACCCGCGGGAAAATCGGGATAAAACGTAGCCTATAACACATAGGCTACGTTTTATCCCGATTCCAGGGTCTCACCTATCTATATACTAAATTTCAACCAAATCGGTCCAGCCGTTTTTGCGTGAAAGAATAACAAACATACTACATACATTCTCACAAACTTTCACATTTATAATATTAGTAGGAAGGAAGTAGGATAGGAAGTAGGAAGGATAGGATAGAATTAGCTAGCGGTCTGTCGGATTATTCCATCGGCAAATAAAGCTCTACCTAGATTGATAGAATAACACTTGATTGTACTACATTATTATGAGCCTTGATATATTTATCAACCCCAAAATTAAATAATTCTCGATTTCTTTAACTAACGTTCAGATGTCCGTAGGGTGTTGGCGACTAGTTCCAAGTTCTTAATTTCCCACGTGTGAAATTTTACTAATTATTATTGGAACGAATTCTTTTTAATGAAAAGTCTTAATTTTACCATTTCTTAATTTTCCGAATGCCTCATTTTCCTAATTATAGTTAGTTTCAATTCGGTTTTTTAAAATTAAGTACAGTCAACAGCGACTAAAATAAAACACACAAGTATTAGTATTGCTTACAAACATTTAATATATGAAACAACGTTGCTTTAAATTGTTTAAGCGAATTGGATCAAATGCCTACCTATAAATTAAAAAATAAAACGCAATATTACTTATTTGCTTACTTAAACCGACATAAATTTGTCAGACATTGTTCGGGTGTGACTTTTCCTTTAGTCAGGTCTTCTATATTTGCGCTAATTTTTGCGTCTTTTATCATATATTTTTACCGTCTTTTCCTTGGCTCAGTGTACACTTTATTTTGTCTAGATCTTGAATTGACACTTGACATTATCCTTCACACTTTATCTATTGCCTATTAACACTAAACGCAATGAGTTTCATAATAAATAGGTATTATAAATTATTAGGCTCTCAGCGAATAGTTCATAGTAGTTCATAGTTGTTGTGCTTTTTATGTTCAACTGTACTATCATCCGAAAAAAAACCGAATTGAAACTAACTATAATTAGGAAAATGAGGCATTCGGAAAATTAAGAAATGGTAAAATTAAGACTTTTCATTAAAAAGAATTCGTCTCAATAATAATTAGCAAAATTTCACACGTGGGAAATTAAGAACTTGGAACTAGTCGCCGACATCGTCCGTAGGTCCATCACCATAGCAGTTTTGCTTTTACGACATAAAATGAATGAAACTTTTTGACAGATAATAATGATTGCTCTGAGGATAATAACGTTGCTATCACAAAAGTCGCCGTTTTAGGAACCGGGAGTAAGTAATCAATGTTCAAATCACGTGAAAAGTGTCATTGTCATTCAGTTACTTTTATTTGCTCTAACACAGGTACCTTGTTGGACTGGCTTTCCACTTCTTGCCTGATTCTTTCTCTGGTGTAGAGAGTTACTTTCTACCAGGCAATATAATTACCTAGCTTTTAAGACTACGTCGATGCAATCCTTGAGGTCCTACCGAAATGAAAGATTTTTTCTTTATTTCATACATGGATGGGTAATTCTGTTTAGCCCTATTTACTTTTTATCTGCTCGGTCTTATCACAAAAACTTCAGTTCCCCAGTTCCGTTCCGTTCAGTTCCGACGGGTTGGTTGGTAGCAAATATGTTGGAAAATAATAATATAATTAATAAAATAGTCGCATTACTTGATTATTACAACGAACACCTACTTGTAATTAATGTTAATTTCACGGTTAAGCTGCGACCGTCCAAGGCCACAGAAATATTTAAATAAGTAAGTAATAAAAATACATTTTTATCAAACATTTATCAATAATTTATTTAATTACATTAAAATCACAAGCCTTTATAATCCAAAATCCTAAATTGAGCAACTGAATTCATACATAAATATACCCGGGTTTTTAAAATTCACTGTAAAATTTACCAAGGTCTCAATAACTTATCATCCTTGGTTTTGCTAACTGTAACTGTGGGTAGATATTTGTCATTTATCTTACCTACCAGTAATAAGCAAAACCATGGATAGATGGGTTATTGAGACTGGTTAGAGGTAAGACCACACGTCGACTCATCAGCCCATCTACTCTACAAACCGAAAACGATGCATCGTAACTATCATCGCAGGTCAGCTTAGGTTGGTTAACCTTCTGAATTTAGTTTCCACCAACTTAAGCTGAACTACGATTTCATGCAGAAGTTTTATTTTTCGCTGTGCAGAGTAGACGCCCAGCTCAGAACTTAGTTCTGGACCTGCTTCAATTGATCTTCATAACGCTTGGAGTATTCTCCAGTGGGGTCAAATTTCCCCTTCAGCTCTTCCCAGGCTTGGGGCATATGTTTTATTAAGTGCGCGATGACCTGCTTAGCGCCTTCCTTCTGAACGTCTGTGCACTTGGCGCAGTTGTTCTGAAGAGCATCTGAGAGGTTATCTGAGAACAAATAATTTTCTTAGAACATTCTTTATTATACACAAAACAAAACATTAAAAAAATGCATACTAAAATTTCTGAATTGCAAAAAGTTTATCTATTCTACTAATATAATACCTACTCGGATGATGAGAGGTTAATCTTTCACGATTTCAAGACCATAAGTAACACACAGGATACTTTTAGACATAATAGATAATGCATAAACTATACCGCCTTAAGGCGGCCTGAAAACTCCGTCACCAGAGTTGGCCACTTGCTCATACGAACGAACGAACCGCCTTAACGAAAAGACTTTTACCAGGCAATCTTTAAATGAATACGTAAAAAAATAACTCTATTTTTATAATCGACTAGTAGCACGTCCCGGCTTCGCACGGGTGTACTACCGGGATAAAATATAGCCTATAACCTCCCGGACAGTCCATTCTACAAACCCATGAAAGAATTTTCGAAATCGGTCCAATAGTTTCGGACATTACCTCCGTCAAACAAACAAACAAACAAACAAATTTATATAAATATATATATAATATTATATTATATATATAAATATATAATATAAGTATAAAGTATAGATAGTATAGATGTGAATGTCTTAAATAACAAAAGAATAGCGCAGTAAAGTAAGGCTAATTTTAATTCTTTATAGATTTATAAATACGATTAAGATGCGAGCTCTTGTTGATAAATTCACGATTAAAGTAAATATTAACAAGACTTTTATTTATTGTGACACCGCAAGGCCACTGACGTACTCGTACTTAGGTGAAAAATAACAATAGTTTCTAGGTTTACTTATGTAAATAAGGACCTGGTGTAACCTTCTAAGAATAACATTAAATATAAATAAATAAATATCACATTTTACCTAAATAAAGGGAAGTTTTAAATCACAAGATGATCTAAAATTTCCAATCGGTCCAAAATTCCTACTACTTAATTTAAATTTCATTAAAAAGATTTGAACGCGCTCTTTTCCGTTTTCGTAATGACTTGTATTATAATATTATTTTCGAAAAACTGTAGCTCTGCAAGCGAAATGTTGATTTAATTTTATGCAACAGGCAATAAAATGCCATCATGTACGTACATGGTAGGTACTTTACGGCTCCTTTAGTAAGACCAGTAAGACTAGCCGTAAGCACCCGTAAGACAACATTTTCAGCACCAGGGTACTCTTGAATTGGAATATTTAATATATTTAATTTGAATTGGATATAGCGATTAGGCGTCAAGACGCATAATCGCAATATCCAATTCAAAGCTCAATCGTTTTTTTTGTGATTGGGCACTCTTTAAATCGATTGTAGCGCCACATTGGCGTTGACAATTTTCTATGACAATACAATTTGTCAAAACTGATTTGAAGAGTACCAAATTCTTGTACGATCGGGATCGCGTTGACTTTGCATTGCCATTGTCATTGCCGTTAATAGGTGAGGGTCAGAGTGTCGGTCGTATGGAAGCGAAAAGGAATATGGTTTATATGAAACAAATGTACCAAATTTGTACCTAATTGTACCACTAATCAATTAATTTGTACCTCTAAGAATCAAGAGTAATCTTAAAAACAAAGTGAGCCGCGGACCTGACTTTCTGGTTGGCGGTCTAAATCGGAAAACGATATCGTAGGTTTACCTAATATTTACCAAATAAATGTACCTAATTTGTACCTCTTAAAAAGTATTATCTGAAGATAATGCGACGAGTATATCACGAATAAACAAGAAAATAAAATTTGACCCCTACCATTTTTGTCATAGCAAATAGTGATTTTAAAAAATTATATGATTTGGGATTACCAGATATTTACTAAAGGAATTCTTTGAATTTGTACCTCTTAAAAAATATTATCTGATGATAATGCGATGAGTATTTCTCGAGAAAATCAAAAAAACATATTTTTACTCCTACCACTTTTGTCATAGCAATGAGTATAGGGTGTATTACTCCTATTCACCATTATATTACCACTAGCTGCGCCCCACGGTTTCACCCGCGTAAGTCCCGTTCCCGCAAAAATATCGGGATAAAAAGTAGCCTATAATGTTAATCCAGGCTATCACCTATCATAATACATACCAAATTTCAACTAAACCAGTCTAGCCGTTATTGCATGTAAGAATAACAAACACACACATACATTATCACAAACTTTCACATTTATAATATTAGTAGGATAGGATTATAGGATTAGTTCCTACTAATCCTACAATCCTATCCTGCTGGTAGTAGGATAGTAGGATGTACATAAACATAACATTAACCGGACTTACTATTCACTCTGCCCTGACTCCCTGAGACAAGCTTAGGATAGAGTAATGCGAAAGAAGATTGTCAATCATTTTAAGACGAGCACGACCTTCAATTACGACCAAGAAGAAGTCTTAGTTCAAGTAGCTGGTTCATGTTTCCCTTGCCGGTATTCTTGACGACCTTGCAGTAGGTATCCCTCAGCCAATCTTTGTGGGGATTACGACGATAAACAAAATTCTAAAATATAAACCAAGTTTTGTGCATACCTACTTAAAAAAAAACTTTAATACATAGGTACTTTAATTGCAAACCTTTTCGAATTTGTCATTGTTCGCTATGAATTTAAGGACAAGTCCCCAATAACCTATCTATCTCTGATTTTACTTAGATGTTTCCATACCATATGTCAAAATATACCCAGAGTAAGCAAAACAAAAGATAGAGACGTCATTGAGACTCTTCCTTATTGCTGGAATGATAGAATCATTATAGTGCGACCTAGATTTGATTTTTGAAAATGTAGTTCTGTTTTAAGGCTATGTCTATCTGTTCATCTATTTATTTATCTATTTGTATGGTTTTGGCCTCTAAAATCCAGGGTTTTTTTAAGCGTCTTGTCTTGGTGTCCAAAGAGCATCGAACATTTTGGCATAGTCCCACTTTCCGCCATTTTGAAAAAAACAAGTTTCGGCGGCAGACGATGAAACCCATGCCAATCGATAGAGTAAATTATTACAAACAAAAAGTGTTCTGTGATCAAACCTCCTAAGTGATACGGTTTCTGAGATATTTGGGTCCAAAAGATGTAAAAAAAATTTTTTTTTACTAACTTACATTTTTTCACATCTCAAAATACAACGATCATAACTTAGTGCACGAAATCATCAACGAAATTGAATTAAAACAGACCACCCCCAACACCTTACGCGAAATAGTTATTCAAAATCATTTAAATCAGCACAGGTTGGATTTTCAAGCCATCGAAGCAAATGTCGGGCTAGAAGATTCCTGTGTTAACTAAAGATGATCTAACAATAATGGCATTAGGGACCTATCAAATCGCTCAAGCCAGAAGTTATTATGGCGAGCAGATCAAAAGAAATGGTGCTTATGTAGTGCAGGTATGTAGAGGAAATGATGTTCATCTGTTTCCAAATGATTCATGGCTATTACGTGCTCAAATTAATTCGCGTCATTTGGGAAACCGTATTTATTTTGTGTATATTTTAATAAATAACCTGATGCAGGGCAGAGATAAAGTCGCGGGATGGTATTGTTCCTGTATAGTAGGGAAAAGAACTCTGGTCTGCTGTTCCCATATTATGTGTGTAATATGGTTCATGGTATGGTATGGGCTCGACACCAGGAAACATTGCCTACGTCACCAGCGGCATTTTTGGATTCAATAATTGTCAGACACGACATAGAAAATGAAGTGAATGACGAATTTTAAAAGCAAAGAAGCCGCTGTTAATAGATGTAAATATTAGGGTTTCGGTCTGGACTTTTCCCATTTTTCGTTGTCTCGTGTCCAGGGACTATGAAATTGCTGAGAATTCCCAAACCCTAGTAAATAAATAAATAAATATTCTTGGACATTTCACACAGCGTCATCTAGTCCCAAGCTAAGCAACTAAATGCTTGTGTTATAGTAACCAGATGAATGATATAATACTTAGATACATTTTTTTTTGTAAATACATACATACATATTATTGATAGAAAAGGAGGCAATCTTTGTCATGTATTTCCCCTCCTCCCTGCCGGCCAAACCATCGTATTTTAAGATGTGAAAAAAATAAAGTTGGTAAAAAAATTTTTTTTTACAATTTTTGGACCCAAATATCTCAGAAACCGTATCACTTAGGAGGTTTGATCACTGAACACTTTTTGTTTGTAATAATTTACTCTATCGATTGGCATGGGTTTCATCACTTGTCGCCGAAACTTGTTTTTTTCAAAATGCGGCGGACTAGTACTATGCCAGGCTCCATACAAAAATGTTCGATCCCTTTTAAGATATGGCAACCCTATCTGTAGGTACCTAACTAATGTTGTCGAAGTACTTACAGTTCTTAGTCTCACCCTACCTATTTAATCAAAACCTGTATTGTAAATAATGCACACTCAAAATCGCTTTACTATTAATATATGGCTTAATTTATATACGGCTTAATTATTATTATATACGGCTTTAAAAACTTTACGTACTTAGTTCTCATTAGATCCTCAATTTTTTTAGTAGACCTCTGAAGTAAATTCTTTTAAACACAGATAAAAAAGAATATACACAACCCGCGGCGAGCAAGATCTCGTTCGAGGCGAACTACTAGTTACTATAGTTACAAAGGTTTTACAAAAATACTCGGCCACCGTTGTGCTACTGCCTTGCCCCACCTGTCATAACTTCGCCTAATTTTAAATAGGAGTTTACACCTTGTACTGATTTTTGCTATTCTAAAAATGGTAGGAGTAAAAATAAGTTATTTTGATTTTCTCGTGAACTACTCGTCGCATTATCTTCAAATAATACTTTTTAAGAGGTACAAATTTGGTACATTTATTTGGTAAATATCAATTAAAGCTATGATGTCTAGTTCATTCAGAATCAATATTAGACCGCCAACCAGAAAGTCAGGTCCGCGGCTCACTTTGTTTTTAAGATTACTCTTGATTCTTAGAGGTACAAATTAATTGATTAGTGGTACAATTAGGTACAATTTTAGTACATTTGTTTCATATAAACCATATTCCTTTACGCTCCCATACGACCGCTATCCTTACCCACACGTTAATAGTACCCTGGGAGTTGAATGGCTATTATTATTTTGGTAGTATATTTCAACTTATTGGCAAATTTCTCCAAGGTTTCATACAAACAACAAGATGAAAAAAAAAAGAGAAAGAAAATGAAATATGATCACAACTGTACCCCAGGAGCGGTAGACATTTCTTTCAGATCTATATGTAATTCAATCAATCAAACAAAAATATTTTTTTATTTTCTCATAACAAACCTTAAAAAGTTAAATTCCTATCGATAACATAGAAAAATACATTATTGTACTATTTGAGTCGGTTTGTAGGAGAACTGGTGCCTGAGATAGGTTTAAAAACCTGTATTACAGGTCACCAGGGCCCTTCACTCCCTGTGGATTCAAAATAATAAGTAGGTAAGGTAGGTAAGGAAGTTACAAACAAAGATAACAAACATAAGAATAATAAGAACAAGAAAAAGAAAAGGTATGACTGCGCAAAAAAATCTTTAGATCCTTTGAAGATGTCTAATGGGGTAGTCAGAGGTATGTCCAAATGCATACTTGTTACATGCCCACATTTTGCAGAAGTTAACTTTCCACACGTGACAGGTTGCAAGCCCATCGGTTGCAAACAACAAGATAATTATGGACTGTGAAATACCTTTTAAAGTTTTAAAATAATTCGTCCTACATAACTTACTTCTGAGTTCCTTGGCTTCGGGGGTGCATTTTCCTCTTCCCATGCAGCATTCAACGTACTGGTGCATTATTACTTTGTTTTGTAGAATTTCTCCGACGTTGATGTAGTCATAGCGGTCGGTGTACTTCTCATCAGGACGAGCCAGGGTCACGGCGGCTAGCGCGAGGAAGCAGACAGCAATTGCACCCTTCATATTTCTTGTTTCTGAAATAAAATATAAATTAAAATGATTACGACTGTAGGTTTTTTTTTCTTCAAATCTATTACTTAGCTTAGCTTATTTTATTTATACAGATAGTGAAAGCTTATAATGTAATATTGACATAAATAAGGCCGAGTACTAAATTACTCAAAGGTATACTCTCTATCCCAAAATTCAAAAACATTAGTTTTTTCGGAATAGAGAGATTGACTCTTAGACAACTTTCAAGAACATTTTCTAAGTAAAATTATATATTACATAAATTTTTGTGCACTTTTTTGACCTACCTTTTGAAAATAGCACGATGACTGTTTGATAGCACTGCAGTGAATATAATAATTCGTCAGCCGCACACCTCCGTTTTTATACTTTCAAGTTTTTGTACATTTAAACAAAACAAGTTTTTGCTTTTATGACGCGCAGGTTGAATTCGGGGAATAATAATTTCGTCATGGGTCTGTCATTAAACAATTAATCTATTAATACTCGTACACAAATAGCAATTCGGTTTGTTGGTATGTAGTTCATTCCTTGTTTACGACGCACTATGCTTTTACAAGCTCTATAAAATTGTACAATACTGCTACGAGTTAATATCGGAAAAGTAATTTAAATTACTTAATGAAAAATCACTTCACGAATGACCAACAGCCGGTCTCAATAGCCTATTATAGCTATATGTGACATTGATGTCTACATTGTATTGTGTGTGTATTTTGTTGTCTTGTACTATACTTAATATTTCTTCTCCGAAAACATTCTCTTTAAAAACAAATTCATCTTCATCGATTCTACTTATTTTTAATAAAACATTCCCAGACACTCTCTATGAAAATACAAGAGATTATTCTTAGTTTTAATTCGTCACTTCTCTGGTAAGCTAGAAGGTTTGACCGAACCAACACCTTAAAGAGAATCCAAATAAAGTCCTTTTAGAATTTTGTATTACCCTAAATTGCTATGTTTAACTATTGCTAGTGAAAAATAAAGCAAAGTTAATTTGTACATAAAGAATGTCAATTATTATTGTGTGATATTTTTTTTCGATGACCTCTGTGGCGCAGTGGCCGAAGGCCCGCCTGAGACGCGGAGGTCGCGGGTTTAATACCCGCCACGGGGCAAATGTTTGTATCGTTTGTATCAGTCATCTGGTTACCATAACACGCGCAATAAGTTGCTTAGCTTGGGACTAGTTGACGCTGTGTGGAAAGTCCAAGGATATTTTATTTATTATTTATTTATTTTACGAGTATTGCCGTCTTTCAGAAAAGTTCTATGGCTCTAAGAAATTTATTTCAGTTTTACACATCTAAAATATATTTATGTTTTCATTTCAGTAAATTATTCATGTTGCGAGGATAATTTTTCTATTGTTTGTTTTTAGGAAATATGTGGCCTTGTCTATAATCAAAGTACACTACTACTGTTCTTAGTATACCTAGTACAATACAAATGTACCGCATATACTTCTAGCCTAGCATACAATTTACTTCAACGGCCTCTGTGGAGTAGTGGTAACATCCAATGTTTTGAGCTTGCTTCCAACTGGAAATGTGAGTAAAGAAAACAAACAATGAATTCATATTTGATTGTTCTTTGTTCATTTGATTTGTGTTCAAACAAATTAACATTAATACCTCTTAAGTATAAAATATGTAAAAACAAATTCAAAAAGCGTGACTGTCTCAATTGCAAATAATTCCATCAAATTATAATTTTTTCCAACCATTAAATAATGCTTTTTAAACATACCTACTTAATTAAGCTCATTATTAACACCGAATTTCTAACTATAGGTACCTACTATAAATCATTATAATCAGTCTATCTCGCTCGCATTCATGGGGCTATATGGAATGTCGTCCGTAACAGCAGGTAGAAGATGTCGATAAGATTTGTAAAGGTGCAATGGTACATCCCTCTTGTTATTATATTCAGGACCCGGCTACTCAGTAATAACGCTGGCTCATATTAATGACTGTTTTTTAATAAAAATAGTAGAATACATTTTAAATTTAATGATATACTCGTATAAGGAAGACTTACTTTTACGAGAACGGTACCCTCACGTGCAACCTCTGCAAACGCACGTTTACAGCCAAGATTGGGTACATCAGTCATATCAGAGCACACCACCGAAGCTCTTCCGTGTGAAGTTTATGGCAGTCGCTGAGACCAAAATCGGTCAGGATGAATACTATAAGGAAGTAGGTCAATTACGTACTCTATGTGAGGTAGGTACACTATGCACCTACAATAAAACTTAGTACTTTTTACTGAAAGCTTAAATGGAAAGTTTTAGTAAACATTTTCTTATGTAATGAACTGTCTAAATGTGGTTTAACACTATTGATTTTTTTAAGTCTTAGATAAAAAAAAAATATAACAGATTTCTGAGAATGTAATTTAGTAGCACAATCATTTAAGTACTAATTCATTCATTGTTTATTCCCTGACTGTTATATATTATGATTTATAATTTGTAAAGCTACTTTCTCAAATTCGATTAACATAATTAGGCCGATCAGTAGAAATACTAAATTCAATATTGATGAAATTATTTTATCAAACAAACAACGGCTGATTTTTAGTAGTTTACCTACATAATGATAAATACTTGGAAAGCTCTCTAAAAAGTAGTGACCATCATATTACAACCTCTGTAGCCTCTGGTCCGATGTTTGGTTTTATTTAGCTTTACTTGTTATTTTGGGTCGAATATAGTGATTACCCCACCCACTTCCTGTTGACCGATCGATCTGATTTTCACACACACCCTTCGTCTGAGCACACAATTTTTGATGACAATACTTATGCGAGAAATACAATAGTGGAGAATACTACCAATTACAATGTATTAAAACTGGAATTTATATTACGGTTTCCGTATCTTAAAATAGCCTATCTGAAGGTGTCAATACAATTATGATGTAGGTGTCAAGTTCAACTAGAATAAATAGTATGTAATCACTGATACTCGGTAACTCTGCAATCATAGGGAAATAGCATTAATAGTACGTTTCTTTTCCAAGTAAACAATGGTGATTACGAACAATAAAAAAAGTTTTGATGAACCAGAAGAGTTAAGTTACAAAAATGACTGCTTAATAAGTTAAGATACAGGCACGATTTGTGGTACCTAAAAGTAGCGCAAATTAATAGTGAAATGTGTAACGTAACGTTTTATATCACCCTGTATGAGTGGTTTAAACACAACACAGCTCGTGCAGATATTTTTTGCTGAGCACATACAAAAACATAGCGAGACTAACATAAGTATAATCAACAAAATAAATTCATAACAAAAGTTTTTAAAATGAAATATGATTACGGCTATAACATTCACAGGGAACGGTAGACATGTCCTTCCTTTGTCCTTTGTATATCTAAGGTATAAATTCCATAAATTTCTTTAGACACGCCGAGTGCCACAACAGTCGTCATGAAATCTTAAGCCAAAACATTCGCGACGCATGCCTCGCATGTCTGTACTCGACTTTAAGTTGTTGGCAAGCGAGCCTTTCGTCATGATTGTGATTGTGAAGTTTTTGTCAACAAAAAACATTTTTTTTTCCCTTAGTGATACAGCCCACATGTAGCCTAATGGTCTTCAAAATAATCTGTATCGACCGGGCCTCGACTTTGGGAAGGTCGTCGATTCAAATTCAATCGTTTGTGCTATCTTCTGCAAAAAAGCTACAAGCTCAACCAAAATAAAACCAACTAGAGTCCAGGATGGACTGTAGCCTATAGCGAATGACTAGCCCTTGTACACTCAATTTCGCGGGTCACGTAGATACGCCTACTATTTTCAATCCCTATATATTTTTTTTCTATTGCAGAAATGACTAGGGGTTCTTTGATGTAGGTTCTCACAGATACCTGCGTCATCAGATCCTCTACTCAACAAACCAAAAACGATGCAGCGTGCCAATAATCACAGGTGAATTTATTTTCGTGGATACTGAATTTGCAACACTACCAACATAAGCTGATCTGCGATGATTTTAACGATGATTTCGATTTGTAGAGTCAGACCCTTGGGTATATCGGGATCAAGTGGCCTGTATCGTTGCAATTAAATGCTGACGTCAATCCGACCGGTTCCTTAACTTTATATTTATGATAACGAGTCTGTTTGCCAGCAGATCTAATCAGAGGATGGAAATAAACCCTTTGCATAAAAACCTTAGCAGTCATATCCGAGATGCTAATTTTAATACTGCGTCATACAAAAAGGTTTTGTTGGAAAAGTTTTAAACAATAACATCCGAAGAAAATCATCGTCTTTTCTCAATTTTCACCAGGACCAGCAAATCTCCATGACACTACCTACTTATAAGCATACCGAAGCTTCGCGCAGATTAGATAAATAGTTTGAAAGATAATTTTATTAATCGAATCTCAGCCCAATAATACGTCACCAGAGTTGACCACTAACTCATACGAACGAAAGATTGGTGTGTAACTGTGAATGTTTGTAACACCTTCACGCTCAAGTGGCTAGACGGATTTGAATGAAATTTGGTACCAGGACAGCTGATATCCTTACTTGACACAAAGGCTACTTTCGATCCCAATATTCCTACGGGAACGAGAATTACTCATCGCGGATTACAAAGCAAGGCACATCTTAAAGTTATCTTTAAACGATTGTACTGAATTAAGAAAAGAATTTGCATTCGCGGCCCAGGCTCACACATACACCACATGCGTCACGGGCAGTCATCGTGTTAATGCGATGCGACAATGTGACTTAATAATAAGCAATGCCCTTGCACCAGTAAGGAGAGGAAAACCGCAGTTACCTCAATAATTTCCGATCAAAAGTCAAGTATAACAACTTCAGCCCTACCATCAGTTTTTGAGTTGTATTGTATAGTTGTTATTCCTCGATAACAGTTCAAGTATTTCAAATGTACGAAATTACTAGCTTAGCCGTAATGTTACTCGCGGCGAATAAGTAGTTCCCATTCTCGTGGGAATACTGGAATTAAAGGTATAATGTGCCAAGTCAAGATTAAGCTATCCTGGTACCAAATTACATTCAAATCGTCAAGCCGTTTGAGCGTAAAAGAGTAACAAACATTCACACTCAAACACAAACTTTCACCTTTATGATATTAGTTTGAAGTGTGATTAGTTCATGCAAGTTACCGGGAGCGGCGCTGCGCTAGATTAGATATCATACATTTTGTGATAATGGCTCGGTATCGAGGATAGTATCGATATTACAGTAAACTGGTGGTAGGGCCTCAGTATCTAAAGGATATCGTAATGATATTTACGGAAACATTTGCATTGTTTTATGACATAGATTCACGGAATTCATGTTTATGAATACTGTTGTGGAAGATTTTATGCTTCTTGTAATAAAAAATAAAATCATTCAAATGTGTTATTTCGTTGTCTAGGTGCAAAGTACTGCCACGTACCATATTTTAAGTTTTTTTTAAGTAGTCGGAAAATATCTTTTTAAATTTTTTTCATGCTTGTGTAGGTAATTATATTTGGGTAGGTTCCTATTTTTAGGTAGGTACAGTTTGTTATTCTTAATACAATGATGAGATAACCTTGTGATAATGTTAGGAAAAGTAGCAGAAACACGCGATTTGGTTCACATTAGATTAGTCACATAAATAGGTACCTAGTTCATGCAGTAGTAATTTTATAATGGTTGTGAGTAAGTCAATAACTATCAAAATGTCTCTTTGTCTGAAACCTCAGAGACTACAGTTTTTATATTTTTTTATTTTTCTAAGATCTATAAATACAAACATTCTTCCGAATATAGTATCGATACTAATAATAAGAAGAGGTAAAATTTGTTTGTTTGATGGAGGTAATCTTCGAAACTACTCAGCCGATTTCAAAAATTATTTTACCTATATGTAGACAACACTGTCGGAATGGTTATAGGCTATATTTTATCTCGGTAGCTTCATTAATACACCCGTGCAAAGCCGGGATGTGGTCCTAGTATAGTATATATCATTATGTTCAGGATAAACGTTGATATGTCTGTCAGTCAGTAACAAAAGCCTTTTAATATTAAAATAATAAATACAAAGTTAATGATAATCATTAAAATGTCCTTTACGCAAGTCTCCAAAATTCCTCAATAAAGAAATCAGTTTATTTACCTCGACGTTTCGATGACGTTACAGTCACCGTGGTCACGAGTATAAATATACTCGTGACGAAACATTTATAAATACTTATAAATGTTTCCAAGTCGCGATAGTTTAAAAAGTCTTTTTCCTCACTAAAGAGTTCAACGCGCTCTTTTACAAATGATTAAAGTGTCAAATTAATGTGATTTTTTTACCAGCTAAACTTTGTTAACTATATAATAGTTCAGCTATTAAGGCCGTTTTACTTCGAGTCAGTAACTGTATACTATTTACACGCAGTCAGTATTTCATCAGTAGTCGAGGATATATACTATACCGACTTCAAATCAATTTAGACGACGGCCGGCAGTGCCCGGTCAGCACTGACCCGTCAGTGGACTGCCGTCAGTTACTGACTCAATGTAAATCTGCCTTTAGTTATTCTGTGCTTACAGTAAATATCTAATCGTGCAGTTAGATGTTTACTGTAATAGCTCCATTGATATCATAGAGATAGATACGACCTGCTTGATGTCCAATATTCCGAATATTTTTTATACAGTTTCGTAGGAAAATCCCACGTAAAAATTACTGGTTTTAGTAACGTAAAACACACTGTTTTATAATTTAAAATTTTCCACGTGGTCCCTAACAGCGAGGGTCACATCTAGTACTATAATATATCAATGACTAGCATAGGATTGTCTATTTTCTTCTGCCTTATAAAAGACTAATGTGTGTTGGAAAGAAGTTTTATTTTGCTTACCTATAAGAACCGCTCTATCGTGATTGAAATAATCTTGAGTCGCCAAAACTATGGTAAGCAAACTTTCTAATCTAGTAAAATAAGCTCAGAATTTCAGGTTGCAAGCCCATCAATTCAGATAAAAACTAACTGGTTTCGTTCTCGTTTTCAGGACTTGTGATAATGCACATTTATTTATTTTTTTATTATAATTTTTATGTGCAAACATTGACGCACGGCTTCGATCCCACGACTTTTGGATCGAAACTCAGAACTTTACGGCTATTTACTAACATTTGAAGCGCTCGTGGCATTGCTTGTTAAGACGATCTTGATGGATCGTCTAAGTTAAGCAACGTTCTGAGTGGTCACTAGGTACTTGGATGGGTGACCAAGTGTCATTAACAACTAACTGAGCGATTCCGTGCTTTGGAGAGCACCTTAAATTGTCGTTCCCGGCTTTTAAAGTCGTTAAGCCACGAAGGAGGCCTTAAAACGGCCTAAAAAAACACTTCGTCACCAGAGTTGGCCATTTGCTCATACGAACAAACAAACTAACATTAGCTAGTTATACTATTCCACTTTCCAGGCATTATTTAGCTACATCGTCATTGCTTGCCTGATTTTTCAAAGCAAATGCGATGAGAGCTATACAAACAAGTACGACGGTGTTGACCTCGACGAGATCCTGACCAGCTCTCGACTCTTGAGCGGCTATGTCAACTGCTTGCTGGACGCCGGACCCTGCACGGCTGACGCCAACGAGCTTAAGAGTTTGTAAACATACATTCCGTATTAGTATAACTTTTTATAGGTACTAAGTATATCATCGCAGATATTTGAAAACTAACCACGTTTCATTGCGGATTTGAATAGTAGAATTCATGATTTAATTACATTACATGCAGACGGTTATGTACTTTCCTGCGGCATTGCGGCAAGTAACTTTGTGACCCTAGGAGCGCAAAATGCTACTTTGAACTCTATGATCAGGCAACTGTGTAGTGAAAAATAAATTCATGCCATTCAGTTCTATTATTAAAAAAATATAGACATACTTGGGTTGAAAAAACTTCGGGTTCCTTTTTTTTGGTGAACTGTGATGAATTATCCACCAACATAAGCTGACCCTAAATATTGTCACATAACTTCGCTTTCGTTGAACCCTTAAAGGGCCTCAGGCCTGAAATACTTTCATAATCTTCCTTTTCCATTATGTCAGCTTAAAAAAAGCAGGACGAGCAGACATATTGGTAAAATACATTTTAGGAAAACATAATTTTCAGGCATGATCAGCCTGTTGCCTATTGGCAATGATCTATCTATGCAATGGTCTACCTACGTTTATGAGGTAGGTAATCTGTGATATTTGTACGTAAAATCTCCGCACATTGTTATCTGAATTTACTTTTAAGTTGTAGCAAATGAAACAGATTTTTGCAATCATTTGAACTGTAGGCGCATTAAAGTAAAATATCTGGTTAGATGGTACAAATTTCCGCCCAAAGGCTTTTTAAAAGTGAAGCCTTGTTTGCGATAACTTTAGCATCAGGCGCATATCATAAGAGCTTTACCAAACTGAGGCCCCGTCAGCCTGGACAGACACAGAAAAGACAGGTCACAGACGGGATGTCGTAGCCGAATATAGAAAGGACGAGGCACGGACTTCCAAATACAAACGTCGAGATGGCACCTACATCTTCGCCCTACTTACGTCTTTTCTGTCTGTCCAGCGCCTTTGGAACTTTACTATACTTATTTCTTTCAGAAAACCTTCCTGATGCAATAGAGAATGACTGCCAGAAATGCACCAAGCGTCAACAAGAAGGTGCCGATAAGATAATGCACTTCATAATCGACCAGCGTCCCGACGACTGGGAGAGGCTTGAGAAAAAGTATGACAATTTATCACAGTTACTGCACCGCGACGATACACATAGGTAGACTGCAATTTTCTGCACGCTAGAGGTGCATTACCTACTGCTCCATACTTACACTGGAACATTGAATCTCAGCCTTTTTTGAAGGCGGTTATACCTACCTGCTTCATCTTGAGATGTAACGAAGCTGAAATAAAAAGACTAGTTCATTACTACATTAATTACTGAATACTCAAACGATAATTAAATATTTAATGTCGTATTAACTGTTAAGGAAGTTATTTTTAGATAAGGACCACTTACTTTAATTAGCGTGTCGTGTGTATTCAGTCTTATATTTATACACACAGATACAATTCAGATGGTAGCTACAAGAAAAAGTACTTGACGCGACTACACCCTGCAGAAGAAAAGTCTACAACTAAAGGTGATGAAAACGAAGAAAAACAGGAACAATAACCTATGCATCATGTCTGCTAGAAGAACCAAAGATATCAACGACGGACTACGAATTCGTAAACGAAAGTGAGTGCATATTAGAAACTTGGATCAAAATCGAAAAGATGTATGTATTTTTGAACTTGTTTAGTACAATATCTCTCATTTTTATAGTACTTAGCGAAAGTTGCTTAAATAAATGGGTCTGATTAATAATTTTATTTCATTTCATAGAAGCTAATTCATATCTAACATGAGTAAAAATAAAACAACATTCAGTGGTCAATAAATGACTATTCTTTATTTTAATTAAAACTTACATAAAATTAAACAATAAATTACTATTCGACTAAAAAATAACAAGTTCCTATTCAGGCAAGTATTATAATTATATGCCAGATACCTCACTTCGATTACACGAAAACGAAATTTCGTGCACGAAAAAAAACTTTTGGGTTAAGACCAAGAAAATTGTCACAAGTATTTTTTAATCTCACTTCGTTTTCGATGATCTCAAGGAAGGCCTCTGATGTTTCCCACTGCAGGGCACTGATCTCGGTCTTGTGCCTGTTAGAGCCAGTCTCTATTAAGAATTAAGCTCATCCCACCATCGTCGTTTGGGTTTACTACGTGACCGGCGTTGGACCCAATTAATCCAGGGATAAGTTACATAAATTCAGGTATCTTTTCAGGAATTTTTGCGGGCAGTTTTTCTGCAACAAACCTCTTAACCCTAACTTTGAATCCAGGCTTGGTGTATTTATACACAGAATGGACGTCTTCTGGCTCTCCTACAGAAGTCAATTTCAATTCTTCTACTTTAGAACGTTTCTTCGGAGTTTCAGATATTAGGGCAGACCTACAATGTAGATGAAATAGAAAACTTGTTAGTAGAGATAGACTAACAAGTTTTCTTATAGGTAACGTCAGAATCAAACACGTTTTAATTTATACAGGTAATACTTTTGTTTTTTTTTTTTTTTTATGAACATTAGATAACTACCTACGGTATTTTAGGTTTAAAAAATTTCAATTCCCAGACTGATATGCTTAAAACTTCTATTTTTGTGAAATTACAGAATTTTCAAAAGGCACCTACAAAGTATCTTACTAATATCATCATTCAGTTCAAGTCAAATAAATTATTATTCATAACCTTTACATGCATTTATATAGGTACCTTAACTTCTTAAATTTAACCTTGTTATTGCAATAACTATAATAGCTACATATTTGAATAAAGGGCAAAGGATGTGTCTAGAAATCCGTAGGCCTTCAAATATATTTAAGATGATTTTGTGTGCCCAGTAATTTACAATTAACATGTCTTTCGTATTGAATTCTTAATGATTCGTACATCAAAAGATGTTTTATTGAATTCCACTTGTAAGATGCCAAATAAGAGCAAAGGGATGAAGCGTTGCTTATTTGGCGTCTTTTAAAAGTAATTTTATTTGTCAGCTATGTATCTATTAGTTTGATATAGGGCATTCTCATCCTTCAAATCTTATTTTTCCTCATGACGAGTTACCTATCACCTATCTGCGACAAAAATCCAATTTTATCAAGTCGAACCTTCAGATCGAAGGTCGAATACATTTCGTCCATTGATCAACACGGATACGTTCGGTTGTTTTCTATGGATTATTTTACTGATTTGAACTAAAAACTTTTTTTATAAAGCTCTAATTTTTATTCATAACAATGAGCAGCTTTTCAAAGCTATGTGTGGTTCTGCACAGCCTTAATGGATTTATGGATTATAGTGTATCTATCGAACTATTTGACTTGATCGTGATAATTACAAATAACTATCCAATTTAAATCATGATGCCGAAGTACCAAGGACGTATTTTACCTTTTGAAAAAATGTGCGTAGGTAGTCCGATTTTTGATTACTACGATGGTACCGACCGCGAATGTATCATCGAAGAGACGAAGAGTCATCGCTAAGTGTGCTACAATAACTAAAAACTCAGGCCTATACATCTTTAGTAGATAATCTACACAGCGTCACGGGCAATCTTTTGCCTACACTTAACGGGACACAGTACCTAGTGCCTGGGACATTGTTGAGATGGAATAGGCTTGCCTAGCATCTAAACCATAATTAACAGAGTAGGTAAGCTAAATAATAATTTAGGTATAATAAGTATCACTTTATAATAAAACCTAGCCAAGCACCCTTTCAACTGAATCCAGGGCGCCATACCTGGTGAGAAACATCTTCCAGGCGACGGGATCATGAGCCAGCATCGAAGCAATGACACGACCAGCCTTCTCTTTCTCTTCAGGAGTGCATTTTGCACAGTCTTCTTTCAATGCTTGGATCAGGACGCCTGAAACGTTAACACGGAAATGGTAGTCTTTGCTTAGCTAAGAGAAGGTTAAAAGTGTTTAGGTCCTCATATTTTCCCATCTTCACAAGTCGGACCGACCATAAAACAGCTCTGCCTTTATTAAATTGGAGTAGGTATCTATACCTAGTCTTAAATTTTAGGGCACGGGCAAAATGGATTCAAGCACATATGAACACAGGACACATTCTAAAATCCTTAGTCACTTACTTTTCATTTGAACCATTTCCTTAGAACAATATTTCTCCACAGACATCAGGCATTTGACATCCTCCGTCGGCATCATCGGTATCGCTTCCTTGAACCGGTTCTTCTTCAGCACATCAGTCTTCTCCATATCGCTCACCACTTGGTTGATAACAGTCATATCTTCATCGCCGTACACCACTTTGTACCCTAAGCTGTTCACGCCTTCACTCATTTGACGGTCTATCCCAGGAATCGTGATCTCTGACGCACAAAAGACCAGAAAGGACCCGAACGTGATAAATTGACTCCACATTTTTATGATTTAGTGACTCCGACCAACTCTAGTATCTCAATGGCGCGGACAGATCTCGATCACAACAAGTGATGCAATCACACGCGAGCTAATTAAAGCTGCAGGAATAAACAATATTAGGATCTTCAGGTGTCAGTAACCTTTTTCGTCTGCGTATTTTTACTTTTTACGGACCTTTTATTGTAGCGCGCGGAGAGTATGAAAGGAGAGGTGTACCTATACCTGTTTATAACCAGATTTATGGCAAATGTTGGCAATTTGAACATTGAAAGTTGAATGCCCTTTAAACCAATTTGACCAAGAATATTGGTTCAAAGAATTTACATGACAGATTCTACTTCCCACATTGGTTTCCGTAATTTATTACTTAACTGCTGCAACAAGATTTTTTCAACTTAATAAGTGAAAGAAATAAGGAACACATTTTTAAAGACCATAATTAATTACACGTATTACGTAGGTAGGTATGAGGGTAGAAAACACCTAGACTGGAGATAGAGAGCACATAATAGCACAAGTATTTGTACCGTGGGTGGCTGTGATAGAACCAAACGCAAACTCTTATGTCTTTTTCTGACAAAGTTTCAACCACCTACTGCATCTAAGGCTATGATAGAACCACCCGCAAACTCTTGTGTCTCTCTCTGACGAAATTTCACCCACCCACTGCAAACTCTTGTGTCTCTCTCTGACGAATTTACACCCACCCACTGCATCTAAGGCTGAGATAGAACCACCCGCAAACTCTTGTGTCCCTTGCGAAGTTTCACTGACTGCACCTAAAACAGGTAAATAAGTAACCACAATACAATGTTGATCACCGCTGCATTAAGTGAAGTATTCGGGGTGCGTGTGACATAAATAAACACAACCTTCGTTGTTTTGCATACCAAGCGGGTGGTAAACAAAAATGTTGATGTTGGCGTTCCATTGCCAATTGATGGCTACAATTTGTGTAATATCCTTTCCTAAACAATCACTCTAACAATCACTAAACATAGACATACTTTTTATCCCGATATTCCCGCGAGAACGAGACTTACGCGGGTGAAACCGCGGGGCGGAGCTAGTAGTTAAATTAATATCAACATTTTTGAAGAATTTCACGCTATCCCACTAATCTCTTTATGTCAAAATGCCTACCTACCTATCTAAAAGATGTTTAGTTTATGTTATGATCTATTTTTTTTATTCCCTTTGTAAACAAATTTTGTTGAAAAATATAAAAACCTATAAAACGTTGGCCACCTCTGACTTTTTATGATAACTAAAGATAAGCTGTACCTAACGATTTATTCGATATAATAAGCGATATTTTGGCATGGCTATTTGTATCCTCCATAACACTTTAACCACTAAGCATGGTCAAAGCGACCCCTCGTTATTTTTTGACAATGTTGGTAACTAAAGTAGGTAGGTAAGGTAGGTATATTCGTTTATGTCATCTAATTCATTTTAGAAGATTGTGCTACCACATTCTTAATTTTGTTTTTCAATTTAAATTCTAATACCTATAAAATGTAATATTAAATAGGTACCTATTCACAGCTTGTTAGCTGTTCCTTTGTCAGAGGCAGCTAAGGAGTTGTTTGATATGGTGAATAGTATACTTATTTAAATAATATTATTAGATTTATGTTGTCAACGGGCTGACATAGTCACAATGTGACTCCAAGCCCTCTAAATAAAAGATTTAAAAAAAAAGTAGGCATGTTGGAACCTCTATATAGACATTTGATTGACATTATGTCTTAACGACACGTAGGGACCTACCTACGGTTCTAATTTATCTATTTTCGTTACTACATACTTAATTTTACTTCATCAATAAATCATTAGGTAGGTAACTTAAATGTGTTCCAATAAGGTAGGTACCTAGTAACAACGAGAGTAGAACAAGTAAGACGTGGTCTCTATGACCAAGCCAACGTTCAAACTTAACCAATATTATTTAATGGCCCAGGGTTAAAAATATTCAAATCATAAGGTCAATACTTCTAATAAAATTGAGCAAGGTCTTTTGTGTAATTTATTAAAATAGCACATGAAGGCGATTTGAGATTAAAATTCGACAAGGTGTCAAATGACTCCTCACGGAAGTTATGGCAAGGTAAGCTACCCCGAACTACAGAATAAAAAATCACACATGGTCATAGCCAAGATCTAGGTACCTAGCAGATGATTATCAGCTGCTCAGGCTTTCAACTCTTACCCCGTTACATAAAGGACTGTAAGCTTACGCTAGCAGACGGCAGTTTCATATTTTGCTATAGTTTTTCATTAACGTAAGAGTTAGCCAAAAAAACTTTCATTAATCTTGTTAAATTGTCAAAATTAAATCATTATGAATACCGGGGTCAGTTTTTTTTACCTTTAACCTTAACCTTTAACTTTCTATGGTACAAAACCCTATGTCTTTGCAAGGTAGGGTTACCTAGAAAGAATACAAAAATCCTAACATTACTTTTATACCTACCACTTACGCCCGAATACTGAAACGTTAATTGAATTGAGTGGGGCTTATCTATGGCATAAGTAATTTGACATTTATTTTTACAAATCTGTCAAATATATGAACTTCTAGTTTAATAGGTACGGCCTTAAATATTTAATTAGCGGAGTATTCCCAGGCGTTATACTTATTAATACTTAATCTTTCATTAAAAGTGCCATCTCGTTGTAGGATCGTAAACACAAAATAGTTTATGTTTTTCATTCCGGTTTGGCGAGCACTTAGATAAAACTAAAAATGTTTACAAACGTTAATATTTAGTTCAGAGCTGACGAGCCAGATGGAGACACTTAACAAATTTTGAGTCTACCTACTTGCATTTTTTTTGCGGTAAGATATATTATTGATTGTATACATTTTTATCACTTTCGCTACACAACCAGTAAAAATGTATGTAGGTATAGAAATGAGCATTGAGTCACGTAGTCAGAATTCAAATCAAAGGATTACATAAAATATAGGATAGAAAGAGAGCCCATACAAAGCGATCGTGCCTTTGATCCTCAGTTACATTTACAATTAAATTATCATTGCAAACGGGTTACGAGATAAGTAGGTAATAAAAAATCATAAGACTCAAGTACCCCTACCCTTCTCAAGTACAGTTCTTAATACGAACCTTGCGAATCATATGAAAAACATAATAAGAATTCTATTTTTTTTTTTAAATTACAGTATTATTTTATCTGTGGTTTAACTATTGAAAGATCCACCTCAGTTTGAAAAATAAAATAGGTTAAAATAAAAACATACGTCGTGTAACAGTTTTTCACAATTATATTTTCACTTTTTCAACATCTCTTCCATTACCTTAGATACTACAGACATATCAAGTTTATTTTGAGAATTCTTAATAACTATACCTAACATTGCTTTCAATACTTTGACTTTACCTTCTTTATACTGCTTTACAAGTTTAGGGTTATTGTCTATCACATCTTTACATGTCTTTTTGATTTCTTCTACATCTGTAACTAGAAGCCAGCCTTTATCTTTGACTATTTTAGCCGGAGACACATCACTATCAGACAAATCAACGAGCTCATCAAACATTTTCTTACAAACGTCTAAACTTATTTTATTTTCTAGCAACAAATCTACCAACTCCTTCATCTGTTGTCCAGTTATTGGACAGTCGTCAACATCAAGTTTCTTCTTATTAAGAACTGTCAGTAGTTCGTTTAGTAGGAGATTGGCAACTTTCATCGCATTTCTAGTTGGTGATGTCACTTCTTCGAAATAATCTAGTAAGACTGGTTCATTGACGAGTTGAATGGCATATTCTGGTCGTAAATTGAATTGTTGCATGAGTTTTATTCTCGTCTGTTCAGGCAGCTCTGGTATTCTCTCTTGGATTAGTGGAACGCTGATGACATCTTGGCTATCTTGCTTGGTTTTCAGATTAACACGTAGGGGTGGTAGATTTGGTTCTGGCATGTACCTGCAAAGAAATATACAATTTGCATTATTTACCTCTACTTTCGTTCAGGAGTTTTAAAACCCGGCCGTTCAAAGGGTTTTTCGTTTCGGAAAATGTAAATATACACTTAAATACGAGCTCTAAACGGTGAAGCAAAACATTGTGAGGAAAAGTGCGACTAGTCAGCCCCACACGTATCTTTCCTGTGGATATGGCCGGCTAAGCTGAGAGGATGGTTTAGGTGCTGGGCAAGCTCATTCCATCACAACAATCATCAGGCACTACGGTGTCCCGTTAAGTGTAGGTAAAGCATCCTAACATGATTTAAATCATCTAGTAAAAGATGTGTAGGCCTGTGTAAGATTTAATTCAGTTTGCGGCAAACCACAGCGGAAGTAAATCATTTAAAAACATTAGCATAATGATAATTTTGCACAAAAGATACCAACAATAACTAGTTTCGCCATTTATCGATTTCCTGTTAAACTTGTTGATAAATGAGATTTAATTTTTATTTGAATACTTATCATAAATACCAGTAACGGCATTATGTACTACTACATAGTAGGTTATTGGGTTCCTGTACTAACATAAATGTAGGTACTGGTGAAAATCGTTTGAATGAATAAATAAATTATTAAAAAAAAAATTAATATATGATGGTACTGCTTTGTATGAAAATGTCACGCATTAAGTATTGTTTGGTTTGACACACAACATTTAAAGACAAGGTTAAATGTTGAAGTTGTTGAAAATTCTTGCACAAGAATATATTTCTGAAGTGAGGCCCCTAAAATTATATTCTACTACTCTTTTGACCATGATACTCATTGCAGTAATATGAATGAGAGAGGAGTCGATGCATTTTAACTTTAGAAAATATAAACAGTGGCAAAATTAAATAATTTTTTTTTCGTTAAATGAGAGAAATTTCCAGCACAAACAAGGTACATTTCTGTTAATAACTCCGAAAATCTTCATTCTTAATTATTTTTTTTGGACTACCTCCTATCATGCAAAAAAACCGTAAAAGGTTAGATGTTATATTTTAAAAGGTGAGACGGGTAAACAAACTTGGTGAATCTGTTTCATCCTCTTTAAAAGGGGGAAAAGTAGTAAATAAAAAACCACCAGAAATCAGTAATTCCCTTACAGACAATATTAAAAAGGTTAGAGACCTCTGATTTCAGGTAGATTTTTGTCATTAGGCCCCGCCCAATTGTCAAATCAGGCCAATCACGAAAGATGTAAATTATTGTGGTCCTTTTCATTTCCAAACAAATGAGCGAGAGAGAGCTGCTTATATTAGATCGACTCTGTGAACAGAGTACTAGTTAGATAGATAGTTCGATCTATGTTACCTATAATCTTGGACCACTTCCTTGTCCCGCATGGGCACGGTGACCCTAGAGACCGCGTCCCAAGACCGCGTCTCGTTGATAATGCGGCCTCCATCGTCCAAAACTGCCCTTTGTCTCTCGATCTCATGCTTGATGGCCCCCGCCACGCCTCGAATAGAACCTATGTTTTTGATCTGTGAAATTTTCATCATAATCATAACAAATTCATATAAACCACATAGTAATACCATAGACAAAAATGTAACAAAAATAGAACACAGTTCTACTTTGTCTATGGTAATACGAAAGGAAAACTTGAATACAAAAAGTTAATAATAATCATTAAAAAAAATCAGGCATTTGTATCTTTTACAAGATGATTTATTACAGCGTCAGGAGGCAATCTTTGCCTACACTTAACGGGACACTGTAGTGCTTGGGACCAGGTGGAATAGGCTTGCCGTAATAATCATAACAAGTTCATAACTATAAGAACTCACAAAAGAATGAAAACATGACTACAAAAAATGCAATATATTTTTATAAATCGGCTCTTACTACCTACTTTATTTTAAGACTAGGTAGTATAATGTTCTATAATGGCAATTTTTGTTTACATTTGAAATGCAGAACGTGGCAAAGACATAGCTAGCTACTTAAAAGATAACCATCCTTCTGACGCAGTTGGGTAAAAAATGAATCTATGACTACATCTCTAATGATTACCTTTGGAACATCTAAATGGTTAGTCAGACGCACATTCTAAGATACATTTGACACGTGGCAATTTGCAGAAGTATTTGATCAAGATACTTCAAAGCTTAGTTGTCTACAAACCAGTTTGTTCACTGTTTTCCTGATAATTATGTTAATTGTTATAATATACCTAATGCGCACACACGAGTACTTTTATAGAAAAGGAAACGACAGCATTCTTACTCATCACCACCCTAATCCAAAAGATTTAAGTAACAGTTTTGAGTTTATAGTCAAACGACTTTATTGTGAAAACTTTGAATCGCGTTGTTTCCTACTTTAAATAAATTGAAGCAATTTGCATTTTATTTATGTTTGGAGTGGATTTGCTTCGTAGAACGTAATAATTTTGTACAATAAAAATCTGAGTAAATGCAAGGCAATTGAAAGGCCAATGTTATGACGTAAATTGTAACCGACGCATGCACGCGTAAAGTTACTTTTACTCGCCTACCTACGTCAAGAAGGTTGTGTTTTCTTATTGGATTCCATCCAAAATGTATCGTTATTGTAAGCTCTAAAAGCCTCATGTAATGTTTTTTATATCTAGATGTACATATTTTAGCGCGAGTTAGTAGGCTAATTATTACAGCATTTACAGCTATTTCTAACAATGTAATAAAAAATAATGTGTAATATTTGTAGAGAGATTACCTATTGTTATGATTTAAATAAAACTTGATTCTATTCTATGCTAATTATTTAAAAAAAATGTTTTTTAAAACTAAAATTATTTTATAATAAATGTTAAATTTTGCCACTTGTCCGAAATGGATTTGTTAGGTCTTCAAACAAATATACCCTGATCAAAAAGTTAAGATTGTATTATACTAATGAAACTACCAGGATAAAATATAGCCTATAACCATCCTGACAGCCCGTTCTACACATCGGTGAAAGATTTTTTTAAAAACGCTGAGTAGTTTCGGAGATTACCTAACATGTATCAGATTATATAAAGATAGAACAACATTTTAGGGCTATAATTAACTACCAAAATATAATGTTTCTTATGCATACCTCAGTCCTAGTAGAGAGGGGCGCTCCAGGCCTCCGCAGCGACACGTTAGCGTCGACCCTCAGCGCCCCCTCCTCCATCCGACCTGAGCACGCGCCGAGACGCTGCACAATCAACACCAACTCCTTGACTAACGCTGCTGCTTCCTCACCATCCTGAAGGTAAAGTACATCATAAAAAGAATGCATGCCACCTTGAGGCGAGTTGCTGAACTAGAGAGACAAGCGTTAGGTTATTTTCGTTACGGAATTTCTGGATTCGGTCTCCACGCTCAAGGCCCGCGATAGAAGCTATGCAATAGCTTATAATATGTTAATTTCTGTAGGACCTCAAGGATCACTTAAAAATGTACCTTATAAGCAGATTATAATGAAGCTTTATTCTGCCATTTGTAGATCTATTATTATGTCACAAAGTAATTACTTAATATGCTCATAGGCTGCTTAGTTTTTACATCCCTTTGTTACAAAGATTGCAGTGTTGTGACATAATGTTCTCAAGACTTTTTATTGGAAACTATGTTGCATATGTCTGTAATTTTCTGACATAACTGAACATACAAATAAATATAAGGACTGTATAGAAGTAAATTGTGTCTTGGATGTAAGAAGATCTAGTTTTGTTGATATCATCTACCATAATAAGGGCAAAATTTTAAGGCCTGGTTTGTTTTAAGATTTATAAAATAATACAATTTTGTAATCACTATCTCAATAATGTTTCAGGCATTGGAGCATTCTACATAATAGATGTTATCCTATGTTGTTTAAATTGTCTAGTAAAGTTAACATAATTTCATTGATTTACATCTCATGTAGCCTGTAATCACAAAGATGTTTCTAATTACCTATGCTTGTAGTTTTAAAAATATCGAGATATAATAGGTAAGTTGCATGTTTACCTCTAAATCAGGTTCAAAGACAAGTTCAATAAGTGGGGCGCCCGCTCGGTTGAGATCCACAAGACTGCGCTTGAGTTCATTGTCATGTAAGGACTTGCCGCTGTCTTGCTCTAGTTGAATCTGCTTGATCTTTGAATTCTTCTTGTATGGCTTCTTGTGAATGCCTGGTGTGTACACCTGAAAAATACAATGCATTCTTATTTACATGTATACATACGTGTATTCGATATTTATGAGTTGAGAGATCTTTAGTAAATATGACACAAGATTGTTGTTTTTTTTTTAATTTTCAAGGAGATTGCCAAGGAAAGGGGTCAGTGGAAGATTTTGGGGGAGACCTTTGCCCAGCAGTGGGACACGACAGGTTAAAAAAAAAAAAATTTCAAGGAACTGAAAACTGAAAACATTGCAGGTTAATTTTGATTGGACTTTGGAATGAGTCAGTGTGATGGTTACCTGAAAGTTTATAACGCCATCATTAGCTAGAGGGGCCCTTTGTTGCGTAATCTGATAGCCGGTCGGCAGATCAGCGTAAAAGTAATGTTTC
This sequence comes from Xanthorhoe spadicearia, assembly GCA_947086425.1. Taxonomy (NCBI): domain Eukaryota; kingdom Metazoa; phylum Arthropoda; class Insecta; order Lepidoptera; family Geometridae; genus Xanthorhoe; species Xanthorhoe spadicearia. Next base: position 4,075,066 of record OX352212.1, read on the forward strand.
CTATCGAAAGTTGATACTTCGTTCACCCGACAAGAAAGAGCTAACGCTGTCATTACTCCCAGTTCTACGCACTTCCGGTTCAGCACAGGCAAAGTACCCGGTATAGCAGCATCAAATAAAGCCACACAATTATTCACTACACCACCAAAAGCATTTTCAGCGCCGGAGAAAAGTTTGGATTCCGTATTCAGTTGAGCATGCACTTCTAACCCTACAACACTTTGCCATTTTGTATCAGCTACGGCAGAATAACTTCGCCTGACTATAGAACCATTCCTAAGGTTATTGAGGTATCGTGCTTTTAAAAATCGCATTTTCTTCAGTTTTGAACATTGAATCAAAAAATAAAAACACAGCTGATTCCGTCCTGTTTGTTTTTACTTTTCAATTGACTTTGACGTTTCATGAATTTTGACATTACTCAATAGTGCGTGCATCACACACGATACACGAGGCGCTGCTAGTGTAATCACTGGTTAAAAAAAAAACTGGTTCGGTCGGACGCTATTTGATTTAACTAGTCATCACTCTAGCTAGACTAGGAGTAATAGTGTTCTGCGGCTTGTATGGCGCAAAGTTATCATTGCAAAACATAACTTCATTACATTACGACATAACATCAAATAAAACGGAACATCTCCAACTGATTGGCAATCATAAATTATCCCATCCCTACGTAGGTATTCTGTCAAAATAAGTATTTCCTTTTCCGATTCATAAGCATATCCGGTTCCGTTTTTTAGAATTCCAAATTTTATTTCCTTCCTCTACAAGCAAAGCTAATATGAACGGGACTTATGAAAGTGTCTAATTCCTCAAAGACTTCGATTCGTAATGAATGAAAAGAAATATGCTTGTAAAAATTAAATAAAATGGAACTTACGTCGGCCTTGGTCTCGATAAGCTGATGAAATTTAGAAAGGTGGTCAAGTTTGATGTTTATTTTTTGTTATTCAAAATAGAAGATTCCAAAATATTAAAAAATAAATAAAAAAATAAGAAATTAATACATAATTGCATTGGCGTTTTAAAATTATCCTAAATCTATTAATTACAAACAAAATCAATATCACATTTTTTTTCAATATTTGACATCGTTGCGCTTTATGCAACGAGTCCTGTAACCACTTCAAATAATAACGAAAATAAGTAAAGGACAATGAAGGCCAGAGTAGCTTCGGCAATGGTATACATTTTATAGATTTTTTGTTTATAAAAAGCAAAATGCGTTCGATACGCGTTAAATCGCGAGACGTACGATCGATAGCACTGTTCCGCAGTGTTTGACCGCGGCTCAAAACAAACCACTATAGTGCACGGAACCTTGAATTGATATACGACTAATTTAAAAGTATACTTTGCTGTTTAATTACTCACAGAATTGGTTCACAGTAGACGTAATGTAGCAGAAAACTTAATTTAGAATTACTTTACACGAAGGTACATAATGGAACTCACACACCCTCCTCGATAATACCTAATCAAATTATTAGGTAAGATACCTACCTTTAATGCATTGTGAACGTCATTAACAAAGTACCTACCTACCTACCTACCTACTAATTCTAGACGCTCAGTAGCTCAGTCCACACTTCCATTACTACCTACCTACCGTTACATTACAAGGTAGTAGTATAAGGTATAAGGTAGGTACCAATTGTTGCATATGTTCATAACAAATACCGCGTTCTTTACCCTATCTTTCTAGAAACAAGTCGTCCTATCATGTACCTACTACTAAATTAAATACCTTTTTACTTACCTACTATAAGTTGTTCTATAAACTGTGAGTCCATTTCCTGTGTTCTTAACCTTTGACTTTCCGACATCCATTGTCATTTGTCCAGAAATTATATAGATTGTAATGTTAGGTAGGTGTTGTTGTTCTACTAAAACGGATTAGACAGGTATAAATGTACAATAGGTTAAGTTAGAGTTACGGATGGTTTTGGCTAGGTAGGTAGTAGTCTTATCTGCGGGACTGTAGTGTACGTACACTCTATTTAGGTGCCTCGTTCGCATATATTGTACATACTTAGGTGCATACTTGGCTTAATAGGAAGTCCAAATAAAACATCCCAAAAATATTTATAGGAGGTATTATTGTAGAATAGAAAAAACAGTAATACCCAAACTAGGTACCCCAACCTCCCGTTAATATAGCACTTTTGTTTATAATGCTAACTCTCAACGCAAATTAAAACAACATTGTGTTTGTCTGAAAATTAAATGATAGTTAATGGTAGGTAGGTAGCTCTACAATCTTGACAAACTTGTTTACTTTCAGTAAGAAGTAGTTCCTGACCTACGAAGATAATTATATTCTACGTTTAGTCCCTCATCCTGATGTAGGTACTTAACTAAGATTGATTGTTTCAAAGTCATAACTTTTTATGGAAACTTAGCAGAGATACCTATAAAATAGCCCTAACCATAAAGAAGAAATTAAAATAATGAAGGTAGGTAAGTACTTTATATGACTTACTTACGTAGTAACTACCTACCTACATACCTACATTATTTTAATAATTCCACTTTATTCTGTGAAAAATAAAAACATAAAACAAAGTAGAATTTTATTTATGGTAGTACTTAGGTACTCTTTCTACATATAATTCTTTCTTGTGTTTAAATTTTGATATCATACAATTTACATAGAAGTGAAATTATGAAAAAACATAAAAACCAAAAGATCATTTATTTTTTATAACTACCTACCTGAAAAAACTCAACCTGTATGTGCCTTTGCTGCTGTCTTGCTATTCTAGTCTCGCTATCCTACATGCAATGTTAATAACTACCTATAGGGTATAGTAATGCATAACAACTATACCCTATAGGTAGTTATTTTATATGTATGTTTGGGTTCGCGAGTAAGGCTTAGGTCAATGCAAGACGTTGACCTGTCTTTGTGCACCGATTCTACCGAGTGATTGTGGAAGCGTTACAGGAAAATGGTCCCCTTTCTCCTCTTAAATGACCATGCTTAAGCATCTTTCGAGAATCTTATGCCCAAATCGAATACTCAAACGCTAATTAAATATTTAAGACTGTGTTAACCGTTAGGGAAGTTATTTTTTGACAGATTTGTTTGGACCAATCAATGTTAAACTATGACATAGATAAGCACCACTTACTTTACCTAAATAGCGTTTCAATGGCTTCAGTATTCGGGCGTTATACTGGTTATACTTATTTGAATTAAGTAGGTAATTAAATCAATCACACTTTTGTTATGTAATTTTCCTTTGATGTAGGTAATCTGTGCTTTTTATAGTTTTTTAAATTTTAACTCTACCAAGTGCAATTAAAAGCCATGTTGGCCTAGTGCCTACCTCCACTTTCGATCCTATGGTCCTGGGATCGAATCCGGCGTGCATCAATGAACTTTTCGTGTTGAAAAACCTCTGACTACCCCCTTAGACATCTCATATTAATTGATTTATTTAAGTAGGTATTTGTAATTTTTTTTCTCTACCAAGTAGTTCTCTCTTCATATATAGTAGGGGTAGGTACAAGCCTCTGTAAATAACTGGTGTAGGTAATCTACTAATCTTTTTAAAAATCGAATTTCAAGATAAAAGAAGGAACTAGCACAAAACGAGCGTCACAATAAGTGGGTAAATAATCACCAGCAAATATGCTAGTAGTATATAAAAAACCTGTTATACATAAATATATATCACGAGTGAACAAGGCCGGCCAAAGTCCAAAACCGATTTGCGTTGTTCGAGACAAAGTGTTGCCAGGTATTCTGATCTGCGCGGAATTTCCTGATTTTAAGGGATCTAAGGATGTACTTAACCTTGATCGGAATGTGATGTCAAAGTCCCAGTTATTAACCTGAAAGTTTGTATGGAATTTATGGATGCTGTTACTCTTTTACGCGAAAATTATTAAAGGGATTTTACTGAAATTCGGAATTACCTACTATCATAGTTGATTACCTGGATTACACTTAATGCTATTATAGCGAGAAAAGCCACTGGTAAAGAAAGCTGAGTGTATTAGATTGAAAATTAAATTAAATTAGCTTGGTATGACATCTAAATAGCCTTTAAGCTGGCAACATTACCAAGACGCATTTACGAGTACATATATTTATATTCAAAGCAATCTATAAGACCATTGCAACCGATCGATGTGACGAAAATACTTTATCGGAACGAGTAGGAAAATAACGGTTCTAGATACAAAATTAAGGATAGGCACCACACCAGCCGGTTTTTGTACTAAATTTATTGCCTTTATTTTGTAGTTTTTTTAGCTTTAAAGGTATAACTTAGGTACCTAAAGTTAAAAAAGCTTTAAAGCCTTTAAAGCTAAAAAATTTTTTTTTAAATATTTTCATGATTCTGGCAACTAAAAACTCTCCAGAGTTGACCACTTGCATCAAATTATGCTTTAAGATTTCTATTCTTATTTGATTCAGAAGGCTGAGATTAATTACGCCTTCCTGTATAAATTAAAGTCATAAGTTTTAGAGCGAAACGCTCAGCCTTGGCCGAAACAATGAACTCGTTAGGTACTTATCGTTATCATAATTATCAGCTACCTTAATTTAATTAGATACCTACCTACCACATAGTCAGTAAACAACTTTTTTGTGGCAACTTTTACCTAGTCATGCTCATTATGCTAATTCTTATTTCTCATCAATATTTAGGTACGTACTTGTTTTACTCTTTCACTTAAAAACTATCGTTACTTAGTTGTACCTACTAGACGTTATATTAATACAACGGGAAATTACTCCCGTAAAAATATTGTCGATTTAGATACCGACAATGTTTCGATTCTCCCGGAGAATCTTCATCTGCTGGGTATAAGTATGGTCACTCCTCGCGGGCGCGTCTCACACTTTATTTTACTCTCATGGACTTTTCTCGACCCATCTCCTCTTTTCGGTGCAAATCCACGGATCGACGGTCTACCGTACCGATTACCAACCTCAATGCCAAATTGCCAACGCTTAATATCGGACCGAACTTTAAACCTTAAAATGCAGGTGGGAAGGTGAGGTAGGTACTACCCACCGGTTTCAGAGAGAAAGCTGCTGAGTACCTACAGCATGAAAAGCGATAATAACTACTGCATAATCTGTAACATTTCAACATCAGAGGACAGTGACCTGATGATATGACTTTAAATAATGTGCAGTTTGAAAATAACTCGTACAAAATTCGGCACAAGGACGGCTGTCGACGGGGAAATGGATTGCGTGTGTCGACTCGCCTCGACGACTCGACCGATATGACGGCGAGACGTAAGCATGCGACACACCCATCTCTATGTACTTACGTACTACATGATTGACACCAATAAGAACCTATCTTTATAGGTACCTACCAAAATATTAATTTGCGCACTAACCTTCTAAGTACCTACCTACCCACATTCTATTTTTTTTAAGTACTACCTACGTATAATATATACCTAAGTTTTTTTAAAAGTAGTTCTCAAATCATAAGGGCCCACCACAAAGCACTTCAAATTATGAATTTTGTCAAACAACGGGACTCTACCTCTACCTACTCCGTTGGACGAAGGATCGTTACCGTCATTGGTAAAATAAGTTTGTAGGTTGTGAAACCTTCGCATTGTATTTGCGAACGAATTGTGTAACTAAAATGCAATGAATAAAACTCGTAAGGTTGACATTAAACATTTTAAACTTAAAAACAATTACTAAACGCTAGTCATTTGAGTTCAAGATTTATCATCATTGATGACAAAGGACAAAGCAACAAGTTTATTTTTAAAACGAATCATATTTTTTTTAAAGAATGAACCAATATTGAATTGGAAATAAAATGAAGGCCACATCGACATTTAATTTGAATACTGCGATGCGTTACGTTGCGCGACACTGATAGATTATTCCGTCGATAGGCACGTCTGATTAGATTAGACTAAAACTTATTAAATTACCAAGAATTTGTTTCTTGAGTTCCTAATCATTCATCTGTTTGTACTTATCTCACATTATGTGGGGTCGGCACCAATATTGTTCTTCTATTTCCTTCTATCAGACGTCATCTCTACATTCATCCCTTTCTTACTCATGTACATTCACACAAACCATCCCATTCTTTCTTGGTCTACCTCTACCCCTAGAATCTACTATTTATTTTGATCAACGCACCCTTCATACCCATCCACATTCATAGGTATCAATCACTCTTCGAGTTACGTGCCATTCTTAATTCTCTTCTTCTGTCCATTACCGACATCTCATACAATTCTTGCTCTTGCACATTACATTAATAATTACCTACTTGCATCAAAAGAAGTTATGCCACTTAAGGGCCTACCAATTTTTTTTTACAAAGTTGCGATGTCTTCTAAGTTTTATACTTACCTAGATTTTTTTTCAACATTTTCTTTTTGCATTGGCTTGCACAAGTTCGACATTGATTGTTTTTGGGTGTACCTCATTCGGTGTCATTATTGAACACCTATTTTTTTTTCTAGAAGCACCTATTATTATTATGAAAAGGTAAAGTTGGTTTGTTTGGAGAGGGTTGTAGGTAATTTCCGAAACTACTTATCCGATTTCAAAAATTCTTTCACCGATGCATATATGTAATGGACTTTCCCAAAGAACATAGCCTATATAATCCCAGAAAATCCTGAGTTTCATTAGTACAACCGTGCTAAGCCTTGACAGGACTGCTAGCCCTATACAAATACGGATCTTCAGAGTAAGTACCTATAAAGATAAATAAAACATTTATAATCCAAAAGAAACTGTTTAACGTGTTTTGTTGTGCGTAAATGGAAATTCCAATAGCTTTAGGACTTTGACCAATCGGTGACACAGATTCAATAAAAGTCATTATGGTAGAGCCGCAAAGTGAACGAAACGAAATGATAATTATACTTATTCATAGAAACAGACACTTTAGAAACTTAGATGTTGAACAGAGGGACCTACTTACTTTATAACGGATTCGACAAACGACTCTACTTCTGAAAAGTCTTAAGTATCTAATTAGATAGGTTGGGTACATACCTAAACCAAATTAGACACGCAAATTTATGGCTAGAGAAAGTAGTAAAAACCAAAATTATTTGTTATCTTAAATTTTTGATGCCTACTGCATTATAATTATTTGTAATCTAAAATTTTTGGAACGCGGTAATCCTTCGCATATACATAAGTAAAATGAGGTCAATAGCGCACGCACGCTATGAATACGACAATGGTAATTATCTATTTAGGTGTTTATCTATTTACCTACTCTATATCTATTTACGTACGTCGAATAAATTATAGGAATGTTTATTTTTGGGTATAGGTTCATAGGTAAATGTTTACAATTTAGTTAATGTCTGCTACATGAGGAATCTACGCAGACGCTCTGTAAAAAGACGTTATACGGCTACAAGCATGAAATAGGTAGAGTTAATTATTTTATACAAATTTGGATAAAGGGACCTACCTACTATAGAGCTAAATAAAATCAAATCCAACTCAATCTTGTGGTATCTTGTGTACGTAACCACAGAGTACTTAAGTAATTATAATACGTTACGGTGTTGTGTACCTAACTAAAAACTTCAACTTCAACGTCTTCAACGTTAATTAAAGAATAGTACGCCACCTAGCTAACATGGAACAAAATAATTCAAATACTCGTGATTTATTGATCCTACTCCCACCATGCGTTGTGTATTCAAACGCGAATATTTTAGTGAGTATAATGAATGATACAACGTTTATAACCTAGATGGCGTAGCGAGTTAGTAAAATAATATGCTCTGAAAGCGTTACACCTACTTAAGCTACTTAAAATAATGACAAGCACTAAATAAATAATTATTAAGTAATCATTTTACTGATTTACCTTCCAGCATCAATAAAATAGAGAATTTGGTGCTTCGTGAAGATTTTATTCTGAAAAACTATTATGCAGGAGGCCTTACATCAGTAGCTTGATATAATGAGTTAATCGCAATATCGGAAGACACGAAAGCCATAGACTTGGCTAAAGTTGACAAGGACAAAGTATCCATAACAATTCTGTTAGCGACATGGTTTAACTCCGCTCCTTGCGACTGAGCTGTGTACTTTAATGCTAGTTTCATAACTCTCTCACAAGAAAGGGCTTTAGACATCGCACTCTTCGCTTCTTTACCAGCTTGCTGCGCGGCAGTCTTAGCCAAATTCATCATCAAATCTTGGTGGTTTGACATCCCGTCTTTGGCATACTTCACAGACATTTGTACTTCAATTGATGCAGTAAGAGCTCTCCTTAAAGCTACTACACTGGATGCGGTCAAATAAGCTACATCTCCCGCGTAAAGAATAGCTTTCTTTGCTTTTACTTCTAGTCTCTCAAGTTTTTGTTTCACTTTCTTTTCGTTGGCTGCCTCATCTTCCATCTCAGTCCTGTCGATTTCCATTTCAGCAATAACATCAGGATTGACTGCAGGTTTAAAAAGATTTTCTTTAGTATCAACCCAGTCGTCAGCCAACTCTTGGGCATTTGCATCGTGTGTTTCCACGTTTTGAACAACCTTTTCGTAATGTGTTCCATTTAAAGTTTGCTGTAGTATAATTGGATCAGTATCATTAGATTCTCTATTGTTTTCAATATCAAGAGCCGTTTGATTTAAAAATCCTTTGACAGAAGTAGGATCTGTTTTTATGCTATTCAGAACGTGGACGATTTTCTTTTCGTTTCTAGAAATAACTGAATATGGCGATAATGGAACTACAGTTTTCTGATTTTCTACAGCGATGCTGGTATTGTGGTTTACGTTAGGAATAGACGTTTTGTTAAGAATAACATTGTAAATAGTATTGTTTTTAAACGAAATCGGCTGAAGAGTGGGAGAATGTTTCTCTAGTTCAGTTCCTATAGATCGTTTCCTACGAAGTGAAAGATCTACAGATTGTTTTTTAGATAGAGATGTAGCATACGTTATATCCTTCAAAGCCGAGACTATGGAAACTTCAGCTGCAATTTGAGCTAAGCCGTATACCAATCTATGAAGTTCGGGCTCGGTGGAAGCTCTTGTTACCGTCAGTATGTGCCCAGATAATGTTCTTGATATGTAATCTAGAATTCTCCTGGTTTCAATTGCAGTCACTCCTTTATTTTTACCGGATGCTTGTAAAGCTTCTCTAGTGATTCTTGTTATCTTATCTTGCATCTCTATTTTGGACAAAATGGCTGAAACTAAATCTTTTGAGATTTGATAGAGTGTCTCTTCCATTTGAGGGTTTTGAGTCACATTCTTAGTGGCTTTCGATATGGTATCATCTAAGTGCTTTATAACGTTATGAGGTGAATTCACAATGAGTTTGTCCCCAAAAATTCTGGAAGTGAACTTTTCTTTGAGATCATGGAATGGGGATAAGCCAGCAGAAACAATTGATATTATCTGAAACAGCAGAGACATTAGAGAATTTATATTAAATCCTCAATGCCTTAAACAAATTAGAAACTTACAATCGGCAGAAATCCCAACCCAATTATCAACTTCATTTTTGAACTCTCAGTTTTTGTGAGCTAAATTCATGCAGCAATCATTATTTTTTTTCATGGACTATAACATTTTATTGACTACAAAAACCTACACGAAAGCTCGTTAGTCTAATAGGCTGTTATTTTTACAATTACCTAGGAGTTATAAACACAAGGAGGCTCATACTGAGAATGTTTCTTACTTTACCTGAATTCATCCAGCGAACGAATTGAACATGGTTATTCTACGCTTACTGTGCTCTACTTTTCGGTATACATATAATGGTCTATAAACATAGTTTCTGCTCTCCGCTGACTCGATATCTTCAAAATCGTCACTGATATCACCAACTTCTCTTTTGTCTATCTCAATTCCGTTTTCCTTGAGTGTTCCTTGCGATTTATAATCATCTATTAGACCATCCGAAATTTTAGTCTCAATTATTTCTATAGGAATATTCAAACCAGTAATACGATTGACGTTATCTAAAACTAAAAGTAGAGCACAAATTGTGTAAAACATTGTGTTAGACTAAGCAGAAGAATAATCCGTTCCGTTATTTATAAAGATAATGTCAATTAAGAGTTTATGATAATAAGCACTAATCCTCATAAATCAATTAACATGGTATTGTAGAGATTAACATTGCAATGTCAACTTTCCTATAATGTAACCTACCTACTACTTTTCTTGTATGAATAGATTGTATGCGCATTCCGTAAATAAAGACACAAAGTTGCTTTTTCGTATAGTGTTTATTATTAACACAATACTTAAATAAACCTTAATAACAATTAAAACCAATAAATTCTAATAACTAATAAGTATTGTACATTTGGAATAAGCTTATTCAATGTCTTTAAATTTCACTAGAATAAAATCATGAGTCCGTTTTCGTATCGCAGGTAAAAGTAAGGGATTCGCAGTTTAACCGAGGAACGCTGGGAGGACCCTGATGCGACCACGTCCAGCGAGTTGAGAAGTCTCACCGAAAGGAGAAGCGTCCACATCTTCGGAAGACGGCAGCAGATCACTTTCAGCAGTGTCACGGCGATGCCTCACCTCAGAAGCACCAGTAGCCTTTCCCGAAGCACCAGATTCCGCATTTTCTTTTCCTGTAGCTGATGGTGTTTTGGGTTCTTGTTTTCCGATGTGTTCGATCACATCCTCCGCCGCTGGTGCGCACGCGCAGGCGGCTAACAGCGCCAGCGACGCGATTATGAAAAGTGTAGAACGCATTGCCGAATGATCCAATGTTGCTTTCAAGTATATAAATCTCAAACTGTTGCATTAACTTCATCACTTTGGCCTTATATTGTAAACCTGTACTGACATAAAATATTAGAGTGATTGAAACAGTACACTCGGATAATGCGCATTGTTATTTGTAGAGCAAATCTGACGCACGATATCTGTGAATTGTAATCTTTAAACAGACGCAAGTGACTCTTTCATTATAAGCCTTGGCTCGGGTTGAGATGCTAATGGAACTCCAAATGCGGCAGTGAGTTGATAAAAATAAGGGGCAACAAAACCCCTATTAGCATCTATAGTAGGCACTTGAGTCTTATGATAAGGTGTAACGTAGCTAACAACTATGCATTACCATTTTTGTACAATTCCACTGTAAACAATTATTTTGTAATGTTTTTCTGTAGATCAAGTTAGTACCTAAAGATAATGGTGTATGAGATTTAAAATCCCAGATGTTAGATCTATTAGTAAAATAGCTGATTACTTGATGAATCCAACCCCCCTCTACGAAACTTCTACGCCGTAGACATTCGTAGCGAGCATTTTGTCCGCTACGAACACTTCTAAGTGTTTTTATTATCTTTTCAGGGACCTCTTTTTAAATAAGTTATTTATCAACTATGTATAATGCAACTCAATAATGCCACTTGCCACCCATCCAAGTTGTGACCGTTTATAACGTTGCTTAACTTCAACATCAATCACGGACATCTTACTTAGCAAGCTTCACCACAAGTGTTTCGTAGTAGTATAATTATGAACTAGTAGTTCACCCCGAACGAGATCTCGCGTTAGTTTGTGGCTTATTTTGTACCAATAAGTATACGACTACTACCGATTTCTGTACGTTAAAGTTTTGATAATGAGACAAGTAAAATTAATGGTTCAGGCTAACCTTAAGGTGATCATCATTTAGATACAGAACCTTAAAATACCTACAATTTATCATTCGAAGCGTCAAGTATCATGCATAATCAAAAATTCAGTTGATACTAATATACACTCCTAATAAGGACGAATCCAGTATTATCTGGTCCGATCAAAACAAATAAAGCAATTAGCATGAGTAGTAAGGACAAAGACAGTGAATGGGCCATAATTTCAGTCAAATATCGAGGACATTTTGTTGATTGTTTATTATAAACTGTTGTTCATTTATAAATAAACAATTGAATGGATCTGTTAGTGTTATTTAAACTAATACAACATAACATACTTATTAAACAGTTCTTGTACTAACAAAATAATCTAGGTGTGATAATTTACTTAGTTTTTCTCCTTTCTCACTAAACACATTTATAGTCTCAATTATTCGTTGTCTAATCCGAAAGACAGGGATGACTACCTAGTTCAAAGTATTAAAATAAGTCAACACAGTAAATATGAATAAGATTTACTACGTCGAAATCACCATGAGTTTACGAATAAGCGAAAGAATATAAGAGTCACGTATAAATAAATTTTTTCTTCACAATAAGAAAAGTAAACTATTTATCACCAATTTCAGTATAATCCACAACAAAACACATTCATGGCCATTATGTTATTGAGAATATTGACTAAAGAAATTAGAATCAAAGGCACAATGCGTCAATAAATTCCATTTCTGGATGTTTATTAGCATACACGGCAGTATATAAAGTAATGCATATCGAAATTGTCATCAAAACCAACACAGACGGAAGAACGTATACGAAGAATTTAGTTTTGGGACTATTCCCTTTCATCGCGGAGAAGTGACTCGAAGCCCAACAAGAACATGGCTTCCCAATTGCATATTCTTCTCTCGCTTGCGCTGTTAGCGTATACGCATATTAGTACCACAGCGTCTCCTATCCCTGAAGCAACGGAGACCACAACTGAAGAAGCGATACCAATATACGCGGTGTTTGAAGTTGTCGAACCCCTACCAGAAGTAGTAGCGTTTGTTGAAGAAGCGACTACAGAAGCGGCTGCAGAGGCCCCTCATCAAGTAGCTAAGAGGTCTATTCGTGGAGACAACCCAGAAAACGACTTGTTGGCTCAGTATGAAAACAGTCTTGATGACACTGGACTGTCAAGTTTTGCTGGACGTAGGATCAAGTTTCTACCTACATTTTTGGGTTAATCTTAGAATTATCTGTTTATTATAACACTTGAATTTTATACTAATTTAGTAGGTTCTTAAGCTTTTAAGAGTAATTTTAGAAAACTGTTCATATTCATAATTATTTGACTTGTTGAACCCGTGTCACATAGTTATGAATATTTTTAACCAAAAATTTTTTACCTTGTAAAATATAAAAAAAAGTTTAAATAAATATTGCGTTTTACAATTATAATAATATGTATTGTTTTACTATTACTCTAATATATGATAAAGAAATGATGTTTCCAATCAACCTATCGGTAGTGCTATACCAACCTAGTTCAGATCAAGGGCAGGTTTGTTCTAAAGATGAGAAAAACACATCTTGAAAAATATTACATTATTTCACGTCAAAGAACCCATGTTTAGTAAATTCCTTCCGTTAGCATTTCCTTGTCTTTATGAACTCAAAGACTTTATAAAATATTTATTCTTAACAAAACTTCAAGGGTCACATGTCATAATGTCTTACAACCTAGATCAAGCTCCAGCTGGAAGTCAAAGTGAGGCTCGTCAAGTTAGGTACTCGTACCTACATGGAATTAATTGAAAGAAAAATGGACAGTAAAACATTTTATTTAAAAACACAGTACCTATATAAAAACATAATTATTGAATAATAGCACAGATAAAATAATACTATGTACAGATACACCATCTAGAACATCAATTTCACTCCGGTTTTTCTTCGGGCTATTTTTTGTGTTTGATTTTGCGGCGTCTTGCCTGCAATCAAAAATAAGTAACTCCATCTAGTGCTAATATTTTTTATTGCAGGCAAGACCTAAACACTGCTAGGGGCGCCGCAAAATCAAACACAAAAAAATAGCCCGAAGAAAAACCGGAGTGAAATTGATGTTCTAGATGGTGTATCTGTACACAGTATTATTTTATCTGTGATAATAGTAAGGATCTGCTACTCTATATTTTATTAAACAAACACCGATGCCTATTTCATGTTGCTCTCAGTTTGCACACCTTCTTCGACATAACCCTCTCCATTTACTTCAAAAATCTCGATCTCATTTGTATCAATAGGTACGATTATAACTTTTATTTCTCGTAGAGCATAGTCAGGGTTGTAATCTATATAGTCATTGCCTCTTCTTAATTCACCTGCTGTTTTAAGTACCTCAGGAGCTAGATACAATCCTGACAGAACACGTTCACTGGATAATTTAAATACAATGAGCAGTAACAGAAGTATGGAAAAATTTGCCATTCTCGATATCTGATGGACGATTGAGCTTAACAGTCCACTTACAGCGTATATATAGCCAGACAACAATGTGATAATTATCTATGATATTTTAAATCCATAGTTTCCTACGACAGCATAAATCAATATTTAAGTAGAGACAAATTGTACACTGAAAACAAATCAGTATTCAATTATAAAATAAAATAAAATAAAATAAAAATAAAAATAGCCTTTATTCTATTACATTACAAATTACAATATTTTATAAAATTATTATTATTTATGACGTTATTAGATTTGAGATAAGAATGATACATTTTTTAGGATTAGTATTTTTTAAATTAAATGTCATGCATTTAAGAAGCAGTATTCAATTACATATGTTCAAATGATGTTGAATGCCAAAATATGTCATAAGGCTTGCAGGAAGTATGTAAGTTTGGACTTTGGAGTCTGTTTTTAAAATTTGAAGTTATTAGACCCATTGTTCTAATGTTTTGGTTTCATCAAATTAGGTCTGAGTTGCTCATAATCCAAAAGATCAATATCACACATGTAAGAAAATAAAAGAGTAGCTAATAAAATTTTCGGAAAGTAATAGCGTAAATCTATTATAATTTATCTGATGAACGAAGGAGTTGATAAGGATCAGAACTTAGGAAATTGGAAAAACCCATGTTTTATGAACAAACATTTTCATGTTATTCCAGCAAGATCAATATGTGTCGAATTCTAATATGGAAAAATCAGTTCCTTTTTAAATATTTGAATTGACTTGTCAATAAAGATGGAAATTTTAGATAAGAACACAATTATCTAGAAATTTACGCTGATAGCCATATTGAGGTGGTTGTAGCAAAAGGTCCTGTTTTTGACGATATCGCAATGGAGAATATTTATTACAAAACGTCAATTGTATTTATATTAGTGGCGTTGCATACAACTAAATGTACGATACTTCAATTTCCAGAACAACTTGAACCTGAAATTTTTGATTTTCCAATTATAAACTTAAAAAGTATCAATCAATCGATTATTTATCATACAAGAGCTGACAATGATAGTGCGCTTATTTCTTCAATATTGAAACAAGCGTACACAAATCAACCTGTCTTGTTGTTAAGTGGAAAGGTAGAAGACTCTTTGAGGAATATAGTAAATAATAAAAATCCAAACATAATTTTGCTGACGGCATCTTTGAACATTGAAGACTTGGAATCTGTAACGTTTCAAAATATTTTGTTTTCCCACTGGTCTGCCTTATATCTAGTTATAACAACCAGAAACCAAAACTTTGAATGCAAGAATGGAACTCTCACTGACAAAGTTTTTGACAAAACAAAAAAATATTTGAACGAATTGTGGCAAATGTTTCGCATTGTGAGAGTATCAGTGACATTTCCGTACACTTGTCCGAAGCATTATGTTATCTACGACGGCAAGGAGTTGTCTGGTACTGATTTGTACAACAGAGATATAAGAATAATAAGACCGAAAACTAGACAGGAGTATGCAACTGATTTTAAGAACAGTGGAGAACCGAGGGATCTGGCCAACGGATACCCGTTATATGCAAACATCTTCTACAGAATTCCTACTTCTATCACAGAATGCGATGTCGTCAGACAGTTCACGAACCTAGACTATGAATTCAGTCAAGGATTTTGTGGTTTAGATGGAATGATAATGAACGATTTCATTGAATATTATAAATATCAGCTAATCGAATTGGAGGATGTGAGTTGCGATAAATATGGATACGAGATGAATAACATTGTGTCGGGTAGTCTTGCATGTGTACTGAGTAAAGAGATAGATATCTCATTCAACTCAAGATTCATCTGGTTGTATACGTCAAAACGTTTCCACTTTTTGCATTATGTATCACATGATACTTTGTGCGTCGCGATGAAGGTGCCCAATAAAATACCGCTGTGGCATTACCCAATTAATATGTTCTCAATTTATACCTGGATGTGGCTTCTATTAAGTACATCTACAGTGGGTGTTATTGCATGGATAAAGGGAAAATTTTTAGCCAAGTTTAATGGAGAGAAAAATTTAACACTACGTTTTTATATATTCAACGCAGTACATTCGGCGTTTTTTGGAGTACTTGTGAAGAATGACGGGAAATTTCGAATACTGAAGGGTACCGCTCTTTTATGTTCGATCATAATCTTATCTGTATATCAAGTAAGTATTATGTTTAATTCGAGCAAGGGAAGCAAGCAACTGTAAATTTCAGAGACAAATTACTCATAAATTCGATGTGTTTACATTATGTAGGTACTGTATCTACTTATATTGTTGAAGTATAGTGTGGCATAGTTCTCTAATCTGATCTGCATGAAAATAACAATTATTTTGGCAAAATTGTATGTATGTAATGGTGTTATGATGACTTGTTTCAGGGACATATCAACAATCAATTTACAACACGCTCTTACTACCCTGAAATAAAATCGACGCGAGAACTCTACAAAACGTCACAAGTTATCTACACACAACAATCAATATTAAACTTTATACTGCCTTCAATTGACCCGTGTTTCGAGCATTTAACAGAAATTATGAAACATATTCGTATACGGGACTCCACGTCCATAGGTTAGTATCTTCGAAAACAGATTATAGTTACAAAACCATTTAAAGATTTATTTGGATTTAAAATAATAATCTTCAAAGGACCACAAATGCCTACAGATTTGAGAGTGTCTGCCGCGCCTTAAATATCTCTAATACTGGCGTAAATATTTTTCTTAAATTCATGTTCACCTTCCATTCTACCAAAACAACATTTTGGAGGTGTACTAGGGAATATTTCAAACAGTTGTGAAGACATAGCCTAGTAAGTGTTCTATCAAAGTATAGGTTTTCTGTTTCAGAGTATCTTTTACAAGAAAGTAAAAATGCACCATCAGCCACTTTAGAACGAAAACGAGATACAGTGATAGAAGTGATCTACAACCACACGGATAAGTATGGAAAGCCCGAGGTATATCTGATCGACATGCCCTACGGAATGTTTTATCTGTCCTTTATTGTCCGTGACGGTAAGGCTGATTTCAAAATCTATATTATAGCATACGGTCAAACTTATAACTTCCCTCCTTTTGGGTCGCCCCCGAACCAAAAAGGGTTATAAGTTATGATTGTCCATGTGTCCTTCAGTCTGCACCATAGCTCAAACGTGTGGACAGATTTGAATGCATTTTTTAAGCTATTGCATAGCTTCTATCGCGGGCCTTGAGCGTGGAGACCGCATCCAGAAATTCCATAACGAAAAAACCTAACGCTGTCACTTTTGTTCAGCAACTCGCTTCTAGGTGGCATGCGATGCGATAGCTTTACCGCGGCAGTACCCGAGTGCTCGGCACAAACAAAAACAAAAAAAGTTTTTTTTTGTTTTTTTTTTGTTTGACGGAGGTAATCACCGAACTCAGCCGATTTTAAAAATTATTTCACCGATGTGTAGAATGGACTGTCGGGATGGTTATTGGATATATTTTATCCCGGTAGTTTCATTAGCACACCCGTTCAAAGCCGGGACGTGCTGCTAGTACTTAATTAAACCATTCACTATTTTTAGGTTTCCTCTTCCTCGAAGAGTCGCAGATGTTCATGATGCGACTGACGGAAGCCGGTCTTCCTAATCGGTACTACAAATGGACTGGGTATACCTTTACTTTATCCGAAGGATGGCCAGGAGAGATAGACCGTGAACCGAGACCGTTCAAAAGAATCACCTATAAGAAATTTCGAGTAGCATACGCATTGCTTGTAACTGGCTATTTTATCTCTGGACTTGTATTTGTTTTTGAGAGGTGGGGTAAGGTAAATAAGGTCGTTCTTGTTGTAAACTAAGATACAAGTACTTAATGTTATCTAGCATAGTAACCGTAGTCAAATACCTAATAAAGTTCTAGATGTGTGTTTAAATGTTTAGATATATATCACTTGAACGGTATAGAAAACGTGTGTTAGACTTTTATAAGTAGGTACGTGTTTTACTAGTTTTTGTTCTTTAACTTTTGTAGCCAGAAATAAAACTTGTTATTAATGTTGTACCATAGTGTCTAGCGAATAGGAAAACTGTAGATAAATTTGTATCTAAATAGAACTGGAACAAATATATATATATGAATCAAAATAGAACATAAAAGAACCTAAACAATAATTTATTTAGCTACCTGCTTCGCAAATTCTACATGCTATATTTAGCATACATTTACTGCTATATACTCGTATACTGGGTACATCATAATGTTAACAAACACAAAAATAAATTTTATATATACCTACTTACATATTAAAAATTATATCTATACCTAACAAAATATTGTCTTTTTATCTCTTAGGTTTTTACAAGCAATTCCTTATTCATCATAGTTTTTTTCCCATCACATAAATTAGCACAAAGTCTCGTAAGTAGGAAATTAAATTCTCTACATTTTTTTAAAACGCAAGTAACTTAGCCAAAAAACATAATGGATACTACCTATCTAACGGGGAAATATTTATAGCATTAAGTTTATGAGTTTCAGTTCACCATCTCTGACTGTTCTCTCTCAGTTAACTGATAATTAGAGTTAACTTTGCTCATAACTTTTACAGTAATCGAGTATAGGAAGCTGTTTTTTAATTTGCTATTATTTTCTTATGATTTTGCTGATACCTAATTTCGTGGCAGGTAATTATCATGATCTACCATCACATAATTACCTGACTTAGCTTTCTTCATGTTGATTCATTTAAAATCGACTCTATGTTTTACTGGCTAATTCGTTTCGTTCATGGTTTAACCCTTAGAGAATTAAGCCAAAGTTTAACAGTATGTTTCAAAACAAATAGTAGTCATGGCGATCCAAAGAGTTCTAATGTTTTAATTAAATTTAGTTGCTTATATCTGATGACGTTGAAAAATTGACTTTTAAGTAAATAAATCGGTTCAGCACTTAGGGAATTGAAAAGTCTACCCAAAGTATTTGTTTAATGAGTAAACATTTCGAAGTTATTCTTGACGGACAACATTGATATACAATTGTGGTAAAGATCACTATATTCTGTTTGCGTGTCTAGAATGACCGATCGAAATTTTAAATTACAGTGGTCTATTGAAATTCGACACTGGTTGCTATAATTGTGGCTACCAACGCCCACAATTACTAGCCATACGGTCCAGCTCATCGAAATTAACATGGAAAATATTTTACATGGTATTAAAATTGTGTTATTTGTAGTTGCGTTGCACGGAACTACGTGCACGATACTGAAGATTCCTGAGCTAGTTCAACCACATGTTTACGATGTCCCAATTATAAATTTTGAAGGCGTTAATCAATCAATTATCCATACTAGAAATGATACCAATGATGATACGCTTTTACATTCAATACTCAAAGAAGCTTTTATAAATCAGCCTGTTTTGTTGTTACGTGGAACGGGAGAAGTTACTTTGAGGGATATGGGAAATAATAAAAATCCTAACATAATTTTACTGACAGAATCTTTAAACATTAAAGACTTGGAAGCTGTAACGTTTAAGAATATATTGATTTCTCATTGGTCTGCCTTATACCTTGTTATAACAACCAGAAGCCAACATTTCATATGCAAGCATGGGATGTTCACTGATAAAGCTTTTGCAGAAACTAAAAATTATTTAAATAAATTGTGGCAAGTGTACCGCATTGTGAGAGTGTCGATGACGTTTCCGTATACTTGTCCGAAGCATTACGTTATCTATGACGGCAAGGAGTTATCTGGCACTGATTTATACAATAGAGACATAAAAATGATAAGACCTCAAACGAGGCAGGAGTATGCAACTGATTTTGCAAACAGTGGTAAAGTGCGAGATCTGACCAATGGATACCCGTTACGAGCAAACAACTTCTACAGATTTCCGACTTCCATCACAGAATGCGACATGGTCAGACAATTCACCAATATCGACTATCTGTCTAGCACAGGAGTTTGTGGTTTGGACGGAATGGCAATGCACGATTACATTAAACATTACAAATATCAGTTGATTATAGTTAAAAATGATCGTTGCGATAAATATGGATACAAGGTAAACAAAACCTTCATAGGTAGTATCGGATGTATACTTAGAAACGAGATAGATATCTCGTTTAACTCGAGATTTATCTTGTGCTATGCATCACCACCTATACACTTCTTGCATTACGTATACCAAGACACTATAGCCGCGGCGATAAAGCGACCCAATAAAATACCGCTGTGGCACTACCCAATCAACATGTTCACTATTTCCAACTGGATATGGCTTCTAATATGTACATCTTTACTCGGTGCTCTTACATGGTTTAAAGCAAAAATTACGACTAAGACGGGAGAGAAAATGTTGACACTTCCTGTTTACATATTCAAAGCAATGCATTCAACGTGGTTTGGAGTATTGGTGATGAATGATGGGAAATATGGAATATTAAAGGTTACTTCGCTGTTATGTTCAATCATACTATTATCTGCATATCAGGTAAACAATATACTAATATTTAGTTGTTAACCTACCTAACAAGTTTTATAATGAATTCATAAATTAACGCTAAAATAACCAAGACTTGTGTGAGTGATGGTGGCATAACATAGAGGTTAAACCGACTTCAAATAAAGAAGGATTTATGTTTCACTGAATGTTTTCTTTATCTTCAGTCGTCAAAATATTTTGATGATTTGTTCCATAGAACATTTTTGAGGATGTAGATGATCTTTGGAGTTACGAACAGAAATGCTCCTAAACAGTTCAGGAAATTTATCTTCTTACGAGATTGAAGTCGGATTCATAATTTGTCTACTTATTTGTTTCAGGTGCATTTCAACTATCAATTCACAACACGCTCACACTACCCTGAACTAAAATCTGCGCGACAACTCTTCGCCTCATCGCATGTCATTTACACATCACAGCCAATGTTGAACGTCCTACAACCCTTGATTGATCAGTATAACAAGAGCATTCCAGATATAATGAAACGCATACAAATACGGAACGCCACAACAATTGGTCAGTACCAAGTTTTTGATCAAATTATTTTTAGAAATAAGGTATGGTCCAGTAATTTTATCTGGCTTTATCTGGGGAAAAATTTCTAGTGAGCTGAATTTTTGTATACACCTTTCCTTTATTACTGCGTTATTATGAAGTTGTGAAAAATCGACATCGATATCGTGCCGCCTAAAAAAAATACAGAAGTCAAAAGTCACGAAAATCAGTTTTTGCAAATATTTCGCGACCTGCTCGGAGGTCAATAGAGGTCATTACAAAATTGTTTCTCATAAAATTGTTTACAAAAAATGTCTTGTGCAGTTTTTCTGTAAAATTTACGGTTTTCTGTCGTTTTCAGATTATCTTTTACAACATAGCAGTGACCCGCCTGGCGCGGCTATAGAAAGAAAACGAGATACCATGCAAGATGTGACCTACAATCACACAGACAAGTTCGGAATGCCAGAGGTATATTTGCTGGATTTGGCATTTCAAAGTTACTATCTGTCTTTCATCGCAAGAGATGGTAAGCATATTTCGCAAGGAAGTCAGAACTGTGCATGCAACTGTTGAATTTTAGTTAGGTACCTAACCTACTGTGTTGCCGATGGAATTTCTCATCAGAATTATGATACTTCTGATACACCAACCACATGGATGGCATTTCTTACCTACCCAATTTCAATGTTTCTAAGGAAAAAAACACTCAATCAAAAGCTTTTCATATAATTTTCTTCTCCCCTATTCACAAAAGGTTGAATTAAGGAAATTATTTTCCTGATGCAGTGTTTCACTATTTTATTGAAAAATATGTTTAAAATTTGCGTTTTTTCCCTTTAGACCTCCTTAGCAGTACTTAAGTTAACTAATAGTAATTTTCATAATGTTTATGGTAGACTTCACGACGATCACCTTTTCTAGGTTTCCCATTTATTGAAGAGTCGCAGATATTCATGATGAGAATGACTGAGTCTGGTCTTCCGAATCAGTACTACAAATGGACTGGGTATACGTATTCTTTGGGTGACCACTGGCCAAGATCTGAGACTGAACCTCGACCCTTTAAAAGCCTTACCGTGAAGAAATTTCGAGTTGCATACGGATTGCTATTCACTGGTTATATTATATCTGGACTCGTTTTTATTGTTGAGAGGTGGAGTAAGGCAGATACATGGAAATTGTTTTTGTTGTAAATCTAATTATTATCTAATAAATAAATATAAATAATAAGTATAATAAATAAATATAAAGATAAGTACTTGTAGTGTTATTAAGGATTTACAAATAAAAGTTAGTTGATTCTATTGTTGTATTAAATTTCGTATCAATTATCGTGAACCAAGATCACAGAGCTTCATGTTGCTTCTTCATGTTGATCGACTCCAAAGGTCTATGTTCCACAGTATGTTTAAGAATATATAACACTAGCTGCGCCACGCGGTTTCACCCACGTAAGTCCCGTTCCCGCGGGAATATCGGGATAAAAAGTAGCCTATGTCACTCGTGGATAATGTAGCTTTCGAATGGTGAAAGAATTTTTAAAATCGGTCCAGTAGTTTTTGAGCCTATTCATTACAACCAAACAAACAAACGAAGTTTTCCTCTTTATAATATTAGTGTAGATAGTGTAGATTAGTGTAGATACATACATACATACATAAAATCACGCCTCTTTCCCATGAATAAAAAATATTTTGTTAATATCGGTAAGTACTTAAATCGTTAAATTCGTCAATTGTGAAACGAAATTTATGTCGGTAATGGAATGGCACAGATTACCTACTACATCATCTGGAACATTGTTCTTTTTTCTTCGGGCTATTTATGTGTATTTTTTGTTGTAAATCTAAACTCAAGTAGAGTCATAGTATCTAACGTAGAGCAAACAATATAATGTGAATCAGAGGTTATAAGATTATTAATTTAGCACAAAGTAGAACAAAAAAATTACATTTTATGTTTTTATCATCTTGTGTACTAGTTTGCACCTAGTTTACAAATACACAATTGAAAGTATACAATCTAATTATTGACTTTTTTTCTCCTATCAATGATCCATTATCCAATCATAAAACTTAAATCGAGTAAGCGAAAAGTTTTCAGCCTACAACCACTAGCATTTGTGGCGTAGTGGGTGATAGGCCGCCTGAGACCAAAGGAGGTTGCCGGTTTGATAATACGAACATTTGTGTCAAGTGTTTTGTATGTTATCAACTATCTTTGTGGGTACAGTCATAGTTTGTTTTGCATACCTATTTTAATCTGTCCTGTAAATAACCACACAAAAAGTTATCGTGTTTAAGTTAGTTCGTTGATTCTACTGCTGTTCTTTAGTGAAGTACCAGGTGGCAGGTTGGGATCTAAGTTTCTTCTTGTTGTTCAAAATGAGTAACCTAGGCAAAAACCAAAATAAATTTTGGTTAAGTACCAAATTAAATTAAAATACCATTATTAAAATGGCTAACACTATTCATTATGATGGCGTTAAAGAATCTAGGACCTAGGTACCAGTAGATAATCGGTGCAGCACTTATGTTAATGTAAAATCTAGCCCATGTATTTGTATAATAGTGTAAGCATTTCAATAGAGTTGTGGTAAAAAACATAATTTTGTGTGCGTGTCTAGAATGACTTGTCAAACTTTTAATAATAGGAAACGGTGTTAGATACAATCGAGGTGATCTATCAAAACTCGACGTTTGTCAGAAGTAGTGTAGTAGTCATGGTCCTATTGTTGGTAGGGAATTCAGAGAAACAGTTCGCATTGCGATGGAAAATATTTTTATAATAATGAAGTCAGTTTTCTTAATCTTCTTCTTTCGTGTGAGCAAGTGGCCAGCTCTGGTTTTCTTAATAGTAGCATTGCAAGGAACTAACTGTACAATATTTCAGATCCCAGGACTGGTCCAACACCCAGTTTTCGATATCCCTATAATAAATTTAAACGGCGTAAACCAATCAATTGTCTACACAAATATTGTGAGAAATGATAATCCACTTTTATATTCAATACTGAAAGAAGCTTTTACAAATCAGCCTGTCTTGTTGTTAAGTGGAAAGGTAGAGGTTAATATGAGAGAAGTGGTGAATATTAATAATCCCAATATAATTGTGCTGACGGAGTCTTTGAACATTGAAGACTTGGAATCTGTAACGTTTAAAAATATTCTGTTTTCCCACTGGTCTGCCTTATTTCTAGTTATAACAACCAGAAGCAAAAACTTCAAATGCAAGAATTCAACGCTCACTGACAACGTTTTTGACAAAACAAAAAAATATTTGAACGAATTGTGGCAAATGTTTCGCATTGTGAGAGTATCAGTGACATTTCCGTACACTTGTCCGAAGCATTATGTTATCTACGACGGCAAGGAGTTGTCTGGTACTGATTTGTACAACAGAGATATAAGAATAATAAGACCGAAAACTAGACAGGAGTATTCAACTGATTTTGAGAACAGTGGAGAACCGCGGGATCTGACCATTGGATACCCGTTACGGGCGAACATCTTCCTTAGATTTCCAACTTCTATCACAGAATGCGAAATGGTCAGTCAGTTAACAAATATAGACTATGAATCTAGCACAGGAGTTTGTGGTCTGGACGGAATGGTAATGCATGATTACATTGAACATTACAAATACCAGCTGCTCCAAGTTAAGGATGTGAGTTGCGATAAATATGGCTACGTTTTAAACAACACTTTCTCTGGTAGCCTCGGATGTTTAGTAAGAAATGAGATAGATATCTCGTTCAACTCGAGGTTTTACTGGTACTACACGTCAGAACCTTTACACTTCTTGTATTACGTATATCAAGACACTTTGGCCGCGGTTATGAAAAGGCCTAGCAAAATACCACTATGGCATTACCCATACAACTTGTTCACTGCTTACACTTGGTTGTTGCTTCTATTTTCTACGTCTTTGCTGGGCGCTGTTACATGGTTTAAAGCAAAAATAACGTCTACGGAAGAGAAAATTTTGACGCTGCCTTTTTACATGTATAACGCAATACATTCGACGTTGTTTGGATTATTGGTGAAGAACGACGGCAAATATAGAATAATAATGGGTAGTTCGCTGTTAGGTTCCGTTATACTATTATCTTTTTATCAGGTCAGTAAGTATAGATTATAATGTGTTTTAAAATGATTATCGTTTATAAAATCATTATTAACGCTAAATATGCAAGACTTGTACGTGTTCCTAATGGTGTCTGTTTTCAGGGGCATTTCAACTATCAATTCACAACACGCTCACACTACCCTGAACTAAAGTCTTCGCACCAACTGTTCATGTCGCCACAATACCTTATCTACACGTCACAGTCAATATTCAACTTCATACTGCCCACGATCGAGTCGTATAACAATAGTTTGCCGGACATTATGAAACGCGTACGAATACGGAATGCAACAACTCTAGGTTAGGAGGAAGTTTTGATTTATTTATGGAACAAATAACAAATTCAAGAGATATCCTTTTGTGAATGGATATAGGTCTAGGGGAAGACAAAAGAAAAGATGGATGGATTGTGTGAGGGATGACATGAGTAAGAAAGGTGTGAGTACTGAGATAACGTCTGATAGAGGGAAATGGAAGAAGAATACATGTTGTGCTGACCCCACATAGTGGGATAAGGGGAAGAAGAAGAGATGTACTTTATTCTTGAAATGCTTTATACAGAACGGTGACTTATTCGTTCATGGCTTCATTCTTTGGATTCGCTTAACCTTAGCGCAAACAGCACGTTGAGTCTAGAAATAAGGTTTTTCTTCGTGGGTTTAACTAAATCCTTGCTGTGGCGGTTATTGAAATATTTACTTGAGAAATGGTTCATGTCAAGCGTTCCATAAAATTATGAAAACAGGAGGACACGAGAAATTACATCACCAACAAATAAGGCATATTTCTCTCTTTCAGATTACCTTTTAGAGCATAGTATTAAAAGCCCTGGGGCTACTTTAGAAAGAAAGCTAGATACTATGCTAGAAGTAGTCTACAACCACACGGATAAGTACGGAAAGCCAGAGGTTTATTTGATGGATTTGGCATTTCAAAAGTTCTATCTGTCGTTCATGGGTACCGACGGTAAGGAAGCTTTGTCAGAATTTACATCATCCACAGCCCATAGTACCAAACCATTGTTGAATATATTGGAATATTCTAAAGAATTATCTGAATCAATAATGTTAATGCATATTTTAAAACAACGGCGAACTTAATAATCTTTTTATGGCGGACGGGAATGAGATTCACGTAAAGACTCATAAAATCTAAAGGTTCTCAGACTCAGATTCATAAAATTATTCTTCTAGGTACCCTTTTACATAAAGTTTTCATTTCTAAAATCAATTCTATGAAATTAAACTTTTAAATCTACTTACTACAAGATCTTCAAATTTTGGTTGTAACGTCAACAACTTATCTTTGATTTTGCTTTATCTTGTCAGAGCTAAACTTAAGATCCATCTTACGTTATGAAACTGATCATTTTTCCAGTCTTAATACTAAGATATTTTTTAAATAACTCACCACTTCTAGGTTTCCTCTTCATTGAAGAATCTCGGAAGTTCATGATGCGACTGACAGAAGCTGGTCTTCCCAATATGTACTACTTATGGACTGCATACATGTATTCATTAGGCGAGCGCTGGCCAGGATCCAATACTGAACCCAGACCCTTCAAAAGACTTAGCGTGAAGAAATTTCGAGTTGCGTTTGGATTGCTCTTCATCGGTTATTTTATTTCTGGGCTTGTTTTTATTTTTGAGAGGTGGGGGAAGGTACCTGAAAATAAGTTATGTTGTAACATCTTTAGACTTCAGCCAAAATCGATGTAGAATGTTTTTAAACAATCACTCATAAAATTTTATTGCTTCATAATTATTGGTTTTTCGAACGAGTGGTTAGTAATTTATGTCGAAGGGTGTCACAAATCCCCAATAATTGGAAATATGTATGAATATCAACAAAAAAGTTATATTTAGGTTAAGTATGTACTTAGTTTGTTTACAAACATTCTACACATATCGAATTTGGCTGAAGTATAGATTATACATTTTATATTGGTTTGTGTGGTATACTCACCATAGTAAATGTTTTGAAAGTTTCGTAATTATTCTAGTTAAGTACTTTAAAGGGCGATGGGAATTGTTGGGTAGGAGATACAATATTGCCTTATTGTTGGTTTAGTGTTAAAATGTATTAATATGGACAAAAATAGCTGTAACATCTATTGTAAACTACAACTGCATACTAACGGGTATTTCCCAGTGGAAATACTGAGATGAAACATTAAGGAAATAGGAAAATCTAGTTGTAATTAAAAGTTTTTTAAATTTCGAATATTTTACTTTCAACTTAAATAAAATTTCACAACTTCACCGATTTTAAACATAATAATAGTGTCAACAAATACTAAATTAAATCTATACAGATATAAATTGTCTTTTTTCTCGTATATAAAAGCATTTCCTATAACCAATAGTTGCCTTTAAATTTAACAAAATGGATACTTAACAAGTAAAACATACGATAAGTATATGAAATTCAATGAACAATTCCTTTATAAAAACATAAAAAGCGTAATATTTTTGGGTACCTACTTAATTTTTCTTTGGACTTGGATGCGTTTTAACCATTAGATGCAAACATACCAAAATAATCTCATTTTAAAACTTGGCTACTGCTATCAGCCTTTCGTGTACCAACTGGGAAATCCAAATCATCATGATTTTAACCCTATTATCGAACCAAGGCAAGAATACGACATAAGTATTAAAAATTGCTTAAAATTATACATATTTATTATACTTACATGAGTAAATGAAAGATTATAATTAAACAGCGCAATTAACGAGGTTTGGCTGTATTTACAAGCTGCAGTATATAGTCTAGAAGTGTCTGTTAGGCCCGTGTTCACACATATATTATATACTAGCTGCGCCCCGCGGTTTCACCCGCGTAAGTCCCGTTCCCGCGGGAATATCGGGATAAAAAGTAGCCTATGTGTTAATCCAGGGTATCACCTATCTACATACCAAATTTCAACCAAATCGGTCCAGCCGTTTTTGCGTGAAAGAATAACAAACATACATACATACATTCTCACAAACTTTCACATTTATAATATTAGTAGGAGTAGGATTTCACAATTGATTAGTTAATTTTGGAGATGGACTGATTCTTTTATTCAAAAAATAATGTATTTCAATTAATATATAAGCTGTTGAGGGCGCGATTGAGTCAACATACAAACAATCCTTTTCGTTAATAATAGTAGGACTGTATACTTACTTTAAGCCTTAATTCACGCTTACACAATTCAAGTTGAGCTTGCATGTATGCCCTTACTAGTTCTAGGGGCGTACCACAAACTTTGACTAAACACAACTTAGATTCAAGCTTGTACCAATATAAGAACCCATACTACCAATACTACCAAGGAAGAATAAAGCGCGCGAGCGAGACAGATATACTAGCCGATGCGTGGAGACAAAGACAAAATTCTGAGGTACATAGTATGGGTACGGAAATATGCCCCCCCCCCTTATTTCCTTGCTATAAATTCCAAAACCAGTCCCAAAGACCAGTTAACAAGTTAGTACGTCCGAAAAAAACTAATTGTTTGATGAATGTCGGAGTAGATTTCAATTCAAAATTCATACCAAGCAATATCAAAACAGCTTAAAAATCTTATATACGTTTGTGGTTCTTCCAGTCATAGCTACTTTATAAAATCCATTTTGGCAATAAATGTCTTCGATTGTCTTTATTCATGTCACATTATCATTACTTAGTTCATAACGAATCTTATTCGTTTCCAATTTGATATTATTTACAATTTACTATCTAACCACTCCGTATCCTATGTCATGGGGTTACAGTTTATATTCCTTTAACCATTTTTATACCTAACCAACAGACCGTCCCGAGTACTAATGAAACTCGGGCTTTTACCGGGAGAAAATATAGAATATTCATTCGGAAAGTCCATTTTATACATCGGTGAGATAATTTTTGAAATCGAATGTGTAGTTTCGGAGATTAACCTGTACAAACAAACCAACTTTACCTCTTCATAACATTATAAATTGAAGTGCGTCCACTCCAATAGGCTAAGTATCATCTGCCCAATGACCACACGATAGTCAGTGAAAGCAGATAGAAAAGCCAGTGCTATGTGGATATCTTAGCGTTTTTCTTCACATCAGCGAGCTTAAAGCTAAGTCGGGACGCGTTTGAGCTTGAGTCGCTGATTGAGAGCGACTTAGTTGAGTTGAGTTTGGTGTACCAGCCACACATACGCTTGAGGGCGTCCTCCCATTGGTTGATTGTGTGCTCGTAGGATTTGCGAACGTACGGTCGCGGGTGAAATACTGCCCCGATTTGACGTAGGGATTTCAGTTCTTCTTTCGATTTCCATATGCCTGGAAATAGTTGAACTTTTAGTGAAAGTTAAAATATCTCTCTGATGATGTGTTTTATTTTCGAGTTGTATAGATCCTCGCTAACGAGTCAAGTATTTCAAATGTATGAAATTATTAGTTCATGCAAGTTACCGAGGGCGGCGCTGCGCTGGATTCTCATTTATTTTGCGATACTTGACTCGGTAACGAAGATAGTATCAATACTACAGTAAACTGGTGATAGGGCTAGTATCACAGTATCAGTATCAATATTATCAGTTTACCGAAACATTGAAAACTATCCTCGTTATCGTGTACCGTTTTGGCGATATGAGAATCACCAATATTGATCACTTACCTAAATGTAAGCCAACGATGTGAGCGCAGCCTTGCGATGACATCTCTACATGGACGGGCCTTTCCACGCGAAGGCCGGTCAGGTCCGCCACTAGTTGAGCTATGAAGTCATTGTTTGACACGCCTCCGTCCAATCTGTAATGTCAAAAATTATGATTAATTTCATGAAGTTTTTTATATACATGGTAAAAAAATCTTTGATTAATTAGAAGAGATCTTTGATTATTTTCCAACGAAATAGATTTTATGGTACTAGCAGCACGTCCCGGCTTTGCACGGGTGTACTATAGAAACTACCGGGATAAATTATAGCATATAACCATCCCGACAGTCCATTCTACACATCGGTGAAAGAGTTTTTGAAATCGGCTCAATAGTTTCGGAGATTACCACCGTCAAACAAACAAACAAATTTTACCTCTTTATAATTACTGACTTATAACACCACTTCTTTAGTCAAGGGTTAATGAAACGGAATAGTACTTACCTAATACTGTTAAAAGTGAAATCCGTCTCGGATAGCACACAGCTGTACAGTTGCGTAGTACGGAAGACCAAAGACTCGAGTACTGCCCTTACTAAATGCGCTTTGGTCGTTGATGGTTTCATGCCGATGAAACCAGACGCAGCTGTGCCGTCGTTGTATGGCGGCTGTGAACGTATTTAATGAAAAACAAATAAATTTTATTTCAGGAAACTTTAGATTAACTTTCTATGATCACCCAACGCATCCGCTTATGGTCGTAAGACCGATCGCAGAAAAAAAAATATAGTAAGCCAGAAATGTTTTTAGATTTGACCTTTCCTTTATTAAGAATGATTTAGCTCACCCCCAACCCGCTGAATGCTGGTATGAAGTAAACGCCATCTGTGTCTGAAACTGAGTTAGCTATTTCTGCCGAGTCTTCCGGGCTATCGAACAATCCTGTAATAAAATAAAATAAATAATTACATTGAAAATTCAAATAGGCTTTCTTTGGGTAGTTGTTAAATCCGGACCGAATCCGGACGAACTCGTAAATTAGTTTAAGAGTTCGGATCGGACGGTACGAAACCTCTCTTATGATAGTTTAGTTCTAGCAAAATATACCTAATTGGTATTTGTTTACCGGATTTTACTTATTCACTGTTTATTCATGTAAGTAAAACGACTTGTTAATCAGTCATTAACTGATGTACATTGAACTCATTGAATTTGTATTTAAATTGGGAATACTGACTAGTTCAATGAAATAATCAGTGGGGTAGGAGAAAACAATATCACTGTTTTCCAAAGATATTATTTATCAGATATATTTTTTTTACATAGCTCGGTCAAAAAATCAACCCTGGCAAGCAAACTAATTTTATGAGAGACAATTTGTAAAAAACATTAAACGGTGTTTTCTATGCATAATATTTATAGTCACTGGTTACCATAACACAAACAACTAGTTGCTAAGCTGTGAACTAGATGACGCTGTTTGGAATTTAAAGCAAAACTCACCTAAATTCTGCGCCCATTTGATAATAGAAGCGGTATCATTATTTGCCCCCTCAGCCGAGTACGCCAACTCATCCCCGAGCGTCGAGCTGTGACATGCATAGGTTGCGGGTTCAATACCCGCTACGGGATACATTTGTTTGGGTGTTTTCTATTCACAATTTTTATGTTTTCAGTCACTAGTTACCATTTAGCTTGGAACTAGATGGCGCTGTTTGGAGTTTAAAGCATAACTTACCTAAATTCTGCGCCCATTTGATAATAGAAGCGGTATCATTGTTCGCCCCCTCAGCCGAGTACGCCAACTCATCCCCGAGCCTCCATCCGACCACGGGGTACAATCCGGATACACTCGCGTGAGGTAAAGTTCCCGTGTTGATGTTGAAGAATGTACCAGTGCCCATAGTTAGCTTTACGTCGCCAACATCGAAGCAACATGAGCCCCACATTGATGCTGTTTGGTCTGCCATCTGGAAGTGTGAATTAGCATATCATAATCGTAACGATCTTTGGGTCGCTCAAGTGGTTCCAATGTATTTTGTAAAGTAATGTTAATATGTATTAGATAGATAGATAAACACTTTATTGTACACAAATGAAAACAGAATACAGATATAAAATATTGCATAAGAGTTCAATGGGCGGCCTATAATTTTTTTTATTAGTTTTAACCACCAATATTGAGTACCAGGACAATGTTATAGTACACGGTTTAAACTAGTATGATTTTTAGTGGTAGGGTACAAATCAAAGTTTCTATTAACACCAGGCCATATTTTTGTAAATCTCGTCAAAATTAGAAATCTAGCAATGCAAACAAACTTATGATAATTTTGACATCAGCCAAAATTCATACTCATTTTTGAAGTCTTCGTAGTTTAAGCAAACACGTTTACTTAAAATATGACCTATGGTTGAACCTATTTGACTTTTAAGATGTAGGTTCTAAAGTGCGCAATTGCGCATACTAACATGTTTTTTTTATTCGTGTTCTGCGATATTAACTTTACTTCTATCATAATTTAATTCTTGCACGGAACATAGATGACACTGTGTGGAATGTCCAAGGATATTTATTATTATTATAGATAAAATGCGAGGTATATTCCACTCTCTCAAAACAATTTCATAGTGTAAATCTGAAAGATTGTTTGTAATTCAATTTTGACAGTAAACCTTTTGTGTCTATATTTGACAATACACATTGTTTTACTGTCAAATTTGACTGTTTAGTCGTATTGGCTATAACCATGATATCGGAACAAGTTAGGCAATAGCCCTGCCCTGCTGGTAAATAAATAACTGTATAATTTTTAAGTGAAGAAATAAAGTTAAAGAGGTTGGGCCATTTTAAAGTGATTAAGTAACAAATTTACATAACTACAAATTTTCGAACTTATTACATAACTTTTACTGAACTGCACAACTTTCGACTGGCATAGTTATTCCATTCTCTTTATAATGAACTAGCAGCACGTCCCGGCTTTTCACGGGTGTACTAATGAAACTACCGGGATAAAATAGCCTATAAAAATCCCGACAGTCCCTTTTACACATCGTTGAAATATTTTTTGAAATGAGCTTAGCAGTTTCGGATACTACCTCCATTAAAAAAACAAACAAACCAACATTACGTCTTTACAATATTAGTATAGACAAACTTGATCAGATTTTGTTAGTAGTTTTTATAATACACTGTTTTGTTTTTTTCTTGCATATTGAATGTGATAGAGGAAAACAAGTTTTGCCGACTCCAATTAGCGTGCGGCAATATAATTATGAATTTGAATGTCATTTTTTAATCTGCAAAAATTTTATTAAGGAAGAATATGCATTTATTTTATAACTCAGGTTATTCTACTCTACTACCTCACGGGGGCAATGTCCTCTTTTATATGCATCTTTTATGAATACATTAAAATGAATAAGTCATGAAGTAAAAAATGCATTTTTATGCATCACACACACTGATTTATTAAAGGTGAACGTTTGTGTTTTTACTATTTCACGCTCAAACCACTGGACGGATTTGAATGATTTTTTCACTGCGGTAACACCACAGGCCGCAGATAGTGAAATAATAATTATAATTTATGTTTACTGATTACCCGTACGAAGTCGACAGCTAGTTTATAGTATTAATTTACTCACACAACTCCGTATAGGTATCGACTGCCCCCAAATCTCTGGTAGCGTCTCAGTGAAGTGCACACCGGCGGTATCTACCACAGTGGGTAATGCAGAGGAAGGTATACTCAGCAGTGTGGTGCCCCAGCCAGCCCATTGCATCGTGAACGGGTCGTAGAAACCCGTGGCAGAAGCCGATGACACATCTGTCATGTGGATTTTACCCCCTGTAAGTTATGACCAAGTTAGATGACACATCTGTCATGTGGATTTTACCCCCTGTAAGTTATGACCAAGTTAGATGACACATCTGTCATGTGGATTTTATCCCCTGTAAGTTAAGCAAGTCAGCATATCATTTTTTAATCGCAAATATCAGCTTAAAACGCAGGAACTATTGCTGAAGAGTATCAGGAACTATAAGGAACTTATCGGCATGGGAAGAGAAGTATCGTAAAAACATGAGAACGATAACGTTTCGATTACTAATTAATAGCACAATCAGTATTTAAATAATATGTACAGGGGGTACATTTGAACTTACTACAATTAGATCAAATAAATGTATTTAACGTGTTTGAGAAGGAGTGGTGGGAGATCGCCAAGGATAGGGGTCAGTGGAAGATTTTGGGGGAGACCTTTGCCCAGCACTGGGACACGACAGGTTAAAAAAAAAATGGAGCCGTAATTATAAACCGAAGAAAAAGGCCCCATTAACAGAAGGCTGCAATGCCTCATTAACATAGTTGAACTTAACCATTCTGCTTCTATTCTTATATTTGACCGCGCGCAGGTCAAATTAAACTCAAACAAGACAAGGCTAACCTGAGAAAAAAAAATATGTACATTTGGATAAAAACTTAAATATACTTAATTTTTTTGTAGTTTAAGATTTTTATGCAAAGTTTCCCTGTTGATGTATGAGCACTGTATTTTTTTGTGTGTGCAGATTTGTATGTTTAGTTTTCCTGTTGATATTTGACTTTTACAATGACCAAATAATTTATTGGACTTTTTATAACGAAAGGATATCGCATGAATAATTATTCGAACACATTATGATGGTGCAACGTAAATAAAATGTTCGCTAAACACGCAAGGGTTTCCTTAGTGTAGCAATAACGCGAAACCCCTTCATTGCTGCAAGATTTTTAATAATTTTTCTAAGATTTTTAGTTTTAAGTAGAGAATTTTGTGGATTACCTACCACTCAAAAAACATTTCAAGCTCTTAATCGAAATGCATAATTAAATATGGTTATTGGATTTTTGTTGGTTACGAATAAGCGTAAATGTAGTAAATTAGTGGTAATGTGCTGTAAGCTAGATAGAAGTATCAAGTAGCTTGTACTTTTCCAAATTACACGTGTAATTTGATGCAGGTATCAAACAGCTATTAAGTTATTGCAGCTTAACACAGTATAGAAGTCACGTCGACGAAATGAACATAATCAACGAATGCTCATACTATATTTAATAACATTCCAAATTTGAAATCCGTTCTTTAGTCTAGATTCAGTGAAAGAGTGATTCTAATAAAGAGAGCCAATAGCAGTACCTAATTTTTCTAGACTAGCGAGTCTAGAAAAATGAAGTACTGCTATTGGCTATCTTTATTAAAATATTTACCAATAAGAGAGCTATGTCTAGCGAGACATGGCTGGTTTTTGGTTCATTGGTGAATATTTTCCTCTTGCAACAATCAGCTTAAATCTGATAACACACGCATTGGTGTGCCTTTAAACCAGAGATGTACTACGATGTCTATGATATGGTAGAGATGCGTCTGATATCCACTGATCCAGAGGCATTCATAGCAACATTGAGCACATTTTTGGTAGAAAGGCACCCTTAATGAACAGAATATCTCACACACTTTGCCGATGCTACTTTCAACTTATGCTTTAGTACATACCTGTCAGTTTATATAACAACCATGTGTCCAAGGTACCGAACATAGCATCGTCGTTTTGCACCGCGCTCTTCAATGCCGATACGTTTTGTAATACCCAACTCAATCGCAAGGACGTCTGTGGAGAAATCATTATGTTTATGCATTTAAGTAACAACTCTATCGATTTCTCATTGAATGAGTCATTTAACAGAAAAAAAACAGATCATGTACAAGCGGAAAATGAACGTTTTAGAGTCAGTTACAATGAAGATGTCTAGAGAAATCCATGAACTTAAAAATTATGTTACAGCATTCGTCATTTATGTATTACCTACTCTTTCTTTAATCATTAAAAACCGTTATCATTCTATTTTCATTTCGTTTATAATAGCGTCTGCAGTGATGGAGCGTGGTTTCACGAAAGTGTACCGCAGATACTGTACGCTCCAACTTTTAATGACCATTTTAGGCACTCAGTGTCTCTAGGTCACAGGTTGTAGTTAAAATACACTGACAGGAAATATCTAAGTCAAATTCGAAAATATACTACAACCTATAGGTATAGTAAATCTGAATCAATACTTACTAAGTACAGTACAAAGAAGTTTTTAGTAGTTGCCTAGTACCTATTAATTTAAAATAAAATATAGGTAAGTACTATTTCTGACAACAAGTTCTTGTTGTTTTATAGAAAAGGTAAAGATAATTATACTTCATTCATAAAAAGTGGAAGTCAAACCTGTTAAAAAACAATTAAAAAAATATATCCTTGGACATTTTTTTTGTCATGCATTATGTTATAAATTACCTGAGTGTTCATGAATTTAAAGACGCTGCCAGCTTGAAATCTTTTGCTCCTCGACAAGAGATAAAGAATGTAGGAGCTGACTCTTATCATCTGCAACAGATTACAAAATAAATCATGATGCCATTATTACTACTACTCGTACAATCATTAATCTATAATAATATTATAATGAGGTAATGTTGGTTTGTTTGTTTTCTGGATGTAAT
The DNA here is from genome assembly GCA_947086425.1 of Xanthorhoe spadicearia. Taxonomy (NCBI): domain Eukaryota; kingdom Metazoa; phylum Arthropoda; class Insecta; order Lepidoptera; family Geometridae; genus Xanthorhoe; species Xanthorhoe spadicearia. Next base: position 4,111,432 of record OX352212.1, read on the forward strand.
CTCCGAAACTACTCAGCCGATTTCAAAAATGATTTAGCCTATGTGTAGAATGGACTACACATCTTTTAAGTTGCCATTCCCGTAGGAATGCTAGGATCAAAAGTTGTTCACATGTTAACCCAGGATATATGCTATCCTGGTACCGAATTTCATTCAAAGCCGTTTAAGCATGAAGAAGTGACACAAAAACTTTCACCTATCTAATATTATATAGAACATAGTACCTTTTATGGCTAAAGTAGGTAAGTATCTAGATATATTTGCAAATAATTTATAAAGGAACTTACCCTCCATGTAAAAGACCTATTCCACTGTTTCACCAATTTGTCAGCTCTCATATCCTTCCATGTGACAAACCTGTGGAAAGGTTTCCCAGTAGTCCGGGACCATGTGAGGAATGTACCCCTTTGTGTTGAAATACCCATGGCCGTGATCTGCCCAGCTGCCAGTCTTGCATCTATTGGTAAATGAAATAAGTTACTGGACAACTCTAGTCAAGGAATTTTCAATGTTAAGTAACAAGGAGGTTTTATTTTTCTGGTTTAAATCATTTTAGATAGATAGGTAGCTACTTTGGATTTCATTCTTATATTGTCCAGATTTAAAGTTTTCAATTATCATACTTAATTTGGACAAGATTTCAGCTTTGATAACTTGACCAATAAAAATAGATTAAGCATAGGTATGCTTGGCACAAATCACAATACATAAAAATAGAAAGATAACAGTATAAACAATGTAGTAGTTTATTAGCAACCTGGTTGATTGATACCTACTTTCTAAAGTACCTTTATTTTATTTTTAGTGATATGATTAAGATACCTTACCTTGTAGCGACTTTTGTACTACTGCAATAATAGAACCCCATAGTTCGTCTGGGTCAATTTCAACGAATCCAGCACTGGGATAATGCAGTATTACCTGGAATAAATATTGCACTATGAACTTAAGGAAAACATTTCTCTTTTTATGCATTTCTCTTAATTGAGTAGATTCAGAACATTTAAGTATTTTGTTATAGTAAAAACTGTACCTGATCTACCGCTTTTCCAACAGTTTCCGCTCTGGAATTATAAATGTAGGATCGAATAGTTGAAGTTCCAATATCTAAGGCCAAAATATAATTTTCCTCCATAGTTCTTGTACAGACGATCGCTTGCACGAAACTGAATTATAATTCCTTCACTAAAAAGTAACGTTGGATGCGGTGTTATTTTTTGTAATGTTTTTCTTTTTCGTGCATTGCGAAATCAAACCGAAAGCAAAACGCGAGCGAGAGCCGAGAGCGAGGCGAGACGAAGGAGGGGAGGACAGATGATTTACAAAACAAACTGTCGTGTAAGTCATTGAATCTGGTTATGTCAATGCAATATGTCAAAAAAATTTAATTGTCATTGTCATATATTTAGTAAAAAATTGCCATTTTATAATTTCGAAACCGTTTTTTGAAATCACTAAAATAAATGAAATACCTAACTATTAAATAATACAAGGCAGCTGCTGTAGAAAACTGCAATCGTGGCGCAAAACAAGAAATAATTTATCAACAAAATATGCCATAAAAAAAGGTTTTTTTAAACAATGTTTTTTTCTCCTAGGTCAATGAAAAGAGATAGCAACACGTTGATGTTATAGAGGCGTGATTTTATGTATATATTTATGTGTTTAGTATTCATCTGAAAATATATTTTTAGGCTTTTGCATACATATATTCTATCGCGGGCCTTGAGCGTGGAGACCGAATCCAGAAATTCCGTAACGAAAACACACGCTGTCACTTTAGTTCAGCAACTCACCTCTAGCTCTAGGTGGCATGCAATAGCTTTACCGCGGCGGCAGTCCCCCGAGTCAACGAGGAAGTCGAGGAAGCAGTAAGAAGAGAAGAGAAGATGATTGCTCTGAGCCCCGAGTGCCACACGTTTTTTTTTGTTGAACGATATTTTACGATCAAAAATGACAGTGTCATACTTTTTGAAATTGGCAACATCGATCGGCAAGTTGATTTGACAGCAGACAAGACAAGACAAGCGCGTTTTATTTCTCGTAGCGATGAAAATTGTGATGTAAAAGAGAAAAATAAATGTAAACTAGCCATCATGGCGAATCCAAGGAAATTCAGTGAGAAAATTGCCCTCCATACTCAAAAACAGGCAGAAGAAACCGCTGCTTTTGAGAAAATTATGCGCGAAGTTTCCGACGCAACCAATAAGGTAGGTCTGTCGCCTATTTACTCAGGCAATCGCTTCCTGGCCGTCAAATGTGCCCGCCGACGTAAACAATAATCATTACAAATCGCGTTATTGCGACTCAATAATGTGATAATGTTAAATAAATCAACAAAATCCTTCTAGCCTGTGTTCTGTGTATATTGCTCAATTGTCACAGTCAAATGTGTTTCTGGTCTATTTAGATTCTACACAATAGCCAGTTTATAATAGAATTGTTTCTCATAGGGATACATAGGTCGTTATTGTGTATCTAAGTGCTAAGTGATAGTGATGCAGTGAAAAACTGACCGTTAGTAATTATAAATGGGTAATCTCATTGATGGCTTTCATTGCTGACATTGTGTTCTACCTAACCATTGTTTCTGTAGTGATATAAAGTGAATCAAGAGTGTGCTAGATGTAAGTAAGGAGTGATTACAGATAAGTTCAAGTAGCAGGCGTGCAAGAACCAAACCTGTGGCTCCCATTGAAGTTGTGGAGGTTGTTGGGCCGATCCAGGCTCAGCAAAGCCTGGGCACATTCAGGAGTGGCTCTCTGCCAAATGTGGCTGCACCACAAGTCCCTAAGACAGAGACGGAACAGGATGATGAAAAGGTTCCTTATTTTTGGAATCATCTTTTTCCTTTTCTTAGTAATTTGATCTAACTTTGCAGGTATTTTTACACACAATTAAAGTAAAGTAAGTTAAGTAAGTTATTTAAAGTATGTGCAATAATTACCTACTGATAAAAAATGTTTACTATGTTTTCCTTATAGGTAATATTTATTATCTGTGGAAAATGTAATGAATGAAAACAATAACGGTAATTACCTGCAAGGTTAAACAAGTATTGTAACTAAGGTACACATTTCAATTTAAAATCTTTCTTATTCAGCCTTGCATGTCAAAGAAACCATTTCAATGTTTTTATAAAGTCAAGTAAACATTGTAAACAATAATACAACCCTTTTTCTGTGGTCAGGACTTGCTAATTAAGGATACATTTACTTATTGGTGTAATAAATCAAAAATGTATTTTTGGAGGGAATAATAACTTAATACCAGAAACCTATTGGCTTCGCTACTTAAACGGATAAAAAGTAGCCTATGTGTAAATCCAGGTTATTAACTACATACATTCCAAATTTCAGCCCAATCAATCCATTAGTTTTTGTGTGAAAGAGCAATAAACATCTATCACCACCAAACTTTCACATTAATAATATTAGTGAGATGAGATAATGCATTTACAAAAGCACATTATCATGCTCTTTAATGTAGGTTTTATAATGTGAAACAATAAAACATTGTTGGAAAACCGACCACTTGCCTACTTATTATAAGATTAGCCCTGCCAAGGCTAAGTACATTAAAGACAAAGAAATATAAACAAGTATTGAACTTGATCATGAGTTGAATTGTAAAAAATGCTCATTAAAAATACTGTTTTACCAATAAATTATTCAATTGAATGTGTACCGGCAGTTATTTGTAGATTGGCTATGTTAATTTTGTTTATTGTAGTGGTGCAGTTGTAGATGGCTGATAGATGTACAAAACCTAATTTATTTGAACTTAAGAGAATCCTATACTTGATATTCTATATAGCAGGGGTGGCCAACCTTTCAATGGCGATCGACCGCGGGTACTTGTCCCGTCGAACGAGACAAGCTAGAAAATACTTTAGTAAACTGTTTCATATAAGAAGTATCTATTATTCGGTATATTGCATAGGAGTTGGTCAGTAAACAGTAGATCTTGGGTCTAATAAAGTTGGCCATCCCTGCTATAGATATAGCTTGCATCTACATAAGGGTCTCTTATTTGAGTGTATTTATTTCTTTGGCATGCTGCTCAGCCTAAATGGCTTGATGCATTTCAACTTGTGTTGTTGTTTCATTTATATTGATTGCGAAATTGACTCAGCCAAAAAAGAAATATCAAAATATGAGGTTGAAATTAAGAGAAAAGAAATTATAGTTTTTTTGTAATACCTTGGTAATTACCTACTTGTTTGTGATAGGAAAACAAAATACAATTCAATTCACTTTCTATCTGACTAGGCTCCATTTGTGTACACTAATAATGCCTAAATACAAAATAATAAATAATACAAATACCTATGTAAGGTAATTTGCTTCTAATTACTGGCACTCATCAATTTGTTCTTCAAATTCGAACAAATGTGTTAATAAACAAATGATAATGTACTAAGTTCTGTACAAAAAAACCTACTTAAAAGGTGCTAAATTGGTTATCACACCTTGCTTATGTTACGCTTAAGTTACAATCGTTTCTAATGCATGTCATAATAAACTATTTGCTATTCAGACAGTATTTAAGTGTTCTTTAGTTACACATGTGGTCAAAAAGTTATTTTTGTTAACTGATCACAGCTTCGTCATATGTTAACTTCAATAAATAAACACTTCTTTAGTTAATAGGCTTATAACAAGTTTTTTTAATGGGAAATTAATTATCCTTATTAATTCTTGAAAGCTGTGCTTAGCTAATGCAAGGAAAAGTTCTTAAGTCATATTTAAACTAATATTATGCTGAAGTGTACAATTATATAATAATTAAGCTTGAATGTGGTGCAAATAGGGATATGAGTAGGCCTATGAAATCAGTTTTCCTTGTACTGAATATTTTAGTTTACAGGCACAACTGTTTAAAAACAGTTAACTTTTAATATGAGTAGGTGTTTTTCTTTGTGGATGTATGCATAGGTAACCTATGGTGGAAAAAAATAACTTTGTCTAATTTACCCATCTAAGCATTAAATACTTACCTACTTATTTAATTTTAAAAGCATGTATTCCTGTAAGTACATAGTAGGTACTCTGTATAAATAGAATGCATGTATTTTATATTTTGTGTATTTTAAATCTAGAAATGTCATGACAATGTAAGTAAATTGCAAAATTGTGTTTAAATGTTTTAAAGTAGTTAGAGTTATTAATTAAATCTAGGCATTTTATTGTATAAATAAGTAATTTCATAGTTACAATGCTTGCACTAAGATGGATCCATTTATTATTATTTTTAATATTTGCCACTGGACCTAAACAAGCTTGTTTCCTATAGGAGGAATAATTGGAAAATTTATATAAAAAAAGTTTAAGCAATTATTGAATAACACATTTACTGCAGGCAACAGGTACTAATAATTATTTCTATGGCAGTCTATGAACGACTCTGCCTCTCTACTCAACATACCAAAATCGATGCATCGTGACAATCATCGCAGGTCCGCTTATCTTTGTTAATCTTCCGAATTCTGCTTCCACCAACTTAAGCTGACCTGCGATTTGATGACGTTTTTTTTTTCGATTTGCAGAGTAGACCCCCTGTTCATATTGCATGATATGATTTTTTTAAATGCCTGAGCATTTATTGAACGGGTTCGTTGCTTAATTCAACTGCTAACTATTTATCAATGTCAACTTGAAAAAAAACATCATAGCCAGTGAAATTTTAATAAATCGGTAGTTATTTTACAAAAGCATTGTTTCAAACTGTTTTTGAGTGTACATAACATCTATCAAATGATTGTGTACTTACATACATCTATCAAATGTGAACCTCAAGAAGTTTATTTAGTTTACGAGCTATAGCAGCGTTTGATACGTGCTTTTGTAAGAATGTGAACGGCCATAAACCTAATGCGGGTTATAAGTTAGATTAGAAACATTTGTATTCAATACAAGCTAACTCATACGTATTTCCAATTTAAAAGAACAATCAAATGATTATTGAGAATCCCTAGTTTCAATTTTCCGCCTTGTCACTAACCACTGTTATTTACACGTAGGTGACAATGACATTATGTACAGATTGAATTGACTACTGTTATAAAAATGAGTTATTCGAACTATCCATTGTATGCCAAGGTCACGCATTGATATAAAATAGTGCAACATTTGTAAGGTTACATGTTCCCTGTGTAGCTAGCATGATGGATACCACCCCTTACTTGGAGTGCCTTACCCACTTTAACGATACAAACTGAAAATTCTTATACGCAAGAGGCTTTTAAATATTTATCTACGAACCCCGTCGAGAGATAAATATGTATGAGAATATTTTACCTGCTGCCAAGACCTACTATAACACAAGTAGTTGTTCTTGAAGCTAATCAGGTGGACATTTATTGAAAGTCGTATCCATTGTCAACAGCCTGAAGAGACAACACTACCAGCGGAGTATGGCTTGCCAAGCGGAGGCCGTAGTGGAGGCACATCGCCCTCCCGGTCCCCTGGACATGGACAAAGAGGCCGGACCTCGTCCTCCGTGGGGCCGATGCGGCGACCAGCTGATAGGAGGCACGACACCAGCCCATACGGAAGCACGGTTTACTTGAGGTTAGTGAATCTTGTTCTGTTCTCACTAAAAGGTAAACTGGTATTGCTTCCCTAGCTGTGGCTGTATAGTGGAGGCACTTCGCCCGGGAGATCGGAAACGGTCGTGTGGGTTCCGACCTTTCTTTGTAGCCCGTTATTTACTCTAAAAAGTCCGCGTAATACCATTAGTAGACCATTCAATATTTTCTCAGATACCTTAGTGAACAAATTATTTTAACTTTGATTTTAGATATTTGTAGTAGTCTGATTGGCAGAAGTAGTTCCTCATCAAATTCTTCATTTGTTAGTGCTAGCGAACGCTATAATGAGCATACTGCTTTACACATAATTATGTGGTAAAGCAATTTTTGTTTACAAATAAGTCGTCTTGAAGGCCTATCTGTTGCCATGCGTTGCACGGTACTATTATCTACTTACGCTTAGCAGAGTGAATGAGCTGTGACGTACCTACACAGCACACCACTTTTTAATATCCAATTGTATGCCCTCGTTTTCCAAAAGGTTTATTTCACAACTTCACACCCTTGTCTTGCTCTAGCATCACTAGACGACTTTAACTAAACTAGAGTGAACTCAAGTAGCCTACTAGATTTGACCATTGCGCTTACATTAAGTTTCCCGCCAAAACAAGGTTTACACTTCTGTATCATTATTAACGTCATAGTCGCATGATGCTGTTATCATTATTATGTGCGTCAGAACAAAATGCGAAATGAATATGTCAAAATAACGGAACACCTTTTTCGGGTTCACATGCCATAGGCGGATTTTTCGTTGGCGCACACATTTTGATAACAACATGAAAGTGTGACGCTAATATTCTAATACCTAAGTACCTAGTACGAAAACGTAAAGTTTATTAAGAATTGCTATAATTTTTATCATTAACGTCAACAGCCCGCCATTACCCACTGTGTGCATAGGTCTTACTAAGTTTATGTTTCAAGATTTTTTTAATGGTAAATTAATCAATGAAGTTTGATGTGTAAATAAATCTAGTGCGTTAAGAAAAGTATTTTGTTTTGTGTCCAAACACAATAATTAAACAAACTTACCAGCTTTAATAATTCATGTTAGCGAAACATTTAGTCCATTCTCATCCCACTGCTAGGATACTGGCTGGAAGGAGGGTCTCCCGTCGTTTGCAAAGACTTACGTGTTAAAAGAATTCATATAAAGTCTTGCCAAAAGAGGTACTTAGTCAAATTATTCGTGTTCGACGATTTATAGGCATAGTATACATTTGTATTCATAGCTAGCAGAATAAATAATGACCTATTAAAATTATTACCAGTGTTATTTTTTCCTTACGAAAAGCAGAGTACCCTGCCGAACATAACGCTTTCCCTTGTGAAGTCTAAATAAGTACTAAGTACCACGCGAGTGAATCCACGGGCCTATACAAGTGCATTATAATTAAGCATTTATGTATGCGGGCGGAACTATCCATTCCTAACTAATTAATTTCTTAATTAATAAACCTATTTTGATTGGCACTTGAGGCAATCAAATTGTACTATATTGCTGTACTTTAAATCAGTTTTAATTATAATGTAAAGCATCAAGTGTATGTCCTTCAAATTACGCCATCATGCTTAAACCAATCCAAAAATGAACAGAAGTTAAGATTGTTGCCGTTTTGAATATAATATCATTTTATTGCGTTTAATAACTGCCAACAAGTTTCTCTATTTATAGACTTAATTTATCCAACGGATTACACGTTAAACAAGTATTTTAAGGCTTTCCTCTCTTGGTTTAATTATAATGAATTAATGATAGTTTTTAGGCTTTATTTTGAATCATTTCTTTGTACTCATCCAGACCGTTGAAATTAACTAGAGGTAACTGTGATTTTTTCATAGAGTTTACCGTCAGCATTAGTTAAAAAAGCTTTGGCCGTGAAAAGTGTTAAAGCTGGTTAAGCTGAGATTGTTTAAGTCCATGTTAACAAATATTATGCGCTAGAAGTAAAAGCAGATGACTTTCTAAGAATGTGATGTAAGTTTTTTCTAGGCAAGAACATGATTATGCTTAATTCACGAAAAATGATGACGAATAACTTACCGGTGTCCGCTTAAAATTCCAAGTAACCGCTATGAATAAATTCAAAAGATAATCCTAATACACGTTTGGCATATGCCCTATGTGTTCCTAGTAGGAAAAGTCTAATCAAACCTACGACTACGAGGTATTTGCTCCCGCTGTGGGTAGAACAGAAATGTAACTTGACTGCAAGAAAATTTCTCTCTTCCTACAATCTATACTAAAGTTATAAAAGGATGTGTTAAACGGAGGTTATCTCCGAAACTTCTCAGCCGATTTTAAAAATTCTTTTACCGAGGTGTAGAATGGATTGTCGCGATGGTTAATAGTCTATATTTAATCCCGGTAGTTTCATTAGTACACCCGTGCGGAGACGGGACCTGCTGCTAGTATTATTAAACAAAAATGTGGCCAACTCTGGTGACAGAGTTTTCAGGCCGCCTAAAGGCCTTCTTTATGGCTTAACGATTTGTATCAGTCAATCTGCAGCAAGAAATAGTTTTGTTTATACAATCTACATTTTAATGTTGGTGTCGGAACCAAAGGTACCTTTAAAAGGAACGCAGCTGAATCATCTTGATAATGATGATATGAATGATGATAATGATGACTATATTCCACAACCCAACTTCGCTGAGTACGCTAGTGTGAGCTTGTACTTCTCACTGTATATGCATACTTAATTTATGCAAAATTAAAATTATTTATTCAAATAGGATAGATTTTTTAAATATTCGCGCTCTGAATTAACGCAAGCTATGACTCTGACAATATTAATTCAACCATTGTTAAAACGTTCTGAGGAACCTCATTCATAATTTATATTAATTGTTTTATGTTTGGTTGTGGCACGAGTGGCCAACAGGAAAATATGCAGCGTTGAATACCGTAAAAATATCTTACTAGCCAATCAGAGTATTCTCAATTTAGATACCCTAATGATACTGATTAAAATCATTACGATATCATTTGATTTAAAACACTGCAGTGGCAAATGATAATAAGTTAATTTATTTTTTCTATTGCATTAAGTGGTGATGTGCGTAAAGCCTTATTCGATTCTATTTATCTTTTATATACATGACAAATGCTTTATTTGGGTATAAGTACCTCAGACAATCCCGTATACTTATGCCCGAATTCCATAATCAACATACGGATTTCCATAGGTCCATCACCATAGTAACTTTGTTTTACAACATAAAATATATGAAGCTTTTTGACTGCTAACAACGTTGCTATGGCGAAACTCCTTACTGCCACCCGTAAGTTTCATATAGAAACCGGGCGTTATTGTATTTTAAAGGTTTTGTTAACCTTACAGTTTTCCTATAGTTGATTTTATTTTTTTGAGAATCGTACATTTCTGACGCATAAAGGCCAGGGTTACTGGCGTTCCAAAACACTTTAATTGCCCAGTCCTCTTTAAATCTTTTAACATGCAAAGCTGGTGTTTTACATTACTTTAACAGCCTTTTTGTTTTATAAACACTGCTTAAGAATTTAAATCAACTGCAATCAATATAAATGAAAAATTTAAAAGTAAATGTAATATTAATTAACTTTAGTACATTTTTTTATGAATAAGATCCTTAAATAACGATTACCGTAATCATAATGTAACGTAATTGATAGTATGTACGATGTGTACGATAAGTAAAATATAAACAATCTTATAGGTACATAAAGGAGTTGAAGCGCTCGTGGCGAAGCTTTAGATAATAATGTAGTTATAGTTTATATAGAACAATCGATACGTTTAGGAAAGGTAACCGATGTGTACTTAAATGACAATAACTGTTTTACTTGTGTTAAGGAAACAAAAAGTACACGTCATTGTTTCTGTTCTATTTATTGGAAACCACACAGTTATGCTGTTCTTAGTCATAATAAAATATCTAAGAAATACTTTGATGCTGAATACTTGCACAGATCACTTTGAACACACTATGGTGATATGTAGTTGTAAATATCTTGCTATTTACGGTTCAAATTCAATAGTGTTGTAATAATAAGAAATCATTGAGGAATTTACGCATTTAGAATAGAATAGAAAAAAGTTTTATTTTACAAAAACACAAATTTACATAGATAAGGATTGGAAACATTTACAATCGAGTAGAAAATAAGGCAACCCCTCAGCATGTGCCTCAGCAGCACAATGGCTGAAGCGCTGGTTTAATTCTATTAGTAGACCGGGCCCAAGACTTCACTTCAATAGAATTTTTATTCTTTCTATTATGCATAGATCTAACGCGCGTTATTCATAGATAGATCAATTACGAAACCTTGAAGAAAAATATCGTCGAGAAATCAATTAGTTCATTAATAACAGCGGTGGGATTGGAACCTACGACTTGTTATTGTCATATTATGTAATAGCAATTAGAATATAATTGATGACCTCCGTGATTCAGTAGAAGGCCCGCCTGAGACGCAGAAGGTAGCAGGTTCGATCCCCGCTGCGGAACAAATGTTTATAATGTTCTGAGATATTTGTTCTGTCTGGGTGTTTTTCTGTTTATAGTTATGTAAATAATTACAAAAATATACTTATTTGTTGGGCGGTAAATCGCTGACTATACTAGCTCAGTCAGCAGTTATTTTTTCGGTTAGACGGCTCAATTAATTTAAGAATGGTCGGAAGAGTTAGCTTAGTTATATACTCTCGAGAGAATAGTACTCTAATACTATATAGCTGATCTAGTTTAACGCGTTCACTACCCATGACGCACGTGTCCTCTCCTTCTGAGTTGACTATGGTAGCTAAGCCGTGAATGGGTTAAGTTGTACAGTACCTCATTGTGATTTAGCAATTACCTTTCTCAATTATCAGTTTTTATCCTTTTGTATGAATGTCGACATCTGGCCGCTTCGAAAGTCAGTCTTCAGAAGCAGAGGATTACTAGATGTTTTGATTTTGAAATGTTTACTAATCTCTAATTATTTGTAACAGCCCTCCACCAGACAGCAATTGGCGTCGAACGCATTCTGACTCAGCGTTGCATCAATCATGCGGTGACCAGCAAGTGGTCACCCAACCACTCTCTCCCCACCACCACCCGATGCGGCCGCACCAGCATCCGCATCTGCACCCGCATCAGAACCACCATAGAAGTGAGTAGCTTTAAGCTCTTGCTACTCTTTAATTAACTAGTTAATGATTAGCTCGTGGTGTCTCTAGCTTTTTTTCATGTAATTAAGTAATCAGTAGCTCTATATAATATCTAGCTACTCTTTATCTAACTGAGTAGGATAAGAAAAGAGTTCTTATTAATTATCACGCCACACTTTAGTTAAATATACCTTGCCTATTCTGACCACTGCTCATACTACACTATTGCAAAATGTGTTTTAATAGCTTGATTTTGGTGAGAACTCTATCTCAAAAGATTACGATTATCGTGATATCTCTCCAGGAATACAGTAAAAACAAATGATAACTGTTATATGCATGCGAAAGGTAAATGTAACTGCGTTTGACTACAAAATGCCGTCCTAACTTTTTATTGGATGCCTTTTGACTTCACTGTACGAATTCCTTCAACTATATTGTTTAATTTTAGCATATCTGTCGTCATAATTGCGTATTATGTTAATATTTATTCTTACGTATAAATTACTCATTCATACTAATACTCGTAGTACCTTCAAGCAAAACTTGTTTCATGCTATGCATATTCATTAAAACATTTTTGACCCCCGACTAAAATATAATAAAGTGTAGTTCCGGGATGCTACATGGTTTCTAACCGACTTCAAAATGAAGTTCTTTAAGATAACCAATGTATATACAGTATGTTTCTACTTTCAGATGAAATACCCATCGATGTATTGAACACAATGGGTATGAACCCAAACAACCGACCGCGGTCATCTTGCGAAATACCTAGAATACCAAACAACAACAAGTGAGTATATAATATTGGTTTTTTCCTTTTTACATTAGTACCTATAGTAAGTCTCCTCACGGCTATACTATCGCGACGATACTACGAGTGACGTTGGCAAGTAAATTTAATTCTTATGACAATCGCCATACCGCTTACATTACCCGATAAAAGGACGACGGAATCGTCGCGATATACTCGCCCGTGGAGGCAGTCCGGGTCTCATTCTTAAAAAAATGACAATCGACATGTAATTACTTTATTTGTCACAAAAAGAAAAAAAACATTAATTTGACGAAATACAATGACACACATTCTTTTTTCGAAATACTCGATGACTGAATTTTGGCTATATTTTGTGTCGGTACTCGGTAGCATTATTAGTACACCCGTGCAAAGCCAGGACGTGCTGCTAGGTCTTAGCCCCGCCGCACGAGACCACACTCGCACTCGCACTCGTCGCATTGACAGTGGTTGCATTGCGCCGACACGTGAGAGCAAATGCGGAGTCCAGTACTACGCCATAGGTTTAAAATACTGCCACTCGCAATGCGAGTGCGAGTGGCAGTGCGAGTGTGGTCTGGTGCGGCGGGGCTTATACATGATGATTATTTGCAGTGTGTACGAGAGCGGGGGGGATGGCGGCGGCGGCGGCGGCATGTTGGGTTGCGGCGAGCTGCAGGTGCCGGGCGGCTCGCTGCCCGACCTCACCTCCGTGCACTTCCCCCCGCCGCACTACCGCCCCGCGCCTGACTACCACCAGCCGAGATATGTACGTACACCTAACACAATGTGATTTGCAGGTATGTACGTACGCACAAGTAACCCGTACCCTCCTTTACGGCGTGTATACTCTCTAGCTAGCGTAGTCGTTGCGTCGACGCAACGCAGATGTGTCATACAATGCGTTGGCACTACCGCCCCGCGCCTGACTACCAGCCGAGAAATGTACGTACACACAACTCTCTCACTAACACAATGTGATCTGCAGGAATGTACGTACACACAACTAGCCCGTACCCTTTTTACGGCGTGTATACTCTCTTCCTTTTTTACCTTAGGTGTCAAGGACAACTCAGCTATAGGCCCAACGGAAGGCTGCGTCCGACAATATTCATATATTTTATTCAAAGCTCGCTATTAATGCCATCCTTTAAACGTCAATATTAAGCCCGTTGCTTTATGTTCCAGAGTCCCACATCCCCCGGCGGCAGCGTGTCCCCCGCGACGGGGGGATTGTCCCCCGCATCGGGCTCCCCGGTCGGTGCCACTGTACCCCTCGCGTCCTTACACCACCATCACGATCACTCCGCCTCTATGTATGACGCTCAGGTAATACACACATTTCTGTATTCAGAAACATTGAAAAAGTTATGTCTCTATTAAAGTTACTACAGGCAGGATTCCAACCTGCGTCGATACAAACGATCTCCCTATTTACATTAGTATTAAATTACTATATTATATTATTAGTGGTCGCGCTGAGTCGCGAAGAGTGGAAGAAGGGAAGGGAGGCCTTTGCCCTGCAGTGGGACGATTATGGCTGAATAATAATAATAATAATATTATATTAGGGTTTATTCCACTAATCCCTAGTGGCTATGTAATCGTTCTAATGTGCTTTCCGAAATATTTCACTACTACAAAGCATTTTAGACCAATAAAACCCAAAATTTTTTGTTCATTGTGGCCGAGTCATGTTACAAAATTACAAGAAAATAGTGCAAAAAACATTTTCCTCCAAAAAATTAATCTATTGATCTGCCTGATTCAATTGTTAAAGTGTCTATTTTGGGCCATCTTAAATGAGATTATGTTTTTGACTATTATGATATTGCTGACCGACTTGTTAATTAACTGCTAAAAATGTGTGACAAATATAAATTTACTGATTTAGTAGTATAAAATTATGTTACAATTTAGAAGTAGTGACTGAATGAATTAGATTTTTTTTATTTTACAAAAAAAATTCGGCACGTTTGCAACCGTTAGTTTTGAGAACATTTAATTATATAATGATTGAATATTCTCAAAAGAAATTATTAAAATGATGAACCTACAGTATAAGGTTTGCGAAGATTGTCCTAAGTACTAATTTAGATGTCTAGATTCTAGATCTAACTGGCTTTGGATATGATAACATGTCTTCCTAAGGCAGTACAATATATATTTTCCGATAGATGAATATTTACATATTTTTGTTGTTTTCGTTTTGTTTGTGTTTATTTGCTTTCAACACAAGTCATTTTTTGTTTATTTCAGAATCACTTATCTGTACCAAACACAAATAATTATCTTCATCGTAATGAGGTTCGTTTTCTTTTTTAACCTTCTCTCAATTTTTTCCGTTTCATCCATTTTGCGGGCGATTGCTTGAACGCTTAACAATGCTGACTTCAGTACCACTTTGATCCTTACTAATAAAATTGGATTAGAAATTTCGTCTCAAAATTAATCATTACTAATTTATCTAACTTTTCATTACAAAATTTTAATCATTAGCTTCTATTGGCATTAAAATCTGCATGATTCAAGACCGATTTAGCTTATAATTTATGGCACTTAACAATGCCCGCCGATTACTGATTCAAAGCAAATAAGCTTTTTTAATCTTCACTGCACAATATACACCAATATTTGGTCACTTTTCTACAGCCCACTAACAAAAACCAAACTAACATTGTCCCCTTCGAAGTGATTTTCTTAATTTTCAGTTTATTGAAAGCACAATGACAAAGCAATTTCTTTCTATGTTACCTAATTATATTTATTTATTTATATTTGTTTAATTATATTGTAAAATTACTTGCATTACCCTCTTACATTGTGTTACACAATCCTAGTTTTCTTATGACATTTCTAAATAATAACAACCTTCAAAAAATGTAAGCGTCAATTCACACCAAGATGGAAGGGAAGCGGCGCGCAGTCTTATTGTCATGTGATTTTAAACTTTAAGATTATTACTATAATGCGTAGTATTAAAGCGCTTTGGAAAGTGCTCTTGGCGCCGCTTATGGTCGCTTGTGGTCGGCTGCGCTTGAAGTTTTTCAAGCGATACCAGTATTATTGTATGGTGATAAAGATAAAGAAAATTATATGACTATAAAACTGCGCACTGATTCCCATCTTGGTGTGAGTAAGGCCTTACTGCAATAACTCGATTTTAATTTTCGAGTTAATGATACACTGTTGTCAAAAATTCGATAGAAACTAACAATACATTTTTTATTATCACATGCTCTAGCTTATACACATGGATAGCTTTAAGCTGTATGAATATATAGCGGACCAACGCTGGTCGTTAGTCTATTATGTACAGTCTATGATGTTGTGAAAACACTACTACTTTATTACTTTATACTAGTAGCACGTCCCGGGTGTACTAATGAAGCTACCGGGATAAAATATAGCCTATAACCTCCCGGACAGTCCATTCTAACACACCCGTGAAAGAATTTTTGAAATCGGTCCAATAGTTTCGGAGATTACCTCCGTCAAACAAACAAACAAATTTTACCTCTTTATAATATTAGTACTTATAGATTTGAAAGCGAATAATAATGATAGTCTTGTTCTGAGTCAGGTTTTAACAATAAGTACCTACATTTTGGTAGAAAATTCAGTTTGTCCGCTAATGTACATAAAACACAACCATTCGGCATGTGAATTCGTTAAAATTAAACTAAATTAACTAACACGGTTTTTGCTTTTAACTTTTTATATTGATAATTATAATTATTATTTTCTATCGATCATGCAATACAATAAATAGCCTACTTGACTCATAACAAATTTAGCACAATAAGTTAGTATTTCCTGCGGTTTTTGACTTACGAAACCACACTATATCGATTTTAGTTAATTAAAGTTCAAGATGGTCGCATATTTTCAATTTCAAAATTGTTGTTTATATTTTTAATTTCGAAAGCTGAAAACGCTGTCAGCCATTACAGCCGGATGTGATGTCATAAAAGTGACGGATGTGACGTAACAAACCAATGCCACTTTGTCATTTCCAATCAGTTTTCGTACATTTCTAAAATGTCAATTGATTTTTTACGATAATAATGACGTCACAGCTCAGATAGTCTATTGACTAATATGGCTGACAGCGTTTTTGGATGATTGAGAAAAGTTGAACTTTAAAATAAAATTTTGCTGTTTTTGTGGTTCCAAAAAACATAATAATGGTTATTTTGGTCTAATAGAACAATTATCAATTATTTAAGACCCACTTTGAAAATAAGGCAACTAGCCTATTATACGCATCCATAAAATAAAAAGGAAGAATACATTCGTATTAAATAATTTTGTGTTATAAAAGTTTCATCCAAATCAATTATTTTACAATCTTTTACGTTGCGTGATCGACAGCTAATATAGAATAAGACTACGGTTATTTTTCAAGCGCATTGGCTTTATTTTAATACAATCTTACTGCATGTTTCGCAAGCTTCAATGATAAAACAGTATGATCAATGAAGAACTGAGACAGATATACATTCCGAACTTCGTCTTTTGATTTACTGATCACGCTGTTTCATACCTTAAACTTGATAGCTAAGGGCGTTATTCGCGTGTAATTTATTGTATGATTCTGACTGGTTACAGAATATGTCGCCTCTTGACCACGGCTGGATGACGTCAGGCTACCAGTCACATTGTAGTCCGCCCTCACAATATTCGTCAACGTCGAATATAAATATACCATCGCCAACGGTATGTATTTTATTTCCATGTAATTCATATTGCGCGCGGGTGTACTAACGAAACTACTGGGATACCAGCCTATAACCATCCCGACAGTCCATTCTATGCATCGGTGAAATAATTTTTTTAATCGGCTAAGTAGTTTCGGAGATAATCTCCGTCTAACAAACAAACCATGATTACCTCTATAAAATTAGTATAAATATCAGTTTTGTTAATTGATAAAGTGAGGATTGCCGATTTCACTTTATTAATAAGCACCCAAGTTTAGAAACACATTAATGAATGGAAGAAGAAGACATGTTGGGCCGACCCCATCTAGCGTGGGATAATAATAAATAATAAATGGCGTGGGATAAGGGCAGGAGAATGATGAATGATGATGTTTAGAAACACAAAACACCATTTTTAAATTTAACTTAATGTACAATGTGCTTATTCATTCCAGATGGTAAATAGTCCTGGTAGTCCGGTAGAATCGCCGCAGAACGACTATAGCAATCTACATCAAGCGTTATTGCAGCCATTCGAACAAATCACTATGGTGAGTACGATTTTACATAATACATATATAGATAGCCCTTCTGCGCATGCGCTAAGAAATCATTTTACTAGGCTTATTTTACTGGTCATTAAAACAATGGGATTTATGAACTACAATACAAGTATTTGTGTCACACTGATTTCTACAAACAGTTGTTTCGATAGTTTACTCAAAACCTTTCTTTTAACTTGATCCAATTATGGTGAGCGTTACGATCATAAACAATGCAAAGCATGTAATATAAGCTCAAATTTTTATTTGAACATCATCAAAAGTTCGTGATTACTACCGCTTGTTAGATAACCGAAAAATCATATTTTCAAGTGACCTTAGTCGAACACGGTGACTGTAACATCATCTGAAATGTATTTATTTCTATACGCGATTAAGTCCGTGTACTTACCACGATGTTCTCCCAATCAATCACTAGCTTATAGATGAATTATTAAACATGTACATAGCTACATTATTTCTACTCTGCATTAGTGCTCGTGTAGATCAGATCGTACATGACAATAAAGTATAAAATGTGTTCAAACTAGAAATCTTTAAATGTTTTAAGAAAGTCTGTCCGAGAAATGTTTACTGCGTCACCCTAACCGTAAACTGCTATGTAATTGTTGTTCTTTTGTAATGTTTCTATGCTTCACTTGGATTTATAGCAAGGAGTTGTAAGTAACATAATTTTGTACGCTTCAAGTCAATCGATATGCCTTTTAGTTTTAGCATTAACTTAATAATCACTATAATTGCAAATTAAATTAAATTTAAATTA
Source organism: Xanthorhoe spadicearia (assembly GCA_947086425.1). Taxonomy (NCBI): domain Eukaryota; kingdom Metazoa; phylum Arthropoda; class Insecta; order Lepidoptera; family Geometridae; genus Xanthorhoe; species Xanthorhoe spadicearia. The sequence continues at coordinate 4,129,972 of OX352212.1, forward strand.
AATGAGACTCACAATCACAAATTATTTAAAGGAAAATGTAAGCCAGTGTTCTCTTTCTAATTTGCAATGCTATTTCAACACTATTTGTTCAATTTAATAAAGTCTCGTTGATATAATTGTTATATTCTGCTGAAATTGCAATATTTACATTTGTTATTGCAAGCAAAATGTCTGCTATAATACAATAAATCCAACCAACTTTTACATAATACATTTTGGCAGAATATAACTTAAAATAAACTCAATGGAAGGTGTTTTAGCTGTTCTTAACTCGTTCAGTACCCATGACGCATGGGCCCTGTAGATGTAGCTTGGCTGGGAATGGACCCAGCTATACATCTATTTCTGTTCTCTTATCCACAGAAGATACTACTAGAGTCAGTATTCGAGCGTCAGACAAAACTACTTACTCACACGAACTATGTCGATCTGTTTAAAATCTTGAGATTTAGTGAAGTGATATTCGTAACTAGTTTGTCTACCTTCCATTGCGTGTCTCTAACAATATGGTAAGCTACACAATGGTTGGCACCAAAATGGTTGATTGGCACTAAACGTATTTAAGGTATATCTGTAAACTATCACACATGTTACCATGCGGGAATAATATATTACATAGTAAAAACATAACGTTAAGACTACGTACAATGTGCGGGCTTATCGCTAAGAAGCGATTTCATCCATCCAACCTTTAGATGAAGAGGAATCGTAAATAAGTGTTGGAAGATTGGTTGGGTGCATTGCATAATAAGGCAAAGAAAAATATGCAATGGCGAAATTAGATAAAAAGTATTTATTGACTTCAATTTCGTAAGGTTAAAGCAATTTTACTACCCTCTTGAAGAGCATATTTGATCATAACTCTGAAATTCAAATATTTCTTATTACCACGCTTTTAGATAAGTTCAAAAAAATCGGTTCAACCAGTCAAAAGTTCTGAGGTAACAAAACAAATACCTACCTATCAAAAAAATACAGTCGAACTGAGAAACCTCCAACCTTTATCCAAGTCGTTTATATAGAGAGTGCCAATCATCAGGTGCCAACAATAATAACACAATGTAACATTGGTGGATGTTGTAAGGACTGGGCGCAGCTGGTGCAGAGTCTAGTGGAGTCGGGATGGACCGCGCACGTACAAGTCGCGGACAATGTACGGCACTGCACATAGACGCGTTCCGATTCTATAGACGTTTTTATTTATATAAACAAGCTCGCGTATAACCATACACTGATTAAAGCTAATGTGTTAATCCATAAACTATCCCCATTATTTATAAATATGTGAAAACTTAATAAGAGGTTGAAGTAGTTTATTTCTTGTAAGGTACTCCTTTGGCAATGAAAAGAGATTTAGTAGCCGGTTTAGTTAAATAAGTTAACTAGTCCTTAATGAATAACGGGGTCCTGATTCGTAGATTTTTAGCTATCTGGAATTTCAGCACAAGCATGTTGTTTCGTGATACGAAATTAGTTGCAATCACGAATTAACCAAATAGGACAGGAAACACGAAACAAACTGTCATTTTCGACAATTATTACAATCAAATCTGTAATACGATTAGACCCTACCAATACTTCCTGCCTAGATTGTAATGTAAAAATCTTTTGCGTCTATTGGATCGGAATGTCGCTATTGTAAAACATAAGGTGATGCGTGCAACAAAATGTGAATGTTGATACTATTGAGCACGTGAAATGTGTGTTTAAAACCCTCACGTTATCACCTCGTGTTTTTTTATTCGATTATAATTTTGATCACTAAATTGTATTGAATTGAACAGTAGATGTTAGCATCCAGAACCTATTTCAATTTTGTAATTCTGTTTTTTTCTTATAAGTGTTTATTTTGGTAGTTTTGGTAATTGATTCTTCTAATAGACTTAAGTTTCTATGAGTTTTTGTACGGGAAATTAGATTTTTATTTCAAAGGTACCATCGCGGATAAAAATATAAAAGTCTTGAATTTTCTGTTATCCGAGATTGTATCTACATTTATGTATTTTATTATTGCATTTTTAGGGTTTAAGTCTAATTTAATAAAAAAATCTGTATAAAATCTTGCACTTTCAAACACTTTTAAAGGATTGTGTTCGCTCCTTTAAGAAGCTTTTTGATATAGTTTTGAGTATTTTTAGTAATAATTTAGTTATTTAGTAATAAGAATTGTTTTCACTTCTATCTGGTAGTCAATTATTTTGCAGTACAGCATTATTGCCTCGTAATTATGTTTATAGCATGGATAAAGAGCATGTTTTCACAAACTTTGAATATCAAATAATGATAATATAATCTGTAGCAAGATTCGGATTATTGTGACAAGTTCCCTGCTTAGTTTTAAGTTTGAACTTTATATCAATAAAGCTTTCTTTTACCTTCCTCGGACCAATTGCAAGAAACTACAAGTAACGCTAATCACTCGCCAAATGAAATTGTATTTTATGCAATAGGTCTTTTTTCTTGGAATGGTAGTTAATTTTTTTGCGTTCTTTCTCGCTTGCTTCAGAGGTTTGATTTCATTAGTTAAAGGTATTATTTGGTGGTTACAGTTGGATCACCCAGTAACGTCGTACACAACAAGTGGCTATAGCCAGACGTATATCAACCACAGTTCACCGCATTCACCGCAGACGACGAATTCACAACACACGTATTCTCAGGTTAGTTGTCACTACCTAAAATATTATGAATCCACGACGAAGAGAGATAAACAGAGTTACTGATTCTAGCTAAATGGTAATGAATCTCCTCGATTGGAGCGTTTCCGTATCTATCAAGTTAGAGCCTATGAGCGAGCAGTCACTTCATTTTGTGAAATGTTTCACCTGTTTGCAGCGACTTGTACAAAAGCGAGGATAGTGTGCATGGGTCAGAGCTTGCCGACTGCTTTATGTTTGCTGCTCATTTTATGGATACAAACTGACAGTGACTGAGCGTTGCAGACTTACAGCTCGCTAGCCGGGTAGAGTATCCACGCTACCCGGCTAGTGAACTGTAGCTGAAGGCAGGATAATAACTCTTGGTGGTCTTAAGAGTGTAATAAGAGACTAGTATTATATTTCAGGCGAGTCAAGGTAGCAGTATGAGCGGTATGGGCGGCATGAGTGAGCCTCGCGCCAGAGCACGGGACCCCGTCCCGGGCGGCGGCGGGTACGCCTCGCTCGCCTCCCCCTCCGCGCCCCCCACCCCCGCCACGCCGGCCAGCATCCCAGACATCATACTCACAGGTACATACTGCGCACCGGTGCACGGGACCCCGTCCCGGGCGGCGGCGGGTACGCCTCGCTCGCCTCCCCCTCCGCGCCCCCCACCCCCGCCACGCCGGCCAGCATCCCAGACATCATACTCACAGGTACATACTGCGCACCGGTGCACGGGACCCCGTCCCGGGCGGCGGCGGGTACGCCTCGCTCGCCTCCCCCTCCGCGCCCCCCACCCCCGCCACGCCGGCCAGCATCCCAGACATCATACTCACAGGTACATACTGCGCACCGGTGCACGGGACCCCGTCCCGGGCGGCGGCGGGTACGCCTCGCTCGCCTCCCCCTCCGCGCCCCCCACCCCCGCCACGCCGGCCAGCATCCCAGACATCATACTCACAGGTACATACTGCGCACCGGTGCACGGGACCCCGTCCCGGGCGGCGGCGGGTACGCCTCGCTCGCCTCCCCCTCCGCGCCCCCCACCCCCGCCACGCCGGCCAGCATCCCAGACATCATACTCACAGGTACATACTGCGCACCGGTGCACGGGACCCCGTCCCGGGCGGCGGCGGGTACGCCTCGCTCGCCTCCCCCTCCGCGCCCCCCACCCCCGCCACGCCGGCCAGCATCCCAGACATCATACTCACAGGTACATACTGCGCACCGGTGCACGGGACCCCGTCCCGGGCGGCGGCGGGTACGCCTCGCTCGCCTCCCCCTCCGCGCCCCCCACCCCCGCCACGCCGGCCAGCATCCCAGACATCATACTCACAGGTACATACTGCGCACCGGTGCACGGGACCCCGTCCCGGGCGGCGGCGGGTACGCCTCGCTCGCCTCCCCCTCCGCGCCCCCCACCCCCGCCACGCCGGCCAGCATCCCAGACATCATACTCACAGGTACATACTGCGCACCGGTGCACGGGACCCCGTCCCGGGCGGCGGCGGGTACGCCTCGCTCGCCTCCCCCTCCGCGCCCCCCACCCCCGCCACGCCGGCCAGCATCCCAGACATCATACTCACAGGTACATACTGCGCACCGGTGCACGGGACCCCGTCCCGGGCGGCGGCGGGTACGCCTCGCTCGTCCTCGCATCATGTTTAGAAGTCATCTTATTGACACCAAAGTAAGGGTGCCACCCTTACTTTGTTGTCTTGCAGTCATCATACGGACACCAGAGTGAGGGAGGCAGCATGATGTCTGGCAGTCATCATACTCACACGTACGTAAGTACTAGTTTAGAATAGAGATATCCCAACTAATGAGAAAAGCGACACGCGCTCAGAGTTAATAAATAACCCCATATACACAAATAGAACTGCACATTTATTCTAATAAAGTAACTAAACTGTATATTTCCAGATTACTCTGGCGAGCTAGACGCGGGTATATTCGGCGGCGAGGAGGCCCAGCTACGCGCGGGTCTCGACCTCGACGACCTCACGTTGCTCGAGGAACCCAGCTCGCTCCTCCCAGACTCCTCGGTCGAGCACGAGTTCAGACTAGACCGGCTCTAGTGCGAACACATGACAGGTACAACAAGCGCTCCTGATCAGTGCTACGAGTCATTGTGAGCACGACTGGCTCATACGAACTCTGACAATTCCAAGTGTGAGCGAGAGCTGACGTCGCCACATTCCGACACCCGCTACGACGAGGCAAGTGTTCATGGTTTTAAGCGTTTTACTCATTTCTTATTCGGAGGGATAGGTTAGATTTTTTAAAAGTGTACAGTACGATTTTTTTAATTAGTATTGTGAATATTTACTCGAATATCATTAGTAAATTTAATTCGGATCTAATGGATACATTTTTTATTGATGTGACTATTCGTGAGACCCGTCGGTCGTATTCTTTGTATATAAAACTTGAAAGTGTTCACTTTACTGAATTTGCATTTAAGTCGCTAATGTTGCATGCTAGCGTAATAGTTTTTTGGTTGCGTCGTTTAAGAGTTTTCTAATATTAATCCTATAATGCACCTTTCAATTCTCTACGATGTTTTACCCTTGTCGTTCAGCGATTGCTCAAGCGTTGACTGAATTTTGAACTTTTGAAGGAAATTCTAATCGATGCGATGTTAGCTTTATTGCCTCCAGCCCTTGATGTTTCAAAGTTATACTAGCTCTTACGTTAATAGGCATGTTTACATTGGGCCCCAAATTCCTTTTTAAAGTCTATTTTTTTAGGAATAACCGTTTTAGAGCTATGTATATAGAAATTGATTGAGGATTTAAATAGGCTTTTGTCGCAAACATATCTAATCTATGTCCGGGCGCATGTGTGGTTGCGAAACAATATGTTGTGGTTAGTTTTTATTTTGGAATAGACTTGTTGCATCTCAATTTGGTTAATGTTCAAGGGAAATGGTTGGTTTTGGATATAATACAAAAACTTTTTTTTAATCAATCTTTCTTATCAAAGTAGTCTTAATATTTTTAAATTATTTATTTTACATATACGGGTACTATACTGCGTCATACATTTCCGCTATCGTTTTCATTTGTCTCATCTTTTATAGTAGGTAATCTATATGATGGTAATCTATAGGCTATTTCCCCCCTTTTGAACATTGACATTGCCAAAGATCTTCTAAGAGAACCGTAAAAGGACCTGAATATACTAGTTGTTTTTCTTTAAAAGTTTATTTTTAAAACATTTTAGATAAACCTCATAACAGAAAACCTTAATAAAATAATAATGTTTTTCTTGACATTTTTGATGGCTACAAAAAAAGACAAAAGATTTAGCAGTCATTTGAGGAATAAGTCCAATACAAGACTGATGCTGCTAATAATTTTCGATTACTTTAATACAACATTCGTAAATAAATATGAAGTAAATATGATGTGATATAAGATATTTTTGTATTGTAACAAACCCGACCAATCCCAAAAACGCCAAAATGTTTTCGACAAAATTCGATGACAAATCGTGCATTTCTCATCGTTAGAGTATAGTTACTTTAAGTAGGTGTTAAGTTTTTGTATATTAGTTGATAATTCGATGCACTCGCAACATTTTAAAAACACTATTTTCATAGAAAAATATTTTAAAACCAGGAGTTTGCTCTGTTGAGTTACCTCAGGACCTGATTTTTTAAAAGTTATTTTTGTCATATTCGCTAGAAAGAATAGACAGACAATTTATATGAATTAGGTCAATTTTTAAATTCTCCTTTCAAATTAAAATTGAATAATTATTTTTATTCACATGCAAGTAATTATTATTTCAATTAGTCTATGATTTTTTTAAACATAATAATTTTCTGACATAATAAAATGCATTTGATTTTGTGAGTGTATCGACATACATTAAATAGACACGTTTCTTCATATTTTTGTTTTGTAAATGCTCATTATTATGTTTTAAGAGTCTAGTCAACATGTTATGAATTTCAGACGGTAAAGAAACATTTTCTTGTGACTTTCTCTCACAGTTTACCATTCCAATCCAAATACAGGGTGGAAATAATTTCATCATGTTATATATTTTTTTCTTACTTATATCTTTATTAATTTTGAATTACCCTAACCATTGATGCTATAAACACACAGTTCAATTTGTAAATATTTGAGGTTATTACATTTTTATTAGAATTAGAAAAGTTAATTGGATAAATTAACTCATGCTGTAATTTTGTTTTAAACTTTATCGCGAGGGGAATAATTCGGCTTCTGTTAGAACAGAATCAGAGCCATTATTTATAGAACTTTCTCTTTGTCAATACGTTATTTCCACCCTGTATAACAATCGCGTGCGTTATTAGTAGATCAGTGAAGGAATGGTTTGGTTCAAATGTATGTGAAAATGTCTGCAATCTCTTTCTCTTCAACCATATCTGTATCTATATTTGACTTGCGTACAGTGTACGCTCATTCAGTTGTATTGTTGTCGTTTCAAAGTTTAATTAGAATCAAATTCCGTACAAGAGAATGTATGTACTGTATGACAGATGATATACTGTTGTATAAATAGTTTTGTACTATAATTGTGATAAAGGAATGAAAAGCACAACATAATGAATAGTGAAGCCTAATCTGACGTTAAAATTAAGTTACTTTTTTCTTAAATTTTAAATAGAGTTTTCTAAAACTAGAGATACAATTATGTACATGTTATATATTTTAAGATATTCCGTATTATGCGGAGATATGAAAGATTATACGAGATAATGTTGGGTTAGATTTGAGTCTGAATCAGGTGCAATACGGTGTTTTTATGTTGGGAATTATGGACATGTGATTCGATGTTAATAATGTCAAGTTGTTTTTAAGTTCATTTGTATTTAAAATCATTTTCTAAAGTACAAAATGGAAATTATTTTTTATTGAGACGTACATAAGTACAGAAGTACATGTACGCGTAAACAAAATCATGAATACCACGGTTAGTTACCAAGTGTTAAAGAAACGGGCGTCGGTAATAAGAAAAGTCTTATTAATGTTATTTTACAGTTCCTAAAATCTAAAAACTATTCAAGTGTGACAAGCACAGCCATATGTTTATTCATACAGATGACAGAGACAAACAACAGAACCTAAACCTCAGCTAAACCTAAAGTTAGGAACCCTTTTGAAATTTCAGTAAAAAATGTTTTACAAAATTTAGCGAAACCCTAGACAAATTAATATCGATAAAACGAATATACTTAAAATATTGTATAAAATTGTCGTGCCATTTATTTACCATATTAATTTGTCCAGGGATTAAATTATTCATAGATGATTGATACCGACGTACCCTATCTTAGTACTTTGAGACAATCGACTCTTAAAAGTGCAAGGTAACTTTCTTTATAGTCAAGGCTAGAAAGTTCAAACTTTGGAGTTGATCTATACAATTCTCCTACAATTTGTATTCGTGTAATGAAATGTACTATTTGTTCTCTATCTTGCATTTTCAAAATAAGTTGTAGTATAGATTTCTAAATTTTCTAACTTACACGAGAAAGCTTTCGATTGCCTCCATTGACTATAATAATCGAAAAACGACAAACCGCATAACTATATAAATCCGTAGAGCTAAAATACTTTAGCCTATTTGTCAGAATTTGAGTTTGTCAGATGGCTCAGCCCTTATGAAAACAGTGGTAATGAATTGCCTTGTATGGTATACTTCGGTTCAAAGGAGCTTGTATTGTACTGAACAGCGTTCAAATTTTACAGATGTTGGTTTATATTTGGACCATCAATGTTGAGCGCTGATTGCTTGTCGTTTTTCGTTTTCGATTGTCGTTTACTTGGAGATGAAAGCAACGAAGACACCAATTAGTGTAAATCGAATACATAATGTATATCTATTCATTAATCTACTTGATCAATTTATATGAAACTTAAATATAAGACCTAAATGTTTTTTCTCAAGTATGCACAAACTTATGAGGATTTTGCAGTGAAATGTTGAAGGTTTGTTTTATTTAAACCAAATGTACATAAGTGTGATAGAGATGAATCGGTCTCATTTAAAATAAAGTTGTTGTAAGTAACAGGGTATTTTATTTTATCAATATTTAATAATTATTTTATTTTGCTTTGGTTTTTGTCCACAAAAAAGAATCGAACTAAGCTGTAAATAGGGTCTTCTAAGGTGTTCCTCAATTTTTTCTAAGCAATGGCGTTGATTCTGTGTGGCAAATGTTGGCCAATGTTACCCTTTTATACGGATAAGATTATCGATGAGACGATTTTATACAATAAAGTAAAGTTGAGTTAGAATGGCAGAATCTTTGAGAAGGTACCTTCTCAAACACAGAATACATGTAGCGCATGATAGAGTTTATTCAAGAAGATCTAATTTCACGATACATAAAACTTTTTGGACTTCATATTTGTCATTTTTATTTGACAATTCAAAAGAAAACAATTTGAAAACATTTGTGTCAATTTTTGTAAGCGAATTTTGTGCGATTTCTTTTTCAAAATGCGTTCTCTACCAATATTGGTATTAGTTTTGCTCTTCGTGGTGATTATTCATAGCAGGCCTTCGCAAATGGATGACAGTATAGAAAGGTATGTAACTACTACGTTTCATTAATTTGTTACTATTCATTTTTATACCTTACGGCGGATGAAGATCGAATACTACTCACTTAGTATTTTAAATTACATATAGAACAATTTATGTAATGTAGAAGCTTTGATTATATACTTGCAAAGACTAACCCATTTGTTATTTTTCAGCGACATGATTGAAACTGAGTATGGAGCTAGTGACAAAATGGTATCTGATGATTCTTCTGATGACTCGAATCTCAATGGCGTAAGACTATATTTTATACTAAAAATACCTTCTACTAATTTTTGTAATGACTAAAAAGATCCAAAAGAATTTGTAAAGGTACCTTTCATCTCTCAGATCATTTTTTAATTATTTAATTTTACCATGAATCTAAAACTATCTAATGAATGTTTGTATGGTTTGTTTCCACTTCTTTAAATTCCTTAACTGGTGAACGATTTGTATAAGTTTGTTTTTTTTTACATTTTACTAGGATGCCGCTGAAAGTGACATGAGCCAAAACGGAAGAATGGATACCAGAAACGCATATTCCTATGAACAAAAAAACCTTGCTGAAAATCAAGCTGACCCTTCGCATTCCGATGTAAGTAATTTAATGCGTAATTCTACTTATATTATAAACACGAAGTTTGTATGGATAGATGTTTGTTAAACTTTCACGTAATTTTTTTGCTGGAATGGTAAATACCTATAGGCTAGTTTTTATCCAGTGAGGTACCACAGGAGCGAAGCCGCGGCGGGTGAGTATGCTTTTTAAAAAAAAAATGGCATTCTTAGAGTCTATTCAAGGCACTTAGGTACCTACTCATTAATCCAAAACCGATACATAGTGACAATTACCGCAGTTAAGCTTTATGTTGATTAATCTTCCGAATTCACATTTACATAATGAATCTAAACTGCGATAATTGGCACAATTATCGCAGTTATAATTTAAAACCACATATAATTTAAACCCAGCATATAATTTAAAACTCTATCTTGTAGCTTTCAGATTACAACCGAAATGGAGACGCACGAAATGATAAAGCAGAAGCAACTAACATGAATTATGACGAGGTTGTTAACTATCCTAGACGTCGTCAATCTAAATATACAGAAAACAAAGACACATCTGACCAAGAAGCCACCCAACATCTATCCAATCGCAATGTTAATTACTATAAAGGTAGCCGCATTCATAATAATATACTTCTAGAGGATCCTGTTAACAAAAGAGACGCCGCTGTAAAAGATTCCAATGAACAAGGCGACATGCTATTCGAAACACAAGATCGAGCAGGACAAACAGTGAGAAATGACTTTAATAATGAACCGCTACAACTGAATCAACGCTCTTCTAAATACTACACCCAAATGCAACCAGGAAACAAAGAACAGTGCAAAAGTCGTGAAAATGATCTTTATTTTAATCGGGACCGACGTGAAACTAAAGATTCTAATATCGACAATGTAGCCACAGTAGAAGCTGATAAGGAATCTGATAAAAATCAAAATGCAGATGAGGAATCCGCCATTAGAAGACACATTAAAAAACTTTCCAGTGATGAATTGGAAGAACTGCTAAGTTCCCTATCTGAAGATAAAAGGCAACTTTTGAAAACAATCATAGATACCGATTTGACTGTCAATGAAAATGATAATTTGAATAAAAGAGAAATAACAAAAAAAGCTGGTGCCGTTGAAGAAAGTAACTGTGTTGAAAGTGGTCAAGCAGATTCTAGTAGAGATATATCAGCTATGGATTCAAGCACCGAAGCCCAAGCACCAAATTCTGAATCGAAAAAAGCAGCTGAGACCCCGGCTGAAAGTACTGACTTGTCAAATTCAAAAGCTACTGAAACAAATAACAAAGCTGGTCTTATAAATCAAAATGATAATAACGTGCAGCAAAAATCTGATGCCGAAGCTTCAGATGTTGGAGCTGAAAAAACATCGGCACAAATAGTGCCCAGCGAGCAGGTAACGACAAAAAACGAAAATAAAAGAGAAACTAATCTAGATGACCTTGCGGATGTAATTTCTTTTGAAGACCCTAAAGACCAGCAAGGATATTTTTGTTCACAAGATGAAGATTTATCTCAGTTCTTAGATGATTATCAAGAAACACCTAATGATGACAGTAAAATGTACAAGCGTGATGTTGAGAAACAGTCTGATTACGATGCCAAAATGAAGTCTCTGGAGGAGTCGTTTCCGAAATCAGAGAACTATGATGAATCTGCTGGCCCATTGATCAGAGTTAAGAGGAAGAATGAGGCGGCAGTGAAGAAGAGATCAGCGGCCGTTTTACCTGATGCAAAAGTTGCATTCTTTCCGTACAGAGCCGAAAATGACGACGAGGATAATGATGAAGGAAATGAATTTGACGATGATGGCTTCTATGATCGCACACCTAACTTCTCAAGCAACAATGGCAACAAACCTTCTATCAGAGATGTCTCAAGTTGCAGATTCAACAATGACCACCTTAGCCTTCCTAAGGATGTAAGCAATGATGCTAAAAGTCTTGGTTCAGATACAGATAGTGTTTTATCCGGCGTTGAAGGCGTGGATGAAAACTTGATGTTTAGTAGTGGCACTCGCAATAGGCGCACAAGTGAAGATATTTCGGATGTTATTGATGAATCTAATACCATCCATAATTCCAAATCTTTAAACGATGAGACAAAGGTTGCTTCCGACATGAATGCTTTAACTTATCAAGAGAACGACTCCTTTGGTCCTTTACCTAGAAACAACGAAGGCGAGTCGGGTCGCTACAAAAGAATAAGGCGAGTCAAGCAATATCACCCAGAAAGTACTTCCTCAGTTTCTTAAATTGTGCTCTCAATCTTATACCTAATACGTAGCCTTCTATATTTTCTAAGTTACCTAGAAAGTTTTAGTACCTATTAGATGTTGGTGTGGATAATTAATTCTTATTTAATGTTTATGTATCTACTCGTACTATTTATTCTTTGATTGTAATTGATAACTTGACTACTTATAAAGATAATTGAGCTATATCGCGGTTTTATTGGAAATAATACTAATAGTACAAATTCAAACTTAATAGCTAAGGAAATTTAAATAATAACACTCCTATTTTATAAAATATTTATTTCATGGCGAAGTTTGACAAAATAAAAAGGTTAAATACAAAAAAAATAATATGCATAGGTGGCATAAGAAGACATGTTAATAGTATTAGGACTAGCAGTTAGCTTAACATGATCGTAAAATAAAATAAAGGTTTAACATTTTTAAAAGCTCTTAATAATAAAAAGGAATGAAACAGTTAATCGCAGTCATGATTACTTCTGAGTAACCTTTGTAGCGTAGAATTTATGTTCGCGAGTATCGCGAGTATGTTTGAACGGTGTTCGCGGCGCTTCAATCAGAGTGGCGGGGCAGGTGCCGTGGACGTGAGATGTAAACTCGCGCTTGTAACTGGAACTGCCGTCACCCAGCACGAAGCTCGACGTATTGCCCTGACGGACGACACGCTCCACCCTCTCAACACGGTTCGTCTTCTCAGCCCTTTGGGTTTGCTCAGTTCGCGAGAAGTTGCCGTATGAACGAGCTTCAGAATTCCCATAGAAGTCGCCACCTACGTGAAGATTGTCTCTCGTATTGACACGCTGCGTGCGCTCCACCCCTAACGTTGACTGGCCGTCTCTCCTGCCTTGACTCCTTCGGGAATCTGAACTGTCCGCCTGCTGTGAAATCACACCCATGTTGTCGCGAGTGGAACGATGCATGGAGCTGATGCTCTTTCTATCGGCGTTCTGGGTAGAGTTGCTAATGTATTCTCCGCGCTCAGACAGATTTACGATACTCTTTCTTTGCGCTGCAGCAGTGGAACTTATGGCGTGGTGCGCTTCATTGTTAGAGGAAATGCCTTTGCGGTGTAAAACTGAGTTGGATGAAGAAGAGTCCGAAACCAAATCAGATGTGCGCTTGTGGTGGCCACTTCTAGAAGAGTTGTCTCGGGACGAAGTGTTGTCGTCACCACCACCATGCATCGCTTTCTGGAATTCGATGCTAGTTTTAGTGACGCTGTCGCTCAGTTGGTTCCTGGACGTCGAAAGGTGTGACGATCTTGAGTTCAAATTTTGAGTAGTATAAGATCTGTTTTCAGTGGTATTGCGTTGAGTTTGTCCATCGATTACGTGACGTTGAGTTGAGTTAGCACCGAAGTGATCCGATGAGGTTATCCTTTGAGTGCTTTCAGCAGGTTGCCTCGTGATGTGATCGGTATTTGAGTGTTGGGTCGATCGTGATCTATTTTGATCATGGCTTGAGATTGTCTCCATGTTTCTTTGAGTGTGACTCTGTGACGTTTGATTCTGTTGTATATTGGAACCTCTGTTGACAGTTGAAGAAGTAACTGTTTGCTCCGATGAAATCAACCTCTGAGAACTATCACCAGAGAACTGCGGGTGTGATCTTAAAATGTTTTGATTAGATCCTCTTGTTACATGAGTAATATTATCTTGATTTGTTCCTCGTGTAGTGTGAGTTACATTATCTTGATTTATTCCTCTTGTAACATGAGTTATGTTATCTTGGTTGACGCCTCTCGTAATGTGGGTCACGTTGTTGACCACATTGCTTACGTTGTGTACATTCGTTTGTTTTACAACTTTGTTAACAGACGATGTAGATGATGTCACATCGTTGCTTACGTTTCTTTGATTAGTTACGTTTGAAGTAATGATGCGGTTTGGTGACGATGTCACACGCTCAGTTGATCCTCCTCTGGGGCTATTGTCACCAACTAATTGTCTATTGTGTGGCGAACGCTGGTCTGGTTGGCTTCTGTCCGGGAACCGCGGGCCTGTATCTCCGCTAGATACGACGTCTACTTCAACATTTCGAGTAACAGTCACCCATTTTCCTCCTCTTAACTTCTTCTCTGTTATTTGCTTCATTGTTTTAGTAGTGCTGGATGTGGTTGATGTAACATTTCGGATGTTCTTCGTGTCACTTCTATTTACGTCGTTTTTGTCGACTACTCCTCGATGTGTCGTTCGATCAGTTACATTCTTAGTGTGAGTAGTGTCATCAACTTTATCTCGTGACGTCGTGCGATCATTGATATTCTTAGTTTGAGTGGTGTCTGTAACTGTAGATTGGTTATTATTAGCACCAGTCCGGTCGTTGAGTTGAGTTTGAGTGGTATACTGAACTGAGGACCGATCAGTCTGATTGTTAATACCACGGTCTACGACATCCTGGGACGTTGTTTTGGAGTCTTTTACAATAGTTCCTGAATGAATGTGTTTTGTAGAAGAAGAGTGTTGAATGGTGCTCTGCGTTTGAGATTGATTCGAATGAGTTTCACTATGAGTAGTATGTGTTCTATCATCATGCTGACGTTCTACACCATTTCTAACTACTCTTGTTATTTGAGACTTAGTATCATGATCGTCCCTTCCAGTCACTGAGCGAGTATCTTCTGTTCTTCTTGTGATATCGATTGATTTGGTGGTGTCATGTTTAGTAACATCTCTTGTATGCAAATTATCTTTAGGTCTTATAGGCCCAGTTTTATCAGCTGGTGACCACTTTTGGGGTCCAGCGGGTCTTTCAAATTCTCCCTCTGGTTTCAAATTATCTTTAGGTCGGACCTGAGCTGGTGTTTCTCCTGGTGCCAACTTAGTAGGTTGACGCGAATCCATTTCACCTTCGGGGTGAAGATTATCCCTTGGTTTTACTGGCGTGGATCGATCTGCAGGTTGCCATTGGGTCTTAGGACGATTTTCAAAGGCTCCATCCGAATGCAAATTATCTTTTGGTCTAATTTGATCTGGTCGTTCACCAGGAGTCCATTTTTGTTTTGAAGGTCGATCAAAATCTCCTTCTGGTTTAAGGTTATCCTTAGGACGTACTTGTTCTGGAGTTTGGCCTGGTTGCCATTGCGTTTTAGGTCGAGTTTCAAAGTCTCCATCTGTATGTAAATTATCTTTTGGTCTAAATTGTTCCGGCCTGTCGCCTGGTGCCCATCTCTGTTTTGATGGTCTATCAAAGTCACCTTCAGGTTTAAGATTATCTTTAGGACGAACTTGGTCTGGAGTTTCTCCTGGTTGCCATTTAGTCTTGGGTCGTTTTTCAAAGTCCCCATCGGGGTGCAAGTTATCTTTAGGTCTAACTTGATCCGGTCTTTCACCTGGTGCCCATTTTTGTTTAGAAGGTCTGTCAAATTCGCCTTCTGGTTTCAGATTGTCCTTGGGACGAACTTGATCGGGGGTTTCTCCGGGCTGCCAGTGAGTCTTAGGCCTTTTTTCAAAATCTCCATCAGGTCGTAGATTATCCTCAGGTTTCTTGATGTCAAGTCGTTCTGAAGGCTCCCACTTAGGCTTTGTAGGTCTATCCAATTCACCATCCGGTTTTAGAGTATCTCCATGTTTTATAGGAGTTCGTTTCTCGCCAGGGACATGCTTATGAACGGGTCTATCTTCAAAATCACCTTCAGGCTTTAAGTTATCAGGATGATAAATTATAGCTGAACGTTCTCCTTTCGTGACCCGGTAATCATCTCTGCGAGTATGATCCTCGAACACGCCTTCAATTTTAAGGTTATCTTCCCTACGGGTAAGTTTTACTTTCTGTCCCTTAACTAAGCGATACGTGTCAGAAGTTCGAATGTTCTCCATTTTGCCTTCCATTTTTAGATTATCCTCATGTCGCACTATATCCGCCTTTTCGCCAGTAACGACGCTGTAATCGTTCCTCTGTTTCATATCAATAAATTCTCCTTCAATTCTTAAGTTGTCTTCTCTTCTTATTATGTCAAGCCTCTCGACTTTCTGATTACGTCGTATGTCAGTATTACGTATAATTGTAATGTTATCGACTTGCTTAAATGGTTTACGTTTTTCAGCTGGTTGTGATGGAACAACTTCAGTGGGTTTGTAAAATGGACCTTCGGGTTTTAAATTATCTTGTGGCTTTACAACAGAAGCTCTCTCGCCTTTAGTAGCACTATAATCGTTTCTTACTACGAGGTCAATGAATTCTCCTTCCGTCCTCAGATTATCTTCATGCCTTTGAATAACAACTCGTTCTGTTTTGTCAATACGCTTATAGTCATCTCTCGAACGGTGGACATCGATAACTCCTTCCATTTTCAAATGATCTTCATGTCTAACAACTTCCATTCTATCACCACGAGTTGCTGTATAGTCTGTACGTCTTACCACATCCATGTCACCTTCAGGCTTCAAGTTATCTTCTGGCTTCTTCTGAACTGGTCTTTCACCAGTAGCCAGAGGTTTGGGTTTCTCAGGGCGCTCAAATTCACCTTCTGGTTTAAGATTATCTTTAGGTTTTTGCTGAGTACGCTTTTCAGCCGGTCGCCAATCGTCCTGTTTTGGTTTTTCGAATTCTCCTTCAGGTTTAAGGTTGTCTTTGGGCTTCACAGCGCCAGGTCTGTCAGCTGGGCGCCACTTGTCCTTTTTAGGAGATTCAAAATCACCTTCTGGTCTCAGGTTATCCTGTGGTTTTTTCGGAGTTTGTCTCTCGGCTGGACGCCATTCATCGTGTCTTGGTTGTTCAAACTCACCCTCAGGCTTAAGATTATCTTTAGGTTTTTGTTGAGTTCGCTTTTCAGCTGGTCGCCAATCATCTTGTTTTGGTTTTTCAAATTCACCTTCTGGTCTCAAATTGTCCTTTGGTCTAACAACTTCAGCCTTGTCAGCTGGACGCCATTTATCTTTCTTAGGCGTTTCAAAGTCACCTTCCGGTCTAAGGTTATCTTGAGGTTTCTTCGGAGTTTGTCTTTCCGCTGGACGCCATTCGTCGTGTTTTGGTTGTTCAAATTCACCCTCTGGCTTGAGATTATCTTTAGGTTTCTGTTGAGTGCGCTTCTCAGCTGGTCGCCAATCATCCTGTTTTGGTTTTTCAAACTCACCTTCTGGCCTCAGATTATCTTTTGGCTTTACTGCTTCCGGTCTGTCAGCTGGACGCCACTTGTCCTTTTTAGGAGATTCGAAGTCACCTTCTGGTTTCAGGTTGTCCTGTGGTTTCTTCGGCGTTTGTCTTTCGGCTGGACGCCATTCATCGTGTTTTGGTTGTTCAAAATCACCCTCAGGCCTTAGATTGTCTTTAGGTTTTTGTTGAGTGCGCTTTTCAGCTGGCCTCCAATCATCTTGTTTTGGTGTTTCAAACTCTCCCTCTGGTTTTAGATTGTCCTTAGGCTTAATAGCTTCCGGTCTATCAGCTGGACGCCACTTGTCCTTTTTGGGTGTTTCAAACTCACCTTCAGGTTTGAGGTTATCTTCAGGTCTCTTTTGCACAGGTCGCTCAGCAGGGCGCCACATATCGTGTTTGGGCTGTTCAAAGTCACCTTCAGGCTTGAGGTTGTCTTTTGGTTTTTGTTGAGTTCTTCTCTCAGCAGGACGCCATTCTTCGTGTTCCGGTTGCTCAAATTCGCCTTCTGGTTTTAGATTATCTTTCGGCTTTCTTGGAGTCTGCCTCTCAGCGGGACGCCACTCTTCCGGTTTTTGTTGTTCAAAATCACCTTCTGGTTTGAGATTATCGCGAGGTCTAACTTGTTGCGGGCGTTCTG
Source organism: Xanthorhoe spadicearia (assembly GCA_947086425.1). Classification (NCBI taxonomy): domain Eukaryota; kingdom Metazoa; phylum Arthropoda; class Insecta; order Lepidoptera; family Geometridae; genus Xanthorhoe; species Xanthorhoe spadicearia. The sequence continues at coordinate 4,147,750 of OX352212.1, forward strand.
CTGGGCGCCATTCCTCGTGCCTTGGAGATTCGAAATCTCCCTCAGGTCGTAAGTTATCTTGTGGTTTTTTCGGTGTTTGCCTTTCAGCTGGACGCCATTCATCATGCTTAGGTTGTTCGAATTCACCTTCTGGCTTGAGATTGTCTTTCGGTTTTTGCTGCGTACGTTTTTCAGCTGGCCTCCACTCATCATGTTTGGGTTGTTCAAAGTTACCTTCTGGTTTGAGGTTGTCTCTGGGTTTTTGTTGAGTTCTTCTCTCAGCAGGACGCCATTCTTCGTGCTCCGGTTGCTCAAAGTCACCTTCTGGTTTCAAATTATCTTTTGGTTTTTGTTGAGTTCGTTTTTCAGCTGGACGCCACTCATCGTGTTTGGGTTTTTCAAATTCTCCTTCAGGCTTTAGGTTGTCTTTTGGCTTCACAGCTTCGGGTCTGTCAGCGGGACGCCACTTGTCTTTCCTGGGCGTTTCAAACTCACCTTCAGGTTTCAAGTTATCTTCAGGCCGCTTTTGTACTGGGCGCTCCGCAGGGCGCCATTCCTCTGGTTCTTGCCGATCGAATTCTCCTTCTGGCTTAAGATTATCTCTCGGTTTCTTGGCAGTTTGCTTTTCTGCTGGGCGCCAGTCATCTTTCTTAGGAGTTTCAAACTCTCCTTCAGGCTTAAGATTATCTTTAGGTTTTTGTTGAGTTCTTCTTTCGGCTGGACGCCATTCCTCAAATTCTGGTTGCTCGAATTCTCCTTCCGGTTTCAGATTATCTCTAGGTTTTTGTTGAGTTCTCTTTTCAGCTGGACGCCACTCATCGTGTTTTGGTTTTTCGAATTCACCTTCAGGCTTTAGATTGTCTCTTGGTTTTACAGCTTCAGGTCTATCAGCTGGCCGCCACTTATCTTTTCTGGGCGTTTCAAACTCACCTTCAGGCTTTAAGTTATCTTCAGGTCTCTTTTGCACAGGTCGCTCTGCAGGGCGCCACTCTTCGGGTTCTTGCCTATCAAACTCTCCTTCAGGTTTCAAATTATCTTTCGGTTTCTTAGCAGTTTGCTTTTCAGCAGGTCGCCAGTCATCTTTCTTGGGAGTTTCAAAGTCGCCTTCTGGTTTTAAATTGTCCTTGGGTTTTTGCTGGGTTCTTCTCTCTGCTGGACGCCATTCCTCATGTTCTGGTTGTTCGAAATCACCTTCTGGTCTAAGATTGTCTTTAGGCTTTTGTTGAGTACGCTTTTCAGCAGGACGCCAATCATCTTTCTTGGGTGTTTCAAACTCACCTTCGGGTTTTAGGTTGTCTCTTGGCTTTTGCTGAGTACGTTTTTCAGCTGGACGCCACTCTTCAGGTTCTTGCCTCTCGAATTCTCCTTCCGGTTGTAAATTATCTTTAGGTTTTTTAGCTGTTTGCTTTTCAGCTGGGCGCCAATCATCCTTCTTGGGTGTCTCGAACTCACCTTCCGGTTTCAGATTGTCCTTAGGTTTCTGCTGAGTTCTCCTCTCGGCTGGACGCCATTTCTCGTGTTCTGGTTGCTCAAAGTCACCTTCTGGTTTTAGATTGTCTTTTGGCTTTTGTTGAGTACGCTTTTCAGCTGGACGCCAGTCGTCTTTTTTGGGTGTTTCAAACTCACCTTCGGGTTTAAGGTTGTCTTTTGGCTTTTGCTGAGTACGTTTTTCAGCTGGACGCCACTCTTCGGGTTCTTGTCTGTCAAATTCACCTTCTGGCTTCAAATTGTCCTTGGGTTTTTTAGGAGCTTGCTTCTCAGCAGGACGCCAATCATCTTTTTTAGGACTTTCAAACTCACCTTCTGGTTTTAAGTTGTCCTTTGGTTTCTGCTGTGTTCTTCTCTCAGCTGGACGCCATTCCTCAGGTTCTGGTTGCTCAAACTCACCTTCTGGTTTTAAATTGTCTTTCGGTTTTTGCTGAGTTCGCTTTTCAGCAGGACGCCATTCTTCTGGTTCTTGCCGATCAAACTCTCCTTCAGGTTTTAAATTATCTTTAGGTTTTTTAGCTGTTTGCTTTTCAGCTGGGCGCCAATCATCTTTTTTAGGTGTCTCGAACTCACCTTCTGGTTTCAGATTGTCCTTAGGTTTCTGCTGAGTTCTCCTCTCGGCTGGACGCCATTTCTCATGTTCTGGTTGCTCAAAGTCACCTTCTGGTTTTAGATTGTCTTTTGGCTTTTGCTGAGTTCGCTTTTCAGCGGGACGCCATTCTTCTGGTTCTTGCCTATCGAATTCTCCTTCCGGTTGTAAATTATCTTTAGGTTTTTTAGCTGTTTGCTTTTCAGCTGGGCGCCAATCATCTTTTTTAGGTGTCTCGAACTCACCTTCTGGTTTCAGATTGTCCTTAGGTTTCTGCTGAGTTCTCCTCTCGGCTGGACGCCATTTCTCATGTTCTGGTTGCTCAAAGTCACCTTCTGGTTTTAGATTGTCTTTTGGCTTTTGCTGAGTTCGCTTTTCAGCGGGACGCCATTCTTCTGGTTCTTGCCTATCGAATTCTCCTTCCGGTTGTAAATTATCTTTAGGTTTTTTTGCTGTTTGCTTTTCAGCTGGACGCCAATCATCTTTTTTAGGTGTCTCGAACTCACCTTCAGGTTTTAAGTTGTCTTTGGGCTTTTGTTGTGTTCGTTTTTCCGCTGGACGCCAGTCATCTTTCTTTGGAGTTTCAAACTCTCCTTCTGGTTTAAGGTTATCTTTAGGTTTTTGTTGAGTTCTTTTCTCGGCTGGACGCCATTCCTCATGTTCTGGCTGCTCAAAATCACCTTCTGGTTTGAGATTGTCTACTGGTTTTTTCTGTTTAGGTCTCTCGGTAAGTTTAGGACCGTATGTATCCTGAGATACAGTATGACTGTCAAATGTACCCTCTACATGTAAATTATCTTCTCGGATAATCTTTTGACGTCTGACATCAATTTCTTCATGTGTTGTAAACTCTTCTTGCGTAGTAGTTATTTTTTGTAATTCGTCTGTTGAGTAGAACTTTTCAAAATCTTCTTTAGTCCATGTACGGCGTCTGCGTGGCCTTTCAACGGGACCAACTTTTCCAGTATAGTCTTCTTGATTAGACGTTACGAATTCGATTTCACCTTCATGTATAATATTGTCTGTCTTCCTTGCTACCATCGTTGTTCGCTCTACGATATCTGTGTAATCGATAAATTCAGACTTGTTGGTAGTCTCAGTAGTCATATCTCCTTCGATCTTTGTCCAGGTGTCACGTCGAACTTGTTTTGGCCTTTCCACTGGTTTCACGGTGTATTCCGAGCGACTAGTTGTAGTATCTGAAATTAAAAGTAGGTTGTTTAGTTTTGATTAAAAAACAGAATCACAACTATGTACAACAGCCAAAAACAAAGTTAAATCTATTAGTTAGATTATTTGATTTCATGTGTTTTGGTTTAATGTGGTTTTGTATTATATTTTAATTACTACTTATACTTACTTCATTTCTTGAAGCGAGCTAATAGGAAGATAAAATAAACTCACGTGATTGGTTGTCGAAAATAATTGTAATTCTCGTGATTGGCTAGATTGTCAAATCAATTGTCAATTGTCAAATGATAGATAGATAGAAAAAACATTTATTCAGCACACACAACACAACACGTAGATACAATGAAAAAAAAAATCTAGCTAATCACGAGAAAGACAACTATTTTCGACGACCATTAACGTGTGTTTATTTTTCTTTTCTATTAGCTAAGTAAAGATTCACATGACAAATAAGACAAGACTTACATTGGTTAAATATTTAAAGTTATTTAAAACAACAAGGCATTTAAAGAAAGCAACTGAATCTTACCAGTGAACTCTCCTTCAGTAATTATATTATCTGTGCGACGAATAATTTCAGCACGTTCTCCAATTACCACTTTGTAGTCGTCTGTTCTCCTTGTTGTGAATTCTCCCTCAGGGCGTAGATTATCCTCTGGTTTTTTGACTACAGCCTTTTCAGCCGGTTTCCATTCTTCTTTTTTGGGTGTTGTGAATTCTCCTTCAGGTTTCAGGTTATCTTCCGGACGTCGCACCGGTTCCCTTTCGCCTGGTTGCCATTTCTCTGGCTTGCGACTTTCAAAATCACCTTCTGGCTTCAGATTGTCCTTCGGCTTATGCTGAGTACGTTTCTCAGCTGGACGCCATTCCTCGTGTTCTGGTTTCTCAAAGTCACCTTCAGGTTTAAGATTATCTTTGGGCTTCTGTTGAGTTCTTCTCTCGGCTGGGCTCCATTTTTCTTGTTTTGGTTCCTCAAAGTCTCCTTCTGGCTTAAGATTGTCTTTCGGCTTGTGTTGAGTACGTTTCTCAGCTGGACGCCATTTCTCGTGTTCTGGTTGTTGGAAGTCACCCTCAGGCTTCAGATTGTCTTTAGGTTTCTGCTGAGTTCTTCTCTCAGCTGGACGCCATTTTTCATGCTCTGGTTGCTCAAAGTCACCCTCTGGTCTTAGGTTATCCTCAGGTTTCTTTTGCTTTGGACGTTCAGCCGGTTGCCAACGCTCTTTTTCAGGAGTTGTGAATTCACCTTCAGGTCTCAGGTTATCTTCCGGACGCCGCACAGGCGCTCTGTCACCTGGGCGCCAATCTTCAGGCTTGGGTCGGTCGAACTCACCTTCTGGTCTTAAATTGTCTTCAGGTTTTTTGGGCTTCTGCCTTTCAGCCGGACCCCAAGGAGCCTTTTCTGGTGTTGTAAATTCTCCTTCAGGTTTCAGGTTATCAACGGGCTTGTGCACAGGTGCACGGTCACCAGGGCGCCATTCATCGGTCTTAGGCCTTTCAAAATCGCCTTCGGGCCTCAGGTTATCTTCGGGACGACGAACCGGTGCTCTATCGCCGGGGCGCCATTCCTCCGGGCGCCTCTGCGCGAAGTCGCCTTCGGGTTTAAGGTTATCTTCCGGCTTTCTAACAGGAGCTCTCTCACCCGGACGCCATTCCTCGGGTTGTCTCCTCTCGAAGTCTCCTTCCGGCTTGAGGTTGTCTTCTGGTTTCTTTTGCTTGGGCCTCTCAGCAGGTTGCCAAGGACGACGCTCGGGCTCCTGAAAGTCTCCTTCGAGCCGAAGGTGATCCTCGTGATGGACGGCAGTAGTGCGGCTGACGTGCTTCTCGTCGAAGTCGCGTTGGTACGCGGAGACCACGCTCGTCGTGTGCTCCACATCGAACAATGGCTCCGGGACATCGTTGTGTGGGCAACGGTGACGCCTGGAAATAAATCAAATATTAAATAGATGTAGGTAAGTTTTAAAACTATACTTGTTATTTATATTATTTCACACCTTCTTTTGACACGATAGGGATGAAGAAAAATTGGGAATGTGCGAGGTAAGGGCAAAGGCGGCAGCGTTAGGGATTCGGCCATTGCACGCGTCCATTGCGCTCGACTCGACCAGACCCGCTGTAGCACATACGAGCCGACACAAAGAGCTCACGCAGCTGTTTCTACGTAACTTGTTACGCCGAGAATCCTATTACATCCAACACAACCGTGCGTCACATAGATCACTACAAATTAGAAATGCTGATTCTGAGCTCAACACCAATTGCAATGTTTCTATCACACGACTGTTCACATCCCCGTTCGAAAACATATGTTTTATGCTCATATCATACGTTGAAGTTCATATTCCTATACGAATACGGTTCACGTTTGTATAGTTTTCAGGGGGAGTTAGCCGATAGGTCGGCGTGAGGTCTCGGTGCGGACTGCCGCAGCGCTGTCGCGCCGGTATTGAAACTGAGAAGGCTTCGTACTTCAACAAGTAGGTATGCGCTTTACTAATTCAGAACCAGCCTGACCTGATTCGGAAGCCATTCAAAAGAAAGAAGAATATTGTTGTGAGTATATTAACCATCTACATAATGTAGGTTACAAAACATAGACCGGGTAGCATAAAGTAGGTCCTGAAAGGTCAAATGGGGTAACTGTACGGGGGTACGTGACCCGACTGGTAGTCATAGCGACATGTTTTATGAGGACGACGCTGAAATTTTCATGACTCTTGTACCTTAGAAAAGAAACGCAGTTACGCATTTTCTTTATGGCTGATTTATCAATAGTCAGACAATTTTCATATACAGTTACTTACAGTACAGTTTTTCCTAAATTTTTTTATTAGGAAAAGCCTACCTACTCCACTTTAACATCCTACTTCCTACTATCCTACTATCCCACTAATAATATTATAAATGTAAAAGTTTGTGAGAATGTTTGTTATTCTTTCACGCAAAAACGGCTGGACCGATTTGGTTGAAATTTGGTGTGTAGATAGGTGATACCCTGGATTAACACATAGGCAAATTTTTATCCCGATGTTCCCACGGGAACGGGACTTACGCGGGTGAAACCGCGGGGCGCAGCTAGTAAATAATAACGACCGAATATTCTTTGTTTGGCATTTGGGATTTTGTCTCTCCGAGTTTAATCATATTGGATAGGTATGTTGTCAGGAGGCGTCGGTTAATGTAGGCGGACGAGGCGAGCCAGATATAGCTATGACGAAGCGACGAACAGAGAATGCCTTTTAGATTTAGTTCTTGGAGTATCCTGGCCTGAATTAACTTTAATTATACTCGATAAAGTCAATGGAAAAAATCCACATTAAAAAGCGTTGCTCTGTGCAAGACGAAACCCGATGAGAGGAAATAACTTGAATTTTCTGAACTACCTATGTGAGTATGTTTAATAATATTAAAAAAAAATATCATGTCTCAATTAACTTTCATTATTAAAAAAAAAACAAAGTAGGTAGGTAGGTAGGTACTAGGCCTGAATATGAGTCACGAAACAACCATAATATCGTCATTCATCTATGAAAACTTATTAGGTAGAGGTGAAAAGAGATATTATCTAGGTACTGTTATCTTAAAATAGAGCGGTAGATACAAAACAGACTCACAGACAGTCTAGTTTTACATATTTTTAATTTGGAAAACACCAACACTAACCTATGTCTTCGACTCGATGTCGCTAAGCGATGGCAGACAAACATGTCCTAGATTTATCTATTAATCGAGATCTATTTATAGAAAACCGTTTAGTATTACGGTTACACCATCTAGATTTTATGATTTTAATCATAAATAAATAAATATATAAAAATAATATATTCATTCTTTGATACTGTAATTCAAGAGACAAAGACAAATTTTTATAAGTAGGTAGGTACCTACTTACCTAAGTTAACAATGTTTTGATGAGAACGTATTAGGTATTTGTAAACGCGAAAGTTTGTCCACTTAGCGTTGTCTCACAAATCATGTCCATTGCAACTTTGCCATCCCTTCGTGTTAAGTCATTCAGATCAGTCTTTGTTATCTTTCACCTTGTGAATCTTTTCAAATTGCATGAGTATTGAAAGCTTAAGCTAATTTTCTTCACGCCTGAATTAATTAACTTTCGCCAAGCACATCCATTTTGATCCAATATTTTTTAAATGTTACTTAATTGCACATTGCATGATTGGTTTACAAGATAACCTCTACGTCAACCTTCGTATTGCAATGTAGGTATGAAATCCAGTCTTCGGTATGAATCAACTGACATTGCTGTTCTGAGAAAGAGACCTTGACATGACAGGAGAGAATAAAAATAAACATGACTCTTATGATGATATCTTATTTACATGTGCCTTGAGGATTCATCGATTAATTACATTGGAAAGATCAACAAATATTTTTGTAAATTTTATACAGCGTCATCTAGTCTCAAGTTAAGCAAATTAATGCATAATGTTAAGGTAACCAGTTAACTACATAAAGTCAAGAAAGGTTTAATTCATTTTAAATTTAACCCCTTTCCGAAGATCTATTGATAAAATATGGAACCATACAAATTGCAGAGAAAAATAACATCTTTCATTTTCTAATTTCTTAATTAGGTACCTATCCTTACAATATGTTGCAACAAGCCTTTCGTAGAGACGTGCTTAATTACAATTGCCAATCAGTGATGCACCGTTATAAATAGCTGTCATGCTAATATTAGTTTCCTTGAGTAGGTACCTACTACTCCTAGTGTAGGCTAGTTAGTTATAACATTTGAATAGGAAACATTACAATAGAAACACCTTTAAAAAAAATTCGAAGTGATCCTTGAGGTCCTACTGAAATAAACGATTTTATTTCCTTCTTCCTAAATTTTGTTCAGTCAGTACCTATCTACAGTGGTGTTAGTGTCCTAAAAATTTCTTAAAAAAATACATTTGTCAAATTTTGTTCTTGCGGTTACCTACGTCGCTTTTGTCCAATTGAAAGGACTGATCTAGCCTTGTCTGGCCTAACTGCTAGTCTCTACTCGAATGGATATGGTTACACTTAAAATGATTGTGCCAAATGTTTTTGACTCACGCTACGGAAGCTTTGTAAGTTTATTTACAAAATCAGGTCACCATTTCCGGGCGAAAATAAAACTTGACAATAGGTAATGAGAAAAGGTGAATAATCATAAATAAATGTAACCTACCTAAATATTTTTTTCCATACAAATTGTTAGGTAGGTACATTGCTGTCAAGCGAAATCATAAAAACTGCCATCACTGATATAAAATGCATAAAATGTTGTGTGTGCAATAAAATAGCGTTTTGGAATATTATTTGCAGTTAGTCTATTGCGTAAGACTTGAAAGAGATAGTCAATAGCTATGTCTAGGCATTGGGAAATTAACGATTGTATGGCATCCTGAATGCTTAGTAGTGCCTACGGAATAATAAATATAATAATAGAAACCGTCATACCTATTCGTAGAAATGGAGTCAGGAGTTGTGTTATTTAGGTACACTATATAAACATATAGGAAAAAATAGAATCGTAGGTACCTAGGTAGGTATATAAATACAAACTGAGTAAACTTATATTTTTTTGTTTTTATGCAAGCTGTTTTAATTGACAATACAAATATCTACAAAGTATGTTATTATCCAATATCTACAAACTCTATTATAACATGAATTAGACTTGGGTAAGGTAACTCTAGAAAGTTTAAACGTAAATAGCACTTGATTATGCACAGATGGCATCTAACAATATCCATGATGACTCAAAGGCTAACCTACGAGCAACCTAGAACTAGCAGTTTCAATGCAAAATAATTAGACAAAAACATTAGAATACCTATGCGTATTGCATATGCATTCAAAATCTCTACATAGGTAATTAGTACATATAATTTTTTTTATATGTAAGTAAAGTAGGCAGGTAAGGTACATACAGTGGAAATAAACCCTTCCCTTTTTGAAGTTAATTAAAAACAGTAACACGGCTATATATGTTTGTCCGATAAATTACAGATTTCCAAGTCTTAACGATACCTTTTTCTGAAGAAATTGTCTGATCTGCGAGTGGTTAGCCAGTTTTTGACGGTGTAAAGTAAAGACCCGGGGTCAGATTGAGCCGAAAACTAAATAGAAGGGATATCAAAAAGTAATTAAATATAAAAAAAAACTACTCATTATCATACCCCTCTAACCTGCCTACTAAGCCTGATTCTTTCCCTGGTGTAGGGATTTGTTTTGGAACAGGCAATAGAGTCAACTAGCTTTTAAGACTGTACGTTTTTGAGCGATCCTTGAGGTCCTACGAAATAAACATATTTTTCTTTCTTTCTTTCTTTCTTAACAGAACCCCAGCCCCGAGCTGGCAATCGGCCACCCTGGTTACAAGCCCCGTCCGAGAAACTAGATCTATTTAGACCTAGAAGTCGAGAAAACTAGCCAACAAATGTGGGCTAAGTACGGAACCTTATCTTAGTCAGCACCAAGCGTCTTGAAGGCGTCGATGACGAAATCTCTCATGTTTACTTATAAGGCAATGCTTATAAGATGCAGCTGTGCATCTGAAGCCTGACTCAGTATGAAAGCTAGGCCGATTGAAGAGGAAAGAGCTGGGTCAGTCCTTTTTAGGCTCGAGATGGCAATTTTAATTGAGATATTAATAAATAACAACAAACAGTCATATTTGTCCTGATTTCTTTTAGGCCTCAAATCTGATTTAAGAGCAATTAATCGTCATTAGTCTTGTTGAAGAAAAATGTCTTAGCGTACCCACGCTAAGACATTTTTAGATTTTAGATTTTCAGATAAATTTGTAGAAGAGACTGCACACCACGTATTTATACCCATAAATACGTGGTGTGCAGTCTCTTCTACAAATTTATCTGTAAGCAAGTCTGTTGCAAAGTATAAATTACTCACAATAAGTTATTTATGGTAAACCGATGCCTTGATAATTGTAGCTTTCTACATTCCTGATTCAAATAGTCCTAATTATAAGCCAGCTGTTCTTGCAATATTCTGTATATTCTCAAAGGCGCCTCTATATCGGGTGATTACTCAACATTTCACTCAATGTGACTGTTTAAGAGCTTTGAATTGTGACTAATGTTGTTTTGAATCATCCTGTTCTGCAGCTTCTGTAAATTGATTTATTTAGCTCTTCGAATAAATCAAATGTGATTACTGCTAACAAAGAGATTCTATGTACAATTTTCAAGGCCCCGTTAAGATTTACTTAAAAGTCTTGCCAAAAATATACCAACTGCGATAAATTCTTGGCACGATCGTTCGAGATCTTTTTGGAGATCAGCGTTTTTTAGTTGCATATCTTATGCGCCCATCCAGCAAATTACGTATGGATTTATCGGGCTTCTTACCATCTTCGGCAATCACAAAAAGCCTGACCTCAAAATACGCAGAAGTTGGAAAGTTGTCTCTGAACGCAACCAAAAACGGCGAAGCACACAGCCTGATGTCATGCAGGCTCGACCGCAAACTATTGTGTAATTTAAGCCAACTGTTCATTACAATATGCACCATGTCTTTGTCGCGGTCTGCCTTGTAATTCTAAAATCCCTATACCATAACACATGTCATTCATTATCTATTTTGTCAGTTGATCCAACTGGTATTCGTATTTTTTTGTCTTTAGCACCTTTTATTATTTGTACATTAAGAAGGCATACAATTTACACTTATTGCAATTCTCTAAAACTTGGTAGAGAGTGTGTATTCTCTACCATAGGTACGTTACGTATACGTACGCTCAACCCAGTCCAGTCGGTTATACAAGAATGTGGAGTTGACTAAGGTGCAAGTCTCCTCATAATAGTTACTTCTCTGAAAACGATCATTATTTAAATTTTATGGTGAAATTTAAACAAAATTTGAAAGATTACAATTTTTACTTTTGTATAGCTGTAGAAAACTACCATGAAGTTAGACATTAACTCACTCATAATTTTTAACAGCAGCAAAACTCTTCGCTCCAAAAAGATTTCGCATTTGCATTTCGCGTCCGTATCCCCAAAACGAGTTATGGGCACACCGACAAACAGCTCTAGTTAGAGCCGTATAAAGTATAGATAAAATAACGTGTTTGTGTAGGTAACAAAATTTTATCGTATATTAAACTCGATGCACACCTTACAGTTGCTTAAAAAGGTTAAATTTGTTAACAAAAAGATAACAGACTATCTTTGTCATACGATAAGGCATTGTTCTGAAAACTCCATTTACTATTTTTTTGTCTCAGTTCGTAGGCGTGAAGAATCGGAAATAATATCACGTGTAGGTGTCGGAACAGTACGCCAGTCACCGGCAGAACTAGACAAGGTCGCCGACCATATGGCCTACCTGTCTCTGGCTGTAGAGCTATCACGCAAGCAATTCTGAAAATTACGCAAGCACCGGTGATTGTAATCTCGTTAATCCCACTTCCAACTAACTGTGGTGCGACCTCTAACAAAATGTTATTGTTATTAATACCTAATTGATTTCAGCTATAAAAGGTCAGCTTTATACGCCAAATTGGTTCGTTCTTGAAACTACCATTGATTCAGTTTTTTGATGACGTTACCTTGCAGACTTCCTAGCGTCCGCAAAAAAATATCGAAGTAAAGCTGGTTCCGCGGCATTCCGATGTTTACGACTCATGAAATACCGACACATAGTCCTGAGAAAATCTAACAACAGTTTTGTGCAAGAAAGAGCGAGAGGTGTTAGCATCTAAGAAATTCGAAAAAGCAACAAGGAATGACGTAATGCTGCTGATATAGGTACGTCCTGTGTTCAGAAACGTTAAGTTCTTACATCGACAAGTAAACAAGAAACAAGTTTGAGCGAGGACGTGGGCTCGAGCGGTGCCGCGGATGGTGAGATCATCGCCGCGAATACTCGGCTGAGGTCGCAGCCTGCACCACTTTACAAGTCACGTATCTTTCTAATTGGCGTGCCGATTTTGTTTACAATGCTCGCTTTTCCGACTCTCACGCGACTATAAGTTCGTGTGAACGAAGGTGACTTACTGCAAACAACACACAAGTTCCAAGGCTTGCAAATTACTCGAAAATACACGAACCATCACCATCAACCCGACGCCCATTATAATCAGCCCACGTCCTAATGATTGAATTTGGAAAGCAGATAATAAAACAGAAAATTAACTTAGCAGCAACATTGGTCCTGATGATTGAACATAAATGGAAAGCAGATAATAGAACTGAAAATTAGTTTAGCAGCAACATTGGGAGGAGTTGATCGAGTCATAATTATAAGCACATGGAGAAATTTACCGAACGGCCTAAACTTGAGATATCTTTGTGATTTGTCGGCGTTAATATTGCTAGAGGACTTGTGAACTTGAATATGACAAAAGTACATTTTTGTCAAACACTGCAAAATTAATCTCATCACATGGTCAGGACAGAGTAAGGTCAATCCAGTGACGAGAATTCAATTGGACTGGACAAGTGGGCGAGTAATGCCTCACTTTACTCATTACACTCGTTTGCTACTCGATGCTATCACTCACATTTGCAGACGACATGTGGCCGTAAAAAGACAATTGGAATATATCACTGCTATTTACGGATTTACCTTTATTACTTTACCTTAGTTTTGCAGTGCTATTTGCTAGTCTTTAAAAGCTTTAACTCACATTCATTCACATCTATTGTATAAGTTAGGCCGCTGGCATGGCTACATAGGGAAAAAAAGATCTGTATCAGCGCTCTGAAGTCAAGACCTATTGAATTTAGTAAAATAGCAATCACGTGAATTTATCATTAAAACGTGCTTCTATTTCCTCATAATATCTATTAGATACAAATAATGACATAGTCATGAGCTCATCATAAACTGAATAAATAACTTGTAAAGTTGTAACACGTCAGTAGACATTATGAAGGAAAACGCAGTAGGAAAAAGGTAAATCAGATGACCATACTGTTGCACACGGTACGATAGTTTATTTATTTATTAGTTAAAAATAGTTAGGCGATGCGATGATGAAGCACCACTACTGTTTTTGTAAATGTTTTTTTACTTATTTTTTTGCGATACATACTTCTACATACATCTTTTACACGAATGTTTGTCCAGTGGTGGGAATCAAATACCTACAACCTACGCAGATAGTATTATTTCTTTCTCACGAAAACCAGGTCTTTTTTTTTTTTTTGTGTGTGTGCAAAAAAAGAATTTTTCATTCATTTCATTCATTCATTCATTCATTCATTCATTCATTCATTCTTTCGCTCATACAAGTTCATCATTGAATTTGATATCATCAAACTATCTATTCTTATTTTCTTTGGTCTATCTAAATGCTACATCTTTATCCATATACTTTCATAAACCTAACACTTATTTTTATTTTATTCTTTTACTTTCTAAATGATAATCTTCCCGTCATATAATAATTGATACAATCCATCACTAAAAAAGCAAATAATCTAATGATCCAGAACACAAGCAGATCTCATGAACAAGAGATTTGCATACAATATACCATTCCACGCACCTCGTTCTTCGGAACGAATTATTACAGTCCACCCACTAAATATATTCTAGTCCTCTTAAAACGATTTATTGTTTGATTTATTTTTTTGGAGCAGTTTATGTTAGTAAATAGAGAGGCATCAGAAATTACCTACCAATACCAATTAAATACCAACACTTACTCGAAGTTGGATAGCCAAAATATGACAAACGGCCGAAACGACAATTTTAATTTACTTATTTACTGACATTTCGCCCGAAAAGGTTTTGTACAGTCAGCAAACAAACCTAAATGAGTATGGTAAATATTTTAAAACTAGCACGCAAACTAAAAAAAATGATTTATCTGATACTTATTAGATGTATAGATACGGCCCTCCGCATGACAATATTTTGGGACGTACCTACTTACCTCTAATAGCCTTGACATTTTTTAAAAACAATTCTTATTGTTTGGAAGCTATAAATCTATGAACGTTAAAAAGTTTATGCGGCAATCTTTCAAAATCTTCGCTTTATATTTTAACTGCCTAACCAAAATGGGTTTCAGACCTAAGTCATTTGTAGCCACGCAAATCGGGTTTGAAACAGGTTCTGCTAAAAGAGACGTGCAATTATCTACGCCCGAGGTCTCCTTGAAGATTTACAATCATAGCTACAGTGCTGTTGTCGGCTCTCAAACGGCTAAATGTTGGCAAAGTTTCCAAGTTATTTAGTTGCAGTGCATGGTATGCTCATGTAGGTAATGAGGAAGGATGAAAGTCATATCACTAAAAAGTAAAAAGTAAAGAGTACAGTGTGGATACAAGTAGAGAAAGGCCGAGAAAAAAGTGGATGGATTGTATGAAAGAGGATATGAATGTGAGAGGAGTGAATTCGGAGTTGACGAATGATAGAGATGAATGGAAGAAAAAACATATAGAGCCGACCCTATCTAGCGTGGGATAAGGGCAGGAGAAGACGATGTTATGCGAGTGAATAAGGCGAAAAAGGTTTGTGAAGGAGGATCGTAGCAAGTGGAAAATTCTTGGTCTCTGTCTACCCCTTTTGGAAAGAAGCGTGATTGTTTGTATAAATGTATGCCAATACAACAACACCTAGCTAATTTCATCGAAGTCACCTGATATGGCTACTCTGCTTGTTGCAGACGTGCCTAGAATGTAAAGGCTTAGGAATAATCGCAGGCGCCGCGGTCACGTCCATTATGTCTTGTGAAACATTGCTGTTATTATCATTACTACTGATATAGACGCTAATTAATAAATCATTAAATATTTAGGTTGATTGATCACAATATGTTCCTTGGTGCCGCTTGAATGAAGAAATATATTAGCTAAAAACTATCGGTAGATAGGGTCTACCTATATTTTGATTACTAAACATAAAATTTTGTAGAATGGTTGTAAGAATGTCAAGATCCAGTATTCATATCATGCAGTTTATAAAACAGATTTTGTTATGGTCGGCTAAGTAGATTTAATTTCACAGGCCAGTCATCTCTCAACTAGGTAGATACTTTTAAATGAACGTTACTAATCTTGCTGGTAAGATCCTGTATTTTTTTACTTCACACTCTGTTAGAACCCGTCACCATCCACTTGACTGTAGGATGCAAAAATACCATATTAAGCTTTTTTCTGGCAGGATGCATTGTGTTATGGTGATTTTTTTTACTAAAGGATTCGATAGTTCGTTTTTTTCGACCTACGGTGCTCTCTGAATAAGATGGCCGTGTAAGTATGTAAATGCGACTTAAGCACGCGCTATAGGGAGAGGCCATTCAAGCGTAATTTTTTGAGCTGCATTCAAGAAACTCGTGTGGCAAGTGTGATAAGAACTATTGAATAGTTTACAGGAGTAAGGCAAATCAACTACAGACCACAAAGCCGTGCGTGTCCCGTGAAAGCAATTCCAGAGTGCCATGGAATGCGCTCTAGAAATACAGAATAACTAACAGTAAAGCAATAGACGTGATTCAGTTCATTCATAACGTTACTCAACAAAACCCTTCTGAGTTTGAACAATCGTCACGGTAGTGCGCAGGAGCTCGTGTCACAGTCGAGTGACCGGATCTCTACGCCTCTACCGCTTTCACAGCTACCGTGGGCCACTGAGCCTACTGATAAGGCCATCACACAGAAGGCTGAGGTATTACTTTGTCGCAATCAGAGGTTAAGATTGTTAGAATTGCTCAGTGTCTCCGTTTTAGGCAAACTTATCCAGTTTTTTCATTCGATACATCTGACTTCTGCACTTTAAAATCACCCTTATATATGGTAGAGATGAATTGAATAAATCGATAGAACCTCCACGAAACTTCTTCATTCAATTATTCTTAGGTTAGTGGAACTCAAAATTGATCGCCCTATTTCGAAGCCAGGCGTGGGGGTAGTCTACCTACAATTATTCTGTCCATAATCTCCACTTACATTATTCATTCAATACCTACCTATTGAGCTAGATTCGTAAATCAATATCAATTGAATATTATATCCGTACTTTTTACGTTTTGGACCTTACCTAACTCTACCAAACCAGCTTTTTTGTTAACTAAGATTAATTTCATTTTATTTACATAACTAATTGTTACTCGGAAAAAAAACATTATTATTTTCAAATGTTTTTATACATATTGCCTATGTTAAATGTTTGTATGAGTGATCCGCAATTATTTTTTTTGTACCTTGGTGTATTCTTTTTTTATTTAATAGTAGATATGTATTTTCACAAAAAAATACTAGACGAGCCTGGGTCTAGACCACCTTGTTATAATGTACAGATTATCTATCTTTGTTTATCTAACTAACTAACTAACTAACGGTAGATGTAGTAAATTTATCAAATGTTGCAACTATTATTTTTTATCTTATCAAATAATATATCCGCCTAGGTACTATATCTTTCTGCCCAAAACTTATAGCCGGTTAGCAAAGCAACACTACTTTTCTATTTACCTCAACAAAATGAAACAGGTAGGAAATAGACGAAACTATCGACTATACCAGTGACTTTGAAATAAATGAATAACGTTTACAACTGTCTGATATTATTATTAATGACTTGTTTGTCCTCATTGTCAGGACTTAAGGACAAACAAGGCATTATTGTTGTTCTAAAGTCTAAACTAACCTTTTCAAAGGATATCAAGATGAACCTAAGAGAATATTTAATTATTTTACTGTTCCTTAGTGAAAGTGATCGCTTCTTTCTTTCTATGAAAGAGTGATCAATCGATAGGTTTATTTATAAGTACAATGAGTTAATCTAAATAGGTCTTCTTAATGTCGAGAGTCACTGCTACAAGTCTGACACAACCTACCTACGCTACGACTGGCCGATTCTTTGTTTTAAATTCAAAAATAGAACCAACTCATCTGTCATTCGATAGTACCTAGATGATAAGAGGTTAGAGTACGTGCAGTTAATGCAAAACATAGATAGGTAAGTAGGTATATGTACTTACTCCAAATTACTGTAGTTATAATTATCTGTGTATTTGTGTCTATCCGTTGAAAAAGGTCAGCGCCAGCGACAGTCATAGCGTGAATAATGATTTTCAATAACAATTTACAAATGGACTAAAATGATAGAGCAAGTTAATTCCAAATTCTTAATATTCAAAAGAATATACAAAAGTTAACAGGTAGGTATTATATTCGTGTCTTGCGATGTTTTCCTTCATCGTTCAGTTCAGACTATGAACTCAGTCAGAGCTCGTAAATATTTTATTCTTGACAAAAAGTCCTCTGAAAATCTGGTGGGTGGGATACACAACCTTTCGTATCAAAATCTGAGACTCTATTCCACTGAGCCAACGACGCTCAATATTTGACTAATAGTACCTACAAAATGTCATAAAAAACAATAAGTAAGTTGTAGGTACCTACAATTCATTAAAAGAAGATAAGTAGGTACTTCTAACTTTGTAGAAATTTAACCCAAATTCTGAGTGAACGATTATTATGCAATAGAATTGGAGATTAGATAACCACATTATAACATTACCATGTTAGAAACGATGAATAATCTGATAAACGATTCATTTTAAAAGAAGATACGTAACCACGTGTTAGGTAGAGTAAAAGGGTACGTATTAAAATGTAAGTATGTAACTCTACTCTAGAAGACGTTTGTCACTCCAATGTAGAGTTGCAAGGTACCAGAGTGTTACAAACAGTCGTATTGAGAGGTCAAATTAACTAGAGACAAAATACATTATTCTCACTGGTTATGTTAACTGTACAAATGTGATAAACCATTCATACTATATAGGTATTAATGTGTATTAACCGAACTGGTGGAAATAGGGGAAAAACTTTGATTAGTTAGGTACCTAAATACTTAATAAATTTTTTTTGACAAAATGAGACAATTAAAAATAATATGCCCAACAGGCTAGGCTATGCCCTGCTACTTAGAGCTATGCTCTAAGTCTAAACCATGAACCCACTTATTACTTATAGAGCCACTAATAGAGATCTCTACATTCTATTACCTGCAACTTTAATAATTACCAAGATGTTCATTATTTAGCCTTGACTCTCCTTAGCAATCTCTTATCGCTATCTGATAGCGCTTGTTTGGCAGAACTAGGTATTGCAGAAATGCAGACCGCATACCGGATTCGCAAAAAGAAGGAAAACTAGCTTTCTAAGTTAAACGTAAACTCGTTCTGATTTCTTCTTACCACCATAAAAAGCTAATCGCACGATAATTTTCACGATTTTATTGAAGTGAAGATCATAATCTAATAAGAGTGACTTTAAAAATCATAAAACCGACTTCTATGTTGCTAGGAAAGCAACTTACAGAACGCTAGAAGTGCATTTCTGTTCTTAATTTTGAAAATGCACGTCACCAATCTTCTTTTTCTACGACGCATCATAATCCGTTTTAATCCTATCCCTAAGGATTTTATTTTATCGGTGCCAGCCACAGTATGGTACGGTTTTTCGAATCCTATCCATTTAACATGATTAGTTAGATGCTTTTATTGTATAGGTTAGGTATGGTAACTTTGATTAACAACCGTGCATGTATAACTTTGCCAATCATCAAAGTTTTGCAATTATATTACGAGTATGTTGAACTGAATTTTGGTAGAGCACTCACAGAGTTTGAGTAATGAACCGAAACAACAAAGCTAGTTTGACTATCACTTAGCAGAAATACACGTAAATGTGTAGGTTAGCTACCATAGGTAAAGATATAATAAATAATGTAGAGCGCAAATATTTTTTCTAAGTAAAGTATTTTTCAGTCTTTTCATACAATATTTACATTCACTTTTTCTTCCCGTTTTCAGGAAAGGAATGTTATGATTACATTTTACCTATCCTTCGTGTTGTAGGATTGTGGTGCACGCTATAGCGTGATTTCTTGCAGTAAACTACAATAGGATAATATCTGTCGATAGAATTGGAAATACTTTACTACATACCTACTGTTTTTGAATCGGAATTATTCAAACGAATTTGAAGCCTGAGATGCCATCTCTAGTAACGGACTTTTTGGGCCGCCTAAAGGCCTTCGTCGTAGTTTAAGGACTGTCGTGCGAAACATGAACGAACTGGATAAAAGTCTTTATCAAGATGTCCTGTGTAGAATTATTTCTTCTCGTATCGGTTAAATTTATTGTGGTAGGTATATTCAAAAATGGTAAGGCCACATGTTCTTGATCGCTGTATTTGATCAGTTGCTTAAAGAGGTATTGCCTGCTAGTTTTTAGTTAGGAGTTATATTTTAGTACCTAGTTGTTTTGAATAGAGGTTGAGCTAAATTCTTTGAATTCTGTAACTTTATTCAGCCATTCAATTAACAGTGATCAACACTAATTTAGCTCTATCGAAACAGGTCAAATGTTCGTGCCTATGATCATTTTAGACACTCGTTGCTGTTTTTTTTTTTAATATTTTTCCTATTATCCATGTACTTTTTGATAATGGCTCAAGGTCTTTGATGGAGTTTTTAAACCGCCCGCCTGTGGTAAATAACGTGCCAAGCTAAGACAATAAAAACTTCAGAACTGTATCTAATATTGAATCACCCAAAACAGAAAAATATTAAATAACACAGGTACTTCAAATACTGAATTTCAAAGCACAGAATATCGAAGATAATAAATTGTAATGCATTAGATACGATGCCACCTACGCTCCTCCTGAGGCAATCGGCAGGCTCTTGCTAAACTAACTGACTCACCACCAGACATTTTACCGTAATTGGCTTTCGAGATTTGTATTAGCTGAGTATGATATCACTATTATTCCTTGATCCATATGGCTAAGGAAAACAAATCCACTCACCATCAGCACATACAATCTCGCAAGTAAGTTTGTAATTCGACCATAGTTTTGTAACAAAATAATTTAGGTAGGTATGTGGCGAAAACAAGTGGTAAAATTAAATTTTATAAAAGAACGACTTTAATTTCGTGAGATGAGAGCAATTTCCAATATCTTTAGGTGATACGAAAAACATTGAAATTCTTAATATAAACAGTAACGTAGGTACCTACCTACCGATAACTACAAAGTATTATTGTTTACTGTAATACCAGTATTAGTCTTGGCCGTGACATTGAAAGAGTTGAGCAAAGTAATAACTGACGGGCATTTTCATGCCGAGGAGGCACTTTGCCAAATTAAAGACAATGCTCCGATGTTCGGGAAACAAAATTTTCAGGAAAAAAATTAAAATTAAATAAAGATTTGTACAGAACAGCCTAGTAAGAACGACAATATT
Organism: Xanthorhoe spadicearia; assembly: GCA_947086425.1. Taxonomy (NCBI): domain Eukaryota; kingdom Metazoa; phylum Arthropoda; class Insecta; order Lepidoptera; family Geometridae; genus Xanthorhoe; species Xanthorhoe spadicearia. The sequence goes on from OX352212.1 coordinate 4,168,226, forward strand.
ATCGTCCTTGGTACAATGTATAATTTAGTTAAGGAAGTAACCTACTTAAAGTAAATCAAATTGGTAGATATACCTACATATACAGTAATAAAATTCGCTATCGTAGGTAAGCAGATTTTAATCCCATGTAGGTATGTATGATTTAAGTATATAAGTATACTTATATTTTCCTAAAATTCTCTATTAGGTATGCCTTTTAAACCTTTTTTTTCTCTGGTTCCAACACAAACGAAGCAGAAATCAAGTTACAGCCAAATTTTACAGTGTCAATGCAAACATTTTGCTTTACCTTAGACCTGATAATATTATAAGGTGTCTTGTTATTACATACATAGAGCAAAGTTCATGGCTCTTTACGATTTATAAACAACAAATTGAACGAATACCTTTTCAAATAACATTTACAACAAACAAAGACGGAGTAGGTATAATTAGCATTCAGAATTATGCTTTATCTAACTGAATTAATGATGAAGAGGACGTGGTCGATGACCTTATACGAGTATACAAATTCAAGTAGGTAACTAAGTATACAAAAGGAAAGGTAGGTTTTATGAACTGAACATGTTCAGAAACTAAATGATGTCTTTTTGCTAAAATATATTTCCACATTTTCGCTTTTTAAATCAAAAGATTGTTGTGACAAAAGTTGAACGAAAAGTTAAGTAACACGTCGTAACGTAACACAATATTTTAACCTCTATAGAAGCAAGTGTTATCAGATAAGGTAGGTTTAGTCAAAACAAACTCCTAGGTGTGGAACTCTGAACATTTATGTCAAGCGTTAGGTATTGTAAAAAAAAAACATTTATCTGAATCTAGCCTTGGAGGTAAGGTGCAGTGTGCCTCAGTAAAACAGTGTCAGAGTCAAAACGTTACAAGATCTGAGTAAAATCGTTCATCACACGAAACAAAGTTAGACTTGTTTATCATGATGCAAATTTTATTTTAAACTCACTGATTCAAGGAACAAACGTGACTCTACATATGAATACGTAGAATTACATAGATCATTATGGTATTGATTCTATCACCGTCGGAACGTGAAATTGTGATTAGGTATAAAATATGGCATAACAAATTAAGTACAATACCTACCTAGGTATCTAATAAAAGTTATGCAAGCCTTTTTCACCTGACTCATCTACCTACACGACGGAAAAATGTTCTGCATTCATCACTACCTTGACACATAGTCAATTCAATGTGACTAGACTACAATAGAGATCTATTAGCTGATGGTCAACATGGCCAATAAGCGACGACCTGTAAATTACATACCCTCCTACAGCTACCATTTACGATTTTTACGAACGATAAAACCTAATAATATAGTTCAATTCCACATAATATGTAAAATATTTTTAATGAGATTCTTATGTTGGATACTAATATAAAATAACTGATGATCTGAGATAAATCTAATTCTACAAGGTAGGTAAATGAAGTCATTTACTTTTTGTGCAAGAGATAAGTCATCCTTATCTTGTCAAAAGATGTTTACAAATTACAAACCAAAAGCTTAAGTAGGTAGGTCTTTTAAGTACTCACCCACAGGTGCAGATTTCGCAGATGCATTGCTCCTTGTGCACTGGCTTCTCTGGTTTCTTCGGGCCACCGTGCCGTGGCTTAGTCTCCTCGACGTAGACCGTCTCTTCAATAATGGTCTTGTCGTCGCGCACCGTTTTCCTATCATCAATGATTTTCTCGTCGTAAACGGTGCTGACAACAGTGTGGTCCTCCCTGGTGTCGGTGATAGCTCGGTCTACAACGTCGTACTCTCGAATAACGTCTTCCGTCGTTTGGACATCGCGCTATGGAGGAAAGGGTACAATTTAGTGATAAATGTTTTATTAAGAATAGGTACTTACAGTAGCTTTAAAAAAATCTCTTACCAAGTTTCTGAAGTCAATCTTGCTCTTGTCGACGAAAACGTCGGTTTTAATTTTGTCATCTTCCTTAGCATCTTCGTAGGTCGTTATTTTTCTTGTTATACCATTTTCAGTGATGTAGCGTGTAACCTCTACTTGGCTTCTGTTCTTTTCGATTTCAAAAGCTTTACGAGTAGTGTCTCCACTGGAAGAAGTCAGTACAGTAGTTTCTTCAGTATCAATTCCTTCGTACAAATCCTTTACATCTTCGTTTATTTTTGTTCCGAAGGATACTTTCTCGATACGCTTGAAAGGATACTTTTTCACCGTTTCTATGATTTCTTTTAAGACACGATCGTCAATGTTTCTCTTGATTACAATATTATTGTTACTCACTTTTACGTCCTTTCTAGTTTGCGTGGACTCTATGATTTTACGCAAGTCACTGATTGACGTAAAGTCTTTGATGTCTCTCGAAGACAGTATGATGTTCTCTTCAGTGTCTTGTCGTTTAAGATGATGTCTGGGCTGTTCAGGCCTTCCATAAGGTGTCACCTTGTTTGGTTTCTTAGGTCTATCATCATCCGTTTCATAAACAAACTTCCCATTCCATGTTCCAGTACTTCTTTCATAAGTAGTCAAAGTATCTTTAGTATGCGAATCAGTTGTTTGTTTGCTTAGATTTTGTTTTTCTGTAGACAAAAACTCAGTAGTTTTAGTTGTATCCTTTACATCTGTAGTGTGAGATTGAGTATCGGTTGACGATGATTTGTGAACAGTAGAATGAACAGTACTATCAGTTGAAATATTTGTGTCTTGAATGTTTCGGTTGTGAACGTCATCAGTATCCGTAACATGTTCTGTAATCGCCTTCTTCTTAGTGTAATCACCAAGATAAGTGTTACTAGTAGAAGCTATTCTCTTTCCATCTTTATACAAAACAGATTCTTCAGAAAGCTGACTAGAACTGGTGGGGACCCCAGCTTTTCCAGTGTCGTAATGAGATTCTTTGTCTAAAACATGTCTGGTGTACTCGTGCTGGGGTTTAACTCCTGTACCACTTATATTGTGACTCTTCTCGTGGGTCGAATGATCTTTACTGTCTCCCCACTCTCGGTGAGTGCTATCAATAACTACCTCTTTACCATCAACGATTTCAACGCGATAAGAGGACGTAGATGCTTGTTGAGCACTGCTGGTGTTGCTTTTCATTATTTTTGTTGAAAAGTTTATATTGTCTGTATCTTGAACTTGCAGAATGTCACCGACCTTCCGAAGTTCATTTTGAATAGTGGAGTCGTAGCCATAGAAGTTGGATGAATCAGTTTTGTTAACATTGTTTCTTCTATCATTTACAACTTGCCTGTTCGTGTTGACGTTTTCAATGGATTCAGTCTGAGAAACGTCACGTCTCTGATCGGTAGATGTTGTCAGATGTGTGCTTGTAATATTTTCAGTAGTGCTTCTGTTGGTCTGATTGATGTTTTGGATATCAGATGTAGTTGTTGAGCGTCTGTTATCATCAGTTATAATATTATTACGCCTTTGATCAGTAAGCCCCTGTTGGTTATCTCTAATATTTCCAGTACTATCCCTGATAGTCTGATCAATGTTGTAATTATCAGATGTAATATGAGATTGTCTTTGATCATGAGTTAATTGATCTTGAATGTATTGTTGATGTTTGACATTATCTTTTTCCGTTATCATGCTAGCATGATTTGTAACCTCTGTACCATCTTTGATTAACTTAGAATCTTGAGTGAGTGTCATTCCACTAGTAGGTTGTTTACCATCCTTTCCTGTATCATAGTTTGATTGCATATCTCTATTTTGAATGCTTTGTTCAGATTGGGGTTTGATATCTGTGCCGCTAACGCTAGCATAAGCTTCTTTTGTAGAATGCTCTTGAGCATCTCCCCATTCCCTTTTTGATTGATCAATAATCCGTTCTTTACCATCTACAATCTCAACAACATAGGAAGACGATGAAGACTTGCTTATGTTGCTAGTTTTGCTTTCACTCGTTTGGGAAGTGCTGCTGTATGACTTCACATTCTTATTGTTTTGTTTACTTTGTTTATTTTTTGTGTTTTGTGTGTTGTCCAAAGGACCTGCATCAACTTGATAGAAATTAGCTGCATTGGATTTCACGCGCCTAGGAGGGTCTGGAGTGCGGAAAGTCACATTCTCGCGTTGACTAACATTTTTCTGATCGTTAGAATGAGATGTGCTTGCTGTCTGTGTTTGAGAGACTAAATTCTGTCTCTCAGACTGCAGGAAGTCGTTCGATACATTAGCATTACGGGATTTTGTGGTATAATTGGTGTTAGAACCGGATACATTACCAGAGTTGTCAATAAAACCTGTGTTCAAGGTCTGGTTTCGAGTTTGCGAATCGGTGGTTCTGTCAAACGATTGGCTGTGGCTATTGCCGGTCTGCTGGACGGAGCTTGTCGAACTCTGGAATGTTTCGCTATTGGAACTCTGCTGGTGCGAGGTGGATGATTCTTGCAACATGGAGTCGGAGACGAACTCTCCGGTCGTAGACTGTGCCATGTCACTTACATTGTGTGCGTGAGATCTTATTTGCGAGAGATCGGACATAGACGGTGCTTCCGTGATGATGTAGTGCGGGTGACTGTTGTAATGCTCGGATATAGTGGAGCCACTTATCGATCCGTGCTCGGTCACGTCGGTTATCATGAGCGGGTCATCTTCCTCGACCTTTACCTCGATGTAGCGGACCTTCTTACCCGAGGATACCTTCTGCAGCGTGCTGCTGCTGCTCTGCACAGAAGTCGACGTACTGGACTTCTGAACACTGGTCGAAGCGTTCGATGACGTCACTTCAGATGTTTTTGATTGTTTAGTCTTTTTATTTTTTATTGTCATTTTGGTCCCACTGATTTAACTAACTTTAAATAGGAGATTCGAGTTCTTAATTAACACGATTAAATATTCTTAAATTAAATCACAATTAAATAGAGTCAAACATTTGCCATGTAACTAAATATTAAATGTAAATAAATGGTCGCGAGTCGTTCGGTCGTGTGTCGCGTGAGCGCGCGCGCTTTGTGCGACTGGCTCGCGGATTCTGAGCTGCGCGCGCGCCGGTGCCCCTCGCACCTAGCCGACGACGCAACTCTGTCACTTTACACAGACTCACTTACTAAATTGAGTGTTCTCACCTAGATCTTAAAGTCCAGTTCAGATGCATAAACCGTCGTTCTCGGCCGGTATCGCCCACCAACCTTCAAGACACGTAAGCGCTTACATCTCGCGGTTGGACTCAGACCAAAAATGGTTTAAAGTTACCTTACTTATTTGCAAATATTTAGTCATCGACGCCTCTGGTGACGTTGTTTTTCTCGGATATTCTTGGTAGGTAGGTAGGTACCTATAAAAATCTAATCTCTTCGGTATCTAATTAGGTAGGTAGATACCTACCTACCTTACCATCAACACCTGATGTGGTTACTGATAATAGGTAGTAGGTTGGTACCTAATTAGGTAGGTAGGTACCTATTTAATTTTAATATTAATAAGTAAGTTCCGAGGGCTGGCTCTTATTTGGCCCAAAGGCATTGCTATTCAGCGTGGCAATGCGGCCAGTGTCTTGGGCACGCTTCCGTCTGGCAGTGGTTTGGATCAGTTGAGCTACCTATAGACCGTTTGCAACGGTCCTTAGGTGGCTCAACTGGTTCTTTTTTGTACAGATAAGTAAATATGTAAGTAAGTATTACTTAGTTTAGTTTCTGTAAATAAATGATTAAGTAAGTTCCTACCTAAATTAATATATATGTATCTTAGGTCCTACCTACCTACCTACTAAAATTGTAAACGCGACAGTTTGGATGTTTGTTATTCTTTCACTCAAAAACTTTTAAACCGTTGCGATAAAAACGGGTCTATACCTTATTTGATTTCTCGACGACTATACCCAAGTGGTACAATAACTACTTACAGGGATAAAATTTACATAATGTTTTGGCGAATGCAACTTCCAGATTGGTTGAACCAGTCTCGCCTTACAGAAGCGTAGGCCGATTGCCTGTGTCATGTCAATGCAGTCAATGTGACCTGGATTTGTAAATGCAGTAACCACGGTGAAATCAACAAATACTTTTAAAGGTTCAGTAACTGAACCTTTGAAAACTTACTTGTATCTATTGTAACCTGCCCCCTTATTCTCTAAATAACCATGTCTTAACGCGGCACGTCTCGGCGTTCTTATTTTGAAAATTCTATGGATTTCAGAAAACAAAAGCTAGATAACGTGCAATCTCTTACCGCGTCATTATTACCTGGTTATTTCGAGATTAAGGCGGCTGAAATTGTAACTGACTAACTGCTGCATAGCATATAGAATAGATAGAAGGCACTGCAGCTCTGTAAATCTGTTTTCATCTCGTTTTAGCGAAAAATTAAAAAACGGCTGAGAATAAATTGTCATTTTAAAATTGTCTAATAGGTACTATGAACGAAGTAAAGTTGTTTGTGCTAATACTATTTTAAGAAGCATTGATTGATAGATAGGTAGAAAGGGAATTTCATTAGTAGGTAGCTTTACCTATTTAAATGAGAACCGTCATCGCCTTCTTAGGTAGGTAGGTGAGTGTGGTTAGAGTAAAAATATATTCTTTCAATATAAAAAAATGACTACAAAGGTAGGTATTGAATTTATTCATTCTCTCTCATGCACCCTTGAAAGTGTTTTTTATGATTGAACGAGTTTATTTTAAAAAGTACTACTTACAAGTTTTTCGCTATTATAGGTAGGTAAGTAGGTATCTACCTTTCTATATAAGACCTGAGTGATCTATAAAAAAATTCAATTCCGAAAACTAAAGTGTAGTGTGCAGTTGATCCTACAACTATCTAATAGCCTGATAACACCACAACGTCTTGCACTGTTTTTTCCAGAGATGTTGTAGGTATAGGTTCCTATTTTTTTAAAGAAGCACTACCTAATAACCTACTGCTGGTCGTACTAAGAGTTTTTAAACCAAATGTGTTATTTAGATACCTAGGTAAGGTTTGAAATAAGCAACGTTTATGCCATCGTAGACTATACGACACAGACAAGCTCTATCTAGACTCCGAAGATTTAGTAACACTGGTAGGTAATGTGGATACTTGCAACAGTCATCGAAAGCGTAGGTAGAAGTAACCAAAAACTGAAACGAATAATTACTGAATAGTGTATTTTCATCGAAAAATGATTGCCGAATTGACGGCCATTGTCGGTCGTGGGTTGTGCAAGGCTTGACTATAGAGGGAGGTGGTGGGCGAGCCACCACCATTGAATCACGCGCCCACGCGTCTGCAGCCACAGCCACCCAGATAAACTCATTCATCAGATAGGTACCTATTGTAACGTTACTTCTTCATAATTATTAGAACATACCGTTAGGATTTGATAGGTAGTTAAGTAGCTAGATTTTTTTAAAATTGTTTTCGTTGTCGTGTGTCTCTGATTTCTGTAGATATGTCGTTATTATTGTCTTCATTATTAAGTCTACATGAGCAAGTGGCAGGCCTAAAGCGTGCCTTGGAAAGAAATCGTGAACCCTCAACAGTTTGTTAATTATTTTCTGTTGGTCACGTAAATTACTAGCACCGCACCGCACTTCCTCTTTTGAAACATGGCTACACCATACATATACCATCTGTTATTGGCATTTCCATCTCATTTTTACCAACTTAGTTTAAAAAAATACCACTGAACTTACTTAAGTGCCTACCTTTCTGTGAAACTGACTCTATCTACGGTCTACCTTCAATGAAATACCTACCTGCCTACATAGATACATACAGGTCGATGAAGGTAATAAGGACAGGCAAATACACGCATTCATTGATTCAGAAAAACCGCAGTCGTCCGTGACCGTAAAACGATTCATTGAAAAAACTCTTAAAGTTGGCATATCAGGATAATGTAGGGCAAAATATAGGTATCTATATAAGTACCCACACTACATTGCTTCGTAAATAATTACGAGTTCTCGTGTGTTGTATTCTCAATTAAAATGAGGTCTACCGTCCTATCTTTAGATCACCCTTGCATTTTGCGACATGGGAACTGAACTCGCTACTTCTGCGTTTAGATATCTGGTTGATCACCGGACAAAAACACCTGCTCTACTCGAATCTAATAAGTACTCCGGCAATTATGCTAGTGAGGCCTCGACTTTCGATCACTAAGCACAAGGCAGAAAGATTGTGTTCCACTTGAAGAACTGGCTTAGGTATGTTTTTTCTTAAACTTTCGCGATCACAATTCATATTTTAGAACTATTTATACACAGGTTTTTATCGCGTTAATTACCTTATTTATATCCCGACGTTTCGACTATGTTACAATAGTCGTGGTCGCGGGCAGACTGGCTGGAGTATGCATCTGAGTTTCGTTGTGAAGCGACGGATAGTCATGCAGAACTACCCGCGCTATCTTCAGAAAATGGATCGGCTGCATTTACAACCCAACACACGACACTAACAGTATCTTTACACCGAAAGTTCATATTACGATACGACGAGCACTGCATCTACCTAGATGACGGGAGCCTAAATCCATCCTCACGATAGAAATTCGGATATTTTTTGATTCCATGATGACGGGAGCCTAAATCCATCCTCACGATAGAAATTCGGATATTTTTTGATTTCGATTGCTTCACGAATTATTCGCTTTATTTAATTACTGTTAATTTAATTTAATTTAATTACTTTAATTACTTTAATTTAATTTTAATTACTGGCGTTCGTTTGAAAGAATCTTAGGATCATGATGACCACGACTATTGTAACATAGTCGAAACGTCGGGAAATAAATAAGGTAATTAACGCGATAAAAACCTGTGTATAAAAAGTTCTAAAATATGGCTTATGTATTACCACCAACAATTTTTTTTCTTAATTTTGGTTTCGCACTGCTCCATCAAACAAGTAGGTAGGTACCTACCTAGGTAAGTAAGTACATACTTATTAGATACTTACCTACATCATGATATCCCACCCATTCTCTAGGTCTACAAGTAGGTTCCTACTTAGGTACTACCACAGATTACCTAGTACTACCTAAGTAAGTATACTTAGATGGAAGCATTTGCTTTTTTTTATTTTATTTTACGAACACTCACCATTAGACACTTGGGGACTTACCCACGCTAAAACACAAACTTTAAAAAATAAAATAAAAAGAAAACATGATGACTTACGAAATTCCCGCCAAAAAGCCCTATTCCTAAATCACCAATTCACCATAGACACAGATTTTATAAAATCTGTGCCATAGATCAACTCAACACAATACACGGCAAGTAAAATGCGTGTAGTGCCATCTATTGGATTTAATATGAACCTCTTCGAATGTTGCTAAAAAAATCCGCACCAAAGCGCCACTCAACCAAATTAACAGAGACATCTAGACATCATCTAGCAAAACATTTACTATAATGTTCGACAGTCTATGCTAGATGGTGCTATAAGTCATAAATTCATGCCAGGGGTATGACAGCTTAGTACCACAAACGCCGTTTTGGCGCTGTAAGCACGAGAAATACATGAAAGCAAGATGGCGCATCTTCCTTCAAATTGCTTGACGTGACGTTCGTTTCGTTCATCAATCATTGTGTCAAGTAACTATCGAGTGTGCCGGCCGGTGTTTTGTGTTTTCCTGAACCAAAATAACCCGATTCTCCTCATTATTTGATAAAATACGCTATTATTGTGCTGCTCTATATCGTTTGTGCAATCTATACCATGGGACTGACGAAGTGTTGTGTTCGTGGTTGGTTGCGAATGTTGCGATGCAACAAGTGACACGCACCGCGTTTTTTATTTACCAAAAACCGACTGGCATAAGAGTTTGTGGATGTCTTTTGTAGTTCCTACAAATTCTCTTCTCATCGGCCTGTCGAAAGACCAGCAAACCAGGTACACAATCATTACCTTTAATATTATAACCTACTTACATTGTCTGCAGGTTAATCCTACTATCCTATCCTATCCTTCCCACTATCCTGCTATTATTATAAATGTGAAAGATTATGAATGTGAAAATAACAAACATACATACTTTATGTATGTTTGTTATTTCACGGAAGAACGGCTGGACCGAATAAAGTTGAAAGTGTTTTTGTTTGTGTTTACATGTTACTAGTTTACTAAATTTCCTTAATTTAATTTCAGATGGCACCATCAACACCGCTGGCTAGGATTTAAGCCATTTTTGACCCACCTCATTTATTGAAAGGGAAACAACTTTGTTACAAAAAATATAATTTGGAAAAAAAGGACTGCAACATGGAAGGATATCCAGTTGATCTACGATCTAGATAGCCAACTTGGACACACCAGAGCTCTACCAAAATTAACAGCACACCATGTGAAACCAGAGAAAGTGAAGAAGATGAAAGTAAGTGTTGCGGTACAAGTCTTCGGTTTTCGAACTGCTGCAATGTTGAAACATACCAATGCACTAAGTAAGTTAATTTCCAGTTCCTAAATGTTTAGATAAGAATAAAGCTATTTAGTTACTTTGGGATATATTTAGGTACCTACTAGCTGTTCCCCACGATTTAACCCATTTATATCCAGTTCCGTGTTACCATGTAGAGTACCCTGATACTTAATTACACATATTTATTTGATAAATTGAAAATAATCGTTTTTTTGTTCCTTTTCAGACAAATTTCACACTGTACCTATGGAGTCTATGCAAACAACAGCAAAAGTAGTTGAATTCGTCGACAAACTATGTGACAGCGTAAATTGTTACCCAGGGGTGGTGCAACAAGAGGAAAATTGAGAAATATAAAAATCAATAATAAATAGTGATTTCGGAGTACATATTTGTTGTTTTATTTGACAAAAAACCTACTCAACCTACATAAGTAGTACCTAATACACCCAGCTCAATATTTGTCGATAAAAGGACATCACTAATAGTCGATAAAATATGGAATTACATCGACTGTTGTAAGCACTATGATAAACTGACTGAGCACGGATTTGGTTTGGCTCGTGGCGTGGACTGACTGAAACTACAGTAGCGCCACAACGGCAATTTTAGTAACAGAGCGAAAAGTAGCTGTCGCATCTATTACAGATATATAGATTATCTATGATTCATGCAAATGCGATCAATGGAGGCATGCGTCACGTCACACCACACTGCGCAATCAAGCACGGAAATAAAATAACAGCTGTTCCACAATATTCGCTCGGGCAACTCAGGCAAGCAGCAGCTGTACCACGCACTAAAAATCTGTGACCACGCAGCCGTTTTCCTTGGTGGAATCACGATTGTTTGGACTTGGTTTGGTTTGCTTTGCTTGCTTTCTCATTGTTGTTCAACTCGTCGTGTGGTTTAGACAAGTTATTTTCCATTTTTCAACGTTTATTACCGTGCAAGAAGTTGCAGTATTGGCGTTCGAAGTGTGTGAATCATAAATCAGTTGACTATTCATTGGTGGAGATGTTTACCGAAAAACGTTCATTGTTATTGTGATTTCGGATTGAAATGTCTCGTGAATACGTGGATCCTGAGGAGATTTCCGCAGTGTTATGTCAATAGAATCTCATTTAGATAGTGATTTTAGAAAATTTGTTGACAATGTCTTACACAAGCACAACTCCGAGTAGCTCTGCTTTGAGGGCACTGGCCCTGGAGTACAAGAGCTTGCAGGAGGAGCCCGTCGAAGGGTTTAGGGTGAAGTTGTTAGGACAGGACAATTTGTTTGAATGGGAAGTGGCAATTTTTGGACCCCCTGACACTTTATATCAGGGTGGATACTTCAAGGTAAGCAACACGTTTTATTTTGATCTGCATGGTTATATCAGTCATTGTTTCAGAACAAAATTGTATGCTATGCATCCTACCTTCATTACTAAAACTTAGATAAACAAATGTTGTGGTTTACCTACAAAGACAAAAAATGTTCATTTAGGTAGGTACTACATTTTGATTTCAAAATTACCACAAGATGTTAAAATGTTTTCACATCTCCAAGCTCATTTGAATTACATAAAAGTTGGCACTGGCCATGATTTCTTTTGTACAACAGCACATTCTAGATTTAAGTCCAATCAATGTAAATTTTTCATATCAACACATCCCCGTATAAAAAATTGCTTGCTTACCTGTATTCAATAAGTTATGATGAGGGAGGACACTATGATTTTCTTAGTAATTTCATCACTTTATCTGGGTAGGTAGGTGCTTACTTAATTTGTAGGAATGGTATTCACATGATTGCTTCAGTTGGTTTTGTACTACTAAACTAACCTACCCTCCGTTTTATTTAATTACAACAATGAGTAGTGGTAGTATGGAATACCTATAACAGTTCCATTAGTTACGCTGTGGTAATACACAACTTTGATATATAAGTACCTATCTAACCACTTTATCAACACCAAACATGCGGTCTTTACAGAATAGAATAATAGTGATGCAAATCTTTCACAGGGAGAATCAATAAAACCAAAATTGAATTGAAGTAAAGATTCAAACCATTTGTTAATAACTCACTTGATGAGATTTTTATTACTTAACTGCTCTTTTTAAGATACCATAGGTAGGCACAATGCATTGTTTCTTGATTTGTTACCGATCGGAAATATTGTTCCTGCATTTGTTAGCATTTCTTAAAGAAAACTACCTATTTGAATAAATGTCAATAATAGAATAGGCACTTTTTATCCAGGTAGGTTTAGATCTAGGTAGGGATAGGATAATATTAAGGATTCAGTTTTCCGAGGTACTTTGATAATTTTACCTATTTGTCTAAAAATTACTTTATTTTTTACTTTTTGATTCTACTTTCCTTGGATGTATTAGTTGATAAGTTTAGTTTACCTATACCTATCTATTTTCAATTATTGTATTGGCATTGATGCTTGATAAGGGCAGAGTTTCAATTTAATTCAATATTTTCATGTGGGTCCGAAACTCTGAATCATACATACAAAGGTGAAAGTAATAAAAGTTTGTCAAAGTGATGTTTGTAAACATTAGGAATTATTACCTACATCAACACTGTTGATGGTAATTGGCAGCCATTTGAGCTGTGAAAAAGTTAGTTAATTATGAAATAGCACCATTTATTAAAGCTACCAATAATTCATAGAATTAGCCTTGATCAACAGAAATCACTTGTAATTACAAAACTTAATTTTTATGGTACCTAATTACAATATTTATTGCTTAGTAAAAATTATTCGCTCAAATTATTTAATTAGGAACCTAGGTACTTGCTGCAGATTGCAAATATATCTAGATTTGTTATCTTTTGTTACAGGCACATATGAAATTCCCTCCAGACTACCCGTATTCACCACCAACAGTCAGATTTCTAACAAAAGTGTGGCATCCAAATGTATATGAGGTGAGTCTAATTGTTCTTTATCTCTTAAATAGTCTCAGAAGACTCATAATCAAATTGTGGGAACTAGCAATTAGCCTTTGCGTTTTATGTACAAATATCTGCAGAACATACAAACATTTGTCCCGGAAAAGCGCCCAATGCGCCACACATGTCGACCTGCTTAGTTAAGATTTTTCATACTCCATTCATCTTAAAGAAAACGCACCGCTATCCTCCATCTTATCCTATCTATACTAGTCTATACTAATATTATAAAGCGGGAAATTTTGTTTGTTTGACGGAGGTATCTTCGAAACTACTTAGCCGATTTAAAAAAATCTTTCACTGATGTGTAGAATGGACTGTCGGGCTATATTTTATCCCGGTCGTTTCATTAGTGCACCCGTGCAAAGCCGGGACGTCCTTTAATGTATGATAGGAAAAGTTTCGAAAAGTTTGATGGTCCATGTTATTTCGTATTTTATGGCTAGGCAACTTATTATAGGTATCAGCGTACTAACTCTCGCAGGGATTCCCGAAGGAGCTGTAACCTTTTTCACTCCCCAACAGGGAAAGTATTTTCTGAATCCAATCTGCAAGTTTTAGAGATTACATATTACTAGCTGCTTGTCCCGACTTCGCACGGTTATTCATTTATCAGCTTAATGTTACCCAATGACCAAACAATGAAATAAATTATCAAATAATGTTTTTATTTGGACATAGAAATTGTATTCGAATAAAAATTGAGCAGCTAGCATACAAATACCAAAAAAGACACCATTCCTATTCTTCGACTACTCTATTCTAATTGTTACCGTCACGCACAAGTTGCCCCATCATTCGTCTTGAATTTTTTATAAAATCAATGACATAACAATCCAAATTTTGACTTGAATTTGTATTAGAGCATCACATACGTGTAGGGGACAATTTTGGTCGATAAACCAACATTATCGGAGCTCACTGATACAAACGATTAGGTAGGGTCAAATAAGTTTGAGAGGGGCTTATTTTGAGACAATCAAATACTGAAACACTACTTAAAAATTTGGAAGCGCATTACAACTTAGGTCGGTCTTATCTGTCAGATTTGTACAGAAAAACGTCAAATACTGTCTTAAGCACAAATAACATTAAGTAGGTTTCAGGATTCGATTTTTTATTAATCTGAAATACTTGAGATTACGGTTCACGCTTGTGTTTACCCTCTGAATACCTAAGGCACACTCATAATCACACACATCGCTCTTTCTGCTAGTTAAAATCAACCTAACGATAGACCACGGAAATCTACCAAAACTGCTTAGTGCCGCTCTCATAACAAAATTCGTTTCCATTTAAAGCTCTGACGATGAATAACAGATTCGCACCCGGATAGCGACAACAATAGTTTATCGGTCGAGTGCAGGAAAAACTCGGGACAATAGGAATTGTTGCAAGCTTAATCCTCACAGCTTATTCTCTTCTTTTGCATTGTTAATTATATCTTCAACTTATGTACTGAAGCCCCACTTTTGCCTGAAGAACACGGTATCAGATAAATTTCTCATATACCTTCGAATCGAATGTCGGTACTAATCTACTATTCCAACACGGATCTACTATTTTTATGGATATTGAGGATGAATTTACAAAATTACAGAATTGTATAATTAGCTAGATAAATATAACAAATCCAGGTTTACACTATGGTTATACTGCGGTTCTAATTTTCCTGCTACGAACTCCTTGATTTACGTTTTCCCTGTGATTTTCCTTCAGTGTCCTACGAACCATATAAATTCACTATTCCACAGCAAAGACATGTAAACAGAAGGTGCTATCTTCATGCAAACGTTCTCCTTAATCACCTTATCAAGATTTCTTGTTATCCGTCCTCTACAACTGGGACGTTTCTAGTTCTCGTTAATTGGTCTCGAACTCTCGAGTTTCGAATCTTGTTTGAAAGTCCTTCTTGGAAGACTTGCCTTAGGTTTCCCGTTTGTTAGGTACGGACTAAGTTGCAAGTGTTGCGACACTACAGCAACACAATAGCTCGGATCTGACCCTTTACATTAGAGAGACGTTTCTTGTATCGGTCGACCCACATACAATTCAGAATCTAAGCTTTTTCAGTTTCTTATTTTCCTTCTTAGTATGTATTTGCCATTTCTTCAACAATCTTAGTAATAAAAAGGCGCAGCTGAGTATCCTAGTGTTAATTTATCGTAAAAGCTCACAGATCCTTTTCCACAAATGAATGCTTTATATTAAATATGAAATATAGATTTTTAGGTAGAAAATTTTATGTAAGTATGCCAACTTTAAATACTTACGAAGTACAAAAAAACTAAGCAGACAAGAAATTACCATCTGCGTATGAGACGCATGTATTATTCAGCAAGCTTATCAATTCTTTAAATTCTTTCCCGTTTGTTATTAAATTATATCAGTAAGTTGTACCAATTTGAAATCTCAAAAGTCTTCAAAGTTAACTTCACGCTGGATCTGCGTAACCGTTAGCTTTAGAAGATCTCACTATGACTAGCAACATAGAGCATCGCTGCAACGGGGTCATCAGACTTGAGTCTGATTCACACTGTGACGAACGAACGCGACAGTCATGTCCCTACCGAAAATTCGTAGAAGCTCTCATGGTGCTCAATGCGAACAATGCTGAGTAATGATCAGAAATAGTATGGTCCAAAAACCAGTAGTTTGTAAGGACACATGCAAGTTTGCAAGGAAGGGTATAAAACAGAATGTGACAATAAAAAACTGCAAAAAATCTAAAAGAACCCATCAAACAGGATGTCTACAGGTTGAACGACCTACAACATGAAGCCACAGCTATGGTACCGACAACATAATTTAAACGCATTATGATTCATTCTGTAGTCATTGAACCAAATTGCGGAAAGCACTAGACAATACGCGCAAATGTAAATTCATGCGCACTTCATTTCGCTTCACCATATCTAAGTTTATTCTAATTTATCGTAATCATGACGTCCCTTCCAACCACGGCACGAACGAGGCTACTGATGATAATCAACCCTGCTGAGATTTAATTTAATAGCAACGCTGTTTGGGGACAAGTTAACTCGTTGGGTGCCCCGGACGCACTCCCTCTAGTATCAGCAGCGCGGCCGCGGTCCTCTCCTACGGAGACGACCGCTGGGAGCTGGGCCTTCAATGTGTTAAAGGACGTTTGTTTTGATTTCCTTTATGAAAATGGCTTATTTTTGCAAGAATGTCTTTGGCACTCCCCCGGCCTTGGGGTAATTAACCTATTCTCGACCTGCGCCTCGTTGGCTGCTTTGAACTTGTGCTACATTCACGCGCGATTCTTTAAATAAAATCTCAGAAACGATTTCATCCCAACGGATCGTCGATCGTGCCAACTGCCAACATTTCGTTTAAGTATTCTATTCTCGATACGCAGTTCTATCAAAGTCCAAATGAAAAAAAAACTGAAAAATTTCAATAACGAATGCATAGAACACAGATGCTTGTTTGGTCAGTTTAGATCAAAATTTGCCCTTAAAATATATTATGACTTTATTTTTTAAAATGTTTTCAAATATACTTCAAAATATACTTTTGCTTGGAATTTCTTATTACAAAAGATGTAAAGGGTATTTCCGCAATATATCACACCCACCGCGTCACCAAGTGCCAAGGTCTTGTATATAAGCAGCAAGCTAACTAATCGTTCCGTAATCTCCTCAGTCCTCCCTCACACAATAAATAGCACTCGGAAACTAAGCTGATTTCTCTTATTATATGAGTGCAAATAGATAACAAGTCAATATGAATGAGGTCTGCTTTAGTTTAGTGCGCAGGTTTGACGTCAATGATGACATTTTACAGTCAAAATAGCTACTGAATGTGCAAAATATTCTCAGTTTTTTTATCTGAAAAACATTATTGTAAATAGCTATATTTGTATTTCTACTGACTAATGCTGCATATCAGATCTTCTTACAATTGACTGCCCATAGCTTTTCTATATAATCTGTTAATTTCCGATGAATGCTAATATCTTAGGAATGCGAAATCTAATTAATTTCCGCCGCAGACTATTGTTCTTGACCGTGCACCTTGACATCTTTATAACATCATCGGCCATCTCCGTATATCGTTCTATCGCCAGTTGCGTTGTAAATAAATCGATGTGTGAGTATGTAGTGTTTCCCGATTTAGAGGTCAGACGCGCACGCATTTTCTTTGTGAGGAAGCACTGACGGTATTTTTAGCTGGGGGCGACGCTCTTCGCATGGACAAGCTCGTCTTGCTCCATCATCGTGACATCAATAATCAAAAACAATATTCGCATCACCCACGTTTATATTCATAGCATGCTTTAAATTTGGTTCTACATTTGCGATGCTCATATTAACCATTGTGTGGTTCGCAGTATTTGCTAGCTTAATATTGATTTTATTCCAATATCAGAGATTTGTATTCAAGTATTTATTACCTGTTACTGCGACAATGCAAGTATTACTTGTTTACCACGATGTTTAACGTTGTAGAAGGAAAGTAGACTTTGGAGTTTAACACTATAAAGTAATTCAGCAATTAGTAATTTTTGAGCACGCTTGATGAAATCAACACAAAAACATTATCCTTTGCATTATTATGTTTGTTTACCGAAGCTGTTTGCGAACGGGTTCATCGACCACAGCCAAATAAAGTTCCCAATTCAAGCATGCCCATTCGTGTGCAACCAGACAGGTGCAAAAATAAAATCGCGAAAGTTCTGGCAAAACTTTGAAACAATATTGTGTTTGGTGTTTAGAATTATTATTCTAGTGAGGCTGGTGCGTCAGACCACCAGAGTCCGTTAGAAC
The DNA here is from genome assembly GCA_947086425.1 of Xanthorhoe spadicearia. Taxonomy (NCBI): domain Eukaryota; kingdom Metazoa; phylum Arthropoda; class Insecta; order Lepidoptera; family Geometridae; genus Xanthorhoe; species Xanthorhoe spadicearia. Next base: position 4,186,310 of record OX352212.1, read on the forward strand.
CACTTTCACTGTGCCTGTCTCCGCCGCGCCATGTTAATGATGAAACACTAGCATAACAATGTTTCTTCATTAAATGCGGCAGTAGAACTTGTAGAAATCCTTTGTATGTTAAACAAAATCCTAGAAACAGACTTAGCCTTGACCTATTTTGTAAAATCGCTTGTATATATCGTAATACGAAGATTACAGAGTGTTCACTAACTAAACATGTTTCATTTATCGCGCGGTAGTCTCATCTAGGTCATTTGGAAACCGGAGTAGGCCACCCACTGGTTTCGTGTTACAAAATATTCCAATTGTTCTTTAAAACATCTCTGTTTAATTAACTTTACTTGTAAGCTGCGTTGATCCATTTTTTTTGTGACTTTGCAAAATAACTACCTGCTTACTTCTTCCTTTTGTACAATAAATTAAGACCGGTAATCTTTTGAAAGGCAAAAGCTTACTTCACTTTTGAGCTTCGGTTTCTTCTTCATTCTGTGAACTTATAATAACATTTCTATGCATTTTGCTCAATATACCTACCTACCTACCTTACGTCTGCCACATGTGCTACATTTTCGTAAAATACATTGTACCTACAAAATGTTATCCATTTTGAATAGAAATAAAGGTAAACAACACGACATTCGCGACTTCTGTCCTATTTTCCAAGAACGCGTATTCATACGAATGTGAGTGACCGGCATTATCTGAAATGAAATAGCAGAAACGCAATGAAATTCCGGATTTATAACTTCCTAGTGTAGTAAGAAGTCTCATCTCCAGAGAAAACTCATAATGCTGAAATGATGGACGTTTTCCTGAAGTAAATATCGCTGAGATCGGACAGAGCAGAGCAAGCCCAAGGCCAAGCTCTGAGGTTAAACCTCTCGCTCGTTCCGTCTGGCTTGCTTCTTCCGCTATCTCCATAGAGAGGCATTGCATTAGACAAATGGTGCAATGACATTCAACGTTTTGTATGGAATAGAACAAACGCATTTGGTAAAAGCAACCCGCTCTACGCACGGCTATAAAAATTGTTTCTGCTCTCAGACCAAATAAAAAATATTTTTTATTTGGTCTGAGGTTTTATGCTGCTTATGATTTATTATGCAACTATCTGGTCCACCAAAAAGGCCACCCTGTACAAATATTAGAACATATTATTTTTTTCATACATTATTCTGATGGAATAATGGAGAGATGAACTCGACTCATTCTGCCCACATTGGACCGCACTGGCTCTTGGTAGAGACGAGTGGAAGGAAGGAAGGGAGGCCTTTGCCCTGCAGTGGGACGCTACAGGCTCGTAATAATAATAATAATAATTATTATTCTGATGATTTTATAGTTACCTACATAAGTATTCTTATATTTGGATCAGAGACTGAGTTGAAAGATTTATTGTACAGAAAAAAATATATATTTAAGTCGAATTTAAAAGACGTCTGTTTTTGTAACTACTACTAGTAGTTACTCACAAAAACAGACGTCTTTTAAATTGTCTTATTTATCTAGGTTGGAATAGCGTAGGTTAGGTATAGCTAAACGGATTTTGCTACACATTGGAATAAACATGGTTTATGAATAACTCGTATTTTTTTATCCGGATAGCGAAGTAGCGGATGGTATTATAATACGTATCTGCAGAGGCAGCTTTCATCTAACCACAAAATCTAGCACCAGACACTTCCGCTTGTGTCGTCCAATTTCGTACTTGTTGGTGTCTTGTATGATAAATTCAACTTCCTCACTTGAGATTAATGTACATAAATTAACTCATTCAATGAACCAGAACTCTAAAATATTCAAACAATGTCATTAGATTAGGCTTGTTTTGTAAAGTGTTTACTTTTTTAACAAGATTACATTTTCCTTTATTGACTGACTCTACTCGTAAAACAATTAATCACCTGTTGTGACTCAAACTGTAATTCTGGCGGATTAAGCTGTTTTTCCGCCGTCAACAATTGATATTAAGTTTTCAATAAGATAAATGTATATATTGGTAATAGATATTTTTGATATCCAAGCTATAGTAGATGCAACGTAAATAAAACAAAAATTGGTCAATGTATAATGGAACTAAACATTCTTCGTACAAAAATGATATGTTAATCAAGCTAAAATCAAACATTCCCCTTCCGATTCGAATTTCCGAACAGTTGTTACGAAGCTTGTCGGAAAACATATAAACACAAAAACGGTAAGAACATTTTATGTAATATTCGTGTTGCGAGCGAAATCGAAATCTGCCTGTGCTTCCTAACCATGAAGAATTATATCGTATCAAGATTTAATAACTGTGGCCTTCGTTGCTCGTTGCGCAAACTGAATGCTCGGAATCTGATATCTACTGGAGCTAGACAGGCTGTCGATGCTCTGAGCTAGGTCTATCCTGCAAATGTTATGTTTATACTAGATTTGGCTAGAACTTGAAACATAAGTAAGTACATAGTTTATGACCTGGAATAACACATATTCTACTTTTTATCTAGGTTCCACGTGAGCCAAGCTACAGAACTTGTGGTTCCATATTAGCCTTGCTTAACGTAACTTTTTAAAAACTCCCACGAAAGAGATTAGATAGATTTCTTTTTTTTTCTCATTTCTTTTTTCTTCGTGACAATATGTTACATACAGAGGCTGTTGTTTATGATCCCCCGAGATTGGCCACGCCTGTGTAAATGGTTTCAAAAGACAAACTCAATTTCGATGAAAATAAGAACTTGCTGTTTTGAAACAAATCACTGTTTTCGAAATTCCGACATTCTTTTTTGTTTGGAACAATATGTTCAGAGTACAGTTAGACATTCAAATTCTTTATTTCAAAATTAACTATAACATAAAACAATTCCAAATTGGTTCTTCGCTCAAGTATCGATTTTTAAGAGATTTCTATGGAAACTGAGTAGATAAGTAATGAAGCACCGCTTGAGATTGACACACGATCCACGTTTGAGCATGAACTCAGGAACGGAATAATCTGCCTTTAAAAACTTGTTATTCAGAATAGTTTATTATCTTCTAGTGATTTAAAAAGTTTTAGAACTTTTCTAAAACTTGCAATTTCTAGAATTCTTGAATGACGCTTGCGGTACGCTGAATCACAATAAAATTCTTCTAAATAGATTATTTCTTAGATAAACATCCTGCCTACGCAATGTAAGTAATATAGTCTTAGGCATTTCACGCACGTTTTAAAAATTCACTCTCAATAGAAATCTCGGAGTATAAGTTAAATTATAACAAAGGATTTAACTTTGTCCTTTAATTAACTTCTGATTCAATTGTCGAACTTAGTTTCTAGTTGATTTACTGATCTCGAATGAACAGAGCTTATAGGAAAACATACAAAGTACCTTTAGAAAATATGAAGATCCAATTAATATCATCATCATCATCATCATCCACAGCCCGACTTTACCCACTGCTGGGCATAGGCCTCCCTTAGTTTGAGCCATCCACTACGATCCTGCGCCAGTCGCATCCAATTAATATACCAAAGAGAAAATCCATCAAAAAGTATTCAACCAATCAAGTTAGGGAAAGCGAACAAATAGCGAAAGTTACTTATTATACGAGTTTGATGACGAATTGACCTGGATGAAATTCTATTTTTTCCTTAAAGGTATTTCGGTGATAAAAGTGTTTGGTTACACACTTGAACGCATATTCGATTTGACGAAAACATCCTTGGATGTTTTCAAATATTGGTACTATGTAGGTCAGTGAGCAGAACTATTTTTAATGACAGAGTTTTTAGGCTGCCTTAAGGCACCCGTCATGGCTTAACGACTTTAAAAGCCGGAACCGACAATTTAACGTACTCTCCGAAGCACGGAAGCACAGAGTTGTTATATTGCCACTTGCGGTCATCCATCCAAGTTGTGACCGCTTAGAACGTTGCTTAACTTCGACGAACTATCAAGAACGCCTTGGTAAGCTTCGCCACGAGCGCTGTATAAGGGCCTTGTACAGAGACAATGATTATCCAAAATTGAAACAGCTATTTACTGTACGTCTTCGACCGGTTCACAATTCAAGCAGACGCTTGGCAACCTTATCGACTGTCCTTGCCATACCTTAAAAATTTGCTTCCTCTTCTTGGGATTTTATATCCGGTAATGTTAGAATGCAACGAATGACGGCTCACGTTTTGTTATTCAAACAAAGGTTTTAAATGAAGCAATTACATTTATTTACAAGCAATGTGCACATTTACATACATTTGTAAATTAGACTAAGAACCAACGTCCGATCTCAATAATCTATCTTTATTTATAATAACTAGCTTTTAATTATAGATCCAATATTCGTCCGTCATGCTTCAAAGCCGTGCAATTGTCCTTATTGATCGTCCAGGCAGACTGGTTTTTATTCTTTTTTTATTGAAGCAATTTAAGAAGATGATGTACTATCTCATTATAGGCCAACTTAAAGCCTCCGTCACGGGACTTATAATTTAATTTAATTTTTAACACACTTAGGTCCGTATTCAGAGACTATTCTCAAGCGTGAATCGTGTCTCAAGCGGTGATTCATAACTCAGTTTTCATAGAGAACTGTCAAAAATCGATGCTTAAACGTAGACTCAAGTTTGAGTGAAGTCTCTGAGCCTTAGTGTGATTTACACACGGTTTATGTTACAGTATGATTATAGGCGAGCGATATTTATGTTACGATTATTTATAGCATTTATGACGTCCTTTAGTACCAAGTACTACCAAGTTCTCATTACCACAAACGTTTTCAGAACGGCGATCTCTGCATATCGATCCTGCACCCTCCCGTGGACGACCCTCAGTCTGGCGAGCTGCCGTGCGAGCGCTGGAACCCGACGCAGTCTGTTCGCACTGTGCTGCTGTCTGTTATATCCCTTCTCAACGAGCCTAACACATTCAGCCCGGCGAATGTCGACGCGAGTGTTATGTACCGCCGCTGGCGCGAGTCTAAGGGCAAGGATAAGGAGTACGAGAATATTATCAGGTAAGAATTATCGAAACTAGTCACTGGCTTACTAGCCATCTGCCGCCTCCGTAGTACCTATCTGGATATAAAGTAGCTTGTGTGTTATTCCAGCCGCCTTATTCTCCAAATAACCATGTCTTGAGTTGGCACGATACGGCTTGGTTATTTTGAATAATGCGATAGATTTCAGAAAACAAAAGCTAGAAAACTTGTCATCTCTAACCGCGTCATGTTTTTAAAAGTTGCCGAGAATCGACATCCAGGTCTTAAACTATGTACATTGCAAGTTTCAGCAAAATTCGCTCAGTAAAGTGGCTAACTCTTGTGACAGAGTTTTAGACCGCCTAAACGGTTCTTACCATAACCCATCCAAGTAATTATGGTTAAGAACGTTGCTAAACAACTATCTATCAAGATCGTCTTAGCAAGTTATGCTACGATGTCGTGATCCAGAATCACGCCACGAAAACTACTTTTTTTATAAAAAACGATTAGTTCGTACATCTTTGGAAAGCCCGTCAGATTCTCGTGAAAGTAGGACAAAAGATTATGAAAGTGAGACTTGATTTACTAATACTTATCCATTCACTCTGTGCTATGTATTATGTTGCTATTAAAACTTAATGGTAATTGAAAACGCAAGTCCTCAAGTTGTATTGACGTGTACATTATTATCAGAATGATTTTGTGCAACAGTTATTCATGAGTAACTACAAAAAACATATATGTTTTAGTAAATGCTCATATATACTTAAACCAGTTAGCTTTCTAACAGCGATGATGGACTTGCAACCTGTCACGTATGGAAAGTTAACTTCTGCAAAATGTGGGCGTGTGTTGTGTGTAATGACTACCCCATTAGACATATTCAAAACTACATAAAAATCTAAAAGAAATGTCTACCGCTCCCTGGAATACAGTCGTGATCATATTACAGATTTGTGCCAAATGAATAACCGGTTTAATCTTCGGGCTAAGATCCGGATATCAATGGTATTCGGCCATACTATCCGTTGCATCAATAGTTTGCAATATTACTTCCTGGTATGGATTTTGTGGTGCCACAGCATTCGTAGTACCGCCACAGCATAGTAAATCCAAATGTATATGTTGACCGTGTTTATATTCCAAATTTAAGTGTTAGGTATTTTTTTAGTGCTGTATACCAATATTCCTCGCAGGCCACTCAACTGTCTGGACAGTAAGAGTCTGGACTCTTCTGACTCTTCTGACTGGCATTGTATTTCTATTCTTTAAACATTAATCTTACGCGATCAGAAATGTAATACATAGAATGGTAGTCTTTCTGAGACCGTGGCAATCCAGTCGAATCGATTTGGGCTTAAATAAAGCCATCACGAACCTTAACATTGCTGTATGGCTAAATATATTTTCTCTCTTTCAGAAAACAAGCACAAGTAGCGCGCATGGACGCAGAAAAGGAAGGCATAGTCGTACCTCTCACTCTAGAAGACTACTGCATTAAAACACAAGTCAAGTCCACAACGCAGGAAGCACAGGTAAAATTATAAATTTTTCATTACGAAGAGTCCATTAATTCATAAGTGGATGTGCACCTTCCAGATTGGCCCACTGCAGCCAAAGATAGAAAAAGCTGGAAGGAAGGGAGGGAGGCCTTTGCCCTGCAGTGGGACAATATGGGCTAAAAATAAATAAAGAGTCCATTAATGCACGGCCGGAATCGAACCCACACTTCCTGGATTCGATCAAAAGTCGGAGTACTTATCGGCTCGGCTCACACGGCTCCCCACTGAAGCTTAACTATTTAGACTGTTAATTGATCACTGTAAAAAGAGCTAGGCCCACACCACCAGGTTCTTGCCTGACACTTTCCCTGGTGTAGAGACTTGCGTTGGGACAGACACCTATGGCTATCATGGTTATATTTTTTTTTTTATACAATGGAGTGAGTACTGAGATGACGAGCGATAGAGGGAAATGGAAGAAAGAAACGTGTTGTGCCGACCCCACCTAGTGGGATAAGGGCAGGAAGATGATGATGATGATAATGATGACAATGCCATTACAGTACTAAAGCACCATTTTCACTCCACATTTCCAGCTGGACATGACAGATTTCTACGACGATGACTACGATGATCTTGATTCTGACTCTGACGAGGAGTTGGAAGGCGGTGACGGTGACGCGGATGACAGCGGCAACGGCGAGTCGTGAGCGCCGCTCACTGTGACCCTGTAGCAACTCGACCCGGAATAACTATCAACCAACTTGGTGTAACTGTCAAATTTGAAAGAAAGAAAGAACTTGGTATAACTGTCAACAAAGTATAAATTGAATATCAACCAACTTGGTATAACCATCAATCAACTTGGTATAACTATCAACAGACTTGGTATAGCTACCAATCGTTATAGACTTAACAACCAATCGGGTACAACTAGCAACGGTTATTATAGCTTACTTATTCACCTAACCTATACTTGATTGCTTATCAACCAACTTGGTACAATTTTATCAACCTTTATAGATTACTAAATAACCAAATTGGTACATAGCTTACCTATTAAACCACTTTAAATAAATAAAAATGATTGATTGACTTTGAGTAGATTGTATCTTATAAAGCTAATACTGTGTCTATAATAGAGCCGAAATTAAACTATCAACTACTAGCTTTTTACTATCAATTCAACTAAGAGTCTAACTATCAACCATTTTGACTGCTTGTACGTTTTAAATTGTGGCTGAGTAATTCTTTTTTTCATCTTTTTATTCAGTGTAACATGAGCTAATATTTATTTTTGGCATTTCAACTGATGATCCTATCAACTAATGCTGGTCAATTTATTTATCAACTCAACCTGACAACCAAATACCAGCAACTCCTTAATTGTAAGTACTTCTTTGTATACATTAACCCTGTATTTCTTAGTGGACTTATTTTTCACTTCACTTCTTCTCTATGGCTTTCTGTGACCTTAGGTTGCAGACTTATTTTTCAAATGGCTGCAAAAATTTCGTTTCTTTGTCAAGTGACAAGACAACATGTAAAGCTTAGCTAGTTGAGGGTACTTACTTGTTTTTTTCTCATTTGTAATTATTTTTCTCAGCATTAATGCAATTTAATTTTTGCAAGCAGTTATACACTATTGACCATGCGTGCTGGTTTCCTGAGTTACAAATGTATGACGTAATAAGTTACGTAGATTGTACTGAAATTATGCACAGATCATAATGCAGTTGTTAACTCATAACACCTTATGAAAATAATTTATTCTCTGAAGATTAATAACTGAACGCTTCTTTTTGATTGATGTATTAAAGCTTGAATCAAATTGAGTATGAACTCTGAATACGAACCTGTGTAGCCTATAAATATAATCTAGCCTTAAAACGCGTAGTAGCTAACTCCGTACATACAAATTCTGTGCCTGATCAAAGCAATAAAACACCAATAAATAAATGTATTAGAGTCATTCAATAGATATTTTAATGGCATTCTGAAGATAATATTTTTGTATCTAACATAACTGTTCTTGGTTCGGTAGCTATTTTAGATTCGCATGTAATGTTCTGTACTTTTAGCCTCGTGTAATGTACTTAGAACGCATTTGCCTATCACTGATCGTGATCACAAATGGCAAAGTATTTTGAAACGTATCTCTTTTGGCTTGACTCTTGAGATTGTAGAGATAAATTCAACTACATACTTTGCTATATTGTGTTCAGTTAGCGAGGCTTTTAACTTGGTTGACACAAAATATGCGATGATGAACAGAAGAGTTGCCTGGCCTGCAAAGTGAAATCTTTATAATTCTCTATGGACCATGACTTTGATCTTGAGCTCTAGTCAACAGTTTGACTTAAATCACTCAAAATAAGTCTTGTGAAATCTAAAAATAACAATTGTAACATAAACAGAACATATTGTTGTGTCAACCAATTTTTAGAGTATTTCGGGTAGTGTTTTAAATTTTACCTGTCTAGTATGTGCATTTCAGCATAATAATGACTTGGTACTTGCCTAAACAGCATTGTTATAATATAAATATGTAGTTGAATTAGTCATCTGTTCTGTGCTGTGTCACGAATATCATACTTTATAGGAATGTTGTGTTTCCATTGTGTAAATGTTAAGATCTTTTCGACTAAAATATGATTTAGTTTTGTTAATACGTTTATTACAAGACTTCTGTGATTATTAAACATTGTCGCCTAATATTTGATTTTTATACAATTTAGTTTAGTAATTTTAGAAAATTTAAAAATACAATTGTCATTTTTTATTGGAGCGTTTCATACAATCTTTTTTTTTAGTTTTGCTTTCTTTCGTAACTAACTAATTAGTGATTTCATGCCAATATCTCATAAATTAATCTAATCTTAAACTAAAAAGTAAAAAAAAAACAGAATTATAATGTAGCATCCTTGTATCGAAATCCAAAATGTACAGAGATTTTATTGATGTGTATGATTCGAGAGTATGCTCAAATCAAATGTAATGCTAAATGTGTGCAGTTATTCATAAGCTACAAGTAATTTATAGAATACGTGCATATTCATAGTGTTTCATGGATGAAATTAATCGTAATGTTTAAACACGCGAAAGTGAATTATATGGTTAGTGTGCACTAAGTTAATTACATAGAACCTATTTTAATAAGATTTAGACTGCGATTTTAGCTTGAGAACTCTCTACAATCGCCGTTCGTCATTCGATCGCGCGTGTCGTGTAGTTTTTCAGGATCTACTGCCTAAATCCAGCTAAAATCGTCCAAAACTTAAATGTTAGCTAGATTTAAGTAACGTAAGTGGTTTGGAAAATCATTGTAGGAAAATTTCACGAAGAGAATGTTAATTACATAATGATACCTAGTGTTTAATAAATGATGTGTTTGAATGAGAATCTTGCGTTCATTTTTAATTGTTTGACCTTGTTATTTAGAAGTTATTGCATATATTTCTATCTATTATATATATCTATTAGAATAAAAAATAAATACCTACTGCTCCTTAAAGAGATTGACACACTCAAAGGGTTATGGATGATTGCTCTGAGGGTTATGGTTATGGGTGAAGTCGGGCTATAGATTATGATGATGATCAGCATAGCGTAGCGTTGCCACTTGTGCGAAGTACACTCTTACTACACTGGTTGAGTCGCGATTTAAATGAACTTTTATTTATTCTGTGGTTTTAAGAAGTCTTCACATAATGCGTATTGTTGGCTTGAAGTAGGAAGTAGTCCTTGGTGTACAATTTTATTTTGTAATAAGTTTGGGATGTATAGCGCCATCTACCCAAAATCAAAAAATCGCAAATGTTTTGCTCTGAAGTTAAGAGATGGTGCTCTAATCGCTTGTTTGTGGGACGGATTTCACGGATTACAATCTCGTTCTTTAGTTGACTTTGACAGTTTGACAGAAATCAATCATTCAAGTGAACGAGCGAGCGAGGCCAAAGAAAAGAAATAAACAAACCGTCGTTCCATAGATAATCTATATAACTGCGTCGTTCGTTGTTGGATCTTGGATCGGTCGGTCCGGCCGGTCGTCACTCACTCGCTCTTGAGTATTATGTTCTGTGCTCACTCCACTCGTCCGTCAGTCGTCTCGCGTGAGTATTATGTTCTGTGGTCTCGCGCTCTTGAGTATTATGTTCTGTGGTCTCGCGTCTCGTCAAGTCGTCATTTTTAAGGGATTTGATTTGAGTAGTAAGTAAACAAGCAAGATTTGGTTTATTTCGTTCTGATTTACCTTCTCAGAAGAAAGTCATACAAGTGTAGAAAAATGAGCTGTCTTAGCGATTTAGCACAGTCCAGTGAATATTTAAGTTTCAGAAGTAGTATTCCTCTTCGGAAAATAGTTGTTGATTCAGATGGTTGCAAGGTAAGAGACCCAATTTAGATTATGGCCTTTACTTAGCTGTCTTTGTAGAATTGCTTCATTCTTATTACTGTGCTTTATACTTTTATAGTAACTTCAACGGAAATCACCATTTTTTTAATTACAATAACAATCACAGCACTTGATTTATGTTTACAACTCATTACAGGCATGGCGTATATTTGACTCAGGACCAAAATCAGTAAGCTGTCCGTTAATATGTCTTCCGCCAGTATCTGGTACCGCAGATATCTTCTTCAAGCAGGTGATGGGGCTGTCGTCCCGAGGTGTGAGAGTCATAGCTGCTGAGCCTCCGCCGTATTGGAACATCAAAGAATGGTGCGACGGCTTCAAGAGACTTATAGACTACTTGGAACTAGACAAAGTGCATATCTTTGGAGCATCTTTAGGTAAATATTTACACAGACATTAAGAACAGCTAATCACATTTCATTGTAGGATTGTAGGTATCTTATTTACCTTCCGTTACGTACTTTAATTGAAGTTTTAACTTTATAATCAAATAAATAAATAAAAAAATATTTATAATAAAAAAAAAACAATTTTTTATTTACGTAAGTAGGTACCTACCTGTCTACCTAATTTTTTTTATTCCAAAATGTTATATACAAACTTTACATTACTAACTTTATTTCAGGTGGTTTTATAGCGCAAAAGTTTGCTGAACTAACAAAGAACTGCCCCAGAGTGGCATCACTCATCCTGTGCAATACTTTCACAGACACATCTGTGTTTGAGTACAATGACTCGTCAGCCCTATTCTGGATACTACCATCCCTTGTACTGAAGAGAATGCTCATGGGAAACTTTACATCAGATAAAGTGGACAAAAGAATGGCAGAATCAATTGATTTCATGGTTGAAAGAGTAAGTAGGTAATTCGTAATTTAATTTGAAAGTACTTATTTGCATATGATAAATTTATACAAGAAATCGTTTCGCTTTCAGAACTTTCTGAAGATGTATAATAATAGAAGTTATCAGTGTTAAATGTTAACGACTTCTTTAACATTCTTATCAACATTCACATACCTATGGTTAGGTTTACAAAATTTGGCTAATTTATACATCTCTTGAGTAAAAAAAGAAATTATTAAATGTAACATGCTTATGTTAATTGTATTTGTATAATTTATCACATATTCAGTGCCAAGTCATTCTTAGTTTTGAATGTAAGACTCAAAGTCCCTAAATAAAAATAAAATGAAAAAAAATTAATTGTTTTGACCTCAATGTTAAATTTCAACAATTTTCAGCTTGAATCCCTCAACCAATCAGAGCTAGCATCACGCCTGACCATCAACTGCACACCCTGCTTCGTCCAGCCCCAACTCCTGTCTTCCCTGCCTGTCACTGTGATGGATGTGTGGGACGAGAGCGCGCTAAGCTCGCGAGTACGTGAAGACCTTTACAAATCGTACCCGCACGCGAAACTGGCGCATTTGAAGAGCGGCGGCAACTTTCCTTACTTGAGTAGAGCCGATGAGGTCAATCTACATCTTCTGGTAAGTTTTTGGTGCTTTTTAAAGCGTTTTTAATACAATGACGGAAGGAAACGGGCCACGTCTAAAAATCCCCTAACATTATTTTTATTCATATACCATGGGATGATCCAACCTCCTGGTTTTAGTAGGTTTGTAAAACACCGGGTGTACTCGTGGTGTTTTACAAATCTTTTATGCCTTGGACCTTTGTAAAAGCTATAGCTATGTTTATGATTGAACACTTTCTTTATGAAAAAATTAGGTACCAACATTACATCAATCAAGAAAGCCACATACAAAATTAACAATATTTTTTTTATTTTCAGATTCATCTGCGACAATTCGAAGGTTCAGAGCTATCCCCATCTTATGTAAGCCTGCACAAGATGCCAGCAGCTTCTAGCAATAACGCAGAAGAGGGCACAGTCAGCTATTTCAACCAACAAGAGAAATTTGTCACGATAACGTAAACTACAGATGATATCGCTTTACAAATAAGAGCTCTTAAAATAACCTGATAATCAATTGGATTACCTCTCAAATGGCTGCTTAATTCGTTTGTTTTTTGGCATGAGTGAAAAAAACCTTCTGAAATGACAGAAAAATAAGACGACCTAATGAATAAAACCAAGTGGAAGATTGATAAATTGTGGCCAAAAAACACTATAAATTGATTTGTTCCTAGCTTTTTAATTATCTAGAGTTGATATTCTAGCTAGACTTTTTATAGATGATCGTCATGATTTGAATACCTGTCTCAGACTTCTTTCTGTTGGCCTGTTTTAGATCTTTTAGATAAGAAAAATTTTAAGCGCGATTTTGAACTGTAACTTTATCTTCCTAAAATATACTCGTTTTTCTAGTTTTTTACAAGTGGGGGGTTAATAGTAGATAAGATAATGTGTGTCACTGACCTTGTCTGAGTAAGATTTCTATCCTATTAGCTTGTAAGTAGAAACACCAAATGGATTAAAAGGTTAACAAACCTAATTGTTTGTGATCATCAACAATTAAGCATGCTTATGTATAAACAATCAAAATCCTGGCAAGGATTTCATTATTTTAATTTGTATTGTAAACAAATTTAAAGTTAATATCACTCTACTGATATAGTGCCAAATATTCAAGTAACCATAGTGTATCACTGTAAAATATAGCATTGTTTTATTTTATTCTCACCATCTTGGGTTTTTATAATAAATAAAAAACATTCCATACTTGTCTAGTTTTAAAAGTCGTAAATTGCAATGTTAGCAATCTATTAGTAGTAAGAGTATAAATGTACTTACACATGTTAAGAATTAATATGAAGTGTCAGTTGCTGTGATAATCAATTTCAAGTTATTTCAGTTGAAGGAAAACATATCGTTCGAGAGACGGGCGTCAGTAACTAAATGAGTTACAAAGATAGGCTATTTATATTATTATTCAAGTTATACAATTTATATACTTACCTAAAGTTATAATTATGATAAATTGAAAGCACTGTGCCTAGCATGTATTTGGCCTTGACCCTAACAACACCTATAGACATCTTCGAATGATCAACCCCCCGATTATCTAACTTTTATCAAATTGTTGCCAATCAAAAATAATAGTAATCCGCGAAAAAAACACATTTTACGCTAAATATGTAAAATCGTACTTACCCACCCCATTATGCATATTCGACCCAAAACCTGTATTAAACCTGTATTAGCTAAAACGCATATTAAATCTGTTGCTATCTCTTTTCGTTGACATATGGGTGACAAGAAAAAAACGTTCTTAAAACCTGTATTAAATTGTCAAGTTTGTTTTTATGAATAAGACCCGTAAAATGTAACTTACATTACATACCATCATATTTCACAATTGTTTTTGCGGATTAAGTACTTCTTTTTTGATTGGCAACAATTTGATACAAGTTAGACAATCAAATAGTACCTACTGGGACAATGTTATAGGTGTAGGTACGTTCTACCATACATTACATAGTCACTGAAGAAAAAAAGTAAGCTAGGTTAATTTTCGACTATGAATTTACAAATTAGACTAGTCTAAAAGGAGTGATAGAATTGAAAAGATGTTATTAGATAATTTATGTTTATTGTTGATTCTTAGAATTTTTATAATAAATTACGGAGACCTTTTGGGGAAGTCTATGCCTAATAAAAAGGTAACGTGATAAATACCCGGTCATATAATTTATAAAAAGTCTATGCCTGTTTCGAACAGATCGTAGTACCTACATTTTGTATTCAATTTATACTGTGTAGCTTAAACACTTTGTAATTTATAGATAAAAAATAAATGCTAAAAATATGATAATGTATAAATCGTCTGTTATTTCAAGAAAAACACGCCTCCATTTTTCTCGCGGTGACGTCACTGTGCCCCGAGCGTCTTCCGTGCGTAAATGCTCCGATCTCTGACAGTGATTAACCCCAACGGCTATAAAACATTGAATTAAAATCTATTAGGAAAATAGCGTTAGGATTAAACAAATTCCCCACCTAACCTACAAATCAAATCAACAAGTATCTTTTTACAATTTATTTAACAGGCTACTAAACAATTATGTATCTCTCTCTAGCTTACTCAATTCTTTCTTGTCTTTTTGTGCTTGGAGTGCTTTCTCTCTTTCTTCATCGTCTGAGAAGTACTCAGCAAGGCTGTCTGTTTCATTTGGGACTGCGGCTCCGGCCATAGTGGATCCTTTTTCTGTGAGAGCGTTTAGACTGACTAGGGGATCCTCATACGGTATTTCGGAGACCTCTGATTGGCGCGCTTGAGTGTTGTGAGCAGTCACCGTTGAGTATATCGACATAGCCTGTGGAAAATAGGAAACGATAACAATGACATCTATCAGGTCTAAAGAATATAGGTAAACATTTCCTGGAATGATTTGAGAACCGGGATATTTATTCAATCATTTCTTTTATGAAATCCAGCTTCAATTTTCTTAGAAGAGAGCAGTTTCCTTCACGATCGGGGTTTATCTAGTACTTTAGTTCATTAGTCTTATCTTTGATAAAAAAATCAGAATCAGCTCACTATTGATGCTGGGCAAGCCAATTCCAACTCAACAATGTCTCAAGCACTCTAATGTTCCATTAAGTGTAGGCAAATTTTACTCCTGATGCTGTATAAATTAATCATAGATGTAAACTAAAGGCCTGGGTTTTTAAAAGTCCTTAAGTGCAAGTAGCCAACTCTAAAAGAGTTTTTAGGCCAGAAGACCTTATTGAATATTAGGTATATTAATAACCTGTGCAACTAGATTAGACACGTCGCCGGCGTTGGCAGGTAGTATGAGGGTATTGTTAGTCCTCGCTAACTTATTGAACGCTGACACGTATTGCTCCGCTAAAGTCAGTGATGCCGCGTGTTTGTTGTCCTGTGAAATTAAATAAAGATTTCTTATCAACATAACTATGATTTAGGGGCGCCAATTACTGAAAGTAATTAACAAGGGGTAGGTTTGAGACCCACACCCCAACCTCGTGAATGCTTAAGTATCTCTTAAAACCAATATTAAATTGACAAATCTTTATGAATGACGACTGTCTCAATAACCTTTCTAGAGTGCGCGCAAGATAAGTCTGCGCGCGGCCAAAATCGGAACTAATTTTTATGCTAGTGGCAATAACTTATATCTAAATAATAAACTTGAATTACTTTTTATAAAAAACTTAGTATTGATTTTAAAGTAACTAAAATATTTTTTATTTTCCTTTATTTGGAGGAAAAAATATTCTAGTTAGTCTGGCATCATTAAGCACGCCACCAGTCGCGCAGACTTATCTTGCGCGCACTCTAGCTCTGATTTTGCTTACTGTCGGCAGGTATTTGACACATTTTGTATGGAGGTTTGAATGTCAAATTATCTACCAGCAGTAAACCAAGAAAGGTTATTGATACTGGCTGTTAGTATTCATACTTGGTTAGTTAGCGCGCTGCCGACAAGCCTGAGGCCAGTAGCGCGCGCCTCGGCCACCGCGAGCATCGCGTTCGCCTCTCCTGACGCTTTGTTGATCTGCTCCATCTTCTCAGCCTCTGAAGGATAAGATTTTTAAGTCAAGTTATTTTATTGTAAAATAAACGGTTAAGAATTATGATCTTAAATAGGTAGGTATTATACTCGTACTACTATATTATTATTGGAACAAAGCAAAGAAACTATTGCCTGTTCCTAATGTTGGTCTTAAGAATGGAAATTCGATTTTGAGTATGGAAAATGATTAGCATTTTTACCTGAAGCCAATATTCTGGCCTGGCGCTTGCCCTCTGCTACATTGATATCAGCTTCTCTCACTCCTTCAGATTCCAAGATGGCGGCACGTTTCTTCCTCTCCGCTTCTACCTGCATTTGCATAGCTTCGTGCACTCGCGTTGGAAGTTTTATATCACCTAAAATAATGAGTTAAAATTTGTAAGTAGTGCGCAGAGAGTATGTCTGAGAACAGAACATTGGGAACAGGAGGCTTACCATGACGTAATAATAAACAATTCAGTTTAGGTTCTAACTGTCCTAACTTTACGTCGGCGCCTTTTTTGTCAAAAGCAGTTCATTATAGGACCTCAACAACAGTAAGCCTACAGACAATGAAGAACTTTTTTAGGCATTTTAAATTAATTCTTTTGAAGACGTCTAAGGAGCTGACTCCTAAACCTCTGAAGGTTTGTCCAATTTGGCCTGGGTGCATGACAATGTTTGGAATTTTCATTGCAAATAATAAACTGGTCAAAACATAAAAACATGGAGGATATTAAAATTGTGATTTCATAGGGATAAATAGAATAATATTAATAATAAAATAACATTTTAAATGGATATGTTTGTTTTTAAGGATAAATACAGATCATCATAACAGATTAATTAATTCTGTGGAAAATAAGGAAAGTAGCTACTGTTTTTCCAAACTTCCAAAACCTATTAATACCACAACAACCACATTTTACCTAATGTTGTGATCACTCAGAATGTCCACACTACAGAATAGTATCAATACTACAGTAAACTGATGGTAGGACCTCTAGGTAAATACCCACACAAGTAAATTGGAGAAGGATAATATATAAACTTACGAATCTCATAACGTAGACAAGTAATGCCCCACGCTTCACTAGCTTTGTTGATTGCCTCCACTATTGCAATGTTCAGTGATTCTCTCTCTCTGAAGACTTTGTCTAATGAAATCTGTCCGAGCTCTGAACGCATAGTGGTTTGTGCTAGCTGGGTTATGGCGAATTCAGGATCCTCTACTCCATATGAGGCTGGAAAGGAAAGTTGTTAAGAACAGGTTTGTATTTGTACCTATACTCTTCAATTCTATCAGAACTAGATGTACAAATAATACATTTTAAGTTGGTCTTAATAAAATGAGGTACTGAAGGCAGAATTGCCCCAGGTGTTGTTGACCTCTTTTGTTAATGTAATTTCTGTGTGTCCATTATTAAGATTTTGCAATGTTCACAAGTAGGTTATAGAAGGCTAACTTACCCAAATATGGATCTAAAATTCTGAGATACAGGACTCCATCAATACTTAAAGTGACATTATCAGAGGTAATGGCACTCTGTTTTGGCACATCAATGGCTATTTCTTTGAGGCTCTGCACATACTTTATCTTGTCAACAATCGGCCAGAGCAGGTTCAAACCAGGTTCTAATATTCTATGGAATTTACCCATTCGCTCCACAACCCAAGCCTAAAAAATATAAGAGACTTCTACAACTAAAACACACAACCTAGTATAAACAGCCAGAAAATCCTAAAATTCCAAAAGAAATTCTAAGAACTCTTAAAATTGTGGAGTGTATCCTCTTAACATACATACAATGATAATAGATGAACTAGTATAATCATCACCCTGTTATAGACCTTGAATAAATTTGAACAGAGCCCTGTTTAAAAATATACAAGGTCTATAACAATAATAATGATTATAGGGTAAGCTTGTATTGTGCAATGTTAGTGTGAAATTATATTCATTGATGTTGCAACTTCAGAATATTACTTAATACTGACTTACTGAATACAGTATGAGCCTAAACATTAGCTTATTTAACATTTCATAAATACTTATAATCTTCAAATAAATAATTCAAATACAACAAATGAGGTACCTACCTCTTGGATTAATAAGTTAGTAAATTTAGGTAGGTAGGTAGGTATTTACCTCTTGTTGTGGAACGAACATGATAAGAGTGTTAAGCGGTGTGGTTGAGCGGCTTCGAGCCGCTGTAATGCTGTACAATACACCGGCATTATTTTGGTACTCTGGCACAAGAAGACCCTAAAAATCAATAGGGGGTTAGGTTAAGTTGAATAGTAGAAGGTAAACAAAGTTTGCAATTACATACCCTTAGGGGCAGGGCTCGAGCTAATAACAATCTGGAGCGGCTGAACATGTTACTGAAATCACAATACTATTCCTATTAAACCTTCAATCCATTCCACATCAGTTTTTATCAAAAAGGAAAGGGAAAATATACATACAGACAAATCGAAAAGGCAAAATTGATTGATTCTGTAAAAATTGACAAATGACAAATGTCAAACTGTCATAAATGTCCTTTATAAATCTAACAGTCAATGTCATGCCGATTCATCAAGCAAGACAGACAGTCGCCATCAAACTTCTTTTTTTCTAGTTGGTTGGTTAGGTTGGCTGTGGTACTAAGGTGATAGCGCGAAAAGCAAATTTAGTTTGATCAATATTAATTTAGAATTTGGGTAAATAAAACTAACCATAAGACCATAACCATCCGTGCACTTGTGGTGTGGTTTAGAATGGATAAAAAAACGTTAGCACTCAATACTAGTGTATCAGATGAAGATAATAACAGAATATCTAAGTTACGTCGCTTGCGCATTCAAGAAGCTCTACTTCTACAAAGTGTTCAAAAACCTGATAAAACTGTAAAATATGAAGAAGATCATCCTTCTAGATATAAAGAATTATTAAAGAAAGTTAAAGATTCCTACATCAATCTTAAGAACATGTACGATGAAGTCAAAGCCAATACACAATCTCAAGAACTATTGGCGGATATCGGTTCGTATTGAATTTTTTCCAATATTTCATTCCATTCCATCCGTGGAGATGTACAGTCAACAACAAAATTAAAAAAATATTCACCTAAAGTACCTAGGTAGGCCTAGTGCTAGTACGCCCGCACCTTGGCAGCGAGCGTTCTTTTTACATGCAGATGATATTTTTGTAGGTAGGTACCTACATAATTATGTATCATGTAAGTTAATTTATTACCTAGGTAATAGTCATTTTATTCAATAATTAATTAACTACCTACCTACCTACATTTTCAACTGTCACATTTGTTTATCAGTTTTGCAACAAATAATTAACATCATATTTACATTTTTAGAGATTGAAGAAATCAAGAAAAAGGTTCTTGAATTGGATTCTAAAATCAAGATATTCAAATCTGATATTAATTCTGAGTTGACTAATCTAAAGCAAACTGAACTACATTTGAACAAACAGGTACGTAAGTAAAGTACCTACCTATGTTACTGTAGTGTATGCGATGCTATTGCATACACACGCTGTCTCGTGTGTCCATGTAAAGAACTGTCACTGTCACATCACTACCTGTCATGCGAGCCGAAATGGCGGGAATGCAGAAAGTGAGTGTGAGATTATTGTGAGTGCGAAGGTGCTAAATATAATTAATTACAAGGACATTGTCGAGCCAGTGTGGTTAAATACTGATTTAAACAACCCCTACAAGTGGCGGCGAGTCAAAAGGTAAGAAATCATACTAAACTTTGTTGTGAAAGAATTGGGTAAAATTGAACTTTGAAAACTGAAAAAAAGTTCATCAATGTTCTGAATTCTATCATTTACTAACAAAACAATGTTATTCACATACAACTACAGGCTTATAATAAGATTTTGCAAACTAATTCATGTACCTAAATCATTAATTTCTGTTGTTGGTGAATTCAACATTGCATTGTTCTTGTAAAAATAAAGGGGAAGGAGTATTGACAACTACACTGCGAGACTAGGAATAATAATGTTCTTTGCCTGCTTCTTGTACCTACAAGATTATTTTGAAGTCATATGTGGAAATAACTACTTAAGTTCAAAGTTCAAAGTTCAAAATAATACTAATACATTGTACCTACTTTAGTACCCATTTATCTAACATTAACCTCTGTTGACTTATGTTTTCTATTTAGACTAAAACCTAGGTAATTTATTCAGTACCTACCTACATTTTGATTTATTATAATTTAAATTAGCACAATTAAGTAATAAGGCAATTAATGCAGATGGCAAATTAGTAACTAATTACACAAATTAAATTATAGTTTAGGTTCTAGACTTTTAGTACCTATTTTCCAGTAGGTAGTAATGTTTTTGAATTGAATTCAAAATAAATTAGCAGTTCGATGAACGGCTATATTTACCTAATTGGGTATAACTGGTAGTTCAAATGAATGCCTCCATTAAATTGGGAATTGTTGGTTGTTCAAATGAAAGCCTCCATTAAATTGGAATTGGTTGAAAAAACCTCCATTAAATTGGGAATTGTCTGGTAGTTCAAATGACTACCTCCATTAAATTGGAATTGGTTGACAAAACCTCCATTAAATTGGGAATTGTCTGGCAGCTCAAATGAGTGCCTCCATTAAATTGGAATTGGTTGACAAAACCTCCATTAAATTGGGAATTGTCTGGTAGTTCAAATGACTACCTCCATTAAATTGGAATTGGTTGACAAAACCTCCATTAAATTGGGAATTGTCTGGCAGCTCAAATGAGTGCCTCCATTAAATTGGAATTGTTTGTTAAATTGGTAACTGGCCAGTAGTTCAAATGAACCATGTACGAACTAAAATTAGTTTTTAAATTATAAAAGTATTATACAAAAAGGTTGTTATTAACATTTTGAAAAAATAAATGTTAATTAAAGTAAAAGCCTGAAAGTATATTTACATGAATGAAAACTATTGGTTTGTTCAATGAAGTGGACATTTCAGGTTTTCATCCACCAACGGGTTCTAAATATGGCGCAACCACCGGTGCTGTCTTTAGAAAAACTTGATTTAGAAGGTGACAGAACTTCTATTGGATGTAAATGGGAGAGATGGAAGAGATCGTTGCTCATATATCTTGATGCAGCTGGAGTTGATTCTTCACAGAAGAAACGAGCGACTTTGTTGCACTTTGGTGGAGCAAATCTTCAAGATATATTTTATAATCTACCTGGCGCGAATATTGCAGCTGAAGATGGAGTCGACGTATTTGATGTTGCTGTAAAAAAACTCGATGAATATTTTCTTCCGAAACAAAACCGTGTATTCGAACGACACATGTTCAGACTGATTAAACAAGAAGCCAATGAAAAGTTTGAAAGTTTCTTAGTTCGACTACGTAAACAAGCTGAGAAATGCAATTTCGACAAAACAGAAGACCATTTGATTGATCAGATAACTGAAAAATGTTCATCAGGAGAACTTCGTAAAAAGATACTCACAGTAGGAGACAACATAACTCTCGAAAAAATTGTAACAGAAGCAAACACATTAGAGGTTGTAAACGATCAATTGCAAATATATGACGATAAAAAACAGGACACACAAGACAATAAACAAGTAAACCCAGAAGTTAATGCTATATACAACAAGCACAAAAAGGAAGGAGCTTACAAAACTAACCAGGTACACAACAAATTTTCAAAACCATGTGGACGGTGCGGGAATAGAAGTCATCAATCAGACTACAAAGAATGCCCTGCAGTAGGAAAAACATGTTTTACATGTGACAAACCAGGACATTTCCGTCAATATTGTAAAACTATTCAAACAGGGACAAAGAGGAAGCTACATACATTTAGCAAATCTGAAACCTCACAAAAAGCAAGAGGAAATAAAAAAGCAAGAGTTGAAGTAGATTATGTTTTCAACATCGATGATGACGCAATAGTAGAGTGCTCTCTTGGAGGAGTCAAAACGAAAATGCTAGTCGACTCAGGCTGCAAAGTAAACTTAATAACTCAAGAAACATGGGAGGCCTTGAAGAATCAAGGAGCTATGGTATCAAAACAAACACCTAGACCAGACAAAACTTTTCTAGCATATGGCAGTCGCACCCCGCTCGTGATTGAAGGATCATTTGAAACCACTATTGGAATAGGTAAACAGGAGGAAAAGACAACTGTCTATGTTATCGAAGGAGGAACAAGAGATCTTTTGGGCAAAGAAACAGCCACGCTTCTAGGAGTTTTAAAAATAGGCGTTGATATCAATGAAGTTGAACACAGTCAGGTATCACAACCATTTCCCAAACTTAAAGATGTTTTAATCGAAATACCTATTGATGACGATGTACGACCAGTTGTACAACCATACCGGAGAATATCTATTCCAATGGAACAAAAAGTTGCTGACAAAATTCAAGACCTGCTCAACCGAGACATAATCGAAGAGGTTCACGGACCATCAAGGTGGATTTCTCCAATGGTACCGATTATGAAAGAGAATGGGGATCTTCGATTGTGTGTAGACATGCGACGTGCCAACGCTGCTATTATGCGAGAAAATCACCCATTGCCCTGCATGGATAAACTCCTGCCAGAAGTCGGTAAAGCCAAATACTTTAGCAAGTTAGATATAAAAGATGCCTTTCACCAGTTGGAATTACATTCAAATAGCAGACACATAACAACTTTCATAACAGCTGGCGGTCTTTATCAATATAAAAGACTAATGTTCGGTATCAGCTGCGCACCTGAGATATTCCAAAAGGTATTAGAAAGACTCCTGGTTAAGTGCGACGGAGTCGTTAACTTTATTGACGACATATTAGTATTTGGAGTTAGCGAAGAACAACACGATGCACGACTGAAAAAAGTATTACAAGTGCTTGAAGAAAATAATGTGCAACTCAATAAACAGAAATGTTTGTACAAAGTAGAAAAGGTAAACTTTCTAGGACATGAACTGTCACCAGATGGAGTAAAGCCGTTACCAAAGTACATGGAAAGTATAGCCAACTTTCGGGTCCCTGCAACCGTAGAAGAGTTACAGAGTTTTTTGGGACTCGTAAATTATGTAAATAAATGGTTACCTAACCTAGCTACAAAAACGGAACCACTAAAGGAATTGTTGCGCAAGAAACTAGGAAAGAAATCTGACTTAAAACCTTTCTGGACAAACAAACAAGATGAAGCATTTACAGAACTAAAAGAAGCGCTGACACAAATACAATCCCTCGGATACTATGACGTTAATGACAAAACACAAGTTATCGCTGACGCGAGCCCTGTAGGACTTGGTTCAGTCTTAGTACAGATTGATGCAAAGGGACCACGAATAATTGCATACGGGAACAGGACGCTAACTGATTGCGAACGGAGATACAGCCAGACAGAGAAAGAGGCTCTTGCGCTAGTGTGGTCTGTAGAGCATTTTAATATATTTCTATTTGGCAAAGAGTTCGATCTTATTACTGACCATAAACCATTAGAAATATTGTTCGGGCCAAGATCTAAGCCCTGCGCGCGCATAGAACGGTGGGTTTTGCGGCTACAATCATATAAATTCAATGTGATTTATAAGCCAGGAAAGGTAAACATCGCAGATCCTTTATCGCGTTTATGTGAACAATTAAAATCACCATCCAAAGGAGGAGACGAACATGTTCATCAAATTGTAGAGCAAGCAAGACCACGTGCTGTTCCAATGACTAGCATTATTGAAGCCTCAGAAAGCGACAAAGAAATTAACGATGTCAAGAAAGGGATCTATGAAGCCGATTGGAATGAATGTGTCAAAGGTTTCAAGATATTTGAAAACGAGCTATGTTTTTTCGGAAATATATTACTCCGCGGTAACCGAATAGTAATTCCTCAGAAATTACGGAAAATTGTTCTCGATAGCGCGCATGAAGGACACCCTGGGATAGTTGCGATGAAAGGAAGACTGAGGTCAAAAGTTTGGTGGCCTAGAATCGACAAAGATGCAGAAAATTTGGTAAAATCCTGTAAAAGCTGTACTCTGGTGGGATTACCAAACCCTCCAACACCCATGAAAAGACGTGAACTACCTATGGCTCCCTGGATTGATGTTGCTATGGATCTACTAGGTCCATTACCAAACAATGACTACCTACTTGTTATGGTTGATTATTACAGTCGGTACAAAGAAGTGAAAATCACCAAATCAGTGACTAGCTCTCAAATAATAAAACTACTTAAAGAAATTTTCAGCAGACTAGGGTATCCAGTTTCAATAACAGCGGACAACGGGAAGCAATTCGTAAGCGATGAGTTTCGTTCTTTTTGTGAGGAATGTAACATCATCCTCCACAGTACAGTTCCGTATTGGCCTCAGCAGAATGGAGAAGTGGAGAGACAAAATCGCGACATTATGAAGCGTCTTAAGATAAGTCATTTTGAGAAGCAGGACATGAAGGAAAGTCTAATGGAATACCTATTAATGTACAACAGCACGCCCCATTCAGTCACAGGCAAATCACCGTCAGAACTATTCTTTAGACGGCAGAATAGAGACAAAATCCCATCAATAGATAGATTGGAAAATACGGAAATCGATCTGGATGTGCGAGACAGAGACAAAATTCAGAAGGAAAAGGGTAAAGAGTATGGGGATAGAAGAAGAGGAGCTACTGAATCGGACTTGACTGAAGGAGATAAAGTTTACTTAAAGAAAATGAATAAGCCTAATAAGCTAAGTTTGAATTATGATCCGACACCTCACACAGTAGAGGGTCGAAACAGAGGCGATGTCACTGTGCGAAACGATTTAACAGGTCAAGCATTTAGGCGGAATGTCATACACCTAAAGAGAGTAGAGGGACAATGGAAGACGGTACCAGAGAAGGACCAAGAAGAAGATGAATCTGAAAAAGAAGAGGAAGATAATTTACATGAATAAAAGAGTTTGTGATTTAAGAATGATTACTTAAACCCAATGTTATAATACCTACCTATATTAATTACTTTTTAGTTGTTTCAGAATAAATATTATTTGATGTTCTTTAACATGTTGTATTCATTTATTTTATCCTCAAGGAAGGGATGTAGTGTATGCGATGCTATTGCATACACACGCTGTCTCGTGTGTCCATGTAAAGAACTGTCACTGTCACATCACTACCTGTCATGCGAGCCGAAATGGCGGGAATGCAGAAAGTGAGTGTGAGATTATTGTGAGTGCGAAGGTGCTAAATATAATTAATTACAAGGACATTGTCGAGCCAGTGTGGTTAAATACTGATTTAAACAACCCCTACAGTTACTATTGTTTTATTAAAGCTTGTATATGTTCAAAACTTCTACTTGTTATGGTACGTAGTTAGTATTCATGATTGTTATAAGACTTCTGGAAATTAACCCATACCTACTTAGGTAGGTACTTAGGTACTTAATTTTGCAAATATAGTTTTTAGAGAATGCAAATGAAGTAGAAAACCTGATACGACGACCGAAGACTCACTCAGTAACCTATAATGCAATAGTGCCCAGTCCTGTCAGGGCCATGATGACGTCTCCTTTAAAATGTTCGGTAAGTTTTATAAATTGAAAAACAATAAAAAAAGTTAATTAAGAACAAGAAGGCTTGTTTGAAGTGATGGCTGCTATGCTACAGGGAAATGGAAGCAGGACAATTTCAGGTCAAACTAAAACGGTACTTAAGTAATCATTTTAGGCCGTTTTTCTGTTTTTATTTTACTCAGTTCATCCAGAGATACCAATTTACCTAGGCACTTATTTCAGATTTGCTAACAGGAAAACTTTTCTAAAAGTCAATCATTGATATTTTTATCTAAGTAGGTAGGTAGGTACCTACATATTTATTATATTTTATTATCAGTGAAGTGATAACTGTGATAAGTATTTAACTTATGTACCTACTTTAATACGCTTTATTGCCTACTTTAGGAGGTGCAACAATTTCAAGAGTTCATGCAAAACAGTCCGAATCGATATGGTGGGTGGAACGAGTACAATCATAATTTGTTTGTCAAACAATGGCAAAAGTTTTTCGGAAAGAAATACAATTCTGAGTTTGAAACTGAAACCTTTGAACAAGCAGCTACGTATAAAACCTTTAGCGAGGATTTAATCCCGAAGTTGAGAGGTAAGTATGATTTGTTTTAATAATAAAACAATCTGTAAGTAGTTTTAGCGTTCGCATATTACTTAGTTTAAAGAAGACACAGTTTTTACAGGAATATAAGCAGAATAAACAATATTAATAATTGGTATTTTTAGGTATAAATGTAAGTGCCATTGGTGCACATGCTCAGTGGTATATTCAATATTTATTCCATAAAGAAAGGCAGCAAAACGCGATTGATAAATGGAAATGGAGCAAGCAAACGAAAAAAGTCCCGAAGAAGGTGGGTACCAGCTAACCAACCTACCTATGCAAATATTTTCTAAGAGAACCTAGGTAGAAGTTTCAGGTGCTAACCGTTTTTAATTATAATAACCGCGCTTAAAATAAAAATATCGTAGGTGTAGGTCTGTGTCTGTGTTTCGATCATAATTCTTTAAAACAGATACAGTGAATACATTTGGATGATCTGTAGATACCTACGAGTATTGGTGGCTTTTAAAAGTTATATCTACCTTGTTATTTATAGTTTTTGAAGATGTTAGTGTCATGCTTGCGAGACTGCAAACAGAATAGTAAGTTCTCCTTATGTAGATATATAATAGGTATCTACAC
The DNA here is from genome assembly GCA_947086425.1 of Xanthorhoe spadicearia. NCBI lineage: Eukaryota > Metazoa > Arthropoda > Insecta > Lepidoptera > Geometridae > Xanthorhoe > Xanthorhoe spadicearia. Next base: position 4,213,352 of record OX352212.1, read on the forward strand.
AGGTAGGTTTTATAATTTGAAACAAGTTAGGTATTTAAGTACCTAGATTAATTTATATTTTATGTTTTCATGTAGGTCGCGTACGCAGACGAACAAGACAGTCTTCCTATTGAAACAATAATAGCATTTAAAAGTTTAACAGGATGGTAAGTATTTCATTATTTTAGATAGTAGGTTTGTTGTACCTATAATTTAATCGCTAACATTATTTTTGCAGCCCATAGTGATAATGCTCTTCATAGTTATTCTGTAGGAAAAACAGTTTTCTACTTGATAAAATGAATAAAACCTAATAAAAGTATTTATTTTTTAGTGAGTTTAAGAACAGTCCTCGTGATTCAAAAGATGAGTACGAAACTAACACAAAACGTTCTATTGGTAAAGGGAATAGACCCCACAGCATACTGAAACCTACTAAACAATGGTTAAATAGATATCGACATGACAACAGTGATAATGGATCATCTTCAAGTTTTCACAGTATTGAAATAATGGAAAAACAACTGTAAGAAATTCTTTGTTCAATATTCAGATATTGGCCTTCTATGCTTAGTGCTTAGATTTCTAGTGTTTTATTAGGTACACTACGTGCCATATAGGTATCTCCAATTTATTTAATTCAACTAGGTATTTTGTTTACAGGGGTACTCCACATTGGAGGCTAGGGCTGTGAATTTCTATACTACCTATGTCGTAACGCTAAGTTACTTGTCACTTACCTACACACCACACCCCCTTCATAAGTTTAAATTACCTAGGTACCTATGTAAAGTTTCATTGAAAGTTTTGTTTATCCAAATTTATTCTAAATGACTCTTTCACATTAGTTAGTGACTTCAACGAAAATATTAGCCACCTACGAAAATGCTAGCTTTGGTTTTGTTTTTTCATTTATAATATTGTATGTAAACCCACCTCAGAAAAAAACACCCATTTATGTATATAATTTTGTTAGTGACTGTACTCCTGTGCTGTACTTTGTGTTGTGATTTTTGCATCGCACCGAATGACATGACATGACAGTCAGTCAGTCAATCTAATCCATCTACTGTACTTTCAAATCATTCATTCGTTTCATTTCATAAAATTGGCGATTAGCTTGACGAGTTTGATGCAAAATTTGATGTGATTTCAAATCTGTGGCACCTAAAAAAACTGACGTGGCCCTGTGAAATTTGCGTCACGAAATTCGGTTGAATGAATTTATAATTCATTTCGGTTTTGTGAATTGACCTGAAACGCCGCGCCGGCCGGCCAAAAACATTTCTAAAAATATTCAAACAACTTCAATCATATAGTAGGTGTTGCCCTTAGGCGACTACAATAAATTCGTAAAGATAGCAAGGAGGAAGACAAAACTTTTGTTCATCATGGGTGCTTTAGCGACAGGTCTCGGCCTCCTCCTATTCATTGCCCTCGCCCACTCTGAAGAATCCCCGAAAGGACCAAAAGTCACCCACAAGGTAATTAATTTAACATATTTTAATAATTTTGTAATTTTTAGGAATTTGATTGAAAATGCACGGTTCAGTTAAGTATACTTATCGGCATCTCATCATTGTCTGATGAACCGAACCGATGACCGGTCGGTGACCTCTTGATGACGCTACAACTTTTGTCAATCCTTGAACTTTTTTCTCGTTAAATTCTAATTGGCTGGCTTTTACATGACCTTCCTACCTTATCGCCTTGTATCGAAACATATTAATTGGTGTGTTGTGTATGTTGAATTGATATAAAAAGTTAAAGACCATACTATATAAAGTTAAGAACTACAGCCGCTAAATTTTAGTTCAAGGACACACACTTGCTTTCAGGTTTTAGCGATTAAAAGGTAAAAGTGCAAATCAAAGCTTTCAGCACAAACTATTCTAAATATTGATATTGTAAGCTCTGTAATAAAATATCATAAACAAAATCTGCAAGTAGATATTTGATGATATTTTTAATTAGGAAGGTACCTATTGGTTGAAAATGCATCTTTATCTAAACACCCTTATGCATATTCGACCAGTAAACCTGTATTAGCTAAAACGCATATTAAATCTGTTGCTATCTCTTTTCGTTGACATATGAGTGACAAGAAAAAAACGTTCTTAAAACCTATATTATATTGTCAAGTTTTTATGAATAAGACCCATAGTATTTATGTTATGTACATGCATAATTATATTTTGAATTACTAGAAGTCTGAGAAGGATTATTCTCTGAATGCCCCTGTTGTAATGTACCTTGTAGAGAATCCTCTACGCACCAGTAGCCCTTATTCCTAATAAAATCTTGAGGCACACAAGAGTCTTCAGGGCAATCATTCAATAATAGTTGCTATTATATTCCAATTTATGTGAACTAAGTGACCTTTTCCTTAGATATAGGCCAAATCTATCAGACTGATTCCAATGTACTTTATATTGATATGAACTTTACAATACCAGGTACATAACTAATTGTATTGCCGTGATGAGATAAATGTCTGCTTTAGAGTAGGTATGGATTATGCATAACTTATTATTCTTATTTTCATAAATCTATGAGACATGGAATTCTAGGTTGTGATAATGTGGTAAATGATATAGTGGTCAAACGAGTCCATACCACAGTCAGCCTGTTTTGTTATAAGTATTGTTTCTTAAATATTTACTCATAAGTTTTAAGTTGTTATGTTTGATATTTACTACCTCCTAGAGTACATTGATTTCCTTTTTTCTAGTAATTCTAAAGCAAATTACATACTCAACAACATAGTTGAAAATAACTCATTGTATTGATATGATACCTACATAAACACCATTCAACATTCACATGGAAACTAGGTATACTGTGGGTACTGGTAGGGAGTCTAAAATTATCTAGAAATAATAGACAGCTAGGTATATTAAGATCTGAAGAGGTGTAGATGATTCAATGAATATTAATGCTGAAACCTGTTTGACAAGGTGGTTTAGGTATCTACTTGTTGTTTACCCTTAAAAAACATACATGGTGAATATTACACTATGAATCTGATAGTGTAGTAGGTATTTGAATGGATATACCTAATATTATGCTGGTTTCTGATTGTTAATTTCTGTCAAAATCTCAAATATTGTGATTGTATTCTGTCTTACAAAGAAATAAATTAACCCGTAGATTCTGTGAAACTTATTTCATAAAATTAAATCTTGTAACAGATGGTTGAAATTAATTATTTGAACACATGTTTTTTATTTAATGATAATGTTTAGACAATTTAAACACATCCCTCATTAAGTCATTGTAAAACGGTAAATAACGTTTTGCATTTAATTATAGTAGGTACTATTAATCCTTTCATTAAATCATTAGGTGTTGCAACCTTCAATCAACACAAGTAGGTACTACTTTTTGCACAATTTTCCCGCTACATCTTCCGACTTGTGCGATGTCGGGGGGCAACATTGCGGAACTTAAAGATCGGCTGTTTTACCTATTTGGGCGCTAAAAGCCCCAAGGCGCGATGTTTGTCGACTAACTCCTTTGGCAAAACGTGTTGTGCATTAAATTAAATCGTCACTCTGTATATACGGAGCAAAATACCTAATTTTGGCAATAAAGTATATTATGGGAATAACATAAAGTTTCAAGTAAAACACAATAATTTTATTACTTACAGGTCTATTTTGACATGAAAATTGGAGATGAGAATGTTGGCACCATTGTAATTGGACTCTTTGGCAAGACCGTCCCGAAGACTGCTGATAACTTCTTCCAACTGGCTCAGAAGCCTGAAGGTGAAGGCTACAAGGGCTCAAAGTTCCACCGAGTGATCTCAAACTTCATGATCCAGGGCGGAGACTTCACCAAGGGTGATGGTACTGGAGGTAAGACACATTTCATTCTATTGCCCATCATTGTCACAAAAATTTGAATGGTAGGAGATTCACACATAAGCAAGTTTTAAAAATGGAACTTTGTGCAACTGATGCAAGGATTCTTCTATTAAAACTTTAAATACACAAACAAAAAGAATTTAATTTTAAGAAAAGGAACATAACAGGAAATCATAACTGTATCTACTAGCTGACATAGGTACCTACATACCTTTACATGTCAAATGCTTTTTTATTATGTTGTTAGTGTAACTCTGATCATATTAGTTTAGCATAACCTTTTTACAAAATTACAGGCCGCAGCATCTACGGCGAGCGTTTCGAAGACGAGAACTTCAAGCTTCGCCACTACGGAGCCGGCTGGCTGTCAATGGCCAACGCTGGCAAGGACACCAACGGATCCCAGTTCTTCATCACCACTACCAAGACACCCTGGCTCGACGGCAGGCACGTTGTCTTCGGCAAAATCTTGGAGGGAATGGTGAGTTAAGCTGAGAGTCTGGTTCAGTTCGGAATCGGAGTATGTAGCATACAAATAGGATATGATGGTTACCATTTATGGTTATGAACTTATGAGACTTAAAGGAAATGGGTAATTTACTTAAAACCCAAATAAATTGGTGTGGTTCCCTAATTTAACTGTGGTTAGTGGGAGGGCTTCTATTCTATTCTATTCTACCCAGCCGGTAACACCCACTGCTGGGTAAAGGCCTCTTCTCTATCACGCCACTCTTGGCGATGTTGTGCCATCCGGATCCACTGCTCTCCTACCGCCCTCACAATATCGTCCGACCATCGGGCAGGTGGTCTGCCCCGAGGCCGCCGCACATCTCTTGGCCACCATTCGGTAACTGCTTTGGTCCATCGGTCGTCATCCCTTCTGGCCAAGTGTCCCGCCCATCTCCACTTAAGCCTCGCGATCCGTATACCTACATCCTCGACTTTTGTGCGGCGTCGGATCTCGACGTTTGGTATACGGTCCACGAGATGGATCCCTAACATGGCCCGCTCCATGGCTCTTTGAGCAACCCTTATGGCATACATGTGCTCATTTGTGAGAGGCCATGTTTCGGATCCATAAGTAAGAATAGGCAGAACACATTGGTTGAATGTCTTGGTCTTCAGACATTGCGGGATTTTCGATTTGAAGACGTCTTCCAATTTCCCAAAAGCAGCCCACCCCAGTTGGATACGCCTAGAAATTTCCCTCAACTGGGAGCCCCGGCCAAAGGATAAGCGATGACCAAGGTAAACATACTCATCTACTGTCTCGATTCGGTGGTTGTCGACTTCGATGTTGGGGGCTTAGCAACAGTATATTCTATAAGAATATTTTATTATCATGGATGGATTTTTGTACCCACATACCACATTTAAAAACCTTGTTATCAGGTTTAACTGATTGTGCAGCTTCCAACAGAAGTTATGAATAATACTAGTTGCTATTGAGATAAAGCAAGTTTTTTTTAACTAATAGAAACGTTTTATAGTTGTCCAATAATTCAGTGCCTAGCTTTAACTAAAATATGACTCATTTGAAAGCTTTACCTAGAAATGGGGATCACACTAGGCTTGACTTTAGTACTATCATTAACAATTTCAATTTCTTTACAGAATGTTGTTCGTGACATTGAGAAGACTGTAACTGGTGCCAATGATCGCCCCGTCAAGGATGTAGTAATTGTTGACTCACGGGCTGAAGTTGTGGCTGAACCTTTCAGTGTCACAAAGGAAAGTGCTCAATAACATTAAGATTGTAAAGTAGCTGTAAGACTAGCTAGAGTTTTTCATTCATTTCCAGTGCATTTAATTTAGTTCACTATCAAAACAGGGTGAGATTATTTCATCATGACTTGTTTCTATAAAAATGTATTTTACTTTAATAAAACAACCTTTTACTGGCTCATGTTTTTTATTTGTGTTAAACACTCTGTTGCTTCTTTTTTTACATCATTGTCTTTAGATAGGATGCCTAACTTCCAAGCGTATCCACAGCTCTTTCTAGCTTCATCAATCATTTTCTTCTTCAAATATGCTCTGCCAAGATTGACATAGGTAGTACCCATTTCTTCCATTTTCTCAGCTTTTCCTAGTAAAATTGCTTCTTTGAAGTAAGATATACTCTCATCAGGTTTATTGAGTTCATCAAATACTGCACCAATGTCATTGAGTTGAAAAACAATGTGCTCTTTTTCAACATCAGCAACTTCTTTCATTTTTTCCAAAGCACTGATCATGAGTTGAATCCCTTGCTCATATTGTTGACATTCTATGAACAATCGTCCATACCAATCTTCCGTAAGAGCAAGAAGTTTCCTATGTTCCATATTACCAGGTTCTCTATCAGTGATAATCTTTAGTTGATTGAGGCACCAATCAAAACCAAGTTGAGCTGTAGTGTATTCTTTTTTCAAATGACTTATTCTTGCTAATTTTGCACTGATGTGGACGACTCGAGGGTCATCTTCCTTTGCTCCATCAGCCATGATTCTTTGAGTTACAGAAATAAACAATTTCTTAGCTTTGTCTAGTTGTTCGCGCTCAAGTGCTAGGTTAGCCATTATGTCATAGATGTAAGTAACACCCAGATTGTGGCGGAGTTGCTGAGCTTGTCTCAAAGCTACATGAAGAAGTTGCTCTGCTTTGTCATAATCTAATCTTTGGATGAATATAACACAGTGTTTGATGGTCTTGATTAGGTCATCTTCTGCAGTAACAGTTTTGTCTTCCATGTCAAACCCTATCCAAGTAAATAGAGAAAATCCTAGAACTGGTGGCACCGCACTGGTTGTCTTCTGGGTGACATGTAAACGTGGTATAGTTTTGAAATTGATTGCTAGGCGAGACAATCGGTTCCATATGAACCTGTATCTTGCCGACATAGTTAAAGTATGAGTTTTATGGAGTAAAAAACAGTATTACGTAACCTATAAGTTCAAAGTGGTGAGTGTTAGGTTGGTTTGGTTGGCTCCACTATAACTATAAGTTATTTTTCTTGTTTTAATTATCCTTTAGGTAACTATAACCTCCAAGACATAATTCCTTAGAAAATTACGTAAAAACAGTAAAATTATGAGATCGATGATATTTGTTTTGAGAAAAAATGTTAGATCCCAAAACCAAAACAGCTGTTTTGTATTGCTGTCAAAAAAAACACTTTTTCTCTTCTCAGTTCTCAATCAATCAGTCAGAATCAGAGTAGAAGTCAAAGTCAGCCATCAGAACCATGCCAACAATCACAACAATGATATTGTCACTGTCAACTCTCTAAATGTGATAAATGTCAATCAAAGGCATTCATTAAGTCATCCATCCATCTGACACTTCAAGTGAAGTGACTTCAACAAACTCAACAAAGCAAGCAAAGAGAATAAAATCACTACGAAAGCAAGCACAGCACAGCAGCAGTCAATTTTTGTAAAGGAAAGAAATTGGATGCACGAAACAGTTTTGCAATTTTATTGCGTTTTGTAGTGTCGTCCGTCTCTGTAAATTTAATTAGAAAGCGCGAGTCAAGTATTCTAAACCAAAAGCCGAGTGTGCCTACCTGTTTAAAATGATGGGATTGAGTTGACGTAACGCAGAACGTATTTCCATTCCAATACACTTTGGAGTTGGGAGTAATGCTTTTCTTCGGGAGTCGAGCTCGAGGATTGTCGTAACACGCGAATGGCGAAACATTAGCTATCAGAATGTACGGTGCTAATGGTTCTGACTTTCCTCCTGTGAAAGAGGACACATTTTGTAAATACGTTTTGTACTACGAAATAAACAACTCAAGGTTGGTTGGTCAATCATACTGTGTCCTTGTTCAATTTTTTGTTTGTTTTCTAACAGTATTGTTTTTTTGCAGGGTCCGTATTTGGGATTTGATAATACTGATACCGAATGCTCTGTTTGTGTTGTTCCTAGTGGTGAGGTTCAATAAAGCTCAGTTAAAGCTGCGTGCTACGAGTAGTCCTATATTCCTGACATTTTACACTTTAGTATGGGGCAATGTGATTATCAGTCTTGTGCGATGTGCGGTGTCGATGACAGTGAATGCCGCGGTGCCTCTTGGGGGGCTGGTGGATAAGATCCTATGGGTGGTGGTTCGCTTCTTCCTGCTTGCCACCGAAATGAGTGTTGTTATATTTGGCCTGGCTTTTGGTAAGTTTGTGCTATGTTATAATTTTATACCTAAGCATGACTGTTCTACTAATTTGTGTATGATGTACCTACTGTATTTATATCCAAATAGAAGATACAATGGAGCCTACATAAAACAGTCTCATTATTGTTATGGGGAAATTAAACTTATTCTAGTCACTAATTTGAGATGCTCATTAAATAAGCAAATTCTCTAGACTCTAGATGGATCAAAACTTTGTCAGTAAAACAACTACACTTTTTAATTTAAAAATTAATGTGTTACTTATTATAATTTCAAGAACAACTCACAATGTATCATTGATACATGCATTTCACTTTCAAAGTGCATTAAAAAATATTACTATTAGTTTAAAATTTAAATCATCATAAGAGCTAGGTAATAAAATACCTAAACTTTTGTGAGTAAACTAGAAGTACCTATGGACCATCAAAAGTGATGGTATAATCTAATTAATTCAATGAATACAGTTGATGGCATGATAAAATAAAAAGCATGACCTCAACTCCACCTCAACAACACCAAATTTTTAAAATATTAAGTAGGAAGTAGGATATCCTTGGACAAGAAAGTTATAAAAACTAAAAAAAACTTTATATTGAAGATAGATAACTAAATGTGTAACCAAATAAGTAATTAAGTTGTGACCATAAAACAATAAAAGTTGCTGAACTTTATCTGCAAAGAATATGTAGGTTAACAGCCCTAAGCATTACTTACTTTATACACATACTGATTAAAAAGTAACATATCCAAATAAGTAATTATATTTCCTCAGATATATCCTACTAATATTATTAATCTGAAAGTTTGTGAGAATGTGTCATTATGAATGAACATACCTAATAATAATAATGTTTGTTATTCTTTCACGCAAAAACGGCTGAACCGATTTGGTTGAAATTTGTTATGTAGATAGATGATACCGTGGATTAACACATACGTTTTATCCCGATATTCCCGCGGGAATGAGCCTTACGTGAAACCGCTGGGCGCAGCTAGTAATTTAATATGATCACTACACAACTATATTTCCAAGGTGTGGACCTAGTCATTTCAGTACTTTGGGCATTTTAAAATCCAGTAACATACCAACTAGGTAATCCTACAGTCAATGGAGTTATCTTTTAATTCCATTGATTGTAGGAGTACCTACCTAGCTAGAAGTTATTGAAAGTAAATAAAACTTTATTATATTAGGTACATTCTTTATATTCAACTGTTTGTGTCCCACTGTTGGGCAAAGGCCTCCTCCCATTCCTTCCAGACATTGCGATCATGTGCTAGAGTCTCCCAGTGAGCTGTAAAATTGACAAGTTTGTCCTGCCACCTCAATAAAACTATTATTTTATTTTTCAGGGCATCTAGACAGCCGAAGCAGTATTAGATATGTTTTACTCGCGACATCACTCATATCCCTCGCGTTCACTGTAACACAGGGCACACTTGAGATAGTGATGCCAGATGACATGTTCCATATTGACACAAGAGACTTTTACCTCTTCGGTCATGGTGGAATGCTGTTCTGGTTTACAAGCTCTTTAGTTTTTGCGTTGATATACTACCTTATATTGCTGCTGCCTTGGATCCCGTTGAGAGAATATTTGGCGTTACCAAGTTAGTATTTTTTATTTTAATCTTATCCTAAAATGATGCCTTAATTTGTTCATTTGTTCATCAGTTACAGTCAATTTATATATGTATCTGTCAAGAAACAATACAAATAAAGTGATCATACATAGATATAATATTTTATACAATGAGATTGCAGGTTCGGTCCCTGCTTGTATTGTGCAAAAGTACTTGCAGATCAACAAACATAAGACCTCCTATGTTGGTTAATCTGCAAGTACTTTTCTCAGGTCTGAGTACTTTTTATATGTTTAAAACAAATAGATTTTTGGAAATCAATACAATCTCTCAAATCTCTCTTAGGTTGCATAATGAGTAGTTAAAAGAAATAAACCTCCAATAAACCTTACTTTCTTATTTGGGCTACTTAAGTCTTAGTGGATCTGTTTAACCAACTTTTAACTTTCTCTAAAAATAAAATATTCCTACACACCGTTTTTATTCTGTGCATACCTCATTATCAACTAATTACAAACTAATTAAGGAAATATATTTTATTAAAAGAATTTTATATAAACAGTACTTACATTCATTTAAACTTGTATCTACATTATGATAATTAATTATGTCACTTGCATTTATTAAAATGCAGTTTTCTTCTAAACAAGCTGATATTATACAACATTACATATTTATATCAATTAAATTATGTGCATGCTACTTATAAGAAGATGACTCACTGACTTAAGACAAGTATGTTTGAGATGTGGAATATACCTAGTACAGCTACGTTTTTTGGAATACGAACTATAGCCACTTGTTTAGGGTATAGCAAGAGGAGTTTTTTTTAAATGCAACCCATCCAGTCACAATTTTTTTTAATTGAAAAACTTTATCATGCACACAGTCTTCAGATAATCATTCTTGCTTGTTTTTACCTATATTGGGAAGTTACAATTTCGGCCACAGAACTTAAATAAAGCGATTATTATTCACAGACACAGTAGACGTCATTCGACCATGATACAATTTTTGTTATTGTCGTTACCAAATCTCAAAGATTGCAAACAACAGTTCAAAAGTTATCAGTTTATCACCAATAAAAATAATTTACAAACCTACTTATTAAGATTTTACTAAATAGACCAGAATAATGTACCTAACTAACCCTTTTAAGTACAGCTTTCATAGTGGTTAACAGAAGCGAGAAAAGTCTTGTGTTTACTGCTTGTATTGTGCAAACATATTTGTAAACAAAGCCGTAAACCGATAATGGAAGACTATAATTAAATAGGAAATGTTTGTCTTTGAGTAGACATTAATATACTTATACTTTATTTTTTGAAGCGAGCTAATAGGAAGAAAAATACACTCACGTGATTGGTCGTCGAAATTCATTGGATTGGCTAGATTTGACAATTGACAATTGATTTGACAATCTAGCCAATTACGAGAAATACAATTATTTTCGACGACCAATCACGTGCGTTTATTTTTGTTCCTATTAGCTCGATTCAAGAAATGAAGTATAGATAACTTTTTTAATGATTTATCGTCATTGATAACCTTAGACTTAAGAGCGATCGACTGGAGAAATATATATATTTCTATTTATATATAATTTGCCTATATTATCTTATTGCTAAAGTACGAGTTGATTTAACACTATTATTGAGACAGGTGTTAGTAGTAGGTACAGTCAGTAAAACAATGATAGTCTTGTAAGTTAACGCGCTGCGAATGTTCGTTTGTATCGATACAAACATGCGATAACAAAGTGCAAAATTCTATTTATTGCGTTAACAGAAAAATATCATCCTCCTGATTTCGGGCTATGACTACGACACTAGGGCTTCGTGGCCGAGGGGTAAGGCAGCCGGCTTTAGGACGATCGCTTATATATAGCATGTTCGAATCCCGTCGAAGCCATAAACTCTCATTTATAGAACAAAATGCAGCTGTCATACATGACAAGATGACGCTGTGTGGAATGTCCAAGGATATTTATTTTATTTATTTATTTATACCTCACTTTTAGTAAAACGCGCTACGATAGGTGACGCGCTACACAAAATCGCATCTTTGCAAAACGACAAGATAGAAACTGGCCGTTGGCCAAGCATACTTCATTTTTTTAACAAAATTTATATAGACAGAACTGCAAAATTTCATAAACTGCATTTTCTTGATGCCTGTACTCAATAAGATACGGCAATGATGAATTGCTAAAGACTGTAGTCACTGAGATACGTCAATATTTATTTCTACGTCTACAATCATGCTAATTGGATCAAGACATTAAAGCAGCCTTAGGAGTTTCCAACCAAGGTTGAAGATATCAACTAAGAACACCCGTGAGATGTCCTTCCCGTCATCCCGTGGGACAGAGTAATAGGAAACTAATAGGGCTATTTCTTGTTACTTCGATCGATGTATAAAACTGTATCTTTCAGCGAAATCTGTAGGAAATGGATGTGGCCAATTTACGAAGGAAACTTTAGAATCGTTAAGTATACTGGGTGTTACAAAACCACTTCTGAAATCTAAAACAATGCGTTTATTCCATAATCCAATGAGCAGTATGTAACGATTCTGAATTATAATAAAAAAAAATACTAGAAGTATAATCATTAAAGGGTCGGGAAAAGGTTCCCTTATAGTCGTATGAGCTATAAGTAGCTAGGTATTAGTTTGATTGCCAGACCATAATATTATGCAACGATACACGCAACGTTCTGTTATGCAACAGTAATAGGTGTTTTATGTAGATGGTCAACGAATCACTGGGCACCATTAGGTACTTGTAAAATATAATTCTTTTTATCTCATAAATCTGTGTAATTTTAAAAGTAGATTTATCTCTTGATTTATGTGTTGCGCACTAACGCTTGCGTCATGCGGATATATCACTTTCTATTTTACCTATTATTAATAGGACTTAAAGTCTTGAATATGTTTTAAAAGAAAGTATGTTAACACTATTCCAGGAAATTAATTAAGATCAGACCTTACAAAAAATCCAATGGAAAAAATGCTATGTACGATATTATTTTAGCTAAAACCGATATGTAATCTGTTGCTATCTCTTTTCTCTACCATAGGAGTAACAAGAAAAATATATTTGTTGACAATTTTTTTAGAATAAGACCATTAGTTCATAGTATTGTTTATGTAATACATTGTATACTTTTCAGCGAAACTATCATTCTACATCTACGTGCTTCTACTCGCGCTATTAGACACGACACAAGCTGTAGGCGCGGGTTTACTCGCGTGGGGCTCAATGCAGTCCGGATTGTGTGTGGTCGACGTCACTACGTGGCTTTACTTCTCATTGTACACGCCGCTGGTGTATCACACTTTCCTTAGCGAGTTCTTTAGGTGAGTAATAAATTTAAAGAGACTAGCAGCCCGTCCCGGCTTTGCACGGGTGTAGTTATGAAACCCGGGATTGTACCGGGTTATAATATAGCCTATATGTTTATCCAGAAAATCCATTCTATACTTTAGTGAAAGAATTTTTGAAATAAGACGAGTTGTTTCGGAGATTACCTCTGTCAACTATAATACTAAGTATAGATAGTATAGATTGATTGAATGAATGTAAATTCTGTTGCAGTGTATCCCAGCCGAGTATAATGTTCTCATACAAGGCTCAGATGGATGAGCCGATGGATGAAGACCAAGTGTCCCTGCCGCATCAGCAGAGCTTCAGCTCACTTAAGACAGACTCCGATTACATATACCAAGTGAGTTATTACTCTTATAGTCAATACTCAACGCATCCTGACTATACTCTGTTCACCGAGTCGATCGAAACATAAACTAAATGTGTTGTCCATACATTTTGGTACATAGGTAGGTATTTTGCTAACGTGTAAAGAAACCATTATAGAAGTATACATTACATAAGGCAATATGAACTCGTGCTAGGCTAGTTTTAGACGCCAATCACGTGCGTTCATTTTTCTAACTATTTGATCGACTCGGTGAACAGAGTATAGAAAACTAGAAAATACAAGGTGGGCGGTTAATTGTGCCGCTGAGTTATTTGTAGAATTACTTTTTAGAATCATCTACATAGTACTGTAACAACACTTTCCTCAGCAGAGTAACAGCGTATACGACAGTACGTTGTTCGAAGCCGGCGGTACGACGCCAATGAACCCCGTCTACAGTGCCTCGCTACAAAGCCCAGACTCTATAGCCTCCAATCAATCTGTAGACATCGGCTTCCATACTAGATTGCCTTCGACATAACAACCCAGAGATTTAGCAGACGGATTACAATATCTTCCTATTTAACCCCAAAGTAGTGAGGGATTGGCCTGCGAAGTCTTATTTTGTATAAACAATACATATTTATGATTTTTATGAAGTCGCAGAACGAAAAGGTTGACCAGTTTGATTTCTTTGACGCGTTGCACATGTTTCCTTTTTAAACTGCGTACCTACTATACAAGAGTGTTGTGTCTAATGGTTATCAAACCTAGCAAGCTATAACAGATTATAAGATAGTCAACTTTTTCATTCCGCGACTGTACCAACATAATGTGGCGATTCAGATGTTGAAAATTAAAACTAAACTAATTTCACAGCACTAAAATTAATGCCATCCTTTTTATTTAGATCTTTATGAAAGAGACGGCAACATTTTCAGTGCTGTCAAATCAGTTTAGTATAATTGCTGTGAAACCAAGGTCTTATAACTCGTGATAGCATAAATGTCGCTATTTGTCAACAAGACCATGATACGATAATTTATTCGCGTCCCTTACTTAGACCATTACATCTGTGCTGTAGGGCTAAAATGTGCGCTTTTTTCTGATTCACAATGAATTTGCATATAAAGAATATGAATTTAATTAAAAAACGGAACAGAATTGCGGCCATTTTAGCTCGGTTTTTATTGGTCTTTAATGTATGTGTATAAGTTTTGCTGAATAATTTTATGTAAGTAATCCGTAAAGACGTTATATAAATATGTGGGAAGATAATAGGTAGTATTTGAAATACTGAGGTTTACAAAAATATAATTTTCTGTGTGGACTGGATCTAGAACTTGGTTTGTTTGCCTGTTAGAGTAGGAATAGAATTGGTAGTGTCTATAATAGAACAACTAAGTTATAGTGCGTTGAGAATGCAGGAATAATTAATTATTGAGATAATCGTCGCATCAAAACTATAGCACTTCGAATATTGTGTTAAGGAACTTATAAAACAATGAAAATAACAAAACCAAAACTATTTATTTTTGAACATTTTATTTTAAAGCGGTTAAAAAAGACATTTGCCTAGATTTAAGGTCAATTCTTTATCTGTGGTTTTGTGAATACCTACTACATTTTGGCGCGACGTTTCGTTCTTCCTGCAAAGGTATAGGTACTTGGAGTGTGTACGAAAACTCGCTATGATCTGATTTAGTTCTAGGAACACTAATAAGGGCTGGGGTAGCTTCCTTCTAAATGAATCTCTGAAACCTATTTCCCACAACCAGAGCTGGTTTATTACATTTTAAAATAGTCTTAAATTCTTTTTCAAACCTAAGAAAAAACGGGCTTAACATCACCGGAGCCCTGGGCTAGATTTCCACGGTCCTACCTCTTGGAACCGCCCGTTGACCCTTTTTATCTTAGCTACCTTAGGCTGGAAATAAAGGACCGATTTTATCATCATCATACAATTGATCAGACTATCTAGGGCTGAGAACAGACGTCAGATTTTCTCAATTCGATCCAACTATCGCATGTGTATTGGTGTACGAACAAAATGTGTGGCAAGACTGCCTTCAGATAGTCCAATCAGACAATCTGATCAGATTGTCTGTTGAAAAAATCGGACGTATATTCTCAGCCATATGTATGGTAGAGCCGCCGCTTTACTGTTAACATTTCTAGTAGTCTGTGGCTGATATTCAACGTCATTGTAGATTTTGACTATTCAAATAGTATACGATTGGTTGAACCAGCGCAGGTACGAACGCTTATCAACATTTTTGTACGAAATTAATTCGTCTGAAAATGCACGAACTTTTCAAATTCAAAATGAAATCTCTAAAATATTATGTAGATACGTTTGTGTGTTTTTCTTTAACTTTACGCGTGGTTAGGTACAATATTTGAAAGTTTCGTGTATAATTCGATCTGCTTAATTTCGTGTAAAAACGTAGGGTACTACGCTAGTATGAGCAAGCATTTTGTCGAATGTAATGCTCAGGATACACGACGACACTGACACTCGACACAAATGTCGACACTAGTGTCGATTGCAAACAAATTGATTTGCAACTCAGTGTCGCGGCGGTGGACACACGCAGACAGTCGATGTATACACTGAGTGTCTTAGTGTCTGGTGTCGTCGTGTATCCTGAGCATAACATTTAATTTGTGATACTGTAACCAGTGAACAATACGAATCGATTGAGACTGTACATCATCCCATTTCTGCTAATGATAATGGTTAAATTATCTTACTGTTTAGAAATTTGTCTTAAATTAAACAATGCCTAAAATACTGCCCACTCTGAAACTCTAAATTCATAAAATTAATTATTTAGTAGGTATCTAAATCGATAAAAAATACATTTTTAACTTCACGTAGGTAAGGTTTATGCTCAGACTTAAGTCTGGACTCAACAGGCATCAGTTTCAGGTACACTAATTCCATTTTTTGAAGTTATCCCTCATTGAAATACCTATGTATTGAAGAGTGACTACATATTTTAAGCATTGTTTAAATTAACAAAGGCGTCTTTAAGTAAGATATAGTCTTGTAATGGATCCATCCATAGTATGACATTAGATTTAGCTACTTTTAAGATTATGGGATGACATTCAGCCGAAGCGAAGACTATAAAAAAGATTTACTTACTTGGCTAAGTTTGGCATGTGGATATAATTTACTATTCTAATTTATGATCGTAAAGTATTCGTTGCCCCAATATTATTGTTTAAATACCATAGTAAAATTTAGAGTTAAAAGAAAAATATCTAAGGGACTTTGCCGACTACCAAGTATCATACATAACATGATTGAGTCACAGATTGGTCTAATTAGTGGTTTGTCTCATCAAATGTAAATTTTTTGCCCTGCAATTTTCTAACAGTCATAGTATAGGACCGCTATAGGTAATCAGCATATTATACCTTAACGTAGTTGAAATAGTGTTAGTTCTACAGCCATTCTTAAGTTGTCTTTAAGTCTTTATGGTCATTGCGTCGGTTGACTATCAAACCCCCTTGTAGATATAAAAAGTTGTGACACATACGTGACTTGTGATTTATTTAGTTAACCATTCTGTTTATGCGATCGAAGCTTGAAACACATAGATTATAGAAAGAAATATTTTTATATTAAGGCAGATTTTTTTGCACCTATTTCACTTAACTCATTTGTCATTTTAATATAGCTTTTATCTTACTTAGGACGAGTGGTGACTGTAGTTTTCTTATGGCATGTAGTACCAGTATAAGTAATTTGATGAACAATTCACAAAAGCACGAAGTATGCAGGATCTTAAAGTTACATTGGCGTAATTTTTAAAATAAATTAATTTGTTCAAAGTTACATATTGGTTGTAATGAAGCACAGATAAAATAATACTATGTACAGATGGTCCATCTAGAAAATTTATTTCACTCCTGTTTTTCTTTGGGCAATTTTATTGTGTTTGATTTTGCGGCGCCCCTAGCAGTGTTTAGGTCTTGCCTGCAATCAAAAATAAGTAACTCCATCTAGTGCTAATATTAGGGGTTATTAAGGGGCGCCGCAAAATCAAACACAAAATGATAGCCCGAAGAAAAACAGGAGTGAAATTAATGTTCTAGATGGACCATCTGTACATAGTATTATTTTATCTGTGAATGAAGTAAGCAATACATAATTCGCATATGAACTGTCTAGATCGGGCTTGTTAGTTCGACCATGACTATATACTGGTACTTACATAAAACAGCCTGTTAAGATATTTATATTATTGCAAAATTATATCTTGTTATTAAAAAATGTATTGTACAACAAAACATCTGAACCTAATTTCACATCTTAAAAATCATGAGCTGGTACTCGATGCTGTACGATTGCTTGCGTTTACCTCTCGATCTATACCTGAATGTAAGTTTTAAGTATAGCAGTTGAATCCCTAGATTTATTAAAAAGCTGCTTGTATTATGCCACTCTATTAATGATCTTGCATGAGTTTGTTTGAAATCATATTAATGAGTGATAACCTGATGTTGAGGCTGTAATTATTGTAAAGTGCGTTGTATTGCTTTAGTCGGACTCTCAGCTTAAAGTGCAAAAATGTTTAGTGTAGGTAGACGGGTATTATACCTACAGTCGCCTTGTATCTACAGGTGGATTTTTCGGGCCTTTTAATGTATTTTGGATTTGTGACCATGATATCTATTACAAAGTATGTTCGATTTTGAGTCGGTAAGCCATCGAAAAATACGCCTGTACCTCAACATCGACTTAAAAGTGGTCTATTAAAATTACCTTCCCTTTAAGGTATTTTCTGATCATTTTCAAGTTGATTCTACCTATCCTAACTTTATCATTGTTTTTCTACCTCAATTCAAGCAATATATTAATGAGTCTAAAGTTTAAGACATATCACATTTATGCGATTTTTATCAGTGGTAATGAAATTAAGATCTTCATCTCATAATACCTACTTTGCTAAGTACCTACTATTTTTTCCAGGTAGGTATGTTATAAGATAAATATTGTATGAGCCATAGATTTTTGAGGTTTGAGCCAGTAGAGTATTATTACGATTATTTCGTTATTGTAGTGATTATCCACACAAATATTCATTCAACCCCTTAATTATTGCTCGAATGAAGTTATATTATAGCTAATAAAATGAGTGTGCGAGCGAGAGGCTAAATAATTGGACCAATCAAGTTTTAAAGGGGGTTATATGGATATTTTCCATGTTTTGATTGACTTTTATATTTCTTATTGCTTCGTTTTTGTATTATAAAATTATTTTATTGTTGATTTTATTATAGCATAAATCAATCAACGAACTTGTTTAGCAAAGCTAAATGTAGAAATCTTGTATTTAGTTTATTATTAAGTTGAAGAAAAATAAATAATTATCTGCAAAAAAACAACACAAACCAACAAAACAATCAACGTGATATTGTGTTAAACAGGTAAGTAGGTACTATTTTGTACTAGAGACTCAATTGTATACATTTCACCCAAAATAAGTAGGTTGCCTTGTTTAGTTTGTTTGGTGGTCTTGTCAATTGCAGAATCCCTGATTGATCTTGTCAATTTTTCTTTAAATGTGATAACCCATACAATGTACTATATTATTTTTAAGTGATATTTTGGTTGATGGCATATATTTTTGTTGATTTCGTATCTAATAAAACGTAAACATAAAATTAAACCTTTGTTTTATTAAGTACCATTAATTTTGATTTCACCAAATGTCTCTATAATCACTTTTGAAGTTCTTCTTGTATAAATGCGTGCTTCAAACAATCACTAACCGTGGCTCTTTGGTTTGGATCCAGCATTAACATTTTATCCAAAAGATCTTTGAGTTGCGTCAATTTTTTCTCTTCACCAGGACATATATTTTTACAAGATTTTTGAAGTTCCTTGTATAAATCTCTGGTGATACTATTATTGCACACTTCAATAACTTTATCCCTGCCAGTGAATTCATCTTTTTTATGAAGCAGGAAATTGTTGTTATAGTTGAAATGTTGATCTTTGAACTTCCCTTTTCTGATCAGTTTTACGGGAATTTTTCCTTTTAGATCCATGAAGCATTTGAGCATGCGGTTATTTGAATTTCCTGTGAATAGAATTCTTCCGGTGGCCATTTCTGATATTGTGCAAGCTGATGACCAAATGTCTATCCCATTGCTGTATGGTACGCCAAGGATGATCTCAGGGGCTCTGTAGAACCTAGATACTAGATATGGCGTAGGTTCGTTCTCATCGAGTTTGGCCGCTGAGCCAAAGTCACATAGTTTAAGAACATTCTTCTTTTCATTCACCAAGATATTGTCTGGTTTTATATCAGCGTGGACTATACCAATTTTCCTCAACAAACGCAACGCCAGGAGAAGTTGCCGGCTATAACTCATGAGGGCTTTCATGTGGATACCATGATTCTTCCCATACTTTTTTAGAACACTCCGTAGATCCATATGTAGTGCTTCTAAGACAATGCAAAGATGTCCTTTGTGCATAAAGTTGCACATATATTTTACACAGTGGTATTTATTATCTGGGTCAGCGACATTTATTTCTTTTAAAATTGATATTTCTTTCAAGCTTGTTTTGTACATTAGTTCATTGTTTCTGACAATTTTTATCGCGACAGAAGCATTCATTTTTGTTTTATCTTGAGCATGAATTACATTAGCAAAGACACCTTGACCGAGAACCTCTTTTAAGACATATTTGTTTTTTAAAATGTCTCCTGTTCTTATGTTGTAGTAGCCATCAGCGTCATCCCAATTATCAGTTAATTGTGAATTATTCTCATCTTTAGTATCAGTGGCTCCAGGTGCATTTTTTGGGATAAAGTCATCTTTTTCAGAAAACATGTCTGATTGAGCTGAACTTGTATCTTTCTGTAATGTTTTATTGCTTTGAGTTTGAACTTGGTTCCTTACTGTAGGCTTTTGTTCTGACTTATCATTTTTAATTGTAATATCATTCTTTGTGTTTGGGTCAGCACCATTAAATTTTTCTAGAAGTTGTTTCCTTTGTTTTCTTCTTTGTTCAATAATGCTTTCTTCATCTTCAGAGTCTAAGTATTTATCTACATTGTACTCTGGTGAAATATGTCCTCTGGATCTAGCTTTGTTTTCTACTTTTATTTTGGAATCCTTACTCATTGTTTTAGAAACTCTGTCACGGTGTTTATAATTTTCTTGTTTACAATAATCTTCATGTCTGCGTTTCTTCTCTCTAGATGTTTTGAGAGCTATTGTTTTTTTTGCATTTAATAGTTCTAATTCTTCTTTGAGTGACTCTCTTTGTTGCATCAGTTCTTCAATACTGTGCCTGTTTGTAGGTAATGGTGGAGTTGCAGCTTCATCTTCATATTTTTTGTATCCTTGGTAACTGTTTCTTTTTGATGATTGAATTGTTTCTTCCTTGTGTCTTCTTGATGATGTCCTGTGCCTTATGTGTTTATCAGACATATTTGTCCTTTTAATTTAAACTTTTTTGGAATTTTTGATCTGTAACAATATATCAAAATTACATAAATATGTTAGTGAAATAAAATTTTAAGCGACTTAAAAACAAAATCCGGATGATATGCACATAAATATATTTCAAAGCATTCAAGGCCAAGTTTATAAAACATTTATCAGTGAGTTGAGAAAATGACTACATTTTATGGCACATCTATGTAAGAAAATTAAAACTATTGTTTTGATTACATTTCCACCAAGTTCCTGATTCCAACATTACTTAGTCATTTTGTACTTTTCATGTTGTTATGAACTACGTCTCATCTTCACATTGCCTCTTAGACATTGCTGTTGCTCAGTCATCTTGTTCGTCAATGCATCATGTTATAGTACCACTCTCGGTTTTATATACATTGAGATAGACATCCATATTGCTGATGTTAATGTTTCGAAACTAGAAAGAAACAAATGTTTAATAGCAATATTGAATGAGGAAGTGCACAATATTGAACAAACAAATTGATAATTTCTACACAAATCATTGTGTAGGAATACATTTAAAACGAATTTACTCATCCCAATTGATTCTCAATATTGGTCCTTTTGGTAGTGTATTTTGATAAAATTTTAGAAAACAAAATAGTACTCATAGCATGAACTTCTCACTCAGATTAGTACTCTACTGTCACACTAAATACAGCACCTTGACATTGTGGTGAAGAATTTATCAAATGTTCATAAAAATTCCACAAGAGTAGAACCAAGATTGCAACCAAAAGAGCTAAGCACCTGTTCATGCTATGAATACTATTTTACAAGTTTTTCAGCAATAATTTCTTTCAAAGAATATAATTTTACGATTATTGTGTCGTAAAATAATACTCCTTGAGTTACACAACACAGTTTTCTTGAAACATTAGTCATTTCATTCAACAGAGAACATAACAGTAGGACGATTATGAAATGCATTTTACTTGTTATAAACTGATTTATAACATGTACAATGCATACGGATTTAGTTTTATACTTGAGAAACACACGTTTATTCAATAATTTACTGAAGAAAACCATGAAAACACAATTAAAACTTCACTTGCATTTCTGTTCAGACAGACATGTTTGATTGGTTGGATTGATTGTGAAATTGACGTCGTCACGGCACGGATTTCAATAAGAACGACTTTGACATTGACATTACCAAGATAGGAACTAGTGACGTGCTTCTCTTCATCAAAACAAAAAGCTGTTTGTTCTTCATTGGATTTGATTGCTAGCAAACGAATGTATGGATTTGTTTGTATTGTACTGCATTCGAGAATGTCATTCAGACGAAAAATCTTCTAAAAATAATGGTAAAAAAAAGTTTTGTTTTGTCTATGATCGATTTATCTAACCTACAAAAAATTTAAAAACAATTTCGAAATTTCAATTTATTGAAATATTTAAAATTTTAAAAATGACTGCCTTTTTAAATTCAATTGTGAAAAGCACCCAGAATTTTCGCTTGTTGAAGTCATGTAGAAATTTACACGTTTCACCAGGTTTGTTTTTTTTCAAGCGATTTTACAGAGTATTTATTCTATTCGATTTTGAATTGGTTTATTTTTCACAGTAAACCAGCTATACTCTCAGGAAGTTCTGGGTATCGATAACTATCTTTATGCCAGGAAAAAAACAAAGGAGCAGTTTAATAATTTCACAGACAAATTCAGGACAAAGATGACTGACTTCGTTGCTGATCCTAAAAACATGATATTTACTGAAGATTTGAAGAACATGGTTCACTTAGCTGAGCCTTCGGATGTCGATCTTGTTACCCGCATGGTCAAAAAGTTTGTATACCTACTTATTAATAATACTTCTAAATAAAGTACCTAATATTTCATTTACTGTAAGTAGCGCATTCAGTTTCACATAATAAAATTGTTGTTACCACAGCGAACACATTGTGGCTCTTGTGGTATCAATACATATCTACAAGCGTTTTAGCCAAGAGAGAAAAGACTGTCCCTTAAAAATGTGAACCTCCAAGAATATTTATTTAATCATTTCAAAAATACAATAGCTAACCAAAAAGACTTATTTTTCAGATTCAACTCACAAAACACCGAGTTCAGATTTGGCTCCTTTGTCTTTGGACCTGTGGTGATGCGGATGTTTTACTTCCTTGATGCTCCTAAAGAAGCTTTACAGGTGATAATGGCATTGCTTCACTTACAAACATACACAATACCATCTTTACTAGAGGGGCACATAGGGCCCATGTCCAGTGCCCTCATCCTGAGAGTGCTCTGAAGGACTGACAAGTTTTCTCACTTTATTTTTAAACCTTAGGCACAAACACATCATACCTATACTTCATGTCTTGAAACGAGCTAATAGGAAGCAAAATAAACGAACGTGATTGGTCGTCGAAAATAATTGTTTGTTCTCGTATTGGCTAGATTGTCAAATCAATTGTCAATTGTCAAATCTAGCCAATACGAGAACAAACAATAATTTTCTACGACCAATCACGTTCGTTTATTTTGCTTCCTATTAGCTCGTTTCAAGAAATGAAGTATAGGTCTTTATGTCTGTTACAGTACAGACGATTTAAACAGTTGTCTGTTTTTGCTAAGCGTTTCCTTTTATAGCTGCTTCCAGTAACTGAGCCTGGAGCCGGACTTCTCATGAAGGCACATAGTTTACATTTACACAATGTCACAAAAAAAATTAGGTTTTCTTCTTTCTTTATTAATAATCTTGATTTCCGTTCCAGTGTTTCGAGGACCCAGCAAATGAAGGCTTCTTTGATCAACTGGTCACCTTCCAAATATTACTGGACTTACTCTACAACAATGAAATGTATGACGAAATGTATGAGGTGTTTGAGAAGGTCAAAGAAAAGCAAATTAATATGTCCAAGTATCCAAAATACCCAGTGGTACTTATACTTGCAGCATGTTACAAACAGGTGAGTTAGCAGTAAGGTGTGGAGATTAAATTAAATTGCTTATCTTTGCACTAGATGATACTGTGTGTGATTTAGACAGCGTCATTTACTCTCAAGCTAAGCAATCTAATACTTATATAAGCCATAATAATGAATATTTCATCATGAACTATATTCCAGAATACACCAGAGAGCTTCAAATATGCTTCGAGATTATGGTCTGACATGACAAATGTTGGCACCAAGCCTTTAAGACGAGCCTCAACATTTATGGCAGGTACGTTTGTAACATTGTACTTATCTTTATTTAATTGTTAAAGGAAGTTCATTCAATGACTGTCACTACTTCTTAAACAATCTTAAACTGCTTTGTTTTTCCTAAATTCTGTTCATTTGAGTGTTTCTAAAAATTCTTATATTTTTTTAGGTCTGGCATTAAAACAAGGAGCTCCACATGTAGCGTTGGAATCAATATCAATGCAGAGGCCACACTACGTCACTATTAGAAATATAAGGGTGAGTCACATCATAAACAATTTTATAGGCCTATGCGGTGGTTGCAGATTCGATCTCTGCCATGACACAAATATTTGCAAAACGTACAAAAGTTCTACTGATATTTATTCTGGGTCTACATTTAAATATTTGAAATGATGTTGTTCTACAGGCCACTGCTTTAGCAGAAATGGGAAGAGTAGACGATGCTGTGCCGATCTTGAAATCAGTTCTGGACATAGACATTCCCGAACAGAAAGACAAACACACATTCTTCGAAGATACTGTAAGTTTTTAGAATTATTTAATAGAAACTATTAGGGTCACCTTAATATTTCCACAATCTTGAAAAACATTTTCGCGTCTTCAAACGTTTATCGGGTCTTAAATGGCGATTCGTCACCTCACTCAGTTTCTGCATAAAACTGTCAAAAAATCGATACTTCAGCAAAGAATCAAGCCTGTGTACAGACTTTGAATACCTAATTATAGTTAGACATGCTGTGATTACATGATACATTACAATGATTACAATTGTTTTGTGTCAAAGTTGCTACATCCAATAGTCATCTCGCTACAAAATCTTTTTCCAGGTTTTAAAAGTCAAAGCAGCTGTAGAGAAATCAGAAAACAAAGACTTGCAGAAGGAATTCGTGAACGTTGAGAAGGCGTTGAGGGATCGAGGTCTTATAGATGTGCAGCAGGTTCGTTCTTTGGTCTAAGTTTCTTCTTACCTTTAGCTTTTTCTCATGGAGCTACTCAAAAATGACTGAACTAATCAGTAATTACGATTACAAACCAGTTACAAATTGTATCTCGCACACGACGCTACTCAAGTTGTAAGGTCCTCCTTCACAAATTGAATATTTAATGTTTGCTCGTTCATTTTTATCACAAAAAACAAAGAAACTTGGGAAACCAGTAGCGTAGAGACCGGCACGACACGTCGCGCGTGATCGGTTGCTAACGCGTTACCGACCAGTTAGTAACTAGTCACGTCGTGTGCGAACCTCCATAGAACATGTATGGGCTGTGACGCTCAGGCAACTCGTTAGTAATTTGAGTTTGTGACTAGTTATTTTTGAGTAGCTCCATGAGAGAAAGGCCTTACTCTAAAAATCAAAAACGATGCATAGTGATCAATATCATCGTCACGTTTATGTTGGTTAACCTTCCGAATTCAGTTGCCCCTGCCCACTTAACCACTTAGCACTCGTGGCGTACCTTGCTCTCGACCAGTCTAAAAAACCTATCTGTCATTGGTTTTGCTTACGAACGGTCGAAATTTGATATTCCTTCCATAGACAAGCCACTACAGTAAGTAAAACCAAAAATAGATTGGTTAGACTGGCTCTAAGACAGATACTAGTAAAAGAACTATGTGATAAAATGACGATATTTTTATCTTTCAGTCTCTCGAAAAACTGCTTAGCACCGAAATAGCAATGACGCCGAGATCGCAAGATCCTCGTGGAATGCCCTCCACACTGCACAGAAAGATGCCATTTGGTCTCAGGAAAAAGAAGAATGTTATGTATGAATAGGCATAAGTTTGTTAAAAATGTAGAAAAAATAGTTTTGTTGCGAATATTTGATCTGTTACTGGCATTTATTACCGTAAAAGTACCAAATTTAAATGTTCATTTTATCTGTGATTTTGTTTACTGACTACAATATAAGATGAAATTATCTACTTCTTAACAAAAATTTGCAAATATCTTACAAAAGTGACACAGGTCTCCAGGCGGCCTAAAAACTTGGGCGCAAGCATTTACTTGTATATACAAACATACATAACAGTAAGCAAAGTCAAATAAAATCTTGAGAGCGGCAAAAGCTTCTTTCCATGTATATTTTCCAATATAGTATCAATTCATTGGCATAATTAGCCGCCAACAGCTTTAATTAAAAATGTAAAAAGCATTTGAAAAAGCTTAAGCAAGAAAAGCCGGATGAGATAACTGACTCGTGTTGTTGAAATTTTAGTTGGATGTATTTTATAAAAAGTTAGGTGAATACACAAATAACCAAAGTAAAGTCTATTTATTTTACCTTCCTAGTGTGTTTCTTAAGTTATACTAATTTTTATACCTACTTCAAGTAATTATTCGTATATAAAAATGTAAATTAGAAATAACTGTTTGAAAAACACGAAATTTGACCCTTGTTGAGTTCCTGAAAGTTTAATTAAAAAGAGAAAAGACATAAAGGTTAGGTCACACAAGAAGAGTCAGCGCATCTCGCAATATTTTACATCACATCGAGAAACACCGTTCAGACTATTTCAGACATTTTCAGTCAGGGTGGAGTCAAAGACCGCCTGTTATTCATAACATCTTATCTTGCTCAATTGCCTGCGAAGCGTAATATCTGAAAAGATACAGAATAAAGACCTCAGTACTGAATTTCTTAAGAATGGTACAAAATTATTCAGGAAATTAAGGAAAGTACCTATATGTAGGTAAGTAGGTAGGTACTGATTTCATAGTCGGTTTTAGTCAAACAAATACCAAACGCTTGGTAATTTTCGCTCTCCACCGCATTAGTGAATACCTACCGCTTATTTCAATAAGCTTAAGGATTTTGCTCCAGATTTTTTAAGTACCTACGCGTTTATTTGTCACGTCCTCTTAGAAAGACAATGGACGAATTACAGACGAAAGGTCACAAATGAAATGGGGATGAGTGTACGGATCAAAGGAATGATAAAAAGTTCTTTTGTTTTATTTTTGCCAATATCGGCGTAAATTGGGTAGGTTTCCTTATTAATTAAAAGCAAACGGAAGCGTGAGGCGGTCAGAGTTGTAGATGGGTCAGTGATCGTGTGTTTTCCTCCGGATTTCCTCTGGTCATTACAGAAAAATGCTTTGCAAAATGCATGCAGGGCCTATAATATCATAGCCGAACGCAAATTATTTCCAAAACTTACTAATCAATCAATGATACTTATCACGTACCTAATTCGATCATTGATTCTGTTTTGAAGACTTCAGTCGGAAGTCGGTTCCTCGCGTTCAAGGAACCGGCTGTAAGTAGGGAGGTAGGTACCTTAGAGTATTAAGCCAATGAAGGTATCTACGCTTCTTCTATATTTTGCCGGTTCAAAACTTCAAATTCAGCTGATCAGCTCGATATATAACGGCGATGGTATTTACGCATCTCTCCTCCATAAAACTTTGTACCTACAAGTCGACAGAGCAAGATAGTTAATCACCGCTCAACCACTACACTAGGGTCTAGGTATAGTATAGCCGACGTACTATTGCAATTACGCCGCTCACTCACTCACCTATTAAGCTGCGTTCTATAGCGGAAATTAAACACTTTTCATTTCAGTTCGCTTATGCATTAGCCCTTGATTATTTTTACTAAGTTCTTAAATTCTTAGCTCGCAACTGAAAATAATATTTAAGTCAGCAATCAAGGTTGAATTAACGTTGAGTTTTTGAGTTAAGCTAAATTTTCTGAATAAAGCTACATTGAGACATTGTTGATTGAGTTATGACTTTACCTACGCAGGTAAAGTCATAACTAAGTCTGAAATTCATATAAGTCGTGCAAAATTAACTCGCACGGCCGGTCAGACTGCAAGAGAGAGCAAAAACTCGCGAAATTTCATTTCAGCTCTTCACAATTTAGGTACACGTCAGCAAAGGTAAAAAAGAAAAGATAGCTGCGATTTTATTTTTGTAACTAACTTAGATTTTTTTGATCACTAATTACGATACGCAATTGTGATTTCCATCAAAAGACAGAGTAAGAATTTATTGTAGGTTTTAATTATTTGA
The DNA here is from genome assembly GCA_947086425.1 of Xanthorhoe spadicearia. NCBI lineage: Eukaryota > Metazoa > Arthropoda > Insecta > Lepidoptera > Geometridae > Xanthorhoe > Xanthorhoe spadicearia. Next base: position 4,241,314 of record OX352212.1, read on the forward strand.
TCGTGCCATTGGCTAATCATAAAATAATAAAATTGCTTGTTTCAAATTCAATAAATTCATCGGATTAATAGAATTTGAAAAGTTTTTCAATGAGAATCCATTCAAACTCACGGCAATAAGATGAGTCGCCAGTTGCGAAACTCATTGGAAACTCAATAAAATGCCAATAATCCTAAAGGGAAATTAATTTCGTGCAAATTGGTTCTCTACTTTGTTTGACCTTAAATTTCCCACTATACCAACTCCAGTACCGCATTTGAGGCAATTACATTCATTTACATTTATGAAATTAGTTTAATTATAATTATTGTAACTAGCCCATACCTAGATACTACCTATTAGGCGAAGGCCATGCGGTTTTGAAATTGGTCGTATTATTTGACGACCTCTTACAGCCAATTGCAATAACGTACTTGAGGTTAAACTCGGATGGCTACTGGGGAGTCAACGGGCAGTTTGATCTACCCTTGATCTACCCGTAACTGCTGTTTCAATAACACTTTTTTTAGCAGTAAACTTCTAGTTAGAGTCATATCTGTCGTTTTGTCCGTCCCTCCGAAACGTTTCGTTTCTATATTATGATCTTATTAGGATCATACATTAATGTTGCAAAAAAATAGAGGTTTAAACTCCAGCGTTATTATTTCTTGTTGTAGAATTTTTATTGTTATTTATTTAATTTTTCTTTCCAATAAATGGGCTTAAAAAGCAGATTTTCCTTTACAAAAAGAATAAAAACTTTTTTGAGCTTGAGCAACAAAACGCACTACCAATGACAATATAACATGACATCGGTATGACATGTTTGTTTTCATTTTACTATTGATTTTACTAGATTTCAGAACTATTTATTTAATTTGAATAAATATGTGATAAACTGATTGAAAAACATCACGTAAGTAACAAGATCTATGATATTGCATTTATTACATTCTAACTTTATTTTACTTACTTATAAAATTTGTGCCTATATCTTATTTGTTTTTAGATGATGCCCAAGCTCTTGTAAAATTCGGAGAATACTGGAGATCATTCAAAAGAATCACCAAGAGCAAAGCTAGGCCACAAGATTCGTGATGGGGTTGGTCGTAATACAGAAGAAAAACAACCCTGTTCATCGACGATTTCAAAGAGATCACAGAGGACCAAATCACAGAATAAATTGTGTTTGAGTTTGAAAGTGTTTGTGTTTTTTGTTTCCGTGAAATATTAAAAATAATATTATGTATTGCAGTCAGTTTTTATTTCGAACCTAAGGTAAAAGTACACCTACTACAAGGTTATGCTGGCTGTGTCATATATGAGAAATGTACCTAGGTACCCATTCCAAACGCGAGTACAACTTGCACTTGGCAGATTCATTCATGGTTAATTCGTCTGAAAATTCACTTCCATCCCATAATATAATTTGTTTAGATACCTTTATAAGTTAGGTTTGTAGATAAGTACCTATGTTTAATAAATAGCATCAGATTCTATAAAAAATATCATCAAAACTAAATACACTAATTTCATACATCATAATACAACTCTCATCAAACTTTGAGGCAATATTTTCATAAAATTTGGTTGAAACCATTGTTATCGTTGAAGTATCGTCCGATTTCGGGAGCTAAGCGAACTGTCACAATTTGCAACTGGAGTTTAACTAGAAATGTTATTGCAACGCTAAATTTATGTTTTCCATACATTTACCTATCTGTGGATAGCAAAATGCCCTCCGAACAGAAGATTGTAGTCGCGGATTGATATTCCTATCCAGAGTCGTTTATTGAAACGCAAAAACGCACTAACAGCGGATTACAGTAGGCATTTTGACTGATAGTTAAAAGTCAGCAGGTTATTGAAATTGGCTGTAAGGCACAGTAGGTGGCCTGAAACAGAAGTTTTCGGGTTCGATTCCCAATTCAAATGCATGATCGGCATTGTTTTCAAATCTGGTTGTTTGTACCTACTTATTGTACTTAGGTTAGTCTGCGGATGATGATGATGGACAGATAAAAAATACCTTAACACCTCAACAATTTTATTATTCAATTATGTGTGTAAACCTAATCGTTAATCAGCAAACAAAGAATATTGTTTGCTGAAGAAATGTTATTTGGTGACATTAGTACTCGACCACACTTCGGACCTAGCGCGGTGGGCGCAAAATATCGAACATATTATGGAAAAGGCCGGTAGTGTCCAAACCAAAGATCCTGGACGTCTGTCAAATGATCCTATCCTATCCGTACAATATGTACTTACCTACTTGCGCGTCAACCGTTCGCGCGTTCAGCATACCAAACTTAGGTTTATGTCAAGGCACCGCGCATTCGGTGTGGACGAGCCCTTACTCTCACACCAATTTTTATGATTGAACTAAATTGTTATCATTTCAAATGTAATAGGCGTTATTAAAACTTGTTAATAAACAAAATATTCAATTACAACAACAGATTAAAAAATCTTACTTAATTTCGTAGCGGCATAGCCTACGATATTTCGTAGCAACGTAGCAGGTGCGTAGCAGTGCCGCGTAGCAGTGCCGCGTAGCTCTACAATTTTGAATAAAATTAATAATTTAAATACAGTCAAAAAAATACTTGGAGATAAGGCAACATGAAATTACCAGTATTGATAAGAAGAAAGCTAGATAAATGGTTGTCTGAGGGAGATCCGATTGATGCTGCAAAAACAATGGTTAGCTCCATTCAAAAGCTTGTTGGAATCCATAATGTGTTTGGGGATAAAGAAAATGAAAGTATGTACCTACCTTTAGGTTACTGATCTTAATAAACCAACATTACCTCTATATAATCTTAAGTATAGAAAATACGGGTTGTCAATTATTAATCGGGAGGGATTTCTCATTCATAGCGCATCCGTTTTATCCTTAAATCGTAATTATGATCCTACATCCCTACGTAATGTAGTTCGAGAAGAAATAGAAAGGGCCCTGGATCGTCACTATAGCAATATTTATCAAAATATATAGGTATATTACTAAACCTACTACTTGACGTTTTTTGCCTATTTTCATATAAAAATCCTTAATATATAAAACTTAATATATTTAGTACTTAAAGTTTTCTTGTTACGCTACAAACTAGTTTTTCATCGCTAACTGATTTAGTAGTTGGCACAACCGTCTGTAAAATAAATATTTTCTTCCACTCCTAAATTAGTTTATCCAGCCTGACGCAACTGCGGTACCAATATTGCATTAGGCACCACCGGATACACATTTACTTACTTCCTCTTAGAAGTAAAGGCAATTTTTAACTGACTGCACAGCTGAAGAAAATATGAGATTACGGTTGATGGTCAAGAATTACTATTTCTTAAATATTAGTTTCAAAGAATAAATCCCAATCCTAAATACATTTTTAATTTACCACAAATTTTAATTAAATTTTAATTATGTTGGTACTTTCCACGAAAACTACGTGGTTTCACTTTTAATCTTTTTATACACCCAGAAAAATTAGCAATTTGATGTTGTGCATAAACTTGTGTGAAAAAAAAAAACCTAAGTACCTAAGTACCTTGAAATAATAAGTTTCATTTATCTTCCAGCTCTTTCTAGAAGCCTTAAAAAATCTGCCACTCACACAAACATACATAAAATTACGCCTCTTTTCCATGGTGTAGCATATCTTATGGTGACCCCAGATTTCCAGTCGCTACGATCCTGACACTTCTTTGTCCGTTATAAATTCTAATTTAATCTTTTTTTCTCAGAATACTCATTCCGTGCGTTTTTTTCAATGATAATATTTGCTGGAACCTTTGTATATGTAGGCACATTCAGTCAGATTGTGTACTTAGTTCAAGTATTTCCGGAGAAAATGGAGAGTTTTAAGGTGTTCAACTGTTTGAGTTCCACGTCGGTGCCCCTCTCGAAGTACATTTTTATGTGGACGGCTCGGTAAGTTTATTAATTAAAAAGATTTCAATCAGCAATCCTATATTATTGACGCTTTAGATCTTCCAGCTTTATTTACTTACTTCATAGAAAACATCATCATAAAACATAGATAGAGCACAAAATAGAACTAAGAGTAAATAATAAGCAGGTATAGAATAATATCGTAGTAATGATCTATTTGCAAATTATTTGTTACAGCTCTCGCCTCCGTACCATTTTCGAGATGAGTCGCGAAGGCCTGTCCTCGATTCCAGTAGGAAGCAGCGCGCACGCTCGCATGTCTGCTTCATTGAAAGCGGCTCGCTACGCTCGCTGGTTCGTCGTCTTCAACCAAGCGAGCATTCATATACTATACCTGCTGATGCCGTTCCTTTTCACTGTGTTCGGGAATGATCGGTACTTGCCGACTACACCTGGAGACTCTTATGGTAAGAGCCCAGTTGGTACCTAACTAAACCATGCCCAACAGCCTAAACAAAATTTGTGAATGAATTTGAAACCTACTCGTAATTAAAAATTTCTGGGCTACCTACAAGTTTATCGACTTTAGGAGAAAACAATCTCCTTAGTTGCCATTAGGTAGGTAAATCAATACTAGTTTTGTTCTATTTCCAGGTCTTTCTCCTAAATATGAAACTCCATTCTTCGAGATTACCTTCATACTGACCGTCATAGCGACAGCCTTCTCAGCCATCAACCAGACTGGCTACATCGTCCTCTTCGTCACACTACTAGCACATGAGCTAGGACATTTCTACTCTATCACTGAGACTTTGAACGATATATACCTAATCCTCAAAGACAACAACGCAAATACTGAAAAACAAGGATCCGTGAACGAAAAGCTTAAATTCTGCATCAAGCATCATCAGTTCCTTTTAAAATATCATCAGAAAGTGCGAGAACTGTACAAAAGAATCTTCGGCGCGCATTTTCTGATGATGACTGTAGTCCTAGTAACTACTTTGCAGACCATGAACGAATGGGAGATCAGGAACACGATCCTGGCAGCTGGAACGGCAATTTTACCCTTATTTATATACTGTTTTGGCGGAGAATTGATTATCACAGCTGGTGGGAAGATGTCGGTGGCGGTTTATTCATGTGGATGGGAGTATATGGAAGTGAAGCAAGCTCGGTGCGTTCTTCTGATGCTGTGTCTTTCTCAGAGACCGCTGTGTCTCACTGCTGCTGATATTTTTGTTATGAATAGGGAGACGTTTGGGGATGTAGCACAGGTTGTGTATAAGATTTACGCCGTGTTTAACTAACATTATGTTTTAAAACATGCGATTCTGTCAAGATCATCATGATGAGTCAAACCATATTTGGGTGGCATTTAGGTTAGGTAAAAATATTGTTAGCTACAGTATGAACTCAACTTTAACTTTCAGTCTAAAATATTTTTTGATTTTAGTACACCTTGTCTTGTATACTCGATACATAAAGCTAGATCCATAATAAATGTGACGTCCGCAACTGTATTCAAGCTTATTCAATAGTGTATGTACCTAATTAGATTTATGTAGATTATAGAAACCAATATCGGATGTACAACTATGTAATTAAACTAACTATAATAGATACTACCTTGTATTATAAAGAGAAATATGTAGAGTAGGGATTATTGGTCGACTTAAAGACAAAATACCCATATTATACTAGCTGCGCCCCGCGGTTTCACCCGCGTAAGTTCCGTCCCCGTGGGAATATCGGGATAAAAAGTAGCCTATGTAGTGGCGTTGAAGGGATGGAGAGTGATCCATCCCTTCAACTATCACCACTTAAAAGCTTCAAATTTTCAAACAATCAATATTGTTCTGTTTTAAACTGTTCGTAATATGTTGGATAAGGTTTAAAGAAGGTAAAGTTAAAGAAATTTGATTTCGCTAAAACTTTACTATCAAATAGAAGACAGTTTATTTTCTTTATGTTTTCTGCATCAGTTCATGCTGCGAATTGATTTATGGTACCTGATACTGTGGGGTAGATGGGAAGTCATTAGCAGGGGGCGCTCTTAACGAGTGCAAAGTGTGCCTACAGTAAAATGATACTCTGTTTTTCCCTTTTACGATAATGTGTTTTGCATGCTGAAATGGACTCGCCGTACCATGTTGAAATAGCAATTTCGGCAGTTTTTATATGGTTCTAAAATGTTACTGTTATATTTTACTGCAGTTTACGGATACAGTGTATGAACTAAAAATAAAGCAGGGCAGGTGTTCAGTTTTTTTAATAAGGCGGAATACACACTTGATTATACTAATTTGAAATTTGTCAGCGATATGATGTCTCTTGCGTGGTACATACCTACCTGGATAAAAAATAAAAACTTTTAAGAGCTTTAAAAGCTTTTAAGATAAAGGTCATAAACTATTGCATTTTACAAGTTTCAGCCAAATACGTTCAGTTTTTGCTTGAAAGAGAAACAAACAAGTAGCGTTGTTTTCCAAGATTGCATTTATATCAAAAACCTTTTCCCCGCAGGGAAATATGCCAGTTTTATGCAGATAAGTAAATGATAGACCTACTCTTGAGGTTCGAAGTTTTACTAGGTATTACAAATATGGTTTTAGATTCAAATCGTTTCGAAGAGCAACTCATGCCCTCATGTATCTGACACGTGACACCTGTCACATGCCAATCCATTAGAGTCGCAATTAACTCCAAACTACTGCGAGTTTATTATAAACTTGAAGGGATTTTAACAATACCAACAGACGTGACAAGCCGCAGATTTCCGAGCACAATTCCCGCGGGATCATCCCCGTATTTTAAGGAGATTACGGGTAGATCTGACGACTCGTATGTACGGCGCTAACAACGGGAAATGGACTGATAAATCTTTACGGTAAAACAAAAGCTGTAGATGTTATTTTGGGACAGGTTATGGGAAATATTTACCTACGTAAAAATCGCACATAGGTATTTACATTTTATAAGTACTATTTTGTGCCATTAGTCTGCATACAAAATAGTACCTATTCAGGTAGGTGTGGGTTCCTATTAAAATCTCAAATTAACAGTTTTTCGTCTTGAAGTAGTTTCTACTTATATTTATCGGCCGGTTTCTCGAACGCATCTAACGTAATACACATGAAAAGTATCAAATTTGGAACAAATTTGACACCTACTTACAGTCAACTTGAATGTCCTAAGTCGAAAGGAACTTCGTAAATCGCGATATTTCAAATGCAGGTCTTGGAAACGATTACAATTGGTATTTTATTGGAGTTTCCTTTTCTCAAGGAAATCCTAGAATGGCTACTTCAGTTGCACTTTTCCATTTTCTTTCATTTGCATAGTTCAATGCATTTCTATTTTCCACCTAAAGCCTTTGTGATTCTACTGATTTCTTTTGAAACACGCGTTCTTTGAAACGGATTTTCTTGCAGCTTTTGTGTTGGATCAACTACAGAAGATTGTTGGAGGGATTTTTATTAACCTACTTATTTTTTCAAGTTATGTTCTTAATACTAACGTAAATTTGTATGAGTGGTCTACACTAGTGACAGTGTGGATATCTTAGGTCACTTACGGCCTCCTACAACGTAATTTATAGTAACTGAAGCGCTAACTAATGCACTAATATTGAGAAAGTTTGCATGACTTTTCAAAAAAATATAGTATCCTTGGATATTGCACATCTACCAATGGTTTTATGATGATGATATCTTCATACTTTTATATGATTTTTTTTTTCATAGGAATAGAACTCGTATATTATTATAAAAGAATTTTAGGTTTAGGAGAGACTAACTTTAGGTTTGATTTGGACGTCTTTTCGGCGGAACTTTATGTAAAAGTCGTAAAATAGCAATCAAAGTAATTTAAGGGGCCGTAAAGCCGTTCTAGATCAAATGCGATCAAATTGGATATCTTCCTGTCCACCCATTTCAACAGTGATTGCCTCGGAACAGAAGAAAGGTTCAGTAAGCATCTAAAAACCTATAAGGTTATAGAAAGAAACTTCAGATTTTTGTTTTGTATTTAGATAATGGGATTAACAAAATTCAAGTTTCTTCGTTATATTTTACGCCCACGAAAACAGCATCACCAATGTAGGATAAATATTAAAAAAAAAAAACAAAGTTATTTGGTAGAGCTTTTCGTTCTGTAGTAAGTCGGTGAAAACTGTTTTATAATGGCATCTAACGCACCTAAAGATAAAACATTATTGTATCTTTGTTTAATTTAACCCGAATCCTACGAAGCTATTACTTGTTACAACAAAAGTACCTACTGTCTCATTACACTTGATTAATGAGACAGTATGTAGTTTTGTCTGAATTACGGGAGCTCCTATCGTATTTCTAGTTAGAAATGTAGGGTAGCGGTGGAAGTCATTAAAGAGATAGAACTTTTTATTTCGTGAATTGTTAACGAACAATACCTCTATTGTCTTACTTAACATGACCCGGCCCGGGTATCACAGGGTTCTAAAAAATCATGAAAATTCAGGGGAATTGATATTTTGGGCCTTCATACCTATTCCCGATAATTCTACAGATGTCTAATTTGGCGGATCTCAATCTTACAGATTAGATATACAATTCTACAAATTCCTCACTGTACGGATTCCTAATTCTACAGATTACCATTCTACCAATTATCGATTCACGAGAATTTTATGTTCATCAATTTTCACCTTATATTATGCTTTCAAAAAATACTTAGACCATGCAAGTCGTGATGACTTCATCAGTCAATTTAATTGTATGCAACAGGCAAGAAAGTTGCATCGTATAAATGAGACTTTACGGCTCAGGCTATATCACATTTTGAGTATCTTGGAAGCCTTGTAATTAGTTTAATGAATTCAGAAATCACTTCTAATGGGTGATTATTGTTATCTGTAGGTATTGTTTCAGAAACTCACTAATGATAGAATATCGTGTTCCAAAACTCTGGAGAAATTGAATATTACAATTGTTGTTATTAAATTATCATAATTTCTCAAATGTAATTTAACCACTGATTTTATACAGCAATTTAGGTAGCTAATAAATTAAATTAATATCTTATTTTTTTAAGAAATATTTTATGTTCGACCCGATTCGATTCCACGAACGGATTTAAAGTCGACATTAATCTACTCAGCCAACAGCTCTATTTTTATATTGGATCAAAAAACCCTTAACTAACTTTATTCACACACGTTTTCATAGAAAATAATATAAAACGTTGAGTTAACGAGTTTAATAGGATCAAACGCAGCTGCGCTGTTTGATACAACATTATTGTGAGTTTAGTTAGTTTTTGTTATGCAATAAGTATCTTTTGTATACTGATTTTAAATTGATACTTTTAGTATGGAATCATTTTTCATTAATTCATATTTTGGGCTTGCAAGCTGAGCAGTTCCTAAAAGTTATCACTATGTTTATAAAGTTATGTATGACAATATGAAGTTTTAGAAGCTAATTCCGTGAATGAATTTAGGATGCTGATGGAAATCAATCGTGACATCACTGTGTAGTAGGTACACTAGCTATTGATAGATAATCCAGTAATATCCAATATTACGCCGTGTCGAATTCAGAAGATGAATTTTGATTTAGCAAAGGGATATCGTAGATATTACTTACCAATGGAAATAACATTAGTTTAAAAATCTCGCGTTAAAAATGTGCTAGGCAAATCTTTTGAAGATGTTTAACTACCTGCTTTAATCGTCCTTAGATAAATAAAAGGTTATTTTTAAATTCGATACAATAAAGGAATTAGAAATTAAGTAAGTAAATTAAAGTACATCTTAACATTTGTTATAGATAGGTTGCAAACCCATTCTATTCGACATACAAGTTTTAATTTAATTTCTTATAGGTACTCGTATTTGAGGGTGGATGAGGAGTAAAAGTATAGTTAATTTTATTCTGACATTGAATTTATTTACATAATTATCTAATAAAATAACACGAGCTTACCCTCAATCTTATAGTATTGTATTGTACAGAAAAACATTTCAACAAAGTTTGACAATGTTCATGACTTTAAATATTATGTTAGAATAAATTAAATCGATTAAATATCTATCTATCTCACATTAAAATAAATAGATTAATGACTAATGAACAGTTTGGTTTAGGTACTCTTTTTTCAATGTTGATAATTGTAATATTAATAAATTAATAATGCAAAATATTTGGGTGACTATTACTGTACCTACATGAAATTTAAGTGTAATATAGTAAAATATATTCCATGAATTTAATTGTACATTTCACATAAATTTATTATAATTTAATTATAACGATATGCACTAAGTTTTATAATACAAATAGCGTTTTGTTTCCCGATTTCATTCTTAATTTCTAGATCAAATGTTTTATCACGATTAAAAAAGAGAACCATTAAACTTTGGCAACATTTACATTTGGTATAAGCTTTTATTACATTTATGAATATTTATTTAATGGTTATTTTAATTACCGAGTAACAGATTGTTATGATAAATCAAGATAACCTACAAATAATAATTTAAATACTTATACCTACTTTTCTTCAAGTGATAGATACAAATTACTTCCATTATTTACAGTCAAGTTATTAAACTTGGTCCTTATTAATACGAGGTATCTTTCTCTGACTGAAAATTAAATTAATTTGGAATAAGAAGAGCTAGTATATATTTCATCATAAATATAAAGTTAATACATAGGTATTAATAAAATTAATAATCCTAGCTTATTACCTAGTATTAGTTATAACATCGATTTATCTATGTATCGTGTAAGCACATTATAAATTCAATAGTTTCTTATATCTATACTTACAATACTAAAGGAACAATAAATGCATTAGTATTCGATACAATTTCGATTAGGGCTAGAGTTTTCCGAACTCGACGTCGAGCCTTTAGACACATCGTGGTTTTTAAACCGTCGTCCGTTGGAAAGACTTGAATGTTTTTGTCCATCTTGATTATTTTTATTATCTATGGAAATAGAGTTGTTGCAGTTGTGGATGTTTGATTCAATCCAGGCCGAATGTTTTGCACAGAGAGGGGTCGAGGCGGGGGAGGCGGGAAGCGACGCGTGAAGGCCAGAGGCGTCTTCCTCAGGCAGTGTGCGCAGGCGCAGAAGCCTCCCCCGCCCCTCACCTCACACAGGAGACTGATCCCCGCTTGCGCTACCGCTGGTGATATAATCCTGCAATAATTTGCAACTATACTTTCCTTTTCATCAACAATTGTGTTTGTTCAATTATTAAAAGTGTCTCCAAACATTGACCATATATTGAATAGTATGTTAGGTGTCATCAACACATAAATGCTGACAGTAAAAAATGATTAAAAACAAAATGAAAATATACATTTCGCATAGAAGAAGATATCAACTAAACTGGCACCCAACACGGGACAAACTTATACCACGATGGGCGCCAATCATGATGGACCTCACAATAAAATTGCTAACAAGATACCTATTTACTCACAGCGTGTAGATGACGTCCATCCATAGGCGGCGCGAGCGACATCCTAGGCACTAGAAGCGTAGTCGTGGTCGTCTCTGAGGCTGCAGATTCCCTCTTTGATGGGTGACTGTATAACCTGCCCCATAGCCTTCTTGTTAGCAGTGTTTATATATCTGTACAGGTAGGATAGGAGCAGATGCGTTGAGAGCAAAAAAAATGTGCGGTAAGGCTTCAGAAATATAGTTAAAGCATGCTTTGTACAATCACAATTTAGGCAAGAACACTTAAATAGTTTTAGACAAGTAAACATAATTGTTTCTATACATCAACTCACTTTGACTTTCACTGATGCATTATTTACAGCTTCGTGAAAAGCGACGAACCAGTTGTAAAACGTCTTTTGACAATGTGTAAGCATGAGTGAATTCACACACCATAATTATCATGAGGCTAATAAGAGCCTGTGTTATATCGATTCGATAAGAATAATCGTTAACAGCAAGGCGCCACCTCCCCGCGCAAGTGTATCGCAGCGATAGTCTCGCTGAGATATCAAATTCAATAGTAACTTTATAAATCAATCACGACGATTTCATCGTATCACCATACGACCATATGGTGATACGATGACGACGATTAAAATGAGGATTGAAACTTAAGTTTCAATCCTCATTTTAATCGTCTTAAAATGGAGATTACCCGATGATAGGAAAGCGGAATTGCCTTATAGGTACTTTCCCGTGGAGGTAGTGCCTACCTATTAGTAGAAACATCAATAGATTGTTACTGTATGATCGTTGTGTGAACTTTCATTTAAATTTAAACGCGGTTGACTTTTTCATATTTAGCGTTTTTGTTAGGTACTAAGTCATTTAAAAAGTTGTCAATGTTTGTATTGATCTAAGATAAAAGGAGCAAACAGTCAAATTACAAAGCTTTTGTTCAGTATTAAGATACATGCTCGCTAAGTAGGGTAATAAATTAATGCATGCGGTCTGATCCCAAGAAGCCCATGTTAAGCCAAGTGTGGAGGCGCTTATTAGGGCGGGTGATTCGAGATAAAACGGAACCAAGATTGAAAATTCATGATGGAATATACTTCCTGAATTATGCTTTTAATAATTACATACTGTTAATTAACTAAAGAAGGTTTAATTTCCTTCTTAACACGTGTGATCATATAGTGTTTTTTCAGACTTCAGAAAATTATGTGTTATCAAAATAAAACTGAAAACAGCAAAGAGAAAAGAGCAACCCCAAAGTATTCCGAAAATCAACATGCAGTAAGTATTGTCTTATAATGAAGTGCCCAAAAATTTGCATGATTAGGATGAGTGCAAATAAAACAAATAGATAAAGCTGATACGTTTTATTGCAGAAACAAAATATAATTCTGTGTACGATAATGTCTTCATAAATGCATCTAAAGTTCCGTTTCGGCAAGCAAATTCGTTGAACCCATAATGTTTCCCTTCTTCTTCATACCGTGAGCCTATTGGGAAATAAAATTGTGTGATCAAATATGGATTTGGAGAGAGCAGATGGCTACGGCAAAAGTCGGTGAGTTTTCGAATAAGGACATAATAATAACAAGTTATAGAACAAATATTTTCTTTGTAATCGTGAAAAAGATCCCAGGCGTATCGTAGGAAAATAACTATAGATTATGGATAATTATTTTCACAAAGTCTGTTTAAAGTTGTACTACATTCTACACGTTGTATTGTGCAATAGGAGCTTTGATGATATCTAAACAACATCTATCTAAGTCATTACGTGCTCACTGAGTTTGCCGTATCCTATGAGATGGAAAGAAGAAATTAATTGTACAAAAGCGTGCATTTCCATACAGATCATGCCATGCAATTAATTAAAGATTAACGCCCGAATACAGAAACGCTAATTAAATCATTGGCTTATTTTATGTCAATAATAAAATAAATTGACATTCGTTCATAAAAATCTGCAAAAAAATAACTTCCTTAGCATGGACTTAAATATTTAATTATCGTTTGAGTATCGGGCATTAGAGATATACCTACCTATTTGTTTTGTGACTACAGTATTCAGAATATAAAGTTACTTCTATGAAACGAACAAACGAAAGGCCATATGACCTAATGAGTGTGAAACAAAATAAACTCTTTCTATTCTATTTCTACAGAACAAACATGTTTGTTTTGTAGAAAGTTTGTTGAGAAAAATAATCAGACTGTGTGTGAGGTTGTAACTTTTAATCAGATTGTAGGTACTGTACCTATTGCTTGGAGGAAATGAAAGTAAATTGTAGCCCTGACATCTTGTAATTCTGAGATCTTATTAGTCGTAAACATGTTTCGCGTTGATATTTGCAGAGATTTATGAAAAAGATCAAAATTTAGGGATGCTTTTTGTATTGTATCGTAATCTTAACCCTATTTCAGGCAAACTTTCATTTTAGAAAGATAAGTTACTATCAGAGAATAAATATAAGTTATTTTTACCATGACCAAGATGTTTTTCATAACACTGTAGCTTCTAGTTCATTTTATTTCATTTACATAATCTTCTCATTTGTAAAGCAAGATTTTTAATTATACAGTGAGCGGATGTAATTGCTGTAAGGCGGCCTGAAGGAAATTACAACCATATCTTCTACAGCTATACGAAGTAGCCATAGGTAGCTGTGATGTTTGCGTCTTATCATTGACAATGATCTATTTTTGATGAAAAATATAATCTGATTTGTAAATAAATTGAAGACGATTCAAGACCGAAAAACATATTATTGACATAAATTATAGGTGAATTTAGTTTCTGTATTTCGACTTCTGTCTCAAATTACATGTGACTTGGGACAAACTACCCAGTTTGTAAAGTAATTGACACAATAAATAAAAGAACAAGTACTTATTAAATTAGAAAAATATTTTGCTAGTAGAAATCAAACACCGGTGATTTGCCCCGCTATTACTATTACCATGACACCTATCAGCTTTTGCCTAAATAGTCAACACGTTGAAAAGGTTTTAAAATCCTGCACCTTTCAAATTATACCCATTACCTATCAGAACTGAAGCAAGGTCTTGTATGTACTCATGAACCACACCTAGTAACTATTGCGAAAAATGGACTATCCAGAATTTGGTTAATAGTTTTTGAACTAGCATTCAAATGTTCTAAAGACTGTAATAATGCTCTGATACGTACTCAGATTTTTTAGGATCTGATATAATACCTGATGCTCTCAGTCCTGGAGCGAGGCGACCAATCCTTGGAGTATGAGGTGCCTCTCCGGCGTCCACCGCCGATGGTCCGTCCAGTCTTCCACCTCTCCACGTGGTAGCGGATCGCATGTCGCACCTCTGTGTTCATGAAGCAGTAGAACAGTGCTACTGTGAAACCCTGCGTAAAACATGGAAATAATCAACCAATGTCTGCTACATAATTGTGTAGTCGCGAGATCAAAATTAGCCGCCATTACGACACAAGTTACAATTCATTTTTGGTTTTCGTTTTATTCACTCAACTGGTGAAGTAAAATGGTTCTATTTTCGTTTATATAGGTGATTTCTGGAAACGCTATCTTTATCTCACTAATTGAAAGCCCTACTCGTAGCTAAAATGGTACATTTATTACGGTAAATTATTATTTCCTTCGGGAATATTCATGCGAGTAAAACCCTTAAAATATTCTTATAAAGACATTGCTAATGAAAACCTTTACTCAAGCAAAAAAGGGAGCGACAATTAAGCGTGACCTCTCAAAGACTTTCTCACAACAACAAGGCAGAATAATAATGATGTAAACTTTTGGATTGAGATGAGTGAAATGGAATGGAAAAATTAACAATGAAAATAGTCCTCAAACATTTGGAGGACAGACGGCTCGGTTTCCTATTTCAACTAAAGCGGCTAAATCCATACTAAAGCCGCTAGAGTGCCCTAAGCTCAGAGAAAAACTAGGGAAAGGAAAACGCTTGAAGGCTCGCGATAAGAACTCAACAAAACAACACAAGTGACAATACCCACCCCGAGCGAACCTGCGAGGATTGAGCAAACATTTACTTACAAACTCTCATCGGGCTTACGAAACGAAATCCAACGATTATGCTAATTCTGACGACTCAAAATTGTTCAGTACTTTCCTAAGTAGTTCGGCTGATAATAGCTTTTCGTTTATTCAGCCTGTTTAGGTAGGTACTTGGTTACTATTAAGAGAGGAATATCAGATTCTGCCTATTATCCCTTTTTAAGCTGAAGATAATAATTTTTATTCCAGCCGACAAGGCTACATAAAATAAAATTGTCAACAAATACTAGCATTAGCTAGTTATCTATTGGAACAGATTATGGTTCCGGAGTTTAATATTCTTCAAATTAGAAAATAAACTTGGGAATAATAAAAATATTATGGAGTAATATAGCAGTTTTTTTTGTATCGAATTAGGTCATAGTTTTTATATTTTTAATATTGTAACGTGTTAAACCACCCATAGGTATTTCATCAGAAAAAATTAAAAATCTTAATAAAAGTAACGACTTCGGCAGGATTCGAACTTGCGATGATACAAGCGATAGCACAGAATAAAGACGGCGATAGTCTTTAACGCGGACTGCTTTGGACCAACTCAACGTACAAGTATATAGACTGAGCGCAAATACAGAACGTTACCAATCTCTCAGTAGCTTCATTTCATTTGATTGTATCTGTCGTCTGAAAATGCGATGCCAAGAATAATTCAACAAAAAGAGAAATCCGTCCCAAGTTCAGGCTCATAAGCATCTTTGATGAAAAGACTTCGATACTTCGGTCCTACGAAGTTTTGTTGCTTCAAAACTGGCGCGATTTCAAATTGCTTCAATATAAAAGTTTCAAGCAAAGACAATTTCTCATTACGAGAATTCAAAGTTGTTACGGATATCGACCACAGTACCTACCTATTTGTTTTTCAAGGGAATGGTTTAGGTATTTGTTATTTATAAGTTGTATTATTTTACAAATTACTTAAACTTTCGTGATATTTAGAACACGAGCTTGAAAAATTGAGTAAATACCGCGATAAAACCCCTTTTCCATGTACCTATATCTGAGTGTTTTTTGTCCATGTATTTTATTTATTGAATCATTCAAGTCATTCATTGCCTTTGATTTGTTAAAATAAGTGGCATTTAATTTTGCTTAAAAAACAAATAAATTATTTTATTAGGTTTCTCTTTGGGTTTTATTTTCATACACAATTGGAGGTGAATGAAGATGACTATAAAACAAATTAAAAGTAATTCCAAAATCTTAATTGTATCGTTAATTACCTCAAATTAAGACTGAGAGACCTCATTTTGGATTATAATGAGGTTATAATACTTATTTATTATTTATTTACGTAACAGGAGCCTAAAAACCATAGAGGAAGCAGTAAGAAGATAATTGCTCTGAGCTAAAAACTAATTGAAATAAGTTGACACTGGACAAAATTTTTTTTTTTATTTTTTTTTATTTATGAGTTTCTGAACTGCAAATAGTTATGATGTGTAGTGACCACTTTCGGTTATTTATTTACAAGGTGCTGTAGAAGTTTGCCTTGCAACCCAATATAAAACTTTCAAGAGTCATAAAGCCATTCAACTTTGCAAGTAACTAGCGTTCTAAAACTTAATCCCCTTATGTGTACTCGTACCTATATTATAGCGGATTTTGATACTAAGCTATTTTTGTTTATTCATATCTAGTATCGATCTAGTATTCGTGTAGAGTGGCGATATTTCTCAATTGCCGGCTAATTTTGTAGAAAAAAAATTGCCTAATATAAGATTTGCATAAAAAAAACTTCATGCTTGAATGAATAGGTATAGGTAGTTACTTTTCACTCAGAATAAATAAATTGAGTTGTGGAATCAATAATATGTCGCATATGGAGATAGTTTCGAGGCTTTCTGATAATTATTAAGGTAAAAAAAAGGATCAAATAATATTTCCAAAGAAAATGTCCAAAGATATAATAAATTCAAGAGTTTAAAGTCTCTGTCTACGTAAAAGTCTTTGGTGAAAAGAGCTTCGTTGGTAGACTTCGTACATATTAATTCTAGAATTTTTTTTTCAGTACGTACACTTATTTTATAGAATCAAATAAACTTCCACATTACTGACATGCTAGCGCTCGTGCCAGTTACTAGCAACAAACATAACTCAGTGACGCATACTTCTTGAGCTTAGATACTATTTGAATCCCAAGAACCTTTGCAATTCAAAGGGAACAGTATCTTTGAAGGGAATGTATTATAGCAAAGCTTAAGTTCCAGTTGAGATCCTCAAACGGTGGGCGGTTAGACTTAAGCGGATTTGCAGCGGCTTTAGAGGTGGTTTTTTAATGAGAGAGAGTTTTGATGAACGGTTTAAATATTTCTTTGGTACCCCATTATTTATATTTCTGACAACTTAGCAAAGCTTTGATAAAGGTTTTTGTGATTATAATGTTAAAAAAAGGGATTAAACAACCAACTGTTTTATGTAGGAGCAATTGCAATTAATAGGGTTAGGTACAATCACAGATAAAATAATACTAAGTATAGTATTATTTTATCTGTGGTACATTGTAATAACTAGGGACGACGAAAGTCCTAAATTTAATTCTTTGTTACATAGGTAGTACATACTATTGTTTGTTTATAGAAAACCGAAACATTTCATTCATTTAACAATTAAAAAAGGAAAAAAACGATTTTTTCTAGGTATATTGCTTTTGTTTCGCAACTGGTTATGAAAAACAGTTATGAAAATGGACTAATGAATAAATTATGATGAAGATTACCTGTGTAGACAACATCAGGGCCCGCGTGTAGTCAAACGCGTGGGCGAACCACGACTCGTCATTGGGCCCCCACAGCACCAGTAGGTACGTGATGCCCAGCAGTGGGATGAGGACCAACAACGCTTTCGTAGCTTTTCGGTACTGTTCCGTTTCTAGCGTGTTCGCTGACCGAAGTTTTGTGATGAGCACCTGTGGAAAACATTAATGGTTATTTATTTCACTTGCTTTTTTTTTTTTAGTAGAGTAACTTACTTTTTTTAATCAGGACACAATAGTTTAGCTACTTATGATTGGTTGGATCGAATACATTTTAAGAAAAAAATCGCTGTTAAATATGTTAACCCATATTTTCTCAGTGCACTTTATAATATAAAGAGGATTTTTTTTAATTTTTTTTTGTATTTTTAGGGAATTTCCCAAGTTTCAAACTTTTATAAAGTTCTTAAAGCTATGTCGCTTTAAATATTCTGTTTGAGATGCGACCGCGAAGAGTGACATACTCATGCTCTGATGAAGATTCTCCGGATCAATCGAAACATTGTGTGTTGTAATCGACGATATTTACGTGAGCAATTTCCCGTGTTTTCATTATAATTCCTGTAACTTAAAGTTGGTATCCTAACATTTTCTCACAAATTCTAGCCCATCGACTTCGTAATACCTATTCATTTTGACTATAGCCTGTCCTACAATGACTAGCCAAATCTTACATTATTTTTAACATCTTGTTACCTAATTCCATTGCCTAACTTGTACCCGACCACTGAAGCTAAGCAAAAAGTCGTGGGTATGTCGGTTGGGACAAGTTACTAAGGGAAAGGTATGTAGACTATGTAGGTGGGTAGGTATGTAGGTAAGTATTTGCGTGAGAGGAAAATGATTGTAAGCAACGGGTGTCCCAAAATGACAAACCCACGTTCAGAATTTGGAGTTATGCCATGCGTGATGCGGGTAGAATTCAATAGTCGTGGATTTATCATGTTAGTAAACGATACTAACGGGAAACTATCTTTTCACTAGGTGATATCGATTATTGAATCACTTTCCTTTACTAATCTCATTTACTCAACGGAAACCTTCCTTTTTATTTGAAAGAAACAATAGCACTTTAAAGATTATCCAATATTTGCTTTCATCGCCTGGGAATCAAACAAACAAAAAACAGAAATAAACCCTACTTTATTGTAGGCGAGCATGTAAGCTTATACATCTAGCCCTGCGAAGATCCTCTTCAAATTTCGGATTTTAGGATTTCTTCTCTAGAAATGCCAGAACCAACCACAAAGCAACAACCAAGGTAGTACACAACAATGATAAAACACAGTTTTTGATCGTCCAATCAATTTTAGCTACACCTAAAGTTCTGTGAACTTACCCACATAATCCTGATAAGGAAGAAGAGGTTGAGTGCCATGCCGGCCAGCGCGGGCGCCTTGTGGATCCAGTCCACTTGGTGCTCGTGCATCCATTTGCACATCTTCGCTTCCCCGGCAACAGCCATCTGCATTCAAATATATATTTAAGAATTACATATTATAACAGTTTTAATATTTTTATTCTAGTGTTAAACCACACTTAGGTATTTCATCAGCTCAAAAATCATAAAAATCGGTACAACCGTCTCAATCTATTTTATTTTTCTATTTTATTGTATGTAATTTACATTAAAAAAGCCATTATTTACAGTGGCCTACTCGACTAAAGTAGCCAAACAACTAACAAGATCTATCTTCGCTAATTTGAATAGTGGAAGGATTGGGAATTGATACTCCCAGCCCCTATTAATGTTTCTATCGTCCTTCATAATTTGCATGATGGGGCCATAGGGAATTTAAATACAGTCCCTACTGCTGGCAAGTTCCGTGAAGACGGACAACTGTTACAGTATGTCTTGATAACAATATTTCTAGTTAGCCAGTTCAAAATAAGACTTGTTAAACTTTCAAAACAGCATGAATTTAACTGACTTCAAAGTAAGAGCATGTTCTATGTTCCATTGTGCTTATGAATTTTTAAATGTTTACTATGTTCGTTCAGTGATTATGAATTTTTTAAATGTATACTATGTTCGTTCAGTGATTATTCTGTCACTAGCGGATTCATTTTGTTTTTTTTATTATGAAAAGTATACTCCTGGGGTCAAGTGAATCAAGTTTTTGATTAGGATCCTGATTTATGATCGTAATGTACGAGTACATCGAGTGTGCAGCAGCTTACGAAATTGTAGATGAAGTTTTAGTTCGTTATCACCATTTCTGCAAAACTAGAGAAGAATTGCTAAGTAGCACAGAAAAGCAAACCAATAAAATAACCTGCACGTCTTGGAGCATCCATTTGAATTCGCCCCGCATCCAATACCACGTCCGATTGTGCCCATTTAAATATTTCAGCGGAACGTGATTGAGCTTTGGATAACAGAAATGTTTGGGATCTCTAGATTTGAGGTTGAAACGTGATAACGTGTTGATGTGTAGATTCAGATTGTAGGTATCGTATTTGAAAGAAAGAAAGAAAGAAGGAAAGAAACTTAATGTGAATACGGTTCGCATATAAAGTACATAATTACAGAAAAATGACAAACGAACGATACTTTTCAAAATGAATTGTCATAATAAATATAATAATAAAGGTGCTAGTAAACTATTGCTGTGTGTTAAATACTGTGCCACAGATCACTTTAAAATCAAAAACTTAACAACAGCCCCTATGTTCAGGAGTAAAACTAATAGCTAAAAACAGCTTGAGTGACTATACAAGTGCAAACTTACCCCATCGGCTGTCGTGCCCGGTTCAACAGTTACACAACTTCTGGCTATAACCCATATCGCTACAAATACTGCTGGAGCACCTAGAAAGAAAAGCTTTGTTACTTTTGATAAATGTTTTAATGGAATCCTTAGAATCTTGGAACTATAAAATGCATAGTATGTATTGTGTACCTATTACATCATTCTTTGGTGCTCAAGAAAAACCATTGTATAGATTTTATACTGTTTTATAAACTTACCCCAGCCTATTGTTGTGTACACTTGTAATTTAATATTTTCAGCTGTGAACGTCTCAACGACTAGCATGTAGAGATAAAGACCTGGGAAAAAACAACATTCTTAAATACATTTATTACTAATATTTGGAAGGAACTCCCTTAATTAAAAAGTTCTCATTCATGAACTATTAATCCATAATAATTTTTAAATATCATGAATGCTTATACTCGTAGTATTAACATGGATTTGCATTGAGTGACTTACAAATTAAATATTATTCTATTTACGAAATTATTGAATTTATTATTACCTTCAACGAGCATCCAGAAGAAATTAGTTAAATAGAAATAATGCATGCATATCACTAACACCATACAAGAAGGATTATCTTGCTGAGCTTCATCTGAATAATTCTGAAACAAGGAAAACTGTTGAATTAATTGAAAATGGATGTCGATTCTCCACGACTTTTAAAACATGACGCGGGTAAGAGTTTTTTACGCGTTGACTTGTATGTGTGTTCAAAATGCAAGTCTGGCTACTCACAGGGCGGAAAACATACGAGTTTAAAGTTTCAGAAATAATGCTATCTCTCGCCCGTAGAATAAGTGACAAAGTTCAGTCATTAAGAAAATACTCTCTTCCTTCTATTTAAAGCCACGACAAAGTTTAGAATCGCCCTTATCATCATGAACTTTACAAACTTTTAGCGAGTAAACTGTTTAAAACATCCTCTTTCTAAACTTATACTATATATTTAAAATATATTTTTTTTTTTAAATAATATATATTTTCAACATTATGAGGCAACTCAGATGTCAATAACACGAAATTATTGAGAAAACATCTCGGAATAAATAAAATATTCCTCAAATCATGTGGGTTCATGGATGCAATATCTACATCCATGTGTAGCTGTCATACAATTGCTATTTTATAATTCTTATAATCTACAGAACAAGTAACAAGCCCTTTGACGAATATTATAAAAAGCTTTGATTTTGGATTCTTCGAGATGGTAAAAAATTTGCGTTTTTCTTATTTCTTTCGAAAATCGACGATATTTTGCGCTAACTAATATATGTATTAATATTATTTAATGATGAAAAGATCGGACTTTGAACATTGTAGTTAACGTACATAAAAAATACACACGTAGCTAAGCATTTCCCGTGCCTTCTATTAAATAAAAAGTGGGTCAGTTGAGGATCTAACTAGCAGCAAACGCGCTAATTGAAAAACGTGATTTGCCTTGGATCTGTACAGAGATACAACTTTAAAAAAGGAAGTTAGGTTTAAACTAGGCTAGAAATATAGCTAACTAGGTCAATTTTACCTGACTATAGGTATGTCTCGTATAAAATGTAAGTATAACGAGCGATTAAATATTGTATCTCATGACGTAATATTATAATATTAATATCCTATAGTCAAAAACCGGTTGGTAGTAGCCAAACTTTGGCTTTCGTCTAACCGGCTTTTGACTAATGTTTAATTTTTTAGCTGTTCTTTGGGTGCCAAAGAATAAAAGTACTTACTTGTACAACTAAATTTAGCAACCAACTGCAAGCTGATAATATATACGTGGACATAAGATTCGTGTGAATTGTATTCCTTAGACATCGGAGATCCCTGAAACAATGAGATAAATTATAATTTTATTTTTAGAATAAGTAAAATTAGAGAAATCTGGACCTATATACTTATATCTAGTAGTGGATGAAGTCTGTGGATGTTGATGATGACAATGAGGCGTCTTCAGATAATAGTTAAGATGAGCTTTCTCCATCTCAATAATGGCCTGAGCACCTAAGCCTGAATTCTGCATGTTACAAATAATTTAAAATCTTGTAATAAGATTCATGATTAAGATTCTACTTATTATTCTATAAAGGTTAATTTAGATATCGCCTGAGGCAAAATGCGTTGAATAAAATTGGTTTCAATATAAATTAAGTACAGTCAACAACATAAGTATGAACACTGTCTTTTTGTAAATCCAGTTCATACTATGGTTATCTAGAAGATTCTGCAGACATTATTATTTTCAGGTCTTTTTATGTTTTTTCAGATCTTTGTAGATGTCTAATGGCCTAGTCAAAGGTATGTACTTTGACTAGCCCCTTAACCTATAGATACGTGACAACTAACCGACTTAGGTTTCCTCACTTATATTATTATTAATTAATTTTATAAACTTTTAACAAAGAGATTCCTTATAGATCTGAGTGTACAGATAGCCTACCTCTAAAAGTTGGTTTGTTTTTGTATTCTAAACTTAGACTAAACTTTATGAAGATTGATCCCTTTGTTTAGCTTGAGGCTTTTCATTTTGAACTTCTATTTAAACTTTGTTGCTTCAGAATGACAAATTATGTCATTAA
This sequence comes from Xanthorhoe spadicearia, assembly GCA_947086425.1. Classification (NCBI taxonomy): domain Eukaryota; kingdom Metazoa; phylum Arthropoda; class Insecta; order Lepidoptera; family Geometridae; genus Xanthorhoe; species Xanthorhoe spadicearia. The sequence continues at coordinate 4,264,802 of OX352212.1, forward strand.
TGAAAATAGACAAACACCCTAATTGGCTTCTCGACTTTCGATCGGTAGGTTGTGAGTCAAATCCCGTTGTATAAATTTTCATTATTTGACCCACGACTAGAAAGTGGAGTATTATAATTTGAGGGGTGTGTGTCTGTGTGACGTGGGATCGTAGCTCAAAAATGAATGAAAAGACTTGAAATTTGTGTTTTTGTTAGAAAGGTGCATAAGGAGTTTTTAGCAATGTTTGGTGGAAATCAGTCCAGCTGCTTCCAAAATAACCAACTGTGCCTTGAATTTTTATATTAATAAATGATTTTGAATACTGTTTTTAGACCAACGCTCGTATGAATGTGGTTTCGGACTAATCTGGGATAATGGGAAAGAGCGGTTTGTATCGCTACTCGTGTCACGCAGAATCGTGCGTCCGACATGTTACCGCAGCGGGCTTTGTTCCCACAAATGTGCGGATATGATAGGAAATAAAAAATATAACGAAATAAAAAAATACTACAAATTTACATCTATACAAAATAGACCACAAATACAACCAGTTGAGCCACTTAAGGATCGTTACATGATCTATAGACTCAACTGACCAAAACCACTGCTAGACGCAAGCGTGCTCAAGACACTAGTCATTGCGGTGCTGAATGGCAATGTTGATCCTTTGAGCCAAATAGGTGCGAAAGTGATAATATTGTTAAATAATACACACTATAAACAAATAACTTCTTAGTGTGATGCGATAAAGAACTTTAAATCTGTTTGATAAACCGTACCATAAAACTATTATTAGTTTTATTATATTAGCAGCCGTTCGCTTGAATTTTATTTTTATAATGTTTTCAGTTTTTCGCGCAAATATTTTATTTCCGTTTGTATTTTCTTTTAAGTATCTATTAAGTATAAAACTTACAAATATATGAATTTATTCTCAATCTAAGAAACTCAACGCTTGTGTTATGGTACACTATACTCCGTTCGCCGAATAATACACTACTAATGATAGACACAAATTACAAAATATGAAAAAAAACAGATACATTTTTCTGATGTTGCAAATATTTTTCCTGCTGCGGGTATCGAAGCCGTAACCTTAACGTCGGTATTCAGTCACTGCGCCATAGGCGTTGTCAAAGAAAAAGGTTGTAAAAATCAAGCAAAACCGGGGGAAGAAAAAGGTTTCTCTTGGGCCTGAAGAGCCCGATACGCAAAATATTCTGTCAAGCGAACTGATATGCCCTGAGGGGCACGCAGACATTTCTGAGTTTGAATAAAACAAATAGGCCGTAGTGGAATATTTCACTAGTAAACGCCGATGGGGTTATCCAGCGAAATAAATGCTTCTTTTTAACAGACTTCAAAAAGGAGGAGATTGCTGTACATCTATTTTTATACTTGTCTTTTGAAAAAAGTAGTTTTTTTAGAACCTTTTGCTGATGTGCTAAAACTACGTTTCTGAGCCAACCAAAAAGCTAGGTCAAAATAAATAACATTTGATAGCACGGTTTTGCTCGTAAAAGGTTCAAACGCTTCAAAATAAAATCAGATCTGTAATAAAATGTACATCGTATCTAAGATAAATGACGTTTTTGATCTTTAAGTGCTCCAATAATATTTAAAGGAACATTTTTATGCGTCGGTTCCGGCTACTGATGTTTGGTTAGACCTGTTCGAGATGAGGTATCTGTACTTATGTAATCTTTGGTTAGACTAAGCCTGCTACAAACTATAGGTTAAATATTGCTAAACTTCTAAAAAATGATCTTGCCGTGAAAGACCGCCGAAGACGTTAAACGACTATATGAAATAATAATTTTTGTAAGCAATAATTATTGTCATAGTTACTTTTGGTCCTATTTAGAAATATATGGCAAACTCTGCCTGTAACCAATGGCTATTGAAACGTCTAGATGTGAGGAAGATAAATGAAGTGATAAAATCCCATGTCCATGAATTTCTGAATATTAATTGTGGCAACATTCTCCCGAGCAGAACCATCCCGAAACTTGCATATTATGAGAGTAGGTAAGTACAACACTTACCTTTATAGCAAGATTTTTTTAAACTTTTTGCTCATTATTTATTAGTAAAAACAAATATATAAGGCGGCATCTGAGCACTTTTTAGAAACTGTAATTTGAATGCCGCGTAAAAACGGTTTTTTGAAAGTATTGTACATTCTCAATCTGATTTTCGATTCAAATAAGAACGAAACGAAAGATTGCATACATAAAATTTGAATCAGTCACGTCATGCTTATTTTTCAAAGGAAACCGCCCGATAAAACAGGAATATTATTCATGAATCGTTGTAATAACATTTTGGTAAATGTCCAGTCATTTGATGGGATCGCCTGAACGTGATGATACGGATAGCTGGATTTGTATAGAAAGCAGGTTGTTTAGGAAATACTAAAAAAAATGGTCTTAGGCGTAAGGCAATAGAACCTAGCATGTAAGTTTCAAAGTGATCCTTGATTTTTACTGAAAATAACGAATTTTTCTTTCATTCTTGACCATCTCAACTTATGTCATGTTAGGTTACTAAAATCACGAAACAAACTTTTTGATATAATTTGTACTTACCGCTCTATTAATATGTCTGCCAAGAAAAACAGCACAATTTCCCCAAATTTTCATTCTAATGGTTCTACTTGGGAATGTAAAAGTGATCATGCCTAGATTCCATTTTTCATTATTTCTAATTTCTATAGAAGCTTTCAAGTATCGCTTTGCTTGTTTTCAATTATCAAAAAACATTAAACTGAGTCTATAGCTTCGTTCTTTTTTCTCATTCGAAGAACATTCACCAACCAGCGCCTGATGCCTTCTTAACTTGTAAATGTATCGGAGTCGTTAGTGTCGCGGTGAGATATTGGTAGCTGGAACATTACCACGTACCTACTGTTGGGGATTATTGCTTTCTTAATCGCAGTGCATTTACGATCGCGTGTTGATAATTCGACTGAAATATACCTTTAATTGAAGAAGGGGTCGATCCAGCTGAATGGGGTTAGGTTTTACAATAAACGATAAAGTCTTACGTCTAAATATTCAACTGGGCTAGAATCTGATCTATAAACTACAGATCATTAAACATTTACAGATACTCATAGCGTTCCGGATTTATTGTATTTTTGAGAGACGCATAATTATTATAAAAAGGCAATGTGAAATTAATAACTTTACCTAACTCTTTCAAAACGACGACGATTCATAATAAACTTTGTCTTATGGTTACGGGAACTGATTTTTCCCATAACAAAGTGGCGTTGGTGTGATAAAAGTTACTGTGATATCTAATTATCGCTAAGGTCTTCACTAACGGGGTGTTAGTGTTAGACATGAATAATTTATTGTTATAACGTCTGTTATCGGAAATGCTGTAGTGGTAGACCCACAATATTTGGCCAACTGTAGGTACTATCATTATTTAAGGTATTAGGAGTGAAATTTCGTGCTACTTACTTAAAATATAGAAAGACGAAGACGGCTAGACTCAACACGGCCAGGCTGAGCGAGTACCCGGCGATGTAGATGAGGCTGGTGACGTCAGGTGCGGCCACCGTGGCCATCCGCTCCGTGCAGTTCGTGTAGTCGGAGTAGTTGTGCCATACGCCGTCCAGGCAGAGTCGGGAGGCATTCTCTGTAACAAATATTAGAGTGAGCTTCATGGTGACGACCTATGTGGCGCAGTGGGCAAAAGCACGCCTGAGACGCAAAAGTTGGGGGATCGTTTCCCGCTGCGGGACAAGTTTACATGATCTGCAAATATTTGTCTTGAGTCTGGGTGTTTCTATGTACGAGTATACCTATAATATATCCTCATATGTATTTACAAAAAAATGTTAATGTAGTTAAATTGTAGGCACCGCGCGTAATGATAAGTTAATAATAACATTATATTAATACTATTAATTTATAATAACATTTTGCCATTATGCACTATGTTGTTGAAAAAACAAATAGTAGATAGGTAAATTATTAGGTAAGTACGTACTTCATTTTTCATTTGAATTTCAATAAATAAATTAGTTTACGTAATAATTAATTTAAAAATTAATAATTTACAAGCTGATCCAGACAGACCGACAACATGATTATATTAGATAATCACAGATAGACTCAGAAGTTAGACGAGACTAATGCATATTTCATTGCATAAATAACTCGACTGAACCTTGAGTTCAAGCAAAATGAGAAAAAGTATCACTGATTTGCATATTACTACTTTATTAACAAAAAAGAAAACTTCAAAGAAAATTCAAACACTTCAAAGGATATTAACGGTTTTATGACTGGATCTGAACTACTTAAAGCATTGTTTTGTATGAAGTCGTTAAACCATGAGTAAACATAATAAATCTTTGATTTATCGTCAAATCTAATCTACTTCACTAAGCTTGGCTTTTCCTAGATAGCTGCGATGTCAAATGACAGACGTAAATGACGTCTCTTATGTTTTATGACGTCATAATAATGACCGCGATTATGAGAAATCACGGCTTTAGTTTAGTTAAGTTTTAACTAGCGGGCGTCCCTTCCTTCCTTGAACAAAGTCATCTAGTCCCAAGTAAATGCTTGTGTTATGGTATGTTATGGTAACCAGCTGACTGATTTACTACATTCATATTATTTTTATAAAAAACATTAAAACACATTATGATAAATGGACACACAGACATCTGGAATAAATATCTGCAGAGCATAAACACATTTTGTCTCTTGGCGGAAAGAGAACCCGCAAACTCTGTGTACCTAATACAGTGGTTACTAAAATATAGTGATTCCTTAATCTCATTCAGGCTGTTTCGGACTTAAAAGTATACAAAACAAGAGAATCAGAGCTAAATTAGTTGTAGTGTAGCTGACTATTAACGGGTTAAAGTTTACAGTCTGTGTGGTATGTAAATACGTTCACTTCGCTATAACTTCATCTTGTGTGTAATGAAAGGGATGGTGCTTACACTACAAAGCTATGAATTTTAATTACTTTACTTTGTTGTTAATTCAGAATGCTTTATTTTGTTGGCGGTTTTAAGTCTCGTTTCAGAGAAAAATGGTGGAAGTTATTTTAGTTAAAATGGAAAATATCAACTTACTAAATAAATAACTTACTAAATAAATAAATATCAACTTACTAAATTAAAATATACTTACTTATTTACATTTTGCACATAGTCTGCTGTACTAAAGAGCAGGATAAAAAAAATTGTCGACGTTAGAGTAGATTGACATTAATGAGATTTTTAATTCGTCGCCAAAAAAACATATTTAGTAGTTTAACAGTGACTAGGCAGGCCGAACATGTGCATATTGCAAGATACTTCATTGCCCCTGTAAACCAATCGAACACAGTGAGGTTCACATTATACCTTTAGTTGTTTTATTAAGTTTAGTATAACAAGGATAAACTTACGTGTGTCATCATACTGCAGTCCGTTCAGCTCTTTAAAGCACCGTTGTATCGCGAAGGTGTGCCACGGCGTCGGCTCCCAGCAAAGGATCTCGTCGTGATACGCCGGACAGAAGTTCCCCGACACATTGGCATGCTTCGCCAGGCAGTCCTCTCTCGCACTGCCATTCTCGAACACTCCCTCTGGGTTATCCAACGTCCTTAAGTCCTCCAGCTTGCCGTCTTTACAATCCTCTACTCAAAATAATTCACTGATCTCTTTTCACTTCACTCCGTACTCCATTGCTCAAGTCTTCGTACTCGCCAAAAAGGAGACTGCGTACCTTCGTAAGAACGCTGGCATGATAAGACTGTTTGCCTGGGGCTTGTGTTTTAACTTATCAAATGATAACGCTCTCAGAGCAAACATGGGCAGACTGGGAGTATTTGTGTATCGTGCGAGAAACTTCAGTTTTTATTTAACTGCCTTCGTCCGTAAGCCTTGTGTCCGTGCGACCTGAAAAGACATATTGGTCATATCAGCTGATAGTGTTGGGTAAATATGATACCGCATCGGTATATTTAGCTCCATTAGGTGCAAATACGCTAATGTGTTGAGATAAAGTTACAGTAAACACACCTATTTATACATTCATAGAATACTATACGTTACGTAGTAATTATGTCTACATAGAATCTATAGAGAAACTAAATATTGCTATCTATTTATGGCTTAGATGAAGTTACAGTAGCTCAAATTAAAGCTAGTGAGTTTGTCGGGTGTATTAGTCATTGACTTTGAAACCTCACACAAGATATAAAGGTGAACGGAATGGGCGGAAAATTTTAAAGGTGTTTGAAGTACAAAACTGATAACATCAGCCTGAAAAAAAGATTTTAATGCCGCGAAAAGTGTTGTTGTCAAATATGTACTTGCTGGTGCGTCCTTTATTAATCACATTCGATGTATTTAGTCTATATCTATACTTCTATACTAATATTATAATGAGGTAATGTTTGTTTGTTTTTTTGATTGTTTGTTTGACGGAGGTAATCTCCTAAACTACTCCACGATTTCAAAAATTATTTCACCGATGGTTGGAATGGACTGTTGGGATTGTTAGGGGCTATATTTTATCCCGGTAGTTTTATTAAACACCCGTGCAAAGCCGGGACGTGCTGCTAGTCTTCTTACAAACCAGATGTCTCAACATCAAAGAACCGGAAAACTGTAAAGACTGAACCATCAATTGCAATTTCATGTCTTTCCTAAATCAAATTAGATTGCTTTCCGTTTCCTTTGTCTTTAAACGTTTTATAGGGCATCTGTAACGAAGTTTAATTCAAAAGATTCTGAAAATAATGAACGAAAAAATGAATTTTACAATCCACTATTTTGTTAGAAAAATGATAAATAAAACGGTTTCAAATTTAGCCTTAATAACACCATGAAATCTGTTGATATTTAATTTGGTATGTATATTGTTCTACTCGTAATAACACTCCAATTTTGATTCCTTGTAGCTTAAATTGAATTTAACATAAGTGGTTTGATAATCCATTTCAAAAAATTATAATATTCATACACAGTCAGTAAAAACATGATGTTGTAAATAGAGCAGTGTTGTTTCTTTTAATAATATTATTTTTATATTATGAAGAAAAACTATCATGAAGATGTTTATTGATTTAACAGAGTTGTAACCGTGATACGGAGGACATATTTGCTTTATTAAGGTACCTACTGCAAACAAATTGGCTGTGTATACAAGGCGAAGATAAAAATGAATGTTTTATTTGTTAATAACTTCCGCTCGTGGTTCTTACTTTCACTTGAAATAAGTTTAACATATTCAAGCTCATACTGAAGCGCTCGTGGAAAAGCTTGCTAAGACGTTCTTGATAGATCATCAAAGTTAAGCAACGCTCAGAGCGGTCACAACTTGGATGGGTGACCGCAAGTGGCATTATCAACTGAGCGTTTCCGTGCTTCAGAGGGTACGTCAAATTATCGGCTCCGGCTTTAAAGTCGTCAAGCCGTGACTGAGGCTTTAGGCGGCCTAAAAACTCCGTCACCAGTGTTGGCCATTTGCTCACACGAACGAACGAACGTATTCAAGACCCAGATTCCTTGGTCGTCTCTTACAACTAGCCCACGTGTGACATTCAACGTATTATAATATATTAAAATTGCTAGAGGTGTAGGTTGTTACGTTCTTGATAAATATTTATTTGTGCATCACTGATGCACTTTGTAGCGTCGTCGTAGCAAGAGTAGCTATTTAAATGAATGTTCACTTGTTCTATTATTTATTCTCATAACCTAAATACAACCATTCTTAGATATTCAAGTATTTTTTTATCTCAAAGTACTTTACAAGGTTACGAATCGGGCGTGGGTTGGTACTGAGTTTAAGGAAAATGTAGGAAAACATGTTTTGCCCATCTCTGTAGCCGCCGGCGTTGCAGTATCACGTTGAAGAACTTTAGTACACAGAAAAAAACGTACGAATATAACTTAAAAAATAAAAAATACTTAACTAGATAATTAATATGATAATATAAACGGGGTCATTTACAATAAAAAACATGGTCGATACTTGAAGAGAGCTGACCGAACTCATTTAAATAAGAGAGTTTTGGTCAGCTCTACAAATATCTATAATACAAATATCTACAGAATTATTATTGTTTAAAAGCTCGTAAAAATTTGAAGAATTAAGTTTAGTGGTATAAATCCATCCTAGCCGTACACTACGACCGACGGCTAGGATTTGAGCTCACAATCTGGCTTGGCACCAACCCACTCAACATGTCTCTGTGATAAGAATACACTGCCTAATAAGGCCACTCTTCTTAGTTTGCAGTGACGGATAGGCAGCCTCGCTCTTCTGAGAATAAGGACGTAGTATCGTATTTTTCTTTTTTTACTACTTCAAGATGGTAAGGCCTTTCTTACACGACGTACGGAATGTGTTTGTATTATGTGAAGTTTTTCGTTTGAAGCTAAGTACGTACTTGAATAACAAAACTAGTTGCGGACTTAAGGGTTGTGCCCTGACATACTAAGTGCAGTCCTAGATCTTTATACAGTTAAGGCCTTTTTGAAAATTCTTAGGGAATAGGGAGGTATATTAAAAAACTATTAGCATTCGTTTTCTGGTTAATTTGTTTATTGAGCAGTAGTTAATAGGGATTTCCCAATAAATCTCTAATGACCCATCTAATAAAATTGTAATCAGTTGCTAGCCTGCAAAATCAGAAGCGTAATCATTTTTTTCTCGGTAACTTTTCCTAAAAATGTAAAAATGAAAAATATTTTCTTTTAATGAATCCTTGTTTGACAACATAGGCCTTGTTTGACAACAATTGCTTTGTTTAATTTGAAGACGGTCACCGTATAAATAGAAGCCGTGTGTGAAAAGACCCCAAGGCTGAATCAAGCTCGAGTGACGTTCGACAGGAAATTGCCGTTTAAAATTCAGCGACGAACGAATAAAACCGGTTTTATTGGAATTACCTTTTTTACAAACCGCCTGCACAAAGGAAGATTTTAATGGGTAAAGTCGAGGTTTCAAAGTTATCAGAAGACTGTCGGCCTTTTGTCTATTGGTCTTCTATATTTTATATAATAATATTATAAAGAGGTAATGTTTGAATGGTTTGTTTGATTGTTTGTTTGACGGAGGCAACCTCCGAAACTACTCAGCCGATTTCAAAAAAGTTTACCTACTCAGTAGATTCACGCTCAACATTAAAATCTTATTTTCTATAAACCTGCAGGAAAGAAAGAACCTCGATTATAAAAGTAATTGATTTGTAATCAGTAATCATTGTTTACGAGGATTTGAACTTGCACATCCCCATTTGTAGTTTTTCTCATAAAAAAGTAATTAACTTTCATAACTAGCTAACTAACTAACTCGGTAAACATCGTACCGCCTCAGGAGTCATCCAAAAGAAAAATCCAACGCTATGATAGCTTAGAAAAATCTGTCCAGTCGTTCCTAAAATTTAAATAAACTCAGGCCTTTGCATCTTTACAATATGATTTATACAGCGTCAGGAGGCAATCTTTGCCTACACTTAACGTAGTGTACCTAACTAACCTTACTGTAGTGCCTGGGACATTATTGAGATGGAATAGGCTTGCCCAGCACCTAAACTATCCTCTCAGCTTAGCCGGTCATATCCACAGAAAAGACATGGTCAATACGTATATTTCCTCACAATGTTTTTCTTCATCGTTTAAAAGCGCATATAAACATTTCGACAGTAAAAGTTCATTGATGCACAGCCGGATTCGATCCACAACCTTCGGAACACAATAACAATCCACTTGGCCAACACAGCTATCCTAAGATATAATGCTGTTAATAACCCGACTTAAATTACCCGATAAAAGGACGACGAAATCGTTGCGATATACTCGCCCGTGGAGGCAGTCCCTTTGTCTGTAGTAAGTAATAAATAAATAATAAATAAGCCTTTTATTCAGACATTTTTTACAATGTTTTAACCAAGAAGAATAATAACTATAACTTAAGTACTAATTTTTTCTGCCTGCGTGCCTCTATGGACAAAGGCCTCCTCCAATTGTGATTTACTGTTTCATCTTTTGTTCCAGTGTATTGTTTTATATATTTGTAATCCTTATTCTCTTTGTTCTAGTGTATTGTTTTATATTTGTTATCCTTATTCTCTTTGTTCCAGTGTATTGTTTTATATATTTGTAATCCTTATACTCTTTGTTCTAGTGTATTGTTTTATATTTGTTATCCTTATTCTCTTTGTTCCAGTGTATTGTTTTATATATTTGTAATCCTTATTCTCTTTGTTCTAGTGTATTGTTTTATATTTGTTATCCTTATTCTCTTTGTTCCAGTGTATTGTTTTATATATTTGTAATCCTTATTCTCTTTGTTCTAGTGTATTGTTTTATATTTGTTATCCTTATTCTGGGTTATTTGGAGGGTAGTGGTCTTCTTACCCCACGGTGACCAGCCGGCTTGGGGTGTAAATTTCAAAGTTGTTTTGGTTTTAGTTTTTGTTGATATATTAGTTTTATTCCGGTTCCGGGTGCATGGGCAGATTCTAGTTTTTAGAGGACAGTGATGGTGACCTTGTATAGTCAACATAGTTGAGTATGTTGGGTTTTCTTATGTCTTTTGCTGTGGTTTTTATCAGCGGGTGGGATGAAGTAGTTCTCACGGTGACTTTCTTTTGATTTGAAGCGTTTGGAGAAGGTGACCCAGAATCTTCTCTCATCCTTTTTCCCCCATAATTATCTTTTGGTTGTATCACTACCAATTTATTATATTTCAGGTAAGCTATGTTCCCTTTCTTCCTTTCCTCTTCAAGTTGTGGCTGTAATTGCTTTCGCTTTTCTAATATTTCTTTAGAGAAATCTTCTTGGATATATACTCCGGGGGGAAATTTAGATTTATTTTTAAGGATCACATGCTTTTTCCATAAAGTCGTAAAGGAAACCACGACAGGGCGGTGTTTGTTGTTTGTTCTTTGCCCAATTCTGTAAATATTGTTGATTTCATGGCTGTCTAAGTATGTTCCAGTTTCTATGACAGTTTCTTTTATGTAGTCTACCAACTCTGTTTCTGTTTTCCCCATCTCTTCGACTCCAAAGAAGACTAAATTATTTTTTCGCTTGTCCTTTTCAATTATATTTATTTTCTGTTCTAGTTGCGAAACTTTACTTTTTAGGGTTTTATTTTCTTCCATTAGTGTCTTAATTTTTTCGTCCAGTGCCTCCATGACATTCTTTGTGACCGATGTTGTTATGAGTATTGCCTGTTGATCCAACTTCTCATCAAGTTTTGATAACAAAAGTTCCATACTTTTTTCCATTTTTCTGGCAATTTTTAAGTTTGAGTTGGAAACACTTTATCTGTCACTGTCTGTCTTGTTAGACGTCAGTCGATGTTGTTTGTTATGTTGGTATCTCGATCTGTCTATGATTTCACTAAGGTGGCTCTGACTCACGATTTTTAGGTTATAATTCCGAACTTTATCTGCCGATAATTTCGCCCGGCTGATCTCCCGTACTGTGTTTATTAGTGATAAATCGTTCTTGCACTTTGTTTTATGAATTAAGGTGAAAAACACCGTTGCACCGACACTTTTTACACTGTTTATAATTGATTTTTACGGAGGGCGTCGATCGGTATGTTTACTTGACGAACGCCGGAACCGGAAGTAGTTCACATAAATTACCGTTATCCAAATTATTTGGTCTAATTAAAACTTGTGTTTTAACAGAAGTCTAAAATATTTGCATGAGAATTTCAATGTAAAACGTTTATCTTGTTTGCACATCACATTGATTTACGAGCCTCGTTATAATAACTGCGACAACATAAATCTCAGCTGCCTACTTGTGTTTATTGTGATTTTTAGTTTCATTTAACATTATTAGTTATTGTTGAATAGTATTATTTTCATACGCACATAAATCGACTTTCCAAAACATAGGTACGTAATGATTCATATTTATTTACTAAAGCACTATATATTATATTTTTTTTCTAATAGAAAGCGATTGTATAGTTAGCATAATATGTAAAGTTATACTTAGCTCGTATCTAGAAACAATTACCTAAATAAGTAAATGATTTTTGTAAAGCAATAAACCGGAATAATGTTACTTTGCTATATAGTGTAGGTAAACTATCAAGGTAATATTATTCCTGTATAACTAATCGTATGACGAGATCACAATTAACGAGCACAACTCTCGAGTACAACAGTTGTACGGTAAAATTCGTCCATTCGTAACAATTTAACAATCGTACAGCATTTATCAAGAGTTGAAAAATGGATAAAAAAATACCTGAATTTGAACCAAAAAATGTAAAGCCGATCGGATATCGGGCGTTCAGCTATGGCCATTCAGTTGGAAACTTTTGTTTCTGTGGCTTCAAAATTACTAAAAGCTTTGGGTGCTTGAGTGGATTTTCATAAAAATAAATGCTGATTTCAATTCAATTACTTTATTTGAGGATTGTGACCCACAAATTTTGAGCTTGTGGAACATAATTGCATTTTAAGTTGTATATTTTCACTGCCATCATTATCTGAACTAAGAAACTTTACCTCTTTATAGTATGAAATGAAACAGTATTCGTCGTAAATTAAATAATACTAGTATACATATTACTCAAGAGGTTTATTGTACTAATATTACGTTTCACGACTGTGAAATTGCGCTATATGTCACATAAAAGTCCACCATAAATTATAGTTCTTGTTTATCCTACTAATATGTAAGAAATACCGCATTTGAAACTTATTTAGAACTTATTCGTACATTGTGAAAGAGACCCATTAACTTGTGCTTGACGTAAGCGCCTCTCAATTTGTAAATTAGATCAGATTTTGAGTGAAGGTACGATTTATCTTGGTTCAACTTACAATGAGCCTACGCTTACTTTAGTTGTATTAAGTAAACATAAAATCACCTAATCACTTTCAAAATTAGACCAAATATGGTAGCAACATTACGTAATTCCTTGCCAAAGGGCATTCCCTTCGAAATCTTGGTCTCCGCGTAAATATCAATTCATCTCGGTTGTTGGCTCTTCTGGCAAAATGCCCAACTGCCATTACTACTAATACTAGATCTACTACCAAGTTACGAACATGTATAAATTATATCAATGTAATACCATAATAATTATTACTGGCCAGAGTTAACAGTAGCTCAATTAAGGAATAAATAAGAGTTTATGTATAAATGCACAGATATATACATACCTATCTACCTAATTAAATCTGTTATGGAAACTAGATGGGACAGGCAAATATAATACAGATCATACAGACATTTGTACCGCAGCGAGAATCGAACCCGCAACCTCTTGACGTGTTCTTTCACCCACGTTTAGACGTGTATAAAAATACACTGAGGCACAGAACAAAGTGACTGAGGTTTACTTTTAGGGAATCCTATCGTTTTAATTATTTTTTTCAATGCACTCGCCTTATTCCTTTGTATTGTTTTCTTTGTTTATTGTTTATCTTATTATCTTTAGATACTTATCAAATGATTTTTTAATGTACGCAGAATTCGAGAAATTAGATCTTTTGAACAAAGCAAGTAGGTAATTGGGTAGTCAGAGGTATATATTTGGTGGTTCATGACCACATTTCGTTGAAGTTAACATTATAATGTCTTGTAAAACTCAACTTTGAATGAGAGAATTGTACAAGTATTCATCACCATTATAACTTAATTAACCCACATTTACCTACGTGTTTGCACAACTCTCTATCCAACCAAGCCCGTGTAAGCCCCAGCAAGGTATTCTGTTATTCTAGTTTAAATGTGCATGTAATTTTGTACTCCTATATGCCTGTAGCCTGTAACACATCTCTGCCGCGGAAATTTAACCACAGAGCCACAGTAATTTCGCTATGTATATCAGTATGTAAGAGAAGCAAAACACAATCAACAGGCATAGATTTGACGATACTTATTTCTCTTTCTTCGCGCTTTTTAGACCATTTGCTCAATCAGCCGTATCTCCACCGCTAAATTATAGCAACGGAACTGTTGGATGAATTCCGCTGCGATAAAGTGTCTACGCGGTGAAGAAAGGATCATAGATCTATGTGTTATAAAAAGCAGTTTTTCTAGGGTTCTGTGTTTTTTTTACAAGACATGGTAATACTGTTGTTTCGCAGCGGAGGTTTTCTACGGGCTTAAAGCAGAGGTCATGACCCTGTGTAGCATGACAAGGTGTCCCGTTGATCATGTTATGATTAATTATGCTCTGCCTCAGTGTTTACATAAAACAACTTCTGTTATCGTACGACCGTAATTTAACAACTACATCACCATCATACGACTATCGTATTTTAAGTAAGTAACTTATATCTTTTGAAGAGTTTTAATGTGCCTAAAGCTCTTCGAAAGTAATAGTTAAGTTCACTGTTTTTCGTTACATATACTATGAATTGAAAGAAAAGTTTTCAAAAGGTATACCTACACAAGTTTGCGACCAACCAAATAAAGGAAATGGTAAATAACGCAAAATTGAAAGTGGGGATGTAAATCAAAAGTCGGCTATTTTTATTAGAAAGTTGTTGTCCTTCATACCTTCATTCACATGAGACGGGAAGAAACTATTTTCTAAACAAATTACAAATAATGGTTAAAGGTCACGTTGTATAGGAAACACGACTCGGCATAAACATAAAATGTGGCAAAATATTTGAACACAAAGCAACCTACGCACGTTCAAAAACATGCTTCTGAATTTTAGTAATTTGATTGAAAATCCAGTCTATTTATTTTAGGGTTGTAACCCAATCATGACACGTAACATTATTAACTTGTTAATAACCCTGAATACTGATGAAAGTTTATAATGGCTGCTACTGGTATTCATATTATGCAGATTTGTTACCTTCTGTTTCATTCTTTGTTGGAGCTATAATTAATGGGGTTTGATGAAACAATGGAAATACAAATATGGTGTAAAATGATGGTAAAATGTACTTATTTATCAGACTAGCTGCGTGCCGCGTTTTAAACGGTTACATTGGTTTATGAAATGTGATTATAACAGAAAATATGTCTCAATGCGTAGTAGCAAACATTGTTTTTTTATTTAAGTGGACCTTGAAGTTATAATAGTAATTTAACATTTTTAGTTTTCCAATGATATATTTCTGATCTGTGACAGACGTTCAAACTGACTGCTGACAAACTATTCTTTCATTCTTATCAATCTTTGTCTGAAGCGCCTGACATTTATTTCAGATGGATAAACGCAATGAACTGAGAAGGTTATAAGCCGAGAAAGTTTATGAGCCAGAAAGTCATTAATTTTGATAAGACACAAATCCTAAGAACTTCACGTGCTGATAAAAGTTTATTTCGTTTAAGATGAAATATGTTGGAGATTGTATAGAGAAAACAGGCAGAAGAATTAGCAAACAAGGTACCTATACATGGTATTTAAAATAAAATCCAACATAGAGCAATGAGAAAGATGCTTCTCAACGTGTTCGTAAAAGCGTTTTAGGACTTGAACAAGATCTACAATAAAGAAGAACTTAAAACACTTCTCAGTCCTTAGGGTTAAATTGTGAATAACCAAAATAATTAGTCCTTCTTAAACGCGGTCACAATTTATATTTAGAAATACGTTGTCAAAGAGTTGTAATAAAATAAATAACGTGATAAAACCCCGTGTTGTAACAAAATAATAAGCTACGAAACTTCTATTATAGTTCACGAAAGGGCAGAGTTTAAAATAATTTAGTACCATAGTTAAATCATTTGTTTGAAGTTAAGAACTTCTATTAAATAAATTACACCCACACCCAATAAACTTCTAAGATTCTGTAGGTAATTGAATTTGCATAGATAATTGTTCGAACATTCACTGTTTAATCATGAAATTGGAATTTGAGTGTGTAAACACTGTTCATAGCTCAATTATCCTGCTATATTGCGAATGACATAAAGCAAGGATAATATTTGAATCAAATGTTGACTGACTGCAAATACTATAGATGTATTCAATCTTAGCGAGTGATTGACCGATAATACGTGCCTTTGAAAATCTTGTAACTGACAGATTGTAACCAACATACCAATGAGTTGGAGCTCATAAGACTGAAGGTAAATCAATTTTGAGTGATAAACACCGATAGTCGAAAACAATTTCAAGCCTTGGTTCAAAAATTAAAATTACTTCACACTTATCATTTTGTTGTTCTAAGGCCTCCATTTTATGTTGTAGTACCTCGTTGTTTTTATCAGAGCATTATTTATATCTTTTATCTATATTACTTTTTGAACTGGCAATTTTATTCATCTGATAAAAAATGAGACATTGAAAAAAATACTTAATACATTCAAAGTTCAATAAACATTAACAAGTTAAATAACATTGTTAGTTCAATAACATTTACTTGCCAGATATTTTAAATTAGGTATACCTTACATGTACTAATAAATATTCTTAATATGGTACGCGTCTAACAAGCGCAGCCACCTATTTTATCTTATACCTATTTTCACGATAAATAGATAAAATAAACAATGTTGCAAGCCAATCTTCCACTTTCCGCATCTTCAGTCAATTTATGTGCAGTAGGTTTCATTGAGCTTCATCAATTTATTGAGCAGCCATTATTAAATTTGCAATCAAGCTGACGTAGGGCGGTGTTGAGTCAATTCGATTCGCTAAGGCGAGACTGTTATAGATGGAGCTAGTCGAAGTCAATAATTGTATTCAATTATTAGCTTGGAATTTAGAAATGTGTAAAGAGAAACCTAAATTTTTGGGTAACAAAATAACAGACGTGAATGTATGTGATGGATGAAAGTATGAATGCTGACTGAGTCAAATTAAGTTTTATGATAAATGTAAATTGATATAATATATTTGAATAAATATAATAGATGGAGATGCAGTCGTAATCATATTTCATTTCATTCTATAGTCGATAAGTAAACGTTCAATCAAACAGCAATACAACAACTCCCATCATTACCTTCAATCAAGTGATAGGAAAAATGCCTAAGCATTTTTCTTGTTATGTGACCTAGATAATCGCGCGAAGCGTGGAATGCTACGCAGCTACGAGTATCGTAGCAGGTCTACGATTTTAAGTAGTGGGCTATATATTATATCAGTACCTAAATAACAATAAATTTGTCCTATAAAATGCGCTTTGTAACTGCTTTATGGTGGTGATTCTTGATTAATAGAAGAAAAAACAAAAAGATATCAAAAAAGGCTAACTTCGCTTTTCACGAAAAGTTTAAGTATTTTTGTCTCAGAAAATTTATCAGTACATATCATTTATACCTACTATCACCGATTTATTAAACTCGCCAATGATTATGTGAAATCCAATAAATAATAGCAGCATTTCCCTAGACTTTCTGTAACTGTCGCGATCACGAATCGAGTAAAAAAAAAATCAATGCCATATAATTTCCAAGTATTTCTTTAGTATTAATACCCATTCATAGTTATATAGCCGTCCTAGACATAAGCCTCTTATCTAAAACGCATTATAAAATGAATCCGGCACTTGCTCCACTTTAATTAAAAGAGCTTAATACCTGCGAGTGATATTGGAGGTTTATATTGCCTGTAATCTTTATTATAGTCGTTATCTATTGAAATTGAACCATTACAGTTATTATTCGGTTCTTTGATTAAATGAAACTGAAAGCTTAAGGACCGAATGCTTGAACCGAGAGTCATTACCGAAATTTTATTATTTTATCACTTAGTTCCAATTTTATGAATTATTTTTATATTTTCTACATGAAAATATTTGAATTTTATAAACACTTAAATCGGGACATTAATCATAAAAATAAATGTTTAAAATGTAAAAAACCATGATAGTTAAAAAAAATATGTTATTATTAAAAATTTGTATTTCTTAAAAGTACTAACTAGTTGTCATTTTTATACGCTGTGTATTTGTAAAAGTTACACCAATTTTTCGATTACATCTAAAATATTTCTTTACCTACCAATTATTGAAACGTATACAAAAAACGTAACGTGTAGTCAGTAAGTGCCTTCAAATAAACGTGACAATATTTCATTGGTATCGGTGCGAGCTGTCTCGCTGCGGAGTCGTTATTTAAAAGCTAACGTCAGCCGCAGACCAACTTCATAAATAATTGTCCCACAACGCATTTTATATAGGACAATTATTTAGGAAATCTTAAAAAGAAAAAAGTACATTTTAGCTTTTATATTTTTACTGGTTTATAGATTTAAATGATTTATGGTGTCAGAATCTTTGAGATATTTGTCAAAACTTAAACTAAAGATGATGCCATAATTTTTATTTCGATCGTTACAAATTTCTTGTAAATTTTTTTTTGTTCAATCTTCGTTTACAATGTACCTTCCTCTCACTTTTTTCCTATCCAACACATCAAAAGGCTAGAATCTAGAATGTTGGTAAAGGTTTACTGTTTTTCGGAATACATTTTTATTACATTTTCAGGACCATAAAAGGAAAAAGTCTCAAGAACTACGCAGCAGATATTTGTCGCGACAATATCCCGCAGTAAATTCAGCTTTCGGCACAGTTTTATATAACTTTAGTTGATCATAAAAACAAAATGTGTGGGGCTGCTACTTTATTTCGAGTATTAACACCATTTTCTGTTATACATTAAGTAAATGGTGTTAGTGTATTTTTTTTATTGGATTTGTAAAACACAAGTTTCATAAAGTAGCATCATCTAGTCCTAAGTTAAGCAATTTAATGATAGAAAATACCATGAGAAAAAATTCAATTCACGTCGACATTAAAAATTACTTCAATCAGGGGTAGTTCGATCGACAACCGTTGGTCAGGTAAGCCAACTACATACACCGATGTGTGCCAAATCCATTGTATATGAGTCAGTGTGGCGGTTTTGGCACTGTTACAGCAGGCCTAGAGAATGCCCAAGACTAGATTTTATCATAGTAATCGTTGTTTTCGCAATACTTGAAAGGGTTCAGAAAATATTGGCGTAAGGATAGGAAACGTCTTGTAATAATAATCTTGTAGTGAGCAATTTTTCCTGATGACCATCCCTAGTTTAGCCGAACTGTGTAATATTATTTCAGTCATTCAGTAAACTGAAAAACTATGTTTTTTTGGACCACAGACCACAGCATTGGGCAATTGAGCATCTCGAAGAACCTTTGATTCCATACTTGACAGGTTGCAAGCCCATCGACGTATCTAAAAAACTAACTAGTACTCACTTCATATTCATATCATTATAAATATTTTCTTTCACCGAATAGAAGTCGTGATAATGCGTATATACATTTTTCAAACCAAATATCCATTAATGCACGGTTCTAATCAAACCCACGACCTTCGAATCGGAAGTCGAGGTACTAACCCACTGTCAGGTTTTATTTTGTTTATTATACTTTTTAACTTGATATGAAAGGTTGTGACTTGGATGTACTCGTATGTATGAATGAATGTGTTTGTTACTCTTTCAAGCGAAAACTATCAATGTATTGGGATTTGAATGAAATTTGGCTCCAGGATAGTTTATATCCTCGATTAACACATAGGCATATAACCCCGATATTCCCACGGGAACGGGAACTATTCGACGCGAGTAACACCGCGGAGCGCAGCTAGTATAATATACAGCTATGTATTTGTTTATCACTTGGAACCCGACTAAGTTTTACTGTTAGTGTTAATGCATCACGGAGCCATTTCAATTTATAACGTCGTTAAAGCAAAGTTATCATAACTAGGGGCATGAAGTGCTTCTTCTTGGTGTACACTGATTTGCACGCATAGAACAACACTTTACGACTGAAGTGACTAATAAAACCTTTGCAATTTAATAATAAAGAGTTGTACAAAGATAAAACAACTACCTACTCTTGCTTTTCTGTTATATGAATGAGATTACTAAAAAAATAACCTAAAAAAACGAAAGAGAATTTTTTTTTATTTATTTATTATTTATATATTTATTTATAATAATAATAATAAGTGTAGTAAGTAATGCCACAAATATCTTTCACAACCTTTGTGTATAGCATATAACTATTTAAGGGGACGCAGTCAAAAGTAATTCTATAAACCCCGATGGCTTATAAAACAGTACGCAGACGCGGAAGCGGCTCAGACGAGCATGAGATTTGAATTCAGAACGAGCCAACTTGCCCCTGTAGCAAATTGCTTATAGTCTGAAAGATAAGCGACCAATGAGAAGCTGTTATTTTAGAATGACAGGTTTTAGCTTAGAGCTTCTTTGATATTTAATTGGTATTCTATGAAATAGTTACGGTGATGATCCAATTTTTTTTCAACTATAGAGAGGTGTTGACTGAGTGGGTTAGTACCTCGACTTCCGATTCGAAGGTCGTGGGTTTGATTAGAACCGTGCATTAATGGATATTTGGTTTGAAAAATGTTTATACGCATTATCACGACTTCTATTCGGTGAAAGAAAATATTTATAATGATATGAATATGAAGTGAGTACTAGTTAGTTTTTTAGATACGTCGATGGGCTTGCAACCTGTCAAGTATGGAATGTTGACTTCTGCAAAATATGGGCATTTACGAAAATGTATTTTTACTTACGTCTCATTTCTACTGCGCCAACTTCAAAGGATTTAAATTGAAAAAAAAAGATCTGAATGAGTTTATCTACTGCACCTTGTGATACTATTGTGATAATATCAAATAATGTTATTTTTTTGTCGTCATCTCTCGGACTACAAACAAGCCGGCCGGCTCTACGACTCCGCATACTAACTACTATTTATTCCACACCAAATCGTTTCCTACTTTATTTACTTTCATATTTTGGCCTAAACCCGAGATTTGGTGGGCGACCTGAATTTAGTATTTCCTGAATCGGTATTACTGTAGCCAAAATGTCTTTCCGGGAAGCTTTAGAATATTTTAACATTATACTTGAAAGCTTAAATCTCGATCTCCAAAGTAGCTGTTGAAAATTTAATGTTAATTATAAAATTTTAATGTGCATGTGTTTCCAAATCTCCTATTCTGTATATTTAAATTAAATATACCTGTGATCTTCTCTATGTAAGTAGATCAAGTTGGATACAATGTATAAAGTAACAATTCTTAGCATAGGTACGAGTACGTACTCTTATAGGACATCCATCATAACTAACAGCGGTAAAATATATGTAAAATAGTCGATCAACACAGGAGTGTGAATTGCATTCGCATATTTTACAATGCTTTGCGATAGTTCCCGTTTTTGTTCGCTATTTTGTTCCGGAATGAAGAAACGCAGTACGTTTTATGACGGCGGTGTCAACTGTACCGTTTATGAAACGAAGGCTTAACAAGGTTTATGTTATTTCTTAGGCACAAAAGGTTGCTCACGGTTCGCTAAACTAAAACGGTTTGCAACAAACTTTACGTAAACTACTGAGTCATATTTTATTCAACAAAACCAGCTTGTGATAATATTTAGGTTATTTTTGTAAGGATTTGCCAAAAATGGGCTCGCAGCTATGAATTTTAAGTAAGATATTCCTACGATTGGTATTTCCAGAGGTTTGGGATGATCTTACAAAAGTTATTGTTGTGTTATAGGTATTTCTTTGTGTTGTTTGTAATTATTATAGACGCTAAAGGTATATGACCAATTATGATGTGAAATGCATTATTATTTATCCATCTTTTGTTTTCTTACAACATGCAGCAAAAACCTTTACTTGCGTAACTGAAATAAAGCTTTCTATACACGAAGCGAAACCGTCAATCAGGAACTGCGTGACTATGGTAATTAACATGTCAGATGTCAAGTAAAGCCGAGATCTCGAAAGCAAGCGGGTACTTGAACGTAGTACTGGGGTAATCATGGTGTATTTTTTTGCTTAAAATCCCACTATCTCATAATATCTTATGGTTATTTTTAAATTCATTCTAAGATAGAATAAAAATGTATTTTTTATATTAAATTTAGGTATTACATAACAGAATTATTATTCTAAGGCTTAGTAGCTAGGACACATAATTCAAATAACTATTCAATAAATAGAAAATACTTACCAAAAATAAAAATAAGCCAAATTCTAATACACCTTAAGACACGACCAGATTGAAATGATGAATTTTTGAAATCGGCTGAGTGGTTTCGGACGTTACCTCCGTCAAACAAACAAACAAACGTTACCTCTTTATAATATAAGTATAGATAGAGACCTGTTTAAATGTTGGCATATATCTCTATTTTGTAAAAAGCAGTCGCGTGTAGTTCCAATATTCCATCTCATCTATAAACGCAAAAAATCTCAGTCGGAAAAGTAAAAGTAAGCAAGTTCAGTTCGTATGAGTATTGTGCCCAGCAGTTGTGACCATTCAGAACGTAGCTTGACTTCAATGATCACGAACATCTTATAAAGCTTTGCACGCTTTAGGAAGGTTAAAACCATAAAACTTCTTTTTCAATCAAAAGACTACAGTGAGCTACAAAACAACGTCACATAAAGCTCATTTAAGTTTCTAGAATACATTGTAAAAGCGTACATGGCCAAGCCGTTTAAAGTTTCAGAGGTACAAGGGTTCACCTGTTAGCCGTCGCCTCGGGCCATTGCTGCTTCCTGGCGGAATTTAATATTAACGCCGTAGTAGGAGGAAAGTTGGCTTTCTTTATACATTCAACTTTAGAGTAAGGCTGATTGATAAAATACTGGCTTAATTATTTCCACTATTTTAGACTAAACGTAGTGATTATATTCTCGTTGTTTTACACTATTTTATAGTAAAAAATGATTTTTAGGGGCATTAAAAACAAGTGTTTATGGATTGTATGTGATTGTATTTACTTTCAATAAAATCTGTGAGTCCAAATTCCGGCAGACTATTTCGAATTATATTTTTTTTTTCAAATTCAGCTCGTCGGCGTCTAAGAACAACGGCGGTTTTAATGATTCGTCAAATTTTTTTTATTGTACAGAACACCTTAGAATTATGTCCCCCATCGACTAATAAAAACATATTTTTCATTTTATGAAAAACTTCTGAAATAGCGAATTGAACACAGACGGTTCTGAATTAACGAACGTAAAAAAATGTTGAATGTGCACAAGCGTCCTTGTTCTTGGTTTACCCTCCCCCCCGCACCCCCGCTCCGGGGGAACTGATGGTCACTTCCGTCTGTGTACTAGGGACTCAAGAGATAACATTATTGTGTTGGTGCAACACTAACGTCATTGTACTATGGAAAACAATGTTTTTTTGTTTTTCTCATTAGTTGTAATAAAAAAAGTTATTCTTATCTGCATTTGAAAAATAACTTAAAAAAATATAAAATATATTTAGTGACGGAACATAATAATCCGACATTGTTTTAGGGAACTCGCACTGTCGTATGTTATGAACTGACGTTTTTTTACGGATGTTCGTCTGTCGGATGAAGGTCGGATGGATACAACTGTCGTTATTTTACGGACATGTTTTAAAGAAGCGTCATTGTTCGATTCCTAAATTAAAAGTGCGTGAATATTTTGGAAAAAAATAACTGCTTCTTGATTAAAAAATTATTGTTATTTACTATGTATTTATCAGAATTAAAGTAAATGTAATAAAAAAAAAGTAATCATAGTTTTTCGGTCTAACTTTTTGGCTTCTCGCTATTGCTTGATTTACTGATTAAAATCTATTTTTTTTATGAAATAAAGCAAATTACTTATTATTATAACCTACATACCTACCTACGCAACTCCTCAGTTTCGTTTAAATAACCAATACTCAACTAGACAGCTATCTGCCGAAGTGGGAATAGTACCTTGGTAATCGGTATACCTACACCTACCTACCTAGGCATACCAAGGTAGACTTGGCTGAGTATAAATAGGTAGATACATTAGTTCCTGCTTTTTATTTTAGTTTTTGTAGATGAAACCTCACGAGCTAATTAATCAAACACATGAAAGAGATCAACTGACGACTCTTCAACTGAGCCTTCAGTCACAGAACATTTCTCAGTCACGACTTCATACACGCCTCATCAACACAAAACTCCGTAAATAGTGACTAACCGACTTTAATAACGTACCTACATGAATTCTAAGTTATTTAAATACAGTCTGAGAATCTACATGAGATGCCTTTGTGCCTTCTGACAATACAATACTAACGTTACGATGTAAAACTTCGAATTAACTTTCCGCTCTCAATTCGAATTTATTTACTATTCTAACTACTATTGGTACGACCTCTAACTAATCGAACCAAGCATTCACAACCTCTGTTTTTAAAACAGAGGAAGAAAGCGGCCTAAGGAAAAGCAGGATGGAAATCTGCTTCGTCCAAGTGTATTAGTACTTCGATTTTCAAGTTGTAAACAAAATAATTCTGAAAAAAATGTCTATTAAGTTACTCGCTGGAGTACCAGTTTAGTCTTTGTGATATTTTTTGAAGCCTCTAATTAATATTTTCTAAGTAAATATTACGTCGTACGTACCAAAGTAGTAGGTGTAGGGGACCGTCTTATGAACTTAAAATGGAGTAGGGCAGGCCACTTGGCAAGACTTGGTGATGGCAGGTGGAGTCAGGCCTTAACTGAATGGTGGCCTCGCGGATTCACTAGACCTCTCGGCAGGCCACCTGCCAGATGGATGGACGACATAGTTACCGTACAAGGTAGGACCTGGATGCAAAAGGCCCAGAACAGAGCAGTTTCGCCGTTAGGGAAGGAGGCTTATGTCCAGCAAAGGTTCACTAAAAGCTGACAATGTCCAATGAAGTAAATATTATATTTTGTACATTACTCAGTGAAGATTGACAACTATGATCATAAATAGCTTTATTACCGGCTATATAGAAGTAAAAGAGTACACTGTTGACCACATAAAGTTTATTAAAAGATTTTGTTTTCAAGAACCTATATTATGTAGACTTGAAGGTATTACACTTATGCTAGGTTTTCGCAAAGCAAATAGACTGAGAATTAAATTAAAAATGATCATGACTGTATCCCAGGGAGCACAAATACATTTTTCGCAACAAAAGACGCATAATCATAAGCTCTTAACGGTGACGGAAAACATTGCGGCAATTTGTCAGCCCCACATGGTATTGACCATTGTCTTTCCTGTGGATAATGCTGACTAAACTAAGGGGATGGTTTCAGAGCAGGGCAAGCCTATGCCATCTTAACAATGTCCCAGGTAACAAGCAACTACAGTGTCTCGTTAAGTGTAGGCAAAGATTGCCAGCTAACGTTGTATTTAAATCATCTAGTAATGGTCTGAGACTGAGTGTTGTTGAATTTCGTACCTTAAGGCACAAAACATTACATAAAACCTAAAGTAAGCTAATAATCAAAGTCAGTTTTACTGTTTTTGGTGTTGATAAATAATATGATTAGAACTGTTTCAAAGGAGCGGAAGACAGGAGCGGTTTCTTGCAGATCTTTGTTTATACAAAAATACTTGTGAAGTAATTTTTAGATGCTGATTAAGAGGTTTTGGGCAAACCAGAGGTATTTCCAAATACATATAAAAATATTATTTGGACATACCTATCCTTTGCAGAAGGTAACTTTCTTTAGAAACGTGACAAGTTGCAAGCCCATCGACACTTTATTTGTATAGGTACCTATATTTGTTTTGATATAGGACTTAATTTAACATTTTGTTCAGTAAAACCAAAATTTAAGACCTACAATTTAGACCGATGATCATAGTTTTACTTTATTTTTAAAGTTAGTTACTATGATGATGATTTTGATGAATAAATAAGTGCATTGAAGTTAATTTATTTTTATTTTTCTCTAGTAAAATTTCACATCCGTCAAAATATTTGTTTAGTTTTCCCTAAAATATCGACGTAAAGTACTGATCCGTCACGCAATTAAAAAAAAATATACGTACTAAAACGACGGATGAATACATCCTACACCTGAACATCCGCAAAACAATGACGCATGTGTTTTTTTAGGAAAACTAAGCAATTTTATAAATAATTGTTTAAACCTAAATTTAGAAGGCCTGAAGCTTACTAACACTGCCAAGTTTGAAACCAAAAGCATAAGCCGTTTTAAAGCTATGCACAAAAAACTGATTTCAAAACTTAAAATGGCTCTCCTGTAAAGTTGTACATTTTCACAACCGTCTTTGTTCTACGACGCCGACGAGCTGTTAACGTGGTAGAGGTATGATCAAAGTGTAAAGCTCTTGTACTCTAGGTACATAACGTGCCTTTTATTCTAAATCCTTTGGTCGTCGGATTTCATTTACCCACATGATTTTTTTTACAGAGAACAATAGACCGAACAATGTTCATACAAAAATGATGAAGTTTGCATTCGAATTAATTCGGATGTGAAAGGTGTATGTTCGACTTTTGTTTTCCAATACCAGTAGCCCTACCATGAGTTTTCGAGTTGTATAGCTAACTATCCTCGCTAACGAGTCAAGTATTTCAAATGAATGAAATTATTAGTTCATGCAAGTTACCGGGGGCGGCGCTGCGCTGGATTCTCATATATTTTGCGATACTTGACTCGGTATCGAGGATAGTATCAATACTACAGTAAACTGATGGTAGGGCCTCAGAACAATGTGGTATATTCAGGTTTCTGAATAACAATAGTTCAAATCGTTGATACTAGGATTCCGATGTTTAAGCTTTTAAATTACGAATATTATGCTATTTATGTAAAAAAGTGACGACCTCTGTGGTGCAGTTGGGCGAACGCCCGGCTGAGACGCCGAGGTTGCGGGTTCGATCCCCGCTACGGGACAAAATGTTTGTATGTTCAGCAGACATTTGTTCCGTGTCTGGGTATTTTCTATATAATGTATGTTTTTACAAAAATGTATCTATGTATTATATCAGTCATCTGGTTACCATAACACAAGCATTAAGTTGCTTAGCTTGCGACTAGATGACGCTGTGTGGAATGTCCAAGGATATTTTTTATTTTTTATTATACTTTTATATATAAACTCTTCAGCAACTGTAAGATAGGACATCCTATTTCTAGAATCTTCCAGTTCTCTAAATATCTAAGCTGATTCAGATCACAACATAACCATCATTAGATCTTCCAAAGGCATTTCATCGAAAGAGTTTATCTGTACGAATATCACAGACGCAGGCACGCTTAAAATGAATATAATTTTGCGATGAAAAGCGCGGAATTGTGCGAGAGTAATTGGATTAGTTTCGAGAAAAACGCTCCCGCCGTGGTTCATTGAAGCGTAATACAATTTATGGCGGGAATAGAACGTTTTATACAAACCATGAGTGTGTCAGTCTTAATCACGTTAGAATGATAACGGTAGCAATTTATGCGATGGAAACTCAGGGATATTGTACAGACTGTTGTTAATGACGATGGAACGCGAACCTGAAAGTAGTCACAGACGATCGAACTTGGTGCGGAGAGCACCACGAACATGATGTGCTCCGCACCAAATACGATCGTGTGGCGCACGGTCCGGCGGACATTATTATTATTAATATCGGTACGGCTGGTTCGGAGCGCTTGCACATCGAACGCGGTGCGTACCGCACCGATTCGATCGTGTGGACGGCGCACCGAACCACATGTCGGTTTAGTCGCTATTGTGCTATCGTACGCGCAACACTATATATGCGATTTCACAAGATCCAACAATTCAATAAATGCTTCGGAACTCATTCGAAGATATATACGAAAATCTTTATCATCGAGATCTTTGATGAGATTCATATGACTGTACCGTTGTCTGTTTCTGAGATAAAATTTTGCCCATTCTTTTCTTCTTTTTCGTTGGGTATATAACGGCGATGTAGTAACGATAGCTGCCGCAACTAAAGCAATTTTGGCTTGTTTTGATAGAATGGGCGGCATTTCGAGGAGACGTGTTCACGCAACGCTAGCACGATACGACTGGACGGTTCGAAGTCTGGTGCGATCGTCTGTTGTATAGATCGCACCGTGCGGTTCGTGGTGCGCTCCGCACCAAGTTCGATCGTCTGTGACCACTATGACGCTGGCTGCGGCGAGTTGTGATGTACTAAAATATACTAGAGAGAGCACACGTCATTTAGGGTCTTATTCACAAAAACTTGACAATTATTATAAGTTAATGAATGTTTTTTTCTTGTTACTCAAATAGAAACGCAAAGAGATTAAATAACAAAGGATAAATGGTCTAACACCTAATTATTACTTAAATTTGGTGATATTAAAAGTAATATAATACTTTTTTTGTGCTTTAAAAACAATGTGTCATAAGAGGGTCACCTAAAAATGAAATCTACTTTAATTAGTACTCTTAATTACCGGTGCTAATAAAGGTTCTCCTTAATTAATTTACATCGTAGGTAAATGAGCAGAATAATTATCCGTAAGCGGAAAACGAAGGATAATATTTTTAATTTGTCAGAACGTTGATGAGATTCAATAATTACATTCTACATTGAATGAGAAAAAATTCGCATGTGTTTTATACTTATTTTATAAAAAAATATACAAAGTGAATGTTTTACACAGTTTTTTTTACAAATTTAGCCAATAATAACTCGCCAACGTTGAAGCCTAGATAGTATTCCACTGCAATTCATTGGAAATGGGAAAGGTTGCGGGAGTTGAACCCGCAACCTCTGCGTTTCAGGCAGGCCACCTACTTTCAGGCGCCACGCCGCGCCGCAGAGGTCTAAATAAAGGTTTCCTATTGACTACGAAGCCCTAAAAGCCATGATCGATATGACTGTTACGAATTATTAGTTTATTCTACTTATTACAAGGCTTAAGGGAGTCCAAAAAACAACTTGTATTTTTTGATCAAATACTCAAATAAACTGTTTTAACTGTTTCGAGGTCAAAGATAATTGGTTTGTAACCGCGAAAAGACCCCGAATTTCCACTTATTCAAAATATTCCCACTACAATATCTCGTAATGAAAACTCTCCAGCGGCGCTTGACTATTTCGTATTATATTCGGTCCGCTGACTATGAAATTTTAATATACATAAGTAAATAAAATTATTTTACAATTTAGTCAAGTCCCTGAACACAAGTACGGTCATTACAAAGTCTGGCGAGTCTTATGATAAACTGACCTGAATTGAACTCTAACATGTAAAAAAGCTTTATTGTGATTGCGATATTATACATACTGTTGAAAAACATACTGAACCCTTTTGCAATCGAATGATAATTTTTGGCAAATTAAAGCCGAAGTTCCGATGTGTTTGCTTGATTTTGTAGCAAATGAGGAGGCTGATATAGGTTCACTACGTTGTTCAAACGCCTTATCACAGCGTGTTTGTACCGATAAAAACACGATATAAACGCGTGACTTTTACTAAGATATTACATTTATAATGGCGAACAAAATGCAGTAGGTAAGCTGTGGTCATTCATCCTGATGCTACTCCAAAGGGTGAAAGCCAGTTAGGCTGTTGCCAAGTGCATCATGGGCACTGAACGCAGTTTTAACAATTCATAAGAAATTAAATAATAAAATGGAAATTTTTCATGAGCCAAGCAAGAAAATTTTCACGTAATTTTTTGCTATCGCGGGTCAACCAGAGCACCTTTGAACCTTGCCTGAACCTGGTTCGGTCCAGAATAAATAATTCCTTATCCAGATAAGGCTTGGGGAAGTGTCCTTTCTCATTGGTGTGCATTCTCACCGTTCCTTGGCGATTATTTAGACGTAGCGTTGTTCCCTTGTGGTTATTAACTTTCCGTGTTATTTTCAAACCATGATTTCCATGATTCAATTTGGTTTTTCATTTTTTTTTATTTTTTATTTAACCTGTGTTGTCCCACTGCTGGGCAAAGGTCTCCCCCAATTCCCTCCAACCATCTCTGTTCTTTGAGAGTTCATTTTAATTTTTAATTATGGCAAAATATATTTTTTCTGAGACTAAAACAAGTTAGTGTAGTGATTGTATACGTAATAGAGTAGGTATAATAAGATATGAAATTACTGCTTCCGCCAGTGCCTATACTATTAAAACTAAAAAATTCATGAAATTATATTTGGTAAAAAAAACGGAAGAAAAAATGGCATCGCTTTAGTGATGCCTCAAATTCTGAGGTGTTTTTTTTTTTATTTTATTTTATTGAAGAGATTTTTTTTTTTTTGAGTACGATGTTCACTTCTTTCGGGGTCATTTAGAACATAATAAAACCCAAATGCAATAGTGGCAAGTAGGAAACCACTATACGCTCCATGCTTCTATTGACACCCCTATGTGAAAAGTTTCGAGCCACAGACTATGAAACTTTCCAGTGAGCAACCCTATTGTCATTACGAGTATTTTGCCGCATTATTCTACCTACTGATTATGGTTTCTAAAGTGAACTTTATAAAATTGTACAAAACGTTTATCGTTCAGAGATTTCAAAGGTAATATACATGGTGTTAATTTTTATGAGTGGTATGATTTTCATTTAGGTAGCGCTACAAAAAATCCACAATACATTTTTTTTATCAAAAAACTTTATAACAACCAGCTACAGAACAAAAATTTCATTTTTCGTTTGAATTTTAAAAAGTCTATTTGTACTTTAACTAAGTCTAAAATGTTTGCGTACTTTTAAGTGTTTCTAAAGCATTTAAACCAAAAAC
Organism: Xanthorhoe spadicearia; assembly: GCA_947086425.1. Taxonomy (NCBI): domain Eukaryota; kingdom Metazoa; phylum Arthropoda; class Insecta; order Lepidoptera; family Geometridae; genus Xanthorhoe; species Xanthorhoe spadicearia. The sequence goes on from OX352212.1 coordinate 4,295,282, forward strand.
AAAAATATCATACAGTTGAAGAAATCGTTGTAGAATATTATTGCTTTATCGTATCTTCCCTCGTCTTTCCTGTTTGCAACTGTATTATAATTTCAGTTTGGCTTGAAACGTGACTTGGGATCGTGGTTCAGAAACTTTACCTTATTAAGTTCGTGGCCAAAGTTTCAGAATACAAATGACCGAGGTTACTTGCATTTCTTTATTATTTGTTTTGATGCACCTTTCTGTTGTTTGTATCACAAAACTGCTGAAAGCTGCATAAGGTTTCGGACTTTTGGATTTGAAGGGTTATGGACACTGGGCAACTTTTGTGAGGTCTCTAGTTTCTTATAATACAGTAATTACTGTATTAATTTAATTGTTATAAAGGTCACTTGGATTAATAAGTACTTATTTTAAAACCCTTAATTTGTTTTGGTTTGCAAATAATCTGCCATTTGAAACGGACGTTAATTGCTACTGTAAAAAATATCATAAAACAATTATTGGAATGAGATAGTTAATGTAATGAATGGATGTAATTGTAAATATAATTGTTTTCAGAATAATTAAACATCTTATCTTTGTTGTTGGAGTACATAAGGAATTATTATGTTACTTCAAAGTAAATATTATTTCAATAAAATTCTGAGAAGTTTATGTTTCAATAATAAAAGGTTCATCTACATTTTTAATAATCTATGTTGGGATTTTAATATCAGAATTCGTAATCTATTTAGCAGTGTAGGACGTCAACCGACGAGATAAAACGATGTTTGGTAACAGGATGCAAGCCTCTTGCAACCGAAACACTGGAGATCAATGAGGAGTATTGAGGAGGTTTATTCCAGCAGTGGACGTCCTAAGGCCGAAATGGTAATGATGAATCCCTTTAGTTACTTAAAATAGGAATACAAGCAATGTTTTTTTTTATTACTCTGAAGTTATGTATACTCAGAACAAAACGTCAACGTTCTTCGATTCTTTGGTAATTTAAAAAGAGCAAGCAAGCATTGTTGGATTCAGGAAATGGCTTTTTGAGTAGAGTCTGAAAGAGGTTCAGTTTTTCTTACAGGAAAATTAGCAGCTAAAACTCACTGTTTTACACAACGTGACAGGGCCCGGAATTGGGGATATTCTTCTTGTATTTTCATGTTAATAAAAGCTTGTACGTCCATTAGAAGAACGGGGCTACGCCTAGAGTAGTCTTTACTAACAAACAATAGCATGGCAATCGTATGTTGTAATAGACGGCTTGGTATTCATAAAAATCTGTTGTACAGTAACGAAGAAGATTATGTTTACTCAAACGGAAATTAGGTATAAATTAAAGAACAAAGCATTTTTAAGAAAAAAGGCCTACAAACAAAGGAAAAATTCTTTTCTGATACCGAAACAAATTGAGAAAAGTGACGACAGTCGGTTTATTTCCACGGCTTTCGAAATCTGGAGGTAATCCTGATTTACGAGTACTTTCCTGTTTACTGTGAGTACGTAAGTATACAGAGTGTTGGACGTGAAATTGGCTTTTAAATACCGTGTTATTTAATAGAAGGTTCAATAAATCGTATTATCGTGACTAGAATACTAATTGGTCTGATAAAACTAAAATTATTTGTAATATCATCACGACTGTGTATGCATGTGGTATGTATTTTGGATTTTAGACATTCATTGATCTTTTGATGTCTAAGGGATTTTTGTACTACTCTTGTATATGTCCCGCGCCTCAGCCAGCACCTGGCTCCACCTATTTCACTCATCAGTCAACTGTCAACCTATATCTTATCTGATAAAATAATTGTTACAATTTTCCTTATCATTTAAAACAAGGATAATCAAATACAAGGCTAAATTTTGATCGGAAAAGATTTTCTTGCCTGAAGCAAAAGTTCCGGGTGAAATAGATACATTCAATTTATAGATATCATACGCAGACATCAACAAGATATATTAAATTTAGGAAATATCACATTTTGTATAGAACGACAATAGAATGAGTCCGAATAGAAAATCCTGTGGTTTACAGAGTAATTATGGTTTGTATTACATTCCTATTACAACATGTAAAAGCTCAAAAGTGAAACACTGGATGATAGTTTTAACAATTTATTCACTTTCACTCTGAACAACACTTATTTTCAATACTTAAACTTAACACCAATTATTGGTGGTCTTCACTTCTTCGAGTTACAACACGGAATGGCGCCCGTACTTGGTGTACCCTCTTTTATACTGCCTTTTGACAACTCAAGAGTCAAACCAAGTACTGGCGGAACAGTAATAAACAATTGAGTACTAAAATAATATTCTAAATGTCTGTAAAAATACAAAATAATAATAATATGATTTCATTAATTATAAAACGAATTTACAAACTATTCACAAGTGATTTAATGAACTGACAGCAACTTCCGGTAAGGTTGAAGTACTGTCAGTTCATTACTTATTGTTTATCCACATTGTTTTATCGTGACAATAACTTTGTAAACAGTCAAAATATACTCAGCGTTAAATTAAAGCTAACAGATTCGGCCATCTGATAACAGCACCCGCCCTCGGGTGTAATGTTAAAATAGAAAGAGTCATACACCGTAGTTATTAAAATGTTAATCATTATCATGTTTAAATAAACACTAACAGTAGGTACTTTACATTAAAAACATGAGTAATTACACCTGATCAGCTAATTTCAGCATTCTACAAGTAAAAATAATTTTACCAAACTTAAACTAAGGGTAATTTCACCCAACTTAAACTAAGGGTAATTTCACCCAACTTTAAACTAAGGGTAATTTCACCCAACTTAAACTAAGGGTAATTTCACCCAATTTAAACTAAGGGTAATTTCACCCAACTTAAACTAAGGGTAATTTCACCCAACTTAAACTAAGGGTAATTTCACCCAAATGAGCTAATTTCAGCCATATAACATTGGTAATTTCACCAAAGGGTAATTTCACCCAAATTAGCTAATTTCAGCCATATAACATTGGTAATTTCACCAAAGGGTAATTTCACCCAAATTAGCTAATTTCAGCCATATAACATTAGTAATTTCACCAAAGGGTAATTTCACCCAAATTAGCTAATTTCAGCCATATAACATTGGTAATTTCACCAAAAGGTAATTTCACCAAAATGAGCTAATTTCAGCCATATAACATTGGTAATTTCACCAAAGGGTAATTTCACCCAAATGAGCTAATTTCAGCCATATAACATGCAGAGGTAAATATCACCAAAGGGTAATTTCACCCAAATGAGCTAATTTCAGCCATATAACATGTAGAGGTAAATATCGCCAAAGGGTAATTTCACCCAAATGAGCTAATTTCAGCCATATAACATGTAGAGGTAATATAACCAAACTTCAACAAAGAGTAATTTCACCCAAATGAGCCAATTTCAGCCATATAAAAAGTAGAGGTAAACATCACCAAAGGGTAATTTCACCCAAATACACAGCGTACAGCGTGGTGACGGCGAATAAGCACCACTGCCTGCAGTGCTCCCACTGCGCGCTCGATCAACAGCGGAGGCTGATCTGCACCTCCGTCGCTTACTTAACAATGGTTTACCCATGTTACAGTGTCTAAAATAAGAAAGTAAATGTATTATATAAATGTTTTATTGAAAAGCAAACCTCTCTTATTTATATACTAGCATTATCAAGGTCTTTGATCGACTCACAAATCCTGTACACTGCAAACTATAAAAACGTAACCCCCTCTTTTTTATCAGGGTTATAAAAGACTAATAGCACGTCCCGGCTTCGCACGGGTGCAATATTGAAGCTACCGGGACAGAACATAGCCTACAATCACCCGGACAGTCCACTCCACACACTCGTGAAAGAACCTTTGAAATCGGTCCAGTAGTTTCGGAGATCACCTCCGTCAAACAAACAAATTTTACCTCTTTATAATATTATAAGGGTAGAAGTGTAGAAATGATAAATAAAAAAAATATTTTTACTAAAATATGAGGGATCACAGATAATCCTTATGTACTTTAACTACACAAAACAGACTAATAATTTACTAAAATAACTTACCGGGGGTTTTCTTCTGTTTTGTTTACCTTACCTCCACTTTGACTATTTCTTACAAATGGCCTTTGTCAAAGGACAGCGTGTTACATCCCACTTCTGAACTAAAAGCTCAAAAGTGAAACACTGGATGATAGTTTTAACAATTTATTCACTTTCACTCTGAACAACACTTATTTTCAATACTTAAACTTAACACCAATTATTGGTGGTCTTCACTTCTTCGAGTTACAACACGGAATGGCGCCCGTACTTGGTGTACCCTCTTTTATACTGCCTTTTGACAACTCAAGAGTCAAACCAAGTACTGGCGGAACAGTAATAAACAATTGAGTACTAAAATAATATTCTAAATGTCTGTAAAAATACAAAATAATAATAATATGATTTCATTAATTATAAAACGAATTTACAAACTATTCACAAGTGATTTAATGAACTGACAGCAACTTCCGGTAAGGTTGAAGTACTGTCAGTTCATTACTTATTGTTTATCCACATTGTTTTATCGTGACAATAACTTTGTAAACAGTCAAAATATACTCAGCGTTAAATTAAAGCTAACAGATTTAAAGGCTATTTATTTATTTATTTAAAGAAAACACAGCTGCGGATCGAATCTGGCTGGTTTAACAACTGACGGTAGTACAATAATATGTTTTATTATTATCATCAATTTTAAGCATCCTATATATTTCTCAGTCTTAAATGCTATGATTGTCCCAGACCGACATAAAGCACTTTCACGGGAAGTGTCAAAAGTCTGTGACAAAGTGAAAACGTTATTATCAAGCCGACTTGTTTCCCTCTCTGCATTATTGTTTAATTTTCCATTGCGAAAGTTCATTTATTAATTATTTGATTCGAGAAGTTTTAAGCTGATTTTATTAATTGTTGTTTTAATGTTTTGTAATAGGTTTAACTGTAAATGAAAACTGTGGTATATATCTAATTTTCCATAGATAAATCATCATTGGATAACAACGATTTATATATGGATAATTAGATAAAAATTGCATGTTAAACTTGATACGTTTTACAATACGGAGCTAAAACTAATAATTAACTTAGTGTATATGAAAAACAGCTCCCTTCCTATTAAAATTTCTCGTTATAATATTAGTATAGATATTAAAATATTTTTAAACGTACCTTTCTATTTATTTCTAGGAGTAGCATCGCCGGCGTTTACCTGTAAAATAAAATTGAGGTTACTAAATGTAATTAATACATTTTTTGAACCATAATTACGAATACTTAAATTCTACTTCCATCAAACATTTCATTAATTTCTGTTTCGATTGTTCATGTTCTGTATTTTGTTCCTAACTGCCGTATTATTCAAATCAAGATGAAACTCGACTAAGGTGTATTCCCTCATTACGGCGGATTTGCTTAAGGGTGCTTATTAACCAAAGATTATATAGGTTTGTACGCTTTGAAGGAAACTCAGACAAAGGCCAAAGGAGAACACTGATTTAAATATATTTGTTCTAATTTACATCTTATCATCGTCTCAGTTCGTCAAACCCACTTCCTCTTTTACTTTTATGTTGCTTTTCTTTCAAGCCCTTTTCACTAGTTTGTGCTAACCTAACATCAAATTCCTACTTAACCTCTCTGAGACGCTACTTAAATATTTGGGAGCGTGTTAATCGATTGAGTCGCTTTACTTGTCAGATTTGTATAGGCAAACGTCAAATAATGTCATAATTAGGCACCACGGTGTGCACGGTTATAGTTTTCCGCTTGTACTATGTTCGTCATACGTTTGTACCGCGTTAGACGAAAAACAAACTACCTAAGCTCTAATACGATTTTTTTATAACACGTTAAATTACATGTTTTATACCTACACATTTTGAGCTCTCAAACGCGTTTTTCTACAGCTACAAAACTTACACTTAGCTACAAACGTACACTTCGGACTACAAACTATTTTTCGTAGCGGTTCGTAGCACAGCTCGTAGCTGCGTAGACTCGTGTCAGTGTTACATTTAGAGCCTAGCTACGTATGTCACTAACATAAAACGCATTTATCAATGTTAATCGATGATTAATGAGCGTCTAGATGACGAGGCTGATTGTGACAAGCGGGTAACACAGCGATCAGTTAATCGTTAAACTGGACAAAAGAAATGTAATGATATACCTACATTTACAGCTTAAAACCGTTCTAAATGTTGTATTTTACTTATTTCCGCAATACAGATAAGTAGTTTTGGACGATTGGAATGTCTTCTAACAAAATGTATTCCTGAAATAAAATCTGACGATTGAAATTCTGACCTCAAAGTTAAAGTAACAACAGATTTACACCTCGAATAAACCGAGTATATTAGTACGTACTTACTTATTCGTGCAGCAAAAATGTTGCTTTTACTATCTGTACCGATCCAGTCTCGCTCTCAGTGAGCAATAAAATGAATTTAGGGCCAATAAAACACACAATAGCTTTGATTTCCTTTTATTATGTCTACCACACGCGTCATTGGCACGTTTCGTACCAGTTTAGACGAATTGCTGTATGTGTTAAACCGATCGTATCAAACTGATTTTAATAATGAAAACAAAACAAAGACTGCGACCGATGTTATTATTATTCTGTATAGATTTTAAGCATTTTAAGATGCTGACGTTGGATTTCGAAAATGTAATAAATTCCGTTAAGTATACTGTACAAGGTGTTGTTTATTTTGTCTACTATCTACTACAGTCAATTGTCAATTATAAAATTTCCTTCGTGCAATTTTAATTTCACAGAGTGCGGTGAAAATTACTCAAATAAAAATTTAATTTCATCTTGTTGGCTGCGAGGCGAAATGTTTTGCGTTGAAACATAATAATTTATTCATTTAAGCCTGTTCAGGGGGTGCTTTAATAATTAGTATGATTTTTAATTAGTTCCATTTTGAGTTGGTTATTTTTGTGGACAATTTTCGAGACTTTCTTTATTTACAAAGCAATTTTTTTTTATTTCAGAATCGTAATTAATTAATTACCTTTTATTTGTTTTCAAATGATTCTTGTCATCATTTCATTGTTGTTTTGATTTTTTTCTAGTTAATATTTTCTGAAATAAAACTATTTATTATTATTGATAACATGAAGAACTAGTTTGGGTTCTTTTTAAAATATTATTAGATGTTTTAGAATTAAATTATTTATGTCAAAATATCATGTTTTAACTATAAACTTGGTTTAGCAATAAAGATTTATCTATCTATGACTAAACCATCGCTACCGAATCTTCAATGTATTACCCGTATATAAGTGGTTTAGAGTACCTCACTGACCTATTTCCTTGACTAGTCCTTTGTAGTGGGGCCATAAAGTTGGATGGACCAGATTCAGATGCTTGATGCTTTATAACAAGTAACTGTGGTTGTCTGGTAAAACATAAAATTATCTTGGGAAACCATTCCACAAGATGCTTCACAAAATATAATTTTAAGACTACTAAGCACAGACATAACAACTTTGAAGACCACCTAATCTGATACATACATGCACAGAACACGAGATATCATACACACACACCTTATGTATTTATCACTACATAAGAACTATCGAATCTATAACCAACGTAGTAACGGATGTCTGTAGATCCATCACCATAGTACTTTGTTTTAACAACATAAAATTTATGAAGTTTTTGAGAGTTCGTTGCTATGGCCAAAGTCCTACCGCCATCCGTAAGTTGGTTACAAGAACCGGCCGTCAGAGAACACGGCAGCTTACTATTCAATTTGACTCTAGAAACTACCTTCACAGCAATAAATCTGTTCTCAACAAGCATTCCTAGCTGAATCAAATAAATAACTCGCAGGGAGATAAATGCAAGGTTGGCACGCTATACAACGAAGCCTATTAGTCTTCTTAGGGTGTTGTTTACCTACGAGTATAATGCTCACTTTCTTTTGCATGTCACCTTAAATTACTAAAATACCTTATTTTTTTCACTACTTAGATGATTTGTTTTACTATTTAATTTGCTTTTAAAGTTGCGCCATAACGGAGGCCTCTAGGCGGCCTAAAAACTCCGTCACCAGAGTTGGCCACTTGCATAAACGAACGATCGATCGATCGACTTGAATCTAGTAAATTACTATCTACTATCTATTATTGGGTCAGAAATGATTGTGTCTCATACAAACATGTAAAGTTGAAAAGCTTGAATGAGGTCGCTAGCTAAGATAAAGGTAACTCAATTAATTCACCTTAGAGCTCACCCTTATAATGTAAAATTAGCTACTAAAGGCTTACCTTTCTCGGACACACCCACGCCACTCGACTCTCATTCCTCACTGCTACGCTATCTATAAGTACATCGTGTGGGTGACCTTTGTGACATGTAAAAGCTATTTTACATTTTTAGATGTTTATTTTAAGTGGTTGCCTAAATTAAAACTTTGGACAATATTTTACAAACCGTGTTGTTAAGATTATATTAGTATTTCGTAATTTTTGGTGGTGAATTAGGACTACAAAGGTCATTATTAACAAAATAAATTAAAGAAACTATAAATGAATTATTATATATATAATGCATTAATTTTGAAAAATACTTACCAAATAAACAAAAAAAAATCACAGAATCACCAGGGAGCCTTTAAATCTTTTCAAAATAAAAATTGCGATTTTATGAAACAAAGACAAAAGTTTTTTCTGGAAAATTGAAACAAAGATAAATAAAGATTACTTTCTTTCGATTGGCCTTTCGAACTTGGCATCAGAGTCAAGTGGTCCGTTGAGATTATTACCTTTTAGCATGACCGCGTCTAACCTTCTTCGTATTTTATGAGAAAAATCTCGTTGTGGGACCGATTTATTTCTATTCCTTAGTAGTTTTACTAACAACCGGATTCAATAAACTGTCTGTAATATTAGACAAAAGGACCTTTGTCTTTTTGTTTGATTTTGGCCGATATTTGACTTAACCACAGAATAAAGATGACTTAACAACGATTCTAAGAAAAAAAAGTATCATTTGTTATTAATTATCAATTTTATATATATATATATATATATCAATATTATCAAGTCTTGTCTCATAATCATCGTTATTCAACCGTGACCCATGGTCTCCTACACCAGCGTATATTTTAAGGCTGTGGCTTAATGAATGCTGAATCCACATTGGAATGACAATGGACTGCGCCGTAATTTTAGAGAATTTTATTGATGTGGCCTCCAATTTAAAATACCTGGTAGAGTGAGATAGAAATATATTTGGTAACAGTTGGCGAAGAAAACTAAAAAGTTTTTCACAATTCAACAAAAAAACAGCATATCAAATACATACCTAGGTATTGAAAAACGCAGTAAACATTTTCTCACACCTTCTAATAAGGAGTTTTGAATGGCTTTCGATATTCAAAATACTTTATTAGAGCTTTTATAGTTTATTCTTACAGAATTATTTAATTATTTCATAGAATTGACTGTCGGGATGGTTATAGGCTATATTTTATCCCGGTAGTTTCATTAGTACACCCGTGCAAAGCCAGGACTTGCTGCTTGTGCTATATATACGAACACCACCATAAGATCGAAGATCGCCGCAAAAGTTATGAAATTATACTCGAACTTGGTCAATAATAAGTGATCGCGGAACAAGCAGAAGCGATACGTTAGCGGATACGTTTCCACTTGAGATGTGCGGGGAAATTGAGTGTTAGCACAGATTACATAAGTACAGATACCTTATCTCGAACATTGAAATGACTCCTTCTTTTTTCGTAGGGCTATTTTTGTGTTTTATTTTTGCGGCGACACCTAGCGGCGTTTAGGCATCCGACTGTAGTGTTAGTTATACAAGAGTACACAAACGCATTATCTAGAGTCCAAGCTGTGTTCGTTCCTTACTTCAACTACAGATATAATAATACTACAGTACCTACTCCACCCCGTACGTTCCGCTCATGTTCCGTCTTTTCAAATTATAAAAGGCCGTAAAAAGGATTTCAGAGTGATTTGTTGCTCTATTTTTTGGATTTAGTTTTAAAATAACTGGTCATTTGGGCTGGGACCTTCGTAAATTTACCGGACTATATTCTTTTTTATGTTCTTGACAGCACGAAACGGCTTTTCTATGTTCTTCGTAATGACAACCACACTAATAATTATAAAGGTGAAAGGTTGTATGTGCGAATGTTTGTTACTCTTTCACGCTCAAACCGCTGCGCTGGACGGGTTTGAATGAAATAGGATAGCTTATATCCTTACTACCCTTTTTAGACATACATAGACTACTTTTGACCTCCGGTATTCTAACGAGACCAGAAATTATTCAGTGCAGGTAGTGCCGTAATACAATATTTTCGCTTCCGCTTAAACATCCTGGCCGCTATATCAACTCTACTCACTAAAGCCTTCTTCCGAACTTAGTCGTCGAACGACGAACGCAGAAGTTATGCCTGCGTCTGATTAATTCTTGATTTCATTATGCGCCTCAGTCGACTGCATATCGAGATGGAAAATGAGCTCGTGTTCAGGCTTGTTTTGATGGATTAAACTTCGTAATATGGAGCCTTTAGTTCTAGTAGCGTTGGAAAATTTAGATAGAAAACAATAATAAAAATGTTGCTAAGTTGCTTGAAGATACCGATGGTACCGTTTGTATCTGTAGGTGTCTCAACTGGTTTTAATTTTATTTTGTGTAATTATGTAAAATTAGTAGATTAGTTTCTGTAAATAAATACCGAAACCGATATTGCCCAAAAAATCTCTACCTACCTCTATTTACACATAATGAGTTGTTCTAGGAAAAAAATATTTTTCAAACAGAAACGACAGTCTATGTAAAACAAAAAGCTTACTTTGACCAGCCATCTTTTGTTCCATTGATATTTATATTTTGGAAAATGTGCGCAGAACGCAACGGAATAGGACAGTAATAAAGAGGGTTATGGCTCTTGTATTAAAAAACTAACTATTCGATCCCACAGATATTACTGAAGTACTGAGTTAGAGCAGACTTTACGAGAACTTAAAAATTCTTTTAGTCTAGATGGTCTTAAACACGGATATAAATTGAAAAGTGGACATTTTACTCAGCGTCATCTACTTCAAAGCTAAGCAACTTAATGATTATAGTTAAGTCCCATTTAAACGATGTAACTTTCTTGACTATTATATACATCGTTTTTAAAGTTTCTTACTTGGAAACAGCAAGGAACATTTATACTTTCCCACGAAAGCTTTAGTTACTAATAGGATCTATCAGCGTTTTCTCTCTTTTTTATGATATAAATCATTAACAAGCCCACTCAAATTTGGAAAGCCTGGCGCCCTCCTAAATGACGTCAATATTTTGTATCTTTACAACAAAAACTTTTATCCTGATTCGAGCCAGTTTCCTTTGTATTCGTAACCCGTAAAATATTGAAATAACTTTACATTATATACAGGTCGAAAGCTTTCTGAGAGTTTATACCAGAGATTTGCGTGTAGGCAGGAATAGTAATAGGTTTCTGAACGAAAATTTATCATCTTTTCCATTTCTACGGTTTGATTTCAGATCAAATAATATTAGAAAAGTTAGGCATTGAAAATCAAAGCCTTTCTACTTTTCGCTTCGACGGGGCGTAGTTTCTATCATTCCGAGCTTTGATTACTAAAGTTAAACTTATAACAGTTTAAAAAATAACAAAATATTTTTAAAATTTTAGTACCCTTTTTCTCACTTGTTTTATTTGATTTTTTGAATTTTAACAGCAGAATGCGTGATTATCCCAAAATGGGATGTGCAAATTACAACATTATTTATCCATTGTTTTTACCAACAAAGGATTGGGTGCAATCGTGATCATGTCTCTGTTTTTTGTATCTTAATAAGCACAATTAAGTTCCATTCCTTTAGTACTCATATAATTTGAGTTTAAATAAGTAGTCTATTTACAAAATATACTTAGAGAACCAAAATTGAAGAAGGCTAGTTTTACTAATACTTTTCTCATCCAGTATCCGATTACAGCTAAGATTGAAAAAAACAACAAAGTGATTGAAGAATTTTGTTTATCTTCATTCGCGTCATGAAAATGAAAACAAAACTCGACCGGAGTAACGCAATAAAATATTTATGGATAGACGTAACGAACACTTTACTACTCTGCTGATTCTGAAATTGAAATGCCGTCATTTGAAATACACAATTTTTGAACAAACAAATGAGTATGAGCTTATTCGTTTGTTTGACTGGCTTCCCAGCTTTTACTTTACTACAGATAAAAGAGATCTCTTCTTCTTGTCTGATTCTTTTCTTCATGAATTGGGAGCGTTAGAACAGGCTAACTAGCATGTAAGATGGAGTCGAAGTGACCCTTGACGTACTACCACATAGTAAGTGATAGTTGCCAACTCTGGTAACGGTGTTTTTGTTTCAACCAAAGGCCTCCGCCTGTTTTAACGAATTTAAAAGCCGGAACTGACTTTATTTATTTATTAATCTTTTAGTCCGCGCGGCACCTGCTAAACACTCCGTCACCAGAGTTGGCTACTTGCTAATACGAACGAACGAACGAACATGCTGTCTTTTAAACTTTTTCTCAGGTATATGACGGTGACATTTCTTTGAAATCTTCGAGACTATCTGAAGTTATATTGAAGAGTTACATTGACAAGACCTTTGGGGACTGTTCAATGGTCTGACGGGATATAAAATGGAATTCGGGTTTACAAGCCTAGTTTGTGAATAACTTGATTTGTACTTCGAATTGTGGAATAAACTATTTATTAAAAAAACTAGACAATGGTAGCTATTTAGATGTCGCCAAAACTAAAACTAAAATAATTAAAGGGACGGCCCTTTCATAACAATTGAAATAAAAAGGATGGTAACATGCGATTATAAACTTGCAATAGCTTAAAAAATCCTGAAAATTTCAGGAAAAAACTACAATCATGTTTCATAAAAACTATTTTACTACACAAGCAAAACCGCAGGAAAAAGTGAACTTATCGTGATAAAATCTACATTGTGTATATTTGTCTTGTAATAATTAAATTATATTTCATTCATTAATTGGCATCCCCTATTGATTACGTCCCAGTTGACAGTACAATTGGTTGTATGCAATTAATTATTTCAATTATTTTGCAATATTGGCTCATGGTTTGTGGTTGAAAGCTACAACGAAATTACTGTTATTTAATCAAATACTGTTGAATAACATACATGCTTCCACTTTTATATTTTTTATATTCGCATAAGCAAATAAAAAAAGGTTATGAAGTGTGTAATATGTATTGTACTAATACAAACATCACCATTATTGATGTTTGTTATTTTTATTACCCATTACCTGTTTTGAAATAATTACGAAAAAAAATAATCATAATTTTTTGAAGTAGGTAGAAACACCGACATAATTTGGGGAGAAACAAAAAAAGAAGTGTGGGTGGGTAGAAACTGTGGGTAGAAACAGAAAAACACCAAATAATTACCCACTGTTGGTACAGTGGGTAATTATTTGGTAACGCACTGTGGGTATGGATGGTGGTACCGTCGGTCAGTCATGGTAGGAACGAAACATAGTGAATGATAATGTTTTGTTTTCTTTTGCAAACAGTATTCGTGCCAAGTTAGAAAAACATTGCAAAAATTATCGTGTAACTTTATTTTTAAGTAGACGCTGGACTATAATGTTTGGCCGTGGTTGTCGGCATACTATTTTTTGGAGTAGAGTCGAAGTACCTTGAGTTTAACCTATGTTAATAAATTCAAAAGTACCTACTGCCTAGTTTGTCTTAAGGTTGCACCAAATTGCTAGTAGACTTTATGAACATGATGAACTTTGCCTACTGTTAAGCGGTGTAATAAAATTCTTTATAAATTCATTTCAAAACTTCGCCGCGAAACGACTGAGCTACGTCAAGGTAGAGTAAACACATTAAAAGTTTTCCGGCGTACAGTGAAGTTTACGAGTTCTTGACAACACGTTTCAAAAGGTTTAATTAATATGAGTAATTAATCTCGAGTGAGTTTATGCAAATGCAGTGCTTGAGTGTTGTTTATAAGCGTCAAACGTCAAACGTCATAACGCCTAGCAGCTTTCCACCGTCCGCAAGCTTTTATGTTTAAAGGTAGACATATAATGTTTTGAGTAGAATATTAATAGTGCTCATTATAAAACAGACCATAACTGTCCCTATGCGTAAAAACCTCACATATATTTTTTAAATTAACAACTGTCAAAGGCCGCTCACCGCTTTTTAAGTGACCACGATCAATAATAATTACTGTTATTATTTTGAGCACTCATTAGAAATTTGGAAATATTTCTGTTATTTCAGTAGAAAGTTCAGATTTTCCGCGCGTGTCGTTATAAATTCGCGATGTTTCTGCTTGTTTTTAGTTCTCAACCCACACATTGTGTGGGAATTCAAACCGAGCACAAAATTTTTTGTTACGCAACGTGAAATATCAAAAACACAAATAAACGGACGAAGCCGATACATAAACGACCTCAAATATAATAAGTTAATCGTAAGTACTGTGAACTTTTTAGTAATTTTCTTATTTAAAAAACCTTTAAGCAATTTTTTTTCAATCAGTCCCGTAATCTCTATACTTACCGTTTTCTTTAACGGAAGATAGCTGTGCTATAAACAACACGAAGGCTTTCTTTACGACCTTTTCTCGACAAAAATGGGCACTGATCCTTGAATATTTTAATACCAACCCTCACGCTCCGCTTCAACATACATACAGACGTACAGGACCGAGGTAGGTCCGAGTTAAGTGAACCGTAGTCAGTGAGCAATAAAGGTGAATGGTGCGTTGGTGTGATAGGTCAGGGAATATGTACTGAACCCCTGTGGCACAGGATCAGACTAGTGGTATTTTTTTATTTAAACATTGAACAAACTTTCAAAACATGACGCGGTAAGAGATTGCAAGTTATCTAGCTTTTGTTTTCTGAAAACCATCGCATAAGTCAACCACGCTGTGTCGTGCCACGTCATGAACATGGTTATTAAATTTGGAGAATAAGGCGGCAGTATTCCTCCGTAAATCTGTTTTCAAAGTTTTATGCGGATCGGTTCGGATACGTTCCTGATGCGTAGATACCTTTATTCAGGTTGTGAAATTTTAACGTGAACTTTATGCCGGGACGGGAAATAAAGTAAATGCCGCTAACCACCTATGAATAATAGCAACCATACAAATTACCTACATACCATTGTGAACCATGAATTTAGGAATTAAAGATCAGAGTAAAGTGGAGTACTTGAGTGGACAGAAAGCTGTATTGTAATAAATCAGCAAATCAAAGGAATTGCTTAATCAAACTTTCATAAGAGCAGCTCAAGGTTCCGCTTGAGCATTGTTTTCGATGTATAATGCTGAATCAGGGCCGCTGAGGGCTTCTCGACCTCGGGGACACGAGGAGAGAGAATTTTTTTGTTACATTTTATATTTTCTATAATATTTTGCGGCCTTTCATGCGATTTTTATTAAAGGATCTTGTTTTCGTAAGACCACTGTAAGACAGAAAGATAAATAAATACACATTGTTGTACTGAATACTTAGTCATGTATACTCTTAACTTTCATTATATATACACAAAAGTATTCTGTTCTTTTTGCTAGAATATTTATTCAACATCAACAAATCTACGCCAACCCATAACCTAATGAGATGACTGAGATATTGATTGAGACGGAGTAAGCTTGCGCTGCACTTAATCCATTATCTCAGCTTAGTCGGCGTTATGCTCGTAGCTCATTTAAACGACTCCACTCCGGTATGTACCACGCTCAAAGTTTATGTAGCTACACAACCTGAAGAATTTTGGGATCATAACCTTATAACCTTAGAATGTTCATTAGCTATACGGTAGAGCAGTATCGTGTAAATTGAAGACATGGCCCAATATCTGAATACTTTTAAGATAATATAAAAATCTTCTGTCTTTAAAGAATAGAGTCAGTTACCTTTGTGATAAAATTGATTACTAGAATAGTTCGTAAAAGAACCGAGACTTTATAACAAAGCAAACCCTCTAATACAAACTTACACTGAGGAGGGTTTATTGTTGGTTGAAAATTGAAAATCTCTAAAATTTTATACTTAAGGTAATTTTGCTGTAGCACTCAGACGGCATTTGTTATGATGAGTTCGTCAGACACACAGATGTCCATCCATTTTCTTGGGTTCGAAATAATCTGTTGTTGTTTCTTCTTACGTGGTACCCAGACAGGAATGATAGGATGATCTTGACTCTTATAACAGAAACTGGCACCAGCACAGAACAGAGATCAGTAAAGGGAAGGCCTTTGCCCTGCAGTTTGTAACGTCTCGCTTATGAAATAAAATAATAAAAAAGTATTGGAGGCACGAGCTTTAAACTGTAAAAAAAACATAACTCTCACAATATTTTCCACCATCACTGGCTTTCAGAATAAACTGATATTTGAGTTCTACGACTTTTCTAGGCATGAGCTTTTTCTAATTAAAAGACATTCTATGATCTACGATTTATTCTATGATCCTATACAAATGTATAGGATCATAGAAAGGGGCTTTTTAAATCTCCAAGGACATAGTTTATTAATTTCTTCAAAGTGCTGGCACAGCTGTTAGAAGGCACAAGTGCAATTTTATAGCAATAATATAATAATGGGACGTTTTAAAATTAATTAAATGTAAACAATGTTAAGACTGTGTTGTAAACTCTTGTAAAGCTTATAATTTATAAGGGAATACAAATATTTGATTACACATTTTCAAATGAAGACGACGGAACCCTATCTACTGGAACCAATTTCGTTTTACTTATTATAATCTGTCCCACAGCTGGACAAAAGGGGGGACCTTTATTTCCACTACTACCAACTTTAGTTATGAAACATTATTTGTATGAAATCAACGAATCATAGTCGGTATATTGTTTATATCCCATAATATAACTTAATATTTGGTGCAAACTGTAAAAGAAATTGTAAAGATTTAAATGCAAGTAACATTTTAAAATATTAAACTTCATAAAGCAGTAAGCCCACAGTACTCTAAAGAACTGAATGGCTCTGTCATTGCAATGTGCTTTTAAGTCCCAGTACGAGTATATTTTGCGGAGTACCATAATACTCCTGGCAGAATAACTATAACGTTCTATTTTGAGCTGGGAACTACTAAAAGACTACTTATCTAGAAACCTGATGCATAGAAGCGAATATTTTCTTTTAATGAGATAAAACCAAGCTATCTTTTGTGCATAGAGGGTGGATTGATGGTACGGTTAAAATAGGGTTATAGGCTGTGAGGCCGAATTGATTAGTGCTTTGCCTTTCGATCCAAAGGTTGTATTGTGTAGGTTCGAATCTGACAGTGCACCAATTAATTTTTCATTAAAAAAAATTTACCCTTTTTCGCATTACTTATAAAGCGCTCTTAGGGAAAACATCGTGAGAAAACCCGTCAGATTCCCAGTGGCGTCGATGGGTTTGCAACCTGTCACGTATGGAATGTTAATTTTTGCAAAATGCGGGAATGTGCCAGAATATATGAGGACATATCCCTTAAGACTTTGCTAATAGGTAAGATTGAATATTTATAAATATAAGTGATTTAAAAAGTCGAGCTTGCAACAAGCGTCATAATTCAAATATCTTCCCGTCATATTATTCCGTTTATTCCTATAATAAGATAAAACGTAAATAAACCTAAGAAAGTTAAAAGGAAAGAGTTGCGCTTCCATAGAAAACTATTTATAGCTAGAGTATGTTCTGCGAGTGAAGGTAAACATTTTCTTTCACTTAAAAGGGAATGAGAAGTTATTTAATTATTTTAAAAGTAAGTCGAGGCTCAGCTACTGTGAGATATTATAAAAATATTGTTTGAGATTTTTAAACTGACTGTGGTAGAACAAATGTGGTTTAAATAATTATATGTTTAAGAATTACCTAATTCAAAATCAAAGAAAGAAAAATTTACTAAAAACTTCATTAACTATTTATATTATCTACCTCATTTACATTTACAAACGAAAATGTATTTACTGATGAATATATAATGAGATCTTCAGAAACTTGATATTGATCGTAAGCCGCGGTTGACCAACGTTGGCGATGAACTCCATAATCCTATTTAAGATTATGTTTATTCAACTAATCCTAGTTCAGAAAACTTTGATGTAATGTGTAAATTTAAGCTGTTCTTAAAGTTTTACAAACCAAAATACTTATGGCTTTTGAAAAACTTATGCTTAATAGTTGATTTATAAAAACAATAAGTACAATGTTTCTATAAATTCTTAGCTATAATTAAATACTTTTTTACTAGCTTCTGCAATCAAATCTTGCAAGTTCTTGATACATTTTCTGGTTTCCCGGATGACAATGCAATTATATTATGACATAAAGATGATGATGGAGATGGAAGATGCCCATAGGAACCCGTATTAAAAGGACGCAACTCCATCGAGTTTGGCCTCATTTGATTTGTCTTGACGAGTACATTGATACTCGATGATTTGTTTTTGAAAAAAGTTAATTTTTTAATCTACTCTTGTTTTAACATTCTGACAATTTCATAAACGTGATGTGTGACTATTAGAAATTCGTAACAACCCTTAGTAGTTTTTAATGAACAACGTTGTTTGAAATTCCCTAGAGATGTTGGAAACAAAATGCCGCGAGCATCCAACCACTGGTTTATTCATAAAACTTTAACTAAGATAGTAACTATAAATAACTGAGTTAAAGATTTCAAATTAATTTTGCAAAACCACAATAAATTCAAAGTTTTGTTTTATAAAACTTTTATTGGTATCTTAATACTATTATTGGTCTTAAAGAGTTGGTTATTCAATATAAACTCAGACTGAATAATGAAAGGCTGGATAAGTTGGCAGAATCTGATGATGTTTGAGATTTTCTATTTTAAATTACAGTGGAACACAAAATAATAATAATTCGTTGTTTGAAATACTGACAATGTTTTGATTCATTAGAATCTTCATTTCTGAGTACGAAGGTACTCTTGTTTTTGTCACATTTCGAGGTCGCATTTTGGAAGAAATGGAATAATTTGGAAGTTATACATTCTTTTACGGAGGTGCAAAAATATTGGTACGGATAAATAATTTTCATATCATTCATTCAGTAAAAATACTGTTGCAACGAAATCTACTACTGCTGTGAGCAAAAGCTATCAAAATGTTAAATAAAATTGTTAAAATAATATTGGAAACACTCAGAGAATGTAATATGAATGTATCAAAGTGTCTTAGTACTCAACGATGAAACTAATCAAGTTTTCTTTACGAGCGTAGTTAATTGAGCCCTAGGGTTCGTGGTGTCAAACGTGTACGATTTACGACGAGTATCTACAAAAAGACGTGATATTTCTTTACACGTAGTCACATTATATTTCACATTACACTTGTTTGAAATAAAATATTCTTTAAATATTTTCCATTAAAAATGAAATAAAATATGGTCACGACTGTAACACAGGCAGAGGTAGAAATTTCTTTCTGATTTTCTTTCGAATAGTCTTTGTACGAGGCATGTAAGAGGCAACAAAGTTCATTACCACAGGTCATTGACGACATACCTTCTCATTATTTAACCAAGACAGAACCAGTAGCAGGCCAATCAAGTTGCTTACAAACTAATTTGGTATTCAGCTCTAAGTAAACAGTATGTAAATGACACAAGAAAATACAAGTTCATTTTCCGTACTGGCAACAAATTTATTGTACCTCTTGAAACTATTTTTGTAAGACACAAACTGATGTTCCCTGCCTCTTGTTGCGAAGTCGTCGACCGTTCTACCTCGTGATTTACGTGTACGTGGTCCGAGGTAGAATACAGGGTTGCCACAGACAAATGAAACGAGATTTCAGGAAATCATAAAAATTTGTAGCAAAATGTTAAAGTGCTTTGCTGAATGGCTGATGTTGATAAAATCCAGTCGGCCTCATTATTTAAAACTAAAACAAACCTTAGTTTAAACCTGATCTTTTAAAATCATGGTCTAAATTTGGTTCGCATTACATCTAAATAATGGTGATCACAAATCTTGGTTTAGCGATAAACCATGGTTTAAGGCTACCTACACGACCCCTAGTTTAGCGGTGGTTTAAATTACAATACAACTGTCAACTGCGCGGGATCATAGACAAGAAAAAAAATTGGATCTGTAAACGGTTTTGATAAACCAAGTTTTTTGTGTAGTTTAGTGTAATAAGACCGAGATAGTTTATCTAAAACGATTTAAAAATAATGCATAAAAGACTCTAATGTATACCTATTATCCAACCAAAATAAATTCAGGCGTTCCAACAAGTTACCTACTTGACAATATGAACTTTAAATCATATTTGCTGATATTATCATACTTCATCAGTTTGTGAACATTATTTTCTTCATAACTTTAAGTGCTACCCGACTTTGCTGTGGTTAAGTGTATTGTGGAAGTATTCAATCGATTTTCAGTTATCTTATAAGATACTACCATTTTGAACCAATAGTACCTCGATTTTCATTTCAAAGGTCGTGATCATTTACATGCAAATAATAAATTATATTTATAAATGTTAAATTGTTTTTATTCTTCATTTATGTGTCACAATGATTACGCTTTAAAATAATAATTCTCTTCTGTGCTAACTCAAGCTACATTTTTAAAATGCTCATATCTTTGTGCAGACGAATTCATCGTAAAATTTATAGCTTTAAAACGTTTGGTATTCTGCCTTAAAATTTTATGAACTCGTGCCAAAACTACCTACTGTATGAAATGGGCCATTAATATGTGTTATCAATGAACCCGAGCTTGGTAATAAAACCCGTACTAACGATGGAACCAGGTGCCTTCCTTTAATATCCCAAAATTTGATACATAATAAATTAGTTATTTTAGTAAGGACGATCGGGTTCAATAGTGTAGCAATTCACTCAAAAATTATCATGCAATTGTAAAACTTCAAATATAGAACGTAAGTCTGTTAGATAACAGCTCGCGTGGTAGTGAACCGGATAAAAAGTAGCTTGTGTGCTATAAGATCATAAACTATGTATATTCAAAGTTTCAGTTCAATCCATTTTGTGTAGCTTTTAAGAGTAACAAACAT
Organism: Xanthorhoe spadicearia; assembly: GCA_947086425.1. NCBI lineage: Eukaryota > Metazoa > Arthropoda > Insecta > Lepidoptera > Geometridae > Xanthorhoe > Xanthorhoe spadicearia. Next base: position 4,316,397 of record OX352212.1, read on the forward strand.
CATTACAAACTACTACAATAATGAAACACCTTATGTAATTTTTTTATATTGTATAAGTTTATCATACTAAATTGCCCTGTAAACAAACCCACCTAGAGAGATCAAAACAAAGTTACTGCTTAAAATGATATGATCGGTCTATATTTTGTCAAGTCAGCATCAATAATGTTCAATATATAAAGCTATACAATGTACATATATGTAGCAATATATCACGGTATGACTGTGTACGCGTTCAAATGAACGCTTTGTACAACATATCCCAATTGTAATAGTGGCTGCAAATTGAAAGCTCACTATTCCACACATTCTCGTAAATTGTCGAATGTACGGGCATGAATTTGAACTATTCGTTAGCCATGATTGTTGATGTAATTTGTTCTAGATGGTTCCATACAGAGACTGCAGTCAAGTACTATTTGCATGATGCGAGATTCTTGTCGAAAATCGAAGTTTAAAATATGCAGGTCACGATGACAGGCAAATTTGAAAGCACGGCAAGCAGAACGCGGCGGTCAGTTTCTACGTTTCAAAGACGTACAGAAGAGGCACATGAAGAAATGCTGTATAGATGGAAGTCTTTCGTTAAAAAACTGAGTTAAAGCTCATTTGCAATGGTCACAGGCAATCCATCTCCATAAAAATCTATCTATAAAATTATGTTTACTGTACATACAAAAAAATGTTGGCAATTTAAAGACATCATTACTCATGATTAAGTATATACATTGTAAATGGATAAGGCTTGCCCGGATCTTAAGGCTCGTAACCTTTTCGTTCTTTGATTGAAATACAAAGCGAGTCCACACCTCTTTATTCGTTTACAAGATCAATGGCTCTAGCGAGTACAATAGATTTGTTCACCCAAACGGGGCCACCAATTGACTGTTAATATTTGGGGGGTGAATATTTTGGGTTTGAACACTATTGGGAATGAATTTGTTATGTAAGATATTCAACGGGACTGGCCGGAAAGCATCCAAAAGAAGCATAATCGCGATGTTCCCTTCACCACAAAACTGAAAAAATACCATTTATCATCCTTATTTAAATGATTTAATACTAACGGCTTATACCTTATTATAATAATAACGGTTTCATAACTAATATTATGAATAAAACAGCTATTAAAGTTGTTTTCTCTTTTTATTGACAGAAACACAACAAGAAAAGAACACATTCTTAAAGCCTTATTAAATTGACAATTCTTTATGAATAACGTGATAAAAAATTCTATTGTACATTGCTTGGTCGTATTACTCCGGACGTTTGAAGCAATCAAACGTTTGTCAAGTTGACCCCAGTTGGCTTGTTTGCTTTGAATCAACCTTTGGAATTACTTCTGAAGACATTCTGTCGTCTCGCCCAATTTCTTTTATTAGACGCCTGTAGCTTTGTAAACTTTTAAATGTTATATTTTTCTTTGAAATATACGAAAACTTTGATTTTATTTTAGGGCTTTAATTTGAAATTCTCTTTCATTGTAAAAAAGTTTTATTTGGTGAAATAATAATAAATAAGTCAACTATAATTGTTTTTTAAGTAAAATGATTGAAAATGTTAGTGTACGAATCATTCAGAGCTAGTTTTCAGTTGATGTTGTTAGGATAAGTGTTATTAAATAATTGTAAACTTTAGTTTCTAGAAATAGGTACGAGTACCTACCTAAAGTTCTATTCTCTTGGTACAACCACGTAACAAGATTGATGTTGTAGTATTTGTAAAAGTCTGGCTTTGACCTTTTCTATTTCAACTAATTCAGAAAATGAAGCACGTAAGATATAAAAAATGACGTTGAGTGAAGGGTAGTTAAGGCAATTTATTTGAATTACACTTGAAGTTTGAGTGTACACGTTGATGAAATTTTCAGTTTTCAGTTTCTGAAAAAGGGCTCTATGTATTACTGTAGGTTTATTTTTTATTATAAACTGGCTAACTTGCCCGAGTTCCAATATGGTCCATAAGCATTTTGAATGAACTAAGAAGTATTGTTTTTTACCTTTTTGAGGTTCTGATTTTCAAACCGAAAGTCAAAAATGCATCTAGTGTAACAAATTGCTCTACTAATCTTCTTACAAAATTGTAGTTGTGTTTTGTAAAAAGTTATACCTACTATAATACCTTAGCTAAACCAAGTAAATTCTCAGATTGTGTTTCTACTTGAACACATGCACTATGCTACAAGGATAAATTGTGCACTCAGGTTGAAATTAATGGCGCAATCTTGTTGGTTGCTCCTCCAGGGCGTTGAGCCAAAAAAGCATCCAATCTTAAACAAAACATAAGCAGATGGATCGGATCAAAAGATCCCATCGACTGCAAAACCCATACGGTTAGAGCTCCTTTCTAATCTGACCAATATACTTAGAAGCGACATCTCTTGTTTTAGTTTCGAGTAGAAAGGTCGGAAAGTTCTGGTGGATGAGACATGCAGCCAGTATAATTAGAACTGGGAGTGTGGCTTATGTGTGTGTAGTGGGAGTTCTTGTGGTTATGGAATGCTTATGAAGCTCATCGGACACGTAACATCACTCAAGAACAATGCATAGCTTGATTCAAGGAGATTCGTGTAAAGCCATTCTGTTTTATGATCAGCTTTTAAAATACATTTTTGTTGTTGTTATAAAATACAAACATTTATAGGCACAGTCGGTTAAAATTTCAATACTAATTTTAACATGTGAAAACACGATGAATAAAGGTAACATTAAAAAAGGTCATATTATAACCGAAGCAAACATAGGTAATAATTGGTAAAAAGGGTTCTGCACAAAATAAACAAACACAATATCCTATTCAAGCGAAAAATACTTTACGATGATGGGATGAGCCGATGCTCTCAAGACTTTTTCATTCGATCTTAGTTCTTTTTGTCCCACTTGAGATTGGCGACTTTAAACCAAGTGTTAGTCGGATTAGCACAAGAGCAGTTCAGTATTTAACACTAAAAGAAATTCAGGCCTTAACATCTTTACTAATAAACCCAGTTCAATAACTATCCGTTATCGCGTGTTTTTATAAAGCTCTATATCGATTCTACCTTTGACTGTATCTTGCTGTACCCTTTTCTACATAAGCAATCGTTTTTATGAATAGTGATTCTAAAAATATGAAAGTATTTGTACGGACTTGACTTTGAAAGATCTTATAAATAAAATAATCATAATATATTGATTTATGAGCTTCTGCGTCTGGAAGCAATAATAGTTTTTATTATCTTATTCATTCTTTGCGATCAAATACCTAGAGATTTATTTTAAACTTTTCAGCAGTTATTTTCTACAGACCTATTCTAACTTTAATAAAAGATGATGGGTAAAACATTTTTCAAGATAAATTACTTTTCTTACGAAGTATGTTGCCAAAAGGAAAGTCGTAGGAAGTCGTAATTGCAGGAAAACCACAAGAATAGCCAATTCACAGGATTTTTTTTAGATGAAACGTCCGCGACACTGCGTTTGAATAGTTTGATGAAAAAGTCACGTTCGGATCAAAGAAGAAAGAAAGAAAAATGTGTTTATTTCTGTAGAATCACTTCACCTCAAGGATCACTTAAAATGTACAGTCTTATAAGCTAGGTGACTCTATTGCATGTTCCAACGCAACTCCCTACACCCAGGGAAAGAATTAGTAATCGTAATACTTACCTACTGTCGCTAAAAGTTATAGTAGTTTTAGTGTAACTTCTAATTTCTAAAACTTGCCGTTATTCATTTTTCTTTAAAAAAGAGTAAAATTATATTGTATTCATTGTAATTTTGGTAAAAAAACATATGAATGTTATTCAATAATAAACGAATAGTATATTGCAAACACGCTGGTTTCCTAAACGAAGGTTAAATATTATTACATCATATAAGATAGCCGATTCAATTGTAAAGCAAAATATATTTGTTTAAGTCCGCACTACAAGATCATGCCGATATTTTCTGTCTTACACTCTTACACTAAGTGCTTCTACTCCTAAAGAAGGCTTCAAAGGTAAGGTATTTAAAGGGTGCTAATTTACTCCAAGGTCCTGTAATTTAATTAACATGACCCACCGCTGACGGAACCTTGCCATGATTCGTAAGTACCGACCCTACGTATATTTTATGAGCATAATTAGTCTACTTTGAATTTGAACTCGTCTGAGATTATAAATTCCGAAAGAAGAAAATTTTGCCTATATGTAGCCTAAACATTTACCTAACATTTAACTTGTTCCGTTTGTTAGTAACAATAGACTGTAATGAATAGTCTTAGGCTAAGCTGTGATTGCCCACAATGTTAATCATCACACTAAAAACCAATTATTTTCTTAAAAAAGGTGAACAAAACAAAATAAACTTAATAAAAGTACATAATAACACGCTTTTATAAATGGAAGCGCATTTTTCTGCATTAAATGAAAAGAAACTCAAACTTATTTAATGTAAGTATATCTCATTTTCTCTATTTTTTGTCTAGGCAGAACATGTTTGCACGCGCAGTCAGTGCATGGTCATCAAAACAAACAATTGCCTACTAGCTTGCATTGACTGTACGCCCGTATCCATACAAACCCACCGCAAAAAGACGTGGTGTGCATAGTAAGTTTAATTTCAGCCGTTCAGAACATTTCTATTAAATTACTTAAGTCTATTAATTATTCAAAAGCCTAGATGCTACACAATTAACGTTTTAGTTGTGAACAATGAAAGTCAGGGTCTTTATTATGTACCTCTATGGATTACTTTGTACGAATTTAGCTTTCTCATCAAAGATTGAATATTTCATGAACAATAAACCACAGATTGGGTTGATGAAGATTTTCAGGTAGAATGGAGATTAGAGATTTCGGTTGTTGTTTACTTTTTGAATAAGTCAATTTATTTTCTAGATATTTTGGCTGTTTTCTGACGCTGTATAAAATCATTATAGTATAGATACAAAGGCCTGAGTTTTTTCTCATCAGACGTTTGTCATACGATGTAAATTTGCAATACGATATGGTAGAATAATAAACAAAGAGCACAAAAGAATTTTCCGCTTTGTAATTGAGTCTTATTTTTATTAAGTACAGAAATTCAATGCTTATTAAGCAATACTCAGAAATTAAAATGAGGTCCCGTAGGCCATTCATAATTAAATTGGCAAAGAGTCGCCAGGCAGTTAATTGCTTTTGTCTTATTATTTCATGCTTGAAGGGATTTCCGGTGGCACGTAAACTGACGTCAACTCACGTCCGTCAATTGATGACACTGATTTGAGATGTCTTATTGAGAAATTGCCATTGAAGTTTGAAGTGAATACAAGTTATACACACTTTGCCGAACTTACGCGCTCAAAGTTCCGCGGCTTATTTTACGTTTCGACGTATACGTCTGATATGCCACGCCATGAGTGAAAAACTTACGCGCCGAAATTCACTTGCGCATCTTTTTCGGTATAATTTATGTCGTCAGTAACTCAAATAGCATTGCAGGCGTAATCATGCCTTCGGTCGCGTAATAGTAGGTTTAGACACTAACTTGTGTAGGTACATAATAATGTATGTTACATAATTATGTTTTAGTTAACCTCGCTGAAATAGTCCGAACAAAAGCAAAATTGATCACGTTGCGCGTTATAGCCTGTTTTACTTACCTACATCATGATAATCTGTGCCAAAAACTTTACACAAACTTAGCACGTGCGAGATGCAGTGAGTAAAATATTGTAGTCGGATTTGATTTATATTTTCTTCTTAAAAAGATAAGAATATTATGTGATATTGTAGCGATGGAGTAAAAAATAAAAGTACAAATACATTTTTAAAATACTCTAACATATACGAGCTACGGGTTAGGGGTTCAAAAATAGGGCGTCCACACTTTCCCACGTCATAAATATAAATTGCCTATCTTCTAGCCTATGAAGGAGACTGATAAGTACAGTCAGCAATTAATTTTTATTCTTATAATGAAAGCAAAAAAAACGAGTTTATATAACCTTGCATCCGACCAATCATCCTTTCAGTGTAAATCTTTTCCATCCAAAGGTTGTCTGGAAGAGATCGTTTTTAGCGAAAAGGCCGACCATTGTACATTTTTAACATAGTTATTGTAATTATTTTATTGTTATTTTTAATTTAAGGTGTGCAATAAAGAATTTTTAATTTCATTTCATTTATTCATTTCACTTTTTATCATCTTCACGAAATCTTCAAATGAAATATGATCAGGACTGTATCCCAGGGAACGGTAGACATTTCTATTTAGATATTTATTATATTCTTTGGATCCTTTGAAGATGTTTAATGGGGTAGTCAGAGGTATGTTCAAATACATATTTGGTACATGCCCACATTTTGCAGAAGTTAACTTATCATACGTGACAGGTTGCAAGCCCATCGAAAGCTAACTGGCTTCCTCACGATGTTTTCCTTCACCGTTTACAGCTCGTGTTAAAATGCATAAATTTTTCTATACGAAAAGTTCATTGATGCACGACCGGAATCAATTTCACGACCTTCGGATTGAAAGTCGAGGTCACGACGACGTTGGACGATCCACTCGGCCAACACGGCTCTAAAATAAAAATATAGTGCCTCGTAAAATTGCCGATCTATGTCTTTCCAGTGCTACCGGACAGATTGGTCGTGTCCGCTTCAAGTCACTTCGGTGACACACCAATTTGTCACTGGCGAGACGTACCTACTCTGGTAATGGACGAGGCTTTTCTTGGATGAACTGCGAAGGTAAATCTAGTTATCTTTGCAATGAGAAAATATGATGGAACTACCACCTGAACAGCTTCGTAATATCAGGTGGCTTCTTTGTCGTCTTCTATTGAATCAATGTTAGATTCAATTAGATTTAGGATCTGTTTGACAGTGTAAGTATGAGTTCTACATACCTACGAGTAAGTTTCGAAATACTTTATTTCTTACATATTGGTAGCGTAAACACTACTGCCGCCTTATTCTCCAAATAACCATGTCTTAACGCGGCACGTCATGGTGTGGTTATTTTACTACATTACCTTGTTATAAAAGTAATATAGACGTTACAAAGTCAGTGATGTAGTTTGTGAACGCTTATAAGCCTCCGTCCTGACTTATCGACTTTAAAAGTCTCCTACGAAGCACGGAAGCGTTCAGAGGTTAATGCCACTTGTGGTCACCCATCCATGTTTTTCACAAATTAGACGCAACAACTATTTTTTAAGTAATTAATTGCCACAATACGACAATTACCGAGGTTTTAAGTTAAATTAGGAGGTGAACATATAGGAGTAATCGGGGACACATCCAAATTATATTTTTGGATTTTGAGACTTACCATTTTCTGAAAAGTAGCATAAAGCAATGTTGGGATTCAAACCTTTTGATGCAGAAGTTGAGGTTCAATACCCATTGGGCCAAAACAACACGCCTAGGTGGCTTTGTAAGGTATGTAACAAATCCTTTATAGCATTAATTTCCGTTTAACTCGGTCTACGGAGCTTGCAAAGGCTTCTAACCCACCGAAATTCTATTCAATGTTCACCGCCAACAGATTGTGATGTATGTACGTGTATAAAGTCAGGTTTACATTGAAAGGGTGACATGCAGAAAGGTAGAGCTACTTTTTGTAATTCAGTATGGAATTTTCTGAGCACATATCCTACTATTTCGTTAATTTGAACGGTCTTTTTAAAGTAAAAATACTACTAAATTTTGCACAATTCTATCTGAAACTAAGCTACATTTCTATCTATTGTTTGTCCGAACTAATAAATTAAGGATTTGATAAAAGTAATACATAAAAGGGTTTTTTGTAATTTCATCACATTTAATTGCCATTTAGTGTATTGCAGCCCACTGGCATACTCTCGAAAGCGCTATTGTCTCGCAGCTGCCTATATCGTTAGCAACGATCCATAGATAATACAAGTAATCTGGTAGCTCTGAAGTCGCCCTTAGGCTTGGCAATGTATATATTGCAATCTCGTGACCAAACCTACGCCGATATTACACGTACTACCTGCAGTCTTTAGTGTAGGTATCTGGGGTTTAATTGATTAATCAAAAGATTTGTGGCGACATCACAATAAAATAAAAACTATTTTATTTAAAGAAAATACATAGATTATTATAATCAACGCGGCGGGGAATGATTGATTACTGTAGACCACAAGATTTTTTTTATTTTTTTTTCAGTCAGTTAAAATTAAAAACGGAATATGACTTACATTTCACCATGAATGTATCCTTTTTGCAATTATTTGTGACCTGAAACTGAAAATATAAGTTAAGTAAATTTTGTACGGAAAGGCGTTCTCACTTGGTTTAACTCAGTAATTATTACTTTTATATCAGAAATATTTAAAAATCCTAATAAAAGACTTTTATTTGCTTTGTTTTCAAACAAAAAATTATAAAATATTTTGTTCAAACAAAAACTTATTTCTACGTCCAACTCCTCAAGCCTCAATAGATTTGTCTATCAATATCTCAACGATCTATCGATCAAAATAAAGTGATAACATGATGTATCTATTCTGATGCTGATCCCATTTGGCGTTCATCCAGAGATTCCTAAATATACATTATTAGACAGCACGTTTCAGCATGTACCTAGCCTCTAGACTAGATGTAAGCTTTTGTTTACACTTATCTCTTATTAGACTACTAACTACCAGTTACTTTACTCGATTGGAGAAAGTTACAATTATTTTTACAAAAATAATAATGTAAGTCAATGTGATTTTCAATTATCACCTAGATCGTTAAGTTTTAGTAAGAAAGTAAGAAAAGTAATTAAAGTTCAAGTTAATACTTTATTCCTGAACTGTAACCAAAAAATACATATTTGGTACATGCCCACAGTTTGCAGAAGTTAACATTCCGTACGTGACAAGCTGCAAGTCCATCAACGCTTCTAGAAAGTTAACTGGTTTCTTCACGATGACCGTTCAAAGCTCGTGTTACAGCGCATATAAATTTTTCGACTCGAAAAGTTCATTGATGCACGACCGGATTCGATCACACGACCATCGGAACGCAAGTCAAAGTACCAATCCACTTGGCCAACACGACTTTTATCCTATTTTTATTCACGACGTCCCATGCAGTTCTCAAATATATACCTTTTCATTACTTGTCCATATAATGTACATTTTTACCGTTAATTTCGTTATTAAAAGGGTATTTGTCTTATAAATTGAGAGATAGCTGAATGTAAAATGAAACGAAAACATTATTACGTGCCTACGTACGTCCCATTTTACCTCAGAAATTAAATGAAATGCTAACAGGCTTGTTCTTGAAAATAAATTATTATAGTAGGTACGTACGAGTAGTAGTATTCAAGTACGTAAGTAGTATTTAAGTAAGTATCTAAAAATAAGAAAATCACAAAATAATAATGATTGATTTATGATTGTCGATATTGTTAAAAGAATGCTATAGGTTCCTAATAATATAAACAGTTTAGACATTATAAAAATATAAAATAATATAAAATAATCACAACTGTATTAAATATATAACTACGAAATTTGTAGAAAGGTGTAAAACACAAACGCATTCACTTACGAGTATAAAGAATGCATTTAGAAATGAAAGTTATCCCTAATCTATTTTTGATGCTCTCACGTAGCTGGTAACAGTAGATATTGTGAGGGAAACTCGTAAAATGTTAGTACTCACTACTTAACAGTCATCATTACCACTCCTAGGTTATACTTCGACTCTACAAGGTTAATTTTCTATTTACTCACTTATACGCACAATTTACCAACTGATTACTTATTTTTACGGTACAATATGAAATTTATAAATATTAACGGGACTTAATCGAGTATTAAAATTGTTTGATACAATATGATGTTGAAACTTTTGTAGATTCATGCTAATAGCAAGAAATTCTAGTCTCTAAATCGTCATGCCTATGGAGTACGTTAAACATTCAATCATTAATCTGTTAGAACCTGGGCACACAGCGTTGATTTGTTAGACCGCTTCCACCCAATCGTTTCTCCGTGCATTAGCTTTCAGCTTTCGCGTTTTTCCGCCGTGTCGCGCGTCTCCGCGTCGTTTTGTTTTAACTAGCATTATTTTACTGTCCGGATTTTATGTCACAGTGAAAATTAATATCGCTTTTACTACACTCGCTTTGCTTTTACGAAGGAACAGTCACTGCGTGGTTTTTGTACGCATCACCTGCTAGTTCGCAGCGCGTTTTAAAAACGCGAGGATTTTGTTCGCCACGCGGTTGTAGCGCTTAAAGATGGCTGTTGTTGATATTTTTCACCAACGTTCGCACATCGTTGATTCGATGTCGATATCCATTGTCAACAACGATGTTTAACATCCAGTTGACGATAAGTACCGGTTGGCTAGGTAACGTGTTGTTAGTTGTTACGTTGCTAGTTATTTTTGTCGAGTAGACCGATATCGGACGTTGTCGGAAACGGTCGGCATTATTTGGGTGATATTCTTGTTGGTTATATCCGTTGTTCAATATTTATTTAAAAATATTGAATCATTAGAAGAATAAAAAGATCTAGTCCACGGTTCAACTATGTATAGTCGTAATGTTAAGTTTATTTATTTGACTGTTAGAATATATTTGTACTGAAAAAAGCTATTTATCTTATTATTTTTTATTTACATAGCTGTACAAAATACATGAAGAACCAGGTGAGCCATAAGCATCGTTAAAAAAGATCTATAAAGTAGCTCAATTGATGAAAGCCACTGCCAAACGGAAGCGTGCCAACGGTACGGGATTAACCCATGATTGAAACTCGGTTATGAATCGGTATACTACACTGTAGTAGGCTTACACCTTTAGAATGATTTGGACACAGTAGCTGTAAATGACAGCTGTTATTTTATAAAAAGAATTTACGCCTATCATTATTCGAAATGTAAACAATTTTATAGCTTGGAGATGACATTTACATCGATATCAATAAAAAATCCGTTACAGAAATGTATATTTCTTTTAAAAGTTGTTTTGTGAAAATGTAAACCTGCTTTAACAATAACTATGACAATAAAGACTAAAATTTTATTTCAATAGGTAATGCAAGTTCGAGGATTTCAATGAAAATGTGATTTCAGTGGATTTTTTGTAACGAGTACTATTTTTAAGCTTGGAATTGGGAATACTGAGACTGATTTCTTTGAAAGACACAATAGTTAGTTGTCAGTTTTCTTTTTTATCAAGTTCAGTGTTCGGTTACTTAATAATATTGTTTTTTTTTCATATTTTTTATTATTCATAACCTTAGGCTAAGTACTTTTCACTTGATGGCATGACATTCTAAGTTCCAGTCAAATCCGTTTAGTTGTACTCCGGTGAAAAGATCATTCATTTATCAATATTCATACTATCCTTAAAAATATTCGCGAGTTTGCATAGGATATTCAAGATTACGAAACTCATCTATGAATATAATTTGCAACATTAGTAGGTACATGCTGTTTATGTAATGTCAATTAACTCCAAGGGCAATCTCATTGAAAACGTTTAAGCATTCTTCAATGATACATGTACTTCTTTGTTAGATTTTGATTTGTTTACTTCCATAGACAGCTCACGAAAATCAAAACAAGCCTTGTCGAGTGTCCATATAAACCTCATAAAAATAATTTGCAAAGTAATCATGGTCCAATCAGGGCTAATCTAATATTAAAATGTATGAAACGAAATAGTGTGACGTAATGTGGTGGCGATTGTATATTGAAAAGGCGCTGTAGACTTAAACGGACAGACAGATTTTTGATTAGTCAAGACGACCTCCGTGGTGTAGTGGATAGGAAGTAGCGGGTTCGATCACCGCCCGGGACAAATGTAAATAAAAAAATAAATACCTTATGATATTCCACACAATGTCATCTCTTCCCAATATATAATAATATAATATGCAATTGAATGTTTGTGTTATGGTAGGTAACCAGAAGACTAATATACGACATACTAGCTAAATTATCTTATTAATTTGTTATTATCATGTTTGGTATGATCTGCAGATTTTCACCGTTTGACTTCACACTTACGTCAGAACCAGATAAGCCATCAAAAGATCGCTGTAAACGATCTAGATTTTAGACACACAATTAATCCAGTTAGTAAGTGCTTGTAACATGAAACGTAAGTACTTACTCGTACAAAACATTAGGGACCATGCACTCAATTTACTAATTAGATGGACCACTCCGGAAATAACAGGCCATTTCGAAGTCCATTGGTAAATTAATTAGTCGATTTCCGATACCGAATGAGATTGACACCGCAACCGATTAAACTTAGCTTATTAAGATACGGTCAACGTTATATAACGATCGTAAAAGCATAATTATAAAGTAAACTTTCTTCGCATTCCTAAGAAAAAGTTCGAATCTAGATAAAAGCAAAACACACTTCCTAGTTGTTTCCATAGCGCGTCATTAAATAATGGTCATTGTTATTATCAAAAATAAAAAGAAAGACTGTGCTTGCTTACTACGAAAATGAGAACATAATTATTTTTAATTTTCGTAGTTGATTCTCGTTGTTGAACCTTACTAGCGTACTTAACAACCTTATTTTATAACGTAATGTAACGTTAGTACAAAGATAAAAACACAGGCCTTTATCAAGCCTTTACGTCATCATTACTAGGTGAATTACACAGTGTTAGGAGGCAATTTTTCCTATTTAAGTATATGCACACTGTAGTGTCTGGAACATTGTGTAGATGGAATAGGCTTAGGAGAGCTAGGACATATTTTGCCCAAATTTTTATTATATTTTCAGCGTACGTTTTGATTCGCATGTAGCTTAGGTAAATAATGAAAATTCCGCTATTCCACTCAACTTTCATTCAATATTTGCCTATTAATTTCGGCCATCACATAATTTCCGGAACATTTGGAAGCATTTATGTGATGCGTCAACGAATAGTTTCTCAGTAATTAGTCAAGGGTGACCACGAAGTCTAGTTTAAAATTTATTTATTTATTTCAATTTACAATGTCATGACAGTCAGGACCAAATCGACACTGGAAAGCAACTACAAAACAAAACATTAAAGATCAAATTACAAAAAATAAAATTTTAAGATCTGTTCAGGCCTAGCGGCAAACGCCACTGTGGTAAGAGATTGGAGTGGGTATGTGGTAATTATGCGTGTTTTAATTTGAGAATAAGGCGGCAGAACAGAAGTTGCACCTATCAGACATTTGTTCGAACACAATACTCAAACAAATGTTCGCTGTATTTACCGACTCTGTAGATAACGTAAGGATGTAGGGTCTTGGAGCCATACATGTGTGAGACAAAATGTTCAATCTTCGCGAAATGAGAAGAGTTCATTTGGCGCCCTACAGCTGATATCCGTTTCGAAATGAGTCGACCGCGGCGATTTAGCTTTTCTGCTTATTATTCAACGATATAAAGCGGCCGTTTTGACTTTTAAATCGAATAAGACAGCGATGGCACTTTTAAGCTGATCGCACATTATGTCAGCACCGTACGTGCCGCACGCGCCGTACGCGCCGCATTTCGTAAAAATATTCGACTAAATTTTAAAATAGAAACGGCGCGTACGGCGCGTGCGTTGCTGACATACTCGTATGTGCGATCAGCTTTTAAAATAATAACTTTGACAAATAAACAGTGCAAAAAACCATTAACTAAATTAATGTGGAAATAAGCCGACTACACTTTTATCTCGTTTTAATTTCGTGATAGGTTAAGGTTCAAAGGTTCTCTTAAAAGACACTGTTACTTGCATGATGATGTCTCCGCGTTTCAAACTTTCGTGATTACAGTCATGAATTTGGATCGTGTTCTGTTATAATTTCTTTTCAGTTGTCATCGTTGTGTTTTTTACAACAATACTTACCGGCAATCTTAAGACGCTCACTGCTTTGTAGAAAAGCGGCTTAAGCGTTGTGTCAGATTACGCCAAATATTGACACAAGCGGGTACTTCGCATAATGACGTCATTCCACTTCTTTTGGAAGTGCTAAAATCAAACGACACTATTAGGAATCTTCAAGTGCTGCTTAAATCCGGTCGCAAAGGGTAAGCATCTACCTATTAATTGATTAATCATAGGCGTTTTGTTGCTGGTAAATTAAGGTTACACAATACGAACAGATTCAAAATCAACACTACTAAGCCGTTAGTCTCGTCATAATCACGCGAACGTCGAACGATCTAAGAGCTTCATTCGAACCGCCTAGCTCATACAAATCCGCATTTTTTTCCTCATTCTAGTTTCAGAAATGTTTTATTTTTCAGCTGCCATTATTTCCTTTGTTAAGCTCTTTGTTTCACATTCACAGTTTAAGGTTTTTCCTTGAACAAAATACGAGTAAAAAGCTAAATTGTGGAACAAAAACGGCGCAAAATACCCGAGGCACACTTGCTTAGTAGGTTTGTAATTTCAGCCAATGCTTTTGTTGCTACTGTGACGTTTATTAAACCGAACTACGATCACTTTCTCGTTGGGATTTCGAAGCGGCTAGATCCAGTTTTGTATTAAGTGGGTTTACATCGTAAACCAAAAGGGATAAAACTGAACACAGATCGGTTTTGCATAATCTGTGCATATGCTCGACAAATATAGCATTATACTATTTCACACTTTAACCAGATTTAGCACGACCAATACGACCATCTTATAAAAAACATGAACACCTGAAGTGAGGGCCAAACTCTTAATATACTTTTATGAAGATATTTATTTGTTGTTGTAACAAAATATTAGGTATGCCTGTACTCAGTTATCTAGTACTTAAGTATATGATATTTAAAGAGTCAGGAGAAGAGTTGTTATATCTTAACGGCAGGCTAATTGCGTATCTCGCCACAGCGAAGCGACACTCATAATGTGCAAATTAAGTATTGCTTCCAAATCGCTAATTTGTTTATATAAAAGTTGAAGAGAAAGTTGCTACATTACTTGAGTCTTAATTACATACGAACATTTTTCTCCACTATTTTATATAGCTAATTGTATTCTTATTAGGGAGATGATGATGATGATGAATTGTATTCTTATCTGGTTGGACTATTGGAAGGTTTGTCTAATGCAGATAGAGTTTTCTAAATGATATTATTCTATACGAACTAGACGAGTTTTTATAATGTTTTGTTTGACACTAGCCTTCGCCCAGGGCTTCGGACGCTGTCCTGTGATTGGTCATAAACTATGTATTTCAATGCCGAAGCTGTTGTGTAATTTTTGCGTGACATTCTGACATACTTTGTATCCTACTATTAGTCTTATAAAAGCAAAAGTTTGTATGGAGATAGATGGGTTTTAGTTACCCTTTTACGCGAAAATAACTAAACGGATTTTGTAAAGAAGAACATAGGTTATGTAAGAAAACTTAAGCTACTTTTTATCCAGATAATTATCTACACGAGCGTAGCGGCAAGCGATAATCTTTGCTTATAATAAGTATTGAGATAAATCAAATAATACCTATTTGTAGGACCGACTTTTCGTCTTATTTTTATCATGATATGGAAAGATCGATTTTTTTTCCTTATTATTATGAAAGATAAAAAGGCCATTTTCTTTACTGCGAATGGGGTTTTTCGTACGTTTGTAAATCAGAGCATGGACTTTTTCAAGTCTACGGAGTATAGTGTAATGTGTTTCGCCTCTCTCCTCTCCGGCTAATAGCTTCCTACGTGGAACTTAGACTGAAATAGTTACTTGTAATAGACTAAATGCATTTAGTTTCAATTAAGACGTAATCTAGACTATACTCGTACGCTTCATTTGATGGCCGGCTTAGGAAGCCTACTTAGTAGGTTTATAGTAGCGCATAGAGATATTAAAAGGTAATAATTAGTTCTGTTTTAACGTATTTGGGTTAGCGACAATATGACTCTAGATCTCTCTAAGATCATTTTGAAAAATTACCCGCCTTGGTCACACCATAGCTTGAAAACGTCTTTCACGAATTCGAAAAATGAATCGTGCTTTATTATCCAAGGATATTTATATTAATATTTAATACGATTACATTCTAGACAGTGTGCAATATTATATTCTTAATAGTTAATAGAGTCAGTTTATGTAACTAATCAAAATGCAAATATAAGTACTGAAAGCACAACGTATGGTAACGTCATCCCCGAAGCAATTTCACAAATCCCTCAGCCACGTACATTGGAACCATCTAACTCTATTAGCAGGAATTGCATTGCATCTTATATTTCATACGATGCCGTTTATACCCTACCCTGGTGTAACCCTAAGGGCTCTCGTACACGAGTGCGAGAATCGCGGCGATGTTATCCTCGTGCCACGTATTTTTATATACACTCTATGAACACGTCAACAGACGACATTTTTATCGCGACGGTACATTGACAAATAAATTTAATTCTTGTGATATAAACGCACGCGACTACCCTATGATAGGAGGGCGGAATCGTCGCGATACACTCGCCCGTGAAGGCGGCTTCATACAAACTTGCAACGCGACGCAATATAGACGTAAAGATAAAGATATAGAGTTTATTTGTAAAGGCACAAGCAACGCAAAAAACATACTTAGAATAGAAAAAAAGAGCATAGAAAAATACATCAATAAACCTAAGAAGACAATAACAATGAGTATAATAGAATTGTCGCATCGGTATTGCTAAAGAACCGGGCTATAAGTGGGGTGGGGGATGGTGATTTTATTTTCAGCCGTTCTTACTGCAATGCAAGGGCCTCCCTAATCCTTTCAGGTGTCGCGATCTTATGCTAGAGTCTCCCAGAAGGTTGTGGAATTGTCGAGTTTGTCCGGACACCAAATAATTTAAAACAATAAAAAATACTACATTTTAAAAAGTAATCTACGAAAGAACTCTATGTATGTAAGTTCTTACAGTCACTGTACCGTTAAAATGAGGTTTTCACTCGTAACGTTCTTACTGGTGGCCATTCCATGTCCTATTCAATTCTGACTGTATTTCAGCGGGAATTTCAGTAAAAACTCCGTGATAATAATTAAAATTAATACCTCTTGTTTATATTAAAATCATCCAATTAGGTTCCGCGCCGGTAAATTTTCATCGAGCCTTGTTATTTTACGTCAAAGATATTTTAGCTAAATCAAACTCAGGAGCCGTACCATGAGGTGTTAGCGATTCAGTTTAGGTTCTGCCTTAGTGTCAAAACTTTACGTCAGCGCCTTACTTTACGTCAAAACTGTTTCGTAGTTGGACCTAAACTGAATCGCTATAAACGGTCATGGTAAGCCCGCAGGTTTGCTTATTGTTAAGACCAATTTTAAATTAATTTAATTAGAATTTAGATAATGAACTTTACCAGATCTACTTTTATTGTGTCGAAGTCTCTTGTGTCAAAATTATGTGGATTTCATCGGAACTGTACATTCCGTTATCTCTTAATGAATTTCCAAATAACACGTACCTATCTAACTCTACCAATTTCTTTATTTGTTTAAAACCGTTTTCTTATATTCGATAAGTAAACTCTAGAAAAGATCAGAACATTTACCTCAATCTCTTAAAATCATCCTAAAAACCGACCGGAAAATCGAAGTCTTTACCTAAAATACCCGAACAGTAAAAAAATACGGAACGATCAAACCTGCTAAGTGACATTAACAAATAAGCACGAGCCGATACCGATAAAGGGAAGTACCGATTATGGAAAATATCGGAACGAAAACAGCTAACGGGCTCTTAAAAACTAATGCGTTCACGTCTCCTCTTATGTTGTGTTTGTGTATCGTCAGCGAACACAATCGTGTCATGATTGACCTTTCAAGCCTTCGAACGAAAATAGATAGAAGCGGTCAGTTTTCGCAAATAAAACATGATGCCTATATTGATAGAAACTTGTGTTGCGCTAACTGAGCCGCAGTTGGAGTGACAAAAAAAACCGAAATGTAATTTAAATAAATATTATGGTTTGAAATCTAATAAAATTTTATATGCTATACACAAAAAAAATATCAAAACAGTATAAAAGGTAAATAGTACTGACAGATATTGAAGTAACCTACCTAAAATTATTATTTGTTATTATCATTTAAGGCATGTAAGGCACTGTGAGATGATATAATTTTATATTTTAACAACATATAGGTACCTACTATGTCTATTTCACAACACTTTGTAAAAGTCAATGTTTATTGAAACACAAATTCAATTTGTCTACATCCACTGTAACATTTATTTAAAAGTTTGTTAAAAATGATGTATGGATGTAGTAAATCAGGTGATTATTGTAGTATCGCGACTAGATCGTTAGCGACAGGTGTGTCTACTAGACTGTGTGCACATCGGAGAAAGTAAGGATGCGATAAAATATATCCATACAGGCTACCAAGGCAAAAAATAATTGTTTTGATGAATACCTAATAATTATTATTATTTATGTTGAATGAAGAAATGGCACGTTTATCGCCTTTGGCATAAATAGTTAAAGACACAAAAACACGACACCAAAAACAACAACTTTAAATCAAAACGTAAAAGATACAAACCATAATATAACAATTATATTGAATTTTATTTCGTTAGCCCTTGGTCAACTTCCCACTTAATTTGTATTCTAAATATCCAATCGCTCTGAATCGTGTTGTCGCTTCACATCAAAGCTAAAGAGATCGGATTAGCTGTTATACCGTTTGCTCTTACGATCACCCTTTCACAGGTAATTGACGGTACAATACAAACCCTCCGCTATAAATACAGTTATGTTATACTATACAGGATGGGGCTATAATTTTGGATCATTTACAGCTGGTTACCCGAACGCTAATCATCTCCAACACAAATTAATGAATGGTTAAATCACGTGACAACTGTCAAATTAAAAACAAAATTCTACACTGTCACTTATTAACCTAATTATTCACCGGAGAAACCGATTTTGTACAATTATTTTATTTGTGAAAATATTAGAAAGAAAGAGTGTTTTTAGCTGTTAAATTTGTGTGAGAGTTTCTTGAAATCTTCATTATGTTATCAAAAAAATGTTATGTTCTCGCCCTTTTTACAACGATAAATAACAAATAGGTTACAGCTATTATGAATAATTACGGATGGTATCGCTGACAAAGTTGTGACGTCATAATGATCCGAAATTTTCCCTTATCGCCATAATTTGAATATTTGTTTTATTTGTATTTCCGATCCGTGATTTTTGTTTCGACTTGTTTTTGAGATGTCGGTTTTGATAAAATTACTTTTCGTGCGTAGACGAATTATACGAGTTTTTTGCTGGTAATCGGCATTATGCACAGATTAAGGACCGAATAATAATGTATTTAGAAAAAGAAGCATTCTCATTCCATCACACAAATATTATGTTGCTTAGCTCTAGTTTAAATGACGTTTTGTCATTCAATTCGAAATAAAATGCAGTAATTATATTTTAAAGCTGGAAGAGACATTTTACAAATTTATTAAATTACATCTTTTGAAATCCTTGTAGCGTCTTTCATTCTCCGTAAATAATCGAGGATAGGCAATATTCGTGTCATTCGTAATTAAATAAATTATTTTTGTTTCGTGATAGCAGTTGCTTTTAGTCATCATGGGTTTGTTTGTACTTACCTATGCAGCCTTAAATCAAATTTACTTTCTCAAACACCATTACCGCGAAAATATACAGCTGACAATTAAAACACAATTAACGTAAGTTACTGCATGGGTAGCTTGAGTCACGTCCTCGATGTACAATTTCACAAACCATTAACCTTGCCCATTCAAGTGTTTTGATTGTTCATTTAATCGTTCATTTGTTACTGCTGTGTAATTGGAATTGAAGATGAATGCTGAGAAAAATAAAATAAACGAAATGGCCTTTTTATTTAATAGTGATTAAATTTACGATCAGACAGTGTCAATGTTCTATCTGTCTGTGATTTTACCTATACTATTCGTCGATGGGCTTGCAACCTATCACGTATGGGAAGTTGACTTCTGCAAAATGTGGGCATGTACCAAAATGTATTTGGACAAACCCCATTTGACATCTTCAAAGGATCTAAATTTACATAAAGATCTGAAAGAAATGTCTACCGGTCCTTGGGATATAGTCGTGATCAAATTTCATTTCATTTGATTTTATTTTGAAGTAATGTCAAATAACGAACTACAAACTAAACAATAGTCACATCAAAAATATAACTTGTAAAAAAACCTTCTTCTGTAAAAGTGAGATCCATGTGAAGATTATTTACTCAGTCATAATTAAAAAGTTTTATTATCAAAATATTGAAACACGATATAAATCAAATTATTTAGATAGTGATCGCTTTCATAAAAAATGTTAACTCGCCATTTATAAATTTAAGTTGATCAAGTTATGAAACCTAAAATAAAAATTGAAAGCTTGTTGGACGAAAAACTTAAATGGCTTTTATATATTACGAAGTTTATTTTAATAGCATTCATAACACTCAACGTAGGTACCTACAAAATATGTAACAAAAATTTAGCTAAATTGTAATGTAATTGTAATTGTATGTATTTTAAAACTATTTTTAGAGGAACAACTCTCTTTAATATCTACAATAAGAATTCAAAAAGAAATTGATTAATTCTGCAATAATACAAAAATAATCTGTAGTGATCTCTAATTCAAATCAATTTTATAAATTCTATCTATCTTATAGGAGTGCATTTTTTGTTTAGGACTTTTGTATAGTATTATATTCGCAAGACTTCAGATTTGTGGCATTGAGTCCCTATGGCATATACTGCCACTACATTTTAGCAAACTTAAACTAAGGCCTTTCTCTCATGGAGCTACTAAAAAATGACTGAACTAATCAGTAATTACGATTACAAACCAGTTACAAATTGTATCACGCACACGACGCTACTCAAGTTGTAAGGTCCTCCTTCACAAATTGAATATTTAATGTTTGCTCGTTCATTTTTATCACAAAAAACAAAGAAATTTGGGAAACCAGTAGCGTGGAGACCGGCACGCCGCGTCGCGCGTGATCGGTTGCTAACGCGTTACCGACCAGTTAGTAACTAGTCGCGTCGTGTGCGAACCTCCATAGAACATGTATGGGCTGTGACGCTCAGGCAACTCGTTAGTAATTTGAGTTTGTGACTAGTTCTTTTTAAGTAGCTCCATGAGAGAATGACCTAAAGCTAAAACTAAAGCTAACAGCAACTGGAACTTCACAGAGAAACGCCAAAGGGTTTCGTTTCAAAACATCTTTAGCTCTCAATTTTTTCACACGACTGACTTTCTACGAGTTTCAATTTACACAATAGATAGATAGTAGTCTAGATAGTGTTGTAATAGTAGTTTGTTTTTATTAAAATGGGTGTAGAAGCACTGGCACTACTTCCCATATCTATCTAAGATTTTCTATGGCAAGATATTTTTAGTATGGAAGTAATGAGAAATAGGTTAATGAAAATGACAGTAATGCTATGTTCAGATGTACGGCGTGCAGCCCGGCGGGCTGCCTGGCGAGCTGCGCGGCATGCAGCCCGTGCCCGGCCGGCGAAAATTCAAACTGTTCACATGCACGCAGGCGTGTCAGTCAGTGCTAGCATGTCGGGCAGCGAGGATCTCGATGTTGTTGCTGCCTTAACCTTTGGCTTAACTTATTTTTATTGGAAAAAGAAACAAAATGATAAACGATTCGTTTGACCATTCGACCATGTTAGCAACGGACGTCCACTCGTCACGAAAGCGCGAGAGAGACTGACTGCACGCGCGCATGTGAACAGTCACCGGGAGCCCGCGCATTCATCCTTTGAACTTTGCCCAAAAACCGCCACTCGCCCGGTTCGCGACATTCACGTTCACGGGCGCGTTCACGGGCTCGGGCGTACCGTTTACACGCGCGTGCACGTGAATGTGCCCGTTGAATGTCTAGTTGCACGCGCGCGTGTGAACGTACTATAAAATTTTCTGATCAGATTTTATTAATCTGTAGGACTTTAAAAATAACGTAACATGCTACAGCTAAAATAAACTCTTTGCTTACTTTGACGAGCTTACTAATTAGTTACGGATGTGTGTAGCTTAAATAAAGTTGTGCACTTGGCGTTGTGGGCAATAAAAACGACTTGTAACAAACTTTATTTTAGTTCACAGCATTAGCAACTAGCCGAGTTAGTGTGAAGGCGCCCTATCCGACGAGATGCAGTATCTGATACAATTACATGCTCCACGGTTAGGTGAGTACCCAGCTTAATAGAATCAGTTGGAGTTTCAAAGCAATCCCTGATATCCTGCTGAGATGATTTGGACTTTGATTTTTTGACTTAACCACAATCTTTACTTAAGCGTGCTTATATAGAATGTGAATAGTGCGATACCTTTTTATTTAATCATTCCGTTGAAAAGCAACTGTAAGGGAAGTTATATTAGTATTTTATCTTTCACTTTCCTAAAACAAGTATTATTTTCAGCAACGAAATATTTCTGCAAAAAGTGAATACCTAACCCAAACAATATAAGGATAAACTATTGTCAAGATTGATTTATTTAGGGAGAATATTTTTAAACACAGTCCGTGTAAAGAAATGTCAAATGTCCAATATTGAAGCTACCAACACCATAAAACGTCAATATTCGTGCCACCCAATCATCATTTCATTTATGTGGCTCGTAATAATTTCTGTCTTAAGATATTATACTAACCTGATGAGATCTACGGAAGAGGGATTATTTAGGTACTGTTTATAGTTCTCTGGTAAAATAAGTACAAATACAATAGTCAAACCGAAAAAGATTGTCAAAATCTTGACTACTAGTGAGAGTGTTTCTTAACGTTTTGAATAGTGTAACTAATAGTTAAAACTGTAACTGGAAGTGTTAAATAAAAAAGACATTTACAAGGACACAACAACTTTGAATTAATCTGAGCATAATAATGTACATGGTGTTCACATGATCCTAGAGATTAAACTAGTTTTAGATAAGAGAAGTGACATCAGGTATTTTACGTAGGTAGGTACATATGTAATTATATATTGTATAGGAACATAATTTATAAGGAAAGTTTTCGAGTTTTTGACATCGAATGAAAGCTTATGCATTACCGCTGTTTCTAAAGCCAAAACAATTTTGTGCATAAATCATTTAGGAGGCTACCTGTTTAACACACAGTAAGTACTCGTAGGTACATAAAGTCTTAAAATCTCAAGCCTTTTATGAAATCTAAAAACTTTATGCTTTCGTTTCTATGGTCTTGGTTATTAAATGTTAGATTATATTGATCGTAACTGTCCGTTCACTCGTCACAAGTTTTACTGGATTCCATAAAAACCTAAAATATATGAATAGATAGGAGGTATATAACTGAATCTAAGAAACCGTCACTACTTTTGAAGCTAAGTTAATTCTGGATTTTTTATTAAGCAAATGAAAACAAAACTGCAATTACTTGGATAAACAATGGAGGAATTGAAATTGTGAATTAAAATTTTAATTTGTATAATTCTGGTTGTCAAGCTCATTTGAATGATCAGAGAAATTAAGTACTTATAATTTAATGAATTTGTTCTTTGATATTTTTAATTGGTATTATTGGATTTTTTGGGTTAATAAAATCTGTCTTTTGATTTCAAATGATTATATTTAATTACTTCAGAAGGAAAATTAAGTAGAAATTTTGTAATAATAAAAAATGAATATCTTGGAATTATTATTCACACTTTGATTGATCAAATATGATTTAACTGAGACCAAAATTATGATAAAGAGAAGACTTTTTTGGGCACGAATTTTAAAAATAACGTTTATGCAGAATTTTATTGTTTTACTCATTCATTACTTATAACAAATCTGAAAATTAGTGGGCATGAATGGATGGATGGTTGAATGTTTTTTACTCTGTATTACTTACTTAAAATATTATTTTACAAGTTAAGTTGTGTTATTTTTACCTGGAATAACAAGACCACTGTTTATCCGGGTAAGTACAACGCTTGCGAGCCAAGAGGACGGCGCAATGTTTTGCTAGACCAGAAGAATAAACGCTTCTATTTGGTTAAAAAATATTGCGCTACCACAAGTAACCTTACCAATAAATGGTAAATATACCTACTCGTACTATTTACACACTTACTATTCACGCTAAGGTAGCGGTTTGGTGGTCCTGCAAAGGGTTTCCGGGCCACCAAACTTCAATTGTAAGATTCTAGGTAAACCGTTTGAAATTATACAACCTTACAATAAGGTCAATTGATTTTCAGTCTTAGGATTTGCATTATATTACCAACCTATTAAGAGCAATCGTGCTCAATGTTTCTAATTGATATTGGTACATTCCGATTCACGACTTATCCCTATTGATATTGCTATTGTCACTGATAGCTGTTCTATTGGGTAAGCATCCTATTCAGACGTTATTAAGATTCTAGGAAGTCTGTTTCTCTGTTCAATATAGACTGATACACAGCAAAAGGGGATTTGTACCATGTATTGAACTACTAATATACTCAAGCCCTGTTTTTATAAATCCTATAGCAGTAAAGTACATGTTCGATACATGACCAAGGTGCGGATTTCTTCACTAAGATTCTTAATACTCGTATTTTGTATTGAGTGAGATTATTAGAATCAATAAAGTCTAAGGTGCAACAAAATAAGATTCAAACCATTCGAAATTCGAACATACCTATAAACCCACACTTTTTGCTGAGTCATCAAGATGGTGGTTTGCATTTGTTATATAATTTATGATCTTCCAATAGAAAATGCATTCTCATGCCGGTGCTTCAAAACTTTCGTGAGATCCTGTAGTAATCTTACGATACCTCAGCGAATATCGAAGTAACTTTGCTCTCAAAACTTTTCTCATCTTCGCACTTTCCGCATACAACCCACAAACTGATGTTCTTCGACTAAAGGAAGGTGGAATAACCTGCATACCACGGATAGGTTTTCTCTTCCTGCATACTTAGGCAACCCGCGGCTTAGTCTGCCATATTCGTTATGACCATTGTATTTTACGTGGAAATGTGCTGGGGATAAAAGAGCTGGGCAAGTGAGTATGTCACCTTCAAAAACTCCTAAACGTGTAAAAGCGGCGTATAAGGGGACTTGCGATGCTGTCATAATGTCCCCTTCGCATTTCGGCCGTAACTTCAATATTTCCATACAATGACGTCACAAATCCCTGTTGACACCACGTCAAGGTTGCTGTCCGTTCGCAAATATTTGAGGCTACCTTGTAATAGAGGTGCGCCTTCGACCTATTAATGTGATTCTAAAAGCAATTAAAGCATAAAATATGATATTAAGAACTTAATACATAATTTAAAGTACCTATTCATGAAGTAACCTCGGAGAAAACAAAAATGTTGAAGGTATCCTATTTGTAAGTCTACCTTTCTTAGAAAATTAATTAATTGCGTTTATAATTACGCATATTATTAATTCATAATTATATATTCAAAATTATAGTTCTGAATTAATACATATTTTTGTACAGGTACTTATTTTGTTTTATTGTCAAGCTATTTTCGGAATTCACATTACACAATATTCCGAAAATAGCTTAACAATAAAACAAAATAAGTACCTATATACCGTGTTCATTTGTAATACAGGTTATGTTTTGTAAATGTAAGTACTTTAAAGCCGTTGTGGCCCAAGGGACCACCCTACTTAAGTTTCAAAAGGTTGTGTGCTGAAATTTTGTTAAGCAAATATATTTTATTTACAAGGATTTTTGGAGCGCGAACCTACTTTACATTGGCCCAAATTACGTTCGTAAATAATTGCTATTAACAATAAAAATATGAAGTGATTTACTATGCTATGTAAGTACCTATCTGTAAAACACTCTAAATTAATATCAAACTTTTTGGTGTTTTAAAAAAGGTAAGTACTTATTTTCACTGGTTGAAAACTTTTATCGTAAAAGAAAAAAATAAATTCTTTAAGGATGACGCCACAATGACGCGGTTTTGCGGCTGTAGTGTAGCACGATACACAATACCCCATGTGTGGTGGCTTTACCCATTAAGCATAACTACAATTAGTAAACATTATACTTAGGGTATTTAATAACGATTGGAGATTATTGCAATACTTTAGTTTTTATTGTTTGTATTTATTTCAAAAGGTAGCTACATATTGGTTTTACGCATCTGTGTGACATTAGCTTTACAATTTATATTTATTTTTAAAAATGGCCCCTCAAAACTTTGACATGAAGTGGCCAGTATTACCTACACACCATGTAAAGAGGCTGGATATCACATTATATAGAAATTCAACCTCTTTACTCTATCTACACAATAGTAGAGTAGGCCAATACTTTAGTTCTACAAAAAATATTGGTGAAATTTAATCTTTATTTAGAATCATGGAAAATTCGTCGGAATTTACAATATAAACGAGTAGGTAGGTACTAATGTAGGTACACATTTTCATATCGGATTAAAAAGCTGTTCATTTTATTGATATAGTAAGTAAAAATTTCGACGCGACTTAAGGAGAATCTCTAGAGATCTAATCTACAAAAGCTTTAAGCACTAAGAGAGTTCACCAAGGCGTAAAATTTAAAAAAGCCCTGCCTTGGTCGTTGACCTCGTTCACCCAGTAAAATGAGGCAAACGTTACTGTCCTTTTTATTAACATTCCTTTTGTTCTCGGGCTGTTTGAAGTTCAGTGTCTAGTTGGTATCCTATACTGTCGTAAAGCGATGAAAAGCGCCATAGCGCTTACTGATTGCATATAAGCTGTATAGTCAGCGTAAAAATGTTTATGAGTTTCATAATTTGTATGCAGCTTCGCTCATGTTTGAAAGATTGCATTTTTTAGGGTTCCGTATTCAAAGAGGAAAATCGAGAGCCTATTAATAAAATTCTGCTGTCAGTTTGTCTATCTGGCACAATAAGGAAGCAATGATTGCTCTGAGATCTGGCACGTCACATTTAACGTGATAGCTAAACAGTTGAAATTTCCTCGGTTGCCGATAGAACAACAAATACTTAGGTACTTAATTAATAAAATATTCAAGGGGTCTTCCATACAGCAAACTTGATTTTTTGTTGTTTTTAGAAAGAGAGAAGAAAACTCATACCTTTATCACATTTATTTTATGTAGGATTGTAGGTACCTACTTTTATCTGATCGTGAATGCAACTTGATATTGTAATCATTGACAGTCGTATTCACAATAACAGAATGTCTAGGCGTCTTGGTATTTTCTAATGTACACATGACTTCGCAAAAAAATATGTTTAACTTCAGACTGGTAATATTTCAAGTGCCAATGTTATGCCTCCAACAAATAACTGACGAACGCAAACAAAAGAAATGGTATAAGTTTCAATCAATCAGCATCACTCTCTACTGAAACTATTTCGCGACTATAATGGAGATGTATAACCAAGCTACAGTTTTCAGGCATATTTAGGTCAAACAATATGTAATTTACATAATGATATTCATATAATTTACTTCCCATAACTACATTTCTTTTACTGCAATTTTACACTTTTTTTTATTTTTTAATTTTAAATTGGCTGATTATACCGGACCGTTTATAGATTTATGTATGTTTTATACGAGGTATTCTACATACCTATAAGTAAAGACCTACTCGATTTTTAGGAATCATACCAAAAAGTTTACTTCGTTCATACCCGAACCAAACCAACTGATGAGTTCTATTCTAGCATTTAGTATTTTTCTCTTGATAACCTTCCATAAATTGATAGATTGAGTACTAGAATGATTTATTAGGTGATTCAATTAAGCGATTTTCCTTGTAGTCATGGTGGCTTTGGTTTAGTCTGTAGTGTCGGATTGATTGATCGATCGTTACACTTTTTATTGAAGTTTCGGGAACTTTCCTACCCTTTGACAATCTAATCATTAGAATTAATTGGAATTACGCGTTACTTTCTAATCTAAAGGTCGAAGGTCGAGAGTTACATTTTTGAAAAAGCACATAAATCTACTTAGCAAAACTTCGTAAAGATTTATTGAAATCTTATAATAATATAATTACTAAGTTAAAAAAACACGTCTTTTTTTAACTATAAAACGGTATTAATAGTACACTACATAATAATAACAAGACAGATAGGTACCCTGTCTTCTTCATTTAAGTTTTTTAATTCAAACTTAAAATGACTTCTTCTGTAGACCTTAAAATATTTTTGACTAGATTTTGAACCAGTTCAAAGATTTCGTTATTTTAGATATGGCAATCCCATACTATACCTAGATTTAATTCAAAAAGCTACAAAATAACCTCAGTTAAGTTTCTTCAAAGTACAGAATCGAATAGAATAGAAACAGTTTATTTGGTAAACACAGCTAACTTTTCGAAAGTTTGAATATTTGTAATCATTTGCATCTACTTTCTGATGAAACTCTATTGTGGTGTTTAGGTATCCTTTGTTTAGATAACAATACGTAAAGTTCTACCGTGAAGTTCGGGTAAAGTTAGCAAGAAATATCATGTTGAATGTTCCAGAGTTTGTAAGAAATATTTTGTATCGAATCATTATCTTTTTATTAATAGACAAAATTTATTATTACAACGAATTAATGAATGAAAACTCTTTATTGCACGGCTTAATTACTAATTTACCAAAAATTACTAAAATAAATACAATCTGTGATAAAACCAGATAAGTACAACTAAAACTTAGGTCTTTGGATCTTTTCAACCTTTAAGTCCTGACACATAAGCTACTTCTTATTCAGGTAAGTACCACGGGTGTAAAGAAATTATAATTGTGAAATCTTATTAAAAGTTATGACTCCGGCAGGATTCAAACCTGCGTTGATTCAAGCTATCGTTCTAAATGCGGACTACTTCACCATACGGCAACAGCCAAAGAGCCCTCTATTTTTTATTATTTATAAAATAACCTAACTGTGTTTTAACACTGATAACACTATGACAGCCATAGTAAGAGGCTTGGTTATTTCATTTCACGGTCAAACGTTTCCAAAGGATAGTTTTGAGCATATCTTTGACAATGACCGCGCAATCATTGCGATGCGGGCGCGGTGGGTCATCGCATCTGACCTCGGTGCCGATTACCTACTCAATAGCACTGTGACATAATCGCTCTCTTATCAACGAGAACTCTTATAAACCTATCTTACCGTTACAGCTGTTTAGAGATATGTATGTTAAGACATTTTGAAAGTAGGTACAACAAATTTACGATTCTAAGGTACGGTTTGGTGTATTTTTTGTTTCTGTACATTTTTTATTTGTATCTTGCTTAAATAGTTGTAATTATTTATAATTAGATGACCAGGGTAACTTTGCATCCCTTGTTTGTATGGGAAAAGAAAATTGTCGTATTCTCGCAATTTATTTCATATTTTCACCATCTAACACCTTCCCAGGACTTCCACGAATATTTCGAGACTAATATTAGTCGGTTAGGTTAGATCGGTTTAGCAGTTCTTGAGTTTTAACGACACTATCAGGATCACAATTCTATTTTTTAGTAAAAGAATTACAATTCATTTAAAAAGATACTTTGAAGAACTCTAATCACTTTCCAAATCAGCGAAACGGCTCTTTTGAAAATTGGATTTGTGAATATACTTGAGCAATGAGTCAAATTCACCATGACACCGATTGAATCTTAATGTAGGGTCATAAGAGGTTCAATATCAGTAAGTGCGTATTAAATGTTCAACTTTGCTTATCTGTGAATTGAAAGCAATAATGGCTTAATGGACTGAACTGCTCACCTTTGATCTTAACGTAGCGAGTTTGGATTCCGTCCATGAGTAATGTTTTCTATAAAAAGAGATAAAATTGTGTAAAATTCCTCGTAATTTGATTAGTTTTACACCATATTTACCGTCTGCAATGCCCGTGGTCGAACGCAGTATGCTATTCCGCACCCGGTCGGTGCGTTTTTGTGTATTAGAAGATTAAAATAAGATGAGAATTTTGGGGAATCATAAAAATTTCAGTTTACGCAAGTAGTGGACGAAGAAGTGAGGTTTGACTGTGTGAAAGACGATTATGAATGTGAGAGGAGTTGATTTAGAGCTAACGAATGATAGAAGATGTAAACATGTTGTGACGATCCCTAAACTTTAATCTATCTATCTATCTACATCTCCTTCTGAAAATATATGAAGTATTTTTAAAACCAGTATAAAATGTAGTAGAGGCTCGAGAGTCGAGACTAGTCAATCATAATGACAGAAAATAATAAATTAAATCAGCACAAGTCAAATCTAATCTAATGCGAGTCGATAAGCGAGTGAATGGAGCTAATTTGTTCCAAATCAATTGAATCAGGTAACTTAAATACAATTCGTGAATCCATTAAAAGTTTTAAAAATTTTTGGATGACTGAGAATGAATTGATATGTTAAAAGATGAATAAGTACTTACAAGAATTCTATCACACTTATAAAGAGATAAATAATATCACTTATATAAAAATGAAGGATTGAACATTGAATGCGAACTTACGAACACGCCAAGTGAAAACTCTAGCAAGTAGAGTTAGAAATAGGCCATCGTCAATAAAGGTGTGGTTATTTTAATAAGTAACTTTATTGTGCCATGAGACGGGAAGTGCTTAGTTTAACGAGTAGAGGGTTTATAGCTATTTTTATGATGTGGCTGGACTAGAACTACTCGTGTTCTTATCTATTGAATACTATTTGAAACTGTCTAGCTTTTACTTTTTTAGAGATAACCTGAAGGCCATAGTGATGATGTCAAAACAAGCAGTACATAAAATTTAGACCTATACTAGATAGAAAATCTATACTTACTAGATGATTTAAACAGTGTCAGGCCTGCCTGGGATATTATTATATTGTTAAGATGGAATAGGCTTGCCCAGCACCTAAATCACCCTCAGCCTTACCAGCCTAACGTTCCTTATTGTAACCTTATTGTATTCTTTGTATTCCATGTAATTTGTTCCATAATAAAAATATTTGATTTGATTTGATTTGATTTGATATCCACAGGAAAGACAATGATCAATACGTATGGGGCTGACAGGTCCGGGTTTCCTCACGAAAACCTTTTTATGAAAACCATCTTCAATGTCGTGCACTTTAGAGCTGTCATATCTACGAAGACAAAGAACTAAAAATACATTGACGCAAAGCCTAAATTTGAACCCTCATGGGTTCAACTATAAGGAAAATAACAGTTGAATTAAATTATTAGGTATATCAAGAGGACTCAAAAGCTATTAACATTTCTTATTTGCAGTTCGTCAATATTTGTCAACGCGGTACGAATTAAGTATGAAACATTAAGTGTTTGATTTCCAAACAAAAACATACCTTGTACGTTTAAATAGTGAAATTAACAATGATTGTCCTTTTTGCATATTCATCTGTCAAATTAAAGGCTAAGGGGGTGATCGATTGACTTGGAAAAGCGCTAGTATAATAAGCAACGCTACATTTTATAAGACTTTCAGCATTTTTTAACTTCGACTTTGCAGTGATAATAAATCAGTGGCAACAAGCATTTCGGCCTGTTTGGTTGTTTACTTTCCTCCGCACATATCATAAAGTGTAGTTTAAGCCTATAGTTTTAGTCCTTTGAGCCTGATCGGTCTACTAACAAACATGTGAACTAAAGATATCGCTGGAGCACCTTGGTACACAAAAGTAAGGTCACTTACAAACAGTTTAAGGATTAAATAATCTGATACAGAGAAACCTAATAAACCTACACATTGTAAAGAAGCGGCGAGCAGTTTTAGCGAGCAGTATTAAAACGATAATGTATAAAATTATATGACACTGAAACTGCAGCCGCTTCTCTTCCGTCTCAGTGTGATTTGAGCCTAACAGATCAGTTGGTGTTTTTATTACACAACAGCCCGTAGTACAACTTAACCTACAGATAAATGTTTAGCTGACCCGAACCCTTCCATCAAAGTTTCCCGACTAACTTCGACAGTAACAATACACACTTCCAACAAGCAGTTACCTAAAACTTCGTAACATGAGCCTACACCATAGTTCTGCGGGCATAGTATTGTTTTCTTAAATACTTACACACCGTATAATATTATTATTGTGAAGGAAAATCCATACTAATATTATAACTGGGAAAGTCTGTGCGTGTGTCTGTCTGTTGATGGAAAGTCACATAGGGTTATGTTATGGGAACTGACAAGACTATTTATACTAAATTGTTACCGTTTTAGTAACTAGTGTGTGGTGTTTTTCTATGTTAAATGAGTCTTCTATGTTAAACATCAAACATAGGAAAACACCCGAGACATTATATTTGCAGATCACACAAACATTTGCTTCGTGGATGAAATCGAACTCACAACTTTCTGTCGGGCCGTCGTCGCGTCGCTCAATGAGCTTGGGGTTATCAAATATAATCTGTACTAATTTATCATCCCTAACATAATCTATATACATTGCACTGCACACTGTTACAGGTAACTAAAATTAATACCCAGTTACTCTGAAATCAGTAATCAGTACTTAATTTCATCCTCAGAAAGCTTATTATACATAGTTCATCAGTTACAATAAGTAAGAATAGTTTGGCTGTAACGGGAAAACATCAAGGAAAGCTGCGGTTTAGTCAGCTCAATTCTTAATGACCACATCTTTCCTGAAGATACGGGCAATTGAATTGGAAAAGTGGTGTTTTGAACAGCCTCACTTATTTCTCCTTCAGAAAAAAATCCTTTTCCTTTGTGGTTGTGTTAGCATACCTACCTTTTCTAAATACAAACAAAATTAAATGAGTATTAGACTGTTTTTTATTTCGTGGTTTTAGCACAGATAATATTTTATAATACTCACCTACTAAAATAATATACTATACAGGTAGGCTTTAGTTAGGTTTGTTTTTAAATTCAGGTAATTTCTTTTTTTAATTTTCGTGGACGACCCGTTTCTCAAAGTGACTTTACAAGAGCAAATCAAATTGCAAGCTTTTGCAATAATATTAAAATATTTCAGTACTAAATTTTCTATGGAAATACGAATAGGTAGTATGTAGATTTAATTATAGATTCTTCATTTATTATGTATTACTTAGTTCCTTCTTAATCAAAACACTTCGGAAAATTCATATCCATAAATCAATCTTGAATATTTCTGTTGATAATAATGTAATTTCTAGTAAAATTTTATTCGTAGCTCTATGAGCTTGTTTGTTCATGTTACTAGGTGTTTGTATGAAGTAAAAATTAGTCGCAATTATCTATTGTACTCGAAGTAGATGACTATTGATTGTAACACCCATTATGCACACTTCGATTATCTGTTTATGGTGTGCTAACTATATCAAAATCGATGACGTACTTGCTTTATTTCTACTCCCTATTAACCTTATCTATAAAAATCTGATTATGAACTTTACTGGCGTGAAATGTCCGTTGCTGGTAAAGCCAAACATTTAAAGAATTTTTCATCTGTACTAGACAAACTAGGCCGTTGTTATTGCATCCTATGTCAAAGTAGGTAGGTATCGCAAACGACGAATTTATAAGTGAATCCCCGTGTGTTATTGTAGTGCTGTCGGAATACTTTGGATGATGCTAGCTTAATACTATAAGTAATGGTTTATTCGCGTGGTGTTTTAAGCTTATTGTATTGGCATTGCGTGTCCATCCAAATAAGCCACTCTTTTGATTACATCTTCAGATTCTTGTCAAGTGATTGGATTCACCAATAAAGGAAAAGTCAACCAACCGACAAATTAATTCATTGAAAATGAACTCAAATGTCACATAATTAGTTTATTTATAGTCATTGAACAATTTGTTCACTTCAGTAAATAGAGTAGAAATTATGGAAATTAATTGGATTGTGGTATTTTGTATTATCAGATTGTTTTCATGCAATGTGTACTGGATTTCATGGCTATAACCAACAATAAAAGACAAGCAATAAACGGTGTACGTACCTAATACTTTTAAAAAGTGACTAGGTGTATATCGAAATTGCGCCAGTTGTATAGGTATAGGTATTGC
The DNA here is from genome assembly GCA_947086425.1 of Xanthorhoe spadicearia. Classification (NCBI taxonomy): domain Eukaryota; kingdom Metazoa; phylum Arthropoda; class Insecta; order Lepidoptera; family Geometridae; genus Xanthorhoe; species Xanthorhoe spadicearia. The sequence goes on from OX352212.1 coordinate 4,350,269, forward strand.
TAAGTAAGTATAAGTACCTATGCTATTTCCAGAAGACGACTTTAAGAGATTGACTGATGTTGGTGATAATTCAGTAAAAAACCAAACCATATTTCTAAGATGAAGAATGTTCCACAAATAATGTTTGTTACGACTTACGGCTTTTACTAACTTTTAACTATTCCAAATTTATTATGAGTTCAATTTTTGTTTTACTTCTTCATAGTTGAACACTATTCAAATCAAACTATTTCCTCAACAAGATGAGTCTATGGGTGTAATTTCTCAAATTGACACGTCCTTACGAATCCCGGTCATACATCTCAGCTCAACACAACAGATTGAACAAGACTAAGATTGCTCAGACTCAATGCCGGGGTCACACGATAATAGATCAAGACGATTGAATAATATTTTGACGTGAATATTAATTAATTAATATTTATTTACCTCGTGATCCTATTACAATGAAAACTAGAAGTAAATCACTGATACACAACACAACACAAGCACTAGATTGTTAGTAGGTTTATTTTTTATTGCAAAAACTTCATCATTTTCGTTCGATAAGTTTACGATGCGAGGATAATACGAGAGCTAGCGCGCGTCCGCTCGTGTCGACTGCTCTGATTAAACTGACGCTCCTAAGATAAAATTGATAATAGTTCTAAATACTTTTCAGTACTGTTCAAAATCACTTTCCTATGACTTCTAGAACTTATAAATATAGTAACTTACTTAGACATTTTCATAGGTATATTTTTGTGCGTGAACAGCAAAAGGGAAGGTCTTTTATGGATTGTGATTCAATTTGTGATAAGAAGCTTTAGTAGCTTAAAGCTAATTTCTTCATAGTAGGAGTTTATGTGATTTAAAATGTTTTATGAAGGATCATAATTATAGGAAATTTGTTTCGTTAGTTAGGTACCTATATAGTTAAATTAAAATTTTTGAATATCGTAAAAAATATACTGCTAAATGATCTGTGAACAGAAATTAACCTTTGTAAATAACTTCAGTCGACTGTACTACATGCTCATCTCATATCTATAGATAAGTGAAAGGAATAAATATTATGCTTCTGACTTTTATGCGTAGGTACCTGGAATCAAATCCAAAAAAGAAATATATATTCACCTGTACCTACTACAGCCAAATGTAGCATATAGAGAACTCTCAACACGGTCAAAAAATCAACTATTACGAAGCGATTTAATTTTAGGAGTGATAAATTTGTTAACAAACATCCTACATCGATTTTGGCTGAAGTATAAATGTGTAGTCATTTACGTAGTAGGGGGAGCTTTGACCTAATTTACCATTAAAACCCCATTAATAACGCAAATTAGGGCGATTGACCTTTAAAAGCTTTTGTTTTTCTTTTACAACCCTCTGAATATTCGTTTAAGGACGCCGAACGAATAATAATTCGCTTATTAGAAAACTTAAATCAATGTTACTTGAATAAGAGTACTGGGCTTTTTGTAATTAGTTCCCGCCTAATAGAGGTTATTTGCCACTCGTATTTTGCTCGTATGCTCGTAAATGATATAAGCACAGGGCTGAAAGTATTTGTTTTGTAATAAGGTATTTTTCCATAATTTCCTACTTTATTAATTACAAATTACCCAATGGTAATGCAAAATTAAAACATAAATTAATCAGCCGTATAAGTTGTGCATGTGCATTGGGCACTTAACTTGCTAAATGAACGAAAAGGAGTATGCTATATCCAAAAAGCACGTCCACAATTAAGTCAGTGTTAAAACTATACACCATTGGAACCTTGAACGTCTAGTGGACCATCATAGCCAGACACCGTAACCTTCGTAATTTTGAAATGTTGTTCAGTATTTCTCGCAAAAGCTGATTTTTTACTTATCCCACAGAAACCTTGCTCTTCAAGTCCTCGAGTGGAGACAGAGGCTGGCTGTCCCTTACATTATTATTGACACGGAAAGTGACACTCCACAGATCAAGGCAGTCTTGTCACGTGGGTAAATAACAAACAGAACATCCATTTAAGTGGGGAAATATTGAACGTAATACTTTTAATCGTGTTGATTCAAATAAATAGGATATAATCTATCATTCTACGCGAAGAAATTAGGCAGGGGTACCTAAACACTTCTTGGAAAAATAAACGCAACGGTGCTAAAACTGTGTACAGTAGAAAATAACTCACATTTTATGTCTTGTGTAAAATTTTTGTATGAAACCAAATTCAGCCTAAACTGCGAGACTATTTGTATAATATTTGAAGTCTCGGTTCACAGTGGTTCGCATTAGGTAAGTACCTTACTTTTAGTTTTCATGAATTATGAGAGGCAGGTACTGTGTTTCTGCTGACCTAAAGCAGCATTTATAATGAAGTATACTTTCTGTTTGTGGTTTCCTCATGTGAGCCCTTGAGCAGGGTTCGGTGGAGTGAGATCGAATGACCCGCACCAACGAGCTTCTGACAAAAGCGTTTTTCAGTAACATTTCAAGTTGTTTCGCACTAAAGATAGGTGTTCCTCTGACAAGTATTACTTGTCTAATCTTTTTTCCTTGAAAAGGCAATGAAACTACAAGATAGTTAATTTTGTTATAAGTACGAGTCTGACGTCCGAATACTGAAACGCTAAATGTTTTTTTATTTCAAACACTTGATATTCAAATGTTAATTTAAATAGACTCTTTATTTAAATAGAATTAAAAAGCTGGTCTATGCGTAATCTTGAAATACTTTTCGAAATAAAGTACTTTGGAACTTTGAAACTACATAGGACTCCTTATAAAACACTAGTCTAGAAAAACAAAAAAGCGCTATATGTTTTTTAGGTAGTTACCTACTTGGTAAAAGATATAGCATAGCAAACTATAAAAAACGGATCATAGAATTAAGAGATTTCAACAGCATTCAATTCCAAGTTCGTTTTTTGTATCAAGTTTAATCAAACGCTTTCCAAGTTTTATACTATTTAGTCAGGAAAATCCGAGTTCCATTCCGACTGTTCAATTTTGTTTAGTAAACAGTAGGTAGTAACATGAACCTGTTGCTTGAACTGAGTACAGCTACTGAGAAAATAGGATATTCCTCAAGGATTCCCTTACTATTATCGTATTCCTTTGTCCTGTCTTATAATAATGACCGTGTTATTTCAGGCCTTTTGTGAACGAGCCTAATGGAATTATACTCAGATTAATACGGGGTAGTAGAAAGCCCGCAGGCCTACTATTTGAGATTAGTAATAAAATAAATAAATAAATAACCAAAGACATTTCACACAGCGTCATCTAGTCCCAAGCTAAGCAATTTAATGATGGTGTTATGGTAACTAGACGACTGATGTAATACTTCGATATTTTTGTAAATAAATACATATTATAGACAGAAAACACCCAGACACGGAACAAATATTTGCAGAACATGCAAACATTTGTACTGTTGTGGGAATCGATCCCGCAACCTCCGCGTCTTAGGCGAACCTTCACATACTGCACCACAGGAGTCGTTAATAAAAAAATCTACCACCCTGATTTCACTACTGTTAATGTAACATTATTAACGGTTAGGTACTTTTAATTGAGCTACCAATAATTCACCGAATTATCCTTGTTCGATATAACTGCTAACAGATATCATTTTCTATCGAAACTAGCAAGAAAGAATTTCATTACTAGACGGACTTATAATACAAATGATTTTGTCCAAGGCAAATTCATTAAAACCCAATACTAAGAGTTTTCTTAAGTAATTCTACGCTCCTTTTATTTATTTCTATTCTAAGCTTGTTAAGTGGGTTGGATAAGCAAACTGATGCTTGATAGTGTTTGCTCGCTCGGGGCGTCCTTGCACTAGCCTGAAATAGATGCTAGGTAGATACGACACTTTAGCTTCCAGATATACAACCTTTATTGTTCCTTTGTCCAAGAAAAAAGGAAAGGAAAAGCGATATATATAGGAACCGCCTCGCCCTGTGTCCGTCTACGTGTTATATTTGGTTTAAAAACAGAAAACGATAAAATATAATTGAAAAATCTTATAAGCTAAGTGAATCTATTGCCTGTTCCAAAATAACTCCTTACATGTTGCATAGATGACTCTAAAGATTTGTTAGATAAATTAAATTCTCTGCTCTAATTCGAATACATTTTACGATTACGATTAGGTACACTTATCATAATGTCAAATACAAGTATTACAACTTACATTGAAAGTAAATTGGTAAAACTACTAAATAAAACTACTAGTAAATAAAAGATTCCGTTTTTCCAAACTCAATACAGAACATAATAAGTTGATGTTCCTGCTAACGACAAATGTCAATTTACGTCAATTGAATACGAATTTTTCGGCTCATTGAACACATCTTTCGCATTTGTGGACAGTAACTTCAGTATCTCTCAGAATCTCACTGATATTATAACTAGCTATGTTAAAGTAAATAAATAAATAATGTCCGTGCCATGTCTCAGTCTCATTAAGCATAGACCTCCTGAAATTGCAAGAAGTCAGACAGAAATCTGACTACCCCCAGACATCTTCAAGGATCTAAAAATCACATAAAAAAGTCTTCAGCAATTTGCAAAGTCCGGTGAAGTTATAAAGGTCTTCAGACTACTTAACAAAAAAGTTGCCAATTGAACTTTATATAACTAAGTTTATAATATAATTTTACTTCCTCTTATAGTTAATTTTACCCTTCACATCACGTGTTCAGAAAGGCCGCAAAACCAATATGTCTCTGACTGCGTAACCGTGTAATGAGAACAGACAGGTCTCAACAGACCCTTATCCGTGTCTCACTACCGCTTACTTATTTATACTGTAACATTACTTAGGCATTGCATCATTGAGATTCACTCATTTACATTCCTTTTGAATTTTGAACTCAACACTGACATAATTAAAAATCAGGTCCATATTAATATAATATCCATCTATACTAATATTATAAAAGGGAAGTGTGTATGTGTGTGTCTGTCTGTCTGTCTTTCACGGCAAAACAGAGCGACGCATTGACACGACTTAAGTGGTTATAGTTGAAGGGATGGGAGAGTGACACAGACAACTTTTTATCCCGATACTCCCGCGAGAACGATAATAATTAATTTTACTATAAAATAGACGATTTACAATTTCAGGAGGGCTATGCTTGACGAGCGAGACTGAGACATGCATGTGTCACTCTATATACTCTGGCAGAGTATATAGAGTGACACATGCATGTCTCAGTCTCGCTCGTCAAGCATACTCTGCGCAAATAATAAAACGCTAATTATATAATTTAAGCCCGTATTTATTATTAAGGAAGTTATTTTTGACAGATTTATATGGAAAAATATCAAATATGGCATGGATAAGAACCACTTACTTTAATTTAGCTTTTGATTTTCCGGGCGTATGTGAATGCTGAAAACAATCCAGCACAATACTAACACTGTAAGAAGTGTTCAAATGTAAATATTGTCTGATATAGCCTTCTCTTCCTTTTTCTATCTAATAAAGTTAAGTGATGAAACCGAAACTTATTAACAAAAATGTTAGTACTAAACATCATGTGCCTCTGATTAATGAAGTGTCTCTGGCAAGCTGCCATCTTAAACACACCGAGAAGTTCGTAACTTGAACAGAATTCGGTAATTTGGTATAAGTAGGCCGATGCCGCCCTAATGCGGGCTGCACACCGCGAGCTAAGCTAAGTTCTATAGCTTAGCTTTAACTAACGCAGTCCTTATTGTATGCACCACACCGCAATGCGAGTAAAGATGTGAGCTAACTATAATGTGCGAAGCTAGGAGCTGGTTTTCCGAACGCAGATTATCTCAAAAACTAGCTAATCAATGGTCAAATTACATGACCGGCTGTTAGTTGTATAAGCCGATGCGCAGTAATTTATTTATGTGCACCCGATATATTTCTATAAAAGTAGTTTAGCTTAGCTGTGAATAGCTTAGTCCACGGTGTGCAACAAACTCAAATGCTCTAAGTTGTTCTTGAAATATACCGAAGTAATATTCAGCACTATCTGCGTCCTCGCCTGTGTAATGCTGGCATTTTGATGATGATGAAAATTACTTGGTTTGTACCTTCCCCAAATAATGAGCCCATTGTTTTAAAGGAGATGTTCCAAAAATGTATGGGGGCTGGTATTAAAATATTTTGAAAAAAGAAGCAAGATAAAAACTATAAGTAATTAAACATATAACTATTTCATGATTATTTATTAATTTTTAGTATTTTTCCTGGGCCCCGTTTTTTCTTAAAAAATCATTGAAAAAAGTTTTGCTTGCAACCCTCTAACGCGTCTCAAGAAAGAGATAGTGCCATACGATCTCTATGAAAATGAGTTTTTGTCTCACTCCAACTTTGTGTTTCTAATGATGACATTTTTAAAAGTTCCGTCATTGTCAACGTCAATACAAATACAATTGACAGTATTGAATGGAAAGAATGAATGATGATCGGAAAGTCCATTTGACACTGACATAACGTCTCACTCAATATGACGGTGACATTCATCTGAGTCCATAAAATGTGGTTCAGTGTGGCCGTAGTGGATTAATTTGCGACTTTTTAAATATTTTTTATAGAAAAATCGTGGGCGTAATAAAATATGATTTATAGCACATCAGATAGTAAAAAAAATTAGGTTTCTAATAATGTTTAATTCGTACTGATTCTTTTTTCATCGGAATAAAATACCACTTTGGAACATCTCCTTTGTATTTAGAACAATGTAATAACATTGTTCTAAATACAAAAACAAAATATTGAAAGGTCAGTTTTTGACGTTACTGGTACTAGATATTATCAAGTTCAAACAAACAAATATCACTTTTGCTGCATGCAGGTATTGATATAGATGGGAGAACAAATATTTGTACCTACATAAATAAAAATAGGGCTATTGCAATACCTACTTTTTTAGTAACAACATAAGATAATCCTAACATATTCCTATTCGAATATTAGGATGGATATTTCTTACTCCTAAAAAACTACTTAACATATTTGGTTTTAACTGAAGCTATTACCAATAGCGTCAGTTAAAACCAAATTTTTATTTTATCCGGGTACGTACCAGAGCAAGACAAAGCGGGCGGATTCTAAACTTCTAGTGCTTAAAAAACGCAAGCCAAAGGTTAAATTCCTCTTTTCAAGCACTAAATTTCTGCCTACCTTTGGTCTGTCCAAATGCTTTGGTTAAATACTATTTTCTGAATACTTCGTGTATTTGTAGTTCCCAATTTTGTGTTACAAAATATATAAATCAACATCTAGGCTATATTAAAAAATATTTCATAGAAAAAGTAGTTTGAACTGACTTTTTACGCATAAATCTCGTAACAAAAGTTGCTCTATAAAATTGAGAGTGCTTTGTTTTACCGGAAAACAATAAAAAATGACATGTAGAAGCGAAACTCATCATAGTCTGAATCATAAAATTATTTTCATGTTAGAATATTAAATTGTTACTCGACAATTTCTTTAGCATAGGCGGCTTTAGGTCTCTTGTATTTTAAAAATAAATATTATTTAATTTAGCGTAAAACTAAATGATTCATTTCTATAGAAAGATCTGCAAGATTGATAGAATTGAGAAAATGTTACAGAACTTGATAACTTTAATATTTCTGTGATTTTTGCTTTGAGTTTTTAACTACACTTCGTTTTGCTCTTACTACACTAGTTTCATATCTATTTCCTGATTTAAACTTAAATTTGAACATGCATTAGCCAGTTTAACTGAGTTATGTACTTTACGGTTCAGCAATAAAAGTTCGAACAGCATGACATAACTCATACGACCGCTATCCTTACCCACACAACATTTCAATAAACGCCACGGGATACCGGCGAAAAAATAGGTTATAGTTTACATACTCTACACACATCATAATAAGAAAGTATTTAATAACATATTACAAAACTCCGTCACCAGAGTTGAGCACAGGGTCGTCCTTATTTTTCAATTTCTAAATCGAGTCTAATAAAGCCCCCTGGATCCCATTGCTAGGCAAATGCCATCCTTCCCTTACTTACTATAAAAATAAATATTATAAACATTTGAAGTTGACTGTACAAAATAAGTATAAATCACAGCTCGTCTAATGGTATATAACGTGAATAAATTGTACAACTAACTAGACAATAGTAGTAGAGACAATACTTCAAGATTAACATAATAAGTTGTAGTCGTATCTTGTTGTTCTTCAAAACAATGGTTGAATGAATAACTAATTGTCTAGCTTATTATACTATTGAAACTAAGTACCTACGTTGGTACTTTCGTTTAAATACCTATTATCTTAGCACCTAAAAGCATTACTTTAAAATAAGTAACAAAATAGGTTTTTAAAATTTGAAATTCTTTGAAAATTTAAAGAAATAGTCAGAGACGCATGTTTTAATAATAAAATTATTGAATTAATTATTTTTATAAGTCTTATTGTACAAGATAAGAAAGTTTTATTAAAAAAAATTGGAATAATTTTATTTTCATCATTACAGGTTCAAAAATATCATAAAATCATACAAAAAAAATTGTTCAAAGGTGCCTCAGACTACCCCCTTGGACACCTTCAAAGGATTTTATTTCCAGGTGTCAAAAGGGAAGTGTCCGAAGGATTTTACTTTATATAGGTCTAAGAATGTCTTCCGTTACAAGATGGTGTTTCTGTTTGGTTTTTAACCAAATTTGATAAGAATTTCCTATAATTACGTTGTCAAAGCATCAAGCTCCCCTCTCGATGGTTATTGATGCTCTAATTTTACGGTAATATGATTGATTACGATCCAGAAAATGTATGAGTTGACGATTTCTGATAGCTTTTTATAAGTATTTTTACATACATAAAGTAAGACTCAAATCACTCCGAGATGGAAGGAAAACTCTAAAGGAACGAAAACCCGTAAGTACAGGTAAGTTAAAGTAGCTTTCACTAAATATCTTATTTCAATAATTTCAAAGGAAAATCGGAAAAATCATTTTAATTTCGATCTTTGAATAAGTCTTTGAAACGTTCTTTAATCTTTGAATTTCAATGGAATGAAAAACTGTGAGGGTCAGACGAAGAATATAATAAAGGATCGTTCCTGTTTTGATTTTTACTGTTTATTAGAAGCTCATCTATTAGAGTCCTGTTTTTTCTTGGCGTACACTTATTATAATTTTAATTTGTTATCGGTCCAACATTAAATATTTATAAAAATTTAATATTTATCCTTAAATATTAAATTAAGAACAAACGATTCTAACAAATTCAAACGTTAACTACGTTTCTACTACGTTGAATCATACTTAATCATCTAAATTAGCGCTGTCATCTAGGTATGTACGTATAATAAACAAGTTTAAAATTACTGCTTAATTTGTTATAGCTGTTATCAAATTTCCGATTACTTTTATAATAGTTTTATTTCTATACTTTAGGAGGAGCAGCAAAACCAGAGTTTGGTGGCCACCAAGTGCAACTTTGCTACTCTTTACTATTTTCAACGCGAGTGTAGAAGGAGGACACGTGATATAGCATGTGACGTAAAATAATAAGAAACTCGTACAAAAAAACTCAAAAAGTTTCAGAAAAGTAATCTTGCTTCATGTTAATAACATTTACATAAATTCTCTCTAACTTAAATAGAAGCATTTAACTTCGTGGCCTCATCGGCTTTGAAAAGCAGACCTCCCGGCTAGTTAAGACTTCCCTTTATAACTGAACGTTGTTATGATAAAAAATAATTATATTTCCTATATAAACCTTGAGGGAAAATATATTATGGAACATAATATACAAATTTGAATAAAGCCGTGTTTGTTTGACAGTACCAACCTTGGACAGGATATTCACACAGCGAGCGAAATATCGAACAAACTTATCCACAAGGTAGCCTAGCGTGGTGGCTATGACTGAGTTGTCAAGCGTCTGTCATGTTCCTATCCACGCGTGAACTACTGGCTCGTCCAGTGTAGCCTAACTTCGCGTACGTAGTTATTATGTTAGTCACCGAGCATTAGGTGTAGACGAGCAGTAGCGGATACCATTGATTACGTAGGTATAAAATATTCAACTAGTCAGTTAATTCCCTCAAGGTCCATACTCTCTACGCTCATAATGAAGACATCATCTATTACTACTGAATTCTCCTACCTACATAGTTACCTATTACGAACCCTTTTATGATAACCCCATGCAGCGAAGACTGTCTTATCTACGAAAACCCGTCATTCCCTCGGAAATCGACTATTAGGAACACCCTAGTTCCCGCGAAAACTTGTTTGCCGTAATGGATTTATTTGGGTCAAGTGTGTGACACAAATTAGGGTGAGCACACATTACAGTGGGTTGCCCCGGTGGGCCTAGCGAGACTTGGTCAATTACCTTAAGCTGGGGTTTAGATAAAAGCGGTGATTGTATCTATTGGAATAAAGTATAAAGCACTAAGGCTGAATATGTTGGCTATTGAACGGCAAATATTGTTTTGTTGTATCATTATTTTACGTAAGTTATAAATCAAATGGAATGTCGAGGCTATTTATTAAGCTCTTTATTAAATACTCGTAAATATTGACACAGCTGCTATAAATTGATGGAACTGTTTAAAGTAGTTAAAATCATGACTATTTTGTGCGCTAGCAATCATGGCAATTGAGTTTTAAAATAAGAAGTATTTTTTCCGAGAACTAAGGCGAAGACAGACCACTGTGCAAGAAAATTTACCTGATTATGATCACACTACATTGGTACATTGGTATTCACGGGGTGTGGGTCTGAATCTTAATATTTACTACTTACTAAGGTAGCTTTCTGATGTTGTACGAACCGCCTAAAAGAAATAACACACTATTCCCTATAATTCCACGTAGATTATAACATTAACTTTTTTTGGGGCTTCCACGATGACATTTCCCTGGAGTACTGGTAGGATAACGGCCGCCATATTCAAGGAATAAAGGGTTTATTCTAATCAAAGGTGTATTCGTGAGTGGAAACTTTGAAGTAAATAACGTGTGGTGATTGGACGAAAGTAAATGTTTGTAATTTTCACGTTTTCATTTTATTTATCTAAATATCATAATTTAGGTAAATTCCAAATTTAAAACTAATCTGCGTGAAAGTTTAACTAACAAACATCAATTAATACTTACGTGAAACAAACTTTTGGTAGGATACCTATTCAGAAGATAGTGTGATATTTTGGAAATTGCCTTACATTTTACGCAGATATTTGTTTTAGAGAAAATAATAATTATAACACAACATAATCACACAAAAAAAAGTAGTACGTTAAAATATCGTCGATTTATCTAACAGTGTAAGAAGCGCTGGCGAGAAGGGACTTATACCCAGATGAAGATTCTCCGGAAGAATCGAAACATTGTCGGTATCTAATTGAACATATTATTACGTCAGTAATGTCCCGTGTGTTTATATAATGCCTAATACAACTCACGATAGTTTTGAAAGTGACATAATTATTAATACATGTACCATGTACCGATTTCCAGATTTAATTTAACCACTAACAACTTCGGCTAACACCAACAGCAACATAATAATGTACCGGGTTCGTCTCGCGGGAGGAGGCGGTTATTGGACTCTGATCAGGTTATTCCCGATAATGCACTTGCATTGTAATTATCCATGAACCCACAGCTAATAATACTAGTTACGTGGACGAGCCTATGTCTTTGAGTTATGTTGGCTTTGTAATATTATAAAAGAGAGATTTTAAGCGTAAATAACTCACAATATTTTCCTTATTAAAGACATTAAAATCCTCATTAACAACTATTAAAATTTTACCTTGTCAGGTAAACACATATAGGTGTACTGTAAGTTCAAAAATGTATTTCCCTAATTATCAAAAATAATCTGCAATTATTGTATCAAACACATTCAATGACGACGCATAACCACAGAATATGGCATAACTTCAAAATTATGTCCTTATAACAATAGGTTCAATTTAAAATATCTACTTATAACACGTTTTGAGTTATTCTACGTGCATAAGTATTCAAAATCTACTCACTTTTCTAAGCGAACTTTACATTTGGAATTGACAAGATGGGGGAAAGCGGATCAAAACGTATTTCTTCCATTTCCCGGATTCAGGTGGTGCTAGTGTAGGGTGCTAATGGACGAACTATGCTTCATTCGTTATAGCTTGCAGACTGACAATTTAGTATATTTTATACATTAAATTTTACCCATTAGAATGACATTAATTGAATGAGGAAGAATCCACGACATATTATTATAAATGAGCGTACATTACAAAGGGGGATAAAGTTTTGATCATGAAAAATATAAAGTACTTAGTATTATTTCAGTCATCTAGTTACAATAACTTAAGCAGTAAGTTGCTTAGCTTGGGAACTGATGACGCTTTGTAAAATGTAGAAGAATCCAATTTATTTATAACAAAGAAACAACAAGCAGAAACAAACAAACACCTACAACGAAATTAATAAAAATGAACTCTGTATTTTACCTAAAATATTACATTTAATTTGAAATGTTTAAGTATAAACTTCAAAAGGCAAGATAAAATTCACGAAATAAAAATTGATGGAAACGTAATTCTGAATCTACCCGCGTTCGTTCGCTCTACATTGCCTTCTGTCAATCATAGCCAAAAGGGCTGCAAGGATAATATTCGTTGAACTTTTGATTGTAAATCATCTCGGTAGACTGATATTGAATATTTTCTCGCAAATTGAAGTTAGAAAATCTAATTTTAATATTGCAGATTAATGTTTGGCAGACAAGATAAATGTAGTTTCGATTCTTGCATCATAAATCTTTAAGTCTTTTTTTTTATTATGAAATACTTATATTAATAATAAAAGGGATTTACTAGATGTTGTAGGGAGTTGTGTTGGAACAGGCAATAGAGTCACCTAGCTTATAAGAATGTACATTTTTAAGTGATCCTTGAGGTCTTACGAAATAGTCTTGGACCTCACCTCTTCAAAATATTCTTCATAAAATTTGTCTGCATATAGGTACAGATAACTAAAGGGCAAAAAAATAAACTCAATGAACTGTGAGATGCAAGGCTCTTAACCATCAAATTGTAATAGTCAATTTTAAACTACCTACCTACCTTTACCTACTCCAAACTTAGTTATTAAAAAGTTTAGCCTACTATACTTAATTAGTTATAAAATTATTTTGTGTTTTCCAATAGAGCGATGTAGTCGCTTAGCGACAAAGCTCTTTTAATTAAAAAAAAAGTTGATTAGGATCCTATCCGAGCTTTCATCTCTATTTGTAGTTGATTCAATCAACTATTTGTTTTGGGTTGAAAATATTGAACTACACAGTAACTGCATCATTTTCCGCGTATACACCATGTTAGGTGCGTGTATACGTCTGTATTTCACGAAATTGAAATGGAACTCTTTGAAATAAAAACCATCCGCCTGTACTACTGTCTAAAAACATTGTCAATAGACTACGGTATACCGTAGCTGGCCATATCGGGTGATCTAAACTGCAGCAGATGCCGTTTTAAATAGTCAACGAAGAAAATGTTTTTATAAAAAAAATATTTATTAATCATAGTTTTAACCTAGTGATAATTTGTTGTTATAATGAGTTTTATCCCATTAGCATTTTCCTAAATATAAATAAAAGTGGATGTATAATTCCTACTCACATCATCATTGTACAAACACATAGTTAAAAAAAATATTAAGCTGATTAATAGACGTTAGTATTTGATAAAAACTAAAGATCATAAAAATAAACTACCTAGATTATTTTAATGTTTACTGTCTAAAGATAAGCCACTTCAGTTACAAACACGTTTGAAATTGCAACCACGAACTAAGGTTATTGAACTTGATATAGTTATATTAGGACTCGTTTACAATAACCATTTTACTGATACTCTCTTCGGATGTTAGAAGTTATTGGCGTACAAGTTCACAGTAGACCGTCAATATTACACTCCAAATAATCAGTTAAAAGGGGTCGATAGGACCCGCGGGCTAAGTTCACCATATGAAAATTTTAAATACATTAATTTCGTAGTGGGCATTTCAGCCGGCGCTAAGTGAGGTGCGGGTTGAGTTGACCACTACATCCTAGTTTATAACTAACAATAATCCATTATTAAAAACATTACGTGTGCGTTTAAATTTTATGACAAAGCAAGTGCGCCGTTCTTATCTTTACAAGAATTTTTTAAAAGACCTCCAAAACTCATTATTCAGTTGGATCTCAAGGATTACCATCTTAGATCCATAATGATTCTATTGTCTGTCCAAATGAGACACAACAAGAAAAAAATAAAACAAGACACAACGTCTGGTTTAAGCTGTATTATGACAAAATTCTGACGATAAAATGTAAAAAATATTGTTGTTATTTCGTAGCAGGTCTACGCACGTAGACTGTGCTACGACATGCTACGACTTGTTTCCTTTGTGAATATACCCTTATCCTGTGAACGACAGATGCAATACCATTTGAGATTTGAGAAGGCTTTTGTTTCTTGCCAATAAAGTTTTATGCAATACGGAGTTCGAAGAAACCTTTTCTTTAAGATGCATTCTTTTAGATTTTATTGCTTTATTGCATATCACTTTTCCAGTTAACTTGGGTTGTTCTCGTAGTATATTTAGCTGTACTGAGAATTCTTTGAAGTGATTTTTAACATCTGGACTGGGAAAATCATGAACTCGAATCAATTTTTTTCGATGAAAAGGTATGGAGCAGGGATTTACCAGTGGCTTGCTAGTGATTCTGGTGTGGTGCTAAAAGGCGGTTGTGAATTGCCTAACAAAATGTATTTATTTCAAGTAAGTACCTTTGTTTTGTTGTTGCTTTTAAAACCTAAAGTATTTTTAAAGAATTTGAAACATAGTAATACAAAAGCTATTACAATAAAGTTATCAAAATACAAAGAACATTATTTATCAAAAAAGATAAAATAAATACCGGCTATACTTTTCAATAAAACATTCCAAACCCTTTGCAAAAGCAATGAGATGAAAAATGTATTTTCTTTTTCTTATCTTGAGGATGTGGCTACTTAGAGCTATTGATATAAATATTTTTACGGGTTTTTTACGGCCCGGTCTTATGAAGATTAATATCATTTTTACTATGGAAACTCAGGTTCGCCGACTGTTTAGTAAGGGTTGTCTGCGAGTTTGATGGTCTCGTGAAAATTCAACTTGCATTTTTCAACATATGACAATGACGACAATGTTTCGATTCTTCCGGAGAATCTTCATCTGAATATGAGAACCTATGGTCACACTTCGCGGGCGCGTCTCACACTTTTGAAAGTGAAATGAATCTGTTAGTTCTTTTTGCTTTCGGTAACTTGCCACATCAAAAACGCCAGAGACTGATCACTGTCATAACTGTACTTTTACTCTCATTACTGTATTAAAAATAATTTATTACTCTGTTTTGATATTCAAACGTAGCAAAATCAGAAGCTATTCACAGTAAATGCCTTCCATTCCTGTCTGATTTAAACATTCTGTAGCTTTGCTGAATATTTCATCAAAGCCTTTGAAAGCTTTTATCTTATTTATTCAGCTTATGCAGTACAACTATACAAGCTACTGCTTAGTCCCGAGTGTAATGAGCGGTCAACAAACATTTAAATGTATTCTAAGATTACTTAGTTTATAAAAATGTTCAGTTAGACTGAATTTAAACTAACTAGGTTTAAAGTAGGTCGTCCCGCGGCCAAAAGTTCCAGTTTGTACTGTTAATTCAGGATATAAGCTATCCTAGTACCAAATTTCAGTCAAGTCCGTCCAACGCTTTGAGAGAGAAAGAGTAACAAAGATACATCCATACATCCATTCATAGTTAAAAAATTATCGTATTTATAATATTACTCGTAGTAGGATGATACTCGTAATATTCAAGTGGGCCTATTGTTTCAATAATGAATGAATTGGAATTTCACGAACATTCCTTTCATAGCATGTGGCTATTTTTCAGTCAAGAAAAACGAGAAGACATTCCTTGATAAATGTCCACTACGACAAGCGTCTATCACCAGTCACCAGTGATTTATTTTCCGACAACCAATTTCAGGTAGGAGCTTTTGAGTTTTTTGATGTGGTTCACAAATAACTATCCATTTGTATTTTTATTCTTTAGATGGTGTGTTTTTGCAAGCAAAACAGTAACGTATATTTATAGCCACTGCTGGATTGTCTCTCGTGTTTGTCATTTTCCTATGGCTTTGCCTACTCTTAAAAAGAAACAACTTAGTAAAAGGTGGAATCTTTTATTTTGGTGATCGATTCAAAATGCCTAAATTAGTTACTGTTTGTACAGGAATATCGTACCTATAGTAAGTTTTATTTACAGCAATGGCTACAAAATGGCTTTTAATGACGATGGTACGAATGTTACGGTACGGTGGATAGTACGTATATTTACATTATGCTACATATTTGTTTGTTTGTTTATATAGGTGAAAATTAATGACAAAATGAAAACTCTGTGGAATTTGTAGCGAATAGAATTAGTAGGTACTTACTTAAATACCTAATTTTAATTTAAGTATTTCTATTTTTAAAATGCATTTTATAAATTCTATACTTTAAGATCTAATAAGTATAAGTTCAAGAAAATAAGTCAAAAAAATATGTTTTTTATAAAGTTAAGATTTATCTCTTTTGGTCTTATGAAATAATCCTGGAATTTGTATTTAAAGAAGTTTTCAATAATATTTCGAAACTCTCATAAAACCACAAGAACCCAACCACAAGAAATATATTAAAAATAATGAAGTTTTAATGATCCTTAACAGAACTTTGTTGAGATAAAGTTCTATCTTAAAGTTTTAAAATGCTTAGTAAAAGCTTTGTGGGATTTATGAGAGCTGTTTAATTTCCATTTTATTTGTAAAGTAATGAATCTAAAAGAAGCATGTTTATAGGTAGAGAAAAAACATCGTGTTTCGATTAATTTTGACAAAATCAATGTATTTAGGTATACATTTCTAACTCGCAAGTGTCAACAACATGTATCTAAGTTATAATATAGGATCATAATCCGATTATAAAATTAATCATCAAGTAGCTTTTTTACTAGCAGTCAGTTTTAGCTACTAGATAATTAATTAATAAAACAACTTATATAGTTTACTTGACACACTAGTTTTTACAAGACTAGTATTTGGTATAGAAACAACGACTAATACCTACCTACCCACGCTCTACGAATATGGATTGTCACTTGGGACAGAACCTAGCTCAAAAGATTTACAACCTGTACCTATCCTTCCTTGCCGCTAAATTTAAGGCCAAAGGGGGACTGTGTCACATTACATTACAATGTTCACTACATTTGCTATTTTAATTGAATGTGTGTGAGTGTGTTTTAGGAAACAAGTCAACTCTAATTAAGGTAGGTAGATACTGCAAAACCAAAATATTTAAACAATAGCTTTGTTCATTGAGGTTTTTAATAATTTTCAAAGATCATGGCGGAACTAAACGTGATTAAAGCATTTTAGTTGAACCACATTTAACTAAATTGCGACGCGACGGGAGTATAAAGCCCTTTTGAAACTCGATGTATCGAAAACCGCAAAACGAATATCAAGCAAGACTTTTAATTCGAAAACTTTTTCTATGTTGTACGCTAGATTGATGATTGGTGCCGAAATCCATTGTTGTTATACGTACATTTAGTGACGATTCAGATTTCGCAATAACTAAAACTAAACTATAAATAAATAAATAAAAACTAACCAATGTTGCCTTCCCTTTTACAACGATCGAAATAAAGAGCATGGCATCATCCTAATTTAGTTTAGTTTTATCTTTGGTGACATCAGAATCGCCATAGGTAACCTACCTATTCAATTGTACCTAGGTGTTATCTATCGACAAAAGGTCTACCTATCTACAAGATTAATTTATTGATAAAGTAACTGCAACAAAATAGGAGAATTTAAACACTGTATATCTCAAGCAAAGTTGTGAGAACCATCGCAATAAACAGGTGCAAGCCTGGTAAAGCTGAGTCGCCGGGCAGCCATTAATCACGCCAGGATAAATTGGACGAGCCCCACAATGGCCAGCTACAATGCACCGGATTTCTTCTAGCTTTGGAATCATGAGCGATGATGCGAAACGGGGTTGATCATGATGTATTCTTCTTTGATGTTGTTGAGTAGGTTCCTATCTAGGTATTTATATAACATTTAAATTTACTTATTACGATTATTTATTTATTTATTTATTAATCATTATAGGCATTATTTAAAAGGCATATTTTGATAATGTTAAAAGTACTTACAACGACCAATTTTTATTTGGAATTTTGGAAAAGGCATTTGTATTATAAGGTCATCAAACAATGTCTAATAAATAACTAATAAGAACCAAAAAAACCTCGCTTACTCCATCAGGCTTGCATATCGATCAGAGTTCGACATTCTGGACTTGCTCGCACTATTTGTCAAGGCGTTTCGACAACTTTATTGCTGTAAAAGATAAATGTTGTACTTGTACAGTCAGCAGCATAAAGATATTATGTAACAGGGTAGTCAAAATTATATTCGAGTCACAAATTCAATTTTATATGGGTTGTCAGAATAGTCATATTATTGTAACCATCAAAATGGTCAATAATATCTTAGCAACAGTTGGCAATTTTATATAACGCAACAAGATGTCCAATATTATGTTCGCGTATGAACTATTCAATGGTATCTACGCACCAAACTTTCCAAAAATATCTTCGCATGAAAGAAAAATGAACTCTAATGTCTCAAGTCACAGTCTTTTATTCGTTATTTATTCAAAAGTATCATCGTCCATTCCTTTTTTACGTGTGTAATAAACCATCTCTATTTATCTCTTTCATTTCGTGCATAACGTCATTGACTTGTCTTTTGTTTAAAACTTAGTAAATTTATTAAAATTGCAAGAAGACAGATTTTTGGTACAAAGTTTTAGCGAGTCCCGCGGTTTTACTTGCTGTCTTAAAGAAACTGATTTAAATAATATTGCATGCCTAGAATAATATTATAGAGTAATTATTAAGCTTTAAATAGAGAGATGAAATAAAAATCCGATAAACTATATAAGAATGATATTAAATTAATTACTAGTAAATTAAAATTAAAAACTTCTCTCGTTACGGCGTAAATTTCCTTTCATGTCAGTTACGAATTACGAAAAGAGGAATCAATAAATTTATTTATTCAAGTGCATACTTACATCCTCGATTTCGTTCGCGCAGATCAGAAAAACGTAGAGAAAATTTAATATTACCGAAAACCATAATGACAAACAAACTATCGCACTTACAACGTATATATGAAAAAACTTTAAAATTAGATAGGTATAGTAATAGAAACTCTTTAGATTAGAAATAGTCATTGATAGAACTCGAGATAGATTATCATTTACCTCCTTGGAGTTCATTATCATAGATTACAAACTACGAGTGTACGTAGTTCAAGTCAATTCTGACATTCGATTTATCGTATTGATTACTTACATTAAATGTAATTAGAAATATATCGAATACCTATACATATATACAGTTTAATAATGGCTACATACCGAATAACTGAACTAAATAAGCATCAGATTATAAATTTACATAAGGAAGGCGTAAGCAATACTGATATATCGGATGAACTTGGCATAAGTGTAAGTATCCATCATCTCCACGGACCATCTGAGCAGGAAATGGCGAGATTGATATTTCTTAACGATAACTTTTTTATTTTTTAGACAAATACTGTAAGACTTTGGATTGAAAGATGGCGTCAAGAGGGAGACGTGGTCAAACACGTCTCTTTCGGACGACCAAGGAAAACCAGCATGGTCCAAGACTCTGCCATTGTTGGCACAGCGCGCCAAGACCGCTTTATTAAAACGTCTGAGTTAGCAGTCGCAAATGAGGTGTCGCAAAGCACCATAAGACGCCGACTCTACGAAGCTGGTCTGAAACATCGGGTGCCTGCAAAAAAACCTGGCCTAACGCCGAGGCATAAACAACTGAGGCTACAATTCGCTCTTCAATATTTAAATCATAATTTCAACCAAGTAGCATTCCTTGATGAGAAAGTTTTTACGTCTTCGGCTCACGGACGTGTATCTTTGTGGCGAGTCAACAATACTAGATACGATGAGGCAAACGTTCGGCCCAATAACAGAAGTGGCCGCATCAGCGTAGGGTTCTGGGGATGGGTGTCTGCGGCCGGACCCGGTGAAATAGTAGAGATAGGGGGCCGCTTAAATGGACGGGGATATAAAGAGATTTTAGAAGAATCGTTCTTTCCTACAGCAAGAAATGTTTATGATGATGAAGAACCGATTACATTCATTCATGACGGTTGCTCCATACATAATTCCAGGGTCGTGAACGAGTATATCGCTGGCAACGACGATTTAATTCTAATAAGATTACCTCCCAAGAGTCCGGACTTAAACATTATTGAGAATGTGTGGGGTAAGATGGTTCAACTGTGGGATCACACTCAAGCTCGAACTTCAGAAACATTGCGTGCGCATGTCACACAAATATGGGAATCCCTGCGAGGTGACCATTTTTGTTACAATGCTGTCCGGTCAATGAGACAACGCCTTTTAGATGTTATCAATGCAGAAGGAGGATACACAAGATATTGATTTTATTTAGTTTTATTCATGAATAAGCATTTTTGTTCGGTTTTAATGATGTGTTTAGTTTTTTAATATAAATTTTATAACATAATACCTAATTATATTTTTTTCTTAATTTCCTTTCTATTGCGGTACATAGCATGCTACATATTTAGGATCCTACAAAAATATTTTTAAATACCTAACTGATCTTTTAAGTCTGTCTCATAGATTAAATTTGTCATAATCATAAGATTTCTTGAAGGTATCAAGACTTTTATGGAAACGAATAAAAGACTGTGACTTGAGACATTAGAGTTCATTTTTCTTTCATGCGAAGATATTTTTGGAAAGTTTGGTGCGTAGATACCAATGAATAGTTCATACGCGAACATAATATTGGACATCTTGTTGCGTTATATAAAATTGCCAACTGTTGCTAAGATATTATTGACCATTTTGATGGTTACAATAATATGACTATTCTGACAACCCATATAAAATTGAATTTGTGACTCGAATATAATTTTGACTACCCTGTTACATAATATCTTTATGCTGCTGACTGTACGTGTAGGTACTTAAGCTTATTGCTATTGGAAGTAACGTTTTAGTGTCTATTTACCTGATGATAGAGATATCAGGGTGGCTATAATGTAGGTGCAATCAAGGACTTCCAAAACAAAATGAAAATTGCGGAAATTATTTTACAAAGCGTTAAATTGGTAGGTAACTAGTTTTATATGTTGTTTTCTAATTAAGGAATTTTATCTAGGTAGACAGGTAAATAGGATTTAGTTGATTAGCCCGAGAATAGGTTGGTGTACCTAATACCTACCTAGAATAGAAAATATAGAGAAGAATAGGAGTTTAATAAATCCTATTCATCGCTAAGCAAGCAATATTATCAACAATGAAATCCCTAGTCCGTGAATCTCTACACATCTCCCGAGTGTTTTCTATTCAATTTTGTTAAAGAATCTCGTCTAGTCTCAGTACTATTACTAGACTTTGTTTTGTATAGCTCTTGATAGGTACTATCAGTGTATGCTTGGAACTTTACTTACGCCGGATCTAATGAAAATCGAGGAAGATAAATAGGTTCTTAAGTTCTAACACAGATTACAGCGACCTTTTACTGTCTATACAGTTTTAAAAATGGAGGGCCAACATCTTAACTCATAGCAATATCAATATTAGGTAGGTACTTACACTAATAAAAGTATTCAGTCAGAGCCTCAGAACCAATATCGAAAGTACCTACCTAGCATGTAGAAAATTATTCCAAGTCACGTTTTTCATCTATTCTAAGTATCATACAAATCGGTACTGTCGATCAAGAGTGATGGAAACATTAACAAAACGTTTCACTTATTTTGAGCATTGAATACATACTTACCTCAAAAGATAGATAGATAGATTAGGTATACCATTGGTAGGTATGAATACCTAGTCTAGTCTCCTTGTGGCTCAAAAACTCCACCACCTAGAGTTGGCCACTTGGGCGGCCCAAAAACACCAGCATCCAGACTTGCTCAAACAAACTAAGTACCTAAATCTGTAGATAAGCTTACCAATCTATTTCATCTTCAAAATAGGTATAGAACATCGGTAGGTAGGTAGGCACTTTCCAAAATAGGATAAAACGAAACACTTCCGACCTCGTAACTCGTAGGTCGTACCACCCAATTCACAAGCATGTAAATAACAATGTAAGAGGGAAGTGCGTAGACGTAGGTAAGTAGGTGTTTCAATCAATAGTAACTAAGTTGAGGCAGGCAGGATATTGCATCCACCATCGCTTGGTGCCGACGGATGTCGCTACTCACAGGGGTGATAACATGCTTTTACGAGCCACTTCGTATTTGACAATGTAATTTTGCAATTTACCTATGGATCTAAAAGGTTTTGTTCATGCCCAAAAGTCAAAACTACCGAATGCAAAGTGATTTTGATTTTAAGCTGGGTACTCACTTAGCAGTGTAGCACGTAACGTATCAGATACGGTATCAACCTGCAAGTGGGTACGGCTCGTCCACGGTCCTCCGCATAAGAGGACTTAAGTTTGACATCATTTATTTAAGAAAAATAAATTTTACCTATTTATGTATAGGTACATACCTAAATCTATCGGAACGCGCCGTAAAGCCTCAAACAAGTTATGAAAGGTTGCCCAAGCGAAAAATAATTCAAAATTCGATAAAATCTGTGATCCCTTTTATACCTACCCTAAAAGGCTGATGTATTATTATTAGCTAAAGACAAGTCAAGCAGCTGCCAACAGGCTTAACACGGATGGATAGGCCCAGGCCTTTGCCCGACCCGAGGCAAGGATTATAGGTGTTTATTGCTCCTGATTGGGATTAGGCGCTCGAACAGATTCCGGGTTAAGGGAATTACTACATTGTTCTGAAATCTGCAGTACCTATGATTTTGGGAAGCACTACTGGTTTTACGATCGTTGATTGAAATTACAGTTTGTTTGTTTGTTCGTATGAGTAAGTGGCCAACTCTGGTGACGGAGTTTTTAGGCCGCCTAAAGGCCTCCGTCATGGCTTAACGACTTTAAAAGCCGGGACCGACAATTTAACGTGCCCTCCGAAGCACGGAAGCGCTCAGTTATTGAGACAGTGAGATGGATTATAAGTGACTTAGGTAGGTAGGTACTTACTGTTGTAGCTTTCGGTGGTTAGGTACTTTTATCATGTTTTGAATGAGAGGAAAGTCTTAATAAAAAAGAATTCAAGAATAGTTACAAATCGAATGACAAGAAAATAAGGTATTTGCGTCAGCAAAACCATGGAGCGCTGGATGGTTACCTAATCAGTGGCGCAGTAAATAGTGTAGACATAAGTATCTAGGTACATATAATACCAACTTTTCTACTTACGAGTACCTACCAATATTCCAATATGATTACATAGGCAGGTATGTTAGTTTTCGCAAAGTAGGTTCCTCAAAACTTAGGTACCTACCTACTGAAGGTATATCAAAGGTTATCTCATAAGGACCTAGTTAATCACTTTATCAATCCCCAAACCACGTGACTTTAACTTGAGATTGAGTAGATTCACAGAGTATATTCGAGATTAACTTATTCAAGTCTTTCAGGAGTTGAAGCAAGTTGTAAGACGCAAGACACATTCACTTAGATGAGTTGATTTACACGATATGTTTATAAACTTCACATTAGTTCATAGATCGGATGATTCTAATATTAAAAGGATGTTTATTTATTTTAAACTTTCGCGGTCAAAATTTGAAAGAGGTAACTACGCGATAAAGTCCCTGAAATAAATTACCTTTAAGTATCTAAATTGATCTTGTTTTCGTTTTCGTTTTCGTTTCGGTTTTAGGAATCGTATTACTTATTCTGGGTATAATATAACCGTGAAGAGTGAAGGATAGGTAGGTATGACCTATTGTTTCTCTGTAAAAAAACTTTAAAAACTAGCTCAGTGCCAGCTTAATCACAGACAGATAGAAAATTTTAATATGCCTTTTGTATAGGATCCTCACACCACACTTTCATGATGAATCCAAGTAACTGAAGTATCGTTTGTTTAACACTAATCTTTATTTTGTACTTGATTACCGAACATTGAACTTCTAATCATCTAAGTCAATACGAGATAATTGCGAGATTTCAAGTTTTGAAATTTCAGTCTTATAACCTTAATGGCTCTCTTACACCACTGATCCTTTTATGATCACTTCTAAGAACATCAAAATGAATGCCTACTTTTTAATAATTTAGAGCAGCTTGCACAGGATTTATAATTGTATGCAAGCTTGTTAAATACATTTATTCCATAGATTCCAAGGCTTTGTCAGTTTGAGGAACGTAAAGACACGATTCGTGCTTGAGTATGGACTCAAATTTCTCTAAACTCTAAATTAACCTAGTCATTACAATCAACAAAACATTCATAGTGGATTAGTTAATGCAGCGTCTAGTTTTTATGTGACAAAATTTTCACGATACTACGTGAACAATGTTTGCCGAACCATTTTTCTTTTCCATTTTAGTGTTCTTAAAAGGTCAAGAAAGTAGACAGTGTACAGAAAATAATTTAAAATCTAGACGCTTCGTTTGTTCGCGCGAATTCTTCTTTTTTGTTGGGATCCTTCACAATATCGGAGTCTCTTCTTCTTACTAGGAGGTAGATTATTCTGAAACAAGTTGATTATTATATTACATGCATTGTTCTAATTGATAATATTGATATTAAATTATCTGCGTAATAGCAGGTCGCTCTTTTTCTGACAGGCTTTGCAACTAAAATGAAATTTTGTAACCAATCGTCAACGACTTTTTCCATCGACCACACATGAAAACTACTGCCAGTCATTTCACATAAATTTACAAACTTTTAAAAGCCGTTCGGACCAACCGTGTTCTATGTCCAATTAGTTTACATTCAAAGCTAATTGAAACTGTGTGGGCTTAAAAAGCGCTTGTAGCTTTATGTTTCATGTTACAAGTTGGTTTATTTATCTAAATAATGAACGTACAACGAAGTAGATAACTTTTTTATTCAATTATAGGACAACAGAATCCGTAGTTTTTTCGTTGAGGTTACATTTACATTCTATTTAATATAATAATTAACTCCAATACCTATTATGTGTGGTTTAGACCGAGTGGAATGTAATTTGACTTTCGATCCGAAAGGTAGGGTTCGGATATTTTTTGTTATTTTTTAACAGATTTGTATGGACAAATTATGTCATAGATAAGCATCACTTAGTATTATTTTATCTGTGACATCACTTACTTTAATAGCGTTTCACTATTCGGGCGTAAAAGTGTTTGTCTGTTAATAATAATAATAATAATAATAATATATTTTTATTTCAGATCAAGATCCATATACACAGTAAAAAATAAAAGTTACATTTTAAAAAAGAAATAGGTCAAATAGGTACCTAAACAGATAATAGGTAAACCCGGACAAGGCTGTCAAAATCGACAATACTTAGGATGTTAATGATATTCTGAAGATACTTACGAGAACAGTCCCAATGCAAACACAGTGAGCGTTGCATCGAATATGTAGAAAGCGCCAGGGAACGTCTCTATTGTCTTCATGTAGATGTAGCTCGATGCCGGCATGTAGACCGAAGGTGCTATGGCTTCTGTCACGCCGATCAGTGCGTTTAGTTTCGCTGAAATAAAGATTATGTTCCTTAAAATCGTAATGTAGAAGTTGTCTCTGTATAAATAGTCATCGGACAGAAATGGGAAGATCGTTTTTTAAGCTTATTATTTCAAATCTTTGTTTTATATTTTTATGATAGTAGAAGGCTCGAATTCAGAGTCTGCACTCAGATTTGAGTTGGTTCTATATTTTTTGTCGACTATAGCGAGTTACATAGGTACGACAGACCAACATTGTAAAAAAAAACGTTTTGTTAAATTAAGGTACGGTTTGGTTGAAGACCAAATTAAGAGCGTGACTGAACCGTAATTAAATAAAAAATTATGCTTCTGTATCTCTGTGCTCTGTGCTGTTTTGTATCTCATTATACAATACCTACTGTCAAAATACGATCAAGGCACGGTCATGGTACGATAATGTGGTTTTCGGTAAAGTTCATTATTGTTACTATAAATAGAGTCTTACCTACTTCTTCCGTAGGCACACTCTTAGATGCAATAGACCGAACTGCAGTGAGTCCAGTATGACTGAAGATGTTCAGTATTGGAGCCACATAGAACCATCGTCTTGTAGGCGCAAACGCAAACATGAAACATGCAGCTATCCTGCTCACTCCCGCGAGGACGCCTATAGCGCTGTCCTGCACGTTCAGTCTCTTGCTCAGGATTGCTATGCAGAAGACCATTCCTGAAAATAAACAGTAAGTGTTAGAAGTTTCTAAGGTCGTATGCACACGACGTTTTTTGAATGAACGTAAGCACTGCGCGTTTTTGTAGAGCATTTGTCCTTTGTGCGTTCGCAATGCGTTTGCGTCAACGAGTAGTGAAAATACGACGAATACATAGGATCGAAGACGTTAAATATTGCAAAAAAAAAACTATGTACAACTCTCTTAATGTTTCCTTAATACCTAACACTTGATTTTTATAAATGATAGTTTTAAAAAACTTCACCTGTCTATACCTTTAGCTTACGATTACAAAACCGGAACGTCACTATTTGCATTACATTGTGTATACACAGCCTTTGACCTTAGATAAATTGTATAAGTGAAACGATACACCTACATCGAATGCTATAAAACTCAGAGCAAACGTTTACAAACCTGGTTCGATAATTTTAATTGAGTATATTCATTTATAAATTAAACCTTATTACAAAGTTGTCAAAGTTTACATTTTAAGATGATGCATGAATGCATTCATTATCTTATGGTACAATCCTTGACCTAGCCGAGATGAACTTACACGCAACGGACGCATTTAATTCGTATTTTTGTACTGATAATACTATATTTTTGATTCAAAATGCGTAAATGTAAGGTGACATTGTAAAAAGATAAGGAATTTGGACTTTGTAGATAATAAGTAAAAAAAAACAGACCTACTTTGGAATGTCATATACTTAGTCGAAACTTAGCAACATTAAGAATAAAAATTGGTATATCCTAGGATATTTCACACAGCGTCATCTAGTCTCAAGCTCTAAGCAACTTACTCACAGAACAATAACTTAGATTTTGCTTGTGGTAATTATATAAATTATTTACTTTTTACTTTCGTTAAAACATCCGTTATAATAAAATTAAAGAAATGAAAAAAATAAAATCTCAAAGATAATATTGATTGTATCTTTAACGTTTTTGATAAATTTAATAAGGTTTGAAAACATTTATGGGACATCCGGCTTTGCGTTTGAAGGAAAAACTGATAATGGACTCGGAGACGAGTCCATTATCAGTTTTTTGTTGTAATTAGATCATAAAAGAAATTAATTTCATGTAAAATAAATTTAGAAAGATAGTCAACAGCATGCATAAGAGTTACCAACAATCAATTTTATTTAAAAAATAAATAGCTTTTTATCATTTAACTCAAAATTGTTGTAAGTAGATATATTATGATCAGTTACGTACAATAAACAGTTTGAGTTTTCTTACGTAGTTCAATTTTTTTCTTCAAACATTACATTTTTAAATGGTATCAAACAACAACACCTAGTAGCACAAATTAAATAGCAAACCTACGAACAAAATATCAGGTAAGTGCATTAAAAAATAACCAATAACATTGGTACAAATTTAAAAGGCTAAATGAGCTCCATTACCTACCATAAAAAAACAATTAACAAAAAACATAAAGGTGATTTTACACTTGTAGCAATAATTATTATTACTAGACTAAATAATGTTAATAATAAATCATGAAGTTAATTTACTGTTTTGTAGTGATGACATGACATGTGATTTCATGTGTCTATTTTCTTATTTTTTTAAATAAAATAGTTCAGTAAATAACTTTGTCCTACTCTTCTTCAACGACAAAAATGTTAACTACTGTTAGTCTGCAGCAACCTTTAAGATATGAAATACTTAATTCATAGTGCAATGGCGAGTTAAGAATTTAAAAATGGAACTCACGGTATGTTAGTCTATATTACTTTTTGGAAAAGAGGAATTACTCATGACAGTCTAAGGCTCAACTCACACCGAGAGAGGAGGGAAGTGGCGCGCAATTTTGTCATAACATTTTAAAATGTATCTTCATCAGCATTACAAACAGTATCGCTTGAGAAACTTCAAATGCAGGCGACCACAAGCGACCGCAAGCGGCGCCAAGAGCACTTTCAAAGAGCTTTCAAACTCTGCATTATATAGTAATATTCATAAAGTTTAAAATCATATAACACTGAAACTGCAGCCGCTTCGCGTCCATCTCGGTGTGAATTGACGCTTAAGATACCTTAAGGAATTTAAAAGGTACTAATCAACATACCGATTAAGCCGAGAACGATGTTAATTGTGCCATAAATGCTGTATTCCACTTCGGTAAAGTTGAATTTCTTTATTGTGTACAAGTATGACACTTGCGAGTCACCTGAAACAAAAATAAACAATTATAACATAGTAGTAGTAACAGTTAGTCATCATCATCACTAACTTAAGCCTTAGGACGTCCACGGCTGGATTCAAACCTCTAGCATAGTTACAAGCGCGCAGTGACTGCGCTTCGAAAAACGTGGTGTGCTTAGGCTTCAGGATGAGAGGATGGTTTAGATGCTGGGCAAGTTCATTTTTCCTCAACAACCTAAATAAGTAGGTAATTTCTTAGAAATACAACACCAAAACAAACATTAAAAAAAAAAAAAAAACATTTATTTGGAACAAATTGCAAATTGTACAAAAAACAACAAAATTTAAAGGGTTACACAAAGAGCAAAAATAATATTATTTTACTACAATGTGATAACATCTTTCACTAAAGTCATATGAAGTGGATGGATTGTGTGAAAGAGGATATGAATGTCAGAGGAGTGAATTCGGAGTTGACGAATGATAGAGATGAAAAGAAGAAAAAACATGTTGAGCCGATCCCACCTACTCTAGTGTGGGATGAGGGTAGAAGAATGATAAGTGACAACATCTTTAACCTTAACAGGATTCAAGAGGATCTTGGTCGCCGAACTGCTAGAAAAGTAAATGCCTGAGTTTTATGCCATAATGAAATCGAAAGCGATTGAGATACTTACATCTTATATCGAGTGTACAACACATTGTGTCAATGTCTACGTGTTGCCTTTGGTCATGGTCGAGACGTGGAGAAATTTCGAATTATATACGTAAGGCATTAGTGTAATAGAACGCAATAGCGTGCTATAAGTATTATGGAGTCATTTTTGTCGATTGAAGCTAGATATATGAGAATGATAGAGCCTAAGTTTTTGTTTCGACAGTTTGCATACTGGGCGTCATTTAATTGCACGATTAAAAATATGTTAAGCGTTAAAATTTATCTTTTAAAAATGCTAAAGGGGTTTTATTTAGCTTTTCCTTCATTGTGGAAATTTGCATTCTAATACGGGTTACCAGTATTACGAGCACAATTGCTTGCAAAATAATCTTCGTATCAAAACTACATACATATTTCTATTATTAATAATCCTTTGTTTTTGCTTTAGTTAGGTTTTTCTATTTTTATTTTATAACGGAATACAATACAGTACTTACCTACATACTACAATCTTTAAATTTAAAACTTATAGCGTCTACACTTAAGGCTTTGATTTGGCACGAAAAACTTATATGAGCAGCTCTTAACGGTGAAGGAATCATGTGGAAACACGCGGCTTGGTCAGCCCCATAACTGCATGGGTAATACTAATTAACAATTGTATTTCCTGTGGATATGGCCGGCTAAGCTGAAGATGGTTTAAGTACTGGACAAGTCTTCAATCTTAACAATGTCCAAGGCACTAAGTGCACATAAACCATTTACTAATAGATGTAAGTAAAGGGTTTAGAGTAAGATTTACTATTGCATAACTCTACCCGTCATTTCTGGCAAGGCAATGAGTGCTTATCAACCATAATTCCAACTGCTTGGCCAATAGGCTATATACTAGTAGAGCATACACTTAGCCTAGACTAAGGCAATTCCTAGGTATTGCGTAGTTTTCGTACGATATTGCAAGATTAAGAAATGCGTTACGTAGTTTGATCGTAGCCTATTTATTAAGCCAGGAAAATATCTTGATATGACGAGTATCAAGTATTTTGTATGATACATGGATTTATTATGTGACAACTTTACTGTTGTAGAGAGAGCTATCTCGAAGTACATCTCTGTTTCCACCGAAAATCATAGGCAATTTTTAATTAGGCTTCATTCGGAATGAAGCCGTAGCACAGCCGTAGCATGGCTAAGTACAGTATCTACCCCGATTTTCGATTAGGTCGCCGAGGATTTACAATGGATTTTTTGTTTTAAAACAAAAAAAAATTAGGTGGTTATGTGTTTTTTTATTTATCCTCAATCAACGGTGAAATCACTGAACATTACTTAATAAAAATAAAGATAAATGTATCTCGAGCAAGCAGTAAAACTCTCTCTTTCGAAATCGATTCTGTTTTTATTTTATTTTGCCACTTGTGTTGCAAAATACTCCTGTATGATAAGAAAGGGATTGATGGACCCTTTATCACGA
The DNA here is from genome assembly GCA_947086425.1 of Xanthorhoe spadicearia. NCBI lineage: Eukaryota > Metazoa > Arthropoda > Insecta > Lepidoptera > Geometridae > Xanthorhoe > Xanthorhoe spadicearia. Next base: position 4,380,996 of record OX352212.1, read on the forward strand.
CGATAAAGATGAAGTGCATATTTTATTGCATTTCGCAGTGATTTCATTTTTATTTACCTAATAATCTTTATTGTTTGTTGTTATCAGATTTTTTTTCTGTCAGACAATTAAAGTAAACCATTATTGTCTTTAAAAGGACGAATGTGTCACGTCTGATTTGGCATTTATGATCAGAATTTTACAAAAATACAAAATCTTGTACTGGTTTTGAAAAGAAATATTTACATTTGACTTTGAAGAGACATGATTGTAGCAAAACAGGTTTTTTTATAAACTAAATAAAAAAGCCTTTCAAAATTAGTAAACAAACATTTGAAGGACAGCTAGTTACAATTTAACTTCCTATTTAGGCCATAGTTAATTGAGACCTACTTTGAAATTTTTTTTCTTGATAATTTTATCTTCACCGTTTTGGTGGTCAAGACAATAAAATATGTTTATTATTTTATTATTATTTTACCGCTCGTAACGTAATGACACGCCTTATATGATGTTTTACGGATAGACCAAATGTATGAATTTAAATAAATTTTAATTTTAATTACCTTTATGGTATGTTGGTAATTAGGAAAATCCATGTTGGTAAATTTCATTAAATAATTATCGAAATGGGTGCAATGGTTTTAGAGAAGTTACATCTACTTAAATCTTTTTTTGTATGTTTGTCTCGGAGATAATCTCCGAAACAACTCAGCCGATTTAAAAAAGAAATTCACCGATGTGTAGAATGAACTTTCGGGATGGTTATAAGCTTTATTTTATCCCGGTAGTTTCAAAAGTACACCCGTGCAAAGCCTGGACGTGCTGCTAGTTTTGTACAAAAAATTTCCTCTTGTTTTAAAGCTGGCTTAAACAATGTTGAAAACAAAGAACCCTCGATAAACTGTGTGAAGTATAATGATTCATTTTAATGCCATTAAAAACTCAGGTCTTTCCTCTCAAAACCGGATTATGGGTCCGATACGATAGGGTACTATAGATACTTACTTTTAAAAGTTCTTATAAAAGTTCATGGACGATTGTCTATAATCCTACTATACTTTAACTCAATCTCAAATTGAATTATGTTTATGTTTGCTTTGTGGAAAGGCTGTGTTGGGCAAGTAGGATGTCGGTACCTTGACTTTCGATGCGAAGGGTGTAGGTTCATATCCCGGCATTACTATACTTCATTTCTTGAAGCGAGCTAATAGGAACAAAAATAAACGCACGTGATTGGTCGTCGAAAATAATTTTATTTCTCGTGATTGGCTAGATTGTCAAATCAATTGTCAATTGTCAAATCTAGCCAATCCAATGATTTTCGACGACCAATCACGTGCGATTATTTTTCTTCCTATTAGCTCGCTTCAAGAAATGAAGTATAGATTTAACGCTTAAAAAAACTAATATACGCATTTACACGAGCTCTAGCAAATATATTTATAAGCCCGCGACTAGTCAGCCCTACATGACGTATTGACGTCTTTACTGTGGATATGCCGCCTAAGTTCAGATAATGGTTTAGGTCCTGGGCAAGCCTATTCCATCCCTAAAAAAAAAACCTATTGGTAGGTAATTAGTTGAATGCAGAACATTATGTTATTCCATAGTGAATTAAATAGAGATGTAATGAAATTTTATCTATTTTTGAGATTCCACTCTTCACGATTTTAACGTATTTACCTATCTAAATAAGAAAAACATTATAATTCGAATTAAATTTTATCAAAAATGAAGAAACACCAACGTAAAATTTAAGCTTTTAGCTTTCGAAATAACGAATAATGCCAATAAATAGATAAAAACCAACAAAATCCCAGACAATCGTTAAATTTTGCCAAAGAAAATGTATGGCACTTGAAAGGCTCAAGTACCTATTAAGGGTTATCCTAGCAAATGTAATGAAGTCAAGGCCTACAACTACTGACACAGAGTAAAGCAGTTTAAAGGTTTTTGAACACTGACGCAAGACGATTCTTTCTTCTTCTTTATATTTTCATACAATTTTCTTGTCATTTTGATCATTAGAGCGACTGCCGTCTGTGTGAAAGAACCTTTTGCTAGTTTGCCTTGGTATCATGACACGCACCTAGCAATTTCCACGCTATTTAGGTATTTAACTAACATTTCATAAACTAAGAAAGAGGTTTGATTTATGTGTATAATTTGTCATATTCTCAGAAAAGAATCATTTTAATTAAAATCAGATAAAATATACAATGATGAGTTCATTGCTTTAACCACGAGTTGAATAAATAACTTTTTGTTTTACCTACTTCATGCATATTTAATTTAAGGAAACCAATATAGGTACTTATTAAATCGGAAGAACCTTTGTGACGACAATTCTCGTAGGCAATTAAAGGTTAAAAATATTTTGTAATTTAAACAAAGTGTTTTATTGTTCGTTCGTTTGTTTGAGCAAGTGGCCAACTCGAGTGACGGACTTTTTAGGCCGTCTAAAGGCCTCCATTATTGTTTAACGTCTTTAAAAGCCGGGACCGACTATTTAACGAGCCCTCCAAATCACGGAAGCGCTAAGTTATTAATGCCACTTGCGGTCACCCATCAAAGTTGTGACCAAAAAACTCACCGTATAGAGGTCCCACCATCAGAAGATACAACACAAGCACACAATATATTTGAGTCCTGCCTCTTAACACTCGAGGCCTTAAAGCAACCATCACAGTATTCGCCACCATTTGAAGCACTTCCTGAAACATTTTAGAGCACTTGTTTCCTTCCTCTTCACCTTCATGCCTCACCTCGTCACTAGGCAAAATATCTTCGAGCTTCAACAAGCCATATAGGAAAGAGAAAGTGTATAACGCGAGCAGTAAGGAGAACACTCCATAATATCCGAGAGTCCTCAATAAAATACCGCTTAGCGCGGTCCCGGTTGGCGTTCCCAGAGTCACACATATCGTCACTAGTCCCAAGCGGAACGTCCTGTTCTCCAATGAGGTGCGATCCGCCATAAAACTAAACATTCCCATGAATATTATGACATAACTCCCGGATAAGGCCGCCGGTAGCGCCTCTATGAGCGCCGTCGCCGACAGAGGTATCTCTCTGAAGTAGTACGTTGCAATTAAAAGTCCAATATTCGCGAACATCTCCCCGATGAAAGGAAATAGAATACATATTTTTCTTTTCTTATATTTATCGCTCCATGCCCCCACAAATATCACCATCACGGCGGGTATGGCGGTCTGCAGAGGGAATTTCCACGCGACCACTTTTGCGACTAAGGAGTGAATCTGCACCAGTTCAGCTTCAAGGCCGGTCGTGTTGCGGTCCCTGATGCGGTCGCAGACGTCCTCGCCGAAGTCAAAGTTCACTCTGCAGGCTTTCTCCAAGTGCATGTTCTGGACAGCCAAGGAGGAGATCGCCGTGCACAGCATGTAAATAAACAGGCATGGCTCGACGGTCGTCTCGCGCAGGACTATTTTTAAGCACTTCAAAGCACTCTTAGATTTCTCCCTGAAAGTCTTCCGTTTTGAATTCCCGGTGAGATGCATGTTCGAGTCGGTGAGGCCGTTGCTGCTTCCGCAAGTATTTTCAGACGCAATCATGTTAGTAAAAGTGAGAGTCAGTAAAAGTCTTGGACAGTTTGCTCCACGCACAACACTGCGCCGGCGGCGATCGGTGGGGACTATTTACTTAATCCGTGGCTTTTTGACTGTCGTTTCCAAAAACCTGAGCAGTAAATGTCAGGTTGTAAAATCGAGCGCGATATGAGTGCGCCGGCGCATACGACTCGCTCACATCTCGACAGCTACGATAACACAGGTCTCAGTCGACGACACCACTTTTAATAAATATGTGGCTCATTTATCTTGTGCCTTAAGTTACGCCGCATTAACTAGCATTGTGCGCTGATACGCTGCTACTAACAGAACACAACACTGAGTAATTCATTGATGATACTTGAAACCATTTTCTTACTGTTGGAAATGAACAAAGTAGGTAAAATAACTACCTCATTTCTATCTAGGCCAGTCAAAGACGTCTTAAAACTTGGTTTTACCCAGACCATATTTCAGTTTATTAGTTTAAAACATAAAATAAACGAATTCGTTTCATACTCATTCATCTCATCATTCTAACATAATTGTACCTATTAGTTTAAATTCTGCAAGTAGTGCTTAATAGTGTATTTTCTCTATCTCTTATCAGGGGTTTATAATACTTGAACTATCATTACGGATGTTGAAAAAAAATCCTATGCAAATAATTACTTTTAGAAATTGTGATTGAGATTTAAGCAAAATCAATTATGTAAGTTTTATTTTAATATACGTGTATAAATATAAAGGGTACTTAAAACAGGTTTTTTTACCACTTAAAAGCTGTATGTAATAAACTCAGATAAGTGTAGGTGTGTAGGAAGACTTGGCTCTACCAAATTATTGTTCTAGGCATCTTATATCATAATTAACTTATATTATATCTATCTTCTATCATAGAGTACCCTTGTAAAAATGCCTCAACATTGCCTTTTAACGTAAAATGGCAGAAAAAAAAAAGAAATCCTAATTGTGTTTATTTCTGTATGACGTCAAGGATTACTTAAAAATGTACCAGTCTTTTATGCTAGGTGATTCTATTGTAGAACCTTATGTTTTTCACTCTGAAGGTCATTAACTCTTAGTATTTTACTATTATTTATTTTGTGGCTGTATTTATAAAGAAGAAAAGGTACAAACTGACATTGTAAATACATAAAATATGTAGGTACCTACCTACTATCATCGTATCAAACCACAAGGCCATTCGTCTAATGACGACACGAGGTAATTGACCTTTTTTATGATCAAACTAGAATCAAGAGGATCAAGTTAAACGTCAACAACTAAAGATAGTTTTGGGTATAAAAGAACAAGAAGTGTTAAAGACGGATAAAAAGTTAAAGTTTAGATATTTATAAAGCAAGGTTCGAAACTAGCAAGAGTGTTTTAGTAGGCTTGACTTAGGCTATTTTATCTAAAAGAGAGCTCATAAAATTAGGTAGGTAGGTAAAAATTAACTACTTACCTAATTGGTACTTTTTGACCTACTTATGAGATTATAAGTACTTTATTATATTAACATAGACAAAATGAAAACTAAGATAGTGTTAGTAAAAGATTTCAGTCCCAGAGCGTAGGCGTTTGACAAACGCTTCATTTTTATATTTTACCCGACTTCAAAAACCAAGGAAGTTCTATGTTTTACTGTACTTAGTACGTTTTTTGATCTCTGGTTATGCTTAATAGACCTTAGAATTTTTTTTGTTTAAAGAAGTAGCAACAACTTTTGGTTGTGTTAAAAAAAGAGATCTTCGAAGGTATGAATGAACGCACGTCAAGAGTGCAGAAAATTACTCTCCATAAATAAAAGTCGGAAAAAAAAATGTTGCCACTTGTTATCTAGGTAGCGACACGCGAGCGAAGCCGCAGGGTAAGCTTGTTTTTAAATATTTGCTAAATATTGTTATTAAACCTGTCCAAGAATAAAAGAGTCAGACAGAAAGCATTTAACACATTTAGGTAAGTACCTATGCTATTACGTAGTAAATTGACTAAGTACTTGTATTTAATAAAATTTCAGTTATTCGATATTGTAGAGGTTTTGTTTTGTGTGGTTCTTTAAATCTAAGACCCTTCGAGTTTATGGTAAGTAATGGTAGAAGTAAAAGTCAGTCCGTGATTAAATGAATTATACTAAAGAATCACTTAAACAGACAAGGCTCTTCTCTATATTGGTAAACTTACTTTAACTAAAACGACTATTAGATCTGTTGCTACTTCTTTTCATTGACATCAGAGTAACTAGAAAAAAAATCCTAAAACCGTTATTAAATTGTCAATTTTGATGAATGGGGTAAATTAGGGTCAGGATATATTTTTGTAACCTCGATATAATATCTACTTTCACTTGTGACGTCGGAATTTTAAATGATTACGATAACCAAAACCGTGGTTGGAGTCTGCATGATAATGGGCCCAGACTAGAGTTTACGGAAACGGGATAATATTACCGAGATTTAATCCCGGTATTTTAATATATTATAAAAATACAGTGAGGGCGATCTTTGCCTACCCAAAATGCAGTTCTGTAGTGACTTGCTCATTCGTTTTTTCCTTCGTTCGTGATGAGCAAGTGGCTAACTCTGGTGATGGAGTTTTTAGGCCACCTAAGGCTTCCGTCATGGCTTGACGATTGGGTCATTGTAAAGATGAAAAAGGCAGCCCTAAATCAACCTCTAAGTTGAAGAGTAAGTAAGTTTGTATGATCAATTTTCTCAGATTTCAATATTTCTGGTGCTAATGTACTATTTATTACATAGAAGTCTTTTTTTATAAATCCCGGGATCTCAGTATAACGCACGTTTGACAGACTTGAAATCAACATGAATTAAAATAAAACGTGTAAGTTGTGTAAGCTCATTAAAATGCAACTTGCTATATCTTATTCTACTTAGTTATAAAAGCGCTTAAGCGCTTTTTTAAGCGATTAATGTTGTTTTGTTTAACAACATAAATTTTATCAATAAATTGTAATTTAAAATGAATACTAAGCAGCGATGTATGAGGTTATCAGGAAGAAAGAACGAAACAAAATATATTAAGTACCTATACTTAATAATATTTTAAAATATATGATTTTTTGTTAGGTGCTTTGAATTCCCGGGATTCAGTAGTTTATGAATCCCGGGACAGCGTGTCACGTACCTATTATATTGCATTTCAGTTCGTTATGCAATTACGTGATTTATATACCTACTTTTATTATGTCAGAGTGAATAGGTTAGGTAGTTTGTTTATTTGTATTTTTGTGACTACACAGCATTCCTATTATTACTTTTTACTTACCTACTTTTTAATTGATCACTGTCACGAGACACAACTCTTGCTACTCTTTCCACGAGTTTCTTTTCTATGTAGGTAAAATGTTCACGGATTGATCGTTAAGGACTTCACACACAGCAGCTATAATATATATTACGGTATATTACATCCCGGGATATATAGCTGTATATTATCGTAAGCTATCACACACAGAACAGATATCTGCTGTAATATATCTTTTGCACGGACGTAGCTATAGCTTTCCTAAGGGGGGGGTCCGAGGCATCAAAGTCCCCCCCCCCCTCTCGCCTCTTTTTTCTTCTATTACTTGTAGAAATGGCGCGAGCGGAGCGAGCAAAATATTTTTAGTTAAAAGCAGCGTATACATTCGGTTCTTATTCTGCAAAAAAAGACGCGAGCAGAGCGAGCAAATTTTCTTTTGACTTATAAACATAATTTTTGGAAGATAAAAGCATTGTGTCACTTTGTTTTATTGAGGGCCGGTTTTTATTCTGGTAAAAACGACAAGAGCAAAGCGAGCAAATGTTTTTTTAGTTAAAAGTAGTAGTTCGGTCCCCCTGGACCCCCCCCCCCTAGATACGTCCAGTTCATTTCATTGACATACGCCATTTGATTGGGTATATTTCTGTTTTTACCCACATGTTCTACCCACTCACCTTTTTTTTTGTTTCTCCCCAAATTATGTCGGTTTTTCAACCAACTTCAAAAATTATGATTTTTTTTTGTCGTTTATACCCAAAATGTGTTTTATTTTCTACCCGCAATCAAAATAATTGATTTTATACAGTCAGACAAACAATTTGTAGATAAAATTACAAAACTTTTGACAGTTAACTGTTTAAAATTACTTACTTACCTGCCTACGGCTACCAGTTTTGAACAACATACCTACCTAAGAAATTATTATTATGGCTAAGATACAATTTAAGCTTTTCCTAGTATGTTTTAACTATAATTAAAACAAAATTATAATATTTATATACACATTTTTATAAAACATCTATAATATTTTTCGTTAGTTTTTGTGATATATATATGTGTCGGAGAATGGTTGATTTGACTAGTTGAAAGTCAGTCAATTGGCCTACTAGTGGCGCCCTCAACTACTCGGGAATACTCGGAGCGCCAGCGCCATCGTTCGGCGCTAGGCGGAGTCTACTTCGGAGTGACGGTGGAGCGAGGAGCAGAGTCTTCGTTCGATCACCGCCCAGTAAAGTCGTAGAAACTGCCTCGCGTTCCGTGTAGACCTAAGTTGTTGATTAAGTACCTACCTAGTTCATCAGTGTCGTTATAAACTCAGTACTGTGTTGTTAAAGTTTGGTAAAATAATAAACGTTGTGATTGCGAGTCAATACTGTGTACCCTTATTGAAATCGACACTCACCCACACTGTGCCCACATGATAGTTGCCTACCATGGCTGAAAATAGCAGTAACGAAAGCACCCTATTCCGTTATCAGAAGTGCGATAAGTGTCGGTTCAATTGCACAGTAAAACTAAAAGTGAAAATGATAATTCGCGTGGCTGTTATAATGACTCATAGTGGCGGTATGACGTTATCTCAATAAACGAAGTAAACAAGCACGGTTTATCAGCGTCGAGTCGTGACTTTTGCCGCTACCCTCATTAATTTGAGAAAAATGGCAAACCGAAGGAAAGTTTAGTGACTGTTTAAAATGAGGTCATACGTAGCTGCCTTAACACGTATCTAGTTGATGGTTGAGCGGAAACTATTTGATTGCCGAACAAATCTTTGTATCGACGAGAAGATACACAGTGAATAATTAAAATGATGCTGTAAATGTGAGACGTTAAAAGTTTTCGGCGTTATCGTAGACAAAGTGTCGTGCCTGTGATGCTAATCGGAGACGACACGCGAGTAGATTATCGCAGTAAGAAGAGCGATCCGAATAAAACCTCATCCTGTGTGCTTACATTGTTCGAGTTTTACGAAAATGGAAGAGCATGCTGTAAACTACATCAATGATTGGTTGTGGAAGATGTGAACAGTGCAATACCTACCTACCGACTTCTTACAGCATTTGAAAAGGTCATGTAATCGTTTTGTTTTTCTTGTCTTATTTCGTTTGAAAACAAGAACCAAACGTGCCTGATGTTATTTGTTTCAGTTGTGATCATCTTGTTGTGAGCGGCAGCGCCAGCTAAGCGGACGAGCGGTCCTGTGGACGAGCGATCCTGGGCGACTGGTCCTGTGAATGCTGTGGACCCGTACTCGAGCGGTCCTTGCTCCTGATGACGCGCTGTGGACGAGCGGTCGAGCTCGCAGGCGAGCGCACAGTCCCGCCAGCAGGCGATTACGCAGTCTCTCCAGCAGGTCCCGCCAGCAGGCTCCGCAGCAGGCGAGCACCGCGCAGGCTATCACCGGCTCCGCCAGCAGGCGAGCACCGGCTCCGCCAGCAGGCGAGCACCGGCTGCGCCGCAGGCGAGCACCGGCTCCGCCAGCAGGCGAGCACCGGCTGCGCCCGCAGGCGAGCACCGGCTGCGCCGCAGGCGAGCACCGGCTCCGCCAGCAGGCGAGCACCGGCTGCGCCCGCAGGCGAGCACCGGCTGCGTCCGCAGGCGAGCACCGGCTGCGCCCGCAGACGAGCACCGGCTCCGCCGCAGGCGATCACCGGACGGCATACAGCAGTGGTGGCCCGGGTGTGGCGCATACTGAGCGATGCGTGGACGTCTGCTTTATGTAAACGCCATCGGAGACAATGGGTTTTTAAGGTCAGCTGTATAGTTTTTCTTTTGATTTTAGTACTGAGTAGTCGCTAGTTAAAGAAAATGTAGCATCTGAATTGAGTGACAAGCGATTTAACAATATTGTTTCAATGATTGGTATTGGTCAAACATGAGTATTCAGCACTGAACAAGTCTCATGTTGGGTAACGACCCTTGATCAGTAAACGTTTTAACGTTGCACGTTGCGAGTTTAAAATTCAGATGTACCTTTTGACAAAGTTAGAGCAAAGCTATGCTAGTAGGTCATGTACCAGTCGTAGAAGTTTTCAGTAGTGATAATCATGAAGTTTTGGTGGCTCAGTGAGAGCGAAGTGTAACGACTTCATCAGCCGTGGTATGAGTCGACCGCTTGGTGATCATACGGGGTGTGAGTCGACCATAGGGTGTTCACACGGGGTATGAGTCGACCTTGGGTGATCATACGCAGCGGTGATGATTGGAGTGGATACGCGATTAGTATTGTGTAACTGGATTTTGAAAGTTTAAAACGTTGGTACATTGGCTCTAGCTGGTTATTGTTTTTGTAGTTAAGGTGAAGTTTGGTTTAAATCTTACTTACTAGATGAGATTAGTACACTTGGTTACACGGTAAATTGAGGAAAGTTTTGAGTTTTAAAATTCTTTATTTTTAAAAATGTGAAGTAAAGTTAAAGTATGCCGGAAAGTCATGTACCTGTCGATGTAGAAATAAATGATGAGTTGGAAACGAATGTTTCGCAGTACTAGTAAACACTCTATCGACCGTAAAATGTGGACATTGTCAGAAGCTATTTCGTAGTCGTAGCCCAATAGAAATCGGTGTCTCTTGATCCGTCAAGTAGTCCGTGGGTGCGCGATGGGCGGTTAGCTTTGGCGGAGGTCGTGGTCTCGAGGACCGTAGTGTGAGTCGACTCTAAGGTGATCACACGGTGTGTTTGTTTGTGTAAATCACAAATGTCTGTGAGTCGACTGATAGGTGATCACACGGGGCGTGTAAGCGCAAAGAAGCAATTACGATTGCTGGTCGGCTAGTATGAGCCGTGGTTATAGTTGCGTGTGAGTCGACTGATAGGTGATCATACGGGGCGTGTAAGCGCAAAGGAGCAATGACGATTGCTGGTCGGCTAGGATATGCCGTGGTGTGGTGATAGTGAATTTACTCGATAGTCTTTGTTAATGATACGCGATAATGATGGTACACGACTAATGGCTCTGTTGATTAATTTGAAGTTGCTTTGTTGAGGTTTAAAGTTTCTTAAATTTTGAAAGAATTCTGTTCGACACAAGAGTCCCTAAGTGCCTACCTACCTAGTCAGGAAGGGCCGAGTTAGAAAGAGATATTGGCCTTGGAATGTTTTGTTGCAGGATAAACACACGAGGACGTGTGTTGGCAGGATGGCCGTGTCGGAGAATGGTTGATTTGACTAGTTGAAAGTCAGTCAATTGGCCTACTAGTGGCGCCCTCAACTACTCGGGAATACTCGGAGCGCCAGCGCCATCGTTCGGCGCTAGGCGGAGTCTACTTCGGAGTGACGGTGGAGCGAGGAGCAGAGTCTTCGTTCGATCACCGCCCAGTAAAGTCGTAGAAACTGCCTCGCGTTCCGTGTAGACCTAAGTTGTTGATTAAGTACCTACCTAGTTCATCAGTGTCGTTATAAACTCAGTACTGTGTTGTTAAAGTTTGGTAAAATAATAAACGTTGTGATTGCGAGTCAATACTGTGTACCCTTATTGAAATCGACACTCACCCACACTGTGCCCACATGATAGTTGCCTACCATGGCTGAAAATAGCAGTAACGAAAGCACCCTATTCCGTTATATGTATATAATATTTATGTGTATATTTTACTGTATAATTATTTATGTTGTTATTTGATTAAAACATTTTAAAATGCCATCATTTTTTATTTCAACTGAACATTTTTGCCGTATTTTGTTACTTAAGTCATTTTTGTTCTGAGTGAAAATGAACGAAAATGAAAAATAGCAGTGGGTATAAACGTCAAAAATTAATATTACTTTGTGCTTTTGGGAAGAAACTGTGGGTAAAAACAGAAATGCACCCACGATTGACGCGCTCTCCAGCTAAAGTGTTATAAAAGGTGTTCTTATTTATTCATACTCATACACGGAAAGTACGCACGAAGTTGCCGGATCATGGGTTCAAAGCAACATTATCCGTCCCTAGGGAAAATAAATAATACTTTCCTGCCCTAGGAATAGTAACTTAATAACTTAATAGTAACCTTTGGATGGAAAAGATTTACGCTGAAAGGATGATTGGCCGGGTGCATAGAAAAAATAAATAAATATGATAGTAAAAAAAACTCGAAATAATACCTAATAACTAATAATAAACTACATAGACTAATCATATTGCAATAAACTTACTTAAACATACACAAATATAATAACTAAAATATATAAATAGACATACAATAATTAAAATAATTAAACGAAACCATGTGACACTCAAAGAGACAGGAAATGTGTTTTTAGTCTTGTTTAAAATATTTCAAGGGAAGAGGACTTTTTAATTGATAATGGCAGAGCATTCCATAGGTGTACAGCTTGGACAGTAAAGGAGTCTGCATAGAAGCTAGTTCTATGCAGAGGAGTTTTCAGAAGGAGGTTATCTGAGGAACGAAGATCACGAGCATGGCCATCATGCAGATACTCAAAAAAATAATAATTCTATTTTAGGTAATGATAGCCAGTTAATTTTAGATAATGTACGGGAACTGCCCAGAACTATAGCTTGAGTCTTAAGAGGATTAACTTTCTATGTGCAAGTATTAATTACTTATATTAATTATCCATGATTTCACGACACGTCCGCTCTTCGGAGGCTCTGGATGGGGACAGCAGTGTAAGCAATAATTCCCACATGTTCTTCCGAAGAACGACTTGCTTTGTGCTTTAGGTAAGAATGAAATAAAAGTATAAAATATTCATCAAATTTTTTAACATCCTGTACGAAGTGAAATATACTGAAATATATTGAGATATACTGAGATATATATTTTCGTATAGCTCAGTATCTTAAGATACGAAGATATGAAAATATATATTATAGCTGCTGTGTGTGGTCTCCTGACGATTTCTATAGAAAGATGTATTGAGATATATCGTGCTATAAGATATATCTTCATATTATAGCTGCTGTGTGTGGTGTCCTTTAGGGTTTTTTTAATGCAATAAAATCAATAAAAATATTAAACACCTCAGGTATTTTTTATATAAAATATAATATATATTATGTAGTTTTAAAAGAAAAAAAATTAACAGTTAATGGGAATAACTTGTCATGAAGGTTATAAGGCATTTTTGGATCCTATACAGATGTTCGTAATTTCGCAAGAAATTTTAATAAATAAAATAGTAGAATACTCATTAGAGTAGGTATTTCTGCTTCATAACAACAAAATCATAAAACATTTGGAAATTGAAGTTCCACTAACGCCAGACCCTACCATAAGACGCCATTGTCCCTTCCGAATAATTTAATGAATTATCAAATATTGCCTGTCGTATCCTTTTACCCTACACGAGCACTTGTAAATTGAAAACATTTGGGTACTTTGGGTTTGAGAATGAGCCTTACATAAAAATGTTTATTTTATGGAATGACAAGCCCGCGGGTTCACATTCCAAAAAATACAAGGTGAAATTCACGTTTAAAATAAAATGTAGGCTGAAACTTCTTGCGGGGTCGTTGAAACCTTTTTCACATTATTATAGCTAAACGGTGAAAAGGTATACATACATTTCATGATTTAATTAAAATAATATTTATTTTAATCGTTACGAAAGTGACGGCAAATTTTTAGTTGGTTTAGTTTTAGTTTTGGCGATATCAGAACCGCCACTATTGTTCGTTTTGATGTCGGTTAATTTTGAAGCATAATTAAAGTGTCCAAATCATGTTCCTTTGAAAACTTTTAATAAATTAACTTTAACAATTAAGAGGGTCTCTAATTTAATTTCGAATTCAAGTGTTGGGTTAGGATCACTCAAGCTCAATATTTGTTCCTCAAATCAAGGGGATTGAAGTTTTAACGAAAGTCAATTATGGATTGTATTTGTATGAATAAACAAACCACTAACTAATAACATCGAATAGAACAATTATAGGTAATACCTATTACGAGTATATTTGAAAAGAGGTACAGGAGTTATTGGCGCCTAAAAAGTGGCACCACAGAACGAGGTAATTACCACAATTGTTTTAAAGAATGTTTTTTCTTCTTACTCATTGGCAACGAAAAGAGATAGCAAGCGTGTAAATTCAAATTTTTCAGAGCACTCATATTGATACATTGCTTGTTAGATTTATGAAGGGGCACTTTAGCTTTTAATATTTGTACCTTTTAGAAATATTGCGGCCCTATATTTGAATTTGTAGCTCTGAACTTGGCAGTAATTGAAAATAACTTTCAAAAACCTACCTATTAATATATTTTTTATATACAAAGAGAGGTTTGTTAAGGTCGTAACGAGTAAAAATTCGTGTTGCCTGCCTATTATGTGTGTCCCTATTTTATAAACACTTAAATCCTGACAATTAATAACGAATTTTGGCTTTAATATTTTCTGCAATATGGTACCTATTACCTCCCGTATTATGATTATTAATATTTTTAAAAAGACAGCAGTAATGTCAATTGTAGTAAGCCTACTTAAATATTTACCCCCTTATGCATTCGTCCAGTAAACCTTTATCAGCTAAAACCCATATTAAATCTGTTGCTATCTCTTTTCGTTGTTGCTATCTCTTTTCGTTGCCATTATGAGTAACAAAAGAAAGCCTTTTTTTAAACCTGAGTATACTCGTATTAAATTGTCAAGTTTGTATGAACGAGACCCATAATTATAAAATATTGAAACTGGTTGTGAATAAACTGCAAAACGAGCTCTGCGTAGAAAACCATAATCATTTGTTTAAAATTTTATTGAATAACAACAAACGTATATAAATGACTAACTTAACTAATTATGATACAGATTATCTGCTTTCTAAGTACCTATATGTTAATAATCCAGTCTTAGATCTAAGTAATTAAGTATCGATTTAATTGTTATTTACATCAATTTATAGGTAAGGATAATTATAAACATTATAATATTAGTGTGCAAGATTTCTAAAAGTGCTTTTAATTTTTCCATTAAGTCAATTAAACTATTTTCAAATATACGGGACGGAGAAAAATCCAACAAACCAATCATGAAAGTTCAGCAGTTCTCGAGTCGTAGTTTTGTAAAATGTAACTAACACGATTTTGTTCCATACTAATATTATAGAGATAATGTTGGTATGTTTGTTTGACGGAAGTAATCTCCGAAACTCTCAGCTCACTCGAGCAAACTCAAACAGCAAAAAAGGCCGAGTTTAAAAATTCTTTCACTGATGTGTACAATGTACTGTCGGGATGGTTAAAGGCTATATTTCATCCCGGTAGTTTCATTAGTACGGCGAAACTTGCTGCTACTCGAAGTTTTAGATATAAAGATGATGTAGAAATGGTAAAAAAAAAAGAAAACTTGTGAATTGTTCGGAACGTTTTCAAAATACCTATCTCATATTTGTACTAAATTAACTTGGCCTTATTCTTCTTAAGTTAAAAAGCAGTAACATCATTATCATGTGCATGAATTTCTTTATCCTCCGGGTTCTTTACAATATCCGCTGCTTGCCGCTTAAATGAGATATACAGCACTCTGAAACAAAACAACAAACACGTGAATAAACAAATGGGCATCAAAGAAAACACACGTACAAACAAGTATTCAGAAGGAATAATATTGTAGTGAAGATTTTCTTTGATATTATACGTAAAGCAAGATATGCCTGAAGCGGTACCTATATACTTAAACTAGTGACCCGCCCCGGCTTCGCAGGGGTCCAATAATTCTACATATAAACCTACCTCTTGAATCACTCTATCTATAAAAAAAACCGCATAAAAATTTGATGCGTAGTTTTAAAGTTTTAATCATACATAGGGACATAGGGATATTATTATAGGGACAGAGAAAGCGAATTTGTTTTATATCTACTATGTAGTGAAGAGGGTTTCAAAAAATTAAAATTTGTGTATTTTAGTTCATGAATTAACAAAATTTCTATTTCTAGCTGTGTTTTTACTGCCTAATCCGTATAGTCCTTACTTTACTACTATTATTATAAATGCGAAATATAGCTAATATATAGCTATCACAAACTAATCCGTTTTAACGTCATAATAAGGTAAATAGGTGATCGCGCTACCTTAAGACGTACAACCTTAAACTGTGACAACTTTGCGCTATTATTTTATTGAAGCTATGAATAAACAAACTTAAAATACGACTTTGTTTACTAAACTGAATGAAATGCTTCTTGTTTATAGTATCATATTTCGCTTCATTATCTTACTATTTTGGTTTACTTATCAGTCATTCAAAGGGTTAGGTCATTTTTCAATTAGGAATTTTTAAAACAGTGGTGTGTTGATTTTTTATTTATATTGTTACAATTTTAATATTAAATTATAATAAGGCTTCGGAACGGTGAAAAAATGACTGCATCGAAAGAGTTTTTAGTTTATTTAAACAAAATCTTTCTAGCCATTTAATGACCATTCATATCTTCTAGATAAAAATGGAATACTAGAGGGAATTTGGAATTTATTTGTTAGTTACTTAATTTTTACGCTGCATTGCGTTAATTCGCGTCGTATTTTGTTGGTTGTGGAAAATTTTGGGCTAATACCTCCCCACTATGACAGATAACTAATGTAAAGTTTCTTATTATGTGTATACGCCAAAATAACGTTAAATTCCAACATGTTATCTCATTATAAGTTGAACAAAAAGGTGACCTAGACCTTTTGCGGTAAGTATATTGAATACGTGTTGTGGTATCTGAATCGTTTTGCTTGATTGGTTGATAGTTGCCCAATCTTAGCGTGACATTGGTTCTTTTGTTGTTAGGTCAATGACCAATCAATAATTACTAGTTCAGTGGTTTGAGAGGGTTCGTTCGAGTGGGTGACTCGGGCGGGACGGAGTTTTTGATCGGCCTAAGACCTTCGTCATGGCCTAGGTGATAATAAAGATTTAAAAAAACACAGCTATACCTACAGGGTGAGTTTAGGGTCACAGAGGCAAAATCTAAAAATATGAGAGATTATTATATGAGCCATGTGACAAAAAATAAACTAACACTATTTTTAGAGCACATTTTATTTTATAAAACGAGCACGTTCTACTCCTAATTGTTTTTTCGACACTTTAACGAATTTAGGCTTAGAATTTTTAAAACAACTTTTTTAGTAGACTATACCTATCCTATAGAAGGACTTAAGAGAAGGTGAAAGTAGTTTTTAAATATGGTTAAAAATAATCAAAACTTTCATAATTAAATTCTGTTAGTACTTTTATGGAAATGGTGACGTCAAATTCTATTTTGGAAAGCTCTTTTCACAAATACTACAGTGTCCCAAAGATGGTGTGAACATTTCGTATATTAAAATGTTATATAACGCTAATTGTTTCGTCAATTTCCAATATTATTCTACTATTCCAACCAAAATCATCTATAAATGAAATGCCTCAGTGTGGTTTAATAACACTATAAAAATATATATCCTACAAAATAATCTAATCAGTACAGCCGTTCTCGAATTAGACTAACTGCGCTACCGGTATTGGTATCTATTGGTAGGCAGGCAGACACCATGGACCTCCACTTGCTATCATGACTCACCTTTTTTGCCTCATTCACCGTTTAATTTTAATAAGAAGTCAACTAATAGTTATACTTACATGAATATAAAGAAGGCCGGTATGGTCATCACGCCTCCCAGTATGTACACAGCCCCGGGCAGGACTTCGAAAGTGTTGGAAAACATCTGCGTGTACATCGGTGCGTATATCATGGGTATTATGGCTTCCGCGAAACCGATGAGCGAACACATTTTAGCTGGAAATTTATGTTAAAATATTTAATTTATATAAAATATGTAGGTATTCATTAAAATTGTCGGGGTTAGGAAGACTCAAAAAGTAGTACAATAGGACCTTATGCACTAACGATTATGCAAAAATGTTAATGGATTGAAAAGAAAAAACCGCAGGCTTTACCTACAGGTTGACTGTGTAGTGATTTGTGGATAAGACTACCTATTAGAAACTTAAAATTTCTTCAGTTCAGTTTAATAAAACCATTGAATACAATTTCATCAAAATAATTGTACAACTAAGGGCCCCTTAATTGAACGTGGCCCAACACGTACTTGGCCGGGTTTTTATTAAAACTACTAACACTATAATTTAATAAATATTTTAAGAATAAGCTGCAATTTTATGAACTTTGAACGTAACCAACCAAGAATCCGGATGTAGGATGCTACAACAACACATAATACCTCAAAGCTTACATCATTCAGTAAAAACAGCTGCGAGTATCATTAAAAACTAATCAAACGTTAATTTTGTTTAGTTTGAGATTTCAAACCAATTATCTTTGATTAAAATTACTTCGCTTGCAAAATATTGAATTTAATCAGAGTTCTTTGCTTTTTTAAACGAAACTTTGATTAATTTATAGTTTGCAATTGAGAAGGACTGAAAATAAAATGAATAAATTTATGAAAAGCACTTAGAGAAATTCATTTATAATAATTTTTTGAATCATTCTACTGATATGTCAAGTAGTCGACAAATTCCATTATAATAACAGTAGTGGAGATTCATATGTCACTAAAACTAAAACTAAAACTACAGATGATGCCAACCTTTTCATTTCAATCGTTATGAAAGGGACGGCACCATTTATTACTTTAGTTGTAGTTTGGCTACATCTGAATAGAATGGCTATATATAATATCAATATCTTACCAACATTTTCCGGATCAACCACTTTAGTTCCAAGCGACCTGATCGCCGTCACGCCTGAATTCCCGAACAAGTCGAAGACTGGACCAGAATAGAACCAATGTTTGGTCGGAGCTAGTCCGTAAACGAAACTGGATATGGTCTTGCAGCCCGTAGCTATTATACCGAGGAAGGTGTCGTGCATCTTGAGGAACTTACTGAAGAGTGTAACAGCTATTGCTGTGCCTGAAAGTATAAACAATTTTGGTTAATCTAAGTCTGAATAAGCTGACAGTAAAAATAAATACAACCCAAAAATTACAAAAACGAACACCTAATCTATACTACACCCGCATTACCGATCAAGAGTTGTATTCTATCTATCCTAGGTTTTGCTTACTGCCGGTAGGTATTTGACAGATTTTGTGCTGAAGAAACGTCAAATTTAAAAATAAATAATTATATAATTAGGTGTTCGTACTTGTTATATTCGGGTTGTATTTATTTTACTGTTGGTAAGCTTAGAACCGCTTTTATAGGTACACCGATTTGGAAAAATATTTTAGGAGAGAGCGTCTCTTTACGTTTTCTTGGTAAGCCAGGACCTCGTACTTTGAGCTACCAATTTACTTTTTCTTGATTAAGTAGGTATATGGGATAAGGGCAGGGAGATGATATAATTTGTGAATAGTATTTAAAAATCATAGTAGGAAAGTATATTAATATTTTCTCATGCAAATTACATATCATATCGTGTCTATAATTAAATAGTTACAATGCGTTTGGCTAGCAAATTATATAACACCGGTAAAAAGAGAATGGCCCCCAAAAAGACACGTTCTGAGGTCAAGGTTCCAAAACTTGTCATATAATACTAATATTAATAACATTATACTTTAATCGATACACTTAAAACTCGTCTCAAAGTCATAGAGAAGTTGTAGATATGAAAATAGATTCAAAAATATATAAATTCAATACGTTCTTGACTTCTTACCTATAGTGCCCAGCAATAAGGAATATGTACTAAACAAACTCAACTCAACCACGTCCATATCATATTTGGCTAATGTGTATTGATAAAGTATATATGCTTCACCTGAAACAATAAAGGTTCTGTTATAAAAACGCTCATTTCACATTCACCAAGATTACCTGATCTAAAATTATAATAACATACCGACAACTGGTCCCACGATGACAATATGTGCGCATATTACAAGAATTATTTGCATCCTCTGCCTTCCGTGTGACCGAAATATAACCGACGCTGTATCCCATATATTTTTAGGATGGAAAAACTCTCTTATCTTCTGAAAAACTGTGGCATTTGGCGTTTCCACTCTATTAACATCATGAATGCGAAACGAAGTGTGTATGAAACCGATTACATATAACGCCAATCCGATACCAAATACTCCATAATAACCGAGATTTTGCGTCAAAACACCGCTTATTGACGTGCCAAATGGAAATCCTAGAGTCACAATAACGGCCACGACACCGATTCTGAACGTTCTTGATTCCACTGATGTCACATCGGCAATGTAGCTGTAAGATCCCATTAGCGCAATGGTCTGTCCTCCCGATAGCGCACTCGGTACAGCTTCAATCAACGCAGTGATCCATAAAGGCCATTCCAGGAAGAAATACGTCGCCAGGAGCAGTCCGATTGATGACACTATTTCTCCAAGTATGGGAATAAGCATCAATGCTTTTCTATTACCGGTCCGATCGCTCCATGCGCCGACGAACAGCACCACTATCGCTGGAATGCTGCTTTGCACCGGAGACTGCCATGTTTGCATATCAGTTACTAATTTCAGCGCTTCAAACTGGGCCACTTTTGTAATGTTATCATCGTCAGTTTCCCCATTAAGAGCCTTTGTGCAGATTTCTTCTGTATAGTTGAGATCGACGCGACATGCTTTTTCTGTGTTGAGTTTGTTCACTGCGAGGGCTGAAATGGCTATCGGTAAAACATAGCATAGTAGAAAAGGTTCGACAGTGAAGAACGCAAAAACTTTTTTGATCCTATCACCGCATGTTATCGGTGTTGTTGTGTTGTTTTTCTCAACTACATCCACATGTGCCCCATTTTTGTTCGTTTCAGTGAGTTCAGTACCCGGTTCTGTTGGTTTCATTTTTATATCAATATCACATAACTTGGACACAATGTTTATAGAATGTTTATTTATACACACGGACCGCGGTCGACTGGCGGCCGGAGACTCGTTCTAAAGCTAAGAACTTGTTTTTTAAGAGATCCACACATCATTATTACGATGAAGCTTCGAAAAAAACCTTGCAGGCGAATGGTAAAGTTCAAACTTGTATACTTTTAATTCGCATTCTAAGTTTTTTATTAAAATGATGAGCATTTTTTACTGCCCACACAAAACTAAGTCGTTTTTTAAAACTAGGATAAAATAAGTCGTATTTTCGATGATTTTCTGATCTTTTAGTTGTCATACTTGTGTAGCTTGACACACATTCTTGATGGGATTACAGTACCTACCTTTTTGAATAAAAATTTAAAACATTATTTTATCTAATTTAATTAATTCTGGTCTGGCAAAAGGCGAATGATTAGATTTTTTGGATTATTTTATGATTTAAAACGAAAGCCCCTTTATAATATCTCATTGCAAAAACCATCGTGTGATTTAAACGACAGTTAGTTTTATAGGCAACTGCAAAACGCATTTCAAATTGCTATCTTATTACATATAGGTACAATCTCTAGGCTCGTATTCAGACAGAGTCCATACTCAAGCGCGATTCATCGGCTTTACATAACTCAGTATTCATAGCGAACTGTCAAAGATCCACACTTGAGCGAATAATCAAGCCTGAGTGCAGATTATAATTACGAGCCTTGTTTGTTTCTACTACTCGTATATTAGGTACGTCCACGGTACACAGAAAGTAAAAGTAACATCGTATTAATAGTTAGTAAAACGCTCAAATATTTAAGCTAGATTTTTACTAGAGTAGTGTGTAGTGACTGTGCATGATTGCTCTTTCATACGAATGAAATATAAAACCCATTTTATACCTCGTCTATACTATGAATGATTGTGAAAGGTTAAATAGTGCATCTATTTAACCTTTCACAATAATTTTTAAGGTTTTTGTTACAAACAATAACGAGGGAATTATTACATTGTCTTCTGCACTTTTGAAATGCTACTCTACGAGTAAAACAGTTCCAATTTCATCATTCAGAGTTAAAGAAAGCTATAGTTACATTGATCCTACTGATCTAAATATAGATGTTGAATGACTTATCTATTACCGACGTTGTATAAAAATTATCACCTTGTTTGCTACTTATATGATTTACAATGAGGTATGTAAAAGTGTACAAATATTTACAAGGAAGCTACAAAGGCGTGTCCTGTTTGAAGATGCTGAATTCACAATAATTTCAAATGTTTTCAAATATCTATGAGTTGAATGTTAAACCTGTGTTTTCATCAGTCAAGCCTTACCTATCACTTTTTTATTGAGTTTGTTAGAGTCAACAAGAAAGATGTACATTTTATCAACATTGGAAACTATTTAAACTGCGCAGTAGACGGTGTTTGACCTAAATGTAAGTAGGCACATAAATAATTGTCTTCTATCTCCGTTGTAGCTGAAGATAGGTAATTTAGACATTGTCCTAAATGGATCTGCTAGATTATGTTCTATGAACTCACACCTCAGACCTTTCACATCTTTACTAGATGATGTATACAGCGACATGAGGCAATCTTTTGCCTAAACTTAGTGGGACGCTTTTGTGCCACACACTGTAGACACATTGTTGATTTGGAATAGGCTTGCCCAGCACCTAAACCATCCTCTAAGCTACAGGAAAGACAATGGTTAATACTTGTGGGGCTGACTAGCCGCGAACATATGCATGAAATACAATGCTCAATAAACAAAATTTCTCTTAAACAAAAACTATGAAAATAAGAGTTTGTGCTCCTTAATCGGTCACTAAGGTGGATTTGTCACATCTGAGACGTCACAGATGATGCTGATATGCTTATTAATATCGTCATAAGTATATTATATGGCTCTAATCCACGTAATGAACCAATGACATAGGTAATGCATATGGCGAATAAATTTTGCCCACTTATAAAATTATCTTCATGGTTTCCGTCACACCTTGAATGCTTAAAGAATAATTTAAACCTTGAGATAAAAATTGAATTGCTATTCGTCATAAATCAATTATAATTTATCATCATTACCAACAGCCCGAGTTTACCCACTGCTGGGTATAGGCTTAAGTTTAGTTTAAGTTAAGTTAAGTTCTCGGCCATCATTCAGTCACTGCCTTGCTTCACCTGTCATCACCTCGCCTTGCAATCAATTATTAGGCACCTACAACTTATAGCAGTTGCAAAAGCATTGACCGACTTATGGAAAAAAATTGGAACACGAACCCTAAGCACGTTCGTAAGTAAATACGTGGCTCTATTTAAATTAATAAAAAAAATGAGGGGCTTTTTGCAAAAGTTTTGAACCAAGCATTTGAATAACTTACGTTTAACTTTAACTCAGTTTATGCATTTATATGTCGTTTGGCTTACTGCTTAAATGGATAATTCCAAATGTAACTCATATTTTAACAGAAGTCATATTTTATGATCAAAAAGATTTAGGACTGGGAAAAATACAAGAACTGTGAGTCATTTCGAAGCTTCCAAGAATCTTAAAAAATAATAGCTGGTAATATGACGTCTTTTATAATTTAGGTACATAATTGTTTTGATGAGACGTTATTTAGCGGAACGTAAATAATGATGCAAATTATTAATGCTTTAATTGACCAAGACATTCGCAATTTTAATCAACTCACTTCATAGTATACTATAATTTCGAGTAGGTTACTAGGTAGATGCTGTCGGATTCGGTAGGCTATCTTTCGTAGACCTAAAGAGATAGATAGATTTATATAAAAAGAAATATTTGACTACAGCTAGCTAGGTAAAGCGTTAAAGCCTTTAAGCTACTATCCGAGTGACCTAGTAAATAAATAAGTACAACATTCGCCATCGGTCAACCTGAAGTGATGCAAAAAATATAATGCTAATTGAAATTTTAACATAAATTAGCAAAACTACTAGGTATAATTATGTAAGTACCTAAAAAAATTACACGCGCATTTCAATTTTTTTTCTGAGATAATACGAGTACTCGTAATAGTCCAAATAATAACTTACTGAAATGTCCAAAATAGACATACCTATTTAAAAACCTTTATAAGTACATAAATCTTAAATTGGCTTATATCTGTGTGCGTGCATAGGGCTACATACTTCCACGCTGAACTTAAGAGCACACGCAGGCTCCGAGCGGGGCCACTTGATAAGGTACAAAATAAACTGTAACAAACCGCCAGCTGATAGGCAATTCGGATCTAGTAGCGAGCACAGCAGCCGCACACACTCTATTCGGCTTGCAAACGCGTAACCGATCGCCCGCTGCCCATACAACTCCATATATCGTTAAATTAAAAACATATTTACGAAAATACGATACAAAACAGCTGTATGAAAAACTATAATTAATGTGACGGGCTTAAATCAAGATGACGCTGCGGGTCGAAGTGCCCGAAAAAATTGCTAACACCGAATGCAAGTGCATACCATACGATGGTGAGCTGAAGAAAGTGAAATGGAACGGAAGGGTGAAGCAGTACATCAGAGACACATGGGAGTTTAAGTCTAAAATAACAGTGGAACCTTTCGTGCTCTGCTACGTCCTACCTAGTGTTCTTGCCGGTTTGGCAGTACAGAATCTGTGCTTTGAAAAATCATGTGTTGTGAATCTGAACTACGATGTGACAACATGCCAGCACATAATGCAGGGTCGCACTTCCAACTATTCTGTCCAAGAAAAGAACGTTCAGACGATGGTGGCGACGATGACGGCGTGGAGTTACCCTCTGCAGACCGCACTGCCAGGACTGCTGACGTTGTTCCTTGGTGCGTGGAGCGATAGAACAGGCAATAGGAAGTCCTTGATGATGCTTCCTATAATCGGGAAAATAGTAGCAACTATCGGTTTGATATTGAGTACTGTTTTCTTCTTCGAAGTCGGATTGAATGAGACAGCCGTTATCGAGGGCGTCCTGCCCGCGGTCGCCGGAGGGCGCGTTGCCATGACCATGGCTGTGTACAGTTACATCACAGACATTACTAATGAAACGGAGAGGACTTTTAGATTAGGAATAATTACCGCAATATTGACTTTAAGTAGACCGATCGGACTCGCGCTCAGCGGGTACATGACAAACCGATTCGGATACTACGGCATATTTACAGTTGCGGGAGTGTCTTATATTGTAGGTTTTATTTACATAGTATTGAGATTGAAGACAAAGAGTCGAAAAACTGTAGAGGGTGAGAAACAAAGTTGTTTTTCCATGTTCCGCTTCAGTGATTTAGTGGCGACAGTGAATGTGGCATTCCAAAGAAGAAATGGTACTGGCCGATCTCAGTTATTTTTGATACTATTCGCATACATGCTAATAGTTGGACCTGTACTTGGTAAGTACTTATATCAATAAAGTTTTTATAAGCTTAGCTTAGCAAATGTTTTCAGGTAATTGATCATAACACATCAAGTACCATTTCTCTTTTAATATTTTAAATGTATTAATAAAAATCGCGACATTGTCTAGAAATTGAAACAAGAACAATAGTATAATATTCCGTTTCTCAGAACCTTGACTACTATTTTATTTTGAAATTGTCTTTTGAGATACCTACATACACACTGCACAAAATAAGTCGTAATAATACTACGCAGGTAGTAACAGCATAATCTGTACTTAGGCATGCAATGCCCTTTTTAAATAGTATAAACGGGAATTTAATTTGATTAACTTTGTACTGAGAACTGGTAGGTATAGGTAATAATAAACATCCTACAACGATGTTGGAGACGCATTATTATTCATTATTATTCTTAGCAGAAGTTGTCCTGCTAATAAACATCGTTTGTGTTCTGCTTCTATCACGTAACAATAAAAAGTTCTGTGGTTTCTATCATCGATATTCCTTTGATTTGACATTTCTGATCGCTTGAGTTTTCGTAGTTAAATGTCAATTCTTATTTTTTACGTTGCTAGAAAGCGAGTGTAGAAATTTAGCCGAAGTTCTGCAAAATATAGACAAGTAATACATACAACATGTCTGGTACATGTATTTGGACATAATATAATTTATCTTTGATTTATTATTATTTATCACAAATTTAAATGATTTTTGGAGAAAGGCAGAAGTAAATTAAAACCGGAGAGCGTGTATGAAGAATGTAATGGGAGTGAATGAGTGAATGAGGTGAAAGAGTTGTATCAGGATCGTAGCAAGTGGAGATCCGTGGTCTCTGCATACGGGTATGGGAAAGAGGCGTGATTATTTTTATGATGTATGTGTGTATTTAAAATGTCCTCTGACCTAAGAGAACGTCGTGGTCGAGGTTCAACCAGAAGATGCTGAGATGATATTCAGAGAAAGCGGCATCATCGCAAATCTTTATATTTTCAAACTCTATACAATTAAAAATTTCGAATTCAATGAGTATTAATAACATGTAAGTCATTAATACTCATTGAATTCGAAATTTCTTCGCAAGTCTAAAATAAAATAATAACATTTTTTGACAAGGAGACGTTTTCATTCAGCACCAGCTATAATTTTTTTACCAAGTAAAACAAATACTTTTATAAAAATTGAATCAAGGAATGTATCAGATAATTATACAAAGAATTACCTTCTACCACTGAACTAGGTGAAATGAGCTTGTTTGTATTTATAAACTGTTTTCAGGCTATAATATAATTCGTTATTTTCTGAAGCACCTCTTTAAAAAAAAAGGGGAGTTCGTGTGAGCAAGAAGTCAACTCTATTCAGTAAGTTTTTAGGCCGTCTAACAAACGTGAAATAATATAGATAGTTGCCACTTACATTAAGTACCGTTTAGTACTCGGGTAAGGGTAAAAGAAGAAAGGATATTAAAATTGAAAGGATATAAAAGTCAAGACAGGTTTTGATAGTCCAAATAGTCAGGGTTTCAAGCCTGAAAAATTTAAAGTGAATCACAAATTTATATGAAACAAAGGATTGAAATCAAACCCAAAATCAAATCAAAAGATGGTTTAATTGTTTTTTTTTAACTAAGTCAATTAAATTTTTTGCGATCTTTTAATATAATTTAAAGGAATTTACGGGCTTTTTATTTTGTTAATTCCCGCGTCTCGTGTAACGCGTTGTATCAAGTGTTTTAAAATTTATAAAAATACTAGTTTATAAAAAATATAATTGGTCGTTACTTTCGAGATAAAAAGGCCGTTACGATGAAATCTACAAAATAAATTGATAATATGTTCATCTTTGAGTAGTTTATGAATTCTATCTCACAAAAGCAGTTCCTTTAGTGAGTCATTTTAAGATTTTTCATAGAAAATTGTAAAACAGTCCAATTAACGTCTTGATAACACTTAAATTAAGTTAATTTTTACTACGTGGCCCTTTACGAATCTAATTATCAGATCTAATTAAGGTTCAGCTAAAATGGCCTTATTACCCCCCTCGAGAAGCTCGTCGCATTTTCTATCAATGAAAATAATTATAACGGTTTCCTTTATATACGTATAAGGTACCTTGAAAACCTGATATAAAAGTATTAAGTAACTATAAGAGCGACACGGTCTGTAGGTAGCACGGTTACTCTAAAATTTATCTTTTTTAGTATTTCATAGGTCAGTCGTTGATGCACACGTACACTAGCAGCAGTCTAATCGGATAAGAACAATTGAAGTGTACTAAAAAAATATGACAGTTTGTGTAGTCGGAAAAACAAAATAAATTTTCTTTTTAACATTCTATTTAAAAAAATTATTTTTGAATAAACATTTAAATAGTTAAATACAAATGAAAATCGTGCCGAGTTAGCATTGAAATGACGCTACGGGTTGAAGTACCCGTAAAAGCCTTAAGCATCGAACAATGCAAGTGTACTCCATACGTTGAAGAGCACAATAAAAATGATTGGAAATGGAACAAACGGATAAAGCAATGCATCAAACAGACATACGAATTCAGATCGAAAATAACTGTGGAACCGTTCATAATATGTTATCTTTTACCAAGTTTACTCGCCGGTTTGGCTGTGCAGAATTTGTGCTTCGAAAAGTCATGTGTGGTGAACTTACAGTACGATGTGAAAATTTGCAAGATGATAATGCAGGGGCGTGGTGCCAACTACACTGTAGAAGAAAAGAATGTTCAGACGATGGTAGCTACGATGACAGGGTGGAGCTATCCCCTACAGTCGGCATTGCCTGGTATACTGACGCTATTCCTCGGAGCGTGGAGCGATCGAACAGGCAACAGAAAAGCCCTTATGATGCTACCTATTATAGGAAAAATAATGGCGACTTTTGGGGTGATACTGAGCACAATTTTCTTCTTTCAAATCGGTTTGAACGAGACAGCCGTTATCGACGGCGTACTGCCAGCTTTGGCAGGGGGACGTGTCGCCATGACCATGGCTGTGTACAGTTACATAACAGACATTACGAGCGAGTCTGAAAGGACGTTTAGATTAGGGATTATAACCGCAATATTGACTTTGACTAGGCCGGTTGGGACAGCCCTCAGTGGATATATGACGCACCGTTTCGGTTACTACGGCATATTTTCGATTGCATGTGTGTTTTATTTAATCGGGCTTGTTTACATAGTGTTGAGACTGAAACCGACGCCTAAAAAGACTGTGGATAGTGAGGAATCACAGAGCTGTGTTCCTGTGTTCTGTTTGAGTGATTTAGTGGCGACAGTGAGTGTGGCCTTCAAGAGACGAAATGGCACCTGTCGGTTGCAGATCTTTTTGACACTTTTTTCCTACATGTTTATTGTTGGACCTGTTTTTGGTAAGCATATTAATCTTTTACAACCGTCTGACGCATATGAGCCTGATTTTAAAGGATAATAATAATAATATTATATTCTACTAAATTAAATCTACACAGTTTTATAGATAACAGAGTTATACATAGACACTTTTGTTAGTAATAATAACATGAAAGTAATTATAGCTAATTACGAAACTGCTTGTAAACATAAGACGCTGTTGATAATGAAACATACCATTTGCTTCGTGTTTAATAAGTCCAATATTATTTTCATCCAGTCCAAGATATAAATAAGATGTTATTGACCGATGTTACAGGGTATTGTGCTTATTTTCGCTTTCATCAGAACAGTGTTATTGCAATACAGTCTATCATTGCATTACTCTCGTAAAACATTTTAAATGATCTCTTGCATTGATCTCTTGTGTAATTTTGTAAGAACTGTAAAGTATCTAAAATGTGAACAAAGCTTAACAATTCTGCTTTACTCTACTTACTTCGCTATAAACAGATTCATCAGGTGCATTTCTGTTCATAACTTAAAAAACTCCAAACAGATTCTCAAAATTTTTCAATGGACCGCCTTGGGAGAATCTTTTTCAAACAAAATCATTAAAAAAATCAGTCAGAGTGGGAATAATTGGTGAACATACGTATAGTCGGAGAACGAGATATTTAAACTGCGTACCAAAGACAAGAGTGTTATGTTTAATGGTCATCAAACTTAGCAAGCAATATGAGATTTTAAGGTGGGGTCAACCTTTTCATTCCGCGACTACATAAAACAAAATAAAAAATACCTACAGTGGAAAACAGAACACCTTTTTTTTGAAGTCATTAAAAACAATCTCAATTTATGTTCAGCGTTAAGAGGGTTCAATATATCCGAAGGGTTGATGCTCGTCCTTGGCATTAACCACCAACAACTTTTACAACTAACCTGGATATACCTTTGAGGAACGAATCTAGTTCAGTAGCAAAAAGAAGAAACGAAGCCGCCTATTTATACTTATTTACTTTCGATCAAATAAATAAAATGCATCGGCAAGTAGCCTCGTGTTCGATTCTGCACTGAGAATAGGCTTTTGAGTCTTCGTTCGAGTATCGATTTTTGACAGTTCTTGGTGGAAACTGATGAATCGTCGATTCATGTTTGCTCTAAAACCTCACTTCAATAAATTAACTATTAAGTAATATTGTTAAATCAAATTGGACGATAGTTTTATGATTTACATTTATTTAACTACAAAACTAAACAAAGGCACTTTTCTGTACTTACAAGTACCTTTGTTTTGCTTTGTCCGTTTCAAGTTCATAAACTGGAAGGATAGGATAGGAAGGATGAAATGGTCCAGGACATTTTTTTTGTGATTTCAAGTTTCAGTGGATTTTTATTTTAGGAAATTTTAATGCTTATTTAGGTACATTTCTTTAAAAAATTTTACTTGTGTAAATCGTAAAATGAAACTCGCGGTTTAGTCAGCGTTACACTAATTGACCATGTCGTTCGCCTGAGATGATGGTAGGCGAGACTACTTCATTTTAATTATATACCTTATGTCTGATCATAGAGATTAGGAAAAGAATAAAGTTTACAGTAGTTTTTTTTAATCTTAATAAAAGTTATGACTTCGCGATCGTCCAATACGCGGACTACCAACCCAGCTAACGAAGCCTTATTGCTTATATTTTCCTGATTAAATAACTAAAGGATAGTATATAGACGAAGATTTTCTTTAAGACTCTATAAAAAGATTCGACTGTGTAGTCAGAAGCTTGTCCAAGCATTTCCTACTTCTAAATTTTGCGGAAGTTATCACTCTATGACAGGTTGCAAGCCCATTGCTGTCATTTGATTTAAATTTCAAAACAAGTCTGATAGAAGTTCGGTAAACTTTCCACAATTAGGTATAACAATCGTGATTTATCATTATAATGTAATCGATACAGTAGTAATATAATTATCTAGTGGGTATAGTACGTGTTCACTTGGATGTCTAGTAACGCATTATGCAATAATAACAGAAGCGTAAACATCATAGATAGACATAATTACACATGATACCTACACTTAGTTCCCACTGCTGCACATTTCTATGAAATAAAGCATTTTCAAGTTCAATGTTGTGACTTTATAGCTGATTACGTATTTAAAGTTTGGTTGGCATTGTTTTATTTATACTAATATTTTTGAAAAATATAATTCTGTACTAGCTGTGGTGTCTAGTTATAAACATACATCTGATTATCTATATATCAAATTAAATCATATTTAATTCCAAAACGCCTGAAATGTATACCGCGCTTTGGTGTAGCCATCCATTATGTACTTATTTTTTTGTAAAGTATCAATATTTCCAGAATGTCGGGTATTTAATTGTTGGAAATTTTAATTTGGGGTTGTTAGAAGTCCTACATAAGCTTAAACAAAAGTAGGTAACTTTCCTCCTGCATAATTTACATTTTATATCGCAAGCAATAGGTACTGCGCCTGCGCCAAACTTCAGATATGTTATAACAAAGTAAATGTGCAGGTAACATGTAAGATCAAACTCACATAGCAATAACAAGAAACGGTTACATTGTAAACGTACACAATAAAACGTGTATTCAAAAATATTATGATGCATATAACGCGTCATGTTTATCGCTGAACTTGCAAATAAAACGAATAAATAGTAAATTTTGAAACAACGTGAGCCGTAGAGTACTTAATATTTTCATGATTTAGTGGATATTATGTAAGAGGTGTATTGAAATAGTGCATAATTAGCCATGGAATTACATTCAGTATTTTTTATAGATCGTACTTTTGAATATAGACGTGGAGCTAAATTTATGTTTCGTCGTTCCCGTCTAAAATTCAAAAAATCTCTACCTTAATGTATTTAAAACATTAATGCACGAATACTCAAATATTTTAAGGCCTTACGGAGGTTATTTTTGACAGATTTGTATAAAACAAATGTCAAATTCTGACATTGATAAGCACCACTTACTTTAACTAGAATTTCAGTATTTGGGCGTAAATCTTTATCTTATATTTAAGTAGTTGAACAAATCTACTGAGTTTTTGGTACACAGACATTTAGTGTTTTATAGTCTTTAGGTAGAAGGAAGTAAAGTTCGTCATTCTGATCATACGAACTAACAAGATGATTACTAAACTGTTGCAATTATACAATGGAATGTAGCGCACTATATATAGATCAAATGCCTTGATAGAAGTCTCAGAAATCGGGTAACATCGTAATGTGTAAAGACAAAGTGGTACGTATACCATAACACAAGCATTAAGTTACTGCTTGGGACTAGATGACGCTGTGTGAAATGTCCAAGGATATTTCATTTTTATTTATAATTTATATTATATTTATTAAAGTTAAAAATTCATTATGAATACTGGTTGAGAATTGACGGATCAATTTACGTATTTGAACAATGCAAAAGTGGTACAATTACGTGCATCAGCATGTTAAACCACAAATAAATGGTAACCACCCTTGGTTAATTAAGGCAGTTATAGTTTTTGAATGCCAACTGTTACGGGAACACAATAATATATATACTTACACATATTTTGTTGTTAAAAATACCTCTCAGTGCCTGTTTATGCCTGGTCATATTTATGAAGAAACAACTCAAAAAAGCAATCATTTTTTAAATTAAATCACAAAATAACTACGTACACTAAAGTTTAGAAATTATAAAAAAGAGCATCGTAATTTAGAGAACCAACTTCATCTTTAATTCGTAGGTTTAATCAAAATTGTGATTCTTCCGATGATAAAAGCTGTTTAAGGAAATTGGCAACTAATATATTCTTCCTTCCTACTAAACTAGTAGGTATTAAAAATTATGTACATTATTATGTAAAACAGTTAACGGAAATCCTAAACATAGTATGAGTCAGCTATGATATTATGAATGAAACCAGAATTGCATACCATTGAAATATTTATTTATCGTTTTTATCTATGTTTGATAAATGATTTGCGAAAGTGGAAGTTTGCGTCTTCCGGTGGGGACATACCATAAATAATTTGTTTGTATTTTACTTAAAACTGTCATTAGTGTTATGTACTTTTATGATTTGAAACAATGGGTGATACGCAATGCGTAGTTTTAATTGAAAAGGTTATCTTATTTGCTTTGCTTTATCAATCGTATTCATTTGAGGTTAGTAAGGAACTTTGGTTTTACAAATAGATTTACATGTCTAACGGAAATAGCGTTCAAAACGTCATACAAAATTTGATATTCGTAAATCGTAATCCTTTGATTTATTGAAGACCGAGACCTTGAAGTTAAAATTTATTGATAGGACCTCAGGTCTTGACAAAATCCAGGCAATATTTTAGCATCTACCATTTATAAAAATATGTAAATACCTAATACGATAACGGATATAACAACATATCCATCATCAGGTTGTACCAAGCATTAAATTACCTAGCTTGGGACTACGTGACGCCATGTGGTATGTCCATAAAATTATAATTATTATACTTACTTATATTTTTTTTATTTAGGCGTTGACGAGTCAACAAATCTTATTTTTAAATCTCAACGAAAGCTTTCAACAACATTAGTTTATATTTTAAACCAACTTGCAACCATCACCCATTTTTGAAGATTATAATGATAAAAAATGGTACAAAGTCAAACGAATTTATAATTGTATCAAGGTCTATGTAGTATCATTGATTGTATAAATAACTAGCTGCGCCACGCGGTTTCACCCACGTAAGTCCCGTTCCCGCGGGAATATCGGGATAAAAAGTAGCCTATGTCACTCGTGGATAATGTAGCTTTCGAATGGTGAAAGAATTTTTAAAATCGGTCCAGTAGTTTTTGAGCCTATTCATTACAACCAAACAAACAAACAAACAAACAAACAAAGTTTTCCTCTTTATAATATTATATAGTGTAGATTTAGTAGTCAAGATCGAACATTTTCGATCTAGAATTGAACTTGGGTCTAAAGCCGATTTACTTTCTGGTCCAATACGGTTCTGAATCATTCCTCGTGACAATTTTCGGGGTCAGCTTTATAGTGGTGAAGTATTACGAATTCAGTAACCCCGTACCCCCCGAAAACTGACCCCAGTAAGTTTAGTTACGGCTATAGATTATTTTGATGTTCAAATTCATTTTCATTTTAGCCCTCCCTCGCTCTCATAGAGCCGTTAAGAGCAATGTTGATCGTCATCACTAATATGTTTTATTGTGATTAAGGTGAGGCGCAGATGACGTACTGGTTCACACGCTACAAGTTTAAGTTCACCGAAGTGGACTACAGTTTGTTTCTCACTTACTCCGTCCTGGTTGGAACTATTGGTAAGTACTAAAAATAAATTATTAACTTTACAATATATCGTGTGATATAATTATGTATGTATAATATTAAATCAACCCTTAGTGATCCAAATTATCAGTCATTTTAATTTACATCATGATAAAAACCTACAGGATTTTTTGGAAACTTTGACACTCTCCTGTAAAGTAGAGAAAAATGAGTTACAATGGTTTTCCTTACAGGTAGATCAACATCAATCAATCACAATAACATGTATCGGGTAGACTCTACATAATATACTTCCTAAACACATTAAAACAGTTCTGTACTCTACCTATAGGTAAGCAGAATAGGAACCTGATGTATTTTCCTAGAGTTGCGCATAAATCAGTATTACCTGTAAAATTAAAATTAAGTATTACTTACGTAATTCTTCAACAACTTGCTATGTAGGTATTTTGGATTTTTCGCACAACAATCACAATAAATACTATTCGAAATTCTATCTCATTTGCCTTTCAAAAATATTATTAAAGCTGACATGTTGAAACTTGCACAAAATTAAAAAAAGTAACGTCCGTATGTATTGAGATAAAGAGTAAATATTATAAAGATAATTAGGTAGGTACCTACCTACCTACTCACAAATCTTTTTACCGTTAAATACATCATACTAAACGCAAAGTAAACATTTTTATACCTGTGCTCATATAACAAACTAAATAGATTCTATCCAGTTCTCTAAAATAAATGAATCATAACAACAATTTACGAGCTGATAAGAACAAATCATAAAAGCACAAATTAAGACCAAAAATATTTTTCAAACACATTTATCACATATTATTTATTTAAGTGTTACAAAACCTGTATAGTGAACAGGTAGAGTACCTTATTTAGTTATTCAGAGATTAATCATTTTATTTGTTCTGATTCATCGCTAAAATTGAAAGTGCCTAACTCATATTTTACGAAATTCAAAATGTTTTTGTTGTTAAAAGATTATTGCACCCGCCATTTTTTATATTTTGAGTTATGGAAACACAAATTACAAAAACAGTAGGTATTTAAAACAGTGTCCCAATGGCCGACCTTATCTTTGAAAGCGATCTCTTCCAGTTGTATAAGTTATTAATTAAATTTCAGATAAAACCATGGGGTATAACAGGGTGAATGAAATCTGTTCAGTATTGATATTTCTTTGTCCAGGTTCCTTCATAACAATATATTTGTTCACTAAAAGATGGAAAATGGAGGACAGCGTGATGGGTGTTATCGCGTGTGTGAGCAGGATTGCTGCTAGCGTGGTTTACGCTTTCGCTCCCACAAGGACCATCTACTTCCTAGGACCAGTTCTAGATATGTTCAGCTCGGCTGGAGCTACATCACTGCGGTCTATGGCTACTAAGTTAGTGCATAGCGACGAAATCGGTAAGTTTTTTATATCATCTGAGTTTTATAAAAATAGTTCTTTATTTAAAACAGACATAATTAAGCCACGTATATACGAAAATAAGAACCTAATAAAATTGTTTTTTAACATTACTTGTTATCTAAATCTAAGTTATCTTGTGTACCCGAGAGATTCAATTCATTTTACTATCTGATTGCAACAAACAAAATGTAGAGTCACAAAGTTTTAGAAAGAAAAGGCTCTACTCAGCATGCCAACATCGCATCTCGCCAAATGTCATGACCATCTCTACTTAAGTCTGACGATCAGACCTTAGTACCTACATCTTGGACTTGGGTCCGAATCCGATACTCCCCAACAACATTCAAAAACAGAGTAATAACATGTCATTAATCTAATTATGAAATACTAGCTGCTCCCCGCGGTTTCACCCGCGTAAGTCCCGTTCCCGCGGGAATATTGGGATAAAAAGTAGCCTATGTCACTCGTGGATAATGTAGCTTTCGAATGGTGAAAGAATTTTTAAAATCGGTTCAGTAGTTTTTGAGCCTATTCATTACAACCAAACAAACAAACAAACAAACAAAGTTTTCCTCTTTATAATATTAGTGTAGAAGTGTAGAAAATTAGCAATCAGGTAAAGTTATCTGCTTCAAAGTTGCAAGATTTCACCCAAACAAATATAAAAAAACTCAGGCCTTCACATCTTTACTGATTTATACAGCGTTAAGGTGCCTGGGACATAGTTGAACAAATATAGTAGCTAGTTAAATTGTGGGTAAATAACACCCACTTACCTAAATTGCAAGACAAAAGCTTGTAAATAGATTTGATTAGGTCGATCGGTTTCTTATTGATGTGTAATTGTCACAGTTGTGAAGTAGATTAATAGTTTTCGTTAGATACTTATCTAGGTAAAGAACTGATGATTCAGGTCATTGACTATCATTATGATAATGTAGTTGTATTTTAATTATAAATGTTGAGTTAATTCATAAAGGAAACACCAAGAACTCTCAGATGAGTCAATGACCACAACTGATGCAAAGAAACATCCAAAACTTTTGCCACTTGTGTTACTAATTAGTTAGTAGGTACTTTATTTTAAGTATTACAATATTAGTAGGTTAATTTTTGAGTATGTGATGTGTATTTTGAGATGACCCATAACAAAAAATACCCACATCTATCTAATCAACGACTTTTGAGGATAATCACGACAAAAGTTGTGACCCCTAACGCGCTGATAAATGGCAATCGTGATTGTTTTAAATGGTCATTTTAATTTTGGAATATTATGTTCAAAACTGTTACTTATTTTTCCATGCTTTCAACTGATTGAATAAATAAATTAAATATCTTAGGACATTCCACACAGCGTCATCTAGTCCCAAGCTACGCAAATTAATGCCTTCGTTCGCTTCGCTCACTCGATCGATTATATTACATAGTGTTTTTTAATTTTCTTTATTAGTTTTCGCGGACTGTAATTTTTTGGTAGCAAGCAATTTTATTTCGCAACAAGTTAAGTAATATCCCAGTAAAAGTTTCACAATATTCTTCGCTTTCCATTATCACGGGACAAAATCCCGACAAAAACAGAAACAAGGCACGGATCACGCGCAAAAGAAGAACATGCGAATGCTTTCTACACTCCTGTTTTGCGTGTTGTTCACGGCTTTGGGTGACTGAGCAGAGGCTACCCAGGCCCTCTAATCTACAAACCGAAAACGAGGCCTCGTGACAATCATCGCAGGTCAGTTTATGATGGCAATTCTTCCGCATTCTGTGTCCACCAACATAAGCTGACCTGCAATTATCGCTTTCGATTTGTAGAGTAGAAGGGCAGATACGTTAGCAAACAATTCTGCATCTCAGAGAGAGACAAAGGTCTACTCGTTAGTTATCAGCATTCAGAGCCCAGTTTATTGGCTTAAATAGTTACCACGTGTCCGATAGCAATACAATTTAGATTGACCGTTATTCTGTCAATATTATTGTTTAGGGCGATAATGATATAAATACGTCTGAGAAGTTATCTAGTATCCGAGTGTTTCTTCCTTAATTTATATCACGAAATAATAATAGGAGCAAAATTTTACTTCAATTTCGTAAGAGCAATTTAATGCACTTTCAAGGTTTTATTTTGTTTTTTTCGTTCATCCTCCAAAGATCCTTATTTTTTTAAGAATACCCATGTAGTTTTTATATTCATCATCATTCAGAATTCATCCGAAAAATTTAAAATTCTTATTAAAGGTTACGACTCCAGGTAATTAGGACTTCGTGGCTCAGTGGTCTACAGCAGTCGCAGATCCGATTCCAGCCGGAGTCCTAACATTTACTAACATTTTTTAATTTTGCTTATACCTCAGTATTTTACATTTTCAACCCCGAAGGCACGGGGTTCACTATTTTTTCTGGTACCTTCTAGTTAAAGTAAAAAATAAAATTCCCAACAATGATTAATAAATTGATATTGAACTACTGGTTTATTCCACTAATCCCCGTTGGAAATCCCCGTCAACGGGGATTAGTGAACTTTTAGTTCACAAATCCCCGTTGACGGCAAATCTAGCTCGGGTGTTATCGCTATTTCAAATTAGGAAGTTTTATGTAACAAGTTTAAGCAGGTACATTGATAATTTGGAGTCAAAGATCTTGTGGCCATTTTTAAATTACAAAAAGATAAAAAGCTAACAAATAGACACATTTTTAAGTTTAATATTTTAAAATAAAACTTGAACAAGCTTTGTTTGTTAAAAGATAACTTTGTTTAGTGCGATGTAAGTGGTTATTCCAGAGCAGCAAGTTATCGTATAGGTCAAACGTGTGTATATAACAGTTACTATAAACCTAACTTCATAATAATAGTCTCTGTGTAGTTTTTTATAGCATACTTTCTGTAAATACATATTTAAAAAAAATAGAAAAGGCTTCTATCATTTGTACCATATTGAGTTGCAAGTCTTTGTTCATTGCACATTCCGGTTACATAAGAAATAGTGATAAAATGTCGCACGTGCTTCTAGGTAGGTATTCTCGGATTAGCTAGATTTGACAATTGACAATTGATTTGACAATCTAGCCAATCACGAGATAGAAAATTATTTTTGACAACCAATCAAGTGAGTTTATTTTATCTTCCTATTAGCTCGCTTCAAGAAATGAAGTACTTATAGATGAATCGTTTTATCTTCTTAGATTATTAGTAGGCCGTTAGGCAACGTCGTACTTAGTACTTTTATATTCTTAAAAATCTGCAAATCTCTACAAAGCGAAAGGTATTATTTCACCAGTTCACCAATATAGACGAACTACGAATATTAGCACTATTTATTATGGTGGTTTGGTTTCAGGATCCACATTTCTAACTGAAGTAATATTGAGAGAGTTTGCAATGATACAAACGCGTGTGTGTATTATATAAACGCACCTTTAAAACAGATTTTTCAATAAAATTAAACGTACAACGCGTTTGTATCAAATACAACAATCTGCCAAAACGTGTTGCGAGAAATGTAATTGTTCGTTAGAAAAACGTCGTGTCTCTCAATTATATAAAACTAGAATACCTGATTAAAAATACTGAGGAATTTCTCAAACGAACTTGACATTTTGTCTATAAGGTATTTTTATCTTTACAAGTATTGTTGGTATTTATTTGCTTTTAGAGATAAAATGTCATAGGACAGTCGCAATTATTATTTTTAAAACGTACAAACCAGATCATTATCTACATTACTTTCAAGATGCAGATGACATGTTTCAGATTCTAAGAATTCAAAAATAGAGTTATTAAACGTATATAGATTTTTTATTGCAAACAAAATATATGAGTTGGTTGCTACGTATTTTAATAGAAAATATTTTGCTTCTATTGCAATTTTCTACATGGTCAAGTCTACGCACAATCGTACCTAAATCTACGCGTAGTTTTATGGTGATTACAAATACTTACCTACACTTTAATCGTAGCCAATGCATGTTTGTACGCCAATGTATTTAAAAATAAACGGCTGATATGAAACAATCGCAAATCGATTATAACAATTAAAGCATTTTATGAATCAATTCCTTGATAGTATGTGTGGAAAAAAACCTTAAATAACATTAAAATTTAATGTTATTTAAGTTAAATTTTAAAAGAAAGTGATAAATTTGTATGAAAGATAATGAAATTGTAAGTTTTAAACACATTGTGTTAACTACAGGTTGGAGAACACCCGTAATCGAAATTGAATAAGACATTTTCATTGCAATAGTTGATTTGAATTTTACAGAAATTGGTGGTGTTGCATGCATAATATGTCTCAAATGATACTCTCCTTGTTCACAGGCAAAACAAGCTCTCTAATCAGTATATCTGAAGCGTTGGTGCCCGTGATATATTCACCGATCTACAGCGTAGTGTACCTTAGTACTCTGTCCACTTTCTCTGGGGCTTTCTACCTCATCAGTGCGGCTTTGGCTGTTCCAGCTATTGGTATTTTATTGTGAGTATAACTTAGATCATATTAAAATAAACTACCTAATACAGAGTTACATAACGCGCGGCTTTGTTTCCTGTGTCTTGGGCACGCTTCCGTCTGGCAGTGGTTTGGATCAGTTGAGCCACCTAAGATCGCTTGTAACGATCCTTTGTAAAATTATGAATATTAAGTATTTTTTGTTTTATAACTTTAAATAATAATTGCTACAGCCCAATATTTGAAGTGCGTGCAAATTCTTAGAATTGGTGTGAAAGCAAATGTAGGTTGAATATCGAATACCTTACCCCTCACACATCAAAAGAAACATGCCTTTATTGCCTTTCCAATTCAAATATCTTAGACCTTTAGGCTATTTTCTTCCTTCAGGTCCTTTTAACCTAAGTACTTACGTGATGACTCAATAGTTTTTGAAACTTTGTGAATCATATTTACACTGAAACTATATCGACTAAAGATACCGGCTCAGCTCACGAATAAAACTTTTTAACCCCTGAGGAAAAAATGTGCTGTGAGTTTTGAAGTGTTTATTTTTGTACGGACCCCGTTGAGTTTAGGTAAAAAAATATACTGACCTGACACTTTTTAAGTAAGTACCTAACTTAATAAAGATGGGACGAAAATGAAAAAGGATTATTTATCATCAGTTTTACAACCTTAAATCAGCATAAAGTATTTATGAAATGAAAAAAAAAAATGAAAGGAGCGGTAGACATTTCTTAGAGATCTTTATGTAATTCTTTAGATCCTTTGAAGATGTCTAATGGGGTAGTCAGAGGTATGTCCAAATATTATATTCGGTACATGCCCACTTTTTGCAGAAGTTAACTTTTCCATACGTGACAGGTTGCAAGCCCATCGACGCTGCTAGAAAGCTAACTGGTTTCCTCACGATGTTTTCCTTCACCGTTTAAAGCTCGTGTTAAAGCGCATTTAAATTTTTCGATACGAAAAGTTCATTGATGCACGGCCGGATTCGATCCCACGACCTTCGGATTGAAAGTCGAGGTATTAATCCACTTGACCAACGCGGCAATTAAAGTATTTATATCTCTAAGTAATAAATATAAGGTTAAAATAAGCTTACGTCAGCGTCGTCTTGTTTAAAAATAAGTATCAAACTTTCAAGTAATGAATTGTAAACAATTATTAAAGTAATTAACAAAAGTATTGATTTTTTGTTGTTAATAATAGCAAGAGAAATCCTCTATTGATATTGTCCTTGAGTTAATCCCGTTTATTAATATAATGCCGAATGTTTTGCATTTTTATTCGTTACTTTCTGACTTATCAATGGCTAATAGAAGACCTATAATTTATATTTATAGAATAACTCGTTTATTTCAATACTTTGCGCCAATAAGCTACATATAGATATTATATCTGTTACCTAATTATACTAATATTATAAAGATTAACTATAATATTATAAAAGAAGATTTGTATTTTTGTCTATACTTCTATACTTACTATATTTTATAGAGGTAATGTTGGTTTGTTTGACGGAGGTAATCTCCGAAATTACTTTTTCAAATATTCTTTCACTGATGTGTAGAATGGTTATACTGAATGAATGGTTATAAGCTATATTGGTGCAAAGCCGGGACGTGCTGCTATTGTCTCATAAAAACAGCAAGCACATTTACCCAAGCACGTTGTAACTATTTCGAAACTGCTACAAAAAGAGACCTTGCATTTATTCGAGAGCTCGCCCTTATTATAGCTAAATCAAGACATCGATTTCTAATGACAGACCTTGAACTGTTTAATTTAATTCGTTACCCACAAACGACCTTACAATTTCACTCCATAGAATATTGAAAGGCAATTTCAAATGCGATTTGTCATCGGTTAATGGAATTTTCCAACGTTTTGCTACGATGCTATGCAACAGGTTACAGGTTTTATAAAATAATGGAAACGCGGAATATATCTGATGAATACAATTATTAAAACCATATAACGCTGCGAGTACTTAAAAAGAGCCTACATTAAGTTATTCAATGGTGATTCATTTAGTAGATAATTATCATGATGGTTTATGCTAGTTAAATGCAAAGTATAAAAGAAATTATATATAATAAGT
Organism: Xanthorhoe spadicearia; assembly: GCA_947086425.1. NCBI lineage: Eukaryota > Metazoa > Arthropoda > Insecta > Lepidoptera > Geometridae > Xanthorhoe > Xanthorhoe spadicearia. The sequence continues at coordinate 4,422,631 of OX352212.1, forward strand.
AGTTATAATCATAGACGAAAGTTGTCAGTGGTTGTAATGAAAACGTAAAAAATTAAAGTAGTACCTCTTAGTAAGCCCCAGCCAATTTACATTTACAATCTTCAACTACAATCGCTTTAGAATGAAAAGGAACAGTATTGGTATTTGGCGTTATAGGCGGCCTGCATGCACCATGAATATTTCATATTACTCATATTTAATTGAAAAGAGATAGCATTAGACTTAGCAACCTTCTGATTTCTGCGAAACCTCTAACGCCCGGTTCCTAAAACCAACTTACGGATGGCCGTAGGACTTTCGCCATAGCAACGTTGTTATCTGTCAAAAAGTTTCATATCAAAGTTGTTATGGTGATGGACCTACGGACATCCGTACGTTGGTTATAGAATTGGGACATAAATCCATTATGACTTTAGTAAGAGTGTTCAATAATGTTTTTTTGTTCACAGATCATTGTATTATCTTCAAACCAAAGAAAATAGTAAACCGGACGCAACAGAAAGTCAGACGAAGGAAAATGAGATAACTAGTTTTTGATATTTGCTATTTACGAGTATTTTATAAGTATCTAATATGTACAAAATATAATCCAAAAAATCTCAATAAATTAAGGTTTGTATTGCAAAGTTTTTTTTCTCTTTTCCTTTTATTGTTTATAATCCGGTCAAAATACACTTTCCAGGTTACATTAATTCGCACCTGGCTAAAAATTAGCATGAATGTTGGGAACCCTATTACACACAATTTGACAATTATCCACATTAATCCAACGTGTGGAAAAAAAGTTATTCAAGGTCAAATGTTGCTAAAATCGGTTTTCTGAGTTTTCCAGCTAAACGGTACGTTTTATCATAAAAATGGGTAAGACAAAATTATTTCTCAAGCAATTATCTATAAAAATTGTTCACACACTTTTTTCCTAAGAATCGCCATTTCGGAGATATAGCGATGCAAAATATTGAAAAAGTTAACACTTTAAAACTATATATTTCACAAACGAATGTTTACATTGAAAAATGAAATGAGGAACCCCTTAGTGTTTTCTAAAGACCTATCTAACGATATCTCAAACTATGGAAAACAAGCGAAAAAAAAATTCACACTCACTTTACATGTAGGGGAGATACCCTGAAAAAATACTATTTTTACGATTTTATGCTACTACTTTGTCGGCTTTGTACATATGTATGTTCCTGCCAAATTATAGTTTTCTAGTATCAATAGTCTCTGAGAAAAGCTGCGGACGAACGGACGGACACTACCTCACGGGTGGCGCGGAAACGTGTGCATATTGTAGGTAACACAAATTTTTCAATATTTTGCATCGCTATATCTCCGAAATGGTGATTCTTAGGAAAAAAAGTGTGTGAACAATTTTTGTAGATAATTGCTTGATAAATAATTTTGTCTTACCTACTTTTATGATAAAACGTACAGTTTAGCTGAAAAACTCTGAAAACCGATTTTAGCAACATTTGACCTTGAATAACTTTTTTTCCACACGTTGGATTAATGTGGATAATTGTCAAATTGTGTGTAATAGGGTTCCCAACATTCATGCCAATTTTTAGCCAGGTGCGAATTAATGTAACCTTACCCCTATTTTTTTAGCTAATTTGACCGGACTATTAGGGAAAGATTATAAAAATATTTTGGTCTGTTTTTATATAAAAACAGATGGGGCATAATGAATTGCTTTAATTTTACATGTCATTAATTATTTTTGTTAACATGACCATTGATTTCATATTGTTCATACTTATTTATGTCTTGTTAACACAGCTGTTTTTAGTTGAATGGTCCTTTATTATTTTTTGAGGAAGCGATTGACTATCTATTGTCTTGCTCAAGAAACGTACAATAGATACACATTCCGTGTAAACAAAAAAGATGAATATAGTAATAGTTGATCGCTTACTGTTCGCATTGCGAGGACTCGTTCCACTACTTTGAGAGAGCTATCGGAGAGAGCTATAGAAGATATCGCACAACGATGCTCCCTTGGCGATCAAGACTCACGCCGAGAGACAAACTAGCGGTCATTTTTCGCGGTACAGGTATTTCGAAAGTGCGAGCAAGCGTAAATATAATAAAATAAAATAAATATGCTTGGACATTTCACACAGCGTCATCTAGTCCCAAGCTAGAGAAAGAAGGAGATTTATCGATAATTTCAATTCAATTTTTAGCGAGGACTCAAAGTCTCTACCTACACATTCTGAATAAGAGGCTAAGACCAGCGGCAAGAAGATGGATACATACCTACTGAGATAAAAAATATTTTTAATGACGAATCACTGTAAGATAAGTCATAGCGGAAGTAATATAAGTCTAATCATCATTCTCATTATGGAATTAGGTAAACATCAAAAATTAGTCATTTAACCATTAAGGCTCGGAACTAATGCGAGTTTATCGGGAAACTGGCGATAGAGGAAAACATTCGTAATGACCTGGGAAATAAGATCTGTTGGCAGTAATCAGCAGTTCAAACTCACCAGAACCACAGCCAGAAAAGCCCACCTAAATTATTCTTCTAAATAATAGTGTTTACATCACTATATTATAAAGGGGAAAATTTGTGTTTGTTACTCCTCCACGCTCAAACGGCTGGACGGATATGATTTAAATTTGGTACAAGGATTCGGTGCCATAGGCTATATTTTATCTCGATATTCCTACGCGCAACACCGCGGAGTGCACTTAATTAAGTAAGTATTAAATATATTTTATATCACGTCTCTTTCATCATCTTTTTATTTTAAACTCCATGTTACTTCGACAGAACTTTAGGTAAATTAAATGTACTGCTATTCCGACCATTCATGACATAGTACATTCGTAAGAACTGAATTATTTGCAATGTCAATATGGGAATGAGCACGTCGCAGTTTAAAGTAGCTATCAGAACCAAAAATGGGGCCAGCATACAAATAAGACCAGAGATAGTCCAATATGCGTTATCCATAGGCTTATAAATGGAGGTCATTTTGTCTTTGAATAAACAATATCGAATTCTTTGTCACATGATAATGGAGACGTGTTGGCCGAACGGTATTAATATTTGTAAATTAATTTATTTCGATTGATTTGATCATCGTTTTAGAAAAAGTATGAGGATTAGCACAAGCTTTTAAGGGTGAAGAAAATTTAAGAGAAAACCTTTTTAAGATAATTTCTTTTCATGTCTTTGGAGGACATAGCGACTGCTATATAACTATTAAGCAGTCGCTATTATACAATATTGTAACAAACACTTCGTGTCAATTCTCTTTCTGTCATTGCTTTGATTTAAAACTTCTGGCACAATTATAGTTATAGTGACCACGTGGTAGAACGTGGTGGTAAAATACTGTAAATTGTATATGTATGTATATAAAAATTTCAAATCAAATGGCTACCTACTAAATACTACTACTACTACTTACTATAGAATTACATACAACTCTACAAAAGAAGCAAATAAAATACCTCAAAAATTTTCTATACTTCTATCATCAACACCAAATCTTTTCATTGGACACGAAATTCTTGTGAATTCCTGAGTTTCCGTTCACCACCTGAGTACACAAGAGGTTAGATGCGTATTTTAGCACCAAGGCGACAACAGGTAAATTATAGATAACATTGATATAGAAAGATAACTTCATCACATTTTGACATCAATTATCTCGATGGCAGATTCCACTATGTCCTTCGCGTCTGTTGCAGCCGTTTAAAAATCAAATCATTCGTTCGTTGGTATGAACAAGTGGCCAACTCTGTTGACGAAGTTTTTAGGCCGCCTTAAGGCCTCCGTCATGGCTTAACAACTTTAAAAGACGGGACCAACAATTTAACGTGCCCTTGGAAGCAAGCTTGGCTTGAAGGTGACACAATGAAGGTGGTCAGATATTGAACGTTGCTTTGTCAGCAACTAGTTTTTCGTTCAATAACCCTTGGTAATAGTAAAACAGATCGGCATGAAATGCAACAGGTTCTATTCCTAGCACGGTCAATGTGACCTCGGGAACTCGATGCAAAACACGTGTGGCCAAGATTTGCTGGGATTCGCTCATGACTTTTCTATACTAATATTATCGAGGTAATGTTGGTTTGTTTGTTTGATGGAGGTAATCTCCGAAACTATTCAGTCGAGTTAAAAATTCTTTCACAAATGTGTGGAATGGACTGTCGAGATGGTTAAAGGCTATATTTTATCCCGGTAGTTTCATAAGTACACCCGTGCAAAGCCGGGACGTGCTGCTAGTATTGTATAAATATAAATTATGTACTTAACTTACCCATAACAAATCTGACTGTTAACTCTATTATACAAAGGAGTACATAAAAATTACAAGTTCATCTGATATTAAAATTTATTCTGTACAAATCTACATAAATATTTACAAAAAAATACTCACATCACAACTTAAGTCTTTAAGCGATTTTCACTCTACTGTGATCATTTGTCATAAGGTCCCTAAGCGTTTGTAAAGCGCGCCCAAGAAATGTCAAGTAACTAATCCTTTAAAATGGCGATTTTCGCGTGTCATCCAATTCTGTAACAATCAAATTAATACTTATTATGTACCTACCTTTAATCATTTGTAAACATTTCTATTTCTAGCAAGTCCAACGATTGCACGTTTCAAATTACTTTGTTTTCCGAGTTATGATACTTTACAACCTCCATGGCGTAGTGGGTGACAGATTGCCTGAGACGCAAGGGGTTGCGGGTTCTGCAGATATTTGTTCCGGGTCGGTTAAGCTATTTACAAGGTATGGGGGGTGATAAACAATAAGAAAAAATCTAAGTAGGTATAGTAAGAATGGTTTCAAATGTAAGGAAAAGGAAACTTTCGCGATCACAATTCATATTTTTGAAATACACAGGTTTTTATCGCAATCGGGAAATAAATAAGGTAAATAACGCGATAAAAACCTATATATTTCTAAACTTCTTTTTGAGTGCGATTTAGGTTTAGCTAAACAAAATTGGCGATTCAGATGTCGCCAAAATTAAAATAATAAAATATAAAATTGTTGCCTTTCATAACGATCGAAATAAAACGGATATCTTTTAGTGCTGTCAAATTAATTTAGTTTTACTTTTGGCGACATCTGAATGGTAAATAAATATATATCGACATCTTACTCTAAAACTTAAGCTTGAAGTCCTTTGTCGGCTTGATAGGTTTCTCCGTCTCTTTCTCTGTTCTCTGCTGGCCGTGTATCAGCATGCTGATGTACCGTCCTTGGAGCTCTGTTGTTAGTGAGATGTCTAGTATCTCACAGTTTCTCACTATTTCTGCGCAGCCACGGAGGTCGTTGTTCCTTACTGGAAATATGTATGGATTAGTTTTTGAAGTTCAATAATGGTAATTTAGACATGATTACTCTGTAAATAAATAAAATAAGAATAAATAAATAATTAATGGTAGTATTTTGGATATGATTACTCGTTCATTCATCATTGTGCATTCGAAATTCGAAAAAGTATTTTTTGGGAATGTCAGAGTGTGGTCAATAGGAATAAGAAGGAAGTATTCCCATTTGAGCACCAATCAATATTTAAGTAGGTGCTAAAATGTGAATAAAAAATGTGATGGGGTTCATAAAGTGGCAAAATAGACTTTAATTTTTTTCGTAAAAAGAGAGTTTTTCTTGCACTCTCGAGGTGCATATCTGTTCATAACTCCGAAGTCCTGCTTTGACCCTAAACCATGCAAAGACAACGTCTGTACAGTTTTATACAAGTTCTGATTAAATTATCATGACATGTCTGTTTTCTGTTTTAACACGTAGGAATCTACACTGCAGCTGCAGTTTCCACAAGCTGGGACGATAAGTTATTAAAACGTTTTTTGATTGAACACAATCAAAGTCCTACGTTTTTGTGATATTTATTCTCGGTTGTTATCAACCTTTTAACCCTTACAAGATAACATTAGGGATTTATTGGCTAACTTGTCGCGAGATCGAAAGTCGCCATCACGACTGATAAATGTAAAACGCTTCAGATCAAAGCTGAGAGATTTTACAGTAAAACCATTTTACTGACAAATCGGACAGTCCTGGACGCGTTTTACTGTCACATTTGACGGTTTATTCGTGATAATGCCAGGTTTCGTTCCCGCGACAAGTTAACCAATCAACCCTAGGGGAACAAACTGGCTAAACATTACGCAAAACCAGCAAAAAAAGCCTAAGTCGATCTTGGGTAGAATATCAAATCAATTTTGTTCAAGAACTAAACAAATAAGTTACTAAGACATTGTAAGAAGACATCGTGGGAAAATCATGACTAATAATAATAATTAGTAGGTTGGGCTTACAACCTGTCATGTATGGAATGCTAAACACAGCAAAATATACCTACTCACAAGCACGTGGCTCGCTTTATATAACAATCACAAATGCTAAAGTATGAGAGTTTGTGTCTGGTCTGTATGATGTAGTATGTTCGATATTCAAATTCGAGGCCTGACTTTCGGGGTCAGCTTATGTTGGTGAACTGTTACAAATTCAGAATTCGCCTACACTATGTCTAAAAACATAGGTATTTAGTTACATTTTTTTCAGAAGTTTGTAGCATCTATAAAACATTTTTTTGATTACTTAACCTTATATTTATACCCACAGAAGCAGAGGCGGAGATAAAAATTACCAGATATGTACAATGTAAACAATAAAAACCCAGTAAAAACCAAAACAATATCCATACTGATAGGTATTAGCATTTTACATGATTGACTCATAGCACAGATATTATAATACTATACTAGTATGTACTCATAGACACAATCAAGAGACAGAATATAAAGTACTGTGACAAAGTTGTATACTCAAGCATTATTCTTACTCGTGAACCTTTATCAGAGCAAACTCATTTAGTTAGAGTTCATTAGGTCAACTGATGACCTATGTACCTAAGATATATTTTAAATAGGTAGGAATTAGCTGGATTAAACTGAATTAAATCGGATATGTTATCTGAAATGTGTCTACCATACGTTACTACTATTTGGAAAACCTAACTTTTCCTCCAAGACTAACAACTGCAGAAATATTTTTACACAAATCAAAAACTATGACAGGGCGTTTTTCCATTAGCCGGCACGGCACCGGCATCGACACCGGCGCAGTGGAAAAACGAAACCCCGGCGCCGGTGCCGGTGCACGGCCATGCCGGTGCCGTGCCGGTGCCGGGCCGGCTAATGGAAAAACGCCCAATCAGTCCAGCCATTCTCGAGTTATATTTTAAATCCTAACTTTTTAGCTAAGTAAGGGGTTATCAGAAATTTTAAACTAGTAAACGGGTCGCGTACTTCAAAAGATTGTTTTAAAACACTTCCCTATGAGACACGGAAAAGCTCAGTAACTAAAATGGATAATTGTCCAAGGATATTTATTTATTTATTTAATTACCATTGACTGACAGTTATGAAAGTTGTGGAAACGATTAGTGTAATGTCAACGTTTACTTCATTATTATGTACTCTGAGAACACTTTTAAATGCTACTTACGTGTGTGAAACAAGTTGGACGGGATAGTTCACCTGACCAACCTGATTTCTACTAAGCGCAACTACCTTTAGGCCTGGTAACAGAGATAAAATCAGCCAAGTGCGAGTTAGACTCGCGCACGAAGGGTTCCGTATCATTATCCATACACATCTTTAGACACTTTTATACAAGCAAAAAACGTCAAAATAACACGTTTGTTGTATGGAAGCCCACCTAAAGTATTTATTTGACTCTTTTGTTTACAAAAGAATATAATTGTCTAATTAGCACGCACGCACGGTTCACCCTTTGGGTACGGAACCCTAAAATAGGACTCCAGCAGCCTTCGTTGGAAAAGCGTAAGTAATTGACCTCTTAATCTAGAGTTTTTAAATCTATACACATCTTTTGATATATTAGCATAAATTAGTTTAAACTAGTAGAAAAATTCATGAGCTCGACTGTGATTATATCGAACCTGTTTCATTTTTCTAGAGAAAATAAAATTGCTATACTTCATTTCTTGAAACGAGCTAATAGGAAGATAAATATAAACGCACGTGATTGGTCGTCTAAAATAATTTTCTATTCTCGTAATGGCTAGATTTGACAATTGACAATTGATTTGACAATCTAGCCAATCACGAGAAATACAATTATTTTCGACTACCAATCACGTGCGTTTATTTTTGTTCCTATTAGTTCGCTTCAAGAAATGAAGTATAGTGTGGTAATCACTATTTTTATGTAAAAACTTACAATATCTATACAATATTATAATAAGGTAATACCTATTGGTTTGTTTGTTTGTTTGGCGGAGGTAAATTCCTTAACCACTCCGATTTCAAAAATTATTTCACTGATGTGTAGAATGGACTGTCAGGATGGTTATAGGCTATATTTTATCCCGGTAGTTTTTAGTACACCCGTGCGAAGCCGGGACGTGCTGCTAGTCACATACAAACAGACTCGATACAAACATTTGTGCCATGGCGGGGATCGATCCCGCAACCACCACGTCCCAAGCGGGCTTTCGCGCCACATAAAGATCGATTACCGAAACAGGTAATACATTTTTACAGTATTTCATTAGGTTTTTTCTTTGTCTACTATACTCGATACATTGCTTAACATAGACATCTGTTTAAAGCTAGCAACCTTCTAGCAACACAATACGTCTTATCAGAACACGTGAATTAAAACGTGCGTAGGGTTTCAATGATTTCGGAACCAATACTTGAAATCTAATTAATTATCGCTGGGAAAATTTTCAAAGTTCATTTTCAAGCACTTAATAAGAGCTATAACATGCATGATCATGACTGTATTACCAGGTGCGGTAGACATATTCTTTCAGATATTTATGCACTTTAGTCCTTTAAGATGTCTAAGCCCTAAGGGCGTAGTAACAGCTATGACCAAACACACATTCTAAACAGATTTTGCAGAAGTTTGCATCCCAACATGACAAGTTGCAACCACCGACGCTAAGTCATAATAACTGAGCCCCTGATGATCTATTTATTTTATTTTATTTGGAGATGTGCTTGTAAACACGGTAAATGTTTGATAAGTATTTTGTTGTTATGAGCGGTAATTAGCAGGATGGAAGCGCCATACTGCTATGCGCAGAATAGCGCTTCGAAAGACCGTTAAGTACCTATGGTTCCCAGCCAAGTTCAAATAGCAAAGTTACGAAGCCTTTGAACGTCTCAAAAACTCTACTACGTAAGTTGGTATAATTTATGAGCATTAGCTCATACGAACTTAATACATCAGAGAATTGGCTACATTTATATTGTTATCATAATTTTGTTGAAGCAAATTTCGCATCATGTCACCAATAGCATGATTTAACTGTCTGTTTATCATTTGTGCCAATTTCTACACTTCCGTATCATCTATAATAGGTATGCTTCTTTACGACCCAAAGAAACATTTCTCACTAACAACAAACTCTGTGACCGGGCCACCTTTTGCTTATCAGAGCTGTCAGCTATAGGCATCATAGGTAGGAACTTAAAATTTAAAACTTTTCTAATTCTTTTCAATAAAATCCCCTATTTTATTAAAAAGAACTAGAAAAGTTTGTAAAGGAGCTTACGATTAATGTGATTTAATTTCTGACATTCGATGTTTTTACATTTACAAAGATCTTTTGAAGAAGTATAGAAATACAGATGTAGAAAGTACTTACATTTATAACCAAACAGAACCTGCAGAACACTCGTATACTCCTCCATCATGTTGTACTTTAACAATGTCTGTAGCAGCCTCACTACAGCATCCTCATTGCAGTGCGATCTGAGAGCTGATATGCACAGTGCTGCCACCCTGGAAGTGAGGGAATGGGAGCATTAATTTTGACAGCTGTCAAATTACTAAATGCCTGAATACTGAACTGCTTCTTGAATTAAATTTTTCAGAGTTGAAGATGTTTTTATTTCAGGTATAAAATAAATGACTTAGATGAGTAGGTATTTAGTGTTTGTATTGTAATTATTATGTCAGCTTCAACACTATAACATGTAGGTAGTTTAAAATTTTCCCAACTAAGGTTTTCACCATTGTCAGTGAGCTTATTTTCTAACAAACCGCAATAAAGAAAGTGAGTGGGAGGCGGAGCAGTTAGCTTACAGCTAGGACTTCTGTGGGTAAAATATATATAATAAGTAACTCCATCTAGTGCTAATATTTTTGATTGCAGGCAAGACCTAAACACTGCTAGGGGCGCCGCAAAATCAAACACAAAAAAATAGCCCGAAGAAAAACCGGAGTGAAATTGATGTTCTGGATGGTGTATCTGTACATAGTATTATTTTATCTGTGGTACTAGACAAGAGTGTTGTATCAAACGGTTATCAAACTGAGACCTAGCAAGCAATAACAAATCTTAAGGTGGTCAACCTTTTCATTCGGTGACTGTATATTAGTAGTGTTATTAAAACTATCATATGGTCTAATTTATGCTTACTTTTCTTTCACAATATCTTGAAGAACTTCTGATGAGTCCCAGAGCTCATTACTCAACATCTGATCAGAATACCAAGTGCTTAACCAACAAATATGCCAGTAGCACACCAACGGGTAATGTTCTTCATAGGATTCACTAAATTCTAGAACATACTTCTTAAAAACAACTAGAGAGGCTTCTGATCTGTTCATTACTGAGTCATGTATCAAGTCTTTGAATATAACTCTATAGAAGCTACGCAAATTCTCATTCTTTCTGTAGCTTTCTTTCAGTAAAGCGAGACCTTTCTCCGAGTTACCTTTAAGACATTGAGCTTTAGCTAAGTAGTGTGTAAACTCTCCGTTTCGTCTATATGAGTTTGGCAATAGTCTTGAGAAATATTTCTGAAGTAATACAACCATATCAGGTTTTCCACTGTTGCTGTAGTGTTTTATCAATGTCTTCAGTAAAAAATCACTTAATAGTCTACGAATACTGATGCATTGCAGTATAACTAGTTCAATCTGTTTGTCCTTATTTTTTAAGAGTAAATCTTGCATAGATTTTTCTAATTCGTCTTCGGATACTGATGTCAAATCGAGAACTTTTTTGTCTCTTTCAATGAAATGTTGTATGCTGTATTGTGGAATATTTATATTTGTGTTTGGTTTTTCCTTCTGCTGAACTATTTTATCATTAGTAAATACATCAATTACATCAACATCAGTAGCAAAAGATGTAACTGGTAAGAGCCTATGAAAATTCAAGATATTGTAGTAAAATCTTAGGAAACCTGCTTGGTGTCTCAAAATGTGCATCCTCAGAGCGTTCATTGTACGAACTGATCTAGCTCTTGTTTTATTTTTATAATAATACTCAATGACTTGGCCAATTTGCTACATGGTTTTCATTTCTCTAGGAATAATCATATCACATTTTTACCACTTCATTTTTAGTAATGTTTATGAAACAATACTGTCCTTAGTATAAGTGACTGTTAAATAAGATGAAAATAATCTATTTTATTTGCAGAAACTGAAACTACTTGTAATATTTTTGTTTACTTACTTATATTTTGACACTTAGCACATAACCTCTGTCTGTTTGAAAAATGAAAGTCAGAATCATTATGTCATTGTCAATGTCATTAAAATAAAAAAAAGTAGGAAAGTAAGCTAGAAGTTTACAGCCATGTTTTGAAGTTTTACATTTTTAATGATTTTAAAATGAAAAAAAATCTATTACTTAAATAAAATCAGGCATTACTATTTTTTTTTGCGTTATCTAATATAAGACAGTCAATCAATTGTAGTAAAAATATACAAAAAACAATGGAATAATAAAAAAATCTTGGGACCAACTAGTAATTGTTCACTCTGTCTTCGTAAACAGAAACATTTTTTCATGACATCTATCGGATAGAGTAGCAGAACTTGTTACCGTAGGTAGACTTTAAAAATAGAAATTCTATTTGCCACAAGGTGGCGACTGAAGTCGGAAAATGGACAATGTGCTGTGGGCTCAGACCAAATAAAATTTGGTCTGAGGCTGTGGGTTTATAAATTAAAAGCAAATAAGTAGGAATAACAAAAAAAATAGGTAAGTAAGTACCTACTTTTATAATACTTAAATTAATAAGTACTAAGTACCTGAAATTAGTTGTAGATAAAAATAATAGGTCAGTAGGTAGGTATCTACCGTTCTGTGGTATCTACTGTGCTAATACCAACCTACTTATTATGTAAAGGGAAATTTGTTCATTCTGCACAAATTATTTTTTGTTTTGTAGTTGTAATTTGTAATTTTCGTCACATTCGTGGTCTATCCAAAAACGGAGACAGTGTTCACCATAGGAATATTGTGACAAAGGTTTCTCCTAACGCTAAATGATGTCACATTCATTGTTGCTTCACGTTCCTCGGTCCAATAATTCCGAATTCTATATAAATTTTTTCTCTAACCATTGTCGAATGACTGCTTCGCAACCAGCTTAGTAGACTGAAACTGAAAGATGTAGGTATGGAATTCACTGAAATGTTGTCTGGTAGAGATATCGGTAAGACTACTACTTACCTATCTACCCTACAATGAACCTACTTTTTAAGGCCTACTGATTTGACGTGGGTTGTTTTTTTAAATGTGCATGTAGACTACCTGTAGGTAGGTAGGTACCTACAGTGTTAGCTAGGTGTAGGTATTAGGTAGATAAATAAATAAATAAATAAATAAAGATTATGTAAAATAGTTTATAGATTATGATTATGAACTTATGGGTGGGAGGCCCTCGTAAGTAGATACCTACTTACATACAAACCTTCCTACAACTTCCCTTACTTAGGTAGGTACCTACTTCTTTACTTAATAAAAAAAATTAAGTTTGATCAAACTAATGATTTAGATCAATCAGTAGGTAAGAAGTAGGTACAGTTAAGCAAGTAGGTAGTTAAGCCTAGTTAGTTAGTTTTACATATATCATCAAGTCATTTCGGTGGGGTGTACAGACAGCCAACATTTTCATTAACCAGAAACAAGTCACAAACAATGACAACTGCATCCGTGAGTGATGCATAACTCATTCGATTAACCCAAAGAAATGACACTCTGCTAGACCCCTGCAGGCCAAACAACACCATTCCCTCAAGACCTCTTCGATCTAAACAGATGTCTTTAACCACAGGTCTTAATAAGCTGGTGGTGATCTTAAAAACACCATATCGCTATGATCCCTCGTTCGGTTAAAAAGCTTTCATTGCATGAGCTTTTTCAAACTGGTCGATTTTTAGTTCGGTAAAAGGAGGGTTTTGGTAACGCTTGGAAAGTATTAATCCCATTTTAATATGACTAATTGCAGCATTAATTGACACTGAGTGTAAGAGAGTGTTTGTGGGTGGATAGATACCATAAATTACCATAAAAGATTGGTAGATTGGAGAAGGGTGGACTAACTGGCGAAGAATTTTGTAACTGCAATGACTCTATGATTAGTGACTCAGTGACTATTGCATTGATGACTTCTTCTTTTGCTTCTTTGTAGCTATTATTAGGGACATTTTAAAATCCTAGATAATTATTACGTCCCTACTTTGATCTAAACGTTGGTACAAGATAAACCAGTGAAGAAGACATGTTTTAAATTTCAAGACTTATAATTAATTCTTATTAAAGACATGGAGAAATATTTAGTTTTTGATGCCATAAGCTAAATAACTCAATTGTTATTAGAAAAATGTAGTACTATCTACTTACCTTGCAGGGTGTTCCAAGCTCAGTTATTTATTTCCTACTTGCCTAAAAACATAATTTTGATCTCGAAGAATAGCCGTTAGTACCGACCTAATATTAGATATTTCTTTGAATAGGGCAGACTATTAAAAGCAAACTGTCACATTGTGTCAATGCATGACTAAGGGCAGTAGAGTCACAATAGCATCATGTCGATGTAATCTGAATAGTCAACTCAGTCAAGTGTGTTTATGTTACTGTTATTGCATGAAGTCATCGGATTGAGCAGATAGCTAGATTTGAATGCATTATGAACATCTCGTTCGTTCGTATGAGCAAGAGGCCAAATCTGGTGACGGAGTTTTTAGGAAGCCTAAAAGCCTCATGGTTTATAGACTTTAAAAGCTATGATGAACATCTCATTATTGTACAGATAATATTGTTATGGAGATACCACATGATCAGGGCGAGCACAACAAGCCCTCTCTAATCCACAACAACCCTATGTACTGAAATGTCTGTGGTGTAATTTGTATAATTATGTCCAAGGATTTATTTTATTTCAAGACTTTGCCAGCAGCATGACCGATTAAAGATTGCCAGTGTCTTGCAACGATGCCCTTATTGTGCTGTCTTCACCTTATCCTAGCCGCTAAACTCATCTCCTTTGAAAACCGTCCAACGTCTTAGTATGACAAAATTATTATTGTTAAACTTTGACCATAGGTTGAGACCCTTAACTAAAGTCCACCTGAGTAGGAGTTAGGTATACCTAATTATAATATTTGGGGAACTGACTATCGTTAAACTTTGATGATTATGTAAAAGTACCTAAATGCTATAACGAACGAGCATTGATTTTTATAATGTAAGCCAAACTCTTAGGAACAACTCCAAGGCATAGTCATTTAAGCCCTTGGATCGCCGTATTAGTGTATAAAGCGGTCGTAGTTTTGAATGAATCCCATACCGTATGTATGCGTATGAACTAGAGTATGAACAATGCACGTTAAGATGCTTGTCATTGTGACAACTGCATTGATAACATCTTGGCTCCGTTTGTATTGGCCCGTATCTCAGTATCGATGGTAGAGATAGTCTAATAATTCTATTGTGATAGCCATCAAGCTGATATTATGTTAAAATTGCTTTAATTGTTCACAGTGATCTGGAAGATAGAACGATGAATTGAGAGTAAATCTGGCAGAGTTAAACTTATTTACAGGAGCATTTTGAAGATGTTCGACTTTTAAGTAGGTTCTTGAAGTGTCACCAGCTCATTTAGTTAAAAGCGTGGATAAGTGCTGTAGCCGAATTACGTCTGCTATTGGATGTAACCTTTACGTGAGCATATTTTTTATTGATTTATTATCCACAAAAATTAATAGACACCGAAGGCACTCCAAACAATGTAAAAAATCAGTTGAAGATAGACGTAGGAGACTGGTGAGATTGTAAAAAACTAAAAAATAATAGGAGATACCTAAGTACCTCAGCAGAACATCTAAATCACCCTATTATTTTCTTATTATTCAATATTCTCTCATTATTATGACAAAATGGCGCATTTTGAATCGTTTTCGATTCGAGATTGATACACCGATACATTCAAATGCTGCCCGCATCCGATGTCATTTGTCGTGTTCAGTTGGCAACACTATCACGTTGCGAATCTGGTGACGAACGGGGAATAAACCGGAGCTTATGTAAATAATGTCAAGTCATGAGGACTTGTATTGACGTTGATTTTCTGGACAATCTGCAGAAGGGGAGACAAGAGGTAAGATTTGTTTTTTAAGCTATTGCATAGCTTCTATCGCGGGCCTTGAGCGTGGAGACCGAATCCAGAAATTCCGTAACGAAAAAACCTAACGCTTGTCGCCTCGCCTCTAGGTGGCATGCAATAGCTTTACCGCGGCAGTCCGAGTGCCACGCGTCTTTTTTTTAATATCGACTTCACTCTGACAAGAAGAGAGCTTTTTTCTTCACTTGTTTGGTGCATTTTTGTTCGTAACTCTGTAGATCTCCACTAGGTCCTCATATATTTTATAGTACTTACCTACCACCTTCAGTTAGGTAGGTATACAGCTGTAGTTAGGTAACCTACGCAATAACGAAAAAAAAATAATTCATAATGAATTGTAGAGATTCGTTTCGGCAAACACAATACTTTCTTTGCAGTTTTAGATCGCTGAAAAGAAAGGCGAGCTTTTACTAAACGACGTTTTAACTCCAAATTTTATATATCTCATTAGGACCTAATCAGGAAGGAACCTCATTATAAAGTATCAAGGTACTTCAATAATTCTTCAATATCTAGTTCATTAAGAACTCTTCCACCAAACACACCTACCGTGATGGACACAAGCCTACCTCATACTTAGATCTCCAGTTATTTCTTCTGTAAGCGTCCTGATCCTGCTTTACCAATGCTAACATTTCAATATTATTGTGATAAATCCTTGATCGTATCTCCAACAAGGATAATCTTATCTAACTGTATTTCTGTTACACAACTATTTATCCCGTAATAAATCTCTTTATCTCAAAGCCGTCCATAAGGGTGATCTCATTACAGAGATAAGGACTGTAATTAATTGACTGTGAAAAATCTTGTTACAAAATAATCATTATCTCAATCTTAAAAAAATATTCATAATTTTACTAGTGTATATATACCTCCTATCCTTTGAGAAAATCATCAGAATAATTATTATGAACAAAACTCGAGAATCCAGTAAATTGCTTTCTTCATACAAATAGAAATACATAATAAGCTACCTACAGCCGAATCTCCTCCTTTTTTGAAGTCGGAGAAAATACATAGATTGTGTAATTTATGACCCTGTTCAATTGATTGGGTATTTAGAAAAATAATACAAAATAAGTAGGTAGGTACTTATCTAATAATAAATGTAGTAGGTAGATATATAGATATTGTCAAAGTTCAGAATAAATAGATACCCATTATTTATTCTGGAATTTGTCAGGGATAAGTGTCAAAGCATCAGTTCAATTCACGAAATGGTTTTCATTCATTGATCCAACAAACTAAATTGTTGGATGACGTAATTGGGGCCCGGAAGTTTGTATGGGCTTACGCAGTCTACAGAAGTCAGCTGGTTCAAATCAATAGTTGGCAGGTAGCGTTGTGTAGGTTTTTTATTATTCCATTCTCGGCTCAGTTTCAGCAGATGTTTTATTATATATATTAGCCTTTTATACTTACCTAGCGGGACGGACACTGTAATGCTCTGACTATAATACAAACTAATAAAAAGATGAAATCTTGACGGTGTAATAACTTTACTACTGTAGCATTATGCAGAACAACTTTACTAAACGACAGTTACATGGTTTTTCAATATTTGTACAACAAAAGCAGCTGTATAATTATAGACTGTGTAACAGATGTGAGTATTGTCAAGTTGTCAATACAATGAATGTCGGACAAACGTCCAGTGAGCCATAAATAAAGCTAAGTCGGCAAATTATTGCGACGATTTGTCAAGTTCTATAGAAAGGTTGTGATTCTAATATAAGTAGATTTTGTTGTTTGGAAATGTGTTGCAGTTACAATTTATAATTTGGTATTTTACACTCATTCTAAAATACTTAACTATCGCATAAGTAAAAAAAAGTCTTAATTGCTATGTGTTTTGGATCCTTTGTACCTAAGTGTATAGGGCAGATATTTCTTAATAGGTACATTTTGTTACAAGCAACAAATGCTTTTATCTACAAAATGAGGGTATTTTGACATTCTACTTAATATGAAAAATTCTATCACCTTATAGGTACGTACTTAGGTAGAACCGAAACCGACTCTTAAAGTTAACTCTTTTAAATTGTACATTTTAGGCCCTAACGATTAAACTTTTAAAAATTCCATCACGAGTTGGCAATAGCCTACAAACTTACCTATTTCCTAATAATATCATGATCCAATGTCGGCAACTAAGCCTCAAAGGGTCAAACCGCCGACAGCATCTGGTTACAATGAATAGGAACACACACATGACTTAATCACGCATAGGTACCTACGTACGAGATAGGTAACAGATATATCTAAAACCATTTGGTAAGTATACTACCTGATTGACACTAGACTGGATGTAGGGAGAGTTTAGGTTTTAGGAATTAGGTTATCTTGAGAAGTAATAGTTTCAACAAAATAGCAATAAAATCCAACCATCCTACTGAACAGATCTGAATGAACCTTGAAATAAAATAAGTATTCAGATATGAAATAAAAAATAGGACGTAAAAAGAACGAGTAGTTTTGCCAACTAGTTCAAATTGTTGGGAATTTAGCTCTCTATTCTGGTGGTCATTTGGACTGCGTTCGCCCAGTCTCCTTTGAAGATGTCTAGGGGGAATTGGAGGTAGATAAGTAATAGTAAGGTGATTGAATGATTAGTTCCCATTCTGCATCAGAAAATTTCAATACGGATGAAATCACAAACACTAGGTGATTCACTAGGTGGTTCACAAGAAAGCAAAAGTCAATATTGATTGGTTTATTTTCTTTACAAAAGCGGCAGAATCAAAGCGCCGATAAGATAACTATTTCAATGCAAATAATTATTCTCAGATTAAAATAACAAGCAATTATAATCCAATCTTAGCTAATGGTTACATTAGACTAAGTTGCAAGCATTAAGTTGCTTAGCTTGGGACTAGATGACGCTGTGTTGAATGTCCAAGGATATTTATTATTTATTTATTATTTATTATTATTTAGACTACGTAATTGACTAACTGATAGTGATTTACCTGCTAAGTTCTGATTTATCTGCACCTGATTTGGATTAAAACCAATTTGTACCTACTGCGCAATTTAGGGAAACGACAAAGAGTTTTAAGTGAAAGTTTGCAAAAGCTTTCTGTATTATGTTTCTGTAGCTTGAGTTACTGTAACCTACCTACTTCGTTTTTTTAACCGAATTCTGTCCAAAAGAGAAGCTTATAATTTTTTTTGAGAATCTTCAGTGTTACGAAGAAAAATGCACCTCGAGAAAGCAAAAAAGTTGCTCTCTTCCTACGAAAGTAAAGTCGGTTTCAGGAATTTTGTCACTTGTTTTATAAAATAATGATCTAAACACACGTTTTCACAGTGAACATCGATGAATTTTGCGTTTCGAATAATTTACACAATCACTCTATTCCGAATTCTAAACACGGTGAGGCTACATTTTGTTCAACATTCAGAAAATGTGAAAGATGACGTGTCCAGTTTTGTTTTCTTTCACTCCAACTTTTCCTTTAGAAAGTACCTTGTTTTCTGTAATAGTATCTGTACAACTGATATTTTGGTCAACTTGTTTGTTTGTTTTTCTTCGACGCAATAATTGATTGTCACATGACACGTGAACAAGGGACGCGCGTTTGTGAATTGAAAGAGTTTGTTCCTATTAGTTCTCATTATAGGAAATGAGAGATACTTAGGTATAATTTGCAATACTTAGTTTTATTTAGCTAAGCAGATAGCAAGGGAGACGATGATTTTTATAGTCCTGTAAAGTTTTAGCACCGGTTCTTACATTTTATGTAGATATGTAGGTCCTAGGTCCCAATTACATAATATGTTTTAAAATTAAAAAAGTGTTTAAAATATGTTAGATAGACAGGAGCTTTGTTCTCGTGATATCTATTTTGATAGAAAGTAGCCTATTTGTTTTAAAATTATGTAAAGTCCAAGTAAAGTTTGTTTTAAAAATATGTAAATCCGTTTTTTTTGCGTGTAACAAACATCTAAAGCTCTACTAAATGTAAATAGGACTTAGATAATATGTACCTTTGACGTTTTTAATTATAACAAATTGAGGAAGCAAGCAAGGGCGTCCTACGGCCAGTCTTATCCTTTCTACGAATGTCTGGATTTGCTTACTGTCGGTGTATATTTGACAGTTTTTTTAAGAAGTAGGTAATGTCAAATACCTACACACAGATAGGTTCTTGATACTAGCAGTTCAACAGTCACGTCCTCAGTATTTTCAGTATTCGGACGTAAAGATTTACCATATACGGAACACGCCACGTGTAACCTAAGAAGGTGTCCAGAGATGTGACGTTTCTCACGCCCCAGAGCGCCGTAATCGTACACTTAGCAATATCATCTATCACTTTCGTTATCTTATTAGTGGTCACTAAATATAGGCTGATTAGCCAGGCTCACGTCAACTGTCAAGCGTTTCTAATGGCGGTTTTGAGAAGAAAGAGAAAAAATTATTAATATAGACAAAGTAGAATTTGTTTATGGTATCTATTAATAACGACTCTATTTTTAATGGCCATTAAAATAATTTTGTAGGATCTTTGTCCATTTTTTAGATTTTTTGAAAAGTCTCAGTAGGTAGATAGAGGTATGCCCAAAATCATGGGGTAGGTAGGTCCCAATTACATTTTGGAATATGACTACAATTTGCAGAATTCATTCCATACGTGACAGAAAAAACTCGAAATTTTAAAGTGACTGACTCCGGAAACATTGGATCCCCCGTTTTTTGTGGCTATATTATTGTCTAAGTTTTTTTAATAATGGTTTTAGGAAGAACCTTATTAAAAACTGTCAATAAACAAAGAGTTCTTAAATTAAGACTAATTTTTATGAGCTTGGTTATTAGATAATTATACATTACTGCTTGTAGTTTTATAAGTAAGTAGGTTAGGTACCTACTTACAAAAGTAACTGGATTTCAAAGCTCTTCGGCTGATTGACTGTATAGAACAATATTTTAACTCGTGTCTTGAAGACCATGAAAATTCGTCATAAATTCTATCTCATGACATTCACTATTATTATGTACTTACTATCATCGTTGATGACCGTCGTCACTTAAGGATGACCACATCAATATAAAGGTGACAGGACAAGCAGGATGCATTGTCACGATGCGTTGGTCACCAACTAACTGCATCTGAGGTGCCGACGCAGACGCCTATACGATCTGAACTTATATAGATACATAATAATCACGCCTCTTTTTATTTGTAGGCACCCAGAGACCTCCACTTGCTATATACGATCCTGAAACAACTCTCTCTTTTTTATACAAACCCTGTCGCTCAATACGGAAATACTTATTTGTTTTTATTTTTATTTGCATACAAAGATTAGATATTTAAAAGTACATTCAATAAAGTTTATAAAAATACATTTCAGAGCTTTCATAACTCTTAATCGTTGTTTATTGAGACACGTTTCTGCTTAGAAGAGCGTTTGAAGGCATGTTCCATTGTCTTTGTCTTGGGGCGGTTATGCTTTGTCCATTGTTTATTCACTCAGAGCAGAGCTAGTAAATATCAAAATATAAAATCTAACTTTAAAATATTTATATTCTGTGAAAATAAATATTATACCTATACTAAAATATTAATTTTAACCATTTTGGAGTTCTGTGGGCACACCTCGTCTAAAAAATATCTTGAAAGTAGATACTTATTATTAAATTTTTACAACACATACCTATTCAGGACCATCTCACATCAAACTTGTAAAAAAATTATTAAACTCGAAAAGAGTTAGACCGCGTAAGCAGCCCCTCTACTCTACAAACCGAAAGTGATGAATCGTGCCGTGCATCGTGACAATCATTGCAGGTCAGCTTATGTAGGTTAAACTTCCGAATTCAGTTTCCTCCAACATAAGCTGACCTGATGCCGAAATTTAGTTTTTCGCTATGCAGCAGCCTTATTCTCCAAATAACCATGTCTTGACGTGACACTTGAATAATGCGATGGATTTCAGTAAACAAAAGCTTGATAACGTGCAATTTCTTACCGCGTCATGTTTTGCAAGTCGTCGAGAATCGCCTTACAGAGGAGACTCCCAGTAGTATAACGTGGTATGGTAACGCAGACTGGTATAACTTAGTAAGTTCTATTTTCAAATAGCTCCGTTGTCTAAATATCTAACTCAGCATCATGCTCTATTGTCTTCGGCCGCAGGCGGTCAACTTTGTGCATTGTGTTCTTGGAAAAGCTAAGATATGATTTAAAATATAATTTTATGATACCCTTCGCGTTGTAAGTTGACAATGAACGTTCCGGGATTATGTAATGGCAATTTATGGGAACATGGCTGAAATAGAAGCGAATGAAATACTTAGAAATACTAAAATATAGTTCAGGATCTTTATTTTGTGGTACAGGTACTTTCCATGCTGTAGAGAGTTATGTTGGAGCAGGCAATATAGGTAATCACCTAGCTTGTAAAACAATCAATGTGATCCTTGTGGTCCTACCAGTTATACTTATTCCTTTCTTTGTCTGAAACTCCATAAAGTTAGGGATAACAATTATAATACTAATCTTCAATCTACTTATATCATAAGTAAAATACATGTTGTGTGTGTTTAAGCATTTTGTTTAAAAAACTATTTAAATTCTTGTTTTATTATGGATTCCAACTTGAAGAAAATGATACATTATTTAAATAATACCTAATTAAGTAGAGACGATAAAAGATACTAGTATAAAAATATGATACCTACTTTATGTAAGTATATGATTTATAATTACTTACCAATAAAAATCCGATGATGCAGTAAAGCTCATAATGACCATAATAAACATTAAACTCCATCCAAAACAAATAAATAAATAAGTATCAATAATACTTACTCACATAATTATTGTATTACCTATTAAGGCAGTTACTTATTTAGCTAATCCATATCGCCAAAAACATAACAACGAATCATAAATCTTTCGATATTAAGGGATGTGAAATATAGATCTAATTTTAAATAACTTGACAAAATTCTAAATAATAATTATGGAAATTCAAGGTAATTTTTCATTGTCTTATGAACAAGTTACCATTTTTGTCAACACTTCCGCTATGATAATTTAGTGAATTTTAAAATTTTCCTCTTACAACATTATATTGCCGTCCGAAAGATTACCATGTTTTTTTGGTATTTGTCAAAGTGGAGCCATTTATCATTAGATTAAAAGGTTGCCAGCCAATACGATAATTGTTTGTGCTGATCTTCATTTCTATGCTCTCGATGCAAGCTTTTCATCATGCAGTAATTAAAACTAGTCAAACAAAAACATTAGGTATTTAGGTAGATACCAATAAAAAATCCAAATGTGACACCTAATTTTTATTAAGAGGAAAATTTGTTGGAACCTAATTTACATTCTAGAGTCTTCATGAAAATGTGTGAAATTTTTCTCATACAATTAATTTACATATTGACGTACAGTTATAACAGTGTGTCAAGATTTAGGTGTGAACAGCAGAGCGATACTAAAACAATTTATTTTTAGACCTTTGTATAGCGATAAAATCGAAATTGTTTATTATCGAAATAGACCTGGTAAATATCCCGGCATTTAATAATACAGCTTCAGTATACAGAATGTTACATAAAAATATAGTAGCTTTTAGTATCTATAGGCTGTTTTGGGTGATATATCGAAATTGCGCTGTTTTGGCACAAATTACTATGAATAAAATACTTACTATACTGCACCTCTATGAAAGAAAGAGAAAGAAAAATACCTATGTTTATTTCGTAGGACCTCAAGGATCGCTCAAAAACGCTAGGTAGGTGACTATTTTATAAATTCCAAAATATGATCAACTATTTTAAAAATAAATAAATATCCTTGGACTTTCTATACAGCGTCATAGTCCCAAGCTAAGCAACTCAATGCTTGACTAAACTATTGATGGAAATATTAGTTGCAATTTTGTAAAAAAAAGCAAGTATTCAAAATGAAAATAAATTTATACTTAATAAGAAATGAAAAATTTATTAGAAAATGCCAAGCAAGCTTGAAAAGCAAGCGTATTTGCTTAGTACAATAATAGTCGACAAACATTTACATTGTATGTGTAAATGAGTAGTGTAACACTTAGAATAAGTAGGTACTTGGCCTCAGAGTCAACTCATTCATAAAATGTGTAGTAAACGTTATTTGGGACGTGAATGAATGTTTTTTTCAGAAGGTCTTATAGAGTTAGTGGTCTTGGAGACCCTTGTAACTTAACCGAACTTTAAGTGAATGAATGAAAATACAAATAAGTATGTAGGTAAGTACCTACTTTGTTTTAAAGAAAATGGTTCTTCTAAAATTAGTTAGTTATTTTAACAAAGATTTATTTGTAATGTAATCCTTTCTTTCTTGTGGAAAAAAATACCACAGAAAACTATTTTAGTGTTGGATAAAAAGATGGGCTCTTAGTATACCTACAATACTTAGCTATTCATTCAGCGTAGATAGACCTGAGTTGCAGGCGGCTGTTCGTCTTTAATTTATATTATTATATCATCCGTTTAACCCAAATAACAATGTAATTTGTGTGTTATTCCCATCCCAAGCATGTTACAAGAATAACAATTCAAGTTTACCATCTCAAATAAAGAATATCTTAACAAAGAAAGAAGTCATTGATAATCGTGAAATGGGAACCATTGTGACGACATTCGAATAGCGTTCACATATTTTTCGAAAACACAAACAGGACCATAAATTTGTAGGTGGGCACGTGTTGTTGTGTGGTAATGAAAACAATAGTTGTAGAAACTACCTAGTGCAATTTGACTACAATACAAATTACAAAATTGTTGGTAAATCATAATTAACGTTGAAAGAAAAATTTATGAAATTTTCCAAATTTAAAAACCCTTTTTCCATTCTTTCCGGCCCGCGCCTTTGTTATCGATAGATCAAATCAATCATGCAGTTTTTCGGAATGTATAGGTAAACGACACGAGGCATCATAGTAAACTAGATGAAGGAACGCCGGTTGTGCCATAGTCCATACCGAGACGCGATCGTGCCCGCACGCGCTGTATCGCTCGAACGACGCGGAAACCGGACAAACATCGAGTATTCGAGTGTCACAACACAACCCTATTTAAAAAAAAAACAATCTAATTTAAAAATATAATTCTTACTGGCCAGAACCTTCAGAGTATAAAAAAAACTTACTGGCCAGTTAAGAATTTTATAAATTTCGAACTTTAATGAAAACTGCAGTTTGAATTTCTAAAGGAATTTATTGTGAATGAGTGAATGACATGAAAATTTCAGGTTTGTATTTATTACTACCGCACTATTATTCTTATAATACCTATGTTATTTTTTCAAGACTCTAGAAAGTTTTTTTTTTCTTGAAAATAATATGGCAACTCACTAAGAAGCGTTAGTTCTAGTAAACTTATAAGTTCAACATAAGTTCACAATGTTAAAACTTAAACTTTTTGTCAATGACCGTTCGAGAAGACCGTCAATAATACTACTTAATACATTGTTTGTAAATATTATGAATGAGTTACTACTAGGAGTTGGTCAATGAATTTTCATGTGACCCAAAAGGTCAGAAGGTACCTTTGTGTGTTCTATTTTACTAACATTTAGGTACCTACGTGTATCAACAAAGTTCTGTTTTGGAATTGCTTAAAGTTCAAGTGAACTTTTACCCTGTAGTCTGAGATTCATGGTAGCAAAAAATAAGTACTTAATAAGATTTTTAAAGTTCGGCCATTTTCTGCTCTGTGAACTTAACTAGGCCAAAGAGACAATTTCATTCATTCAAGAAACGTTGAGTAAGGTACTACTTACAATTTTTTTCTATGAAATATGTAGGTTATCTCACTTTTAACACACATTAATTTACGAAACCTTTTTAAAAAAATATACAAAAAAGCATTCGTAATGCAACCAAATTAATGAAAGCTTTACACTTATCTATTAATTATCACACTCATCCGTAATAAAATAAATGAAGTATCCAATAAAATGGTCATATGTCTAAGCAATAAAGCCTCTAAATTGGATATCAGATGCAAATTTCGCAGATAAAGCTACTACAGAAATAAATGCCAATCACTGATAGAACTGATAACTTCATCTATGCGACTAAAACTGGTTTGAAAACTTTGAACAGGTTCATTTTTGTGCGTGACGAATTAAAATAATATGCATTGGATTCCGTATAATCTATTATTTTGAGGTGAAAATATAAAAAAATCGTAGATGAATGAATGAACGTCTGTTTAACGCAAAAACTATTCAACGGGTTTGTCTGAAACTTAAAGTACTTATACTGTAAATAGGTCATCTGTATAAACAATAGTAACTTAATTTAGATATTACCACGCGAGCGAAGCAGCGGGCGAGTAAGCTTGTATGTTAGTAAATTATGAATAAACACTGAACAAGTGACATGCAAACTTACAACTTTCCCTGTATCAAATCGTTCTTATATTTTTATGCAATGGTTTATAATCTTAGGTCTAAGTTAAAGTATAAGTAAAGTACTTAAAAACCGTCAAATGAGAGGTCCTTACATGCCCTCCTTGACATAGTTGGAAGTAAAGAAGTACGAGAGAAACGTACCTACTATAAAAATATTTCTACATTTGTTATTATAACTGTTGTAAATGTATGCTCTATTTATTTCATCTTTACTAGATGATGTACCTACCTACCTACAATACATACAATTCCAATTGCTCATAAATTGCATGAGGCTAATTTTGCTGCTGGATTACTCGCGATGTTTTCCTTCACTGTTAAAAGTTCGGATCATAGTGATGACTTTTAGTTAAAAATCCATGGATGCACAGACGATTCAAACTCACAAGCTCCGAAAGTCAATTGACAATATCACTCAGCCAACGAGTCCCGCGCCTATGCAGGCTTTGGGGTGCTAACCCGGGTAAAAAGTAGTCTCTGGTTACTTCAAATCACTAGTAGTACGCACTCTGATTTTCAGGCAAATCTGAAAGTTTTTGATTAAAAAGTAAAGTGCATCTATATCATGCGTTTATTAATGTTAAAACAATATTTTAATTGATAGAACTCTAAATAAGGTGAACTCTCTCGTAGCGATACGATTTTTGTATTTATTAAATAATAATAATCTTTTAAGAATTCAAATACATATAATGATGTTTTTGCATGTTTAATAAAAGTTTAACGGCCTTGATAATAATAATTCATTGAAATACTGGTTTTTCTTGTTGGATTAATCTAGATACAAAAGTATTTTAGACTAATGATATTGTTCGATATCGTTTAGTTAGGTATGTTTTTACTGAGCCCAACGCTATATTGGATACATAGAAAATAATAATTTTAAATTATAGATACACATTGTTTTTTAAATTTATTTTTGTTTTTGGTTTCTAATGATTTTATTAAATAAAAATGCCTAGATGCCTACTAACATTTTGGAAGGGCTAAGAGTTAATTTTTATTAATACCTAGCGAAATTATATTAGATTCTGAAACTGCGCCAAATCGTTGCGAATTGATACCTGCATGTAAGTACAGTCAGCAACATCGAGCCGATTTCAAAGTTTTTGTAACATAACTTTGGAAGTCGTGATTTTGTTTAAAAAGTTGTATTGATTGTCCAAAACATTCGTTTAACGAAATTGATGATTAATTCTTATTTTTAATTTCTTTTTTTTATTCTAAGGAATTTAAATTCAATTCTCTTTCATATACGGTAGGTACAGTCGGCAAATATACAACTAGTTATACTTCGGACGCTGACCGTACATACCTACATGTCAGAACTGATAACTTGTCAGCATACATTACAATGTTAATGAATGAATCCGATTACCCAATTAATTATACTGTTATAAAATCTAATCGGTATCTGTCAATCGTGTTTATAAGCTCGAATTTATTTGTTAGGCGAAAAACGTCTAATACGAGTATGAACTTGTTTACGTTGCATCGGAAAAGGCTTAACACTGGCTGCTTGCAATTTCCTTATTCTATTCGATTATAATTCAAATTTTAAAATCGATCTGGTACGATACAAGAATTCTAAAATTAAAATGATTTTTAAATCGATTATAGCTTGGTTGTTTAGGTGTGGGTAAGGATAGCGGTCGTATGGGAGCGTAAAGGAATATGGTTTATATGAAACAAATGTACTAAAATTGTACCTAATTGTACCACTAATCAATTAATTTGTACCTCTAAGAATCAAGAGTAATCTTAAAAACAAAGTGAGCCGCGGACCTGACTTTCTGGTTGGCGGTCTAATATTGATTCTGAATGAACTAGACATCATAGCTTTAATTGATATTTACCAAATAAATGTACCTTAATTGTACCTCTTAAAAAGTATTATTTGAAGATAATGCGACGAGTAGTTCACGAGAAAATCAAAAAAAAATATTTTTACTCCTACCATTTTTAGAATAGCAAAAATCAGTACAAGGTGTAAACTCCTATTTAAAATTAGGCGAAGTTATGACAGGTGGGGCAAGGCAGTAGCACAACGGTGGCCGAGTATTTTTGTAAAACCTTTGTAACTATAGTAACTAGTAGTTCGCCTCGAACGAGATCTCGCTCGCCGCGGGTTGTGTATATTCTTTTTTATCTGTGTTTAAAAGAATTTACTTCAGAGGTCTACTAAAAAAATTGAGGATCTAATGAGAACTAAGTACGTAAAGTTTTTAAAGCCGTATATAATAATAATTAAGCCGTATATAAATTAAGCCATATATTAATAGTAAAGCGATTTTGAGTGTGCATTATTTACAATACAGGTTTTGATTAAATAGGTAGGGTGAGACTAAGAACTGTAAGTACTTCGACAACATTAGTTAGGTACCTACAGATAGGGTTGCCATATCTTAAATTTGGACACCAAGACAAGACGCTTAAAAAAACCCCGGATTTTAGAGGCCAAAACCATACAAATAGATAAATAAATAGATAAACAGATAGACATAGCCTTAAAACAGAACTACATTTTCAAAAATCAAAGCTAGGTCGCACTATAATGATTCTATCATTCCAGCAATAAGGAAGAGTCTCAATGACGTCTCTATCTTTTGTTTTGCTTACTCTGGGTATATTTTGACATATGGTATGGAAACATCTAAGTAAAATCAGAGATAGATAGGTTATTGGGGACTTGTCCTTAAATTCATAGCGAACAATGACAAATTCGAAAAGGTTTGCAATTAAAGTACCTATGTATTAAAGTTTTTTTTTAAGTAGGTATGCACAAAACTTGGTTTATATTTTAGAATTTTGTTTATCGTCGTAATCCCCACAAAGATTGGCTGAGGGATACCTACTGCAAGGTCGTCAAGAATACCGGCAAGGGAAACATGAACCAGCTACTTGAACTAAGACTTCTTCTTGGTCGTAATTGAAGGTCGTGCTCGTCTTAAAATGATTGACAATCTTCTTTCGCATTACTCTATCCTAAGCTTGTCTCAGGGAGTCAGGGCAGAGTGAATAGTAAGTCCGGTTAATGTTATGTTTATGTACATCCTACTATCCTACTACCAGCAGGATAGGATTGTAGGATTAGTAGGAACTAATCCTATAATCCTATCCTACTAATATTATAAATGTGAAAGTTTGTAATAATGTATGTGTGTGTTTGTTATTCTTTCATGCAAGAACGGCTAGACTGGTTTAGTTGAAATTTGGTATGTATTATGATAGATGATAGCCTGGATTAACATTATAGGCTACTTTTTATCCCGATATTTTTGCGGGAACGGGACTTACGCGGGTGAAACCGTGGGGCGCAGCTAGTGGTAATATAATGGTGAATAGGAGTAATACACCCTATACTCATAATTTATATGAAAGTAACGGGACTTTATCACGTATTTACCTTATTATTTTATATTTCCCGACGTTTCGAGTGCGTTGCAGCGCTCGTGGTCACGGGCAGACTGATGTAACTGGAGCTACCGCCGCTAATTGAGAGTAGAATCCACGTCTACCCTCAATTCGCCTTCAGAGTCAGGAATGGACAGTCGGCGACACACAACACTGACAACATCTTCGTGCAGCGGAATTACCGGATCACAACGTTTCACACAACTGCTAAAAACGGGATTCCACGAGGCCGAGAGACGAAAACCATCCTCCCGATTGAAATTTCGGTACTTCTTGATTTCTATAGCCTCTCGGACCATCCGTTTATAGTAGTAAAATCCGTTTATAGTAGTAGTCGTGGAATCCCGTTTTTAGCAGTTGTGTGAAACGTTGTGATCCGGTAATTCCGCTGCACGAAGATGTTGTCAGTGTTGTGTGTCGCCGACTGTCCATTCCTGACTCTGAAGGCGAATTGAGGGTAGACGTGGATTCTACTCTCAATTAGCGGCGGTAGCTCCAGTTACATCAGTCTGCCCGTGACCACGAGCGCTGCAACGCACTCGAAACGTCGGGAAATATAAAATAATAAGGTAAATACGTGATAAAGTCCCGTTACTTTCATATAAATTATGTCTAAAGATCGCGAAAGTTTAAATTGTACCACCCTATACTCATTGCTATGACAAAAGTGGTAGGAGTAAAAATATGTTTTTTTTTATTTTCTCGAGAAATACTCTCATCGCATTATCATCAGATAATATTTTTTAAGAGGTACAAATTCAAAGAATTCCTTTAGTAAATATCTGGTAATCCCAAATCATATTAATTTTTAAAATCACTATTTGCTATGACAAAAATGGTAGGGGTCAAATTTTATTTTCTTGTTTATTCGTGATATACTCGTCGCATTATCTTCAGATAATACTTTTTAAGAGGTACAAATTAGGTACATTTATTTGGTAAATATTAGGTAAACCTACGATATCGTTTTCCGATTTAGACCGCCAACCAGAAAGTCAGGTCCGCGGCTCACTTTGTTTTTAAGATTACTCTTGATTCTTAGAGGTACAAATTAATTGATTAGTGGTACAATTAGGTACAATTTTGGTACATTTGTTTCATATAAACCATATCGCCGCCCCCACCGAATAAAATCGTAATCGTAAAATCCAAATTGTTCAAGAGAATTAAAAAACGGTTTTTGGTCTATAACTTTTCTGTTAGTTTACCTAGGAAGATCGTTTATATGCCAAAACATGGCTTAAAATATAACAAATAATATAATGTTACTAAAACAAATCTACAATTTACCACAACCCAGATATTTAAAGAATAAATATTACCATAAATCAATAATTTTATTTACTATTGTAAACTAACAATACCATATTATTCGTGTAAAACGTTGACATGATCTGTACAGTAATAGTCAAACGCGATAGTATTGACTGCAAAAATGCGGTATCGACTGTATCTGTCTGCTTCTGTATTGTGATGTTACCATAGTATTCGGTGTAATAACAAATAATGTCAAATATAGTAAAACTGGATTACGATGTTTTTCCATGGCAAGTGAATGAAGTTTGATTATTGTAATAACGAATACCGTTTAAAATCCTAATGTATATTTCGTCGCAATTGTATTAAAAAATAAGCTTAATAGCCTGCAGCTAAGACTACGTTATACCTACCTGTATAAAAAGTAGCCTATATGTTATTATAGGTCATAAACTATATTTATTCCAAGTTTCAGCCAAATTCGTTCAGTGGTTTTCACGTGAAAGAGTAACAAACATCCACACATCCACTTTTTCACCCATCTATCTATTTATGCATGTATTTTTTTTAATTGTAGCATTTTTAATATTGTTAATTAGTAAAATAGTACATTATGAAGTAAAGAGTATCTAGATTCATAATTATTTGGTCTAGTATAAAAATAATCATTGTTTTGGAACGAAAATAAAATCGTTTAGTTCAGTACTAACTTACTACAGCAATATATTGCTTAGTTGCCCGCAGCTAAATCTACGTGGTACCTACCTGTATAAAAAGTAGTTTTTATGTTATTCCAGGTCATTAACTAGATATATTCCAAGTTTCTGCCAAATTCTTTAAGTAGTTTTTGCGTGAAAGAGTAACAAACATCCTAATATCTATTTTTCCATCCATCTATCTATTTATTCATGTATTTTCACAAATTGATGCATTTTTGATATTAATGATCAGTAGAAATGTATAATATTACGTAAAGAGTACCATAGCTGGGCATTAACTCGTTAATCAGTTAATCGTTAATTAACGAAGTTAACATTTTGATTAACGGATTAACTTTTAAGTTCACTAACGCAACGATATAAAAATGTAATTTTACACATATTAACGGATTAACGATTAACGTTAACTTGCGTTAATTCTTCTGAAATGTAACGCTTTAACGTTTAACAAAGCTAACTTTTTTGTAGCGGATTAACGATTAACGAAGTTAACTATTTGATTAACGGTGCCCAGCTTTGAAAAGTACCTACGATCATTATCATTCGGTCTAGTTAAAAAAAACATTGTTTTGTAAGGAAAATGCAATCTTTTATTTAAGTATCTACTTACTACATCAATCTATCTATTTCCCTACTATTATTTAATTCTGACCTTCCATATTAAGCTATTGTCTACTTGAAGTTTAGGTGGACATTAATATTCCATCGTAGAAATGTTTCAGGTAGGTGAGTAAAGTACCTACTGCAATGACCGGTTGAGCGTGCCTAATGAATGTTGTTTAAAATAAACCATCTAGTGCAAAATGGTTGGTTTTAATATCAAGCCGTTATACAATGTATACGAATGCACACGTTTTAACTTTTAAGGATAGTGGCAAAACTTGAGCTGGAATACTATGTTAATGATCTTTTGAGTTATGAACATCTTTGTACTCTTGATGATGTTTGTGCATAATATGGGAGCATCCCTGAGGAGAGTAGGTACTTGATATGAATGTGGTTGAATATAGGTATAGAGGTAGACCCAAGAAAAGATGGATGGATTGTGTGAAGGATGACATGAGTAAGAAAGGTGTGAGTGCTGACTGCTGAGATGACGTCTGAAAGAGGGAAGTGGAAGAAGAATACATGTTGTGCCGACCCCACATAGTGGTATAAGGGCAGAAAGATGATGATGGGAGCATCCACTTAAAAACAATTTGAGGATCTGACGAGGATCTTGAAACTTAACTATCACACTGTAGTGTATAACTACCGTATCGGCGCTTATGTCACGAGTCAGTCATACCCCAGCCGTCATACCGGACGGTTGTGTTACAGTGCGAGTGGTAGAGCGTTGGTGAACTGGGTGTAATATAAGGCGAAAACCAATACGTTACATGTGGCCACGAGTAAAATGTGAATAACTAATTACTAGTTAAACAGAGAAATATTTAAGTGAAAAAAAGAGGTTAAGTGAGTGACACAGTTCCTTTACACCACACACTTTAGGTACTTACTTATTGGGTAAGTACCTACGTATCTATTTATTTGAGTTATTGAGCTAAAATAGTGAAAGTTTTTGTTATTTTAATTACCTACTTACCTAAGTACCTGCACAGTGTTCTAATAAATTATTCGATATTTAATTTTAAAAATAGTTAAAAATCGAGAATTAATAAACCGATTTATTATTATTATTACGAGCCTGTAGCGTTCCACCGCAGGGTAAAGGCCACGCTTCCTTTTCTCCACTCGTCTCTATTAAGAGCTAGCCCTCTCTCTCTCTCGTCTCCACTCGTCTCTAATAAACCTATTTATTAAAAAAAATATCTATGTTATTGTCAAACACCAAATATTATATCAGTGTACCTATCGTAACCTGTCATTAATTTTCAAACCATCGCGACCCTATCATCGTTATCTTGATTGCTATTTTTTGTTGTCCAAGAAGGATACAGTATTCAACATTACAATTCAAATTATCTGGTTAGATAAATCGTAAATACTTTTACAATACACAACAACTCATAGTTTTTACCCGAATAATATGGTAATGGATAGTGCCAAAATTAAAATGTTTTTTTACACCCGAATAAGATCGTAATGACAGCTTACTATAAAAAGTAAGACAGTTTGGTGTCGGTATTAACCTGTTACGATGTTATTCGGGGGGAAAGGTGTTCATAGTTTCCGGCGAATAATACTTTAATAACCATTACATATTGTCTAAATCCTAAAGTACTCGTACGAATGAGCTGAAAAAAATTGACAAGGTGTAATCGGGCCTCTACAATAATTATTTCGAATAAAAGCACTTCTATCGTAATGGTCGGTTACAATGATATTCGGTGGGGGCGGCGATATTCCTTTACGCTCCCATACGACCGCTATCCTTACCCACACTTGTTTAGAACTGTACCCACTACTTAAAAAGCTTTGCTAAAAATGTAATGTTTTCAGAGCATTATTATTGGCATTTTTTTTTGTTAATTTATTATTGGAATGTAATTTTAATTACATTAAAAATTAGAATACAATTCAGTTCTAATAAACCAATTGAAAACCCGCTAAAACCGTTAAGCAAAAAATAATTTTATCATTAATTGTGTTGAAAATAATTGAGTTCACTTTTGTAGGCCACTGTATATTTCACTAAAGAAAAATACTAAATGAAATAACACTGTGGAGGTAAGTAACTGAAATAAACGAGCTTAGCTGTTACTTCATCGGTCAGTTCAAACCACAAATCTCAGCTATGATTGTTTTAATATTATATTGGCTATAACAATAAAACTACTGTTTTATCATAAAGATAGTCGATCTTTGATTTTACTACAGTTTTACGATATCGTCTGTGTCAATGAAAAGTGTTTATTCATTACACCATAAATATGAATGTATTTCAAAGTAATCCGGTAGGGGCCCGGAACGTTTCCAAGTTTTTCTTTAGGAAAATCTACCTCCCAAGTATAGGCACTGTTATTTTAGTGAATTACAAATGTATCATACCTTCATACGTTATTGCTTATTTACTGAGTACCTAGTATTCAAAATAAAAATAAAACACTATAAAACAAAACACGGCTTACAGTGATCATGCGCATGCGACTGTACTGAAACTGGTATCGAGAAACTCAGGAATCCATGAACCATGGTAACTATCCCGTCAATAGTGTTTACAATGTTCAAAACCATGATAGTTTTAAATTTAAAAAAAGTTAATTTGCGTGAGTTAGTAGCATTTTTGTTTGAAAGACTAGACCTATTATTTCCTATTCCCGAGGTGGTCCCATTAAAAATGGAGGTTCTAATGGACCTTCGGAGCTATGAACAGAAATTTAAGCACTTCGTGCAGAAAATCACTCTTCATCCACAATTCAAAGTCGGTCGGTAAAAAAATAACTTTTTTCAATTTTAAAAATAAAAATGATTCTTTCACAGACTGATATACTTATGATACGGACTTCCCTAATTAACATTATGTTATAGGTATTATATCCCTAAAATCACGGATGTAGACTAATGAATTAGTAGATACATCCGTGCAGAGCCGGAATGGGCTGTATCATGAATAAACCTGCCATCCTCTTTAAGCTACGCCATCAGTATTCATTTCATTCGTCCTTAATGTCATTACGAGTATTTAGGGCTGCATCGTTACGATACCGACATCGATAGTTTAACGGGTTTGATTAATATTTTTAGGATTCTGTACCTAAAGGGTAAAAACGGGACCCAATGACTAATTCCTTCTTGCTAATACCACGCTGTCAGTCAGTCTTTCGTCATCTTATAAACCGTGATAGCTAGGTGAAATTTGTGTCCCGATAGATGTAGGCAAAGACTGCCTAATCCTACCACTGTTTAAAATTCATCTAAAAAAGATGTAGGTAAATTCCTAATGGTCTTATTCATAAAGATTTTTCAATTTATTATAGGTTTTTCAAGTAAGTACCTATGTTTTTTCTTGTTCCTCCTATGGCAACGAAATGAGATAGCAACAGATTTAATATCCGTTTTAGCTAATGTAGGTTTACTTGTCCAATATTCATAAATTGGTCTTTTTATAACAACTATACTAAAAACCGAATAAACAATATTTACGGGCTTCTTACATACTTACAACATTTTTTTGTCGTGTTCGTAATGAATAACGACAACCAGGTAAACGCTTGAAATATTCACAGACTTGGAACCCTTCGTTCGCGAGTCCGACTCCCACTTGGCTGATTTTTATACTGCATGTAGGTCAGGCTTGAGTTACGATGTGCCGATAGGTAGGGCCGCGAACGATTTGAAAGTGTTTTTGTTTGGTTTTTACGTTATTTTCAATCACTGAGGTGTTTTATTCTGCTGATGTGATGATCTATGTAATTTAAATGTTTTATATCTAAGGGTTTTGTTAGAAAGTCTTCATCATCGAGTATGACCCGATTATAGCCACTTTACCCAGTAACCCTCGTTTTGAGTCTAAATTTGGATCATATTTTTTATTTTCCAAAAGGGCATTAAGAGTTTTTAAAAAGAATCTATTTTATCAATTTTGGTTAAAAGGAAAAGGTTCTAAAACTACTAGGTACTTTTATATATGTATCGCATTATTGTCATCTCATTGCTTATGTCATAAGCCATTTAAGTGACCATCCATTAAAAAGTTAAGGCGGAAAAGCGTTAAATCGTAACAAATATAATATAATCTTTTAAGTAGGTAAGTAGGAACCTATTTTAAACAGTTAAGATTCATAATAACTCACAAATAATTGTTACCTCTAAAAAAATTAAAATGATCACGACTGTATCTCAGGGAGTCTTTCAGGTCTCTAAACCTACTTCCTCTAAAAATAAATAGAAAATAGTGAAAAATCACTCAAATCGTAACGAACACGGCACTTTGTGGCAAACTATCGCAGGTTATTATCGCTTATCGCATCGTTACTGTGACCCACATGCAATATGCATTCCTAATACAAAAATAGTTAAATAATAACTCGCTTTCCTAATTGTGCGGTGCCGCAGTAGCGCGTTCACTGCCTATGACGCACCTGGACAATATGATCCCAACTGGTATTTCCAAGTAGTTTAGTCCAAGGAGACAATTTCTTTTCAGATTTTTTAGGCTTTTTTAGATCCACACAATATATCTGGGGGTAGTCAGAGGACTAATGCCTTGAGTTAAAACTAAGATTGTTTAGTAATATCATGCTTATGAGAACTAAACAAAATGACATACAAGCCTAAAAAATGTCTTGCCATACAAATATCTACCTAGTAGTTTTTTATGTGGTCGTGAAAAAGCGGAAACGTAATTTTCAGGAATAGACCCATACGTTATTGAAATAATTGATTTTATCGTATTCACGCTTCTGCCGCATTATAAAACATGCGTTATTTTATAATTTTGATAAATTCATTGCAATAAACGAAATTACCACAACATAGGCATTGCTTAGTTTAAGTACTTATTTATCTCTCTCTCTCTTTATACTTATTCATCATCATTCTAAGAGTCTGTTGTAAATAATGTGTTTTAAAACTCAAAACTTTGAATTCCACTGTATTTTTTTGTAAAAAACAAAAAATAATATTCTGCACTACCTCAGGAAAAATACCTAGTTTATTTGGTAAAATCTTTGAAAAAATGAAATATGATCAGTATGATCACGACTGTATCCCTTGCCTTACCTTGTGATTTTTTTACAATAATTAAAAAAAAACAATAACAACGGTGGGTTATCTTTATAATGTAAACCTTTTTTGAAAATAAACACATTTTTATATATTTATTTATATTAAAAAAAATTGTGAACAAATTCTTACACAATCACCTACTTACTTAAATTTCTACTTAGTTATAACAAAGTTCCATTGGTTTATTGTTACTCCTACTATGTTTGTCTATTCAAAGATTCAATTAAGACCAATTAAAAGCTAACTTATTTATAGCTATAGCTTAATAAGTATCAGCTATAATTATCTATGGGTCGACATTGAACCAAATATGATGGCGTTTCAAGTTTGTAATGGTCAAGTTTATAAGTACATACTTATAAGTTTAATATCTATGAATAACGCAAGCACCTAACAACTCTTTAGAATTTATATTGTTTAAGACAATGTAAAATTAATTACAGTCAACTTTAGATTATATTATTGTCACCAAGAGAAACTTTTTCTAGATTAAAATGTTAAATTTAGGAGTATTCATTTTTTTTAGATGCATGAAATATTAAACTTACTTTAAAAAATCGATGAAGAAGAGAACAATTTCTTTACTTATCAAATTTTTAAAATAAATCGATTTGGGAGCATCTAATTAAAAAAAGGGTCGTTAATTGGTCGTAGGTATAATGTAAAGTACATAGAGTAGAACATGAAACTTCCTACTATTTGGGAGTTGGTTACCTATAGATAACGTGTGACGACAATCATGTCATTAAAATCATTTTACTATTTGATGATTTCATCCTTTCCCTTCAAAGCAACTCAAATAGTTAAGCCTGCTTCATTTGTAAATTATGTTTACTACAGATTATACAAACGTCAATTTTATTACCCAATAAAATCACTTTTTGAACATTTTGAACTCATCTTGTGTGGCCAAGATGACTTGATCTTCCTATTTACCTTTAAAGGAATCTCAACCTTGACGGCCTAAATA
Source organism: Xanthorhoe spadicearia (assembly GCA_947086425.1). Lineage (NCBI taxonomy): Eukaryota > Metazoa > Arthropoda > Insecta > Lepidoptera > Geometridae > Xanthorhoe > Xanthorhoe spadicearia. The sequence goes on from OX352212.1 coordinate 4,460,543, forward strand.
TAACATACAAGTTCGTGGGTGTAGCACTAATCATAAAGTATTTTCCTTAGCAACTGTCAAATGGTTGTCAAAGTAATTGACCAATCGATGAAAATTCTCTTCAGAAAAAAACTTGCGAATTGCTTTTTAAAAGAGGCTAAAAAAACAATGTATGACTCTATCGAATACATTTTTTTAACTGGCTGATTAAGATGTTTTGTACTTAAAGTGTTGTATGGTACGTGTTTATAAGGTTCAAAAATATTAAGTCGAACATACTATAAAGTATCTTTTTGTAGAGTTGCGCTAATTAAACTAAATTTTAATTAAAAAAAATACTTTAAAACACTTAATTACATTGCGACATATTAAAACTGGTGATTTTTTGTGTTCCTTTTTGACTACCGAGATGATTTAGGGGAAACAAATAAGCTTTTAAATCAATTTCGACTGCTCATTATTTAAATCTCTTTTAAAGACTCTCAGTTACGTTACAAAGAGGCTAATAAATGCGTATTTCAAGACATTTTAAATGAAAAGACCACACGAAATCCTTTCATTGTTCCCTATGCGTCTCTTTTGCATTTCTCGATTGCTTACATTTTCACCTGTCATTTTTTCATGCTTAACTTTTGGTCCGACTTACAGTACTCTTAAACAAAATTAATCCTACTGACCCAGTTACAAGGTAGTAATTCAATTACTTCATAAGATTCGTGGGAACGTGTGCTTTGTACCATAAAATATACGGTGGATTTTAAAATCACTTTAAAACAAACATCGAACCTTTTCATTTGAGTAGCGAGAATAATCAATTTGTTATTTTAAGATTTTTATTGATTTAATTGAGCATTCATGCCTAAATAATGTTTACAAAGGTTGCTACTGATAGTCAAAGGTTAACACATTCTCTGTCCATTGTGTTGCTTTCCGATAAATATTGCCGCATCCAAAGAGAGCTAGTGCGTGAAAGCTTAAAAACTTTTTTATACTGACCTATCATGTCCCACTGCTGGGCAAAGGCACGCAAAGGTCTCCCCCAAAAACAGTTATTAAACGAAAAAAGTTAAATTGGTTTTTAAGGCTGCAGTTAGACAAATAATTTCTGCCTCTGGTTGTTTAATTCAGTTAATTTATTGTTCATATAAATTAAATAAGCGCGAATAAACGGAATGTACCAACAAAGTCCTCTATTTCACAGCTCACACACTCAACATGAGCCGGCGTGCATCATACTCTATCTGTTAGCCGTTACGAAATCGCGTCTGTTCCATACAATCACAGCTTGGGGTGAATGGCTGGACCATTGCATGATTGTTAAGAACTAAAAACGATATAAGATTGTGTCAACTGTTGAAACATATATTTACAGGTATTTATCGCAATTACCTTAAAAAGACAATTGTGTCAACTGTTTTTTTTTATAGAAACTTATAGATATTTACACAATTTTACAAAATAACTAAGTATAACTGATTGTAGTTCAATCATTGCTATAAATAACTAAAGGTACTAAAGGTTGCTTCTGAAGGTCTAGGGCACCTTATCGTCTGACACTGACACTTTTGAATTAATACTGATCCGTTGATTCAATAAGGTGCTAGACTTGTTAAACTACCATCCAGTGTTAAGGTATTTTTTTTAATACCAGTTAATGAAACAACAAAACCTGCGTGATCTCGTACGTGTGAAGTTACTTAGATGTCTAGCCGTGGTCTGTGCCACTGGGTACATATTTTTCTAATAATCTATTTGTTTATGAGATGGGTAACACCAAGATAACCCAATTACAGCTTATCGCGCGCAATGAATGTATTAGAATATCTTCTTATAGGTGGTCGTTACGACACAGTCCTACATTATTAGTCATAGATGTGTTTTAGGGAAACGTCATTTATAATAATGACGTTTCCCTAAAACACATCTATGGTCAAGATGCAAAATTTGAATAATTGAATAATTTGAATGAATGAAAAAGGTTTATTGTAGTTCAACATACAAGACCTCGCAGTAGTAGTAAAAAACATTAATGGTTTAAGACTAGAAACTTTTTAAATGCAGTTGAACACAATTGGCGGTATTTTACAAATTATAATCCTTGAACAATTTACAAAGAGTAGTTTAAAAGTAGATGGGCCTTTTTGTGGTCATAATATTTTGGGAGCTATCGAGGTTCTTCGAGGTTGTAGGTAAACTATATACTTACATCGATCGTGCAGGAAATTGATCTGTTATGAAATTTAAGCCAGTTTTAATAAAGATAATAATGCTTTGCCTTGTTTGTTTCTATTAACAACGTTCCCGAGTCATTGCTCAAATAGCCGCATTTAACTTATAAATTGGTTCATGGCAGCTCATATTTGCACAGTTGTAGTTTTCTAAAGGCGACACAATTTTACTGAATCCGGTCAGGGTGATAACATTTTTATAAGTGTCGAAATGTTTGGAATCAGACTGAACAAATAGGGGGAAAATTAACAGGTATTCTTTGTGAGTAGGCTTTATAATTAAGTAGTGTGTCAGTGTGTTTGGTAGCAGATGGTAGATTTAGAACACGGAAATTACTTATTTAAAATATTGATAGCCTAAAATTAGTATGACAAATTTTAAAAATAATTTTGTATTTGTCACTCCGACACCTGCAGAGTTTACCACATGCTAAACGAACGATTGTCATACTAAGGAGAGGTAGGATTAAACTCAATTTAACGCTATTTAAAATAAGTAGTGTGAAACCTTCCTTTAACGTTTGGTGAAATAACAATCTTATTATTTTTAGGATCTTGAATTATCTGTTTATAAATATATTTTTTTTTATAAAACTTCTCTTAACGTGTCATACGGCTTGTTTTGTACTACTTAGTTTTTTCTATAATGGCAAATCAATTATTATTTGTAATCAATCGAATTTCAATTTATAATTTCAACAAATTCAATTATAACTACCTATACCTACCTGTTAGCATCAGAATGCCTTCACTCGTTCTAAAGAGATTAATGTTTTGACCATGCGTTGATAGTATCAACGTGTAGTCGATAGGCGTCCAAATCAAACAAAAGTAAAACCATCATGTGGTGAAGATTTATGGCCATTTCTTCCACTATTATCACAGCTTACAAAATACAAACAGGTAACTTATAATAAATACTTTAAATATCTTAGATGTAATGTGTTCTGTTTTTGAAAACTTATTTGATTGTAAAAATTGAGGTTATAAATTGACAAATTATTGTAGTTTGAACTAGTGGTCTTTTAACCCCCGGTTCCTATAACAAACTAACGGATGTTCGTAGGTCCATCACCATAGCAACGTTGTTATTTCAACATAAAATGTATGAAAGTTTTTGACAGATAACAACGTTGCTATGGCGAAAGTCCTACGGACATCCGTTAGTTTGTTATAAGAACCCGGCATAAACCGACTTCTGTTTCGAAACGTGAGAGCAATTTCATGCACTCTCGAGGTGCATTTCTGTTTATAACTGCGAAGATCCTCATTCGCTTTTTTTTTAAAGGACCAGGATTAATAGACTCCTATTTCTAAATTTAAAATTGTTCAAACTGTTCTGCTTTCTCTATGACCAATGCAAGCTCTCTTTAACGGAACCACGATTATTTATTAAGACAAACTATAAAGTGCTTCCGAACTATTGTCTATGCAATAGAAGATTAAACGTGTCAATATACAAATTGAAACGTCAGAATATTGATTTGTATCACCTTAGTGGGGTCAGATGTAGTTTTGATCCCAAGGGTTATTCTCATCAGAACTTGAAGATAATCGTAATTTAATTAAAAATTGAGAGGTTGTTGAGAGTATTTATTTTATTTATTTCACTTCACTTTGAATAGGATCAGAGTCTCTCAAAGAGCTATGGAGAGGAATAGGGTTTTCTTTATGGGACTGAATGAGGAGATACATAGAAAAGTATCGGTACCAACTGTCAAGGGCATAAGCTCGTTGAAATGGCAATGGGCAGAGCAGCACGGATCGCATAACTTGTATCAAATTGTTGCAAATCAAAAAATTGAATACCTAACAGTAATCCGCGAAAACAGTGGTTAGATTTTACGCTAAATATGTAACTTAGTACCTACATACCTACCATCATATTTCACACATTGTTTTCGCGGATTACTGCTATTTTTGATTCGCAACAATTTGATACAAGTTAGACCATAAGTTGTCTAATGAAGACCGTGCCTAAAACGCAGCGTAAGACGTGGTAAGACGTCCACCAACGAGATGGACAGATCATTTGGTAAAAACCGCAGATTCACGGTGGATCAGGAATTCAGGACGCTTCCAACCTAAACAAGTGGAGATCTATGAGAAAGGCATGTCCAGCAGAACGTGCACTCCTGATGCTGAGATGATGATGATTATGATGGTTATATTTATAGTTTGAAGATACTTACGTAGTATTATGAACTTTATGGTCAAAGTCATTGGAAGTTTTTTCGTTCATCGCGAAGATAAGGTAATAAACGATTTTATATTTTAATCAAAATAGACTAACGGAGTTTTGCGGCCAGTTTGATAAAAGTGTTCCAAACTCATATTTATCAATAATTTAGTAATTTATTATAATGGTAATTTCGCGTGTAGGAGGAATTTTATACCATGAGGTATAGATAAACCATAATAAAACAGACCAGTCAAAAACAGGTATGGTATAATTTATAAATATTTAATAAGGCGCTATAAATTTGATTTAATTGAAGTAATTTTTTTAAGTAAATTTATTGGTTCAAAAATGTTGAAAAATAGCTTTTTACGACATAAATCTTAATCTAGTTAGAAACCAACGATTTATCTTATTATGTAAATAGTTTTATTTTACAACTGACCAAATATATTAATTAGTTACTAAGAAATATCTCGTTTCAAGCTTTCGATATAGGTATCAGATAGATTGACTAATACTACTTACTACTTGACTTGACTAATACTACTTATCGATATTTCGATACAATTGTAACTCTTACGCTATATTTTATCGCTTAGATAGCTTAAGCCACTTATCTACAAGTGGTGTTACATGTTTCCTAACGATGGTAAACATCAGATAAGTATTCCAACTTATTTTAAACCAACTTAATTGTTGCCTGCATTAAAAAAAAACATTATCTCATTAAAAATTTAGCCCCAAATAACATTATAAGGTTTTACCTTTATTTTAAAACACTTAAAATACACACAATTTCACTTTTTTAAATTTTAAAATTAGGGATTTTTTTTTACCTGCTTATTAAATTAATTTTTTATGTTATGTTTCAAAAAAAATAAAAGCAATATAGGTAATAAATTCTCTCAGTATTTTTTTAACGATTTCAACAAAAATAAAGACTCCTTTTTCATTTCTATAAAATTGAAACCGTATTAATTAAATTCGATTAGCATCCCGGATATCAAATGGCTGACCACCCATTAGCGCGATCGGTATGGATGCAGTTTCACAGCTATTAGTCCGGGAATAGAACGCGCACACGTCGTCTGGTCTCACCTGTCAGTCAGGACATCTGGGTACTGTCTATGGTATTTTAGAATCGGGTATTCCAATATTCGCTAAAGGGTGAGAGTCTGTTTGAGGCAAGTTTTACAAGTATGTAATACGATTGTGTGAGTTCAAAAACTTGTTTTGAGATGCATTTGTTTATTTCTCAATAATGCCAAGTAGGTAAATCATACAATTTTTGATTAAAAAAACGGCCTTAAAATGATTAAAACTGAACGTTCAAATGAATTGCTAATTTATTTATTTTCTATGACAAAAAATAACTTATTTTCTTATTTCTTTCGATTACTATTATTATGAGATTAAGCACAAGAGAATCTAACGTAGATACGATTTTCTAACAAAGTTATAAAGAAAGAAAGAAAGAAAGATATTTATTTCCGATCACCACTATGAACTGAAGTTGGCAATAATTATAATTTATATTAATTTATTTGCTAAGTTTTAGTCTTAAAAGCCATAACTTGAATTACTTTCTCATGTAAATAAATAATTTAAATGTGTATCAAAATAAAAGTCATGACAGAAGTAGGTGAAGTTGAAACATTTATGCTCCATTTGAAATTATTCTATCAAAGTTATTGGCAATAATAACTGTAATAGCTGCTTAATTAATATAGTTTATGTTAATTCTATGAATAAATACATAATATAACATCATTTCTATTCAAATATTTTATTAGATAACATTGAATTCAAATATTTTAATAGTTAGCATTGAATATCACTAAGAAAACACAAATATAATGGAAATTAAACCAATATCAATATAAAGGTTCCATAAATAGTAAAGGAACCGCAAAAACACTAAGGCAAATAAACCAATTTGCGTAAAAAATCTCTTAGCGATTGAGAGACGCAAAAAGTATACAATAAGCGAACACTTATCAAGTCATTGAGTATCGTTATCAAGAGGCACACCTACTGTGAATCATACTACGACTTGATAAAAGCTAGGAGATCAAAAAATAGAATTATTTTACAAGATTCAAACTGGTATGAACTGTAAGCACCAAAAAAGAAACTATGAACGTAACTGTGTTATTTCTCTCCAATCTTTGAATTCGTTCGTTACTGAACAATTTACATTTTCTAGTGGTTATGATTCGTAGTGTGTATTGAATAACTAAGAAAAGTAAAATACATTAAAAGCTGAAAAATATTCTAAAGTATTATCTTCTAGCAGCATGTCCCGGCTTTGCACAGGTGTACTAATGAAACTACTGGAAAAAAATACAGCCTATATCCATTCCGTCCGACACTCCATTCTACACATCAGTGAAAGTATTTGTAAAATCAGCTGAGTAGTTTCGGAAATTTCCACCGTCAAACAAACAAATCATCATTACCTGTTTATAATCTATACTAATACTAATCTATAATTATCTTCTATACTAATATTATAAAGAGCTAAAGTTTGTTTGTGTGTTTGTTTGACGGAGGAATCTCTGAAACTACTGAGCCGATTTCAAAAATTCTTTCACCGATGTGTAGAATGGACTGTTAGGTAGGTTATAGGCTATATTTTATCCCGGTTACTGCTAGTATTAGGTATTAGTATATAAGTTTGATAACTTTCGTCAGATAAGGCTACTGCAGACTTGAAATTTATTATTCTGAGTTAGTGAGTAATAGGAGTAGTACTACAGGAGTAGCGGTTTTAAAATGAAAAGATAATTATCAATACGGTTTTTTTATTTTATTTACTAATTTACCCGGGGGCACAATCACTTATGCCGGGTTCCTATATCGAACGGACCGTAATAGGATTCAAGCTACGACTAGTTCTCACCTACTACTTACGGATGGATTCGTAGCGTTCCACAACGCTCCTGTCAGTCCTACCAGCTACGAACATCGGTCCGTAGCCGGTAAACCGATGGCCCTCTTTACGTTTCGTTATTACAAAAAATATACGTTACGTGCTAGAGCACGTAATAATTCTCTAGAGAGAATACAGTGATACATTGCCAATAATTTCCATAGTGAGTGGAACGGAACGCGCCATGTCAGTTGTCAAGGCCAACCAACATTGTTTGTGTTGTGTAGTGTGTCAAACTTGTGAAATCTATCGAAAAGAAATTAATCTTGAAAATGGACAAGGATATCCAGGAAGTTGAATAACATTATTACCATTGATAATGTTAACGAACAACATGACAAACAGAAGAAATCGAAAGTTGTAAAAGTAAGTCTTGGGAATCTATAAATAATTTGACAGACTTATTTACTGTTAATGAAGATCAAAAAGCCAATGAACAGAGATGAATGATGATGTGGCTTACTTTGTGGATCTCATCCAAACCTAAAAGACCAATGCCGCCACCAACAAGCTCAAGAAAGATGCTCTTCGTCGTCAGCGCGTCACAGTAAAAAAATAATATTTTTTATAATTTCAGGAAAAAGGAGAAAGATTGAAGATGGGAGACTGGAACGCAATTTAGCTATAGCAAACTATTATACTCGTAATAAGAAGACGGAGAAGATAGTAGATCAAGAAAATAATTGTAATTTTGTAATGTTAAGTTTTTAGTTGAATTTTATTAAATGTTTTTCAAAACAACAACTTACTCTTCTTTTATCTTAGTAAGTTTTAGATCAAAATTATAACTAACTAGGAATAGTGGCAACTTTTCAACCTGAGAAAAGGTAAAAAAATGGTTTAGGAAGCCTATTCACCTATTTACTTGACTCAAAATTGCAGGGTAGTAATTAATACTCTGTTAAGTATAGAATAGTAGTAACAAAGTATTTTGGGGATCTACTTAACATAAAGTTCGAAAAACAATACCTATCATTACAAAGTTACCTACTTACAATGGTATTGTACCTAAGCCAAAATAAATTTCTTTCAAAAAAATCAACAGATGTTTGTAGTAGGTATCTCCGATTGGTCAAAATTAAAATACAGAAGAAAAGGGCAGCATCAGCTAGAAAACATCTTGCAAACAAAACTTTCGAAACCTAAACCGGCCAAAATCGATCGGTACGAAAATTCGTTACGGATGGTAAGTTTGACAGATGAACTGACGGTTGAAAATGTTATAGGAACAGCACAGAGTTCCATTCCCATACAAAGAAGCTACGGACCGTCAAAGTAACCCTCCCATCCGTCAGTGACAAAATCCGTCAGTTCAAAGAACCAGGCGTTTGTTATAGGAACGGTTTATACCTACGCCGCGTAACATATTTGACAGCCCGTAGGCAAAACGAGCCGTTTTGTTTCTATAGGAACCGGCCCTTAGACTATTACAATAAGTAATTTTAAACGAATATTAAATTGATCATGACTCTCATACATTGGTACATAGAGACAAGTTAGTACTTTATTTTTTAATTTTACACGAACTTTATACAATAAGAGAAAACATCTCAATGAAGCCAGGAAGCTTTCTTTTTCTAACAGTATCAATGCTTGCAACCTGTAAGAAAGAGTTCAAATTTTAAAACTGTGAGCACTGTACCAAATAAGTACGAGTATTTAAGCATGCATCTGACTACTTAGATCTTAATCCTCTAAGACTTAGATCCTCAAAATATGTATTTCAAAATTACCTAAAGATCTGAAAATTAATATCGACCTTTCTTTGGAAACAGTATCAGGTACGTTAATATTAAAAAAAGCTCAATGACTTTCAATACAAATAATTTCTTATCAATTCTGAATCACATTTTCTATATTTATTAGTTTTAGTATTAACACAACTCAGAGCTAAGCATGATTTACTTCCTGAGTTCTGAGCTTAGTATTCATCGAGACAGTGTGGGAAGACGTGATTTAAGATATGATTATTTAGAAAACTGGTATAGCAATATGACGGACGTTAACGTCAACAAGTATAAAGTATTTAAACAATGGTAGAGTCAATCAGAAACATTTTTGAAACACTAGTTTCGCGACAAGTTGGGTGTAGACTTGCCTCCTGACTGTCAATTTAGTTATTTTCAAAACGAAAAATGATATTTTAATAAAGTAATATTTTTAATACTTACCAAGCTTCAGAGAAGTGATAGTTATTATGAGATATAAATAAAAAAACCAAAACGGTTTTGTTTAACTGAGGTGTTCTTATTACATAAAATATTTTTAAACATTTTAAAAACAAGTTTTCATATAAATGTTTCCATTCCAGTAGACAGTGGTTTTTTTTGTATGTAGGTAGCGTTCGTTTGAGCGTGAAGGAGTAACAAACATTCACACTTACACACAAACATTCAGCTTTATAATATAAGTGTAAATTAAATTTTCTACTACTATTTCACAAAATGACGGTGGCCATTTTATAAGAAAGCCAAGGTTTCATAGTTCGATAGGTGCACGATTTATTCACTGGGCTATTTGTTTTACGTCAGAGATTGATCGATCATTACCAGATATTTTATTCTATTTTTTGATCAAACAGCGCTAACATACCGTCATGGTATTTTGAAATCTTAATTTTCGATCGTGTATTGTAAGCTTTGATCGTGTGTGTTTTGTTCTTCTAAGATGTGATGTGCGTATCACCATTGTAGGTAATTGTTTGTGGAAGATAAAAATTTGGGAATCCGAAAAAACAAATTTGGGAATCCGAAAATTAGCTCCGAAACAATCAATATAGGTAAAGTCTTGAAGATCTAAGAACAAAAGTAATAGAGGAAATATAGTAGAGTAAAAATGACTTGATCTGAAATATAAAAGCTCAGATGATCAGAAGTTTCAAATTAAGGCAATGAGAAACGATAAGCGTTGGTCACTTGGCTACAACCATGAAGAAATTATAGAGCCATCACACTGGATCATCAGAAATAACTATAATAATATAATCACACAGAACTACTAGACTAACAGTCTTTTTAAGTGTATTTTTACCATGAACGTCGTTTTAATATGTCCAGTATTACGATTCGTAAGAGTAAAGTCATTGCATTTCATAATATCAAATGTTTACACTACGGCGCCACCGCTGTCCCAGAAAATGAAGCAGACATTTTGAAGCGTCTTTATTTTCCCGGCTCATGAATTATACATTGTCTCATAACATTTGTTTTTGTAGTTTCCAAAACGTGTCACAATCTTGCAAAACGATCTGTCAGCTATCTTTTATTTTGCTTGGCAGTTATTTCACCGATGTATAGAATGAAATGGCTATAAAGGCTATAATATAACCCGGTAGTTTAATTAGTACACGCGTGCAAAGCCGGGACGTGTGGCTAGTAGGTATAATATATTATTTAATATTTATGTTACACTTGGCATTGACATCATATTTTCCTTTCAGATGCGTGTGGCAGTGCCTTCGGACAAAGAACAGTGAAGTGAAAAATGAAACGGGAAGTATTTTGTGTAGAATTCAATCAACAGTTCTTCAATTTAGTGGTAGATCAGTGGCGTGACTCAGTATCGTAAATATAATTCATTTAGTTATTTCGTTTCGGTGATCGTTTGTGAAATGAGTGCCGTCATGTTACCACAAGGGCATCTACTGTTCTACATGCTTTTAATGTGAGTATCTTTATTATAGAACAAAAATTCATTGCCACATTGATCATAGCTATAGGAATAGATTGAAAGATAAGTTGATCGTTATTTTCAGGACAAACATAAGTTGGTAGGATCCTGGCTATTTCGTTCATCATAGTAGCAATAACAAACTTGGCTAAGGAAATTGCAAAAACAAAACAATCCTATCATACAAGCTTCAATAGATTGAAGACCCTTATTTAAGCAGAGCATCAACTTCTTCGCCAGAGTTACAATCACCTAAGTACTCATATAATAATATAATTTAGGAGATACTTCTGATCATAGAGCAATGACTTCATAGTTACAGAAGCTTCATCAGATAGTGCAAGGTTAATTTGCCGCAAATCGGATGCAATAAAGCAATTTACTTGAGTGACTGAGCTAAATAGTCAATACACAAGTACCTATTCTACAATAGCACAAAGTAAGTATTATGCGTACAGGAAACGTAATCAATTACATTGCAATCCCTATTTGTCGTATTCAATTCGGATCTGTGGATTCAATCGGATCTATTTGATGATAAATCCAACAGAACAATTGGAGTTGACCTTGGTTGAGACTAATGTTGATTTGGTTCATAGAGCTTGCCTTGCTCTAAGATTGGAAGGTAGGGTCTATCATATTCATCTGAGACACAAAATAATGATGAATGTCTGAGACCGGAATCATCCACTGTTGGGTTGGCCTTCCAGCTTCCTCCACTTCCAGGCACTTTTTGATTTTTAATCGATTTTAAAAAATAAGTTTCTATGTTACAAGTTAATTGTATCTACAATACTATTTTCCATACAACATAATCTCACATCGTTTAAATAAGAATGAAATCGCAGCACCTGCATTAATTGTAGCAATTATTGAACTTCCGTATTGCAATACAGTCGGCCTCGAATAAAATACTCCTCAAATATTGATTGCATTTCTTAAAAATTTTAAAACGTTTAAAAATATTATAGGTCTTTTCAAGTAGCACAGAAAGAAGCAATTGCTACGGTTTTTGCTCGATGGTCGATATGAGTGTTTTCTTATAATACGAGTACCGGTTATGGTACCTATTGAGTATTTTTTGTGTCCAATTTATATTCACTTTAATAGATCATTAATTTATTATAATAATAGCCAAGGCAAAGACCTTAAAATAAAAGATTAAAAAGCGTTGATACGACATGCACATAATATAAATAATGTTGTTTAGACAACCATACGTCACAGAGCTGTGTGGGGCGAGCAGGATAGAGTCGCGTAATGTTTGGAATATTCATAATCCTTTTGCAGATGACTGTACCACACGGTCTATCGCCAATCGATAAATTACAGGCCTACTTTGTATTTTGACATCCCCATTCTAAGTACAGAGAGCTAAAGGCTGGCTCACACTGAAAGCGTATATTTGACATATGCCCCACCGGGAGTCAGATGTACTCGTAGGTTCTCACCTACTAGCAATTTCATTAAAGTCAGAAAAAGTAGGTAATATGTAATCTCCTCAAATCTTCCTCAGTTTTGTAAAAATCCTTAGATGATCTTGATTGTCTAAAAATGTGAAAGTTTCCATAACAAAACTTAGGGCTAGATTTAGAGCAACACACATAAATTAACAAAACAAAATAAGAATGAGAAATGTTTACAATCGAGTGACAGGAAAATAAGGCAACCCCTTGGCATGTGCTTCAGCAGTACCATGATTTTCAGTGGAGCCAATTCGGAGTTGTTAGTAAGTCGGTCCCGACTTTTTAAGTCATTAAGACATGATTAAGGCTACTACAGATTTAAATACTTAAGATGGTGAAATACTAAACTGAGATTAATGTAAGCCCCAGTCAACATCCAGCTTAACAAACTAGTTAGCAGTGGTGACATAGAAACGACCAGTCCGGATCGTGTCCGGATCGCCCACGGACCACACCATTCTTATACACCACGCAATTACGCAAGTCGGTTAACACTAAGTGATACAAATGAAATCGAGATCGGAAATTGTGAATGAATTTAATAATACATTTTAGTTACATCTACATCGTCCTACGAAGCTTTTTTTCTCATCAACGAAGCTTTCAGAGTTAGCAGTTATGTAAGTACCTACCAAAAAGCCTATCTTGTAAAACCTTTTTAAACCTTAGGAACCTTAGGAACATTTGTAACAATACTTATTTCACTTGACTCTATATTTTCAGTAAGTAAATACATGATCACTATTTGTTCATCATCAACCAAACACTTATTCTGACACAATACATTTCAAAGCAGTTATTACTTTGTATCAATATAACAGAACAAGTAATATAAATATCATAGAACATTTAGCTGTGAGAGCGCCGAAACGAGTGGGTGTTTATTAGCATTCACAGCTCCTCAAGTATTTACTTTCCCATTAGGTAGGTAGTTCGACAAATTGAGTAGGATTTAAAGATGGCGATTCACGCTACGACTCTGATTAAAAATCGAGACCAGTCCTACCATCAGTTTTCGAGTTGTATACTTAGTATTCATAAGATTTACACAGATTTCACAGATTTCATAAGTACAGATAAGTACAGATTTCATAAGTAGTAGGTACTCACGGTCGGTTGTCTCGGATGCGATGCGATCTTTAACGCCGACGTATAAAACATTTTATCTATTGAGAAACAGAAGAAGTTAAAATTGAAGCAACGATTGACTTAAATGGGTTAATATAAACAAATTGTCGGTTTTCATTCAGTAAAATGTGTTTTTAAAGTTTCATAATGGTGATTTAATACGATTCAATCGATTTTCTTCCATTTAAGGAACTTTTCACGTTTATTATAATCGTGGAAAATGTCGTAAAGTTATAACGATGTGATAAATGTTGAAGATATCACAGTTAAATATCAATTTGTTTCATTGTTAAAGATACACAAACAATCATTTTAGATTTTTTAATGTTAAAATATGGGTGATAAAAATAAACTTCCAGCTTAACATGCAAATCTGTCCATAGAATAGGTAGCGTAGTTGCACTTTTTGATTTACATATACGAGTATATTTCCCCCAATGTAGTTTCATACATAGTTCTCAATTTGTAACTACCAACATGTCCTTAATATCATCAAAACGTTTTTCCAGAAAAATGTAAAGATTGAAAAGCAGACGATAATGCCATAAATTGATGGATAAGATTTTGGAGCGTTTGGATGAGAACATTTATATTAAAAGTGTACTTGTTTACATCTTAGTGCAGGCAACTGTACCTCGTCTTCGGCACACGCTTAGCTTTTACCGGCCGAAGTGATAAAATTATTAATTATGATAATTAAAGGCACGGAGAGGTGATTAATGATTCACCGATATCTGCGGGTTAACTCGTTCCGTAGATACGACTGGATGGTGGTATGCAGAATATTTAATGCGTATTTATTTTTATAACGATATTCCCGCGGGAACGGGACTTACGCGGGTGAAACCGCGGGGCACAGCTAGTTTTTATAATAAACTAACGTATTGTATTTCATATAAAGTACCTATTTCACATTACTCACTCAATATTTTACAACTAGGTGAATCAAAAAGCAGACAACACAGGATTTGACTTTTATTAATTAACTACTGCAAAGGTATTGCTTGACTTAAAACTGTTTTAGAAATTGCTTGACATAACAAAAACCGATTTTAGTAATACCTCACGTAAACAATCAACTTTTTTAATGTTTATACCGTTTATTTGTTTTCATTCAAAGCTTTATATTCGTGTATATTGTGTTCATAAGTAGGAACTGAAATAAAAAAAGTTACATAATGCAATTGACTAGGTACTGATTTTTTAAAGTTAATAATCATTGTTTTTACCTACTTCGTTTTGTTAAAGATATTTTACTTAGTTACACCCGTGACCAATCAAATAGTTACTGACTTCATCTCGTTCTATACAATCCCTGCGCAAGCGCCTTTCAGAGGAGCATAATGGTCCTAATTACGTAAACTGCAGCTTTGTTCCCGGCCACAAAGGGTTCTGTACATACCTAAGCCTGTTGTAAACTCATACACCTACTGACCGAATTTCTAGGGAATAATCGCTACATTCTCGTCTTGAATGCATAGTAAGGAAATAACAAAAAACTAGGATTTGAGGATCTTAATAAAATATTTGGTTACTGCAAGCTGGCAAAGAAGTAGGTAAGTACATTTATTTAAACAAAAAAAACTTCGTGAAGGTCTGTAAAAGATTTTTGTAATAGTTTTTTCAATATTAATTTAATACAAATTGAACGACATAGGTAATCATACAACAAAATCAATCATAGTTAACAATTTCGTAGACAAACGATTTATGTTATGTATGTTCGCAATTCGCTGTTAATACCGAAATCCTCCAACGTTATCATAAAACCGATTACCGAATACTGATTTTAATCAAACACCATTGCTCAAATAAAATTTAACATAATCTTCACATAACTATCCATAATGACCGTAGACACAAAAGCTCACAGATAAATCACTGCCACGATTTTGTTCAATTGGTTACATTTTGTATTTAAATGTGTGAATTGGCGCCAGAAATAATGAAATGTCAAATTGATAGAGGACGTTGACGTTGCTTCAAATTGAAACAACTGTAAACAAGTTCAATGACAATAACTAAAAACTTCCACTTGCGAATATTAACCTATTGAATGATATTGAAATAGAAATAGATATGTCAGTACTAACGCGAAGTCAAAAACTGCCTAAGGCGTACGTATACTTTTCCAACAGAAACATACTTACTTATTTAAAAAAAAAAAAATTGCCAAGTTTTGTGGCACCACATTTTATTATTTATTTATTACCTCTTTTCTAATATACTACCTACTTATCTTTGTTCTTATCTCTGTATTCTGTGATTGGTCTTTAACATTCGCAAGAATATTTGCTCTTGCGAACGCGAAAAATTTTGATAATGACAATGTTCACATTCATTCACATTTGTTTGAACACAGGTTTGTGCGTATTTGCAAGGCAAACATTGTTCTACAATTGGTAGGTTCTTTCGTCGAACGGATGTTATAACTCAAAAACTATTCTGACAACAATGTAATTTTTTAAATGTCATTCATTATTGAGATAATGGTTTAGACTTTAGAGTGCGTTTCAGTTTCACTCACCGTTTGAACTAAGAATGATCATTCTATTCTGTATACGTATTATACCTATATCCTCCTCTTTAGTTACATAAATGTTTAGTTCTTCAGAAAATCAGGACTAAAATTCAAAAATATAGGTACTTTAATTTCACAAAACTATTGTGTATAATCTGATGAGAACTCATATCTTTCATTAATGGCTTAATTAGTGACGAACAATGACTACTAAATCTGTCACAGATATTGTTAGTTTGGTTTAGAATATTGTTCTTCGTCGTAATTTGTCTGAGTTGCGTAAAAGAAAGCTGTGTTTGCCAAAGCTCTTTTAAAATGTAGACTTTAGTAATAAACTATTTTTTTGCTTTTTGCCTTATAATCAAGATGTAGTCTTGTTCAAAATCCTTCTATCAGTTGTCATTTCAGAACTCTCATTCATTTATTATTTGTTTCTTAGCCAGCTAAGCATTTTTGTATTGACTAAACAAAATTAGGTACTACAGATAATCGAAAGATGTCAAAATGTCTACGAGTTGCATTGAATTAAGATCTGTTTATTCAATATTTTGTCACATAATAGTAATTTTCATCTATTTTCAAAACCCTCAGATATTTTAATCCTATTCACACTGAAACGGATAACATCTGTGTCACCACGATGGACATGACAGGTTTAATAAGCATGAAGTTTTAAATAAAAATGCCGTTAGTCTGAAAACACGCGGTGTGTACATAGCTGTTTAAACTTCACCGATTATTTCTTTACTTGAACTCTTAAAAGCTTTATTATATACTATAAGTAGTTCAAGTCAAGTCTGGCTGGTCCTAGAATCAACACTTTCAATAATCTGTTATTATTATTCAATAGAAAATTCGAATTACTTTTTATTATGTAGGTACCTACACAGATTGTCACATACTTACCTATCTTAGTATTCCTAACCTAACACTCTTATATTTACCAGCTTTCTCTTTGGTTAGATGGTCAGTGCCCTACCGTCTAAATGCACTTTAACAAACAAAAAACATTAACGGATTCCATAAATTAATATGTACAGAAGACTGCATAATTTGCTTTGAAAAATACTAAATCTACTAAATAATCTCTCATATTAGTATTAAGAACTTGATAAAGACTTATAAAAGGAACAACCTATATTTGCATCGTATTGATATAGATCAATAGTTTGATGAAACTCAGCTCAGTTCCACGGCTTCTCTTTGCCATCATGACCTGATTGCGGCTGTAGGATTACTTTGAAAGCAGCCGTCGATGCTCGACAGTTACACTAATACCTTAAGCTTGCTATAATGCCGCAAAGATCTATGAAAATAGTAAGTATAGAAATTATGCAAGATGTGCTAATTATGATAAAGGAATACTAGTGAAATAAAAACGGTCCAAGGATCACTAAAGCTAAATGATTCTTTTGCCTGACGTCAATTAAATAAATAAGAAAAAAAGAAAGAAAAATATGTTCATTTCGTAGGACCTCAAGGATCGCTCAAAAACGTACAGTCTTAAAAGCTAGGTGACTCTATTGCCTGTTCCAAAACAACTCCCTACACCAGGGAAAGAATTAGGCAAGAACCTGGTGGTCTGGGCCTAGCTTTTATTTAAAGCAATCCCTTAACAATATACACAATACATAAACCAGAGATAGATAGGTTATTAAATTTGTTTTTCATTGACCTGTTTTATTCCTTATTTATTTTCTAGTATTTTATGATACCTAACTAAACAATGCATAGACACATACACACACACACACATAAATGAAAATTCTATTTGCGACCTAGTCCTCCTATAACATAGCCATAGTCATGAAAAGTTCATCATTAAACTGAAGTTTCAAACAACAAACAAAAGTCAACAACAGTTGCGCACGTGCCATGTATTCAAGACGGGTAACATGGGCTTAGTGGAAACGTTGAGACGGATTAGAGAGTGTCATCTTTACGGATGAATAATGGATAATACGCTTTGTTTAACTAGTTCATTACCTGCTTATAACATAGAGTTTATCCTATAAGTCTCGTAAAACTATAGGTTGTATTAAGAAAGTCAGAGAAGTTGCATCAGATGATTTTGTTAAACGTACGTAAAACTTTTCATCATAAAAAAAATTACTATGCTTATAGCACCCAATTTAAAAAAGACGCAAATAATTCGTAAAAGTCTGCTATTTCATGAACATGAATTCGACAAAAACAACCACAGATTAGATTTCCTATCATTATAGGTACGGGATAAACCAAACTAGGAAAGAAGAAAAGAAAGTAAAATTTTGAAACCAGTAGCTATCATTGTTTTGTTTACCTGTGCTTCTGGTAGGTCTACGTAGGTCTACATAGGTCTACGCAGGACTACGCTTTGATAAATTTTACAAATACCGATGTTTGTTGTATTTTACGTTTAATATCCTTATAAGTAAAATTAGAGTATTCCACAGCCTACAGTCGTATTCGTTCCCTGTTGTTTAGACTTGGTAAAACAATGAAGACAGCCGTTTACAAACATGGACTATAAGATGTAAATAGAACAGAATAAATCAGTAAAGTTTAGTTATTCCTTAGTTTACGACTGTACCTCTACAACCGCGCACTTTATATACGTTTTAACACGGAATACTCAATTTTATTGCAACTAAAACTGTTATAAGCATCTGTTATTTTATAGACTTTGGTACATTGAAATTTGAAACACATATTATGCTAGTCTGTAGAATAATTTAAAATTCAGTTTTACCGACTTTAGTATATTTACGCCAAAAAGACGACATGCAAGAGCTGAAGGTATGTTAACCTATGTTCAAATACACAGTCGGTAAATATAACCAACATTTTATAAAATTCATCATTCCATACGTGACAGTTTGCAAGCCCATCGACGCTATTAGAGAGCTAACTGGTTTCCTCACGATATTTTCCTTTACCGTTAAATCTGCTGATTGGTGAATCTACAGGAAGTTAGCAAACCTTTAAAATTGAAAAATCTTTGACTTGTCCATTCGTTTTTTAAACAGCAGGCATCTGAATGCCACCAAAGCAATTATCAGCTGAAATCTCAATCAGGATGTGGACATCAATGAAACGTCCCACTTCTGGGCCCGTTGATCCGAAACGTCTCGCTCTCGTTGCCACAACGCATCCACAATGGGCCCCTGTTACTTTGTCACTTCGAAACATGTATGCAATGAATGATGACGGTATATACTTTCTGGTGAAGGTGGATGTGTTGAACCGACTTTGAAAAAAAAGAATGTTGTATGTTTGACTGTATGATCAGATTTGTTAGGATCTTTATAGTTATGAACAGAAATGCACCTTGAGATGGCAGGAAATTGCTCTCTTTTCACGGAAATTTCAGTCGTTTTTTTTTAATTTTGCCGCTTGTCCTAAATGTATTTTCACAAGTTACTTCGTCAAAAGTAAGCTTTTGCAATAAGTATCAGTCAAACTATCTTACTTGAAATTAATTTTAATAACCAACTCTCATTCAACTATATTTCCAAACTTGCCTATTACTGGTTTACATTCCTTTAACGAATGGTTATCTATTTTTATCTGTCTCGCGATAGCAACGTTTCCCAACTTTGGCTCTCCGGTCTTCTACTCGTATTAAGCAATATTTGTAATTCATATTTTCTCATTAGGTGTGAATGTACACAGCTTCAGCCCGTATAATGAATGGTTTTTAATTATATAATTAATTTTTTCATAATGTTTTTTACAGTATCAGGAGGCTATCGTTGATAGCACTGGTAGGTGCCTGGTACATTGTTTAGTTTACCTATTACCTAGTTTCCGTAGGTAATCAAATCCTGCATCCTCAGACTTCATCTGAGTCTGCATTCATTCCTCAAATTGTAATTTTTTAAAACCTATCATAAAAATATGGGTATACATCATTGTAATCAAAATACCTACTTCAATAGAGATCATGCTTCGATCGACTAAGATTTCATGCCTACGTACGAAACGAAAACTTAATTGCTACATATTTTGAGTTATAAAATGCTGATGCGAATAATAAATTATACATTTTTTTACGAACGTTTCGGTCAACAAATGTCTGAACATAAAATCACCGCTGGAACTAGTTTTGATTGATTTATTGGTCTGTGGATCAAATTCCCAACTGAATGGTCAATTCATTCATTTTGCGAAATCACTATACAGCCTCCTTGTGTGGCGTCGACTAGACACCACAGATTACAACACAGTTAGTAAGACAAGATTGCTTTTTGTGTAGGTATACAGATTATTATGATGTTGGTATAAAATACTTTGAAACAATTAGGTACTTGAACTCGTATTTCATCTATTCAAATTACAATGACGCTATACATAACTGTGTACGCACTTCAAAGTCTAGGCAAAAACCAGTTGATATTTGATTCAGCTGGTTCAATCTAGGTATTATGAAAATTGTTAGCACATAGACTGATGTTTTATAGGTATTGTGGGTTTTTAACAATGTTATTTGTAATCCTTTCAGCAGAAGGCCTTTCTATTTTTATTTTTTTATTTTGGAGCGTCCAAAATAAAAAAATAAAAATAGAAAGGCCAGTTCATGATTACCTACTTAATTCGAAAAAGAAATGTAGCAGTGGCACAAAGTGGCACGACGAGGAGCAGTAATTGTATTCAAATAAATGTATTTTAGCGGCGGTTATGGGCTTTTAAACTTTTGCAAAATCTTGCCGAGTCAAGATACCTAGTCTATTTTATCTCAAGTGACACATTTGTGATTCGTTCTTCGTGTGAGACGTTCATAATTATCATTTCCTTCTGTAACAAGTGTATTAAAACTTTTTAAACTATCATTATTAACACCTAAAACGGGATTAATCACTATGATTCGTAGTTTTATGAGTACTTAATTATACTTACCCCATATTTCAGCACTGTGTCACGTTTGACCGTGATCATGGCTCATGCAACTGTGCCGAAATTTCGGAAACTCATAAATCTATGAATCATGGTAAAAATCCCGTTAAGTGTTCATAAAATGTATTAAGTTCAGATTGAGCTAGCTGTATCCATTAGCTACATAATCTATTCGCGTACACTTGACATTGAAATACAGTTTCTTATTAGATAGCAGTAGTAGATCGATGTAACCGGTAGTAAGCTTTGATTCAAGAGCCCCGCGTGAATTACGGACCCTGTTACATACTGTATTGCCAATAAATCCGTAGAGAACTCTTGACTTTCTAGTATCTGACGACCGTTTTAAAACGTCTAAAATTGCGAAAACACCTTTTAAACTATCGAGACTTGGAAAAAAAATGTACTTATAAATACTATCGGTCTACTCGTGACCACGGTGACTGTAATCATCGAAACGTCGCTAAATTAAATGATTTCAGTACCTAAGCGATTAAGTCCCGATAATATTTATAAATATTTTTAGTGAAAATACGGACGTTTACAATGTACTTTCAAAAATAATATTATGTAATATTATCTAGTGCTCCCATAACACCCACCTGCCAACAATACCCACCTGCTGTTATTTAAAAGATATAAAAAAAATAACGACTAAGTAGATATGTTATAACAGACTAGGTTAAGCCTTATTCTTGCACCATAACCTTACCGACAATATAGGTTAAGTATTTCACCGTGAAAATGCCATAACAATACCATAAACTGTTAGAGAAACCATCGCAAGCGCCTCCAAACCTGCCGTGAATACGCGAATGCATGGCGTGCCATAAATTGGGATTCCATGGCAATGCGTAATAATGTATGCAGCCGGCGCCGGCGCTTGCATGCGTGGGCAATGCATTTTGGATGTATCGTCTAATACAAACCTAAATAAGACCAAAACCAATTTTGAAGTTATGAGACATTAGTTTTCTGTTGATATTGATGATGGCCCTCTTTAAAACCAGTCTGAAGCATTGGTCATATTTTCAAAAGTAACTACCTATATTACTTCATTTTTACATTTTGCGACGTCCTTGTGCATTCTCCACTTGACCTAATTCTGAAAAACATTGAAACTGTTTGTTCTACTTTTATTAGTGACTGTACAAAGGTAGTTTCATCATTTCATCAGCTATGCTACAATATGTTAGACTTAACTATGGTTATGTAGTCTAGATACAGTCAATTCTATAATGGAAATACAAAATAGAAAAAATGGAACTGGCGTGTTTTCCAAACAATAATATCCTCCTAATTCTATTGAGGTATAAAAACGGCATTGCCGTCCCATAGCGTCGGGGTTGCCAGCAATGGAAGAAGTGGGAAAACAGTCCCACTATTTCTATCAATAGAAATGCATCCCTACTCGTAATAGAAATAGTGGGATACACCCAAAGCCTACATTGTAGCTCAACTCAGCTCGTAAGTATATTTTACCAAAACAATCTCTGCTATACCTATACAATCGTATAATTTCAAAACGATTGCAAATGTCAGTCATAAAACTCAGTCAAGTCCAAACGCATTAGTTACTCCTTTTCGATCTTACTT
The DNA here is from genome assembly GCA_947086425.1 of Xanthorhoe spadicearia. Classification (NCBI taxonomy): domain Eukaryota; kingdom Metazoa; phylum Arthropoda; class Insecta; order Lepidoptera; family Geometridae; genus Xanthorhoe; species Xanthorhoe spadicearia. The sequence continues at coordinate 4,483,119 of OX352212.1, forward strand.
CCTTGATAACAAAGGCTAAATTTGAAGTAAGCTTGTGTACCCCGATGAATTGGCGCCAAGTCCCGTCGCGACAGTTTTTGGCCATTACAATCGCCAATTGCCCTGAAACCAAGCATATCATAATTGCTACAATTATTTACTACAAAGACAATGGATGTGATTTCCATTCCTGGGTGTGCCATTTTGCACCTATCGAATGATGTCACGTAATATTGCATCATACTGACAGCACAGACTGACAGTTATAGCTAAAGAAACTGGTCAAACGTCACTGTCAAACATCACTTGACTGAAGTTTTTGTAATAATAACTCATTCGTACCATAAATAAGGTTTTTTTTTTCAATGGAGTCACCAAATATCTAAGGATTTTTTTGTCAATTGAAAGTCAGTAAAGTAATGGATTTTAGTTAGTAAGTACCTACGATTTAGGCTTCTTCATTTACTAACGTAGCACCATGGTCTAAGCCACTACAATTCCAATGTAATATTACTGATCCGACAGCAGAAAGCTCCCAGCTGACACCGACCTTAACATCAAATTCCACAAGTATTTCTCAAAGCAATATTTATTCGCTTTCATTGATTCCATTTTCCACGAGCGATTGAGACGAATGGCACCAATTATATCAACGGCTACAAAAGGCCGGTTCCACCAACAATAAAACCATAATTTCACTACCGTGCGGGCAGCGCTTTGCATATTACCATCATAAATTAATGTCTGGTTAACGGGAGCTGCGTCCAATTAATAAACTTGTTTATGCAGGTATAATTAGTTCTGACATAAATATTTGTTAATTGTAATTCGACTGGATTGGGGAAACGAGGCTTACTATGATTTATGGCTGACTAGATCTTTATCGCCTTGCTTAGTAATAATCGTATTCTGCCAAATCTTTAGCATATTTTTATGAGAAGGAGGTATGTTCATGTACTTCATTGTAAACTCATAAAAAAATCATACAAAGTAACTTCGTACCGTAATGAACGAGACAGGTAAAAAAATAAATACGCTTCAGCCATGTTAACCGGTAATTTCTGGATGGATTCTACTGCTTGGTCTTAAACGCGACGACTTTACGCACATAATTTGCACGCTCTTTTTCTAAACATTGTGACTTTATTCTGAACATCGTCCACAAGATTATGTCATCGAATACAAAAGCCGTTCATGAAAATTAGTAGTAACATTCCACTGAAGTAATTTATGTCCCGTTGTAATTTGTTAAATGAATTCATTGATCAACACTTCACTAATCATATGATTGCCATTTCTTAGACAAAGAACCAACCCGCCCAATTAACTTGTTATAACGACTGAAAAAATCATGTAACACCGTAATTTTGAACAAAGGTTTCATGAATTCCTTTGAACAAATTTTATTCTGATTCCTAAAAACAATAAATTCTGAGTCATGATTGAAATATTTCAATAGTGTAAGAAAAATTGAAAAGAGCGAATTTGCTAAATGATGTTTCCACTTTTAGTTCGAAAGTTACAGGTACGAATATAATCTCTGCATTTTTAGACTAAGGGCCACTGCTCTTGCTAATATAATACATACAGTGGAACATAAAGCCACCACATTTTTTGAAGTCATTTTTGTGTACAAATGTTAAGAGTTCCGGTTTTGATATTTTGAAAACTACTTATAAACGTTCTGCCCCACTGCTAAGTAAAAGCATCCTTTTGATCTCTCCAATTACCACGATCCTTTTAACCCATGCTTTGTTTCGTAGCGACAAATATAATTTAGACAGTTTAAAAAAAAAATAACTTCAATCAATTACAAAAGTTCAAGTCATCAATGACACGTTGAACTCGCAAGATCACAAATCAATGTCCTACTGATGTATTCCAATTAGGCACATTTCGAGTCCGTGATCTCATTCCAATCCATGCCGATCCAGAATCGAGTGATTTATAACGAGTGACGCAACTGTCCACCAGTCCATGACAGAACACTCCTCGGTACCTAATGACCTAATTTTTACACATGCCAATGCATTCGATAACTAAATGATTATTTACCGGGTACCGGTGTGTGCCGGTTTTTTAATCGTCTAATAATAAATTGTAGCTTAGCCCCTTATAACACTTAAAGTTAGTTCATAAGAGCATGTTATGCACCTAGCTCCAAACAGCGTAGGAAGGCATCATGACTTAGTTGGCTCCGAAAGATATTGATGTCTATGCTGATAAGCTGATTAAGCTGATAGGATGGTTTATGTTAGCTTACTACATCTTAACAACGTCCCAGGTAAAACAGTGCCTGAGTATAGGAAGGAATAGATTGCCCGCAGATGCTATAATCATCTTCAAAGTCGTTAAGTCTCGACGGACGCATTTAGTTGGGATACTTATAACATATTTTTAAATACAAAAACGTGGTATTTAGAACTAACTTCGAATCGTAGATTGTAAGTTTTTCTATCAACATTAGGTAAGAGGAAAACCTGCTATAGGACGATCTACATTTTTAAAGAAAATTCAAAGTTCTAATAAAATCTGAACAAGATTTTAATTGCATAAGTAGTTGAAAGTTAGCTTTGTATAGCCAAATTGGCCAACAACCAGGTCCCTTGACCGAAATCTCAGCTCTTGCTATTTTATGATAGCACTTAGCTTAGACAATTGACACTTTGCTCACTGACATCTAATTTGCAAACCAACACTGCTCTACAAAGACAAGTTTAGACCTCTTAAAACTTTGGTAATAGGTACACACTGAGCCATGATAGAAGTCACACCGACTGCATAAGAATAATGGTGAATTTTATTGGTCCCAAGGAAAACTGAAACTAAGTATAGCTTGACCATTTATTTCTCTCTTCAAAAAACTAATTTTGCGAATGGGGTTTGTAAGCCACATTTATTACTCTAACCTAACACCACCACACTACACTACAGATTTACAGATAGTTGAGGCCGAAAATGTCACGTGTGTACTTACTACGTTCCGTAGTTAAAAGTTTACAACTTCGCCGATGTCACCACAGATTTGTGTGCTACTATAATGTCATTCCATTGTCGTTCTGTCATCCGCATGTCAGTCTAAAAATGTCGATGTTGTGACGTTACACAAACAGCACTTATGTATATTTAAGATTCGTTAACACCATTCTTGTTTTATCCAGATACACTCCAAATGGCGCTTTGTTTAGGGTTGCCAAGACAAAGTGTTTAAACTATATAGGTACTAATAGAAAATCGTAGATGGAATTAAGTAAATTATATTAAATAAGCAATTGCCTAAAATGTAATACAGACATGATCAAGATAAAACTAGATTTCAGAAAATCCTAATACTGACATTGACAAATTGACAGTTTTTTAATTAGTGTGTGTAAGCTTATGATAAAAAATCTATGTCGGGTAAACATTAATAACAAAAATCTTTAAGACCTTTTAGAACTTTCCAGCCATTCTCAGGGTCCGTTTAATTTTAACATTTATTATAAAGAAAAACATCCATTAAAAAAGTAAAATGTTGTTTTCTTATTTCATTTAAATTGGTAGATGCATTCGACAACCCTATCTAAAACACTTCATTCTATAAACGGCGCGTCCGATAAATCTAAATTTTGCTTTGTATTCGCTTTGCTCGGGAATTTTAGGCCATGTTGTTTACAATCTAGCTGTGTATCTAGTCTGTGAACTAGGTGCTACCCTATTGTGTAATACAAAGGATGATAAGGAGGGCAGACAGGCATATATACACAGATGGTCCAGTGTTCACTGAATTAAACAGTGATACAATATCAAGTGGATTTCAGAATGTTTCCGTAAATTTTAAACATATAAAAGTAAAATCATAGAGGTCTACTTGATCGTAAACAAATGAACCACTGTGAGACTACCATTAGTTACCAAGCATTATAGCAAGAGTTACCATAGTCATACCCAGATGAAGATACTCCGGAAGAATCGAAAAATCTAAACCAAAGATATTTTTACGTGAGTAATTTTCCGTGTGTCAGTAATCAGTATAAAGCCTATTTTCTTAAAAAAAAAACAGCTTCCTGCTATTATACAGATTTTTTTTCATACTGGAGAAAGCTCAAGGTAATCGCGTTCAAACAAAGTCATCTGTTTTCTAATATAAATTACATCTTCCGACTTGTAATTTGAAATGAGCGATGAGTCATCGAGTAGTGAACTGATAAGTTAAGTCACTAAGAAATTTAATTTATCAAATCTATTCACATCCATAGATTTGCATTTCATAATCCATTATAGCATGCTAGTACATTATCAATCAAGGAAACTGGAGGCGCCGTGGCTGCATGAATTATAATTATCGTGCTAAAAATAACAGCAATCCATAAAATTGTATGGACACGCGATATTACTTGTAGAGTACAATAATTGTTGGCAGAATTGCATGTAATTTGTATGGGTTATGCAGGTAGGTAAAGTACTACAATAAAATAATAATTACCCTAAAACAAAGGTACTATCTCCATTTTCAGATTATAATCTTTTTTGGGTTTAGGTACCTACTTCCTATATAACCTATACACTGCGATTATTTATTTTGTAATTTTTAAATTGTATTTATTTATATCAGTGGTAGTTTGAATGAAAACTGTGTATTTTCTTGTACTTATTATTTATTGAAAATGTATGTATTTTCGTTTAAGGACATTTCATAATACGGTTATAAAAACAAGGTGAAGAAAAACATTTGGATTAGCTCAATGTACCTAGGTACCTAACTGATAATTTTTCGTAAAAAGCAAATTGATGCATGATTCAAATTCAACTCCACGAAAGTCGGTCACAATGCCATTCAGTCACAGACATAAAAACGTACGAAAAAGATTAGGTACCAAATAAAACCGTAACAACTTACGACCTCCATTGATAAACGCTTGGTATTTTATAAAGCTGAGCCCTTTTCGATGGTATCTCGTTCATTTGTATGCAAGATTGGTTCGTCGGCGTAACAGAGGCCTGTGATAGAAATTATAATTGTTGTTCGGTACTATTAGCCCTTTGTTTGTGGCCTAAACTATTTATAAACAATGATTAGGAATGATTCAATTACTTTTAAGTATTTAATTCTGTAAAATAATGACTCATTCCCAAATAACTCAAGAACCTATTTTTAATTTTTAAAATATATTTTTGTTTATTTCTTAGCTCCTAGTTGTTGCCATTTATACAACATGCTCTTCTGATATTTTTATTTTTATTGTGAACAAAATATTGGCATCAATCAATCACTTTCTTTTTCTTTTAATACTTTATAAGTAATTTTTTGGGAAATAATGCAATTACATACGCACATGCTTTACAAAAGTTAATTGCTTATGCTAAGGTACCATGAAACCCTGTTAGTTAGCTTTATGTAGGTATATTTGTATAAAAAAAAGACAGAAAAAGAATTTAGCAAAAGAAATACCGAAACAAAGAGCTTTACAAACCGCAAACACGTTATCTGTAAACAACGAATCGTTTCGTCAGCTCGTAAATCGAAAGCTTTCCCTAAGCTGAGTAAATTTCATAAATCTTATGAGTAATGCCGGTAGAGCAGCCATTTATCACTTTTGGTCGGATTAATCCGGCATTTTTAAACATCATGCACTTGCATAATTAAATCATAAAATAAAATGAATTAATAAATCAATAACAATAACGTATTTACTTTTTACACGTTGACTCTGATAACACAGGCGATGACATGACACAATTAATAGAAACACATTAATAACTTACGTTAATTGAAAATAATTCTCTAAATAAATAGCTATAATAATTCAGACAGAAACATTAGATAGTCAATTTTGCAAAGTACTTAATGGTAAAACTAAACTTTTCTTACCTATACCATTCTTTGCTATTTTAGTCTTAAACTTTAGCTTTTTGTCCGTCTTTAATACCCCAGCATTTTCCGGCTTTTTGTATTAAAGTCGGCAACTCTAGACGGGACACAGATTGAGATATGGCTTAGCTAAAAATAGTGTTATTGTTTCAGAGTGTTCGCGGTTTGTTCAAGAGATTCAATGATACAGGCACAGACTACTAGCACGGAAGTTGGACCGGTAAGAATATTAAATCATCACTAGCGACCCGCCCCGGCTTCGCACGAGTGCAATGCATGTGATTATAAAAAGGTAATGTTGGTTTGTTTGTTTGTTTGACGGAGATAATCTCCGAAACTACTCAGCCGATTTCACTTCGGAATGGGTTATAATTTAATTCCGGTAGTTTCACTAATTAGTACACCAGTGCAAAGCCGGGACGTGCTGCTAGTACACAATAAAGCTGTGCTGATGCTGACCAAATGGATCCTCGACCTTCGCTCCAAAGGTCATCGGTTTAAATCCGGAGGCGGGATAGTTTCGAAAAATATGTAATTGCTTTAAGCTCCAAACCTATTTTCATCACAATGTTTTCCTTCATCGTTTAGAGGTCGTGGCGCGCAATTCTTTGGCGATAAATCTGGCTGGGATTCAAACCGAAACCGACGCGGCCTTCGTATTGAAAGTTGGAGAATCACCCACTCGGCACAGAGTTTAGTTAAAAAATGTTTCATAAATAATATTAGCTTGAAAATCAGCTGTCAAAATAAATATAATACATGTGCATGTTAAATTAAATGTTACTGACGTGTATGACTTGATTACGTGATACCTTGATCTAGAACATGACTTTACTGACAGATTGATATTGATAGCTTATGTTTAATACTTCCGTGTTATTAAAAACAGTTTTCGTACGATTCCGTAAATAAAAGAACTGGGAATTAAGAAAGAAACTATCTAACTCTAAACTGAGAATTTGGAAATGCCAATGCCATCCTTTTTATTTCGATCATTATGAAAGGGATCATTATGTCAACTAATATCTTTAGTTAGTTTTGGTGACGTCAGAATCGCCACTACGTTACCTAGATAGTCATAATCCACAGACCTAAAAACCTAAACTGTTTATTTTGCTACTGACTGTATACAAATAGCCCACTTACTCCTACGTAGTAAGATTACTTGACATTGCGAATTAAGGACTACTCTTGCAAATGCACTTTAGATTTAGATGATCGCTAGCCTAATGCTACCACTAGCTGTTACTGTTATGACGTAATTAAACTACAGATAATACCTGTTACCTGATACCTGATATAACCTGAGATAACACCTGATAATATACTTTTATGGCATTTAAAACTGTACTAGTATTAGTATAAAACAATGATTTTCGATCTGAAAGTCGTATTTTCGCGTCCCATTGGCAAAAAATGCATTCCTAGGTAACGGTATGTAGGTGAAGGCAATTTAGGCTAAAGGATAACTAAGAGCTAGACAAGTCGAAAACACCAACAGTGTCCCGTTTAGGTACTAGAGCATTGCATTGGATGTACGCATTGGGTTTACTCCATACTCTGATAATGTGTTCCTTCTATTTTAGAAATAAAATGTAAGGCCACATAGACTTTCTAAATGCAACGTTTAAAAAAAGAACAATTCCATTTTCAAATAATTAAAACCCGTAATATGGAATTCAAACGTCGAAAAATACAGGCCACCTAGAAAAACAACGTCACTCGGTCTATTGATTTGAACCCTTGTGAAAGTAGTCCAAGCTTATTGCGTGCTAGCCAGCTGGTCTAGATTCTCCAAGGACCAACCTGGGTCAACAGCCAATTCCAGAGCGAAACTTTGATACGTCTTCAATGACACTTCTATCAGTCCGCCATTTAACTAATGGAAATGGCCAGTAACAATCAAATGTTACCTACACCTCCCATGCTGTATTATTTTGTAAGAATGTCTTAGTAGGTGTCCTAAAAATATTTTATCAACTAACATTTAACTGCCTAAATTCTACGTCAAATAAGTAAGAACGAAACACTTAAAACTTTTTGTAGGTATCTATGTATTAACACAAGATGATAAAGATAAGAGAAAAACGGGAAAGTTAATTTATAAGCTAGTTAAGAACTTGTTTAATTTTAATGATAATCTCGACTAGACTCTAACTTTTTAGAGACTCCTTATCACTCTTGAAATTTTCAAAATATAGGTTTCTACCTAAAAAAAGTTGAATTTAGTTTGCTACTATATTTTATACGGGACGCGACGTGGCGCGACGAACTTGATACTTTTAATACAGTGTGGGTCCAAATGGGTCAGAAACGTTATGATTGGAGAGATCAAGGGAAGGCCTTTGCCACACGGGCTAATTATAATAAAAAAAAATTAATTAAAAAAAAATTAATTCTAGGTGCGAACGACAGAGAGTACGAACACGACGATGATGTACGCGTGGAGCGCCTGGGGCAAGTGGACGCCTTGCTCCAAAACCTGCGGCGGCGGAGTGGCCGTGCAAGAGCGACATTGCTTGCCGAGAGATCCTTCCAGGTAAGACGTGGTACTTTAGCAGCAATGAATGCGATACAGGATGAAAGATTCAGAGTTGCTGTGATGCTCAATGAATTCAAAAAAGTGAAGTTTTAGAACGAAATCATGGCACGAAATTCAGCAATGGATCAGATACATCTTGATCCTATTTGCATTTAATATAATTTTTAAAACTTAAGTAAGTAAATCGCACTTTTCTTCAAAGAGACCAGTGATAGATGTTCCTTAAAGAGGCAGCCAAACTCTTAAGAACAGTAATATAAATTTAAGTATTTAATCGCTAGCCTATCTTGCTAGAATAATGCAACACAATATCTACCAATTCATTTACTGGAAATCTACCTACGCTTATATACGGACTAAAAAAGTTAGCCGACCAACCACAGCAAAGTAGGTGTCAACCAAGAGTATTTAGATTCTTAGCAACACATTCTCATGAATCTTTTCTCCTTATCTTTAGGAAAATTCAAAGAATCTTCTCCGAGAAATCCTTAAGACCTATTATCTCGATGGGATTAGCCATGCATTTATTCATTCGTTCGCATTCTATCCGCCACCTTTCTATGAAAGTCGCAACATACAAGTACTACTAAACGTTTGAACCACCTTGTAAATACATTTTCTATACAAACAAAGTCCTTTTTAACGATCTACTCAAAAAGTAAATAAAAAGTGTTGTAAAATGATAATTAGGTACTTATGTTATATTATAACATACCTAATTATCATTTTACAACACTTTTTATAGTATTGCGGCTTGCGGTGATGAGGTTAAGTACTTAGTCACTTGTAGTTTCTGTTAATTACTGTTTAAATTGGCCAAAAAAAAGTTAAAAGGTACTTGAATCATGTCAAATAGACATACATACATTCATCATAACATTTGACTAAAGTACATAGGTAATTATATTCATATTCCGAAGATAAAAATAGATCAACTGTGATAAAATTGTTTAACATCACATTGGAATCTAATCTTGTTAAATATCTCAATAAAATTCAACAACGATCTGTTTTAAGGATTAGATAAATTAATTTATTCATTAGAACATGATATCCTTAGAAATAAATACATGTTGGACACGATAACAAACACTGACGTATGAAGAAGATAAATGTTCTTATAACCCAATCCACCCACACTCTCGGCAAAGATACTAAAATAGAGCAATTACTTATTCTTTAATTAATAACCAGTTTTACAAAGGAGTTCATCTTCAAAATTTACTTCAATTTACAAAATGGAAGAGGTTCTTTGTGCCCACTGTACCACTGTTCACTGATTATTTCGACAATTAGTAGACCGATTGTGATAATTATTTTTGTAGGAATTAAAAAAATATATAGGTAGGTATTCCATAAAAATATTTGAGGGGTCTAATGAGAATCTTCTGAGTTATAAACAGATTACTGGTCATTTCAGATAGAAACACGTATGGAAAGTTAACTTCTGCAGAAAGTCATTAGACATCTTCAAAATGATTTAAAAAATTTCATAATGATCTGAAAGAAATGCCTACCGCTCCCTGGCAGTCGTGATCGTATTTCATTTTTTAGACAGAATGTACCTAATCTTATGTAATGTATCGAAATTGCAGGAAATTCTGTTAGATATGAATTTGAGTTTTAAACATTATGTGCTCACGATTTCTTATCACGTAGAAAAGATTTATAATATTTTGATCCATTTACATGTCTTAATTACTTCATTAGAAAACCGTACAAGCTATTAAGATAAATCCTTACGTATCCTTTTTCCAAAATAAATGTATTAGATAAAGATCAGAGGGGTGACAGAGAAAAGGGTCATAGTAACATTCAAAGGTGATTATGGTTTTATTTTTCAACTCATAAACTATGTGCTTACTTACTTAGTAATATGGGTATTTCAAGTTTTTGCCAAATCCGTTCTGTTGCTTTCGCGTGGAAGAGTAACACACATCCATACTTCGACACAAACCTTCTCGTTTATTACTCGTAGGTATAATATTATGAAAAATTAAAAAATGATAAAATAGAGGTTTTCTAAAACAACGAAAAAAACTACTTAGCTCATGTAGGGTCAGCCCACATGCATCTCTATTTAATTTACTGACTGCCAAAACACGGTCGCACCAAAGCGTAGAATTTAGTGAAGATTATTTGCAGGTAAGTCTTGGATGAAAGCAGCTAATAAAATTGAATAACATTGCACAGTGTAATTACGAATATATTGATGGTATACTAAGTTTGGCAAGGTACATCCAAACGATTGATCTCAATAATGATCCAGCCGTGCACTTGCAAACATCAAATCAATCCATGAACAGGATCAAGGGATAGCTCGATAAGATTAATGAATTGCATCGAATGGAATTGATGATCCTGATTGGGTTTTAAGTGATACAGGTCAATGGTAGGAACAAAATTATTTCCAAAAAAAACTTTTCTGAAAAAAGTAATATACTGAATTTACTAAAGAAACTTTTGTTAGATTAGTAACTACTAGAAATCCAATCTATCTTACAAATAATAAATAAATATCCTTGGAACATTTTACAAAGTAACGAATCTACTTTTAATGTTAGAAGCTGAACAATTTAATGAATTTCTCCTCATTATCTTGGACATTCTCATTAGATCCTTACTTTAAATGTTCTGCATTGGAATTAATTAATATATCAATAGATAAAAAAATTAACTATTAAGTAATAAACAAAATGTTTATTGCACTGAAAAGAAGGATCATCTTTAAGTTACACTATTATAAAAAGTTTCTAACCTAAATATACTCGTATATATAAAGCTTATGAGAAAAATCTCATAGCAGCTATCACCTACGATATTTGGTAATCTCAATGCAACGATACCACAATACTTACATCTTCATTATCAGTTACACAATATCTACCACGGTGGTCAGTGTTGATCATTGATCAGCATTGATCATTGATCAGCGGATCATTAGTCAGCATTGTGCACTGATCGACTGCTGAATGTGACACTTTGACTTGGTATTTTGAACTTTGAAAACTGTTGCAACATTTTTAACCGAATCCAAAAAATTGGGTGGGTATATTTATCCACAAAATAAATATTAAAAAATGAGGATCCACTTTTTTCCATATTATGGATTTATACTACACAAGTAAAACCTTGGGAAAATAAACTTGTTAACATAAAAATGCTATTAATATTATTTTGATCGTGTTTTGTAAAGCTAAAAATACAGTTAAAACTTTTCTTCGTTAAAAGCGTTTCTGCGGCATATCAGAGTAATACCAAAGTTTAATAAGACTTCAAACATATGAATGAAATAGATTAAGATGAGACAGGTCTGAGCATCGATTCGACACGACACTCAAGGTACAGTCGTGCCGAAAGATATGACAACTTTCTCCATTTCCTGTATGAGACCACATTTTTACGATTAATAGTTGAACCAAGATAAATTTGAGTATTATAGGCTAAGGTTTAGTCGACAATTAACTACATATATTAACTTCTTAAACATTTATACCAACAAACCTTATAAACTTTGAAGTACTTAAACTTCAATAAACTTTAGTTTGTTAAAAGTCCTAGTTTATGTAGGTGCCTAAATCTACAGGTAGTTTTAAAACTCTCTATGTAAAGGGTAGTCAAAGAAAGTTCGCTGATTTCTTTAACTCAAAACAATTACGTTTCCGATGCCAATTGCATTTTTTTTCTTCAAAAAACTACATCAATTATGTTAAATCCTATCCGATTTGAAAATTTAATGTGACACAAAATAAACATTTTCCTATTCTATTCTATTCAATATTTTTGAAACAGGTGTTCTATTGTATGACAGTAAGAAGCCTAAATGCCCATTAACTGTTAACACAAATCAATATCATTAGAGTATTTCCCAGATAATCAATCTCAGATTACAATGATTCGCCAAGTCAAAGGTGAACGGCCTGCCCTTTTCGCCCAATGTACCAAATTAAGCCAATGTGAACTTACGACGGCCAAGTTCGAGGTTCTAGTGATGGGAACTGTTTCTCACGATAATTGAATGACTAGACTCGCATTCAGAGTGTACTATTCTGTATTATTTGTATTTGCATAGTAATTTAGAAGAAAATGAAAAATGTTCAGTGAGTCTTTTACGACAGCACCTAATTATACTTATCGTAAGAGAAGATAAAAATGAATGTCATCTAAAATAATAATAATTATTAATTTTGTCATATTGTGTGTAACTTAATTACTACTTTCGATTATTGTTAAAATTGATGTAATTTGACAGATAATACCAGATAAGACACCCTTTGTAAAAAGTTAGTTTTTGATTTTGGATTAACATTTGACAATATTTATGAATGAATAACAAATCGTTAGTGCATCGGCCCTCACTTCAATCACTAGTTTGTATAGTCATTACTATAAGATATCGATATCGATAACATTAATGCACGCACATCACTAGTAACCAAAATCATTCTTATTATTGTGATTGACAGCACACAATGTTTGGGACTCATTCACTAATATTATGATTTGTTTACAAAATAAAAGTTGTACCTAGTTCGTTTAGGTTTAGAGTAACACAAGTTTTTCCTTTTGATTGATTGGCAAAGTCACGAAGATTGAAATACGCAAGCACTCGCCTGATGACAACAGGTATTCTAACTAGTCTGAGTAGGTTAGTTAGTAAAAGCCTCAGGAATATTTCTTTGCTCCGGCTTCAACTTCGGGTGACGAGATAAGAGAGAGAGAGAGAGCCTTGTTGCGGTGAATCTGAAATCATTGGGCTGATAACACTAGATTAGAGGTCACTCATCCAAGTTGTAACTGCCAAAACGCCGCTCAACTTCGACGATCTATCAAGACTGTCTTCGCAAGCATAACCACGAGCGCACGATTATTATGTTGGTGGCAAAACAAGTGTCGTTCTTAAAATTCCACTTTCGTCTTTTGACATAGCGTTCATTCCCCAGACCATTTCTGTCGTAGATGAGATCTACGCGTTCCGTTTGAGTTGACGATTTAATTATCTGCTTGTATTAGAGGCGTAAATATATAGGTATATATAGGTTTTGGTATGAACGGAAAATTGTGGAGTTTCATTCAAGAGTTATAAAATAAGTAGAGTCGTGTAAAAAATCATAACTCAAATGCAATCAAGGTGTTATGTTTTAATTTTATTTTTAATAATTAACTTTGTTGTAAATTTGGGAACTGACCTAAACGCTGATCGGTAAAGTTATGAAGGATTAAACGCCTTAAAAAAACCCTTTATTTATATAAATTGCTTCCATCACTATCTTAAACAAAGAAAGAGAAAATAATTATATTGAAAACAAATCATAATGAATAACGGGAAACCTAAACCTCCTAGATATAATAAATTTTCATACATTTAACTCTAACCAGGAGTTCCAAGATAGGTACGTCGTATAGTATCACTCTCATAATAATTAAGTTACTCGACACAATTAGCTTTCACGGCAAGCTTGGCGTCTTATTTTCCAATTCGATTAGTTACATTAATCTCTTCCGAGATACTAGGACAACATCTTAATAGAATCACATGTAGTTACATTTTTGATATGGAAACCATACATATTGGTAATGTAGAGGTAATAAATCTAAGAAAACAAATCATCAAGTTATTTTTACAACGCTTTTGTGTGTATAATAAATTTACCTATGCAAATCATTAGGATACATAAAACATAAAGCTGCTAATTACATAAATAGTAACAAACCTACCTACCTATAAACAATCTTAAGGCGAAAATCATTATCACAATCACGCGTTATCTTCAATCAATAGATCCTCGATTACATCCCACAAAATATAATGAATTCACATTGTTTCAGTGTCATACAAACTATTCACTAATCTTTACATTCACCCTACTATCTATTAGTTATCTGTGGTTCAGTCATTAGTTTAAAGCCGTCGCGGTTGGGCGCCATCTATTGTCTAATAATTACAATTATGAAAGTATTTGATTGGATATGTTATTGATACTTTGATGATGTAAACTTTTATCTGTAGGTATCTCGATTAGATAGTAGACGCTCTGCATAATTTAGCTTCTGCCCGCGTCTTCATTCGCTTGGTATAAGTACGTAGATGTTTAATTAAAATAGGTTTTTTTTATTTGAAGTTTGATTTACGATTTAATCAAGGCCTCTCTTAATTTCATCGGTCAGTTTCTTTGTAAACTCCGTTTTTCACATATCATTTAGTTTAGTTTTTCTTTTAATTGTTTATCAAAGATCAATACGACATAGTACACTATTTATAAAAGGCATTCTCATGCAGCTCAGAGGCATGCGACAGTTTCAACAAGCTGAGTAAACATATCGATCTAGATCTCTTCTGCACTAGCAGCTCTCAGGCGAGGCGGCAACTGAGCAAGGAATTCTTCCTTTCAAACGATTTAGTTCATTAGTTTTTTAGTATTATATAAAGTCTTCTCAATGTGCTTTATCAGTTACGTAGCTACTCATGTACCTACCTAATTATATTGTATAATTTCACCGTTTTCACTGTTAATGTTAGTCCCCATAGTATATTCGTGAGAACCTATAATTGGCTTCCTATAGCTAAATCATTGTCAACTCCGTTAAATTTAAGCTGTTGGATCTCCGTTAAATAAATAAATAAATAAATAAACAAAGTTAATTACTACAAACCCAACTCAATAGATCGTTTGTAACGATCATTTGGTGACTCAACTGGTTCTATGTAAATATTCTATTTGTTTAGTTTTTGTAAACGCGTTTGGAACTCAAATAATTATACCTAGTTCAAAAAGCTCTATATTTATGTATGCTTATAATCAGTCAGTCATCGGAGAAAATAGTGGAAACGATCTTCTTTATTAATTATCAAGCTGCAAATCAAGACTTTTATTAAAATTACTTATAAATTAAACTTAGCAAAAACACGATTTAAATAAAATGAAATAGCTCTTTTAACTTTTGTATAATGGTGAAAAACTACAAGAAACCTTTATTTTGTGACAATCTATAATACTTACCTACTGTTTCATCCGTGACATACTAAAACCTACGTTCAAACCACAATATGAACACTCGATCAATAGATCAATCTGTGGTTGAGGATAGCTGACGTTTATTACCTACATTTATAACAAGAGAAAATTTGTATTTGTCTTGCAAATTGGTCAAAGGTAAGGTAATAGGAACTTGTAAAAGCTATGATTTATTATATGAACTTAGCAGTAAATTGAAATTACATGGACTGTGCTTTCTGTCTATCTCTGTTAAATTAAATGTGAGTACAAAAGCACTGCATAAGCCATGCTAAACTGCATTTTTTTATGAATGATACAGTTGTAATAGGTAGGTACTAGGTTTTTTATTTTAACACAAAGCTTTTTTTAGCTGCATTTAATTTTCTATCTTGTTATATTATGTAACGGTCTTTTAAAACGCGCTTTTCATTAACTTCAAAATTTTGAATTCAATTGAAACTTTGGGCACTTAAGAACAACCGATGCCAATACCACAGATTATAACAATTTATAAGTATTAAAACTTCAAAAATGGCCATAGACCAAAATTATTCATTTTGATCTAAAGCCATTTTTTAAGTTTACAAAGAGAGCTTTTTTTATATTAGAGCGCTTCATATACTTATTCAACTTATGTATTTGCACAGTATTGTAGTTTCATTATAGTATTGTTTTATTTATTCAAGAGAAACTCAGACATGTCCTAGGCTTTGTGCGTTTTAGACCGTGTTTAAAAGCGCTTCGCAAACACTAGCGAACTAATTGTGTGTTTCGTGCAAAGTTTGTGTACGTGAAACACACAATATAAATTTATGTTTAAGAAAGACGGTTGTAGATATAATTTAAGTACCTAGGCACTAGCGGCTATTCTAATGTTACCTAAACTAAAACTAAATTACGATGCTATCCTTTATTTTTCGATCGATGTAAGGGACTGAAACATTCTTTGATTAGTTTTTCTTTTTGGAGGGATAGATGGAAAGAATGTGGGGAGGCCTTTGCCCAGCGGTGGGACATTGAGGGCTGATAATAATAATAAAAAAAATCTTTTTATTCTTTAAATTAGTTTCGTTTTAATTTTGGCGACATCAGAATCGCTACTATAATCTGGTTAATATTTTGTGTGATCTTATTTAAATTATAAAAAATAATGGCTGCTTGTTTGTCGCTAAAATTCAGAAATCTCTTGACTGATTCAGCTTATGATCTTGAAATATTTACGGAAGTTCAAAAAGGTTAAAACTGTGAAAAAAAACCCCAAGGAAAGCCTACACCCTCAGTATTCGGTAATAGGAGCGCGTTTATGTCTTTTACTAGTAAATTTCATAGATATATTCTTATCATAAAACAAAATCATAAAAAAACGACTGTACCTATTATATATATGATTTGTATCTAAGTACAAAGGTGTAAGACACTATTGGATGTTCTGAAATTACTTGAATGGCATTCATCCAAATGGGTACCTTGAGGGTACTTCTTTTCAAGCCGAGCAAAAAAGCAGCATTGCCGTACCATCCTATTCTCAAAATAGCTATTTAAGACCGCTATTTGAGACCTTAACCAAAATCGTTCTAGATCAATCTAGAAGCCGGAATATTTAGTGAACACGGTTTATTTAAAATTTCATACATTATGGGATTTGTCACATTTTGTAAAAGTTGACTTGCAACACCCATCTTATTTTTTATTTTCTTATTTCAGATTACGTCGAAGTAGAAAAAGAAGGAAGCTAGTGCGGAGACGAGTTCGCAGTGCGGAGAGGAGACGGGTCCGGGATGCATCAGTCCCGGGCGCAATCCCGGACTGTCCCGGGCTCGCGCGGCGGTACCACGAGTGCAATACTGCGGTAAGGAATATAATCATACTTAATATTGAATACTACGTTTTAAATCGAATAGTTTTAGTTAAAAAGTTTTTTATCACCAAATAAAAATTACATAAGTATCTACCTACCACGTTCCGTATCAAATGATTTTCCGTTTAAAAGTTTTTTATCACCCACCCATTTAAATACTTATGAGGTTTTAAAAAGTACCGATTAATATATTTTTTCTACTTTTTTTAACTTAAATTCGTTTATCTGGCAACAGTGTGGTCCAATATGAAACATTATTACGTCAAAGATACCTATTTTAATTTTTTTTTTTATAAAATTGAAACAAGCTTTTGAAAACTTACCATTTGGGATTTTTTCTTTCGTTGCTTTCTGGTTATTTACGTAATATTTATATTTATTTATTTATTAAGGATAAGTACTCAAGATAGGATACACTAAACTTTAAAAATAATATTATCAAATAAAATAGATAAGGTGCTCTCATAATTACAGAATATCACAACATGCAATTTTAAATAGCCTATTCATTTATTAGGATATAAAATAAACTTAAATAAATAAATTATTATTTCAGCCATGTCCGGGATTGCAGAAGGATGCACGAGCAGAGCAGTGTGCAATATACGACCGCAGGCCATTTCGCGGTCGATTCTACACTTGGGTGCCTTATGTCGATGGTAACATTATATTCTACTAGCTACGCCCCGCGGTTTCAGCCGCGTAAGTCCCGTTCTCGCGGGAATACCGGGATAAAAAATAGCCGTTGTGGTAATCCAGGGCACCTATCTTCAAACCAAATTTCAAGCAAACTGGTCAATCCGTTTTTTTGTGAAAGAATAACAAACATACATCCATACATTCTCAAAAACTTTCATATTTATAATACTAGCTGCGCCCTGCGGTTTCACCCGCGTAAGTCCCGTAACAATGTCCTAATCTTCAATTATTATTTTTTTATTTCAGGTGACGCACCCTGTACCCTCAATTGTCGGCCGCGAGGGCAACAGTTCTACGCTTCGCTCGCTCTAGTCACAGACGGCACACCCTGTACCAAACCCGGCTTCCGAGCCATCTGCGTACAAGGAACTTGCAAGGTAAGTCACTATACAGTGAACAAAATTTTATATACGTGGACTTTATACAAATTTAATACAAGAAACTTAACTATTTACTCAATAAGACATCTGAAAAAAAAAATTGCAATAAAAAAAATTTAATTAAAATAATGAAATCTAATAATAATAATAAATATGCCTAGGCGGCTAGTTAAATTCCGGTAACTAAAATCCTTAATAAAACCCAACACTATTATAAATAACGAGGGACCCTGACCATTGGAATTTTTAGAAAGTGTGACGTCAGCACAGCTGACGTCACAATTCCCCTCACTCATTGCAAACAATGAAAAACACTTGTTTTTAAAAACTGAACACTTTATTATTTAAATCTACCTTAACTATTTCTAACACAAGGTAATATTATTAGGTACTCAACTTTCCTTCACCACAGCTCGAGCAAAAGTGCCGTGCCACACCCGCCCGACCAAAAGCAATGGACGTCGGATGTGACGTCATCATCATGACAAATTACCACAATCTTCAATCTTAATATTTTGTTTACAACCACTAAAAATAACGTAAATTCATTTTAACATTTTTAGAAATTATCCTGACTATTTATTTGTAATTATTTCAGTAAAAACTTTTATCAGGGCATCAACTTCCGTCAAAAGTTTTTACTACAAACACGTTTAAATTAAGGCTTAAAAATAATAAGGAAAATTCCTTTTTGTAGATTAAAAATCAAAACAATAATTTAGAATGAGTTAGCATTTTCAAAATAACTTCTATTCAGAGTACTTCCGTCGAATGCTTTAACTGTGCCGGAAGTTAAATCTAAGAGTCTGAATAAAATTGAATGAAATTACTTACTGTTGTTTAAAAATCATAACATGAATTTAGAAACATTTGGAACACGTTAAAGTTAATCCTAAAATTAATAGAGATTAATTATTTGCTTTTGGTCAACAAAACAAATAATTAACCATCTGTAATTTCAAACTTCTAACAACAATTACTTAAACCAAGATTATTCTAACATAATAAATTACACATCAATTTTAAGACACATTAGGTTGCCTTAACACATGAGATTGATTTTATAATCAAATTAAAGTCATCAACGATTAATTTTGGCGGATGTGCGCCGACACGGCCATTCTGCGAGACGGTGCGTGCCCTGCACCAGTCGCGATTCTGAAAGTAGAAACCTTTTCTGAGCTAGGTATCCATTCACAGGTACCCTAGCTGATAACTTGGCATATAATGTAGTAGCAGATATTTGATTCTGCAGTAAACTTTTAGTATCAACAATTGATTTCCAAGTATTAAACCAAGTGGTCAGCTATGATAGCTTATTCATGAGTAATATGACACACATAGTCAAACACATAGTTCAGTTTCAAGTTTGAACAAAAACACATTTGATCTGTACATGGGAAGTGAGCGAGTTGAGTTTTGTGCCAATGCTCCACGCATTCCGCACTCTCATTTAGTATAGGTACTCGTAGGTATATGTCAATGCAAATGCTCCACGCATTAATGCATGATTTGTTTCTCGTAGACAAGGATGATGCTGTGGTCATGAGCGGTCCTGTACGCCGTGGTCCACAGGGGCTCTAAGGGATTTAGGTAGGGACGATGCTGGGGTCTGGGCCTTATTATTATGACCGTGGTCCCCAGAGGCTCTGAAAGAATGTTAGTTTCTCGTAGACAATAGTTTCTCGTAGACAAGGATGATGCTGTGGTCATGAGCGGTCCTGTACGCCGTGGTCCACAGGGGCTCTAAAGGATTTAGGTAGGGACGATGCTGGGGTCTGGGCCTTATTATTATGACCGTGGTCCCCAGAGGCTCTGAAATATTAGTAGGTATAACTTTTGTTGTTGTTTATAATTGCTCACGGGTAATTGATGCTGTGGTCATGAGCGGTCCTGTACGCCGTGGTCCACAGAGGCTCTAAAGGAATTGGGAAGGACGATGCTGGGGTCTGGGCCTTATTTTTATGACCGTGGTCCCCAGTGGCTCTGAAAATGAATAAGAAATAGGAAAGGAGTCTAGGAATGCATGGTTTGTACAGTTATAATAATAAGTAGCAAGCTTTAGCAAAGCTGCTTACAGATGTTTATCTTTATCATTATAGTAATCGTGTAGCGAGCTTTAGCAAAGCTGCTTACAGATGTTTATGTTTATCATTATAGTAATCGTGTAGCGAGCTTTAGCAAAGCTGCTTACAGATGTTTATGTTTATCATTATAGTAATCGTGTAGCGAGCTTTAGCAAAGCTGCTTACAGATGTTTTCAGTAATCATTTATCAAGCTTTAGCAAAGCCGAATCTAGATGATTTGAATAATAATTTAACCGGCTATTATCAAAGCTGTAAATTATAGATGTTTATAATAGAAGGCTTTAAAGATGCTACATCCAATTGTACATCTGTAAGTAAAGTAGATTATCTTCTAAGATTTAGACAAAGATTAATAAAACAGGATAGACTAACCGGTTTGCCAAGGCGTCTAACATCTTGACATGTTAGTACTAGGACGACAGCGGCTCGTTTGATGTGTCACCGTCGGTAGCTGGCTGGGACGCAGCCTGCTGAACGGAGCCTGATGACATGTCCTCAGCAGGTGATGTTGTCTCTTCGCCCGCCGACACGGTTTCTTGATCCCCTGGTTGTGGTGCTCTGCGTAGCTGGTCGTGGGCCACCTTGCGTGGACGTCCTCTGCCGTTCACACGTTTCACCGTGTACCGATCATTATCCAATATCCTGTGAATCTCATACGGCTCGCTGTATTTGAGGTCTAGCGATGTTTGGTTCCTGGGATTGTTTTTGATGAGTACGTAGTCACCCCTCTGAAAAGGACGCATCTTTGCTTTGTTCTTGTCAAATCTTTGTTTGTCATATTCAGCAGCTGCAGACATTTTCTGTTGAACCTGCTGTTCGAGTAAATCAAAATCAACAGATTCGTCATCGATATTCACAAGTTGAAGAAGCTCAGGCGGTACGCAGTGTTGGCGTCGTGTAAGTAAGGAGAGCGGAGCAACACCAGTTACTCTGTGTGGAGTGCAATTAAATGCGAGCTGCAATGCTTCCAACGCAGTTTGCCAATTTTCGGTGTCATAGTTTTTAATCATTACTAGTGCGTTTTTCAATGTGCTCATAACTCTTTCGACTTGACCGTTTGCTCGGCTTACTCCTGGCGCTATAGAGTGTATATTAATACCAAAACGATCACAATAGGCTTTGAACTCACCGAGAAATTCACGTCCACCATCCACCACGATTTGGACTGGACATCCAAATAGATGAACAATTCGTTTGAGTGCTGCGAAACTGCTGCTTTGGCTCTTGTCATTGGAGTAGCTAAGTACTATGTACTTGGTAAACGCGTCGATAGCTACGATGACATACTCATCTCGTCCTTCTGCGTTCCTCGTACCAAGCTTGCCTGTGATATCCATATGAACAACTTGGAATGCAGCTGTAGGTTTTTGAATCGGGTGAAGCTGTGCCTGTATCGCACCCGACGGTCCTTTAGAGGTCTTGCAAATAATGCAGTTGTCGACAAACCTTCTGACGATCGTACTCATCTTCTCAAACCAATATGATTCTCTCAGCTTTTGAAGAGTCTTTTCCCATCCCGGATGCTGTAGCGACGTGTGAAAAGAGTTTATTAAACTCCACTGGAATGACTTTGGAACAACGGGAAGTTTATGAATTCCAAGCGCAGGATCAGTGAACGTTCTCTTCAATAAGCCTTCTTCAAGGACGTACTCTGCTGCTGGGTTGTCAGTGGACATGCTTTCTATCACCGAGCGGAGATTATCGTCGCGTCGCTGTTCGATTTGCAACCATTCAGTGTCTCTGGTTATGATGTTCACTGACATCTCGGAACACGGGTTTCTGCTAAAGAAATCTGCGTGTTGGAGTCTCTCGCCCTTTCTATATTAGACCTCAAAATCATAATTCTGTAGGAACGCCCACCATCTATGGATCCGAGGTAGCAAATCCTTCTTATGCTTAGACGCCTTCAGGGCATTACAATCAGTTATTACCTTAAATTTTCGACCGTAGAGGTAGTGTCTGAAGTGTTTGACGGCTCTCACCACCGCCAGAGTTTCGAGCTCGTACGAATGGTAGCGGCTCTCGGCGTCAGTGGTGCGCTGGCTCATGTACGCGACTGGATGCTGGCGAGTCCCAACAGTCTGGACTAGCACCGCCCCGTAGCCGAGGCTGCTTGCGTCTGTGTAGAGCTCGATCGGCGAGTCTTCCTGAAATAGCATAAGGGTAGGCGCAGTAGACAAGTGTTGTACAATGCGATTTCGAGCCTCATCGTGTCTGTCGTTCCATTCCCATTTTGCGTCTTTTTTTGTAAGTTCATAAAGAGGTACCATTATACGCGAAAAATCGGGAATGAAGCGTCTGAAGTACCCGGCGAGGCCATTAAATTGCCTAACTTGTTTAGCAGTTTTAGGAATCGGTGCCTTCGTTAAAGCCTCCACTTTCCCTGGGCTAGGACTTACTTGTCCGTCTGATACAATATTGCCCAAGTACTCAATGGAGCGTTTAAAGAAGGCAGTTTTTTCAATGTTAATTGAAAAGCCAGCCTCTTGTAAAGCGATTAAGATTCGCTCGATATGAGAGAGTCCCTGAGCAAACTCTGTACATTTTGAAAGGACATCATCGACATAAACCTGACATACCTGGTCGGGAGAGTTCAATAGAGAAGCAAGAGCCCTATTTATGCACCGCTGATACACCGAAACTGCGTTACTAAGGCCAAAGGGCATGGTGACATATTCATACAAAGCATCAGGTGTGACGAATGCTGTCTTCTCGATTGAGCCCTCCGCGATGGGTATTTGATGGAAACCCGCTGCCATATCGAATGTTGAAAAATACAACCCCCCTGCTAGCTGGTCTATTTGGTCGGATATAATTGGCAGCGGATAGTGATCTCTCAAGGTGTTTCGGTTCAGTTCGCGGAAGTCGACACACATACGATCTTGGCCGTTCTTCTTTTTGACCAATATAATTGGACTTGAAAATGGCGATCGACTTTCGCGAATGATGTTATGTTCAAGTAGGTCTTGTACAATTTCACGTACCTTTTCACGTTCAACGGGACTTAATCGGTACGGTCTACGCTCAACACACTTGCCAGGTTCTTTTAAACGTATTTCAAGTTCACCTGTATTAACACGTGTGCGCGGGTAGCCGCGGATGAATAAATGTTCATATTTGTTCAACAAGATTTTTAATTCATCTATTTGATCAGTGCAGGTTAAATCGCAATTTATTTGGTCAAACTTTTCGCTCTGTGATCGTATGTGGTTTACCACCGGTTGCCGAACCAATGTAGCACCCTGAGAACTCACCAATACGCTTAAGTTAGTTTTACCTAGCAGATTTATGCCTATCAGTATGTCTGAACCTATTTCGTAGTCTGGCACTACGTGGAACTGGAGTTCCACACTGAGATCATCGATCATGCAAACCGTAGTTAGTGTTGATAGTGAAACTACTGTGAATTGACCTATCCCTTTCAAATAACTGACAGCATGTTTTCGCTGTCCAGGTAACCGCGCAGCCAATGATTCGCGCATTAATGAACATTCTGCCCCACTATCAAACAGTGCCTTTAACTTTAATTTACCAATAGTCACCGCCATAGAATTTAGTTTAGGTAAACCCACGCAATTAACGTTTGTTACTACCGCGCGCTCACGCTTGTAGCATGTTTCATACGTATGACCAACCTTAGAACAGAAAGTACAAGTAGGTTTGCCTGGATTCTGTGAAGCAGTTTTAGGGTCTTGATTACGCGTATACGAATCACTAGGTTTGACGCGGTATCTACAATCGCGAGTATCATGGCCTGGCTTTTTGCACACTTGACAAAAGAGAGAGGTCCTATCAGTGATTCGTGGTCGCTTTGGCGGGCCTTGCTGTGAGTTGGGTGTACCAGGATGAGGTCGCTTGATTCGCCTGATAGAAGATGCCACTGAAATTAATTCTGGCACTGAAGTGGCACGGGTATTCAATAATTCAATCCTCAACCGCTCATCTCCGATACATCCAATCACAGCCTCCACTGCGTCATCGTCGGAGAGTTTATCTCTGGTGACGCGCCGCCATAGTACCCAAGCCTGTGACAAGAACTGCGCAATGTCTTGAGTATTGTCATACACGTGTTCTCGAAAACGAATAACATCGCGAGAATATCTATTCTCGGGTTCAAAGGTTGTTATTAGAACATCACGCAATTCCTGCCACGTGGCAGTTGAAACAAGCCAATTGTCAACCCATAACCTTGCACGACCTTTTAGTAAACTACCAACTTTCATTCTAATGTCGTAATCATTTAGGTTATAAGTTTCCATGGCAGTGGTCACATGCTGACACCACTCACGTACACCAATATTTGCGTCTGGATCGTATGACGGCAAAAATACATCGCTGATTTTCATTTTAGAATCAGGTTGCTTTGTGATACGATCAGACATATCTTTCATTGTTTGCAACATCTGCGTGAAAAATTCCGAGGGTACCCCATTAACAGAAGCGTTATTTTCCTCATTGTTTGAATATGATGGTCGAGAAGTGGGTGGATATCCCACTTCTGATAACGAGGGACCCTGACCATTGGAATTTTTAGAAAGTGTGACGTCAGCACAGCTGACGTCACAATTCCCCTCACTCATTGCAAACAATGAAAAACACTTGTTTTTAAAAACTGAACACTTTATTATTTAAATCTACCTTAACTATTTCTAACACAAGGTAATATTATTAGGTACTCAACTTTCCTTCACCACAGCTCGAGCAAAAGTGCCGTGCCACACCCGCCCGACCAAAAGCAATGGACGTCGGATGTGACGTCATCATCATGACAAATTACCACAATCTTCAATCTTAATATTTTGTTTACAACCACTAAAAATAACGTAAATTCATTTTAACATTTTTAGAAATTATCCTGACTATTTATTTGTAATTATTTCAGTAAAAACTTTTATCAGGGCATCAACTTCCGTCAAAAGTTTTTACTACAAACACGTTTAAATTAAGGCTTAAAAATAATAAGGAAAATTCCTTTTTGTAGATTAAAAATCAAAACAATAATTTAGAATGAGTTAGCATTTTCAAAATAACTTCTATTCAGAGTACTTCCGTCGAATGCTTTAACTGTGCCGGAAGTTAAATCTAAGAGTCTGAATAAAATTGAATGAAATTACTTACTGTTGTTTAAAAATCATAACATGAATTTAGAAACATTTGGAACACGTTAAAGTTAATCCTAAAATTAATAGAGATTAATTATTTGCTTTTGGTCAACAAAACAAATAATTAACCATCTGTAATTTCAAACTTCTAACAACAATTACTTAAACCAAGATTATTCTAACATAATAAATTACACATCAATTTTAAGACACATTAGGTTGCCTTAACACATGAGATTGATTTTATAATCAAATTAAAGTCATCAACGATTAATTTTGGCGGATGTGCGCCGACATACCTATTGCATAAAGGCGCGGTACTGTTGCAACGCATGCAGTACATAGGAACACGGCGTATTTTAGCTGCGTCATTTCATTTAATTTGTTTAACAACGTATCGAAACATGCGTAGCGTAGATTGCAGTGGACAGGACACAGTCACGTACATTTTTATGCATAGCAAGCTCAACGCACGTCTAGTGCCTCTCCTTGCGCAGCAGTCGGACCGCTTCTTAATGGGAAATAAAATTACAAAAACATTTTGACTTGTTATGACGTAGTGGAATTTAGCACGTGTGGTTATTGAGCGAGGAATTCTGCTTTGATTTAAATTCATAACCTACTTTATGGAAGCACAATTAGATGCTAGCCTTTAGAAAATTCCAAGCAATCAATAACATTTTTACTTATAAGATATTTTCGGCGTTAGTGTGTTTAAATACTTAGGTAGTTCTAAAGCACCTGTGATTAGTGAGATTTTGATAAGTATTCCAATAGTATTCCAATAACGATTAGCACAAACGATCTTAAATTGATAGGTAATAAATGTTACATGATTTGCAGTACGTACACAATTAAACTGGTCTTTAATTAGGTAAGTACATAAGTAATGGAAAATAATATTTCTTAGATGATTACTTCACTAACATTATAAACACGGGCCACGGGGATGTACACTTACAGGGTGTTTGTTAGTTTTTTGCACAAGAACGACAAACAGATTTGGCTGAAACTTAGAATGTAGGTACTTAGGTACGGTAGGACAACTAATGCTTTTACAAATAACAATACTTCATACTTGTTTTGCCAAAGGACTTCCTAACAATCCATCGAACAAAACTCGTTCCAAGATGTAATAATTTCCCATTGGTGGAAACGAATCTCTAAAAATACACCACAATAGAACGTTTTATCATAAATGTCTGCAATATTTACATTAAAAGCAATCTTCCCAAGACTTCCTAAAAGCTTGCGAGGACAGACTCGCGTCCAAACTTGTTATTTTACCATTATTCACGTCAAAATTTGACATATTTTACGTGTTAGGCACGGTACACATCTAGCCGTGTGGCACACGATTGGGTGAGTAAGTACCCTGCTTTAAAGCCTTAGCACACCAACGTTCAACGTGCACACACTCACTTTTGTGTATACATAAACGCAAGGCGAACATTCATTTCATTTCTTAATCCATAAAGTATGATCAAAATGACTGTGACCGTGCAAACTATCCCGTCGCTAGTGTCGCTTGTAAAACGCGCTAAGAACTAACAAACTCCTAGAGCGACTCTGTTTGTTCAAAAACCTAGTGTGTTCACGCCCTTATGTTTGTTTATGCTATTCTTCAATGAAATAATAACTTAGGTTTATAACGCAGTTGTTTTTCTAAGCATTCGAGAATTCCAAAGTTTGAAGGGCGCTATTTAAAAAAGTGTGTTTATTCTAGGGGTGCTTTTCAATTAAGAAAAAATATAAAGGGTGCCTGTTTTGAATCATAATAAAACAAAAAAATAATTTCTTTACTTATATTTTTTCTTTTTCATTTATTAAATTGAAAGTTGTTAACTAAATTAAGTTAATTAGTATAGAAAAGTACACGTGTATGTAATTTACGGCCAGATAAAAATACAGAGGAAAGTGCTTACAAATTAACAATTTAATGAAAGAAATTGAAATGCCAACAAAGAAAATAGCTCTAAAAATTCGGCACTTGAATTATTAGGCATTTAAATTTATGTTGCTACCTACCAACTAAGTAATGAATTGCTCTGATAACAAATTATAATTAAAGTAGGTAAGCATTCGTTTAAATACGTCATCCTTTTTAGCATTAGTTCTCTATGCACATGGTATGGTACTCATAAATAATATTTTCTCTATCTCTTCGCTTTTAAACAAAATCTGATAGGAACTCGAAAACGTCTGGACCGATTTTAGGGATTTGATTTGTTGGATTTTTCTCCGTATCAAATAACTATAAAAATTTAATTAAACCGGGTTGTTACCGCGTAATTCCCTTATTAATTAGTTGAAACCGTTATAATTAGCTAATACCGTGAATCTGTTGTTATCTCTTTTCGTTGATATAATTTGACAAATCTTTATGAATAAGACCATTGATAGATATGACATGGTAGGTATAGTGTATAAACTAGTGCTAGACCCGGTCACAGTCACGTTCCTTCATAAATACAACTTAGGATGATTTAAACCTGTTTTACTATTCTGAAAACGTTTACTGTTCAAATGTGCTACTGATTTTCGACGACTTTAGGTTGGTTTATTTCATTGCAATTTAATTGGCCATTCAGAAACGTGGCTAGAGTAAATTGGTGGTTTTACATAACCTTACATCCTAGTAGGTATTTAAACTGACTTGGTAATTTTGAAATTTTAAATGTCTGTTCTAGAAAACAACACAATATCGCGGTATTACCACTACACAGTATTCAACCAGATAAATTCAGTCGGTTCTTAATTTTAAATATTTCTGTTTTATAACAAGCCAGTTATTTGTCATTTAGCACAGTTGTTGTATCATAATTTGCACTGCATGACAAATGCAAAATTTGATAAGATACGGTCCGTGCAAAACATTCGTCAACGCGTCACATATCGCCAGAACAAACAGTAAATGCATTTGGTTTGTGCTCAGTGAAATTCCTCAGATTGTCTTGATTGCAAGCAAATATTCGCTTTAGAAATTCCTGTTTCTATTTTTGGTTCTTTTACCAAACAACTCAAAGATAAATGCTCAAACAATGGTAATTAGTCTTCTGCAAGTCGTTCTCCAGTATTTTATAAAAAAAAATGTTAAACGAATCTTTGTCTTTTGGAGAAAATATAGAACTTTTAACAGCTATGATATTACAAGGAAATTTTAAATTGTAGTTAAATTTTATATTAAAATAGAAATAAAAATTTGAATTTTAAATATCAGCTGCGTTCGAGAAACTGGCCGTAAGTTTAAAAAACAATGATATTTAAATAACACCTTATTGTTATAGTTTTTATTATAGTGTTAGCAGAAACTATTTCATCAGAATTTCATGAGTTGGTCGAAGGCAGTCCGCGTTTAGGACGATCGGTTGTATCATCGGAGGTTCGAATCCTGCCGGAGTCGTAACTTTTATTAAGATTGATAAATTTTTCAGATGAATTAGGTACCTTATTTTAATAAATTATTTTGTTGTTTCGGTAAAACGTCAGCTCCAAAGCGTCGGCGCCGAGTGTTAGCGCACTCACCGAATAAATTCTGAATCACACGCATGCGGTGTTACTTAACATTCCTATCATAGAAGTAGTGATACTAGACTGTAGACCTCATGTATACAGAACCGATGTATGAACAGTTCATTCGTTCGTATGAGCAAGTGGCCAGCATTGGTGACCGAGTTTTTAGGACGCATAAAGGCTTCCGTGATGGCTTAGTGACCGACAAGCCGATAGTAAACACTGGTTAGGCACTTACCCTTCGTTTGGTTTTTATTTTACTGAATACAGTTGACAAACGTCTTGTTTGCTATCTGTATTGTTTGCTACAGTTACCTACTCTCTTCCCAATTTTTCTTATAGATTCGTTAATTTAATGAGGGTTTTAAGTAGGTATCCTAGTTTTTTTCTTGAAATGAGAGTAGCTAGGTGACAAATTCAATAGTTTCAGCTAAGTAAGTTTACCAATATGAATAATACCTGAGTGATTAAGATTTAAGCTATTCATCAAGAACCGTACTTATTAGAATTTTCATAAATTTTGATCTAGTGGTAGTAAGCAAGTTAAAAAATAGTACAAAACATAAAACCGTGGTAGTGAAATACATACGAGAATTTGGTTTGGCCATGGAACTAAAAATTCTTTGTTTGAACTGCTCCGTCCTAGATGCAGTTTTTAATTAACCTGCTGGCATGGTTTGAATTTCGCATATTTTCGCATGCACATGGCCGCCATTTTTTGTAATAAAACTGAAAAACTGTGAGCTCTTTTATCTTGCAAAAATACTAAACACTAACGACTTTTAATCAAGGGGTCTGTAACCTAGTTTAAGATTTAACATAGATAATAAAAGATTTTTAGGATTAAACTTAATCCAGTCATTTTGTTTGTAATAATTATTTTACATGTTTGGTTTTAACCATATCTTATCCCTCTATACACAGAATATTACCAATTCAAAGGGAAATGTGCATTCAGGTACTTAGGTATTCGATTAATCGAAGATTTAGGTAAGTACCCAGTTACAAACTGGGTACTTACCTAAATCTTCGTCCTATAAAAGAATCGTTTTTTTGTGTTGTACCAATATCATCCTACCAACTCTAATATCATCTTTGTCTCGTGGTTTTCCAAGGACCTTATTCGTGGCGTACTACTAGGATATAATCCTTCTACAGCTAGTAGGACTACACAGCTCTTTGTTGCTATCGATTGCACAGTAATTACTCAAATAAATCATCTAATCTACCGCTCGTCTCGATCACTGAGTAAACTTTATTTATAAACCGATTGTTCTTTGTCAGTTATCGGCTAATTTTAGTAGACGCTTATTTACTGATGTTTTCTTTGTTTTGATTACTTACGAATAGTTATTTGGAACTAATTATTAATATAATTCTCCATAAATTAGTTTAGTCTAATAATGGCTGAACAAAATTGTGCCATATTGACCGAGTATAGTGAATACTTTCATTCAAAAGGTTGTGGCCGTGCATTTATAGATTATTCGTTTCAAAAAGAAATGTGCACGGTAAAAAAGTTACGATGAAACTCGCGGCTTAATCAGCCCCATCATTTTATTGTCCACTGTCTTTCCTGAGGCTATGGCCCCTAAGCTGAGAGGATGCTGTAGGTGCCAGCACCTACAGCATCCTACAGGTTTGCCCAGGCAAAGCTGTGTCATATCAACGATGTCCCAAGCATTAGTATCCCGTTAAACGTAGTCAAACCTTGCCTGATACTGTATAAAATTATCCAGTAAATAAATAGAACGAAAATTGAGAGAGAAATATTTAAAAATTTAGGGCAAAATGGTTATTGTTATCAAGCTAGTCATCTCTCTTCATGACCTATTATCATACCCATCTAATTCACCTAAATAGATTAGTATGTTACCACATGTGAACCTACTTCATCTTTTTTCAATTAAAATGCTGCTATTGTTTACTTACGGCAAAGGCACATAGATAAACTTAAACAAATTTGACGACGCGTGTAATTTCTAAATTCATCGGTCTATTTTCGACCAAGGTTGTAAGTTCATTGCGCTACCATAAAGGGTAAACGATCAAATAAAGATTAGAATATCTACATAATAAGATCTTAGAAAAAAATTACTCGTAAAACTTCACGATCAATTTATTCTTTCTTTGTTTCTTTCTTCTAGCTAGGGGAATAAATATTCAGAGGATACGAAAACATAAATAAATAAATAATAAATAAATAAATATCTTTGGACATTCCACACAGCGTCATCTAGTCCCAAGCTAAGCAACTTAATGCTTGTGTTATGGTAACCAGATGACTGATATAATACTTAGATACATTTTTTTTTGTAAATACATACATATTATAGATAGAAAACACCCAGACACGGAACAAATATCTGCAGAACATACAAACATTTGTCCCGTAGCGGGGATCGAACCCGCGACCTCCGCATCTCAGCCGGGCGTTCACTCAACTGCGCCACAGTGGTCGTCAAAGAGTCAAGAGTCACATGAGTCGAGCCAAACAAAATACCAATAGAAAAAACATAGCCCGTTTCGTCTGATTATTATTTTGAACCCATGATTTCATATAAGTAGATACATTTAATTTTACAATTATAACCATGGTAAAGAAAACCATAAGAGTCTAAACTCAAAAAGAGTAGGTAAGGGATGGTCATACATAATGCTGTGCCGGTAATTCCTAAAAAAGTTTGCTAAATTCTTAAACAATGCGAAAAATATAAAATAATCAAATGAAGGCATTATCGAAAGAATTCGCACACATGCACCACATTACCAAAACATCCGTCTCGTAACCGGGTTACCTATAAATAAACTACTAATAATAGACTATTCAATGGAAAAAAGTTATGGGAATTATTCAGTGGAGCGTGCAAACCATTTGTGCTTCCGCTTGTACTATCACACCTGAAGTTTATTTCAGGTAGAGAGTTTTTACCTTCATCTCGTGTAAACAACTTTTTCATACTAAAAAGCTTAGCACTATTTATGAATGAAAATTATTACATAAGTACCAGGCCAAAGAGCTTAATCTTTTGTGTATTTTGTTCCAAATACTGGCTTTTTCGTTTGAGTTATTAGAGTGGCTCACAAGGCTTGCTAATTGTATTTAAGCTAATATTTTTTGTTTTCAGGCAGTTTTATTTGATGTTTTAATAAGGCTGTCAGTGTCACATTGCACAAGTTTATGTTGTACCTAATGTTTTCATTTGATCCCGTACGATAAAGTTACCGATATTATTTTGAGACAGAGTGAGCCAGGTTTTCTAAATCTAGCTGAAATATGCATTTTATAAAAACCAAAGAAATCCTAAGTTAAACGTCGCACGTACTGTTTTAACATTTACCTATCGTGTTCAACTTTACGTTTACCTGTTTTACATAATCTCCTATTTGCTACTCTGGTTGGGATAAGCTCCACTTTTTGAAAATCTTAAGAAAATGTCATCGAAGTGACACGTGATTTGGGAGGTAAATGAGCTCGGAATTTTGCAGAACTAACAAAAAACATCTTCAAATATAGAGATGAAAGAATTATTTTTAACATGACTGTATTTGTCTCAGTTTTTCTACTTCATTAGTCGAAAGCTTATTATAATAATTTCTCAAATGCTTAACATCTGAAAAAGACATTTTCACGTGCTCTACAGGTAAGTTACTTATTTTACATTTTCACACAGCGTCATCTAGTCTCAAGCTAAACAACTTAACGCTTGCGTACAAGATAAGACTGATATTAATACTTACATATTTTTTTTTATAAATACATACCTACACATTATATATAATAATACACGAAAAAAATACCTATAAAACATTAATTCGTTCGTTCGTTTACTACCTAGGTACCTATATTATTTTAGTATTAAATTCTACGAACATAGTAAAACACCTTCATCCGAAATTATTTACTTAGGCGGGATGTTTGCGTATAAAAGTAAGTGAACTGAAAAACGATGAAAGGCTTGGGGTGGATTAAAATAGAGCCTTTGTTCAGTTGCCAAGATACGTACACATAATTATGAGAACAAAATAATTGTCAAGCATAGGTTTTATTACTAAGTTTGTGGCCAACTCTGGTGACGCAGTTTTTAGGCCGCCGGCTTCCGTTATGGCTGCATAGCAACAAAAATTTTTAACTTGCGGTCACCCATCCAAGTTGTGACCACTCAGAATGTTGCTTAACTTCAAGGAACAGTCAAGAAAGTCTTTGTGTAGGGTTCATTGTGTTGGTTTATTGATTGTTACTGATTGTAATGTAATGAAGAGTAATTGATATTTTTAATGATCGTAAAAAACATGTATACCTATTATGTACCTATGTTAGTTATTGATATCTTTTTGTGTCTGTTTTAATTATGTATCTTTATATTTAAAGATCTGAAATAAATGTATGTGATCATATTTAATTTTTCCGTGTTTTTAATATAAATGCTGCGACAACATTTAAATTCGCCAGCAGGCTATCGTCATGGCTTAAACTGTTATTTTCTCATAACAAGTGGGCTTCAGCAAAACATTCATTAAGTACACGTGACGCTAATTACGGTGGAATGCAATGTGTAAGCAATATTATCAGTTTGCCAAAGATTGCATAAACGTCTTGTGAAATTTGCAAAAATAAACAGGTGTTATCATTATGCGCAAAGACTAAGAATAGTTTATTCAGCTTTTTTAATTTCAATAATAGTTAGGTACAGACATTTTTAAGGGTATGCAGAAAGTCAAAAGGCTACCGTTCACAATACGGTTCGCAATAAATAATAATGTATACCTATATATACCGTTTGCAATAATTGTTAATGAAACTTATTAACGAAGAAAATCATATTTCTGAGTTCTTAGGAAGATTAACAACATTATTTTATAAACTTGAAAATAATGATTGATGATGTACCGTTTTATGCCCGATTTCTATAATCAGCTAAAGAATGACCGTGCGGTTCTAACACCATAGTTTCATCGTTTACTGACAAAGACTGCCGGATATTTTTGTATTAAACAACGTTGCTATGGAGATAGATCTACGGTCGATTGTCCGTTAAATATTAAAACTGAGCAAAGAAAAAGCCGTAGATTTTAGGTTCAAAATCAATAAATTGTGAATTTAATCTATAGATTATAATTTAATGGTCTAAATCTGATTCATAGCTATTTTAATAATAAAAGGTGTTTCGCACAATCGATACCTTATTTATAGGTGTTAAAACCAATATTTATTCAAACGATTAACTGCCAGATTGATACGATACAAGTTGAAGGTCAAATTATCGAATTTTCAAATTGAATTAGCACTCCTTTGTCCATTTCGCGCGTATTTGTTAGATAGGCCTATAAACTCCTACGCACATATTTGGAGCATGTGTTTTACTATGTTAGATTAGTCATGGCATCTTGTTCTAAATTATATAATTATGATGAACTTGGCTTGAACTGATGGGCATTTATATAAGTAGTTCAACATGGTTTTGAACGAAACTCGCCCAGTCCATATACCATAGGTACTTCGATGACAAAAAATCCGATGTGGATAAAATTTGATCTTATTTATTATTAAGCATAGGTAAGTAAAGAACTGTGGTTTATAGGTTGGTTTTCGAAATGAATGTAATGTTTTTATCAATGATATTTTATCAATTTAAAAAAAAATCTGGTAAATTTTTCCAGACAGGTTGATCCACAGAATAGAAATTAGTGCTTGTACTAATAGTCTGATCAAGCGTTCATGTTATTTAACAAAGTTTCGTTGATTTACATTCACGTTGAACTTTTGGTTGTTGTTTTAACCACACACTAGGTTTTATTAGGTTGTACAAATATTTGAATCATGAATCTTATTAGCGCCACGTTTTGTCTCGGTATTTAGATCAAAAATTATTCTGTGATTTACCTCCTGCTGTGCAAAAAATGGTAATTTTTTGCTGAACTTGTGTAGTTTTGAAATAAAACAACAATTTGTTTATAGGTAGCTTTGCTACTTTTTTTAATATTCGTTTATTTCGTTACGATCATACTCAAACTTGATTTTATATTCGAATTAAAAATAACATTAGCATGGGTCTTGATTATGAATAAACAAAGATGAAGTTAGAGTTACATAAATCTTCATTTCTTGAATCGAGCTAATAGGAACAAACTTCCTATTAGCTCGCTTCAAGAAATGAAGTATAGTTTTAGTTCAATCAAATCATGGCAAGCAAGAAGATCTATTTTAAAATTGGAATATCAATTGACTTGTGTTTTCTTCTAATAATTGAAGCATTGTCTTAAGCTGTGTGTGTGTACACACCAAGCCAACCGTAAGACTCATCTCATACATATTTGACAGTTTAGACGCGCTTGCGACAAATTTCGGTCTAATGTCGTCGCTGCTCCGTCTCATGTCGTCGCTGCTCCGTCTCATCAAAATTTCAATAGTTTTCAGTAATTCCTGTAGGTAAATATCTACAAAGCATCAAGCGTCGATGTATCTGTATATGTATGACAGAAAACATAGGTTGGTAATCAGAACCAAGACTATTGACAAACTGTCTCGTCATCGACAAAATGTTATCTCCTGCTCTAGCATAGTACGTTAGAGCAGTTTGAAAATAATAAAATATTTTGTTTGTAGTCTCGACATAGGTTTACTTAGTGTGTACAAACCATGACCCATTTGTTCAATTAAAAAATTCAGGAACATTCATTCACAGAGTCTAATCCCATTCATTAGCTTTCTAACGTAACTGTATCGAACAGTGGCGCATTATTTATTTCTAAACGTTTTGCAATCCCATTTAACCACTTAGTATGAGATGTAATCTGACCCAGGGGCGGCATAAGGAAACAATGGAGCAGTCCAGTTAAAGTACCTAAATTAATGTATTAATAGATCAGTCGGTTAGCTAGGTAAACAATTTTTGTTTCGTTTGCTAGGTATAAATAATGTAGGTATTTTATTTTATTGTTTGAGTTGGGCTTCTTTAATTGAGATCACATTGATGTGTTTCAAGAGTCTTGTAATATAGGTACTTAGCTAGAAGTCGCGTATCTAAGAGGATTACTATCTTTAATTTATTTCTACCCTTAGAGAAAGATTGTAATGCACTGGTGCTAAGTGATTATAAAACACGCTACTATAATCATATGGATGTTCCTTATAATTTTAGTGTCAAACTTAAACTGGACTGATTAGATTATATTTTTCCCGGTCCTGCGCTTGCCTAATTTACTGCTGCCGTCAAACGACGAGTTTTATGTAAAAAGGAAAATATGAGAAGAAAGTAATCCTCACTCCTTCTCTGGCTGAAGGGCGCAGTTGTTTACTCAGCAGTAAGCAATGTTATCACCACGCTTCCATTTGCCGGCACCGGCTAATTACACCTGTCTGTCAAACAACATATCTACGGCTTTATCACTTGCCCACAAGACGTTCGTTATTTATTCAAACATCTGATAGGTAATGGTCATGAGATATCTATGGTCAAGTTTACGTTAATATTTGCTTGGAGGACAGCCTTGGGCGCGAGTACGCGTCACCCAGTTAAATGGACAATCGAAAATGATCACTAAGATGAAACGAGCAAAGATGCGTTTTGAAATCTTAAAGTGGACAAATAAAATGAATAAACTCTCCCTGTTGTAAAGAAAGTCGTCTTATTTTACACGACAACAAAGGACATTCGATCGAAATTAGATTCCAAGGCCGGTACAAGCTTTGACATTCTCGTAAAAATTCCTCGATCGCGATGTGACCAATAACTAATCTATTTCAGTGTTCCTAAATATACGAATTCAATCACTCGAAGTAGGTGCAAAACGAGCAACCGCTATGAGTTTTGTCCATTTTTGCGTCACGCTCGTAAATCGTAAGGTAGTGAGATGGGGCGCGCTGCTACCACGCCACAGTTCTTCACGAGAGCGCACCGACGCGCCATCGGCCACGAGTTTCCCGCGCGATCTGGAAAATTGGCGCGAAAATGACGATGCGTCAATGTCAGTTTTTTTCTTTTTTGCATACGGCCAGTGTGAAGTGAATTTTTGAACATAATTGGAACTGTATGTTTTCGGTTTGTGATTGGTATTTTTATGAAACTTGAATGATTCAGCTCCTGGACATCAAAAAAGATTTTCTCTAAATGTTTTTAAATATAAACTTAAATGTTAAAAAATATTATCTAACCAAATATTTAAATTAAAACGCGATATAATTAGACGTACAGAAATTCCGTCAACAGTTTAGTAAAACCACACACGTCGTTAATAAATCGCCGATTGTTTTGACAAAGGTAACGAGCGGTCATTATTAAACTCGTAGTTTTTCCACTTTATCAGCAACATTGGACAAATTTGTAAGTGATCTTAAGAAATATTGGATTATTTTTGTAAAATAGGTATTATTTAAATATCGCATCACGCTTTGGCGTTAAAATATTACGATTTCATAATTATAATTTTTTTTTAAATTCTTACCTATCTACTTAATTATTGTATAATCAGGCGCTTATTAAACATACCTAGTGCACAAAAATACAACGAATTTTATCAAAATTAAAAAAAACCTAATTTAATGATAACAAAACTTTTTAGAGGATAAAACGTTGATTCGAAATTCAAAAACATTTGAATCAAGTCACTGGTTCAGATAAAACTAGGTTTGGAAAACACTTATCGCTGTACAAATAAGCGCGTACCTATCTGCTAAATTGTATGTATTTACATTTCGCTCTGTGGTATGTAAATTGGTTCCTGATTGTAGAAAATGCTTCACAAAGTAATAGCTTCTACATGATTGCAAATAATAATGATATTAGATAGTTTTCTAATGATAGGGATTAGTTATGGTTTGTGCGTGTCGGTTTTAATAAAGATCTTCGTAGTTCATGACTTTGAAAATTTAATTGAAGGATTCAACTTGAAATGAGAATTACCATTACCTAACCTATGTAGTTCATTAAGTAGGTATATTATAATAGATATTATATCGGGAGACGGTTATTAAAAAGTTATTAAGTATACACATTATTACACATACATACTAGTAAGGTTTTGTACCTTACAAGTAATTGTGTATTATACTCAAGGTACCACTATATCTTCTGAAAATTTTAACTTGAAATTTTCTACAAGTTATTTTAATGATGACATACAACGAACCCTATCTCTAATAACAACCTCACGCATCTTCACACATAAACTTTTTACGGTATATTCGCTTTTTGAATGAAACTGGAATTTAATTTTCTAACCATTCACAGTATTCGAATTTCGAACAAATCAACCCACATAGCCTTTTCAATTGGCGCAACGTTGGCGCATCAATAAAACATCCAAGAATAGACCGCGGAAAAAGTTAGTTCAGAGGTTAATCCAGAGCCATTTTCACAATTGACCACATCGAGTGACCACGCTCACAGAATACATACTAGTTACTATAGTTAAGCACAGATAATTGTATAGTTACTATGGGAAGCGCTCGTGGCAACAAACAACCTGCTAAGTTCTTGATAAATCGTTGATAAGCATCGTTTGATCATTGATGAGTAGAGTGAGCTTGGATGGGTGTCCGAAGGTGGCATTAACAGCAGATCGTTTTCGTGCATCAGAAGGCACGTTAAATTGTCGGTATTGGCTTTTAGAGTCATCAAGCCATGACAGAGGCCTAAAAACTGTAAATGCTCAGTGAGCCCTAGAAATCACAAGGAAAATTGTATTTAAAAAAATCCCGTCAGAACGTCTAGCTTAAATATAAGTAAATTCGCTTAAAATATCCGTTTGCATGATGTTTTATAGTCAGATATGTCATTTAATAACTTATTGAATAAACGTGACCAAAATATGTAAGGGTTAGGTGTTTTAACTGGGTTTCAAATAATTGTAACATTGATCACCCAAGTCAAGAAATAAATCAGTCGGTGCGTGTTAGCGACAGCAATAAAATCGTGTTTTGAATAATTTTATAATAAACGAGGTTGTAAAGGATATTTTTGAAAATAATTTATTATTTTTGTACACGCTGATATAGATACGTTCATTTAAAAACTAAACCAAAAGGCGACAAAGGCGAACTTAACCCTTAATTCATGAGTTTCTTCCAGAAAACCTTTAAAAGCTAAAGCTAATTATTTTCATTTAAGTTAATTAAGTAAGACGTATCCTTTATGCAAAGTACCGCTTAAGGTTTTACTATAGGTATTATAATTTTAAATCGTTTCAAAAAACAAGTGGTAAATTAAAATTAAAAATGAAACATAGGTTAACTAATAAACACATAACAAAAACATAGGTTAGGTAACTCGTGCATTGTCATTATAGGAATAATTTAAGGAAATGCTTATAAGCAATTCTTTAAATAGTTTATTGAACAAAATAAATAGGTAATTAATGAAATAGAATGAGTAACTAAATAAAATTCAACACGACATCATACTCTTAATAATCCAAATTATCCTCAAATTTCCATGTTTCGAAACCCCCATTTAAGGTTAACAAACTATTCAAAACATTAGTTTTCCTGTTTACCTTTTACGATAGACTAACAAATAACTATTCTTAAAACCCTTATTAAATTGACAATATATTAGATAACGGGGTAAACAAATGTAATGTAAAAATGTGCAGAATGCGTTTCAGTTTCATCTCAGATTATTATTTTTAAAATAGTGCAAGTGCAAGTTGCACCGGGAACCTAATAGCACCCACTGATATTGAAAATAGGGTCAAATTAGAAAATATTTTGGTATTATGTTTGTATGGGAAATCCAACGTCGCCGCAATCTTAAAACACCGTCTCTACAATCAAATGAATCACTACTTCGTACTACGAGTACAAATATTAAATGCCAGAGCGTATCTATGATCAATGTCACAAAAATAGATAAATAGTTAAAAACCACTAAAACCTTCAAGGTCATCACAAAGCCATCGTAGGTATGCTTATCAGTGCCTATCCAATTCTGTTATCTGAGTGTAAGTAGGTCACACGAGCTAGATGAATATTTGCATCTCAAAAGTCTACGTTTCTATTTAACTTAATGTAAATTGGTGTGTTTTCCTTCTGTCTACAATGTAGCGCCTATGACTTGTTTACGATTCTGACGTACATATATTACCGATCATGAATAAATAGAAAGTTTTTCTAAATTAATAGTTGTTCAGAGCAAAAAAAAACTGGAATAATCATATCCTTGTTTATTCTTTATTTCATGCATAAACTTTAGTTAAGTATGCCTTACTTCAAGTCAAGATTGTTAAAATGAAATAAGCTTGTACTTATCAAAATCATCCTCGCAGCTTAAATATAATACATTTTAAATATATAAATTGAATAAGACAGAAGTACAAAAAATTTATATTAAGTAATTACTTATTACAATCGTGTTACAACATATTTTAACAGGGTAACGTTTTCAAGCATCCATGATCAAAGATGTTTGTGAGTATAGTCATAGGCGGGTCCAAAATACTTTGAGTACCTAAGTACAACAGAATAGTCATCGTCAATTGACTCCATGCAAAAGCTGGCCTAAGTTTTATTTTAACATTCGCAAGTAAGTAACAATTGACTCCAATGATCTTTCATCTTTAAAGTCACCGCAGGAAATAATACAAAGTGAGTAATATTCCGCTCTTGATCTTCAACACACACCTAGCAAACGGGTTCGGGTTCCAAATTAATTACAGAGAATTGTTTAACAGCTAGTCTCCCATCTATCTGTGGTTTTACTTACTGTCGGTAAGTATTTTACATACACATTTTATATGGAAGTAATGTAAAATATCTACTAGCAGTAAGCAAGATCAAAGATAGATAGGTTATTGAGACTGGCGGTAAATGTACCATGAAACAAGCAACTGAATATTGTTGCTAAATTAGTCATGAAACCTGATATCGTTCATCGCGAATTTAATAACCATAGACGAGATGAAGTAGTTTGATGCTAAGCAATTTGTATCTTTGTCTAAACTGTCTAACTGAACAATTTGTGTGATAGATAAAGTCGAAGTATTAAAAAAACTCGGAATTTGAATATAATTTGGATGTTTCAAGCTAATTTAACAATTAAAAATAGAATCAAATTTTTATGGTGGAAACATTTTTAGAGCTTTAAAAATCGCATCAGATAAATATAGGTACTACTGACAATAAACTTGCGAAAATGTAAAGACTTTTTTATAAATGACTACATTCGTAGCAAGTGCTACGAAATCTAAATCATTGGTTTAACATAACGTTATTTATCAACATTTTATCGTCGCTAAGCAATCAAAACTAAAACGGTTATTTTAACAGTTATAATTTAAATGTGTATTCGGCAGCACTCAAATCATAATACCATGTACTTACGTTAATTTTAATAGCCTCGTAGTACAGAAAAACCGTTTACCATGAAGCAAGAGGTAATATCTACATCGTTTATAACACGTTGTAGATTACTATGACAGCGTTAGATAAAAAGGTGAAAAATGGGCCAATTACAAAATATAATAAATATTGTGTAGTTTGTGCGTCCTCGGTGGCGCCCTACAAGCATAATAGTTTACATGCCCTAAATTTGTGCGAAGGTACGTAGGACCCGGTTATCTTTTTATGTCAATTTTGCGAGATGTAAGAAAAACCGCCTTGATGATACAAATACAAAAAATTCTACTCAACGGACGTTCTCTGAAGGGCGTCACAGACGGTAAAGATACATTTTATATAGGTTCCTTACGTTATTACTTATAGAATCTTTCCTTACATTCTCCCTATCCTCGACATCGTCTACGGAGAGTTGCACACTCTCTCAAATTTCTCTATAACAAAAAAGTACCTAAGAAATTATAGAGAAATTCTAGTGAGGGTATATTACTGTAACATTATTCTTTGAGGATAACATTCCTACAAGTACAAGCTACAAAGAACACAAAGATAAAAGATCATATCTCGGATAACATGATACGAGTAAGAGCCAGTTTAACACGATACAGCTCAATTTTCTATCGGCCAGTATGCAAACAACTAGTTTGTACCGTACGGCCATTCAGGCAGAAACTTTTGAATTATAAGGCTCATTCACACTGTGGAATGTCCTGTCAATGTGTACATTTGATATCTAGTTGCACCCCGCGGTCATGCAGTTATATATTTTTCTCGATTCTGGAATAAAATGGTATGAGTTGTAATACGAGTCGCAAGTATGTATGTACACTCCTAATAAGTTTAATAAAATATTTAAGTAATGTTGTGATATTAAATATGATTACTAATCATATTTAATATCACAACATTACTTATATACGTGAAAACTTAACATAAACTTACATACTCCGACGATTTAATCCCTTTTATTGTGATCTAGTCATAAGCTAAGCAACTAAATGCTTGTAATAAGGATAAAAGTAGATTCAGTTTGTGGGATGATTTTAAAGTTGCTCATTTGAGTTGAATACGGTTAAAGTAATTTTGTGATAAAATATGAAGACTCTATCATCTAGTATGTATCGTATGCATCCGCTTAAAGAAGCTTAGAGGCAAATATAATTGCTTTGCGTGCAAACTTCATAAAAATGTGTTTTTATTGGACCATGTGATAGGAATGCAAGTCTATTGCATTAACTAACAATTAAATTCATGTAACTTTTGAGACTATATTCAATGAAACAAATCAAATATTGAATGAACAGTTGAACTCACAGATTTTTAAGAATCTTTCTCTTGTAGAAAATATATAAAACCTACTTTGCTACTCTAAAAAAATTTTAATGGTTTGATCACCATTCAAAATAGCTCTAATTTACCCATACTACCATAATTATCTAATAAAACTGTCACAAAGTCATATAAATAGTGTCAAATACGAATACCTGGCGGTTGATATAAGCCGATTTAAATTCATAACGCATTAACAATATTGTAATTTAAATGTTAACCTGACCATTATAATGTTGATAATAATGGCATTATTTTAAATTTTACATCGATTATTATTTCTTCTATTAAAAAAAAATTATAAGGCTAAGTACTATATCTAGGTATATTATAAACATGAAAGTTTGTTTGGGAGTGTGAATGTTTGTTTCTCCTTCATGCAAAAACTACTGATAGAATTTAGGTAAACCTTGAATTGAATGACGAAAGACTTTAATAAAATAAATCATTTGTGACCTAAAGCACATATTCTACTTTTTAACAAGATACGTTCCAAAAAAACTCCAGCGTAGCTCCAGGCAAGTAAGCTGGTAAATTTTATACCTATTTTATGAAAAAAACATCCTAATTTACCTATCTACGTTAAAAAGACAATGGAAAAATTGGCACATCGATCACAAGAGATGGATACCTAAATCGAAAAGATTGATATGTGTACACTAGCCCTTTTTCCTTCAAACTTTTTTTTATCTTGTCACTTGGATCAAAGTACTTAGATTAGTTCATTATGCAACCTCTTTTGTCTTTGCTTACGATTATACCTATCTATTTAGTAGATATACCTAGATTTAGAGATATATTTGCGTTTGCTGATCCGTGGTTTCCAATCGAGAACTTTTCGGCTCCAACGGCCATCTGTTCTGCGTGCTATATCCTGCCCATTGCCATTTCAATAAGCTAATCCGCTTGGCTTTGACAGTGACCTTTCGAGAGTTCGTTTGTCTACGAATCATTCTCAATTCTGATTCGATCCCGTGGAGAAACAAAAAGCATAGCCTTCTCCAAAATTCATTCACAATTATTAAAATAATCAGACTTTCAAACAAAAGTACGGGGCCGTAGACCTAAAATAAATAATAAAATAATAATGGGAAAGTGTCTGTTTGTCCGTTTTTCACGTAAAATTATGTTTCTAAGCGTGTACTACCTAATCGAGTTGCCATAAAAAAAATTCATGGTTAAAGGTGTATCATGCCTTTAGTAAGAATCCTTAATTTGAAATCCTGTTTCTTTTCTTTTCTTTGTAACATTAATTAATTAAAAATTATAAGATATCTAATAAACAATCACACGTTCGGATAAACCAGTAAACCAATTTACACAGCCACACCTTCTCAGCTATTATCAGTATCTACCGAGCATCGGCAATTAACGCCTCTAGGCCTTAATCCAAAAACATAAGGTACACCATATTTTACTACCAAGCTTTATACCTTCAGAATAAAGATGAACTTGGCTTGAGTGATATGGATCGCATATTTTAAAATGTTATCTAATGTGGTGGAAATTGAAGAGGCGCGAAGCTGTTAAAATTGATTATCTGTGGTATCTTATGCCAACGGTCGACATTTCAACGGATCGAGGATTTTTATCCTTTTTAACTGACTTTTAGAAAACGGAGACTATAATACGTTACATCAATTATCAAATCAAATCATTGTATCAAATGTTTTTGTCATTTGAAACAATGATTAGGTTACTCATCAAGTCATCAATTTGTCACGACAAGGTTAGTGATATGATCAGCATTCTTGGATAAAATGTCGTTTATTCAAATTAGATGGTCCAAATAAAACGACAATTGTTACGAAACAAATGCTAATAAATTCTCAGTTTTGACAACGAAGATAAAGAACGCCATAAAATCAACATAAAGAATTTATCCATCAATACGCTACAATAATCTGTGTTTCGCCAACCACATCAAAATACTTTAACGACTTTAGAACCATTAAAATGCTGAAAACTCTTTTAACGCGCCGCTTCTTATTTGATTTATGAGTATCGTAAATAAGAGATTTTAGAAAAATGTTCAGCTACAGGTGATACTACAAATATAAGACCCTACGCACATTACGTTTTTCGAAAGCGCTAGGTAATGAATAAAAGAATAGTCGAACTTGAATAAAAATATTTTTCTTTTCGTTAGCATAAAATTGCTATAAAGTTCTTAGAACAGAAATACAGAAGTTGATTTTAATACAAAACTGAATGCGTTTAGCAATCGATACAATAATATGCCAATGATTAAATTGCCAAAACCACATAACAAAATAATCAGCACTCTTGGCCAACATCCAATAAACTCTCATTCAGAAC
The DNA here is from genome assembly GCA_947086425.1 of Xanthorhoe spadicearia. Lineage (NCBI taxonomy): Eukaryota > Metazoa > Arthropoda > Insecta > Lepidoptera > Geometridae > Xanthorhoe > Xanthorhoe spadicearia. Next base: position 4,528,111 of record OX352212.1, read on the forward strand.
TCATTATTCATGTGTGGGGTAAAAGCTTGCCTACGCAAAAACATATGAAACTTGTCAGATTTTACATATCAATGTTATCATTCATAGATACCACATCCAAAGATGACTCAACAATTAGATGGAAAAATAACTATTATTTTCAAAGATAAATGATGAATCATTTTATATTATTATAACTTTTAGATTGCTTTAACCAGTGCTCGTAAATAAAATTACTTTAATATTCGCCAAAAATATAAATTTATAAAGAATTTACGAAGTTAGTAAGTACTTAAGTGATACATCTTCATTCGTTAGTTTGTTATGAGAATCAGAAATAAAGAAACTGTAATTAAATAATTTAAAGAGACAAAAGAACGTTGTTATCAAATTTAATATCTAAATCCAATAATATTATTATCTAAATCCTATACTTAATATTATTTTTGAATCTTATGATTTGCTGTATAAAAGAATTTAGGTACGACTTTATACTAAGAAAACAAATAGATAAATATTACGCAAGTCAATAAACGTTTTAATATTGTAGCGACTGTTATCATAACCTTCCGTTACATGTGAATTAAACCAAAAATAAAACTAATGACGCAGAAAACTAAGCCAGGGCTTCCTTAGAACAGGAAACACAAAAAACAGTCACCGTCATTTTACAGTATTCACAATGGTATACTTTTATGAGTTAGAAGAACTTAGAATAATTAGCATGCATCGACATGCCACAATTAATTTTGACAGTTATTTACTTTCGTACTTTAGGACAGGAAAGTATTTTGCGACCCTACTTTTGTATTTGCGGACCGAAAATGCTACTTTGAACCCTGATCAGGAAACTTCGTGCGTACTTTTCGTGTATGAGTAATGAAAAAAGAAAATTACATGTATTTAGGACATTTTTCTTTATTTTTAACGTAATTTAACGGTCCTCTAAAACTAAAAAAGGACCCTACCTTCGTCTCACCCAGATGATATCAATAACTGGATCTATTTGCAGCAGTTGTAAAATTTGTTTGCTTTTTACATCTCGCCCTTGGTTAACACACGAGATGAAAAAAATTACATCGTAAACGTACCTTCGTTATTTATAACCGAAACGAAGAATTTGATTTATTTGTGACGTAAAAGTCATGGTTTGATTGATGTTTCACGTACCTACATCTATTTTTGTTGCAAAAGTAGTTCTTTAGTTTGATAAAGATAGGACCGCTTATTACAATTCCCGTTTATTTAAACCCTGACACAAAAAGACGGGTCTGGGATAAGCGCATCTCATAAACCAGTGGACTAAAATGGTATAAATATTTTTTTAATTAAAATAGATTGTCTCCTGGTCCATTCAAATGTTTTAGAATATGCTTAGCGGAAAATGAAAAAAAATAATACTTGGACGTACAATGGAAAACTGAAAGTTACAAAAATATACCATTAACAAGGTATGGGTGCAGAAAATGACACAAAAAGTTTGTGTTAGGTACTTAAAAAAAATTGTGTGGTAGGTAGGTATCTAAATCGTAATGTACTGCGATTTTCCTCCAATACTTAATTTTAACTTAACCAACTAACCGTTAGGTAGGTACTTAATAAAATATTTGCTTTGAGTAGTTACAAGTAGAGCAACGTCTAACCAGTTTATTTCTTCAGTTTTAAAATCTGCACAGTGAATGGAATTCGAAAAATCCGCTAAAACGTTATCGCGTCTTATGTTTGCATAACTCATACAGCACGTGTTTGTGTATGAAATTGCGAAAGAATTTGGAATTTGCGGTTCGAAGGTAACTTTTATTATCGTGAATATCACGGGATAATATACATAATGACCTAGCTATTGCGAACTAGAAATGTGACTGAATGAGATTATAAAATTTAGGTAAGTAATTAAAACAAACTAAAATTAGTATCAAACCATATTTACATTAAAATAATACTATACGCAATAAAAATAAATAATATTTCTACAATAATAAAAACTAAGACCCCTAAACGTTACTAACGTGAGTAGTCGCGCGGTGAGCAATTTGCCGCGAAACGCGACACACCTCCAATAACCTTTGTCTCCTGCGGTAATTCGCGCACTGATTTAATTTATATTTCTAACACAAGAAGGTTTAAGAAAGACAGGGGGGCTACACGGACGCTTGACCATGACAAATGCATAGTGCACAAATATAACGAAATTTGTGCCGCGGGCGGCAAAATGCTCATAGCGCTCTAGGGTTAAGTAGCGTTAGTACTTAAAAACTCCGTCACCACCGAGTGAGCCACTTGCTCATACGAAACTTAATTAGTGACAAAAAGAATTGACTGACATTATTTTTCATAGGTAGGTGTATATTTTTTTCACCTCGCAGACAGCTGTTTTACTAATTACTGTAAATACTGTAGAAGAATTTAGGTTATCGTGTAATAACAAACCATAAAGTCTTATCAATGTTATTATCATAATAAAATGATTTGATGTCCATGGAGTTGAAATCATTCAAAATTGTGATATTTCAGAACCAACGAACTGATTTAAATAAACAATTCTTTACTGACAAAGGTTTTTGTCTAGTGTAAGATTAAGTGTAAAAACAGTGTTGTCACGAACTTTCAAAATGGTGAACTTTGCTGGGACGCTATTTTTGACCCTGATATTGGTAAGTACCTTTCTATACTTTGGTCATAAATTTTGGTTTATTTTTGCAATATAACAACCAATTTAAATATTTTAAATCTTTCAGTAATTAATCTTATACTACAGTAATCTGTGCTGTTGTGAAATACTCACCGGTAAATCGATAGCACAAGGACCTAATTACCTATTACCAACAATGTATATATACATCGCCTATGTTTAATGGTTTATTAAGTATTTGAATTTTAAATTAAATGGTTTCTTTAAAATATGACAGACTTATATTATGTAGAAGCAGAAATCAAATTATTTCCGTCATTTCACAACTTTTACTCAAACGTTTTCCAGAGCTTTCAGAGAGAGCAACATTACAAATATCCATCCTGACTGTCAGACAGCCAGTGAATTTGTACTGTTTATATTCAAATGATAGTATTTTAGAAATGGTTTTGATTGGGCATTGCCGACGGCATTTCATTCCAAGAGCATGAATTATTACAAATTGCAACGGCGTCTAGACGCTCAATTTTTATTTATTACCTACTCTCATCTAGAGCTCATTGCTAAAATTCAAATGAGCAAATGCATTTGATACTTTTTTTAGTTTACCCATAGTTTTCGAAAAGATGTTTATAAGGTTATCGGCACACATCATCAAAGGATGTTTTCTTGTGATGTCATAGCTCCGTAAACCACTCCAAGATTAAAGGCATACTCCAAATTCCTATGAGATTTACACGCGCCGTTTCATTTGCAACTCGTAAAGTCTGACATTGAAACCATTTGCTCATCTTTACGACCAGGAAGTGTACGCAAAAATTCCGATTTGGTTATGCCACATTGGTCAGCAATTATTTCGTGAATGCCTGAGCAAACTAGGTATCTGTTTGTCTATATGAGTTCTCACATGATTCAAGGAATGTTGGCGCCGGCGCCGGCCGGGTCTGTTTGGATTTGACAAACGGATCTTACAATATCTAATGCAAACTCCCAAATCGCATAGTCACGAGTTTTTCGTTCGTCCATGTTCACCTATGTTGCAGACTGGGTTATTCTTACTAGTAATACATAATACAATTTGAATATGTAAAGTGGTTCCATTATTTGCCATTTTCGTGTTTGTTTTGTAGACGCCGGTATTTATTCGCATTGAATAAGAGCTATTATGTGGCGATAAATGTTCGCGACCCAGTTACGGTCGTGCACTGCAGATGGGTGTTTGCATAGCCGGCGCACTACCCAACTGCCTTTGTTTCTTCGAATAAAGCCTAGATCTTCTAATGAAAATATGTAAATTTAACTGAAAATAGTGTAAAGTACGGAAGTTTTTTCCATTTTCATCTATGATTTGCTATGCTATATATATATATATTAAGACGTAGCATAGAGATTGCCAAGAGATTATATATACCATCCTTTTGTAAACGATGAGTTACTGTTTAATTTACATATTTTCATTCCTTTTGACCATGCAATTGGATAAACCTTCTTTAGTGAACATTTATTTCTCATCAGCTTCACATAATGTAAAACAGTCGAGAGAAAAATATCGATTATGTAGGTAATCGAGATTTTTCATTTGGAATCTCTATAAAGTTGGTCACCTTGTGCAGGCAAGTTACAGCTCTTGTTCTGGGTACTTTAGCCAAGCCTATCAAAGTGTCATACAAAGCACGAAAGCTAAGTACATATTTTATCCAAAGTGTTTAAATGACTCATCTTTAGACTTCAGGTGATGAATGCATACAAGGTTAGGAAACCAAGACCTAACTGAATGGCTAATTTAGTATTATCTGATTCCATTGCTCACTCGACCTGAATATTCGTCTCTAAACGCGTTATAATCGCGAGGAATGCTATTGTCTTTATTTCAGCCATCGATTACGCCTGCCCAGATTATCTTGAGACTAAGCAATGAAGGATAAAGCACATAAAGCACTGAGTGACATCAACCAGGCGCTGCAAATTAAGATGGATGCAAACCAGTCCTGAGACTCTGTTCCTGAATCAATGAGTAATGAGCTTCTAACTGAAATTTAGTTCGAAAATTAGCTCAGGGAGGATTTCTTGGTACATGAAGTTAAATGATGAATATGTAATGCCCTGAGCCTCATCACGTATGATAATGGGGAACGAAGTTGTGTTAGAACTGCCATGTACCGTAGTAATTACTGAAGTTTATTATGATACTGCATTCTGCTGCAATTTGGACTAACATTTTCGTACTAACTGTTCTGTCTGAACTGTTTATGTTTAACGAATGTATTTGTTTCTTATTATGTTTGGCGGCCCTAGACAAATTTTATCCTATTTGAAAATAGACACTTGCGAGAATGCAACGTCATTTTTGGACACTATCACATCAATAATTTATGTCTCGAGTCAGATGCTTTGTCATACGCTAGACAAAACACCAGCCTTCTAGGCATATCTTTTCACATGACCTATTTTACAGAACACACTTGCACACCTTAAACGTTCCGGCCTTGTCCACGTGGCGTCCATAACTGACAAACAATTGGAAGTAATAAAGTGACATATACGAGTACGTTGAATCCAGACAACTGCTGTGACATTGTAATCTGTCTATGACAACAGCTGCGCTTGCATCTTCATTATGGATCAAAGTTTCTCGCTATTGCGAAAAACAGATAAGGCGTGAATTTCGGGGTCAGCTTATGGTGGTGAACTGTTACAAATTCAGTATCCACCAACATTAGCTGAACCTCAAATTGTCACGAAATGTGTTTCGCGATAGCGAGTCCGGCCTCTGCTGTCTGGCTTGACCAAAGCTCTATAGCAGTTCACATTTTGCATAATATTAGTGGCTGAGACAAGGATACAAATTATGCTGGTAGTCCCGCAACAAGATGGCCTTTTATACAGTCGCGGGCAAACGGTTAATGGGATTAGCGCAGGATTGTGGCGAATGGGAAAAACTTATCCAGTGAAGTTAAATTCAAAAAAGGATACAGAAATAATGTATTTGCATACCTATAGGTTTCCCTAGTCTAGAAAAAAAGCAATAATGATAAGCTAAGTTGCTGTCAAAAGCTTTCGTACAAGTGTTTAGAAAAATTCAACGACAACTCGTCAAAATAAATCTATTTATCGAAATGATATCCGATAAAGGGTGAAAAGAAAACCTCCTTAATACCTACTACTACCATCATTGTTTACTTCTCAGTAGTTTGCATCTTTTAATTGAAATATTATCTCAGTCTCTAGGTGAATGTTCTCCCTTGACTCGTTGGCTTTGATTAGATAACTTTAGATACGATATTCAATAACATGCCGGCATCGACAAACGCAAATGCAATTATATGCATGATTAAAACAAAGGCTATCTATTTTTATCGTTCTAATTATTTACAAATTAGGTTACAAACCCTGATAGTGAATAATATCATTCATTGCAATGTTTCAATGTTATGGATTACTAGTTCGAGACAGACATTAAAATACAGATACTTACTTTACAAATTAACCATAACTCTAATTTCTTTTACTTCTTAAAGTAACCAAAGAACAACCTAATAAAACTGTAAAATAATAAAATAAATTGATGTAGAGTAGACATTTCAAAAGTTATTACAATATAGCGCCTTCAAATGTTTCCACATATCTATTTAATTAAAACTTATAGTCATGAAATTAAAAGTGTTACCACATGACTTCGAAGTGTCAAATATAATGCTCATCAAATTGGCGTTCAACAATTTTTATTGATCACGTTGGAACTTTATATAAGTGGTAACACTCATATCTTATACAATTAATAGCTGGAACACAATACAAATGTTACTAGGCTGATTTTGGACTGGACAATTGGACATTATAGATCTGATGAAATTGCAAATTCACAGCGACACTTCCAAAAATACCTTATAACTATGTAATTGTTTGTAGATTTCAAGAGCTTTTCTAATTTTGGAACTCGATATTTTTATTTAAAAACAATAACTACTTAATTAAAAACTACATTCCATCAGCAGATTTTTACCAAAAAAACAAAAACCGACTCGGTAGCTTTTGATAAAACTGACCACTTATAAATCAAATAAATCTTGAAGAAACATTTCGATTCATTACAATATACGACCACTATGAAGTTAGGACTGTTGTTCACTAAAACCTAAACAGCTAATTAACCTTACCAAATATTTAAACATGGTACCTAATAGATAAACAATCCAGGGCTTGCAGGTTAATAAAAAATAATTAAGGCAGCGTTGTTACTATTTTGTTACCTACTTACTGATTCTTTATAGTCGCTTGTTTAACTCAAGTAAGTAATCTCATGTCGGGACAGACTGGACCAGAAAAACCGGTGATAGAACAGAGCGGAGAAAGATTGGAGAGGCATACGCCCTGCAGTGGCCAAATATATGCTGAAGAAGAAGTAGAAGAAAAGTAATCTCCAGCCGATAAGCAGATTAACTAAAACAAAATTTTGTGATAATTTTGGCGAGGTCAGCTTTATGTTGGAGAACGCTGTGTCCGAAAATTATCATGATACTTCGTTTTTGTCGAACCATAGTACAGCCTACAGGCTTTCAGGTTTGGTACTGAGTAAACCTTTACTTTTAAACCTTATTGGTTTACTTTCAACCGTTTGTTTAACAGTTTGTGAATATTGTTTCAATATAACACATTAAGGACAAAAGAATAGAAATAACATAAAATTACCATAGACTTTAGTGATTCATATAAACGACATTTTGTTCTAGTTGAGTCATCTATAAAATTTTATGGTTTTATTGATAGTGTATCGAAATTTTTGACTTAATAGATTTTGCATAATACCTTTTGTGTTTTGTGATTGATTTTAAGGTTAGTATCATAAATAGTGATAGGGGCTTGTAACTCGTCACTGGAATGTTAACATTTAGGTAGGTGTCTGACTCTGTCTTGGCCGATTCTGACCAAAGCGATTGATTTGACCAGACAGGCATATTTAACTCTTGAGAGTGAAAATAAATATATATGTATTTCATTTCATACCTATGCTACACGTTGATATTAATTTATTCTTCTAATTTCTAGAACTACCGAAGTCTTTATCAAATAATATTAAATGTGATAAACACACGTTTTTGGTAGACCGTATTTATATCCTGTAAGAATTGCATGTATTTGCGATACAGAACCCTATTAAAAGTGCTTATAAACAAACAAAATACAAGTATTAAATCTTACTTAAGTAGCAAAAGTAATTAGAACCCCCCTACATCCCAAAGTGCAATATCAGCAATCTTCTGTATACAACCATCTTTCCCCGTATGGTCATAATTCTTCTCCTACTTGGCCTCACTTAGCTAAGTAAGTACTTGACAATCAAACAAAGCGAACTGAATCATTGGTTCTTGGGTGATTCATATTGCAATTAACAAAATCTTTCGAGATGAATGGGATCATGTTGCCGAATTATTGCAAGTGACCGAAAATATCCTTTCCTGTGAAATGGTGTCCGTATTTTAACGTCGTTATTCAATAAAGACGTCATTATAGGTAGGTAATAGGTGTATAGATGAGGCAAATAATAAGGAATTTTTTTTCTGTTTCCAGGTAAAATTTATTATGGTTCTTATAAAAATGGTTGAATCATACCTATAAATTATTACCTACTATTATTTGTTATGTTTTAAAGTTTAAAATCTGAATGTGAAAATAAGAAATAAGTACCTAAATATACACAATTTTTGAAGTTTTTCATAAGACAGCAACTGTTGCATAAAAAACTTGCAGCTGTTATTTGATATTAAGAGGATCAATTTGCGGAGCTTAAAAGCTTAATGTTTTGGATCGTTTAAGACTTGGTGTCATTTTACACTTGACTTAAAACAAATTAACTACTCTTACCACGCCATCAACATCAGATCATCAGGAATATATCAGTTTGTGGATTGTTTAGTGTGTAGAATGGACTGTCGGATGGTTCTAGACTTTATTTTTTTCTAGGTAATTACATTAGTACACCGTGCAAAGCCGGGACGTTCTGCTTAGTGTTTTGTAAAGGAATACAATCTATAGGCGCCAAAGCTCTCACTGGTGCCATAAAAGTGCACATAATGATCCACTAATGGCCCACACCCATTACTGTCACATTAAATATTTCGTAAGCGATGCTTGCTTTATTTATTGGCCATATGCAACAAAGACCAGTTGCGAAATGTTATGGGAAAGACTATTTACTGTTTTGACTTACTTAAGGTTAGTTTCAATAAGTTATACAAAGTTTCGCTTGGAATATTTGACATTTTATTATGAAAAATAATGTCAAACATTCATCCTTAACAGTTTTGGCAGAAACAAAAAACAATTCCCCTTAATTTCAAAGGAATCCTTTTTGTCTTTAATGCAAAGCTAAATGTCATTTTTAGAGTCTCAAAGTTACGTTTAGTTTTGAAAGTGAAAACTCACATTAAAACATAAGGAACTTAAAGTGCTAGTAATTATATGAGATTGTCATAGTTAAGACATCACAAAACGGATAGGTCATCGCAAGTGACATTAACAAATGAGAGCTTCTGTACTTATAAAGGCGTGTTAAATCGTCGGCCCCTCTTTTATAGTCAGTAAGCCAAGATGAAGTCTTTAAAGTATAATAATCTGTTGTCACCCGAGTTAGCCTTTATACCTACAACCTTAAATTTAATTAAAGTTCTTAAAATTTTTTATCTTCAAAATTCAAATATTTGTTCCTAAATGAATTTCAGCTTTGTAATACAAAGATGAAAATTGAGTAGAATTTTTAATTAAAAAAACATCAAGGCCCTTGTAAAACCTTTACAAAATGCGCAAATTAAATCCTTTTTATTTTTTTAGGCCTTTGTAATCCTCAAACAATGTGAATTATTAACACATTTACAGGGTCTTACCAACGTTTAGGTACAGATAAGTATGATACCACAAACATTATTGAGGTTAGCTGCGCTCTGTGTTACATTTAGGGTTCCGTCGCTGAAAAATAATTTTCATTTTGTATGAGCCAAAGCTCTAGAAAAATATTTAACGGAACCAAACATACAAATCGATTGAGACGTTATACAAAAGAGGTTTTATTACAACAAATCTTAAGTAAGTAAAATGGATCGATTACGATATTAATCTTACTTTAGATTTGGAAATTTTATGATCATACGTTTTTAGTCAAATGTGATACAATTCACCGCTACCTACCAATGCTGTGTGTAAAAATTCAGGTAGATATCAAATCGAATAAATGTTATAGAGCCTTAAATATGCAAAAAACCTACTTTTATATAGTGAAATAGTTAATAGAAGTACATAACCCTTCCCTTTAATACAGATCCTGAACAAACACGGTGAAAAGCTATCCGTCACGGCTCACACGGCTAGTCTAATACGATTATGGTACGCTTGTTCGACATAAGTGCATTAAATTGGTATTAATCCGAACAGCATTCGGGATTAAACCGATGCAATGGAAAGATTAAGCTGTACATTTATGTTCTGTGAGTCTTTGATGCCTGACAAAGGAACTCACATGAGTATTTTTGGAGATAGGTTCGGATCAAGTAACATTGTATGATACAGTCGGACTTACAAACAAAATATAAATAGAATGGATTATATAAAGTACCTACCTATCGTATATCGTAGGTAGGTACTTACTCTTGTGTAAACCAATAACTTGCAATAGCAAAAATTTAAAAAAGAATTAATTTTGTAAGAAGGATAAAAAGCAAATTCGTCAGATCTTCAATAATTACGGAAAATTGATGAACATAAAAAAAATACGTGGGTTGGTACTGTAGTAGGTACATGATAAATTTTGATTGCGATTTATCTTGATGAATACTTATTTTTAACGTGCAAACTTACGAAAATGCCAACATTTTTATCTTCAAACTCGCTCGCATTCAAACCTTTCTAAGGAAATCTTGAAAAAATACTGACCTAAAAAAATAAAGAGTAGCATTTAAAAGGCAATAAGCTTCGTTTACCGGCGAGAGCAATGAAAGCTAATGACTCGCCCGTCAACAGCAGAGCATAGAAGCGGACTTTAGGCGCTACATACATGGGCAACCCAGACCTAAAAAACAATACTTCATTATAATAATTGCGAATTAGTGTACAAGTGCATAGTTATAACATTATTATTATTATTAGTTTAAGAATTATCATTTGTTGTTTTTGTAAAATTTATTGCATTTTGTGGTAATCATAAGTGAAATAGCAAATAAATAACAATGCAACTCGGTAAAAGTAATTGTGTAATCTATATTTTAAGAAACACTAGCCTGTTCTTACATACAATAGAGCTACGACAGATTCAGCATATAAATTATTTAAGATGGTAGAGATATCTAATGATATCTCTACCATCATAAATAATTTATACGCTGAATCTGTCTAACTAAGAAATTTAAAATAAAAAAATAAAAATTTATTTATCAAATCTATTTTGTTATCAAAATAAAACTGCAAAAGGGCCTAATTTATCTGTGAAAAATCATCTTATTTTCTCCTCTGTTATTTGCCTTGTACACTCAGCCTTACTGTAATTATTCTTGTAGACGCAGCCTAACTCAGCTGTCAGACACGTAGCGTAGCCGACAACTTTATACAAAAACGCAAATCATCAACAATATTCGCGTGACTAATGCGAGCTTTATTGCCACTTGCTATACGGCTTTTCGTCTCAATTAAATGTTATTGTTTCGGCTCCATTTCCTTGGTTTGAAATAGAAAAAAAAACTATTTATAGCTTGGAGTTTAATTGATTTTGATCTGAAACAATACTATTTTTGTCCTTTTTTATAAATTGTTGAAAGCACAGAGTTGCTTTTTAAGCCATTCTTTGCCACTACTGACTGACACTGACGAACTTAATTTAATATACTTAATTTATTGTATTTGAAATAATGGCTAGAATTCCCGGAAATTAAAGTTTAGCAATTTTATTTTATCTTCCCTGATGAGATAATGATTTTAAAACTTGCATTTTCTTTGTTTCTCAGGTGGTTGGCAGAGAAGATGTCCTGGCATCAACAGAGTCGCGCGACTTGCACTGCGGTCGGCGACTAGTCTCTGGTCTGTTCTCCCGACCACGCCTGCCCCTCGGCTACTCGTATGTGACGACGGTGCCTAGAGGCGCTTGCCGGCTGAACGTCTCTGAAATCGTCTCCAGCGAGAACTACATAGGTAAATAGTTTTCGATCAAGATTAAAAAAGAAAGATAGTTTGTTATAAAAAGCTCTCATTGCCGGAGTTGCAAAGGTGTATTAGTTATTTATTACTATACTTTTGTTCCTGTAAATCGACAATTATCTTTATGGCTCTTTGATGAAGGCTGATACACTGAAAACATGAGGTCACTCAGATTACCAATCAATGCTGTCGACTATAAATCACTTAGCTACAAGTACTTCAGTCTAGATGCAGCTCAATTACTACAAGAAAAAATCTGACCTACATTACTAAATAGGCCGCTGAAATGTAATGAGAAATTATGGACGGCACAAGGACGCCGGCGACACACTTCGAGAACATAATAATGTCAATATCGATCCGTGATTGAAGACTTGATGAAGTACAAATAGTAGGTCACAGGCGCGAGTCCTAATCGAGAAATAAAGTGTTTGCTAGTGCAAAGATCGATGTCGAATCGATTAATCGGAATTGCACATGCGCACTGGCGCTACTCTTCAATAGAGGCGCCTACGCCGCAAATTGTGAGATAAATGGAGGTAGCCGGCGCTCTGCAATTGATGGTTAATTATTTGCATGACGCAGCCGGTTACAATTTAGCTCAAGATAGCAATTTATTGGATGTTCCTATTTAGCCGGTTTTTGTTGCTCATCTTGGTATTTTTGTTCTAGCATTGAAGGTGACCAATGGTTCTTACATCATGAATGGGGAATTCGCTGTGAGCGCGCCGGGATCGTACGAGGCGGCTGGCGCCAGATTCCTTTACACACGTGAGGCTGGCCTGGATAAAGTACTCGCTCATGGGCCGATTCACCACTCAATCGACATTATGGTTTGTTCACAATATAGATCAAATTTTTTTTCTATGTATCATGTTACACTCATTATTCTCTGGCCATTTCTTGTTTACAGATTCTATACACTCAGCCGAACCCGAACATAAAATACGAATACCTAACCGATGCAGCATCTGACGAAACAAGTAACGACATACCGATGATCAACACTCAGCATCACATGCCGCGACACCACCGGCATCACAGCGCCGAGTCGCGCTTGAGAGATCTCGAACGATCTAGATCTTCGAAACAACCCGATACAAACAAGTTAGAAAGTCATTCGCAGATTGAAAGCAATATAATCGGTGACAGGACATTTATATGGAAAGTCTTGTCTTATACTACGTGCTCTCGGACTTGCGGTGGAGGTTTGCAGATCGGCAAGTACAAATGTGCTGAGCTAGGAGAGAAGGGTAGAGAGGTGTCTCCGGTGCATTGTACAGGAACTGCTCCTCCGGCTCGACGGAGACGATGTGGAGCGATGCCGTGTCCTCCGAGATGGAGAGCGGCTGCCTGGGGCCCGTGCCCTGTGTGTGGCCCTGCACAACGGACTAGAATAGTTGGCTGCGTTCAGGACCATGCTCGAGGCATCACTAAGGTTAGTTCTCCTGCTAAAAAGTCTTAACAGTGATCCCTGATAGACTAAAGTAACCGTGATGTGTTTTTTTTAGATCAGTGACCAAAAATGCCCTCTTCCAATGCCTCCAAGCAGTGAAGCTTGTGATATTCCCAACTGCGACAGAACACCGGTCACACCTGAAACTCCGCGCCTTGACACAAGACGTCAAGTTCGCCCCAGAGACAGGACAGATAACTTCCGAGAGGGTCCTATAATCACACTGGCAACTAATGTGACTGAAGAACCTGGTTCCACTCCAGCACCTGCAGCTTACAGTTATAGTGCCGCTGGTGGTTGGCTGTACACGGAATGGTCTGATGTAAGTATTTTTAAGATAGATAAATATTTAAAGCAAACTTGATCCTCTCCTCGTTTTTAAAGCATTCTTACTATCCTTTGTTATAGTGTGTAGGTTGGTGTGTGGGGGGTGGAGTACAATCCCGTGGAGTGAGATGCGCTGATCCTACCGGCTGCGCCAGTGGGAGAGCGCCTGAAGTCACACAAGCTTGTTCTATTAGGAAGCAATGTGAAGCCCAGTGGTTTTCTGGTAAGAAAAAAAAATTACTTACACAAATAAAATTAATTGATGACACACTTTATGCTACATAATAGTCCCTTTCCATTTCTTCGTAGCTAATAATACATAGAGTCAAATAAAAAGCCTCAATAAATGGGAGAAATATTTGATAGAATTTGTACATTATCCTCATCCACAACCCGATGTTACCCAGAATTTGATTAAATTTTGTACAAAACAAAGTAAATAACTCAAATAAGTATTTAACCAAATATATTTTATCAGGTGACTGGTCACCTTGCTCCGCGGCTTGTGGAGGTCGTCAAGTGAGAGGAGTGATCTGCATCGGAGGGAATGGAAGGAGGCTGAGAGATGGCTCCTGCAGCAGACCAAGACCTGAGTCAGAGCGGGCTTGCGGAGGGAAGTGTAATCCTTCATGGTATCTCAGCGATTGGAGCGAGGTTCGTACATCTTTGTTTAACAACGTATAGATTGTAAGAGGTTGCTCATATGGGATGATACATACGAAAACATTCAATCCCGGCGTCTATGATTATCTACCTCAAAAGTTTAGTGTTTGTGTGTAGGTAAAGCTGTGAGTTTGGTTAAAGGAGAGAGTTTGCTTTATTTTGTTTGAATTTTGAAAAGTTTCAAGTGATGAGTGTAGTACTAGTAGTGAAAACTGAAAACGAATTTGCAAAACTCAACTCTAGCCATCTCATTTTTTGGCGTTATTGACTATGCAGTGTTTATCTATTAAATATGATATTTTATCTTTAGCATAATTGATTTCCGCATGACTTTGAAGTTAGTTTATATTACGCTAACCTCATTCTTCCCGTCAATGGACTTGGGCGCATTTCTGTGTATTATTAGAAGTGTTTACAATATCAGGGCTACACTGCAGGGTTATTGGTGTTTAATATCCTTCCTCACATTTTGACGTAACACAAAACATAAACAAAAGTGTTCGCACTTGTGAAGGTTACACCGGAACTCTATACGCAAGTATTATGCAATTGCAACTATTTGATCTTGTCATGGACTTGTAAAATTACTGGAATTAGGAAATTATCACGACTATATTTGCATCTAAATGCAGACGGTTCCTTCAAATTTTGCAGAAGTTGCTTTCCAACGTGTCAGATTGCAAGCACATCGATACTGCCAAAAAGCGAACTCACGATGTTTTCCTTCATCTTCTAAACCTACAATGTGTTTTTTTGTCTCCAGTGCCAAGGTCCATGTGAGGCTGGAGTCCAGTCTCGCACGGTATGGTGCGCTCGTGGTGGAGTGGAGGGCGCTGCGGGCGCTGCCAGGGATGTGGATTGTCCTGGTGTAAGACCCGCGGCGAAGAAATCTTGCGTGCCTGCTCGGTGCTCCACGAGGCCAGCTGCCAAGCCACAAGTACTGCAACCTGCACCTTCAGGTATAATATAAATTAAGTAATGCAGAACATAGATAATGCAAAGTAAACGGTAGATAATGTTAAAGGACCTAAAATATTTTCTTATCGAAACAGAGGGCCTGACTCGCTATCGCGAAAAACAGAAATTTCGTGACAATTTCGGGATCAGCTAATGTTCAACAGCATATGAAGTCAGGCCTCAGGTTACATTATAATTATGTAAAAAGTTTAAGTGATGCTTGAGGTACTGCCAAAATAAATTAAAAGAAACAAAGTGCAAAAAGAATCAAATTAACTGCACTCAAATGAATATTTTTCGTTTTTTACTAGTGAAAAATGAGTACGTGTATTCTTTATATAAGCTAAAATAGATGCCCTTTTAGTTTCAGACCCGCAACAGCGAGTGCAACGTCACCAAAGCCATACCCCACTAAACAGAGACAGATCGCACGCACCCGGTAAGCTCAACAAGCTTGTCTTGACTTCAGACACGACCTTAGTGCCGAGCCCTGTATTTTTCCAGTCGGTACTTTTCCAAGGGTTTTAATGTTCTGATTAAATAATATATGTAATTTTTTTTTTGTTTTAAATGTGAGTTTTTAAGCCGCCTCTTCCGTCGTCTCTTTCGACGACTGTTTATCTATATTGCGGAGGGTCGGAGGGTCTCACTCAGTTCAGCCCTGTCGCATTATATTGCGCTTATTAATTCAATAATCTATCTACAGACGGATGGTTTATAAAGCCCTTTTTTACAGGAGCATGTAAAGACAAACTGACGAATTGTCTCCTAGCAGTTCAAGCTCGGCTCTGCCACTATCCTTACTACGCGGAGTACTGCTGCCACTCCTGCCACGGACGGTAGATATGAACTGGATGTGATACAATAGTGAGATTCTTTGCTATTTAATCTTTGAATATGGATATTGTTTGAAACCTAGTGAACGAAAGTTTTGCAAAGTATTCCCGAGAATGTTAAATTAGATATTCAAATTGTAATACAGAGATTAAAGGGTTTGCTATCGCTACAGTTTTCCTAAAACTAATTTATTTCATATCCTTTGACTTTTTTTATAGAGCTAGCTAAGAAAACATTTTTATTCTATTATAGTATTCTTTCAAAAACATACACACGATTTTGACTAAGTAAGCAAAACAAATATAGGAAATTCAACACTCTTGGGAATACCCAACAAATAAATAGCCCTTTTCTATTTTCAACCAATGAGGTCTAAGAAATCCCTGATGTCACAGGAGTTTTTCAAACTTTATTGGTTGGTTTGTTTATCCAATCAAGAACATGGCAGTGGCATTGAATAGTGACGATACGCAAATGTTTGTTGGAAATGGACCAAAAGTTTTCCAACACTTGTTGGCTTGTCAGTTTGTGTTTTGTAAGTATTAGGGATAGTTTTGTGATCTCCAGATATTTAGTCGATTATGGAGTCGATCTGTGGACTGTAGAGTTTTATATTCTCTTAATTAATATAGTCACTTTAGATTGCACCAAAATATTTTACCGTAAAAATGTTTTTCGAATGTAGTTACGAGTATTTTGGTGAAAGGTTTACATTGAGCTTTGCTTGTTTACTATGAACATGTTAGCAGTTTACATTTATCGTGCTTTTTACAACTTCCTTTGCTGAGATACCTAGTATCTGAAATTACAAAATTTAATCTTGAACTACAAACAATGTATGTAAGAAAGATTTACTTAATTTTCTTAAATTAAATTAATTAGGTATCAATGATTAGGCTCATGTAGACCTTTCTATACCATTGTTTTTATAATTGTAGACTTAACTGAAAGTGGAATCATTGGTTTGAAACGAACATTTTATCAAGTTTTTTTGCACAATTTAGTGCTATGCATGTCAAAACCTTAATTTATCACCTAAATAAAATATTGTTTTTAGAATAATGCAGTAAAAGTATTGTGCAGATTTAGTGATTTTAACAAACACATCACAGCACTTTTTGCATGGGTAGGTACTTACTTACCGTATTTACTACTTTCTGGATTGTTTTTATTTTTTTAGACTTTAAATATCAACAGTCGCGACATTTCACTAAAAAAGTTTGAACATTGAAAAGTAAAATTTTCATGACAAAGTTGCATAGCAATAATATATGGAATTCTTAATACTTTTGGGTCAAACTTTTTTAGTGAGATTAAAATGCAATATTTAGGCTATGCTAAGTATAAGAACAAAATAGTATTCCTTACATTAAATATATTTTATTATAGTTATTATTGCGTGTTAAGTGTAAGTCGAAGTGTTCATAATTTATTTTATGGTACATTTTTCTGAAATTATAATAAAGTCAATTGTAACTATTAATACTTTTCTTATGTTTATATAAATTACGATTTTAAACAAATCTTTTCAATTGAATCTACTTGCATTATTTGTTCAGTGTTACATTAAAACAATGTTATGTTTAAAAATATTATTTTTGTAATAAATTAATAGTTTTAAAAAAATTTAGAGCTATCTCAATACCAATTCAAACGATCTACAGATGGCTCAACTGGTTCAAATAATGACAAGTTTTTTTACTGGATACTTTTGTTATTACGAGTATAACAATTGATTTGTATTAACTATCATATATTATAGGAATTTTTCATGTAAATAGTTAATTTTATATGTATAGTGCATTTAATTACTGGCTGTTAAGTATTTATACCTACGTAGGATTTACTTACCATCACAATTATTTGGTTTAATAAATAATCTGTTCTGTATTGTCTAACAAGATGCGTTTAACATTGTACAAAAAATAATAAGCTTTAAAACCCAAATATGTGTTTTTTATTTTCTTAAGAAAAACAGTCATCCACAAGTACCCTACCTCTATAAAACTATGAATATGTTATTAAAATATGATCACAACTTATGATGGCTATGATTCAGGGAGCGGTAGATATTGTTTTGTACAACTTTAGGCAATTTTAGATTGAATATGTCGGGGAGTAGTCAGAGGTACACACAATATTTGGTAAATGCCCAGATTTTGCATAAGTTAACATTCCATACGTGACAGGTTGCAAGTCCATCGACGCTGTTAAAAAGCTAGCTGGTTTTCTCACGATGTTTTCCTCGAGAAATCCATTGAAACATTCGATTCGACCCACAACCTTCCGAACGAAAGACTTCAAAAACAAACGACAATGTACAAAAATATAACTATGTAGGTAGGTATACCGGACTTGTAAAATAATGAGAAAATATATGATATATTCAGTATGATCCTAATAGTTTTATTTTTAAAAAAGAATTCTCGGAATAGATATTGATTATTAGATAAGAAGTTTTTGAAAATGGGAGCGCTATCATTTGAACGAACAAGCATATTCGCACGTATGTGTGCGAACTGATATTTTATTATAATTTAATGTTGGTACTACATTATAATAATTAAGAATAACGAAGACAAAAACTGATTGGTAGAGAAAATATTAGAATAGAATACGAAAAGTACGCTTTTTGTTTTATTTTTTTAAGGTGGAAAGCAGATCGATCTTTATTTGTTTAGTCAATTTTGGATTACAAAAAAGCGTTATGTTTTTATTTACCTAAGTCATGTCCTCATCGCATATTGTAAATGTTAAAAAAGTCTCTTTCAGACCTTGTACAACAATCTACTATTGCAGACTAAGCCATAACAGTGTTGCAAAGAAACACGCGCGAACATCGGCCGAACATTTGCAACAAAATGTTCGCATGCAATTGCTCGTCATGTCCTTTAACAGTAGCTAAAAACGTAGCGTAAAATATCAGCATTTCTTGTATTGATACTATTTATCAGTTTTTCGTATAGCTTATCATTGAATTCGGGTTAGGTTGATAAAATCAACATACCAGCCCAGTTATCCTAAGTCAAAGCTCTGTGAAGTGCGTACACTTTTTAATTTTTATATTTTTACTAATAAGTTTATAGAAATGGATTCGAATAGTAAGCAATGGAAGGAAGAAACACCTGCTTTTCTTGTGATGATGAACTGCATCAATACTATCACTCATCTGATGCTAGGAGCAATTATGTTTTATGCATTCACGTACGCCTCGGCTTTGCCAGGTAGCATAAGTATTGGATCATGGAGCATCGGGAGCAAGTCTACTTCTTCGCACATCTATCTGTGTGTTCTTGGGGTAAGAAACAAGTGTTAGAATATTAAGTTGAAAGGTCTGTCTCTGTCTAAAACTCGATCACAACAAATACAATTTTTTTTGTAGTTGTATACTGTCTGAACTTAAGTAATCTTTAAACTGACTTCAAAAAAGGAGTATTATTACCTACTCCCAAGGTCCTATAAAATTTGAGGATCTGATGAGGATCAGAGTTATTAACAAAATTGCACCTCGAGAGTGCGGGAAAGGTCCCTCACGAAGTTGAAGTCGATTGAATATTTTAAATGCAATTTGTTTAACTTCTTACAGTTTTATAAGTATTTTTAAACGCTTATTTGTTATTTCCGTTTTGTATTTTTTTGTACTTTCTGTGTCTTGTCGATAAAGCTTTTTTATTCTATTCTATTTTATTCTATTCTTTTTCTAGTACATAATTCTGCTCACTCAAACAATGTTGGTGTACAACCCGTACGTCGGCTGGGCTACCAATCTGAAGTATCCTCAGAAAAGAATAGTCCACATCGTGATGCAGACCCTTGGCTCCACGCTGACTATCATTGGAACAATCGTGAAAATGAGCGATAATTCTCGCAACTTGGATTCTGGTCATGCAGTTCTTGGTGAGTGATAAAAAGTAGGATATTTGGAAAAACAATTCCTCGAAACTTATTCAAATTAAGTTATAAATCAAGATAAAAACAATTTTATGATGGAATTTAATATATCATTCCAGGATTTATCGCGATGCTGCTGACAATACTGAGTTTAATCGGGGCTATACTGAATATGATATTTTCTAATAAGACAGAGAAGAACTCATTTTACCAAATCCTGCTGACCTGCCTTGGAGCCCTAACGATAGTCTTCGCGCTGATCAGCCTTGCAACAGCTTTCGGAGACTACAAAATAGGAGCAAATAATACTGCATCCAACTTGGCTATAACATTCACTGTATTTGCAATGGTCGGTCTACTTATTTTAGTATTCATGACTTTTATAAGGAAATTCCTGAAATTCTAAACATAGGCATGAAGTTAAAAAATACAATTAAGACAATAAGTTAATATTATTACATTTTTAAAATAAGTAGGTTTTAGGTAGTTTTTAAGGAACACCTACGGTTTATACTTATTTATATTTTACTGCCTAGCTTATTTATACTTTCAGTTTATTATATGTATAATGTAACACAACTTATATCATAGAATTAACAATTTGTTTCAAAACCATTGATGGATGTTTGATAAATTACTGCAACTAGCATGTCAACATGTCACACCGTTCTGTTTTTAAATTAATAATGCCAGAATTTTTTGATACACTCATTAAGTTAACGTTAGTTTTATGTAGGTAAGATAATATTAAAAAAAAATAACATTCTGAAAATAAATAGTATTTACCTATTATCATCACAAGCATTTTATTTTTTAGTAAAAGCCTCTACTCGTATTTTTCTTTACTTGATTTTGATTTTCCATGATAAACGATGTTTTTTTTCTTTCTTTTTTAAAAGGTAGACTTTAGTTAGTTTCTTGTGATAGATATGTATAAAAAATCATACTATTAATTAGGTACCAACATATTTTGTCCATCTGTCTTGGCACTTCGACGATGTAGACATGACGTAGGTACCTTGTCATGTCATCTGTCAACAAAATAGTTCCCCTAATTGATAACATATCAATGAGATATATACTTACATTGCAAACCTAGCCTAGTGATGTAACGAGGTTCAATCAGGCGAATATTGAAAAGTTGTTCAAAAAAATAGGTGAAGCTCAATTCGACCGTAATTGGTTGGAAGGGAAATATTTAGGACTCACATTTCAAAGGCGGTCCCATAGAAAAGGTTTGAGGATCTGCTGAGGATCTCCGAAATTATGGACAGAAATGCACTTCGATAGTGAATGAAAATAGTTGTTTTCTGGATTGCAAACTTGCCCATAAACAGTTGTGTTAAAGTTTTATGTTTTTAGTTTTACTAATTGAGCTCCTACTTTAGGTCGTTTGAAATTGATATTTTTTGTGCATCGTTAGCCAAAGTTTGCCTTGAATATTCCCCGGAAGCGAAAAACAAAGGCTTGAAGGAAAACCGTATATTTTAAGTAAGTGCATAAAAAATTATGTACTTATTGTAACTGCCAACTCTTGTTACATCAATACCTACACTAAATGCTACGCCTAATTGAGTTTAATCCAATGAACCTATTGTTATACTTTACGTGATCAAATACAGATCTCAGTGTCCACTTATGCGATCTCGAATCAAGTGCTTGTATGTATTTATAAAACAGCCTATTACAGTGTAAAACAATTCATGTAACTTAATTCAAGACAATACCTATTGTGTGTCACTCGTACACAGAGGAGCCAGGATGTCAGGATCCCAGGACTCAGTCAAGCATATAGAAACAACAGATAGTGTTTTAGTAAAAACAATTAGATTGACGGTTAATTTACTCACGACAATACTTTTGTGCTTCACAATTTTTGTATGCGTTTTGTTCGTTTGCAGCGCTGAAATAATGACTTTATTCCATTGGCATATCGTTTTATGTGTTTTAGGGGTAAGTACCTAATAATTATTGCCCATTTCTCAGAGATCTCTTTTTTTTTTGTAAGTAGGTACATGGCACAAGTTGATATAGAACAAGAAAGACATAGAACAAGTTGTAAATACATGAGGTTCAAGATCTGTAGATAGTACTCGTATCATCCAAAGCATAGCAGGTACCTACATACTTCATCGTTGTCAGCTTATAATGACCACTGCTGGGCAAAAAAAGCCTCCTACGCTAACCGCCAAACTAGAATAGAGTTCTGGGCTTTTTACATCCAAGTAAGGTAACTATGCCATCCATTCATCAACATGTACTTATTCGATGTTAAAAACAATAACTAAGGTTCACTTTTTGTTTTCAGTACCAGTTCTTCATGAGCCAGGGTACGTTGGTACTGTCCCGATACAACAGTTGGTCAATTTACCTCAGTAGACGGCGTCGAAGGCATCTGCACGTTGCCTTTCAACTCATTGGCTTTACACTGGTGGTAGCTGGCAGCTCCATCATTGCCTACCAAATGCCCAGTCACTTTGAGAGCACTCATGGTAGTTTAGGTGAGAAACGTTAGTTAATTAATGTTTTAAATGCAATTACCAAGTTCCGTGTCAATGCGACCTGTGTTCATGATGATTAGCGTAATCAGTAAAATATTTATCAAATACTTAAGTCCGGATTCCTTACTGTCCATTCATGTTTCATAAATAGCTAAAGACAATCTGTCAAAAGAAATCTTTACGATCGAGAGGAAATCTTCCATAAAAACAAATGCAAAATATTTTTGCACGGCGCGTCAGACTAATATTCCAACTTTGGCGCTGAACGAATTTTCGTTAAATTTATCTACCTACCTATATTGTCATCGATCTTTGAACCTTTGAAAATTGTTATGTTAACTTTCTTTCCTCAGGTCTATGTGCAGCTATATCTAGCTTTGTTACCATCCTCAACGGCGCAGCAGCAAACTTCGCCCACAAATTGAGCCGTTCCTACGTTCTATGTATAAAATACATACATTACTTGTCCGGCATTCTTACGTTGTTCCTATCCGCTGGAAGTCTGTCAGCAGGATTTGAAGTCCATTCGTTCAGAGTCTGGCTGTCCCATGATGATGCTGCAGCGGCTTTGATGTTTATCACCTGGCTTTTTACTCTATTCGTGGCCATAGATTTTTGGGTTGCGACGAGCAATCGACTGCGGATCTTGCTATGATACTGCAGTATTTTGAATGTGTAGAATTTGTTATAGGAAATTATATTATCTAAAACAAACTTCAATTTTTTTTTTATTTAATATAACTAGCTTATTAATAATATTAGTTTCGCCCCCGTGGTACTTACGCAAGAAGTAGCCTTTAAGCAGTTATAGGTCTATACTATACTATAGGTCAGTACTATTACTATATAGGTCTATTATAGGTTTACATAATATAATGTCATAAAGAATAGCGTGGGTTTTATTAATAATTATTTTTAGACATTTGGAAAATGACAAACAAAGATAGTAGGTAAATCACAAAATCTTACCTTTATCAAAAATTTTTCAAAAATCAATACGTATCTAAGTCATACGGATAGCGAAAAAACATCATGATTCATGGAAAGCTTATCAAGATAACGTTATAAATAAGTGAATTTATCAGTATTTTTGTGTTAGATGTAAAAAGGTTCCGTGCTGTACGACAGTGCATAATTTAAAAAATTAAACTGAGTAAATTAAAACAGTAATAATGCATCAATATCCAGCACCTGCCCCTCCGGTCTATAATGACATAGAAGTTAATAAAAGAAATCCGAAGCTAATTAACACTTCTTCAACATTCCTGATGTGTATGAATACAGTTAATCTCGTCACTCATTTTTGCTTTGGAGCCATCTTTTTCAGTGCGTTTAATTATGTATTTTTCGTGAAAAATCTTTCTAATTTTAATAGATATTGGCTTAATTTTCATGAGCACGTTTATTTATGCATGATCGGGGTAAGTGTCAAATTATCTTTAATCTAATTTCTATAATAAAATAATTATAATTTCTGCATCTGATAATTTTTGCTCTACAAATATGCGCCATATAAAAAAACGCTGGCTTTCAAGCTGCCCATTTATTGAACACTTTCTTGACTTTTTGTTGAACATACTTACATACTATCGCTCTTAAAAAATTTTGATTACGTAAAGAATTTAAGTA
Source organism: Xanthorhoe spadicearia (assembly GCA_947086425.1). NCBI lineage: Eukaryota > Metazoa > Arthropoda > Insecta > Lepidoptera > Geometridae > Xanthorhoe > Xanthorhoe spadicearia. The sequence continues at coordinate 4,552,160 of OX352212.1, forward strand.
ACAATGTAAGAAAAAATGTTTATTTCGGCTGCATTAATAAATTACTAGGTAAGTATAAAAAAAGAAAGACCAGCTAAAAAGACTAGTTAAATAATGAGACATCCAAGGCAACAAAATAATTATAATTTTTAAATGGTCTTATGCAATTTCCAGTAACCAATTTAATACCAAGCTGCATTTACAAAGCTGCGAGCAAAATGCTAGTTTAAATAATTCAAATTGTGTGTAATAGAGTTCCCAACATTGATGCCAATTTTTAGCTAGGTGCGAATTAATGTAACCTTACCCCTATTTTTGAAGCTAATTTGACCGGGCTAAGACTATTTCTGTTCTATTCTATAAAACACAAATTAATTAGTATCATCATCATCTTTGAAAGACCTACTCTGACTGAACGGCCTGTCTCAATATCCCGTTATTGGTTTTTGCTTACTGTGTATGACATTGCTTCTATACAAAAACGTCTAATAACTAACCGACAGTAGGCAAAACGACAGACAGATTATTGAGAATTGTTGTAAAGTAGATCAGCTAGACATTTATTTCCTCATTTCTCCTATCTAGATAACTTACTAATGTAATAATTGTTTTTAGTACGGAATACTGATGTGCCATGCAATACTTGAATTCAACCCGTACGTGGGCTGGGGTACTTATTTGCAAGAGCCTCAGAAAAGGATTGTTTCTATTATAATGCATTTCCTTGGATCCGGTCTGGCAGTCACTGGCAGCATGATGAAGTACTTTGACTGGACTAGGAGTTTAAACTCTCTACATTCATACTTCGGTGAGTAAAATTACTATTACCTACTTATGAACGTCCAAAAAACGTTAAACAGTGAATTTATTTTTAAAGAAAGTATTTTTTTTAGTAGGCATAGTTTGACTACCAAAGGTAGTCTGTTAGGTGTTCCAAGCTTTAGCTTCACCATAACTGATAAATTAAATAAGAGTTTAAATTCCCAACTATTCATATTTTTTTTAAATAAATCAAACTCAGCTAATCTGCAAAAACAATCGCATTTTATTCATAAGATTTTCTCAAAACTAAATTCACTATCAGTTATTAAACCAACATGTGGCTAATCTTATCCTACTTTTATCTTTTCAGGGTTCATCGCGATGTTACTGACCATATTCAGTTTTTTAGGAGCAATAATAAACTTTATATTGAGTCGATCAAAGGTTCCTCCTATTTTTGATCTATGCTTCACTTGTTTGACTGCATTAACTATGACGTCGGCATTTGTTGCCATTGCTGCTATATTTCACAACAACTTTTTTTATTATGGTCCTGCTTCAGGTTTGTCGGTTTCATTCACTGTGTTTACGATGGCGGGATTACTCTGTTTAATTTTTAGCAAATATGTCAAAATTAATGTATCTTAGTAGGTAGGTACTGTAAGGTAGTGGTAGAAAAATAACTTAGACATACAATATCCTAGCCCACAGTTTGTTTTTTATAAACCACGGTAAATAAAATCTTTCAAAAATTATTGTACACTCGCAGAACGCAAGTTTTGAAATCAATTCATTTGACGCGTTGCAAGCACAATCATTATTATCTCTTTAAACTGGCAATAATACATATAACAGATCTCGAGATGGTCAACCTTTTCATTCCGCGAATGTAGCTACGTAACTCCAATGACCAACTTAAAAACCTATCATGTATATTATTTACAATAAAATGTTGCGATTTTACAAACCCATATATCATTTAGTTATATACGAACATTTGTAAATTGCATTTACTTCTTCATTTCAATTAGTGGAATGCTAATTGTAATTGAATTTATATATTTTTTTTAAAGTCGTGGAAATTTTTAATGCAGACCTAAATAAGTCATAAGCAGACTTAAAAAACATAATATAAAAATAGGGGATATTTCCAATGATTCGTGGATTTAGTATTTTCAACAACTTCTAATTGCTAATTAATATTAGAAATAAAAGTCACTTACTTTTCAAAGACCCTCGAGTCCGTATACCTATTTTACTCGAGTCTCTGATGTACCTAAATGTTATCTCATCTCTTATTAGTATTGATTTTTATGTTACTTATAAAAAACTAGTAAACACAACAAGGTAACAGGTTTTTGTCAATTCAATTAAGATGGTAGAATTACATGATGCCAGTTATTCAGATGTCGACACAGCTAAAACTAAACTAATTAAAGATGTTGCCGTCCCTTTCATAACGAACGATATTTCGATATTTTGACGAAAGATTTGTTTAGTTTTAGTTCTGACTTGAATGGACTCCAGTTTTTATGTAGGTATAATTAATTAGGTACGCAAAATGAAATGTATTTGATAGGTGAATGGTTATTGTGTTTGTGTAGCTTTATAACATAATAATATGTGTAAATATTTATTTATAAGTTAAAAGAACATAAAGAAGTTATATAAATATTTTATATTTTATTTCAACAGCTATTTAAATTATCCATAACTGTAAACACCCGTTGTTCGTTTGTTCGTTCGTATGGTGTCGAAGTTTTTAGGCTGATGCGCTATGATCATATAAATAGGTTTATTCTTTTCTGGCCTATTATAATTTACCCTCGAATAAATTAATTTATTTAGATAACAAATTTCTTTTAAAATAAATAGATAATTAAGATAATGATATCTAATCGTAATACAATAATCAAAAGAACAATAACGTGGCACGTCGTAGGTGCCTAAATTAAATAATATTTGATAATTTTTGAAAAAAAAAAGAATTTGCTTCATGGCATTTTTTTTCAATTGGTCATAATGAACCTACACAAAAAAGTTAACGGAAAATTTAAAAATTTCCAAAACGTACCTTATAACATAACTATATAGGTAACTTACTTGTTTTTGAACTGAACTTGACATTTTAGTCCAAATATGTAAGCACTAAACTTCCTAAGGGTTCCTAAGGGTTCCTAAGGTAGTTTTATACGTTTCGTATGAATTAAAGCAAAACATCACATTCTAAAATTATCATTTTATTTGCAAATTAACATTTTCGTAAAGAAAGCATGGCTATTTACATTGAGTTGGTACACTGATGGAAAATTAAGTAAGTATTACAAAATCAATTTAAAAAATACATACACTTTTGAAACAATATTTTACAACATATATTTTACTTATCTTGCTTCTATAAATTTTTATCTAAAAATCTATTAAGTACAAAATATGTTTTTCAAATTTAATCCTCCTATTGTTTTAATTTTTAGGCACTGTGGGGGAAGGTAAGAAAATCTATTGAAAAAACTTATAAAAAATATCACACCGAATAAAAGTACTTACAGATTGTTTAATACTAGCATTCAATTATTATAAATTTATTTACTTAATGCGTTAACTTATTAAAATTAGTTTATGTAAACTTAAAAAGAGAGAAAGTAAAATCATGCTATTTATATCTATAAATACTTATTTTCTTATAATAAAATTTAATATCAAGGATTCATATTTTTTTCCTCATAAGTATGTAATCGATTCAAGCCTCCGCCATGGCTTAACGACTTTAATTCACCATTGCTTTTGTGTTTGTTTATTAAAAAAGTTTATAAATATTATTTTACAAGATAGCTTTACTATAAAAAATGACATTTGTGAGTAGTTAGTGAATTGTTTTATCTTCCACGGCACGAGTCGCAGCAGTTCTGTACATAGAACTTGTAGTGGCAGAGTCTAGCTTGCACTGCTAGGGAACAATTAGGCAGTTTGTCTTCACAGTCTGAAACAATTTAAAACGTTTTGGTGGTACTTAGGCGTTGTCATTAAGCTGTATTTCAACCATAAATGAGCGAGGAAGTTTTGCGATTCATTGTGTTTGTCAACAATTTAGAACCATTAATCACATCAGATATTTATGATAATAATTTGTACCTTTTGTTTCAATTTCTCTCGGTGTTGCATCCTTCTGTATATTCGAAATTGTTGTTTCATAGCCCGAGGATTTCTGAGACTCTGCAACAAGTATTAGTTTAAGAAATGTATGTATTATATGAAACAGTACTACGCCTCACGGTGTTACCCGCGTTCAATAAGTTTAAGAATCCGTGGAAATGCCGAGATCAAATGAGTTAATCCAGGATATAAGCTCTCTTGGTACCAAATTTCATTCAAATCCGTCCAGCCGTTTGAACGTGAAAGAGTAACAAACATACACACAAACTTTCACCTTTATACCTAAATTGGTATGATGTGATAGTGTGATTGCTAATCGTAACAGTACAATCTTCCACTTGAAGTTACACGGTCATTGGTCTTTGAAGATAACCTCACATTTTGCTAATCTTTTGATTCCGAGTACTTTGAGATGTTATTAACTTGAGCTGTCAAATGGCCGAGTTATACCTCGTTTGACAGGTAAGAAACCTTTAATTTTGTATGAAATCCATCCAGTAACATAGTTCCCGTTCCCGAGGGAATACCGGGACCAAAAGTGACCTATATGTTAATCAAGCATATAAGCTATCCTGGTACCAAATTTAATTAAAATCCGTTCTATAATTTTTGCGTGAAAGAGTAAGAAACACACTTAAAAATACGGCATGGTATAACAAAAACACTTACCAATAGTAAGATCCGGTGGTAAAGTAGAGATACATCGTGGTTCGCAGCTCCTCGAAGCGTCAGGTTTGGTTGAAGTACAGTCAGTGTCAGTCACTCCCGTGGAGTCGGCTCGAGCGCACAGCACGGAGCGCCTTTGCATCCCAGATGGGGGATTGCTAGAGCAGTTCGATGAACACTGCATACGAAAAAATAACTCTATTTTGAATGAAAGTAGCATATAGAAAAATGCACATGATGAAAGTGTAGGTAAATCTAAAATACAGGAGCTTCTTATATTTAAAATACTGCTATTATGATTCTATGTTACAATACTACGCTACAGCGTAGCTTAAATAGCATTTAATAGAAGCGAAAAAATTAAATGGAATCATTGAATATGTTAATTAGTAAGAAAAAAGAAATAAATTGATTAAGAAAACAAATACTTTCCTAATTGTTACATGAAAGCAAATAAAACTAGAGGTTACGGGCGTATCATTTCTCTAAAGCAAATTCTTTAAGATAGAATAATCACAATGCGTCTCTATCTTGACAGTAAATGGTTTAAATGTATGTGAGAATAAAGCGTATCTAAACACCCCAGTTTATGCCAACTGAACAGCTGCGGTAAAGAACAGAATCCCTGATAATGTATTGTTCTCGGAATAATAACAAATCTTCTACATTCCAGTAATCTCACGGCCAGAAACAAAACATGTCATGAATTAACAACAAGCATTTTGTCTAATAGGTGGGCGTCTCATTCTATCTATTAATTAGGGTATTAATCACAAGTTGGATGGTCCAATTAGACACTACTGTACTGGGTATTAATTAGCTACTGTTCCATTGAAATATTGTGTTCCTGGGAAGTGGTTCTGAAAGCTTTATGCACGTGCAAGGCCAATTGTTTTGAACCACCTTGCCACTCTTTGTTAGAGTCAGCTGGTGTATTGCGAACTTCATAGAATTGATATAATTTGTACCCGATACTCTTGATCAGAGATATCATTGACCTATATTTTGCGAATCGAACAGATTCATTCAACAACGATTCATGCTGATCGTGAAAATCAATGCAGCCTTCATCGTTTAATTGAAAATATTATACGCAATGTCTTGAAAATTTATTGAATCTTAAGTTATAGTCTTACCAATTTTATGAGACACGATAAGTAACTTACATTATTTATTTATTTATTTCATAACTTACATTATTATTTATTAGGTAACAATTACTACTAAAAAAGTAATTGAGACTGCTACCGATTTAATGCAATCATCAGAGATCTAGAAACCTTTAAAGCCTCTGTCTCTTGCAGGCGAAGCCATGGAGTTGTCTCCCTGTGCCTCCGATGTCAATCCTTTAAATGGGAATTGCGTTGGAACAGGCAATAGAGTCACCTAGCTTGTAAGACTGTACATTTTCAAGTGATCCTTGAGGTCATACAGAACTAAACACATTTTTCTTTCTTTCTAGACAGCTTAAGCAAAATGAGACTTTACCTAAAACGAAGAAGAGAGAGAAGTAGAAGAGAGTCTTATCTCTTATATAAGTTACCTTGCCCCAATCACTGAAGTACCACGAAGGAGGACAGTCTGTACCGCACTCCCTCTCGTGTTCCGGTCGGGGACTCTTGCAGGCGGAGTCGCGGAGATGTCTCCCCGTGCCTCCGATGCAAAGCACTCCTCTGACTTGTCTGCCGGAGCAGTTGGAGGAACAAGGAGACCACTCACCTGGGAAAGGTTGAGATAAAATCAAAAGAGTAATTTCATTCTTAGCTTGGGACTAGATGACGCTGTGTGGAATGTCCAAGGATATTTATTTATTTATGACATTAAAAGGTGAATTCACTTTTGCTATTATTATTATTGATGAGTTTGAATATAAACTCGGAAATGACTCTACTTTGTTTTCGGCGTTTATTGATTTCATGCCGATCATCATAATTTATCATAACAAACAGCAATATATTACTTTTTAGATTTGCAAGATTATTATTATGAAATAGCTTTTTTGGCGAGTTCGTAACTTGGTACGTAGGTAAAAGGCATGTGGTTAATCTCTGGTTGATGGAGATTATCCATGAATACACCGTGTTAACAAAAAGCCGTAACTTGTAACTGGTCTATAGTAAATGTATGAAAGTCTTACCAATAAACCATTCTCCATCTTGTGCCTCGCAGACTCCCTTGGGTGTACAGAGTCTCTTGTATTCCGGAGCTTTCCTCGGCGCACATCCTGAGGGGTCGGCGCATCTCACTTCGCGAGTTTGAATCCCAGTGCCTACGCACCAGCCTACACACTACAACGAAGAAAGTTCGTATTTTGGAAATGATGAAAACCTTCTTTCGTACGATTTTTTTATGAATAATTTCACAAAAGACAAGTATTTCCTGAAAATTTTCGTTGAACTTGACTCCGTTATAGCATTCTTGACCAAAGAGAATAGAATCACGTGTTCTTGGCAACATACCTAATCATGAGCTCACTGTCATAATAATGTAAAAACAGAATAATTCCGAAAGAGTTCCAAAGAACGGATCAGAACCTGATCTACAGTCAATAGGAATTAACAAATATGCAGGTCAGAGGAAGGTTGAAAAACTAGGTAAATAAAAAGTGTTCATATACTTACTTCTGACCACTCTGTATAAAGCCATCCAGCTGCAGCACTAAAACTATACTCCGGTCCTATATCCAAATCCGTGCTGTTCACAGCCACACTGTAAACTGGTCCGTCTCTGAAGGTCTCCGTATGTTCCCGAGGCCTGACTCTTGACTTGGGCTCGATGTGCCTGACTTCACCAGTCAAGACGTCATCGCAATTTGGGATGTCACATTTGTCTATAGTTGGGGGTTTTAGTGCTGGACATTTTTGGTCACTGATCTGTAAAGCAAAAATTAATATAATTATCATAACAAAAATAACAACGTACTCCAACATTGAATCGAGTAAGCATACAGCAGATTTAATATTGTGCATTTTTTTATGCACTGTTTTGTAAAAAAACGAGCTATACTAGAATACGATGAAAGAACACATCGCGAAGAAGTTCATGAATCAGGAAAGATCTCCCTGATTCTGAGACATCATTAATGATATAATTCTTTCAGTTGTTTAGGAAAGAGATCCTCTTTCCTGAACAACTGAAAGAATATCCAGCTTCGTTTCTATTACCTTAGTAATTCCTCTAGCATGATCCTGAACACAGCCAACGATCCTGGTGCGACTGGCAGGTCCACACTCGGGGCAGGTGGACCAGGCGGCAGCCCTCCATCTTGGAGGACAGGGAACTGCCCCGCATCTCCGCCTTCGACCAGAAGGAGCTGACCCTGAGCAGTGAACCGCTGATACCTCTCGATCAGGGATACCATTGCTTATTTCAACGCATCTGAACTTACCTAGCTGGGGATGGAACGTATATTGAGCACAGATAAAATATTACTATGTACATAGTATTATTTTATCTGTGTATTGAGTAACCTTATAATTTTTTATACTATTAAAGACTCGTACGTATTTGAGTAACTCTGTCTGTTACCTTTTCATGCCTTCTGCGCAGATTACTAATTTTCTTTTCTTCCCTTTTAATGAAATTAAATGTTTGCCCTTTGTTCAATGAACCTTATCAATTAATCGATTTGATCGATTATTTTTGTTGCTAACTTTACTATGTTCGTTTTATCATAAGTACTTAATCATTTTATCCGATCATATTATTGAAATTTAAGTGAATCATACCTGAATTCCTCCACCGCATGTCCTGGTACATTGTGTGTACGACATTATCTTCCACACAAACTTTCTTCCTCCTACAACATACGACTCAATGTCCTCACTATCGGCACTGTCTTCGTGATACATGTGGCTAAGGTCTGGATAACTTGGTATATTACTAGGTTTATACGACTCGAAACTGTGATGTCTTCGTGTGTGTTTGGACGTAGACTCTGGTGGGTCTGGTCTAGCGGGTTCAAGTCCAGTTTCTCCACCAAGACTTTCCGTAAAATATTCGTACTTTATGTTAGGACTAGGTTTAGTATACAGAATCTGAAAAGATTATAAATACATCTCATTTATTATAAAGAAAATAAATAATATAATCAAGCTGATGAGGTATTGCTTACCATAATATCAATAGGATGGTGTAAAGGTCCGAGGGCAAACACTTGGTCAAGACCTGCAGCCCGCGAATAAATAAATCTACTTCCTGCCGCCTCATACGTTCCTGGTAAGCTGACAGCAAATTCCCCATTCATAATATAAGATCCATTTGATATTTTCAATGCTGGAATAAAACAAAAGACTTTCTGAACGGTTCGTGTACCGATAATATCTTAAGATTTGCGGATAGGTACCTATTTGCAAGATCATTAATCATTTTGCTAGATGGTTATTGTAAACCACCCATCAACAGGGTGAGAAATTGATTTCGCAAATGCACGTCAGGTTAAGGTGAACATTAATATGGGAGAGTGGGCGTGATATTCTAACCGTGATAAATTGAGCTGATGATATCTCACGCTACTTGGATAGCCTTACCTTGATCTTGATGGAAGCACAATAATATTGTTTGGTTTGGAATATTCGTCTCAAGGCTATCAGATGTTCACACTTTCATCTCATCAAAAATAGGCAATAAAACGCTATAGTTATGCTCCCTATTAAATTAATCGTATTATTGTTTGAAAGTCATTTCTACCCTACACTTTTGAAAATAGTTACGACGTCAGATCATAGGAAAAAAAAATGTTTTTTATTCATCATCATCATCATCAGCCTTTCTCATCCCACTGCTGGGTATAGGCCTCTCTTCGTTTCCGCCACTCGCCCCTGTCCCGCGCCAATCTAACCCAAGTCCGACCTGCGGTCTTAACAATGTCGTCAACCCATCTTGTTGGCGGACGACCCACACTTCTATATCCTTCTCTTGGCCACCATTCAGTAAGCACTCTACTCCACCGGTCGTCACCACGCCTGGCCACGTGTCCTGCCCAATTCCACTTGAGCCCCAATATTCGCTTGCTAACGTCATGTACTTTAGTCCGCTCGCGAATTACCGAATTGGGGACTCGATCTAGAAGTGTGATGCCGAGCATGGCGCGCTCCATGGCTCTCTGTGCGACTCGGATCCTGTGCACAGTCTCCTTTGTGAGCGTCCATGTCTCGGCACCGTAGGTCAAAGTAGGCAGGACACATTGGTTGTAGAGGCGGGTCTTCAGACACTGTGGAATAGTGGGTGATCGTAATATATCATCCAGCCTACCGAATGCCGCCCATCCTAGTTGTATTCTTCTGGATATCTCCTTGGTCTGTAGTTCTTTTCCGAAAGATAGAACATGCCCAAGGTACACATATGACTCAACCATCTCCAGAGTCTCGCTTCCTATGGTAATATTAGGAATCGAGGCCCTGGAGACATTTGACATAACTTTTGTTTTGGACATGTTCATCTTTAGACCGACCCTAAGAGATGCATTGTTGAGGTCTTTGAGCATCTGTTGGAGATTAACCAGATTTTCAGCGAAAATAACAAGATCGTCCGCGAATCTAAGGTGAGACAAGAAGACACCATTAACTTTTATGCCACTTTGTTCCCATGCAAGCGTTTTTATGATGTCTTCTAAGACAGCCGTAAAAAGCTTGGGTGAAATGGTGTCTCCCTGTCTCACCCCTCTCTTGATTGCTATAGGTTCGGTAAGGCTGTGCAGTCTTACTTGCATCGTGGCTGAACTATACAGCTCCCGGAGTAAGTCGACATAGCGGCTGTCGATGTGACAGCGATGAAGAGAGTCAAACACAGCCCAATGCTATCGAAAGCTTTTTCGTAGTTTTTTATTCATTAACCGTTTTTATTCTAAAATTTATATGGGATACCAAAAACGGCTAGACTCTAAAAGTATTAACTTTGACGTGTTTTGTGCTCTACATTTTTGCCAATCACTTTACTCCAGTACAAAGTTATACCTATGTAATTCTCGCTGGAGACGATCTCAGAGACGTTCAGTCTACAAGCGCCTCGAGGCACCGTCGTCACATACGAGTAGCCGAGGGGCAGGCGAGGTCGGGAGAACAGACCCGACACCAGTCGCCGACCACACCTCAAGCTCGGAGTGCCACTTGCTAAGACTGTTTCTCTTCCCACCACCTGTTTTAACAAGACATATAATCAAGTAACAATTTATTGGAATTGTGAACATTGTGTCGGATATAAATTGACAACGTGACAAAATTTTCAGCGGTTGGAATGTGTAGGGGTTATCCATCTCAATCATGTCCTAGGCAATACAGTATCGCTTTAAGCGTCGGAAAAGATACTACTGATCATCTAGTAATATATAAGTAAGATATAGGGGCCTGAGTTCTTTTTCAATCGGGGTAGGCAGAGAACTACGTACTAAGACATAGAGTTGTGTATTGTAACTATTTATATCATTATAAAATTTATAACGCTCGATAGAACACTAATTGAGAGGTTATTTTTCTTTGAGTAAATTATGTGATTCCGGCGTTTTTATTTCTAACTTAATTTGATCTAGTCTAGCAATGTTCCAGTATTTGATTATCAATCGACCGTCCAAAGGAGCGCGTACATCCTGTTGGCACCAGGAAGCTTTCAGCATTGCTCAGTAAATATAAACTGACACGTGGAAACAAAGTCATAACACAATTACCACGAAGAGTTTACGAGACTGGTTTTGACGCCACCGATACGAAGACGACAACAATGGTTCATGATCGTTAAGGACGTTCTACGACGTATTGTTAGATTGTCTAGTAGCTCTTCTTACAAAGTTCGATTTATGATGCCTTTACATTGTTAAAGTTTCATAGTTTTTTTTGTCCTTAATATCTTTTTTGTATTTTATTGGTGCAGAAGACAAATCATTTTTTTATTGGATAATTTATCAATTTCGTTAAATACTCGTAATAGTTTCGATGAAAACTAAGTAAAAACAAATCCACGACTTAATCAAGTTGAGGATGAAGCTGTTTAAATAGTAAGTATTTGTTTTACTACTTCAAAATTAAACAACGTTTTATTAACGTAAGCAATCAATACATTCAGTTACATTCAGTGTATTGAATTTTGACGTCCTACACAAATGCGAACCATTTCTAAAAATATATTTAATTCAAATTGTTTTAGCTTTCGTAGTTTTTATGTAATCGTAGAATCTGATGCCCACGTGAAATTACGTAGCACTTTAATGGTGATTTGTCTTTGGATATGAAATTATGTTTAGTTGCCTTGCCATTCAAATGTACCAGTGGATAGATTGTAGCGAATGAGATTAAGATGTCGACGGGCGCAAGCGCAGACTCCATAACGCAAATGCTAATTTTGCTGTCACGAGATACAGATAGCGGCTTTCAAGTTCCTTCTTAAGTATCTTCATATTTTTTAACAAAGATTTAGTTATTACGGGACTACTATTAAATAACTACTGAAGACACTGAAGTTAAACTGACTGTTAGTTCTAGCGCCCTAGGCCAGTTACTAATTGAATCTATATTTTATAATCGCTTAAGCAAAAATAAATATAGGTAGGTACATATTTATACTTAATTAATTAGTCCCGATATAGTTTTGAGAAATAGATATAAATATTATATAGTACCTATTATAGATATTAAACGTTTGTCACGTTATTTGGCTATAGCCTCAGTAAATACTCTAATTATGAATCTTTTGTACAATCTAGCTTTGCGATAATATTCTCGAACCACTTAAGAACAAAGTATCTTAATTATCATTTTATCGCGAGAAGAAATCGCTGTCACCTATTTGTAATATCACTATAAGATATTAAACCTCGTTTTAGACACCATAAAGTATGTTAATAAAAGCTATGTAAATTAGCATTTCTCAGTTTTGCTCATAATAAAAATAGTTTTAATTAAAAACAAAACCTACGCGATCTCAGAAGTTGGTAATGTAATGTAGAGCGATAAACATTATTTATGGAGATACTGCAAGGGCTTACTCAGACGTCTTAACATCTTTATGTGTCTTGTTTGCAATAATTAAATATAAAATGTCACAAGTCATAGTATTTACCGTTTTCCTATGCAAATAATAACCAATGACTATTATACCATGGCGCCAATTTTAATGACCACCGAAAGAGAATGACTTAATTTATTTAAAATACCTTGTTTGATAAACTTCAGAGTTTTATGTTTCTATATCTCTCTACTGAATATTTAAAAGCTCTTAAGCGGCCGTTCGCAACCGATCGTGATCTGAAACATCATCATAGACTTAAAAATATGGTCGTAGTAGAAGTACCTACAGTATTATATATTCTAGCCAATTATAACCTACTAAATATATTTTCTTCTTCAAGGCACGGTCAAGTGTCATGGAAATAGGCCATTGTCTCGGGCAAACTCTTATCATTAGATGGGCCATCTGCCAGTGGGATAAAACGACACGAAATACAAAACAAAACGACTGCATAATATCTTAATTAGATTGTGAGTACCTCAGAGCAATCATCATTGGTGAGTACGATGCCAAGTGGGGTGTGACTTCAATGAATGAAAACGTTAAAATTCAAATTCTTGTGTTTCGTGCATTATTTTTTGTCTCTGAGCACAATATAAATAATACCCTTCTTTATTTTCTATAGATGTGACAACATGACACTGTGATTTGAAAATGCGAAATGAAACATGATCACTGGGATACCTAAGATATTCAGGATTCTAAGATCCTTAAAAGTCAGACACATGTCGAAATACATACTTTTTACATGGTTTAAATTCAAGAAATAAGTGGTGAATCATTTTGTTACCGGTTTTGGGTACCAATTCATACAGATTCAATTTACAATTATTGAATTAGAGGTGGGAGATTTCTCACCATCTCTAACCCATAATTATCAATATCCAATCTAAAGTACATTAACAATAGTAGTAAATTTGTTAGGGCAGCCTCACTCAAAACGGCCGTCGTTCGACCAAAGCAGGTGATTCGTTAACCCTCACTAATCCTAATTAATAGCCTATTAGTAGACATTTTCAATTACCACTTCGCTAGATTTATATCTGTTCGTAATTAGATTTATTGTAAGCGTGTAATAATAGAGTAGTCGGATCATCAATATAAAGTAGTCACAAGATCAACATACAATGTCTGTTGGTTGATAGTGAATTATATTTTACATTTATTTGCAATATTTTATGGTATCTTAGCTAATAGAAACATGTACCTACGTACGGAAAGGTACTTTTTATAAGTTGGACATAAACAAATTTTTCCGTTTGGGTAAAAGCTAAGTCACAGCTGAAATCGGCCTAGAACACCATAATCATCATCATCATGTATTTTTTGGACATTCTTTGACTTTTTAGATATCTTAAATGGATTTTAATTTATTGGCATAGGCATGTCGTGCCAATACACACATGATTATGATTCGTTTTAAAATAACACTAAAACTACCTGTTTACGCAAACAAATACTTGGGTGGGTTCCTCCTCACGGCGGCTTCCCCCCGCGCCCCGCGCAGCGGGGCTGCAATGGCCACTTGGCCGAACGAACTCGTAGCGAAAGCTAACTAACTATTACTTTTACTTATTTTTACAAACAAAATTGTATCAAGGCAAACAGAATAAACTACTTATTATACATTGTTGGAGAGGCGTTTCCATTTGCAAGAAGACCCAATCCTCTAACACTACCTTATTCCAATTTCTGCTAGAATTATTAACACTAATTAATAAAATGCCTCACATGTTCTCTGTAGCGCGAACCGCTGAGTATGCAAACGCTTGACCCACGGGTCAGTAAGTACCGTTGAGGGTAGGAAGTGATTCGCTACATCTTATACAAAGTGTGTGCGAATGTACCTCGGTACTTATTCAACCTGTTCTGATTAATGATGCGCATGGTAGCGGTTTGCAATTTAAAAATTATTATAAAATTTCTAAATTGCTCGTCTCTGAAACGACTGCGAGAAAATACCAATAGAAAAACTAAGTAAGTATATACACTTTGAAAAAAACTTGGTGTCAACATAAGTATTATACCTATAACAAAGGACATTGTAGAGACGTTAAGATAGAGTAGGCTTGCGCGCGCAGCTACTACATAACCTTCCTCTCAAGTCTTAAGAGCAAGGGTGGTCATAAACAAAGTGATTTATAAAGAAAAGTTCAATGAACCTTGCGGTTTGCCAACCTTTGTAGGTTATGTTTATAAGACGATGACACATCCATCAATTAGCAATTCATGGAACTGAAGCGACAACTTCTAACAAATGTGTCACCCACGAAAAGCGACAAGCAATAATCTACTGCCTAAAGTTAACATGATAAAAGAAGCGCCTCCATAAACTGTTTGTAATTGGACAGAGAACTTTAATTGGTCGTAATGTGTTCTTATAAATCAATGAATACGGCAACCTCCTTTCTTGGACTGCACTGATTAGAATCTCGACGTGCTCATTGGACGTATAATTTATAAATCTTCGTAGTAAATGCAATAAATGTGTTGGCTACCGATCGGGCATTTGTCTACCGAAGTCGGCATGTCAGTTGGGAATTTTAAACTTTTACCATATAGTAGCGGTGGCTTCGTACGCGTCGGAGTACTTTTGCTAATACTTAAAAAGTGTAAGTGTTATCTACTAATTATTTCTAAACTTTATATAGAAGTGTCTAACCAACATGGTTTGTTTGTTTGTTTGACGGAGGTAATCTCCGAAACTACTGAGTCGATTCCAAAAATTCTTCACCGATGTGTACAATGAACTGTCAGGATGGTTAAAAGCTATTTTTTATCACGGTAATTTTATTAGTTTACCCGTGCGAAGCCGAGACGTGCTATTAGTTTTAAATAAATCCAAAATGACTTGAATTGCCTTACTATACGAGTATAGGTACACTATGATTCCTGCATTTATCCTTTTTTTTTAAACGTCTAAATATGCACATTAAATTGATTTCTTAACGGTGAAGAAAAACAATGGCAGAAAACCCACGTCCTAGTCAGATATTGACATATTGACATATTTTTCACCTTCTGCTCCTTCCGACCTTCCTTATTATGTGGGTTAATTAAATAAATTGATAAAAGATTTATGAATTAGGTGAAGTTTATACTCACAACAGCGAGGCAGATGAAAAGTAGACCGGAAGCTGCTGACACCATGTTTCTCGTGTCAATGTGTGCCATAGATAACTCCTAGATGTAGATAATGATTTACACACAAATACACTTTGACGCTACGTGATTGATGGGTCTCATCATATAAGGGCACTTTTATATGAATCACATGCCCGTCATAAAATGTTTGTAATTCTCAAATCAAAGTAGTAAAACAATATAATTTTATAACCAAGCTTTTTTGGATGCAGTTCCGACCAAAATTTTCAAGTGAATGCAAACGAAGAAAACAAAACAATCAACATTTTGTACTTCATTCAGAGGCAGAGGATGCTTTAAACATTAACGTGAAATGAAGATGTTCAGCTAATAAGAAACACTTAGCAAATTACTTAGGCAATTATTTTAATGCCAGAAACGGCGTGTGTATAAAATGAAGGGAATTATTGAAACACTCAACGTTTGAAAACAAATGGAACAGAACCCATTGCTCGTAAATAAGATTAATACCGGTGAAGGTTGCGCTCGTGTGATGAGCCAATATTAAGACGATATTAAACTAAAGTAATTACTCAGGTCAGAATATTTCTTTATTGTTCGTTAGTGCCGCTGCCAAGAGCACGTAACTCTTTGATCTCACTGCAATTCAATTGAATTTTAATGAGTAGCAAAATCCTTGTTGATATCTTTATTTGAAGTCGTGTACCTACTTCGCATGAACTAGCCGTAATATATTGCCACAGTTTAGCGAAATGTTTTCATGTATTCTGAATTCGATGATAAATTTTGTATTTTAGCTAATATGCAGATTAACGTGCTATATTTTACGCCATATTTTGTGAAATAGTATAATCCAATGAGGTGTAAACGGGGCAAATACTATGTTATATTTGTCGTGTTAAACTGTGTCAATTGTTGAATTCAGCGAGGTGCAACTTATCAAGCTATTGAGCTGTCTTATTTAGTCGCACACAGCTTCTATGTGCCGGTAATAAGAAATAATTTATTCAAATTATTACAGACCTCTTTACCATTAATAAATTCTACGTTATGCCCCCAACATCAGTATTGCTATATTCGTATAAATAAAGCTTAATACGCTATGACTTCATAAAATATTTCAAATTATTCATCTTTACAAAATAGACGGCAGTTAAATAATTCAGCTGCTGTGGTTAGGCATGGAATCAAATTCAAACATAAACTGTTAGAACGCAGTCATCTGCTTAAACTACATTCCTGACGATCTATTTGTACTTTAGTCCAGTGAATACTAATCGTAGTACGACATAATGGGTAGATCTAGTGAGCCGAGCTGTGGCGGTGAGCCAACTTGTAGGTGCCGGCGATTCATGGTTAGATGCTCGCATGCATTTAGATATTAGCTGAATGATGTAAGTACCACAGATTATAGTAGAGCTAGGAGCTGGAAGCGAGATTTTTACTTTGTTACTTACTTAGCAGATTATTTTCTGTCTACATAATTATCAATTTCAGAAGTCCAAAAGAAAAAAAAAACATTTTCATTTTCCTGCCTACTGATCAAAAATATACAATTAGACAAGATTTGTAACTGATGCGTGCAATGTATACCTATACTGTAATAGGACCTGTTATAATGATCAATAATAAACGAATATTATACAGACATAATAGACATAAACTGTGTGGAATGTCCAAGGACTATTTATTTACTATTTATTTATTTACTTATTATTTATTATAATGAAACAAAAAAATCTTTATCTGAATGCTCTAGGGACGAAATATACAACAAACTCTTGACTCAACGTGTGAACGTGTTTGTCAGCCGAGAACTGTTAGAAAGCTGTTCTAGAACTGAAGATTTGTAGTCATCTGACGTTAATTTGACTGTAGGTGTGAGCAGGTCATCAAGATGAACTTCTTAGTCCGTGATGAGAGGATTGATTAAGCGCTTGCATCTTATTAGGCCTCAGAAAAGAGCTCTAGATAGGCTAGAGCTAAGCATATTTAAGATAATCTTGATCACAATCTTTAATAGAAATTATTTATAGAAAATATTTATTTACGATTTCCATAACATCCTCAGATTTATTCAAAAGATCTTGAACTGTAATGATTGTGTTTCCTTTCGTTTTATTTTCTCAATTTGTTTGACGAGAAAGTTCAGAGTACAATTTTATTATGCAACTTTGTTGACATAAATGAAAAACTTCTCCCACCACTATCATTCAGTGAAAAAAAAGCTTGTAATTTATGGATAAAAATATTCAAAATATTATGAAATCAGCCTAGTATTAGTGCTGTTGCAATAAAATATTTATTCACTAGATTCAAGTGGATTACAAAATTGTATTGAAAATAGTCGTAAAACTGAACCCGTAATCCTTGTTTTATGTGATTACTCTACCATTACTAGATTTGTGTATGAGTTATAAATTACGTTTCGTCTTGAAACTACTCTCTTACATAGTTTTATTTCTACCTACTAAAAGTAGGATGAAGGAACGAACTCATCCAGTATGTGTAATAAAAACAGGGCATTTTAAGGACAAAGTTGAGTTTTATTGTCCAAATAAAAAGTGCTACTTACACCGATAGCTATCTTATTACTGACTTGACTAGCACTCATAACTATATATATATACTATATATATTGTTATCATTGGGAATTATCTCAAGCCTTGTAAAATATTGACATTTAACTTCTAGCTGCTCCCTAACCAAATGTAGCCTAAATCCTTCCTATACTTTCCCATATTCTAATCTCTGTCCCAAATTATCAAACTCGGTTCTTTGGTTAGGGCGTGAGAGCATAACAGACAGACAGAGCTACTTCTGCATTCATTGGCTGTAGGCTGAAGTTCCAAATATGAAACCACATTAAGGCTTTATGATATTTCAAACTGAAATAAAACTCAATATTTGATATTTTGGTATATCATCATCATTCACAGCCATGTACCCCACCTGCTGGGTATAGTGTAGGCCACCCTTTGCTTGCATTCATCTGGTCCGTGAAACACGCATCCAAAATCTAAGGACTTTTAGATGCCATGATATTCTTCTAGTTAAACATTATTCTCATACAATTTTTTTTATTTAATGTAACATGACAACATAATTCTCAGTAATAAATTTACCTCTCCACGTAAAATCGTAGTTCATTATTGTTTATGCTCAGTACAATACATTCATTGACAGTTAGTATAAGCTCAGTGACATAAAAAACATTTTTACAAGCTAAAATATAAAATCGGGTGGTTTTTATTAGTCATAAATCATATCGAATTATATCCCTCTTTAACCCTGATCGCGTGTCGCCACTAAATATTTCAATTATTGTTATTATGATATTGCCGTCCTGATTTGGTCTATTAGAAAGCTTCAAATCATATTTAAGTTTGTGATTTATAGAGATTTATTTTTATATGTTGAAGTTGGGTCTTTTTATTGATGTAGTGTGGTAGTAGTTTTATTACAGTTTAAATATGTATGTATTTTATAGTAAATACTTTTGAGGTTTTATCTTAAAATTTGTAACTAAGTTCCATATTATTGTTAAGATACAAATTTAAACCACATTTAGTATAAATAAATTAAATTTATCTTTTGATTCCATTAGTGAATGTTCACAGAGTATCATTTAATATAATATCAACCTTTTTATTGCAAGCAGATGCCAACAACTTCAAGATACAATAATATTCAAATATTTACAAAAATAGCAGTTATTTTCGTATTATTTTAGTATTTTAAAGTTCCTGAAATGCTTGAATGTCACTCAGTATATTAGTTTTTAGAAAACTAAGAATAACTAAACAATAAACACAGCCCTTCAAAAACTTTTATTCTGAATGGGAGTCAAGTTGGCGTATAAACATCTTTACAATATCACTATTTCTTTTTTTTTTATAATATCTAGCATAAGAAACAAAATTTCTGTCACTCTGCTTCTCTATGATATTCGCAGTACTTAGTTGTGCAAAGTGCCATAAAATACAAATAGATGGTAATAACAGAACAGACCGTAACAAATTTCGAAGAAGGACAATTGTTGATAAATGGCCACGTTTGTAATAGAGGATGTGACTATGAAGTGTTACTTGTGTAATCAATACAATAATGACATGTTCAATTGTTGGTCCTGGTTAAAAAGTCGTTAGATCTTAGAGATCTTCAGGTGGCCTAAATACTCCCTTTAAGCTGAAGTTGCTCACTAGCTCATAAGAACTTGAACATTTACATTGCAATGAAAATTTTAATTGAGATAAATCCGATTCCGGCGGGGTTTGAACCCGTGATAATACAAGCGGTCTTTCTTAAGCCAGACTGCCTTACCCCTCGGCTACAAATCTTCAAACGCCGTAATCAATTTTTAGTAGTAGGAAGAAAACCGATTATTATATTTGTAAGTATGAGATAGTTATCGTATCACTTATTCTTGTTAAAATTCTTCTCCACAGTACTTCAATCAAAATATCCACAGCCCAACAGATGTTTTGACCAATGTTCATTCATTTAAGCTAATTTTAGTGCGTGATTGAGATGACGAAAGACGTCCTTTTATGAATCCTTAATTACCCATATCAACCCTACTACACAGAATAAATATACTTATTGAACAACAGAAGTGTCACTTCAGGAGTTCATGTCTACGATTTCATAATAATATAATTTTTAACACCCGACCAAAAAGATGCAATAAGATTAAAGTAGTTCTATATGTGTCATAGCTCCCAAAAAGATTAACCAATTATGTAGACGTTAGATGAATAGAAATTACATTATTGAGAGGTGGTCATTTTAATTATTATACACTTTAATTTTAGCAGTAGCAAACCAGACTAATCAATTAACTTTAGCACAGACGGAAAAGTCGGCAAAGAAAAATGAGGGAAACCTTTGCAGTTGGCCTAAATAAATTCGTTCAAGGTTTACAGAAATTGTATAAGACCTCAAGCAAAGGTAATAAAGTTCATTTTACACTGGATAACATGAAAGAGAGTGACATAGGTCTAATACGAACCGACCTTGCGCTAACCCCAATTAGTTGTTGTGGCGGTCTTTTAATCTCAACGAAAATTAACAGATATGGTGTCGCGGATGACGCGCGGTTTTCGCGGTCAATGTGGACATATTCATTAATCAAGCCATTATACGATGAATTAGGTACCACTAGTACATAAGAAAAATGGAAAACATTTTTCACATGACTAATAAGCTAATAAGTATTTATGGTCAAACGCAATATTTATTAAAAACTGCAACATTTAAATGCCTACTAAATAGCTAAAAAAATGATCACTACTATATTCTCAAAGAGCGGTAGACGTAATTCATTTTCCATATTTAGGTATTTTTAGATCCTATGAAGTCTAATGTACCATGCACAAAAAATGTTTGCTGTGCTTTAGGTTGCAAAAGCAGTGCTAAACTTTATTAGATAAACAAATGCAATATTGTAGAGTAAAAGCAGGAAGAGCAAATCAGAAGCAAATGGTTAGATGCGTGTAGTCTCGAGTTACGTCTTTTACAGGTCACCTACATCTTACGAGGAAATTAACTACGACCCGCGAAATACTTTGTAGGCCAGCGAACAAGAAACAACTGTAGATTGTACGATTGTATTAATACTGAAGCTATAATAGTAAGTACTTGATTATGATACCTTTATAGATAATGCTGAACATTTAATTCTAGGACTTTTTAGAAATTATCCTGTATTTATTTTTGTTTAGAAGGCTAGTTGATTTAGTAATTAGAGCTACAAGTTAACAAAATGATGTCTCGTGAAATGTTGAATATGATTATGATAAGACTTTAAAACGACTGGACAACGAATGTGTAATTTGTTTGTGTAACAATTTAAGCAAAATGAAGGATTTGTGAATTCATAATTACATCTAGAATTTTCACAATGCTATTGAAGATAGCTATCAAAGAGGTGCCATGATTTATTGGTACAACTTCGCGTCTTCATGAGAAAGACTTTCTGATTGTGTAATGCTGCTTAATTTGTAAACCACATGTTAAATGCTGATAAAGTATTCATCCCAAGGAATAATGGGCCCAATCCACTCAACATCGATTTGACAGCCATTAAATTAAAAACGGATTGTCATTGACCGATAGTTACAGCACTTAACTTGAACCAACATAATTGCCGGCGATAAGGGCTTTTTAAAAACTCATTTGGCTTTTACGGATGCATTCACTATGATGAAATTTTGAGCGTAAACTGCGTACAATAACCACTAGAACACACTTTGAAAGAGATGATTCGATGCACTCGAAATTGAAATACAAATTTTGGAAATTCGGAACGTGTTTTCGGAACGTTCAGTGTTGCTGCGCTTGGTCGCGCGCCGCGTCGCTGTGGGGAACTGGCGCGTAAACCACGCGACTCCCGCGCATTCGTATGTGGAAAATCGACAATTTGTAAACGTCTTGCACTGGCGACGTACTGGGGGATTTAGAAACGCACCCAAGGCTGTTTTAGATCTAATATGTATGGGGGTTTAGCGTATTGACTATCTTAGTCATAGAAAGCTCCAGATTCACCTTTTGTCCCAAACATATAAAGTAAAACCTCAACATGGTTATAGAAAGTGCAATTAGATTATGCAAATTATCATGCAAAATTCATTGTGTGATACAATAATATGATAAAATGTGAAACAATGGCTTAAAAATACGTTAGTTTTAATAAAAAATACGTTTATGGTAACTGTTTCACCAAGATGAAGATTAGTCATAGGACTCCAGCTTTCCTCGTCCAAATGTACAAAACAATACCGACTTTTACTAAGACTTGCAAAATAATCTTATTGTTCTGCAAATGAACCAAAAAAAAACAAAACCAAAATTTATCTAAGTAATTTAAACGACTTTTTCGAAACAATTCTTAGTAGTGTGCTTCTGTACAAAGCTCGCTTTGCAAATTGTTCGTAAATTGGAAAACTTAGAGAAAATAAGGTACAAATTGAAGCTCACTGTATCACCAGCTGAACACTAATGCATCGGACGTCACACCGAGTTCAAAGATTCAATTTCGTAAAGCTCCCGCCGAATTTAACGATTTATTCAATTGATCAACATCTCTCGGGTAACAAAATAAGACTTTATGGACATGGCCAGATTAGGAGTTACAGCCAAAACTGTCGTATGGTAATGCTATTCAGAAGTGCTTGTTTGGTAGGGTTTGGTAAGTGTATTGTTCAAAGAATTTAGGGGAAAGTGCATCAAAACTTTAACCAATGATTTAGTTATTTGATTTAGTTGTGACGCTGGCTATGTTGTAGATAAATACGGCGATGTAGCCTACTACACGGTACCTATACCGCAATCATATTAA
Source organism: Xanthorhoe spadicearia (assembly GCA_947086425.1). Taxonomy (NCBI): domain Eukaryota; kingdom Metazoa; phylum Arthropoda; class Insecta; order Lepidoptera; family Geometridae; genus Xanthorhoe; species Xanthorhoe spadicearia. Next base: position 4,575,162 of record OX352212.1, read on the forward strand.
GGTTATAGGTACGAGTATAACGGTTTATGTTAATGTAACATCTAAAAATAAAAAATAAAAAAAAATAGATTTATAATACATAATAAATTTATTTCTTTCAATAAATAATGCCCAGCCAAAATCTAAGCTAAGAGTTGAGCAATATATCACTTTCACGAAATCACGGGGATCCTCTTGGCACTAGACGGCAGGGGTTGCCTGGTAGACGAACACTGTTTTACCAACAACTGTACCAAGTACCTATTGGTTAAACTAACCCCGTTTAGTGTTGTTGAACTTATTCTTAGTCCATCAACATTTTCATTTCAACATATAAAATCTGACGACTTCTTTAGAAAGCTTTGAATTTGATGATATAAAGTCAAAAGTGTATCATTTTATTAGTTAAACTTTGTGGTGTATTTATGTTAATATAAGAATGTTGAACTCTCAAGTGTTGAAAATTATTAATTGATTTATTACTAGGTTAACATAAGGTTTTTGTAATAAAATACAAGATTATAATGAATTTATTTAAACAGCTAAAGAACCTGCTTAATATTGATATTGTAATGTTACGTATTTGTGTAAGAAATCACTTAGAACATCTCATCGCAGGTATTTGCTATTGGCACGCATTTGACCATAAATTTATTTTATGAGTCAATGTTGATAGGCAATCACATTAATTTAACCTCAACAAGACCGGCGATTCTGTCAGTTTATGTTAATTTACGTCATGTTTATGTTACCCGATCTGTCAAACATCTGACAACAACGTTTAATCATCTATTTACATGACCTAAGCCCCAGGTGTACAGTTTCTAGGTTTTGGTGTGGCACATTCAGACTTCAGAGTACATAAATACATAATATTAAGATTCACTCCTCTTTAACAGGGGTATGCCGATCCTGACACACCGCTTTGGCCTTATATACCTACTCTTCATACAAGCTCGCCGGTTAAGGGTAGGTATATACTTTTTACCTAACCCTTTTCTAAGATATCCTCAATTTGATCCAAAATTATATACAACGGCGTGTGACCCTTCTTGCTGTTCCATTAATTTAAACTCGCATTAATACCTGTTCAAAGTATTATACAGATAAAATTGAAAGGTATAATAACTATGTTTCTCGAACGTCACTTCTTTACACTCGTACGCATTGTATTTGAAACGACAAGGAGCATGTCGTGGTTCAAATGTGCAGTATAGTAGCCGAAGACTGTTTTGTAAAGACTCTCGTATTCCATGAAAATAATACTGCTCATATCTTACGCTTACGCCTCGTCGTGAACTATGGGTCATTATGGGGCTTGCAACTAGTAGCAGACACCTTGAAGGAACATGGCTAAGATTACATTGCCAATGATATGTACAGTTATTTAAGTACTTAAGTTAATCTATCTATATAGGTAAGTAAATAGGTAATATTGTAAAACAACTCTAATTAGATAAAATTAAAATAAAATAAGTATATACTCGTATATCCAATTGGTCATTCCATACAACGCCATCTATTCCCAAGGAACTTAATTCTTGTGTAATGGTAACCAAATGACTGATGTGAGTCTAAGGGTTACTGCAAATGAACTCGATTTGTATAATACCATAATAATTAACAAACTATTTGATATAAGGACAAGTATTTCCGCTATAAAAACGATTTACTATATAAATATAATGCGATTATAGTGCTCAAATAAAAATTATATAAATCGCAATGCTATGTACCGTAATCGCCTCAATACACTAGTTTATACTCTTGTTCTTCCGACATAGAATCACCATAAAGATGTTTATGTAGATCGTGAAAACCATATTTAACAAAATATACCAGCAATAATATGAGATTATAAGTCCTAATAGGATCGTTCATATTTACATTCTGCCATTTTGGCACATAAATAAATATTATAGACCACACCGATCACAAAGTCTTAAAATATGTTAATTGATCCATTCAAGTGCAATTTAGGATTTTTAGTAATCTTCAAATGGCAAAAACATTTCTTAAATTAATTTTATATCAAAGTTAAATGTATTTCGAAAAGTTATCATGCAAATACTATGTTTAGATAAGCACGAGTTATTTTAACTTATTTCATACTACTTAATTGTCGTTTAAACAATAAAAAAATGATAATAATCATTGAATTGGAATGTATTGTTATGTTTTCACAAAATTTTGTAGACTGGTCGGTCTATATGGGTTCTGGAGTTGAGTTGAAATATTCGAGATAGACTAGACCACAGGTGTCAAGTAAGAGCCTACAGGGTTTAATTACTGTGTAATTGTTGAAGTAGAATTAAATTCCGTCACGACTTTAAGATTGATGTTTCTGCTGTTTATAGTAATATTTTACATTATTTACGCATTATTTTCGTAATTGTAACGCGCATTGATTCGTAATTTTCGATTACTTAAGTGTACTATTTTTTCGAAGTCGGTTTAACATATAAACACTAAAACCAAGTTAAACAGATATACAGATCGGTATTAGTAGGCACGATTTCCCGATCAGAATAGTGCCAGCAGCGAGCCGGGTGGGTGGCAATCAGCGATCGCATACCGACACGCCGGCAGACAGATCCTCACAGTGAACCACCTGCCTGTCTCTATACCTGAATCACTCAAGACTTCACTGTCCTAGTTGAAAACATGAAGAACCAGGAGATAATTAGCTGCATCTGGCGTGCGTTACGAGGTATTCCTCGTAGGGCATTTGAAGCGCACCAAAGTACTTCCACATAACAATACCATGTAAAGTAAGAAAGTGTTTGGTTGACATTTTTATTATTGAAATGAATTTGGGCCAGAATCTCTTGCAGATATCTCGTAGATCAAAAGGCTTTTAAGTATCATTAGAATATGATTCAGGAACGAATAAAACACACACTATTTTTATGATATTTTTGGATTTGATGGAAGTACAAGTGCTTCCCTAAACCCACTTTTAAAATGCTAATTACCACCAATTGCGGGATTCATAGTACACATAGATTATTTCCGATTATATCCGCTCTAATCATAAAATAATATTGAAATTTGTGATCCAAGAAAATGTAAATCACCTTTAATGAGCCTATCGTAACCCTATTTCATCTCTAACTGCAAGATAAATTAACTGAAATAATAATAGCTGTCCGCAAACCACTCGTCTAGTTTTACCGTAATATTATACCATGAACTTTAAAGCTGCATTTACCGTACTATAAGTTATGCCTGCCAACGTTGCACATGACCTACGATCATCATCAAGATTTTAAGAGCTTATAAAACGGATATTAAGCCTTGGTTCTATGGACGTTAATCAGGCCGTCTATATAATTCGCCTGCAAAACGCTTAACAGCGTTCTAATCTAACAAGGGTTTTATTGAATCAAAAATCACATTCTATGGACACAAATGCTGCACTAATAGATATTTTATAAATTTATTTCATTCTGCCTTGTCCAGGATAAACAAAATTATGAGTAATATTACAATAGGTACATTATTACATGTGTTTGACTACCCTTTAAGATATTATCGCCCTCTGTGGCGCAGTTGGGTGAACGCCCGGCTGAGACGCGGGGGTCGCGGGTTCGATCCCCGCTACGGGACAAATGTTTGTATATTCTGCAGATATTTGTTCTGTGTCTGGGTGTTTTCTATCTATAATATGTATGTATTTACAAAAAAAAAATGTATTTAAGTATTATATCAGTCATCTGGTTACCATAACACAAGCATTAAGTTGCTTAGCTTGGGACTGGATGACGCTGTGTGGAATGTCCAAGGATATTTATTATTATTTATTTATTTTATTATTCTTAAAAGAATTGAGGGAATATCTGTCGTGCCTTGGTAGTAAAAAGTTGGTTAATATGATTGTCCCTTGTTTTACGCCGCTGAATATTTTAGTAGGCATAAATTATTTATTAATTACTATTAAGTATACAGGGTCTGCAAAATCTACATTCAAATCTATTTTACACGTTGCTGGCGGCGACGGCTGATCAAATTGAAGTTTTCTGAGACCATGGCTTAAGCGTTAGTGCCCCGCCGTGTTTGATATTAAGATAGCTTAATAAACGTATCTCTTGCCTTCGACGGATTAAGTATGGAAATCTTCTGGAAACACGAGCTGTTTGAACTCTGTCTACTTTCAAGATGAGTTATTAACTATTTGTTGCTTTTATCCAGCACTAAACGATACAGGATCTTCGAAAAGGCATTTTCAAGATGAATTATTTTTTCGGTCGAATTTTATGCTAAGTAGTCATTGGTACTTTCGTAACTTCAACAAACTATTGCGGAAGCAGAAGGCTCTACACTGGCAAAAAAGGATAGCTAATTATCAATTAATTTAATACTAGATTAGTGGTGAAACAAAAATGGTTCGCAGATACATTTAATTCTGATTAAATGTACCTACATTTATAGATTAGATTTATTTCATAGATACATAGATTTAGTTCCTTATCCAAAGTTCAGACGCCAAGTAATTTATTCTCGAACCAAGCAATTATTTGATCTAGGTTCGTAGAGCTAAGGTTGGCGAGGTGTTAATAGAATTTATAAGGATGGTCTTTGTATTTATTGTCCAACGGTTCTCTGGCGCCATGGGTGTGTCAACAGTAGTCGAATGAATCAGAAGTTGGTTATTTTTGTGGTTTTAGCAATATGAGGCGTTGAAATTATGACTATAAAACCACAAAGTTGTGAACAATAAACTTAGACGCGAAAACAGGTAGTTTTTTGTAGCACTATTTTAAAGTATGATTTATGTTTTTTATAACTGCCTAAAAGAACAGCCTTTTTCTTTCATTTGATATTTCTTTTATTATTTTTTATCCTGTCCATCTTAAGGTTACCTGTGTAAGAAATCGCCTTCAGCAAAGGTCTTATACTGAGTAAACTTTATTATATTAGACTAACTGTTACGCAATTGCCAAAACCCTCTAAAATGAAACTTTAAACTTACTTTACAACTCTGACTAAATTATAGGTTTAAAGTTAGTTCAAGGAATACGCCGACCTTCAGGAAACAATGCGAAGCAGTTAACGAGGTACAGTTTCATAAAAAAACAAACCAACGAATGTTTCAAACTAACAAAATAACAATAAATATTGCTGTCACATATACCCACTTGTTCTATGAATGCCAAGATGTCATCCACATTTAATCCAATCTGCAATTTGAAATCCAAAACTGTAACCTACTTTTTGCATAGGGAAGAATAATCATAACCTATCAATATTAAATTATTATCCAAAAGTTTTCTAGCCTAGGTCTAAACTTATCTTAATTTGGTACTTGTCTTAAGCTGATAGTCAAGTCCCACCTTAGGTAAAAACTACAATGTATGAAATGTAAGTTCTAAAACGCAAAGGTAGAGTCAACGACAGTGAAATTTTATAAAACACGCAGATCTGATCATAACCAGTTTTCAATGTATAGGTGATGGATTGAAAACTAAAAAAACCGATGTAAGTATATAAACCCTGAACTCAAAAGTACAATCCATAAAACCTTTAATCAGACTGACTGTACAAATTTTGTTCAGCAATAGTCTAAGAGCAAAGTGCGAGTTGTAAAACTCAAGTTAACGAGCAGACAGACGAATCATTATCACGTAATAAGCAAAGCAACAATACACTAAATAATTTAGTGTTTGAGCGCGTCCTTGTGGCTACACTGTTGCAACCATTGATATTTTATAGAGCAGTGGGGCATACTCAATGGACAATTCATTTATTTTATAGCGAACGTAAATTATTCCATGAAGTAGGTGTGCGCAGATCGATTCAGAGTCGAAGTCACATCGCTATCATTTCGTTTCAGAAGGAACTCTAAACACATATCTAGTTCTACACAACAGAATAAGTCAATAAACCAAAATAGAAGACAGCAGCAGTCCTATTAATAAGTCCAAATTAATAAGAGTAAGAGGAATTTTTAGGGCACCTAACAAAGCCCCACCATAGCCAACTTAAAAGCTAGGACTGACAAATTAACGTGCTCTAAACCAATAATAATTTAGGCCCATAAACTTACTATTCAAACCTTATAAGAACTTGTTTCATAAAAATAAGTTTTTAATAATGAAGCTGTTTCTCGAGTGGAGCTGTAACAAGATGAAAGCGCCGTTGAAGTGAGGTGCCGGTGTTGCCAGGGAATAATAGCCGATTTTGGTTTTAGTATGCTCGATTGTGTACATTGTTAGAAGTAACGACCACATGTCTGTCTGTCACATAAAACATGTTTGTTTTTCCGAATCTCTCCTTTTTGCGATTGTCTAGCTAGGCAAATACAGTTCCAAACTTCCAAGATTTCTAATATTTGAGGTATAAATATTTAATTTGAGACCACCTCAGAGTATTCAAATTAGGTAATTGTACAAATTGAGGAGTTATGAATATGTGATTCTTGATTTACGGTTATGGCTATTGCAATATGATAGAGATGTTAGGTCAAATAATGCAATAGACATCGTAATATTTATTGGTCTTAAAAATTAGCAGAAATAGGTGGTAATTTTTGCACTCCATAAAAACATTAAAATATACCATTAGTTTTACAGATTCTGTGTAACTCCCAAAGCTACTTTACAGTTTTGTTTGATTACTAAACTGAAACAGAGTAAAGATAGATTTTCCTTGCTATCTCAAAGAATAAAGAAGTTTATTACCACAAAACTTGACTATGCTCGTGAACCATAAAAGAGTTAGCATTTGAAAGAAACCACACAACGTATACATTTCAATTGGGGCTAGGATAATTGCGCGGTCTGCCTAGATTGCAGTAATTGCCCCAATTTGCATGTTAGTATTGACACAGCGCGAGGATGCTGTCATGGCAATGCCTTGATTGATGTACGGGTGTGTACAAACGATTTGCGTGTTGAACTTTGTGAACACTAGGGTTTTGAACGAGAATAAACTCAGGCCTGTACTACTGGATCTATACTAAATGATTTATACAGGGTCAGCAGGCAATCTCTGCCTACACTTAACGGGACACTGTAGTGCCGGGACATTGTTGAGATGGAATAGGCTTGAACGAAAAAGAGCTGGCTAATAACTTAAATGCGCTGAATGCTACATTACCTTGTCATCTCAGCCTATTCCAAACAAAATCACAGGAAAGGCAATATTTTAATTTTATTTGCTATAATTATCGTGCTATTTCACATAATATATTGCGTGTCTTCACGAGTGGTATGTATTAGATTTCGTTCTAAATATTTTGACATGTGATTTCAACTCATCAATTTGTATTATTCAGTTGAACTGACTGAGGTTTCAGAATATATTGCTTATAATTTCAACACGTCTCATAGATCTCGTTTTTGTTGTTTCAGCATTCGATTATTAATACGAGTATATAATTTCTTGAATAATTACAATGATAAATGATAATAAGTTTAAGTTTTCCTGTACCTATGGCTAGTGTAGAGATAATAATTACATGAAAATAGGATTATACTGATTTATTTACTACTGTACTATTTTGGCTGTCATAACGGTATGTTTGTGGGCAAACTAAAGTTCACGGTGAATGCATCAAGATCCGTCTTGATGTTTTTATTGGTAATCCTTATAATTAATGGATTAGCAAAGTGAGGTGACATTTTAAATAGCTACAGTTTGGACAAGAGCGCTGGACACGACAAATTATTAGTTCCGGGGTTTAAGTTTGTGAGGACCTAAACTACGTCTGCACCTATGCTATAGGTAATATATAGGTAGCAGAAGAGTTACAGCCATGCTATAATATTACATCCATGGTTACAGCTAGATAAATAAACAACTGACTATAGTAAACTTACCTTGCATTCTCCTTGCACACAGATGGCGTGGTAGCCAGGCTTGGTGCACGGCGTGCCGTCGGCTACGAGAGCGAGAGATGCGTAGAACTGCTGGCCTAGCGGGCGGCAGTTCAATGTGCATGGAGAATCACCTACAAAGTGTTTCATGAATGAATGTGGATGGATATAGAGGTTGAGGGAAACTAAGGGATGACATAAGTAAGAGAGTGAGTGCACTCCTTCCTTACTTATGTCCTTCCATGTTGCTCAATCAGACGTCATAACGTCAAAATGAAAGGATTTTTCATTTCTAATTAAATTACGTTTTATTCAAATATCATGAAATTCAAAGTTATGAAATTCTATTTGAAAACACACATACCGTCTATATAAGGCACCCACGTGTAGAAGTGTCCTCGAAACGGCCTCCTGTCGTAGCCAGCGCACTGCTCCGCTCTCAAGCCCCTCGTGTTGCCGGGACACGGCTGAAAGGATACAGCTTTTAGACTTATTTACATTTTCTGGTTTTGCTTTAATATTTTTTGGTATGGTTAATAATGGTTATAGTACCTACATATATCAACTCTGAAATTCAAAGAATCGTCACTGTACTTATCGCCTTCAAACCGATTTTAAAAAAGAAGGAGATTAGAATCTGTATGATTTTTTTAGTATGTTACCGATAACTCCATCAATAGAGGACGGATTTTGAAACATAATTCATGTTTGAAAGTAGTGATTCCATAAAAAAAATTGAATCTGAACCTTTGGAGTAATAAAAAGAAATGTACCTCGAAAGTGCAGGATATTTCTTGATCAGATTTAAATTATTATAAAGACGCTTTTTCGCTTAAAAACTGAAACTTTTCAAAGAAAATCCACGAACCATATGATTTTCGAAAAGTGTTAATCACCTTATAGATTCACAAAATATTCAATTTCATAATATAGGTACATTGTAATAATTTACAATGTAAATAATGAATGTCCGATCCAATACAACACATTTGCAGTATTTGTACCGCATTTTGCAGCAGGTAGTTGTGGGTTGTTAAAGTAATTTACAGCACCTATCGTGGGAAAGTTTGCTTTATTGGCTCTACAAATTAAGATTTATACTAGTGCCTAGCTGGCTGATATATGGGTTCAAACATGGGTTCATCAGAGAACTTTATGTTAAGCGGAAACAAAGGATAATTATATTTATATACTAAAGTACTTATTTTTAGAAAATATGGGTTAGATATTGTCTAGAGACAATTCATTATTGTGTAGTGGCAAAGGCGTGAGTAATTTGCTATTATGTATACTTATTTAAAGTACACTCATTTATAGACAGAAAAACACCCAGATCCGCAACAAATTTTTCCATAAAATACTAACATTTATTTTGTTCCAAAGCATGGACCAAACCTGCAATCTTCTGCGCCTTGGTGAACCTTCTCTCACTTCACCAAAAAAGGTCGTCATATTAGAAGAAGGTATACTAAGCTTGGGGTTATTTTTTCTCTTTCCCTTTAATATCTTGAAAACCAAAAGCTGAAATCCAAATTAATTTAGGTTTATTACTAACACCTGCGCTAACACTAATTCATACATACCTCATTATTACATTGACGGTATCTCCTCGCCACTCCTAAGCATTCAGTGCGGTGTATTTGTCGGGTCACTCTGACAGTGACTATGGGAGGCGCCAGAGTTCCCTCAGGAACTATTGATCTCCTGAAAGAGAAAACATACGTTAGAATAAGGGATAAACTTAATTTACTTAATCAACAAATCGGCGATGTATCAGAAAGCTTTGCCTGTTCATCAAACTCACGAAACTGCATTTGGTTGCGGACTAAGATATAACAGAAAAATAAAAAGGTCATGTGCCTTTTTTTGCATTTTTGTTACATGATTTTTATAAAAGTATATCTATCAAAACTCCTTTAGACCCAATAAACAAGAATAAAATGCGAGATCCTTTTCTAACGAGATAATAAAGAAAATGAAACGTGCCGCGGCACTCCAAAGCGTCATAATGAAATCAACAACATTAGTTACAAATATATCTAAACGTTAATCTAATTTGAAGGAAAAAATGTGTGATAAATTATCTAATTTTGTGTGTCTTGACAAATGTTCATTCTTAAAAGGGCTTACAGTCAAAATCAGAATAAACATAGTAAAGTAGTTTAATGAAGTTGTCAAATCATGTGTTTTATTTAACTATTTGATATTAGAAAATAAACATTGAATATATTTGTAAATGAAAATGAAATGCTCTACATTAGTCTAATGTTATCTATGAATATTCATAATCTACGGTTCCTTGCATTAATCAAGCTTTGATTCTCAAGAACCTAGCGATTGTCAAATAACAGGTCTCATTATTGATTTAAAAAACCGTAGTAAAGTAGATATAGTGGCCTTTAAAAATTAGTATCCCTTATTTATTTAAACTATTTAGAATCTTTTTATACAACGGTAACAAAAAACTTTAATGTCATGGTTTATCTTTGGTATTTAGGTCCTGTGGTTATAAATGGTATAATCCTCGACGACTGTCAAAATTAATACAATGGTGTTTAGTTCCGTCATATGACGGCCATAGTATTTTGTGAACTAGAGCTTAATGCGAGTGGACAGCGTCATTAGATTTCTTGGCGCCGCATTAGGAGATGTCCAAACATTTCTGCATAAGCTCTTAGATAAATTGATTGTGTAGTGTAGGTAATACGAAGTGATATTTATGTGTATGTAATGTCTCTATTTATTTATACGGAATGTCACAACACGGCGCGTGTATTTATAAATGAGCGAATCTGCTTAGTAATACTTGGCAATCATAGTAATATATCAGTGTGCACGGTATTATTGGTTTGTTGTAATTTTTGGTTCGTTATTGTTTTTATATTTAATAGATTATCAAAAAAATGTGTAAATAATTCACGTTTCATTTTTGTGCTCCATCGTATTCAAACTGAGAGGTCTTAATTTATGAAGACTGCTATATTAAAGTAGATATTATTACTCATGATCATGTTTTGTGTTAACGTGAATGGTCATTATTATGCAAAGTTAAAAGCTAAGTTGTTGTGAAAGTATATTAACTATTTTTATCCTTTTAACAAATAGGTTAGGCACACGATACATGTCAAAATTGTGTCAAAACCCAAACAAAATTAAAATCACCCTAAGGCACTAATTTGAACCCTCAATAATAATAAATAACCGATTAGTATTACTCGACCGAAACCATATTTCATGCTCGGTTTATTGCTCTACCAAAACTAAAGTTTCATGATATACGTTACCGTATTTTAACAGCGTTAAAATAGGAATAGAACAGAAAGTGTAGAGTAAAACAAATCCTGCCTTGACCGTTAGACAAATTCCCGGAGGACGACGATGACTACGATAAGCTCACTCAGAAAAGAACAGCGATTTGTCGCGATGTGGCTGAAATAATTTTAATTAATCTACATTTACAGTATTTATCAATTTATTATAACTGTCGCGTTTTGGCTTACGCCGTAATTAGACGGCCACTGCTTTCTAAGAATTACTTCTAAGTTTAATGAAATGCGTGTGCGCAGCGAGTTATGACAAATGACGCTCATCCTAATTTGTCTAGCGAGTTATACGACATGTGATCGTAAGGATACAACATGTGTGAGTAATTGTATGATGGAATGTACGGAATATCGGGACCATTGAGTAACGGATTCTTGGAAGACATTTGACTGTTTCAGCTCTTTCAGGATGTTATCAGAAATAATGATGATCTATCTTTTAAACTTATACTCGTATTAAGCTAAATTGCAATAAAATGTAGAGACGATTTAAAAATATAATCATAAGTGTTTTGGAATGCTTCCCTTACAGTATTATGACAATAATAATTATCTAGAATTAATTTACCATTTGCATTTGAAGATATAAGATGTCTTTAAGAGTTCCAGGGGTTGTAAATCTACTAATTTTAAAACTTATGTACTTAGTAATGTACCTACTTTCGTTATTAGAACTATCCTGAAAGTTTAAAAAAGACACATTTTCTATATTTAATTTATTGTATGTTAGGAGTTTACACGGACTTTAAATCTATAAACTTGTCTCTTAAAAATTGTAAAAGAAATTAAATAAAGCAATATACTGTTTTGTAATTAATAGACACATTTTGTTTAATCCTGTATAATTGAATCCTTAATTAATTTTCATTAACATGTTTCCTATACTCGTTTCTATAATCCGTTCGAGATAGAGTTTCTTGTGTAAAACAACTTAAGATAATGTTACTGCGATAATCTGAACAAACCAATCATGGTGCCCGTTACTCCGAAAGGAAAACCGTAGAACTTTATACAGGCTGTCCCTAAACTGAAATATTGTTAATAAAAATGTACAGAAATACACGTATAAAGCAAGCGAAGGACCTTGGAGACTGGCACACATAGATATTGGCACATGTAATATATGAATGTTTCTCAAGCTAGGTAAACAATAATCTCAAATCTTAAAGAAATTCAAAATCCTAGAAATCGTTTAAGATGAAGTCAGAAGCATGTTCTTATGCATATTCTATTAAATGCATGACCATTTTTTTACAGAAATTATGTAAAATGTAGACATTGTGCTAAATACGGTTTGAAGTGTCTCTGTCCAGCTCTTAGTTATGTTAAAAAAAGCTGGAAATTCCTAAAAATCTGAGAAAATTGTATCAGTAACTTCGTTAAATTATTTTGCTTTTCAGAACACCCTGTACCAGATGAAACTACAAATGAATGCTCGCTGTAGATAATTGTAACGATCCGTGGTGCAGGATTAATACCACCGATACGGAGTCCTGTTAGTAAGTAGGTAATCAAAATGCCGTCATCTTTAATTAGTTGGGTACTGGCGCCATGAGCACAGGTTATACTCGTTATGATCATTGCTTTACCTTGTAGATAGGATTTTTTTATTGACTGCTATTTAATATAATGTAGGTAAACAAAAATACTTCCAACATTAGCATTATTAGAAGTTTTCTTTCTGGTCCGCCTACAGAGCAGATATTTTTGGGTTATCTTAACAAATTTTTACGTAAAAATTTTAAGGTATTACCTCTATAATTTCCACAAGGATCTCAAACCGCTTTTGCTTAAAATGCATATTTATTTCGATAGAACACAGGTTTACATTAAATGAAATAAATGGTGTAGGTATGCATCACAAATAGCATATAATAAACAAAGTCACAAGTCCTAAGCCCTTTCAAAGCCAACAAAGGCAACATAATTCTCAGGTCACTCGTACATCTTATTGCGAAAATTCATTCGTCTTTTAAGCACTATCGGTAAGAACCGAAACAATTGGCTATAACTCTTGCGCGAACATTCTATGACTGTCACACTGACCCTTCTATAACCCAGGGTAGGACTGGCTATATATTCAAAGTGGAGTTAGTCAGACAGGTACTACTAGCCTGCCCTGTGCTCCCCAGGAGGCTTTGATTATGTACGATGACATACCGTGGTTTTTATTGAACCGTATTTGTTGGTTTAAAGAAAAGAAAGAAAGAAAGAAAGAAAGAATACATTTATTTGGAATTTTATTTAATTACTTTCCTGTAAACCAAACCAAAATCATTTATTTTATTATTTATAAACCAAAATGGCTGACGTACGAAAACAAGTGATAAACATAACTGGGCATGTCATACCGCATGCCAAAATAATCTGTTTGCCAAAATATCCACCATGTGGAGCCATAACACAGACCAGACACCCGGCCGTGCGGCAGACCGCGAATGAGATGGTGAGACGAACTAGACGTCTTTGAGAGGGACTGGCAGACAAGGGCACTGGCTCGGCTTGACTGGGAAAAACATGGGGGAGGCCTTTGCCCAACAATGGGAGCAAATGGGTAAGTTGTAATAGCAAGGACGTCCTTGGTAATAGTAGTAAGTATCCAATTCCCCATTCCCCCAGTCTCGAGCCCGGACTTAGGTATGGTGGCATACCTAAGTCCGGGTACCTGGTCCCGACCGCCTCGGTCCAAACCTGCTAAGGCCCATAGCATACCTAATAGTGAATGACCTCTGACACAGAATAAAAAGTACTATGCTAACTCCAGTCACGCTATGCACTTCCATGGGAAGAAATAGCTACTTTAAATAAACACGACGTCAATTATAAAACGTCTTAAAATCCGACGCTATACTAATGAGCGTGTACAAATGTAGGTACATGTTGAAAATTGTCTTGTTTGTGAAATGGGCGGTTATCGTCTCATTACCGCTTTAGCGGGCTGATGCATGTCAATCATGCTAGTGTTGGTACTGTAAAATTGATATCGAATTTTCGGTTTAATTTTACCGAAGCCGAAAATATATTGCAAATCCCTACCCCAAACAAGACCCAGTTTTCCGTTATATTAAAAAACGCCTTTCCATATTCCGCTGCATTATCATTTATGGACGTGTTAGGTATGTTAAATGTTCTAAAATGTTGTTCACTTTAGATCAAAAAAATTAATTAATTACCTAGTAATTATAGTTTTGATTTTTTGCATCAAAAAGTAGGTATCTACCATTTCTATTAAACAAACTAAATTTAAAAAGTTTTAAAGCTTTGTATACTAGATGTAGAGTGAATTTTCCATTAATGATTTTCATAAATTCTAACTCATTGATTTTAATCTCCAACAAAATCTACACACAAAAATATTTCCGCATTCGGCATTAACATAATTCGGCTCTAAGCTCACATCACTAAACGCCGCAAGTGCAAGCAATCAATGGCTAAACGCACAATAACAGCTTGTTACGGCGCCGGCGCAGGTTTCCATTACCTTAATTCAACCGATAAAAACCTCGGGCATATTTAACCTTTAACCCACGGTAAAGCGCTTAGCTGGCGAAATTTTTATCTTCAGGTTTTTTAAGAGTTTAATCATTTTCTTTAGAATTTAATCGGTTTTTAAAGTGAAAGATAGGTTTATGTGCTGCGCTTAAAACAATTTACGCCGATGAGGCAGTAATAGTCCTATTAGGGACAAATTAAGTAGAAAATTACTACCAATATGGTAGAAAGAGGTAATTTCTAAAGAAAGCCCCTCCTCATAGTTTTACGCTATAATTATAATCAATGTAGAAGTCTATACTTCATTTCTTGAAACGAGCTAATAGGAACGTAAATAAACGGACGTTATTGGTCGTCGAAAATAATTGTTTATTCTCGTATTGGCTAGATTTGATAATTGACAATTGATTTGACAATTTAGCCAATGACGAGATAGAATGTTATTTTCAACGACCAATCACGTGAATTTATTTAATCTGCCTATTAGCTCGTTTCAATAAATGAAGTATAGACTGCTAGTCGCCAATTATGTTCGACCAATGATTTTCAGCCTTTTATTTTAGAAAGATACCTTTAAGTACTAAATTTATTAAAATAAAACCCTAGGTGTGTTTTTGTTTGAAACTTAAAAAATAGGTTTGATATATCTAATTCTGTAACTATAAAAGTTCAAACTTTGAAATAGCTTATATAAACAAAGCTTTTTTAAAGTAAAGCACAAATAAGCTCTAAGAAACAACACGTTACAATCAATCCGTTAGTTTCTCTGTTTTTAAACGTACAAGCAATTTATTCCAGATCTGCCAACCTTTAAACCGATTGCTTTCTCTCTAACGAACCCAAACAAACTACATGCAACAAATTGTTTCCGACTAGTGCCGACGCGACACGTGTTTATAATGAAAGCGCGAACAAAGGCAAGTGTAGACGGTAATTTAACACGCCTATTATCGTAATTCTTTAAGCTGTGTTCACACCAGAAATTGCGGGGTTGTGTGTAGTCTCGTCATAGACTGATGGAGCTACAAGATACAATGTAATTGGAAATTCTACTAGCATTCATCGGAACAGTTGTATGTTTGAAGCTATCACGCCATTTATACGACAGCTTGGAAATAAGTGTGAATCATTGCTCTCAGATTTAGTAGTCAAGTTTTTTTTACCCTTCTTAGGTGGTTCGTAATGTTGGTGAACCAAAAAAACTAAAATAACTTACTCCAAAATTCATAGTTCTACGTTTCTTAAGCTGATGACAACTTACGCAACAATTTTAAATCTGACTTAATTGAAGGTCTACTAAATAATAATGTAATAAATAAATATTTTATGTTATGGGATGAATTCAATTGTATTTTATGAGTCTTATTAAATGCTCATAAAATAAAACATGATCAGAGATAGTGTTGAGACTTAAACCCATCTGTTTTTATAATCTGACGAATAACGATTTAACATAGTGCCACCAGCCAGCGTAGATAGAATTCAATAGAAGCAAATTGAACAAGTATTGAATTAAACAGTCAACTTTCAGTCAATCTACCAAGAACGTCTGAAGCTGGACCGCATTCGGAACGACATAGAAGAGCGCGTAAATAAGAGTCAAAATCAAAATACTATCTACTATTTTAGTAAATTTTCGAACAAGATGACGGTGTAGTGCACGCCGTCATAACCATACATTTGGTAGTGTAGCATTTTTTTTAAACCGACGTTTCATAAGACGAACTCTCCGGCCGGAGGTACATTTCCATTCATAACTAGAATCTTACACTCAGAACGCCAATATATTATTAATTATTCCATATATATGACAATTAACGACGACTCTACCGCGACGACCGAATTTCCGTCAAGTGTGGCGTTAGGCATGCTACGCTACAAGCTCCACGTTCAGCTGATGACACTAGTATTCGTTTGATTGAGCGCTCCCGAGTTCGGTGGCATTCGTGTGTCTTCGGGAATTAGCGACGGCTCATTTGCGTTTATCAGTCGATGACATGCGCGGCTTAGTGCCGCCTGATTACAGTTCAATGACTGGATTGATTTGTTTCGGGTGGTCAGGCGCTTTTAATATTATTTATTTTAACAATTTTATTGTTTTCAAATCATAGGTACATATTAATGACTATTAAACTATGACGACCTCAAGATATAGTAACAGGATACAAAAACTTTGATGTTAAAACCTTCAAAGTTTTGACAAACAGAATATTTTTTTTTCAGAAACAAAACATTACATTACTTGACTTCAGAGTCGCACATGATTTATATAATAAATAATCACCTAAATATCCTGATTAATCGCTGGTGAATAGTTCCGGTTCTCATAAGAATACTAGAATCAAAGTTAGCCTATGTATAAATCCAGAATAGTTATTATAAACTTACCCCCTTATGCATAATCGACCAGTAAACCTGTATTAGCTAAAACGCTTATTAAATCAGTTGCTATCTCTTTTCGTTGACATATGGGTGACAAGAAAAAAACGTTCTTAAAACCTGTATTAAATTGTCAAGTTTTTATGCATAAGGGGTTTAGTATAAAGATCCTTAGTAACAAACTTTTGAATTTATAATATTATTGGGATTCACCTGGATAGACACTGTCGTTCCTGCATGGAGACGCCTCCACCGCAACTCCTCGAACACCTGCTCCAGCTGCCCCAAGAACTCCAGGCGTAGCTGTTTGAACTATCCGGCACCTGGAACCAGGCATAGTGATACTAAAGTTAGCGGCACCGTGCAATCTAATTTTACCTATTTATTTTAAACAAATCCATATAAATATTTTAATTAGCCCATTAGATATTTTTGCTCCTTATAAGTGAATGGTGTTGGATGATCCACTTAACAATCGTTCGGGCGATAAGTACAACATGTTTTCGTTGCTTAAAATGACAATAAAAAGACCAGTAAAGCCAAATCTTTAAACTGCCAAAATATGTAAATGTATGGATCATAGAGCTGGGTGTATCATATAAAGACTTGAAAGATATAAGATTTGTAATAGTATAAGTAGGTACAAGGAAGTTCTAGTTAGCTCAGTGTAAAATCTAAGCGAACCAGTGGCAGAAATACGAAATTAAACCAACAGGCGGATAATCAATCAATCAATGTCTTGATTGAATGGCTGCCTATTGAGCTGAAATGCAGCAGAACTTGTTCCAACATCTCAATAACTGACGTTGAATGACGTACCTGCGCCTGCGCAGAAGCCGGTAGTTCGGTATTTGTCGCTGTTGACATTACTATTTGAACTGTTACTGAAGCCCTGGGAACAGATAAAGTAATTATTTAATTTATGAATAAGTAAATTCAGTAAGTTTTGCTCTCTGGATTTCTATCTTTTTTCCTGTCATCCGTTTTAATTCTGATGTAGCCATACATAAATGGAAAAATATCTTAATGTTAAAAACAAAAATATGCTCTCCTGGAAATAAGGTCATACATAGTACTGTAATTATGCAAGCTGCTTAATTACGTTAAACTAACAAGATCAAAACTACCTACTACGAGTAGATTACCTCAAGATCTTCTCATATAACAGTTGAATAATCAGCGCATTTCGTATGCCTATTTCATGCCCAAGTAGACAATTGAAACAAAGCTTCCAGGATTCGATTTAGTAACCATAGCCCGACCTGATCTTTATATTTAAGCATGACGATACGGGCCAGTTCGGTTTGCATTACAATCTAATCTTCTAACAGTACCGTGCCTTATGTGAATTTCAACCGTTCGCAAATTAATTCCTTGCATATTCCACTTGTTCCGCAAGTTTAGTTTTGCATGAGATAGCCAGACTTGGTGTGGAGCCGGTGCAGCGAATTCATAAGTTTTTGAATGTAGGCTGTAAACCGTTTCGATTCCAGTTATAAAAGACTAGCTGTGTTCCAGCTGCTTTTATTAAGTCTGCTTAGAAACTTCCTTAAATCCGACTGGTAATTAACGAGATAAAAGTTTTACAAAAAAGTCAATGTCTAAAAAATATTCTGATAGTAAGAGACCACAATAAATAATAAATAATATTCGAAAGACAATGTACTCCGTTATATTGAACCTAGATCGACGTGAATTTCATTACTAATAATAAAGTAAGGTGGTAAATTGTAATAAAGCACTACCTACTATTAGATAACAATTATCTCACATGCGCGGTTTGGTCGTTCTTATTTCGGTATATCAAGCTGATCCCAAGACACATTAATGATGCAAACCCTTACAATTATCACGTCGTCCAATTTGTCTTTCACTTCACACGATTTACTCTTAAGACATGGATAAACGAACATCCACTTACCATTGTCTAAGTTAAACGAGTTTATAGTGGTGTGGGTGAAGGTATTCACTTTGTCTAGTTTTCCCGATTAGGAGTAGTTTTTTATAGAATACGTCTAGGGATGGCTAAGTGCTTCTCAAGTTTTCTCTTAGAAAATTTCGAAGATAAATTTTACTTTCAGAATTACTTTATGTAGAACATTGGAAATTATTTTTTAAACTGTGAAAATGAGAAAATAAAAGACTAGAGTTAGTATATACTATGGGGTTTATTCATAAAAACTTGACAATTTAATACAGGTTTTAGAAACGTTTTAGAACGTTTTTTTCTTGTCACTCATATGTCAACGAAAAGAGATAGCAACAGATTTAATATACGTTTTAGCTAATACAGGTTTTAGGTCGAATATGCATAATGGGGTAAAACTTCATCACTAGAATTGATCATTGTTCACAGAGAAGACCGCGTCACACCGCGCGCCCCGTCATACTTCTTGACAATTCGTCATCTTCATCACACTTTTTGACAATGACTTTACTCAAATCAAATTAAGCTAAATTAAGATGCTAGCATCTAAACTATCGTTGCTTGTTTAACTTGCCTAGATAAGTCTATCCATTTTAGCGATATCTCTGGCACTGCATCAACTTATTGAGTGTGAGCATTTTCCGATAGTGTATAATCATCAAGTCTGTGTAGTACCAATGAAAGCGCAAATCATCTTAAAAGCAGATCAGTTATCAGCCCTGGTGCCAGCGCCCACGCGGTTCTCATGCATACCACTAGTGTTTAATCTATGATACTTGCATACAACTGTACTACAGGGTGTACTATGCTTATACAGCGGCCACCATGATTTCTTTGTTCTGTGGCGGCCACACTGATTTCGATGTGACGCGATCATAGTCTGTACAGTAGATACCACGTTTTTTTACTTTGTTTGTGTGATTTTACTTACAAAATAATGCCATTATAGACAATATTTTAAATCAAAAATTAGCAGTTAATCAATCACAATATCTGAATTTATTGCTATACAAGTTATATTTTCATATTTTTGACGTTTGATGAGGACACTAACGGAGATTTGTCGTAAAAAGAGTATGAGAATGAAATGAATGGATGGTAACGTAATTTTTAAATATAATGTATTAATACTTGGACACCCTGTAGAATGAGTTGAAGTTGCGCAATCTGACATCTCCATTAGATGTCCGGCGTTTGATCGGGACGCACCACACTACATTAAAACGATCAAACGACTCTGTAAAGTGAACTAATGATCTTAAGTGGTTACAGAGAGTGCCGATAGCCGTTATTTTTATGGAAAATCAGAGTTTGGCTATGAGAAATTGATGCGGTGACGCAAATCATAATCTTAAATTATGATGTTGCCGTGTGAACTATGGCACTAATGCTGTAAGAGCCCGAAATCAATAAAGTTTTTAATTTTATTTATTAGCGCGGTTAGTGAGGTTACACTAGCCGATTTCTCGATCTTCTCCAAATCAAACTAATCACAACCAATGATTGAATCACGTGATAATGTCGAATTTTTTTCTATGTGTTTAATGTGTCTAATTCTAGGACTACAGAACAGCTACTACTTACTTAGTTAGCCCAATAAATGGGCGCACGTAAATCTTGACGTACATTATAATAATACATTAATACAGCATAGCAGTTTAATACTAGCAAGGAATACTCTTCACGGGCTATATTTTACTCATGTAAAATATTTATTGTTATGAAACCGCGAAGCTTTAGCAAATCGGAAATTGCTCAATCAACTCTACCTTTTGAACATTCATTTTTAGTTTTTAATTTTTTTTAATAGCATTATATTCATAACAAAAATTGCTCTTTGCTCCTTTTATAACAAGGTATGAAAAAGAAGACGCCAAAAATACGTAAAGAAATAATAAGATCATAGAAGCGGAACTCAATCTTAAAACTTTAACATAAATTCATATCTTTATGAAATTAGATTATAACAATAAATAATCAAAGACAAACGGTATTAAAATCGAAAGTTTCACACAAATACACATATAAATTACAATCAACATACAATCGTAGTTCAAGATAAATATGTCAACAGTCTAATTGGATTTATTCTGAGCCCTGCGGCTATTGAGACGCGAAGTATTACTGTGAGAATCGGTCTCATTGATAAGTCTGTTTCGAATAATGAACTAGTTTATACGATATCATGCTACTAGTGGATAAACCGTGATTCTACGATCATTTTTATTTACTGTACTTATTGGAACTTATTTCTAAGAATGAACTATGAATTACTTACTTATTACGAAATGTGATATATAAATCAATTTACAAAGAATATAAAAGGAGGGCGGCTGCAGCGAGTTGCAGCTTTTCGACAAATAAATAAATACTCAAAAATGTGACTCAGATTAGTTTAAATCTAAACACTAACACCATTACAAAACTGTTTATAAAATAAACCAGTCTCGTCTCAGTGGTCCCTATAAGGTAATATGAACATAAAAATAAAGAAGCAAAAAGGAATGATGAAGTCGTTAAGCTCGCGTGTGTCCACGTGCCAGCATTATTGGATGTATTTATTAAGTCTTGGATAAACCCATCGGTTATCTTTAGAATCGCTGGTTAAAGTAACCGCTAGGTTTATTAGAGCAGTTGTCTATTAAAACTCGAATCTTCGTTTAGTTTCGTCGAAGAACTTCGGTGCGCTCGAAATATTTTGATGAGCATAGATAGATAAATGGTCTCGAATTCCTTTTATAATTGAGTTTATCTGATGAAGATGAGATTAATTTAATTATTTTATGCTCTATATTGAAATTAGTTATCCAGGATGTGTATAGGTATTCAATGCTTATTCAAATATAAACCCAACCCATTATTTGTTTTCAAGTGACGATTTTTTGCATTTCTTTATGTTCATAATTGTTTTAACATTATTAATCTTTGAAACTTGAAGGCATATCTACCTACTTTGACTTAATATACATAATATTAAGTGTTATCTTAACTTCACAATGAATTAGCGCTAATGTTATCATGTGCCATTTCAATGAGACAATGCTTTCAAAGGCCCGAACAAATACAGGAACAAACACCTCCTCTAATTATGTCATCAAGGTACATAACAGCTTGAGTCACTATAGTTTAATTTAATTAAGTAAGTATAACCACTTACTCATAATGAACATGAGCAAATGGCCAACTTTAGTGATGCAGTGCTTAGAGATTTGTTTATAATAATGCATGAACACCATGCTCTAAATTTATTTTCTAAGGTTAGAAACTTAGAATACTTAGAAAACTAAGAAGTTTTTTTATAGTAACAAATAGTATAAAAATATAATAATATATTATTTAGTAGTCCTATGGCTACCATAACTTGTTACTAGATAGGAAATGACTAACCCACTTATCTGTGTTTTACGAAGTCTTTACAAAACTATCTACATATTATTAAATCAACGTTAATTTAAAAAACTATATCACTTTCCGTTTTTAGATAATTTACATTACCCTAGAATTTTAAAATATAGCTTTCAACCCACAAAAAAATTAAAACTTGTTTTGAATGAGTCAATTTGTATCAAGTCGTGCTCTAAAATCAATGGCACTTTGTATAAAATAAATATGATCAGACCGCGCCGTAGTCGCGCATTAGATGTTGCCATCAATAAAACAAATTATTATGACTATTATGAGTATGTATCTACATAAATTTTGCAGATCGTAAAATTTAGGTATTGATTATGTATTTATAGAAACGAAATAGGTACATGTTGAGAGTATTTTCATCGACTGGAAATCTGAAAGTGATAAAATCTTTTTGAAAATTTAAATGATAAAATCATTTTATATTTCCAGTCGATAAAAATATGTTCTTTTAAATTAAAATTATGAATTAATCAGTACAGTCAATTGGATGTAATTTAAGTTTTGATTATTAATAATTGCAACTCAAACTAATGCTGTGTAAAACCTCCAAGAATTATAATTGAAATATATTTCGAAGATAAAGCACCCTGAGAATAATCTAAGTACAGTTTTATAAATATTGGCAGTATCTCAATCTTCGACTGCAACATATACTACTTTAAACTGATTGCCTCAATACAGATATGAATAGTTACGATTTAGCACTGTTATAAACAGTTATAAGCACTCAGTTAAGTCAAGCCCCAGGATATTGGTAGTATCAAACAAATATACGATAGTACTTCAAGCATAGAAGTGAAACTTTTTAGATTCATTGACTTGAGATTAATTAAACGCACTACGATACTGACCACTGACCACCGACACGATGCGTTGCATAGCTGTCCTCGAAAATCATCAGAAGTTGACGTATTTGGCTTGGAGAATAAAAGTTGTATGCGTTTGCTTGTTTACAAAATATTAAAACAAGCTAACGTATGGACAACTTGTTCCCTCTATCTTGTGATCGACACTAAAACTTGATAATAAGCGTGTCATTATAATATTGTCTGAGCGCGCTGAGTTAGTTCAGATAAATATGTACAGGAGTTTCACCTCTATAGTCATGTTATTATCATTTGTTTGTTTGTATGTTATAGAGTCAGTAGTGAAATTGCTGGTCATTTTACAATGTTGTTTAATATCACTTCATAAAGCTGTTAAGGCTATGCTGCGTGTATATTTAATGTGCTGAGTACCTATTAAAGCTTTCGAGTGATTTAAATTGAGGCATGCATTGGTGCGTTTGATTACTTTTCTAGGCAATTTATCGTTTATTGTAAAAAAAACTACAATTATAACTTTTTAAATGAAAAACTTGATAATTTTAAGATCGGAATCTTGAAACAAAATGTGTTAAATGTTTAAAGTGTCAGCTCACATAATTAACTTGAAAAGGGATCGTCACCTGACCTGTATTATTCTGTTTTATAACTAAAATCTTTAGTAACCTAACTAAAAAATACATTTTGATAAACCTACTTAAGAAAACAAATCTGGTAGGTACCTTCCTACTCGTAATCTTAGCCTTACTAAAAATCTGTCACATTAAACACTAAATAAGAAACTATACGAAAGAAAATCTAAGCGCATATAAATGAAAATAATCTTTCTTGGTAAATTTCTTGGTACAGAGTATTGTATGGTATTTGTACTGTGTCAACAAGTTGCATGCATGTTATCCCACGGAGCTATTTACAGCTTAGAAAAACAAAGCTAGGTCAATAATATTGACTGTATAATTGTGCTATATAGTTTCAGTTTACGTAAACAAATGTCTATTTACGTGCATATCGTAAATAATAAGAAAAGAGCTAGCTGAAGGGAGTTCTTTGGTGTTTATGACAGGAAGCTAATGCCTTGCAAATTTTAGATATTATATCAATACTTTACCTTTGTGAAACTCGAGTTTTCTATATAAATCAGAAATAACAATTAAAAGTAGCCATACGCATTGTCAATTTAAGGCTGTCGTGATTATCATTTTAATAAGACTTTCTGTAGTGTTCCAGCTGTACAGATTTGGCTGTTTCTACTGTTTACCTGCCTTCAAAGGTTCCCGTTAAGCTCCCAAACTATAAAAGGACATTCTCAACTGTTCAACTCACTCTTGACCTTATTCCTAATTCGACGCGTGTCATGAATGGACCGTGTAATTTTTGTTTACCTTTGCTTTTGAATAGGGTTGTTCGAAGCCGAACAATATCTTATTCTTAAAAATAACACAAATGTATCTTTTAAGATTACTATGTATTTGAAAAATACATATAGTTTGCTATTTTTCTTAGTGTAGAAACTTTAATTATTTATTTTGCATTCTGATCTATCATTATTATCTATCACTTACCTAACCTGCCCAAAAATTAGTGTTTATAAAACGTTGTTAAAATGTCTACTATGTATTTAAATAACGTGAAAATATTTTCTAACTTGCATTCTTAGAACTGATACCTATAATACCTAATAGTGAAATACATACACCTTCTCTTTATAACCGGACAAAAAAGCCGGATTATTCCCAACACTATCCAGGAGCCTCTGCTTTCTTTACCCATTCAAATGCTATAAAAATATTTATAAGACAAAATGTTTCTATAACGGCTGAACGTAATTACTAGATACATTGTAATCTTTATTTTTAGAAATGACATAGCATTAGCATAGGTTTACCCAACTAGGGGAAATTTAAATGTAAATAAGGGTAAATAAAACTTTCACAAAAAAGCTGTTTTGAAATCAGTAGTGTTGATTTTCGTTCTTGCAAATATTTCCGTAGTACTGGTAGTAGAATGCCTAATTTGCTATGTATGACTATTGAAATAGCGAATGACCAACTGAGTTTTTAGGCCACCACACCATACATGTGTCGAATTTTAAATTGCATAAATTTGAAATCGACGATTAATCGTCAATTTTACATCTGCTTGTCTGGCTGTTACAAGTTTAAGTATCTATGTACTTGTAACAGACGGACAGTTATTACTTATTTCTAATTATATAAATTGGTGGAAAATGGTTAACATTATTTCATCGTAAAGTAATTCTTGTTACATTTTCTCCTGTGAATTTGTGTGACTCCTATTAAACATAATCTTAAGTGCTTGTAAACTGCCCATCCATATTAATTTAATCAAATACATTTAAACACTCACCATAAAATGCTTTTCCAAAAACTTTTCTTCTCCATTTTACCGGCTGGACTTATCTCTCATTTTACTACAGTTAAATTCCTGGTAATAGATTTACGGCATATTAAAATCCATAATTATGTATTACGTCACTCCCCAGCCTAACATTGCGGAGATGCATAGTCCTATGTTGACATAACTGCTTCCTGTAACAGAAATAAGATTGACTTTGATCTTTGCAATATTTATGCTCCATTGCCGGTTGCGCTTCTAGTAAGACAATTATCTATATTAGTTTTAACATTAATATTTTTTATACCAATTAATTTTGCGAAACAAATAAAAAAGTTGGTCTGCGAGTAAGATTTGTAAACTAATATAATCTAAGACTTATTTCAAGAATACTTCAGTATTCGTAAACTAAACGTATCTTCAATTTTTACTGTGGATAAAGATAGTTACTAAAATACTGATAGTACTGAAAGGATAAATTTAGACACTCCATGCTACTTCAACTCAATATCACAGATACTATAACGATTCTATTAAAAGTCATGTGGTGATTGCCTCATTACTGATAAATCATCTAGTAGATACTGTGAGAACTTTCACTATAAAAACACTTGCAAATTATCTTAAACAGACCATTTCAACATGAACGGAAGTCCTAAGATAAGGTGCAAACAATACGCACACCGTGTCTACTTACAATAGTGATACGAAATAAGGGCTGAGTCGTGAAGAAAGTCGGATGAGAGTCGAAAAGTCGGAGAATTTAACAATGTTGCTAGTGATTCCTGTAATACGTTAACTAAACTATCAGCAATTCTAAAAGTATTGTACCGTACCGTAAAACTAAATGACCCACAATGTTTGTGTTGTTACAAAAATTGTGGGTCATTTTGTTTTGGTATTTATCGTAAATTAAGTTAAAGCTAAATGCTAGTACTAAATACTTAAAAGACTCTATAATTTTTTTTGTAAAAAAATGTATACGTATAATAAAATATTTACTAATTTCTAAGCCAATTAACAGAAAACATTATCATAATAAAAGGATAAAACCCTAAAAAGTCGGATACAAAACGGTTACTTCACTAATGAAACATGAATCACAAGAATCTGGATCACTCTAATGCAACAACTAATTAATGAGTTTATGAGCACGCTAAGCTTTGTTCATTACGCAGATTCCTTTACTTCCTACAAGTCAACAAACTCGCAAGTTAGAGCTTATACAAGCAAGTAGTTCCTACTTTTGAAACTTTTTAAGCGTTTATGATTTTGAACGTTGCAAAGTCCTTTAATCTAATTTATTACACAAAAACATAATGTGAGCAAGTGGTCAACTCTCAGGCATTTACATCTTTACTAGATGATTTATACATCGTCTGGAGGCAATCCTTGCCTACACTTAACGGGACACTGTAGTGCCTGGGTCATTATTAGGATGAAATGGGCCTGCCCAATCTCATCATCTAAACCATCTTCTCTGGCCAACACTAACGAACGGGGTTTTAAGGCCCTCTGAAGGCCTCTGTCAGTTGTTATTACCACTTGCAGTCACCCATCCATATTGTTACCGAACGTTGCTTAACTTCAGAGATCTATCATGGACATTGAAAGTCTAGCAAGCTTCGCCACGTGCGCTTCAGAAAAAGGGTTATTCCAACATAAATGCAAATATCACATTTTCGCGGCTATCTCGAGAGCAGTGTCAATAACAAGGTAAATATTATCAGAGTGCACAAGTATTACAAAACTATTACGCCATACACATAGTGTGTCACTGCCTTATCAGTGCAAACAGAGAGAGACTGAGTTTCGGGTCACACGTACTTTTACTTATCTTTATCAAATCCGTTTCCAATTCTTAAATATAGATTTAAAGTTTTTAACGTTTGATTTAGACATGCGCAAAACAGTACGCCAAAAGGTACTGCCATATTACATGGCATTACAAAAAAGGTGATATTACTTTGTGATATTACCATCACACTAAACATTACCCGTTCACCAGGTAATGTGTGATACGGCTCTGAATGATTGGAATAGGTAATATCTATGAACACATCACCTATTTCAATACATGCAATGCATGGCTTCCGTAACATCACATTTTAGATTTTTGAGAGTCTGCGCGCAAAATAAAACATCGATTTTTGTCTAAACATTAAAAAAATGTTTTTTTTTGTTTTATGTAGGTACCTAGGTAAGTAGCTTAAATAATAAAGGTACCTAACTACCTACCTACCTTACCTACTAACAAGTTGATTAATATAATCAACTAGGTCTTTTGATCCGTGGACGATGCAATGGGTCAGAATTATGAACATGTTGTGTACAATAATTATTCAATCTTTTGTTCCTGGTAGATGAAGACATTGTCATAATGTTTGATCAAATAGTACCTACCTATTGCTTTCCAAACTTCTGGACTAAATACCGGTCGGTAGGTTGATGGTGAAAAAAAAAACAATAATTACAATACAAAACGATTTTTAATTAAGTAAATAGTAGTAAAAGAATGGCGTAGTTATACCTATTTGTCGAATAAAAAATCGATTTTTAATCGATGATCCACCACACCACGCACATCACTCGCTCGCTCGCGGCTCGCGCCTTGCGCCAATCATAACCAGCCACAGAATAACTGAGCTAAACTCCTTCACTCTGTTCTTTCTTCGTTCGTTCAATGTGTGGGTGGAGAATGAAATGAATGTAACATTTAGCATTACATTCAAACATCACCCGTACGTTCGCGACATGCGCCAATCATAACACACCAGCTGAGCTGAACTCCTTCACTCTGTTCGTTCTTCGTTCGTGCAAAAACTTTAAGTGGAATGAAATGAATGTAAACATTACGCATTACATTCAAACATCACCCGTACGTTCGCGCCATGCACCAATCACAACACATCAACCGAACGTCCGTCTGTATTCTGTGCGTCCGTGTAATATGTGGCTAACGTAATGCGTAATGCGTAATGCGACTCTGGTTCGGGTGATGCTAACATTACCAGTACGTCGTTGAGTGATATGACTTTTGTGATATCACAAGCATTACCTACACATGTTTAGTTTGATTGTTGAATGGTTTATAATAAAACATGGTAAAGATTTTGAAAGAAAATCAAAGCTTATTTCGACTAGATAAATCCGATTTAAAAATTGAAAAGTTATTATGTGCATTTTATAATCTTTTTCAATTAATATAACATAACGAGTTGTAGTTATAAGACACTAATGGTCAAGCTTTTCAAACTAATTGTTAAAAAATTACCCAATTCCTTTAATATGGGAGCGCGTTGAAGTCTTCAGTATGTAAATCTTTTCAAAAGTTCAGGAACCATAAACATTTTTTTCGAAACAATTTGAAACAATACTAATTTCAATATAAAAGTTTTCTCTAATTGAACTAATCACACGTCTTGAGTTTTTGTTATGTAATTTAATTAGATAGTGACACAAAATATTTTTATTTTATTTTGAAACAAAATTTGAAAAGATAATTATTATCACTTATTTTTACTACCACTACCACCAAAAAGTTCCATCAACAAATTTTACATGCAACTAAAAGTTTTTACACTATCGTTCGAAATTTGAATTTGTATTCCCTTGAAAAGGGCGGGACGCATGCGTAGCCCGATGTACGACCGACCGTATTGCTTTTAGCGTACTGGACACTGGACGCTTCTATGACTACCAAAGTGGAGAGGAAAGTACTCTATCACGAGGAAATACCAGAGCAAGGGTCTTGGCAGCCCATCAACAAAAAATAAAACTAAACAAAACCATGTCATATTTTGATGGAACGCGAACTGTGTGTAAAAATGTAACACGTCAAAGAGCATAATCATAACCTGTTTTTTTAAACAATGTTTTTGTTTCGCATAATGATATAGCTATAGGTATTATTTTTCAGTATAGTAATAGATATTTTTTTCGACAACTTTACAGCCGACTGGGAGACTCTAGCACAAGATCGCGACGTCTGGAAGGAATGGGGGGAGGCCTTTGCCCAGCAGTGGGACACGAACGGCTGAATATAATATAATATAATATAATAAAATAGATATTAGGTACACCATTAGACAATTTGATGATCAATAAAGATCGATATCACGAATCGATGTTTCGATTGTAAAAAGTCGTTTGTCATTCAATTGTGCGATACATTAATGTCAGAATCGATCATCTTTCGTTACATTGTTGAACACTATGTTTGTGGTCTGCTATTTATAGTCAAGTCTGAAAAAAATCCATCAGAATTTTTACCAAAAATGAGACAATATTGTTTTCATTTACAATGATAAGTACAATATATTTTGTAGTGTAAGTAAATTTTCAAACAGAAATAAATCATAAAATAGAAATTGAAACGTTTACAAAGCTCATACAAGTACATTATTAGATCAGATAAAAGGTGAAGAGAAACATACGTTCTAATAAATATTGTCATATATTGTTAGGAAATGGGTCTTTAGACATAACGATATAATCTGATGGTCATTTCCAAACGGTCATTTGAAGAAGATTATTTTGTTTTACGATAGTAAGCACACTTTCCAAAGTACCTACTGTAAGTATGTGCTTACTTATACCTACTATGAATCTGGGTTGTTTAAATTAATTTATTGGAAAGAGACCTCCTACGTTTAGTAGAACTTCCTTGTTATTACAATATTATGGTGCTATTTCCATTTTTTGAGTATGAAAACTATTTGCAAAATTCTTGCAAATAAACATCTGCTGCACTGAAAATTCAGCATCTGCTACAAAATTAGAATACCTACTATGTATTTCAAAATATACTTAACTTTTTTTTTTATTAATTTATGATTATTTCATGAAAAAAGAAAATTATAAGTAGGAATCTTTTGAAATGATCATTTTATAAATTTTTAGACAAATCAGGAAACTACTTCGATAAATAGGATACTTATTATTTATGTGTTTGGTGTAGTAGGACCTTGACTTTTAATAAAGGGCTTACAGATCAAGACTCACTCTTAGTACTTACCTACTCTTTGTGGAATTTATACTTACGCCTCGAACTATTACATAAAATTTTAAGGTTACATCGACACAAAGAATAAAAAGTTATTATAGGTATTGGACTCGGCTAGTTCATTTACTCGTAAATTGTTCAAAAATTTTTATTGGAAGAAAGTGTCTCCGCTTGCGATAATGAAGTGCTTAGTATCGTCAAAATAAACATTAATCGAGATTTTATTGCTTAAATTGAAGCTCTCTTAGCGGATTCCATTAATTCCGTGAGAGGCGATCAAAAAGACATAAAATTGTCTATGTACTCAGGTGTTCATTAATACTCTATTTAAACTTTTTATAGAAAATTGATACCGTTATTTGGGGATTTAACTTAATTATAATCATTTGGTACCCTACTACTTC
Organism: Xanthorhoe spadicearia; assembly: GCA_947086425.1. Classification (NCBI taxonomy): domain Eukaryota; kingdom Metazoa; phylum Arthropoda; class Insecta; order Lepidoptera; family Geometridae; genus Xanthorhoe; species Xanthorhoe spadicearia. The sequence continues at coordinate 4,606,081 of OX352212.1, forward strand.
TTCCAACAGCAAACGATTTAGCTTTCAGATTACCAAAACGCGCAAAAAGCAATATGAAGCCGTGACGAGTTGCGTTTTGTAGCATGATGTTTTGATGGAAAATACGTCATACAAACTTAACGTCCGTAATTTGGAACCTACACATTCCCGTGTGCACCACGGAATCACAGATTAGGCAAGTGTAAGTACTCTCTAGGTGGTCTACTGACACCCATACATTTCATTAACTACGGCTAGCCCAACACTTCGCTGATAACTTTCATAGACTTTATTGTCCTTTTCCATTTTACCTATCGACCCTTTGTTCCATTAGATAAATAAATAAATAAATGGTGGATAAATAGTGAAAGAAATACGGCCAATTCTACTTAGTTTAATGTGCATTGTAATAGTTACTAGTGTAAGATAGGATGACAATGAAAGTTATCTTTTTGTTGGGGTTAATTTTGTTTACCTATTGCAATCTTGTTATGGTCACAGGGGGGTAGGGTAAGGGGTCAAGGTAAATATGTCAATAACCCATTATTGACCAATAATTTCCCTTTGTTGATAACATATTTGGGTTTAATTACAAATTTTTGGTGTGAAAAATTCTTGCCAGTCCCGATATATGAAATTGTTAAAAAGGTGGCCCAAAAACTCAGTTACTAGAGTTTGCCAATTCTAAGAACTACGAGTAACTAGACTTTGAATGTAAGTATTATTCATTTTATTATGGTTTCCTAGTCATTGAAACATTCAGACATTAACAACAAATGCCTTCACTTAATAAAATCTCCGTCATTTTTACTAATAACTTACAAAATTATTTCTATGACGGATTGTACTTTCTAACTAAATCATCTATTATAGACGACCGACACAAACTATGAAGCATGTTATTTAAAAAGAGGTCCTAACTTAAAATAACAACCATGAATCTTTTATTGTGCTTTCGTTCACACCACAATATTTATCGTCCATTGAAAGTTACTACTCTGATTAGAAAGTTATCCTTGAAATTCTTTCATAGTTATTTTTAGTTGTTATAATTAAATTAGAAGTTACTTGGCGTCAATATTGACAGCTGAAAGTAAGCCACTTGAACTTTTTAATTCAGTTCTAATTTGAGATATGGTAACATTAGTGAAGTCGTTGGTCTGTTTATGAATTCGATGTATATACATAAAGGCAGTCCAGAATTTATTGTTCCTACTTATACCAGCAAAAGGAAGAGTAGATTACCTAGAAAATTAAAATTTGTAAGGACAGACTAACAATTACTATTGTCGGTCACAAACGTGGTTTGAGAAAATCTGTCGGTATTATTCGACACGGACACGAACCGACACTTGTGTTAAAGAATCCTTGTAAAATGAAAACACTGATATATCATCATCATCATCATCCACAGCCCGACTTTACCCACTGCTGGGCATAGGCCTCCCTTAGTTTGTGCCATCCACTACGATCCTGCGCCAGTCGCATCCATTGTCGCCCCGCGACGCGAACTATGTCGTCGACCCACCTCGCCACCGGACGCCCGACACTTCTCTGACCCATCCTCGGCCACCATTCGGTAATGGCCAAAGTCCACCTGTCATCACCTCTCCTTGCAACGTGTCCTGCCCAACTCCACTTGAGTTCCATTATCCGTGATCCGACATCTTTGACTTTCGTCCGTTGTCGGATATCGGCATTTGGAACTCGGTCGATAAGTTGAATGCCGAGCATGGCGCGCTCCATGGCTCTCTGTGCAACTCGTAGCCTGTACACAGTCTCCTGCGTGAGCGTCCATGTCTCGGCACCGTACGTCATGGTGGGCAGAACGCATTGATTGTACAAGCGGGTCTTCAAACATTGTGGAACTTTGGCCGACCTAAGGATGTCCTCTAACTTGCCAAAAGCTGCCCATCCTAATTGAATTCTTTTGGAGACCTCCAATGGCTGGTGTTGTTTGCCAAAAGAAAGAACATGTCCCAGATAAACATAACGATCGACCCTCTCTAGCCTCTCAGCTCCTACCATAATAGCAGAATCCGAGTTGCCAGAGAGATTCGCCATAACCTTCGTCTTGGACATGTTCATCCTTAAGCCTACTCTCATCGATGCAACATTGAGTTGCACAAGCATTTCTTGGAGGTCATCAAAATTTTCGGCAAAAAGCACAAGATCGTCTGCAAACCGCAGGTGAGACAGATTGACACCATTGATATTGACACCATTATTATCCCAATTAAGGGATTTCATAACGTCCTCGAGAGCAGCTGTAAAAAGCTTCGGAGAAATGGTGTCACCCTGTCTCACCCCCCTCTGTATCGGAATGGGATCGGTAAGGTCGTGGACTCGTACTTGCATAGTGGCTGAGGAGTAGAGCTCTCGGAGAATATCTACGTAGCGGGAATCGATATTGCAGCGATGGAGAGCGTGGAACACGGCCCAATGTTCAACACTGTCGAAGGCCTTCTCGTAATCGACGAAGGCCATAACAAGGGGCCGGTTAAATTCGTGACACTTCTCCATCAACTGGTTCACCGTGTGGATATGGTCGGTGGTAGAATATCCGCTCCGAAAGCCAGCCTGTTCAATGGGTTGCGCTTCGTCAAGTTCACGGGTAAGTCGGATGGTAATTGCTCAGTTTTGCCATATCTCCTTTTTTGTGGATAATAGTAACAATGGCGTTCTTCCATTGCTCTGGTGTACGAGCTTCACAGAGCACTTTGTTAACTGATATATATAACTGATATATTTGACACTGATATATAGATAAATATAAAAAATAATTCATGGCTTTCGAATTTACAAAGACAGTTTATAGGTTCATTTATTTACAAAAACTTAACTATAAAAATTTACCATTTACTGATAATTTTTAACGTAATTTATACCGATTCCAAAAAAAAGCCGCCGCGCGACATCCAATAATAGGCAGTAACTGTTTGAACACACGGTGCCAAATTAGTGCTGTGAGTGGGGCAAGTTAGGGCCCACTTAGCACCCGTTAGACTACTGATGTAAGGTTATGTACGTAGCGTAGACCTGAGCGGGTTAAATAATAGTAAGTTCGTATGAGCACGTGGCAAATTCTGGTCACTAAGCTATTAGGCCTCAAGGCTACCATGGCAAGTCCACCATGGATTAACGATGTTAAAAGCCGGGTCCGACTCCTAAGCACAGGATCGCTCACCGATTAAATTACCAACTGTCTCCTTGTTGTAGTCCACTTATTGTAGTGTCCCATCCAAATTGTAACCTTGAATTACTATAGATTAGGTTGCCATTTATTTCTAGCTCTACTCTTAAGTAAACAAAAAACCACCGCTTTACTTTCGCTTCAATAAACGTACACACAGTCCGGTGAAGTTACGAAGGTCCCAACTACCACCTAACATAAAAATATATTTGAAAATTAAAAGCTCCGCTAAACGCTAAGTTGAAGTCCAAGGTAAAGCCTAGTACACCTACCTTTGACCTCTTAAAGGGCCTGACCCACGCTACATAATCATTGCTATTTGAACGGTAGGTACGTTTATGGTCTTGTTGACAGTAAATTATTAGAACATCAGTCAAAATGTAGGCTTTTGATTTGTAAATAAAGCGATATTGGACAAATAATTAATCTGGAATGATATTATGGTTACACCTGACATAAACGAATTTTATTTATTTATTTATTACACGAGCGACGCCGCAAGCAAAATATGGACAAGAATTACAAGAATACAAGAATAAAAATTCTTGTAACTTATTATTTTGATTAGTTAGTATTCGAATGCGAATATGATATGGCGTTAGTTTTCCCCTAGCGCTTGCAATCTCTCTAAGCACAATTAAGTTATTTGAACCAGTACTTTTTAATCTGTTAAATAAATAAAAAATAAAAAATTAAAAAAAAATAATAGTACTTTGTAATGTATTGCATTATTCTTATAAGTAAAAAATTGGTATTTCATAAAAATGTTTGTATGCTACGAGTGCTACGACAGATTGCTTACAATTCAAATAACTTCTTACCTTAGACAATTAAAATTGAGAGCTCCTATTTATACCATTAAGAACTACTTACTTAAATATAAAAGAAACAAGTGTATATTGAGACACACAAACTTCAATCTTCAAGTTTCAGAAACACTCTTGTAGCTATTCAGACGTCGTCAAAACATAAACTAAACTAATTAAATATGTTTTCTTCCCTTTCATAACTATCGAAATAAAAAGGATGTCATGATCTTTATTTTGTTTAGTTTTAGTAGGAGACATCTGAATCGCCAGTAGTATAGTTACTGATTAGTTACATAATGTAAGTTCTAGTTAAGTAGCAAAAACCGCACATCAGAGGCAAGTGGGTAAAGATGCTGACATACGCTCGCTTTCGTTGAGGAAAGCCGACCGCAAATATGTTGTGAATGTATGCATGCAGATATTCTACATCTACCTAGTCAAGAGTGTTGATTTAGAATTTAGAATCTAAGACAGACACACAAGTTACTTGTGGACTTGTGTCCTTTTCATCGTAGATTACAGAAAGATTTCTCCTAGTCATAAATATTTTTGATGTTTGTGGTTATCTCAGCTCAAGCATAGCAATCGTTGTTTCATAGGTCCTTAATCAATGTAATATTATATTATTGTTAATTTTAATTAGTCTTTTATTTCATTATTCTTTTAGATCATTTTAAAATTCACTACCTTACCTATTCAAATCGTGACGAATGTCAAAGTTCCAAGTTTGATACTTATCGAAATGTCAAATTTATTTTTAATTTAACACTTTGATATTTAATCATTGATTGGTTAATTTTGAAGATGATCTGCGTTCAATAAACTGTCGTCTAAACATATTTTTACAATAATATTTGAGAAACATTGTTTGAGACTTCTTTTATTGAAGTTTGTCATCCCTGGATATCGCGTATAATCATCCGGAAGCTCCAAGTCAATATAAAGTAGCAATAAACTGCACAAAAACCACCGGCTGCATTCCAATCTGCTGCCATTAATCTGAATGCTCACTACAGCCTCGTTTGATATGCCTTCACTGTACAGTTGTCGGTACACGCCATAGCACAAACAAAATGCATACGTAAAACACATAAGTTGTAGATCTTTATTATGATAACAATTTTAGTCTAAGGATGAATTTTTAAATATTTGCTTCTACACTGACGAATTTCGATTTTACTCCTAAGTTTAATAAGGAAATAGAGTTATTAATTTTTAAATGCTGCATTTTTCTATGTTGTCTTGAAATATTCACAATGTAAGTTTTACAAACGTGCCATAGCAACATCCTCTGAGTTTACTTAGCATAAATATTTTTCCATTCATGTTTCCACCGCTCTATCTAAAAAGCTCAAAGGCATTATGGTAATAGGGAAGCATGGAAATATTTGCCATGTTATCGAAAACTGTGCTTCAATAGAATGTATTTGATTAATGAGTGTAATAAGCTTTTCCTTAATACAAGGTTATACTTATGTAAATAAAAGAGGCTTTTGGATTAGAATTTTGGTCAGCAATTTTTACTTAATATGTTTACTTTTTCTGGGGAAATTAATTATTATAGGCTAATCACAGTCATTTCATTACTTTCCAATATTCATGACTGTTGCGAAGAGTTTTCAAATAATTAGTTTGAGCTTGATAATTTTTTTTATTAAAAATTAAACCAAACTCTACTTTTTTCCAAAAAAACATCTTCACGTGTATGACTACAGACCAATGCTATGTCGACTACTGTTATTTTAGTATGTATAAAATTAATTCAAAGGAATTCATTGATGATGATGAAAATCCATAAAATCTGTCACAGCTCATCAACAGAATACTTGACGTCAATCAATAGTACGCGTAATAACAATAAACATATCAAACGCCTAATTTTTACTATACAAACCAAGGATACGTATAGGCTGTTACACACTATAGCCAACAACAAGATAAAATAATGTAGTCAAGTTGTAAGGCCGCCTATACCTGGCAGTGGGTGAAGTCGGGCTGTAGATGATTTAATACTCACTGTGTCATTTTTTTAAAAGATTTTTCATTAAATGGGTTGACAATTTATGGATCCTCTTTTCCGCGAGAAAAACTAGAAACCATCATTGTTCTCCACTTACTACGATCAACAAAATATGTACATCTTCAAATAGTAAATTTAAAAAAGGATATTACTCAGTCCATCATAGGGATGTGGAGATTCCCATTTTGAAAGCACCAAAGCACTTCCGCATAGTGCGGAAGCTTTGGTGCGGAAGCTTCATTCAGTTTGTGTTCACATCTAAAAATCAGGATAGACATAAAATGTAGCAGCATCATGTAAAACGAGCCTAAACGAATGCTAAATTGAAGTGGTAGATAAATAGATAGAAACAGGCTACTTGCGGTAGAGGTCAACAGGCGGTAACAAGTTAGTTACGATGTAAATGAGTGGACACCCGTGATTTCGGGTCAATGACACGTCTAGATTGTTCCTGGTCGGCTAGTTATAGACGCGACAGATGTTCCCGACAAATAAGCAATTCGCATTTGCATTGAAGCTTATTATTTGTTATCATTTTCAACCCCGCGGTAGGTTTGAGATTTAGAAAGAAAGAAAGAAAGAAAGAAAAATATTTATTTACTACACTCATTAAACATACATTGACTTAAATATAAGGTAGGTAATTTTACATTTATGGCTCACAGTTCAAGTCAAACTCAATATCTCGCAATTTTGGCTTTGGAGATTATGGATTAGAAATGTAAGAGACCGTGAGGAGAAGCACATGAATCATGCCATTTTTTACTAATGATGAAAGTCTAATATTTAGGGGTCCAATCAGCCCGCACCTTAGTCAGCCCGCGGCGGGTATTGCCCACTACGAAATCAAAGTATGCCATGTTTATCATTCTCTAGACAGTCCCCAATATTTCTCATGCACCCAGTTTGCTACACTTCGTGACGCCACTTACAATGATACATTATGTTAACAAAACAGACATTTATTATGGAAATTGATCAGCGTCACAGGCTATTTGTACAATTCACTAATTTGTGACTTAAAGCTAAGATAATATAAAATAAAGACTGACACGGTAGTTTTGGCTACCTATGCTTTCGAGATTATGTTGTTCCTGATCAATTTATTGCATAACTTCGTGAAAATCGTGAAACGCAATTCGTCACCATCACGAATAATCATCAAATAAGGCAGGAAATCGAAAAATAGCCCAAATATCTGAGCACTGTGTCATAGACACACCAAAAACTATGTTACCAGAGTTAGTTACTTGCACATACAAACTGAAAAACAGACCAATTTATCCGAACGGTTCAAGCACAGTGTCAGAGACCCACAAAAAACTCCGTTACCAGAACTAGTCACCAAAGTACACATTGAACCATCTGTTATAGTCCTCACTGTGACTCAGTGCTAACAAAAAATGCATTCACATTAAGCAAATAACTGTAACGGAAATGTGCCTATTAAATCTGTATTTTCGTATTATGATAAGGGCCATTGGGCAATGCAATCAAATTCTACCAAAAATGACATTTGTATTGATGCAGTAGCATGCAACGAAATTGCATCGATTAAATTAAGTTGACAATTTAAATAAGCTTCTATTAAAAGCTCTATTGATGAAAATAACAAGTTAACGAAACAATTTATTGGTTAACAACTTTATTGGTTTTTATTACTGTTTGAGAATAAACTAGCAGCAGTGTTGGGGGGATTAGTTTCACATCTGAAGGTTTCGAATTCGGATCCTGACAATGCTTTTTTATTAGAAAACTAGCAGCACGTCCCGGCTTCGCACGGGTATACTTATAAACCTATCGGGATAAAATACAGCCTATAACAATCCAGACAGTCCATTCTACACATCAGTGAAAGAATTTTTGAAATCGGTTCAGTTGTTTCTGAGATTACCTCTTTATTGATAACTTGTCTCTATCTACTTCGAAGGATTTTTAAACTCTATTGACCTAAGTTTACCATATATAATCCATTTGTGACCCTGTTTACGTTTTAATAACAATCCTTTGATATATTTTCAATAGCTCTACTCAGTTACATTATAATCGGAGTATAATAGATTACAAAGCAAAGTAAGATTGTCTTGAGGAATATTTATGACTGGCTCTGTTAATATTGTTACCCCGGGCTTACACTGATTTACCAGACCAATTTACCAGAACTTACACTAAATTACTTTAAATACATTTGGGAAGAAAGCAGGTTACCTGTTTTCTTGATTGATTTAGAAACTGTCAATGATAGCTTTTAAAATAGTGAAAGTTTTTTTTTTCATACCTAACATTTTTTTTATTTTGTAGGTATCTGTTTTGAATTAATACAGTTCTTAGATAAGATTTTAACGATTTTTTGTAAATGTGACTTTTCAACTACTGTCCGTATGTTTGGTCTTGTCTCTGACTACCAAAGAAAATCGGTGGCAACCTGTTTAAATTATAAATGCAGTTTAATTCGTAGATCTTGCTCTTGAACTTTCGATATTTATACTTTTTATAGTTTCTAATATCAAACATCCATCATCGCTAACGATGCTTTCGTCAATGTTTATAACAATATTTATGTGTTTTATAACATCAAAGTGTAGAATTAGGTAATTTTTATACTTCCTTATTTTGTACTTAATTTATACAAAATAATTTTTGACTCGACCATTGAAATATGGAAAAAAAAATCAGTTTTAGAAAGGTCTCTTTCACTGGCACAATGACAAACGCTTTAGCATGCCGTAACGGCTAATCAATCATGATACATCTAGCTAGTGAATCATGTAGTTCACGTCCCGGATCATAATATGCTCATTTTACCTTAACACCACGCGATTGCCGCGGGCTAAAGCTACTACTTAATAACCTAAAAACCACTGCAAACTTTTCTATCTGCCGATAGTTCGGTTGCGTGTGTCTGCAAGCACAAAACGGCTATACAGGATCGTTCAGTTCAAATGCATATATCTTCAATTATAAAAATTGACCACTTCTTTAGAATTATCGACCGATGGAAATGTTTGCAGTGTGCGAGGGGTCTTAGTTAGTTTCACTGGCGATAGTATAACGTCTAGACCAGTCTGCAAAGCTCATTTTCCTAGTCAGTGCGGTCAGGAAGGGAATATGATACTGCTTTTAATGGCGCTACTCGCGACGTCTTCGTGTCTCGGATTACTCTGGAGCGCACGATACATTATTAAAGTAGACGTGTACCCTTTTTTTTTGTAGGAGTGAGGATTTGTGTTTAAATTTAACTATTCAAGTAAACTAAATAGCTTTCAGAAAGCGCTTTTGCGACACCTTTGCGCTTCTTCAGCTTTCGCAAATTTCTTAGTTAAAAATATTTTATATCTGTACTAGCAAGCAGGTGTGGTATTGTTCATTGCTGTTGAACAAAAGCGCTCAAAACCTTTTCAAAACTATTGGTCCAACGGTTTTTTTTTTCTTCTATAGAGGATTTTAGACCCTAACTATCTTATTTTAAACCATCGTTTATAAGAAGATCGTTTACCTCGATATATCTAAGCGTATAAATATTCCGGGCTAAGCATATTTCTATATTTTTATATTTTGACTTCAGTTTCATCAACAATTCGACCATTATAAAACACAAGCAATGATTTAGACCAAATTTCGTATTTGTTTATTCCAAGAAAGGTCCGTCATTTTATATTGACATACCTATTATGTTTACGTCCGTCAAATGTAGTTTAACAAGTTTTTAGATAACCTAGCTTAAGAGTAAGTGGCTGATAAGACCGTGTGTAGATTTTACTATACTTTATACTTAACCAGATAACTTAACGGTTCGATGTACTTAACATTAATATTAGTATGCTAATAACATCATAAAAGATGGTGTATGTGGGTAATATGTGTCATTTAGTAAGTAAATTAATTAAACTAAATTAGTAGGGCGTATTAAGGATGTTAAAAGTAGAGCTAGGATAAAATACATGAAATGTTATCACGACTGTATTCTAAAGGTGCTGCCACCTCTTTAGAATCTTTGTATGTACTCGTAGGTGTGTTTTGTGTAATTGTAGTGTAGGTGTGTTTTAGTATTTTCAATTGATATTGATGTTTACTTCTTACATTACAATAACGGCATTTGCAATAAAATTATTAATTTTTATTACCTAATGAAATCTGATTCCTGTATTATCTTTATTTTATTATTAATTATAACTTCATACAGTTAAACATCGTAAGTTAACTTTCTTCGGATTCGGACCGAATGTCGTCGTGTCGTAAATGCGTTTTAAAAACAAAAAAATATGGCTCGTATTCAGTCTGCACTACGTCAAGCTGCTTCATCACAAACAAAATTTGAAAAATCTATATATATTTTGATATTTCTTGAAGAAAACTGAGTGATGATCACCAAGAGACTCTCGAAACGAGCCTAAGACTCCTGAGTCCGTTCGGAAAAGCAAACCAGTGAGACAGGATGTCGTAAGCAACGTCTCGGGTAGCCGATGACCGTATTAATAGTTTAATAATCGCATTACATTATCATTTCTCTCATGTTCAAGTTATGTCGAATAAAAATACGAGCTGAGAGATTTATATTGTAAGACCATCTTGACCGGGAAAACTTAGGTCTGCCAACTCTGGTGGACATAGTGCCGATTCTGTTGTACTTACTGGGTTTTATAAAAAACATTTAGTACGGATTTCAATCGAATGAACGCTTGGTTAATGAAAGCTGTTAAGAATTCAGTAGATTTGCACAAGTGTCGATGGTGCCACGTGCACGATAACAGGTTATCCACCTAATGGTATGGTATGGTGCTAGACACAGAACCAGCAACATAATAGGTGCTGGTTCTGTGTCTAGCGGAGCGATAAGCAAAAGCGGGAAATGAATTTCTGATTTCTGTTGAGTTGTATTGTGCGAGTGTTACGTACGGTATAATTGAGTTTAAAAGGGTGCTAGTTTTGAAATAATGTAATAGATTTAGGTATAAATTTCTTAATCGTTTTACTTTAACTCATAGGTACAATACTTACTATAGTATAACCCATTCAAGGCCCAAAGCTGCAGGACGAGGTAGTGCGTCCGGGGCATACAACGTGTTAATAGTTTTACAGTTGTCTGTAAGAATTCGCGAAGAGCGTTAGGACCGCCGGCGCCAATTGTAATACATACCTATTTACACAACATTGTAATTGTAAAGCACACAAATTGTATCCTTAATTACTTACTGATGATTTAATTTAATTAAGTCGCATTTTCTGTGTCAAATAGTTTGTTGTCCCAAATGTATTTCAAACAGCTAAAATTGGAGGCACGTAAGGCAGTTTTAACTAGCAATTTGTTGCTAGCATTTATGTAATTAATTTTATCAAAGCATTCCGCAGTAATTTAGTAATTTTCCTATTTTGCTACATGTTCCGCTGTCAATTTGAACTTATAGGGCGAATATTATGGAGAATTAATAAGCGGTCTCATTCAAACACAAAAATAAAAAACATAATATTGAGTAGAAAATATAAGTTACTCTAGGTATTTTTAGTCAAAAAGCTTCAGGCTTCACTTGTGAAATTACTTTGACCGTACTCATAAAAAAATATGTTTATTCGGGGATAATCAATGTTTAATCTACCCTAATAACCCGCTTCTAACATTTAAAAGGTTTCTTGTTTAAAACTATATACATACCTTCAATACCTTTTCTAAATCTCCAGTACTCCAGCACAACCGAAACAACAATAGCTAAGAGTAAACGTAAAACAGAGAAAGTATTTCCACGAAAGTAGAATTTCCCTAAGCACTGTTTCCACAGACGCACGCGCACACTCCCTGCCACTTACCGACTGTCGGGAAAAGGGCTCTGAGGAAAGTAAAATTAGTAAAAGTTCACTGATTACAAGCTACTCTAGGGTTGTGTTGTGTTTTCTATTTATTTGGAACCTAGGTGGATGGATAGATGAAGGATGCAGGAATAATGTTGTGTAACCGAAATACTTTACAGTGTCCCGTTATCATCTATCATGGTGTTCAATCATTAGATGGATAATGCGTTATTGTGCTCGTACAACAACAAAAAACATAGTAGAAAATACTTAAAATTAGTGGTAGGTACAATTACCGGCCTTATCGCTAAAAGCAATTACTTCCAGGCAATCAATTATAAATTCGGAACGATGAAAAGTTAATGAAAAAATTACCTAGAAATTATTATGTTTACAACACATTATGAAAAGTTGCCACACTGTTTATCAACTAACATTTCATCTTTTTCCTATCTTCTATTTTTGTTTTTAATAAATTTTCAATAACATAATGACAAATCACAGCAATTTCTTCCAGACAATCTAAAATGATTTATCACAGACAATCTGAAAAGGATTTTCTCGATACTCCTACTAAAAATATGCATAGAACTGAAATTCAGCACATGTAGTAATTCATCTAATCTAATTCACTCATTGCTATAAGTTGTTTTTAATTAAAAAATTGATTAAATGTTAAAAGTTGTAACAAACCAAAATATTTTCGATGTACTGATGATTTTTATGTTTATAGTTATGCAATATAACATTGACTAAAAAGTTATAGTTATTTCGAACAATGCCCGTAATCTGAGTAACAGTTACACTTCTATATTTTACTTTGTATTATTTTATGGTAATAGACAAGTTGATCGTTATACATTCGCCATGGGACATCCACAGCGGATTGTCCTGGATCATCAGGAAGAGAATAACTGCAACTAAGATGCGATTTCCCTGTAGGACTAGCATTGGTCTTTATGTAGGTATGTAGTATAGAAATCTATCCTCGCTCACGAGTCAAGTATTTAGTGGAGACAACAGCAGGTAGTTATTATACTTATGTACAATATGTGTCAAATACTCGTATCTACCGACAGTTGTAAAACCAGAGTTATTGAGACTGACCGTAAAAAACATCAAAAAGCGAAACTACATAGCCTTTCGACCACTAAAATGTAGTAGGTACAAGACTACTTAGTGCCAGGTGCGTTACTAAGTCTAATCAACGCCTACACATTCTTCAAGTAGGTTGGTATTTCTCCATACGATGCAGGTTCCTGGATATCTTTCTAGGACATCTGGGAGTAATCCTACGTGGGTGCAATGGTTAAAGAAAATCTGCTTAACGTTATCGGAATGTCGTTGTTAATTTAGTTTTAAGGTCATACATGTTTTCTTTTAATTCACAATGAATTTAAGTTCCTCATCTTTGGATACGCCATAATGACCATCTTTTATCTGGATTATGAAATAAATTTGACATCGATATAATTATTTCTGCTTGATCCACATTTATTAAAGAAAAGGTCAGTATAATATATTTTCAACAGAATCAAAAAGAAAATATGATAATGGCACAGCATCATGCATTTTGTTGCACTCTAATCTAACTTATAATAATTACGAATATTTCATAGAATAATTTAGATAATTCTTTGTTACTAAACTAGTCTACCCCGAGCGAAATAGCACCAAACGGGCGATCCTTCGTTCCCGTATTTATCGACAGCCAGCATCCTGACAGGACCACACGTATTCGCAGATTATATTGTAGTTACCAAGGCGGCTATTATCCTTCATCTACGAATTTTAAATGAAGCCGGTGCAGGATATGGTATTAATCCTACCATTCGTAGCGTGGTTGTGCGTATCTACGCAGAATTGATGACGACTCTTATGGCTGGCATACGACACAAGAATACAAAAATAAAGGAATTTACTTACTGTTATAAAAAAATTACAAGTCATGGCATAGAATGTCGACAGTATTGTCAATTGCATTGATTGACATCGCCACCACATTATGCCACTACCGCTCTCTCTCTCAAATTAAGAACAAGTTTGATACTTTTGGAGATGATCGTTGAGAAACCGGCCATTGATCACCAAAATTAACTCAGTTTTGACAGCAAGCAGTTATGATATCAAGTCAGAGTTTAGGTACTTACCTACCCCTTAATATTTTTTTTAAATTGACAAGTCACTAACTTCGAAAATTCTTAGTTCGAAGAGTCATATTATTGTTTCGGCATTCGTTGAATGATTATACCACATCCACTCTTTTCCGAGCTCCTTACCAGGCCACCCAGTACTGTAATCTCTATTGCTTTCTTATTAAGATATTAACTACCGCTCGCAAACGCTATATTAATGGTCAGCTTTAAGATCTATGATTGCGGATTGTCTTCTCTGAAGAAGGCTTTTTAAACGCTCTGAAGATCATAATTGAATGACAAGACAGGCTAGAAATTATGTCTAAATTATTACTACTCGGTTATTAATGCTTGGTACGGTAGTCTCAGTTTTTATGAAATATGAATGCATGTAGTAGACATAGGTACCTACTAGATGTGCGAAGCAACTATGCTAAAACTTTATTCAAGTTATCTTAAAAAAGTTGACTTCAGCCGATCATGTTTATACAATGTTTTTATTTGAATTTATATAGCTTCATCTTCGGCGCCATGGGCTTCGTGGCCAAGTGTTAAGGCAGTCTAGCTTAAGGACGATTGCTTGTATCTCGCGGATTCGAATTCCGGCGAAGCCATAGTTTTAGTAATGTTTTTTTTCATATAGGACACCTACCTTTGATGTTGAATTCATGTTAGTTATTTTGGAAAGGTCTCACAAGTGAAATAAACATGCGTTTACTAGAACTTCATCTAAGTAAACCTAAGCCGGTCATTACACATCAACAGGTCTTGGGCAGGATAATGGATTGTCGGCACGACCGTGTATCGATTACCTTCGATTATTGATTCTGATTTATCGATCGGCCGACACGATCTCTGGATTGAGGATACGGTTTGATTAATAACTAGACCTAGGTTTCCTTTTCCTTGTATACTTACGTGTGAACTTTATCGAATAGCACTAAGATAAAATTGTACATAAATCCACCACAACTGATAAAATCTGTGTTTCAAATATTAAAACCTGCAAAATGTCACTATGAGAAAAACAATACTTGGCGCCCAACATGGGGCAGTTTTAGTACTTTTTGTATTTCTTTTTAAATATTATTTTTATTAGTTCCAGCGTCATTAGCAGAAATTTAAGTGACACCATACCATTCAAAATTTTAATCAGTAGACCACATATGCAATGAGACGACAAATGAAATATTTCGCTATGCCAAACTGCTCTAACACACTCTACCTACTAGAGCAAAAGATATTTTTTGTCGACGACGACGAGAAGATTTGTCGTGTTGCTCATGTTAGTAGGTAATCTAAATGATGTATAGTCTATCTATAAAGTCCTGACATGAATGTTTGAGGAACTAAAATTATTCGTGTATCTGGCAGCACCAAACAAAGGTATAACAGCTGTCGTCAGCTGTCATCGAGTGAGTTCAAGAACATATTTTCCTCTATTTTTTATTGTTTTCTTAGTTAAACTGCAATGAAATGAAACCGAACTACGCACAAAAGTATCACAAATAAGTAAAGTAAATGAGAGTGACACGCGGGAAGTGATTTTTAAGTTTTTAAGCAATGTTTAGCGGAATACCAAGTTGGACATATTTTGTGGGATTTGGATGATTTAAATGGGCGAACATCATCTATAACGGGTATGTAATCGTTTTATTGGTTGTTTCTAATCTGCCTGAAGTAACAAATTGACCTAAATTACGATTTGGAGACCAAAAAAGGCATTGTTTACATTGCACATTTTTACGTCAGATTGAACATCACAGTAAGTCATGTTGTAGTGAGACCATCTAATCTTGATACATTAAAATGGCACACAGTCTAGCTACGTTTTCTGCCTACCTAAGTATTTAAAATTTTAACTAATTGCTTTATGTTTAAAATGCTTTTGATTACCTACTTTCAGTATTTTTTTTTTTAATTTTCAGGTAGGTAAATCAGAAAGTACCTACGGTTAGGCGAATTCAAGAATGATGGGAAGTTTGAAACTGCTGTGAAACACAGTAGGGTCTGCCAAGAAAGCAATGGACAATTTTAATATTTGTGCACTACGGCAAAAAATAAAATTCTTATAAAAATGACAATGAAATCCAATTTTGTTTCATTTGCCTTCACCTATGTACCTATGTATGAACACTCAACAGTTTAACCTTTTAATCCAACATTATTACACAGATAAGCACAAGATTTAAAAAATAAAACATGCCTTCCCAAATTCCCACCTAAAAGCTGGTAGGAACTTTTACATGGAACGAACTGCAAGTATCAAAATCAGTAGTCACACTATAGGGTTGCTATATACATTTTAGCAGCGCCCTCATTTATTGTCACGACTTTATAGACAGACTATACCTGCCTACTTGTTTATCAATTGTAGCAATATTTAAATGGAGTCTAAATGGGTGGTTGATTAAGTTTCGTAACATGGATTTATAGCACTAAGCGGCAACAGACTGTCATATTTACCGTTTCACGTCGCTTTATCAGAAACTAGCAGCCCGCCCCGGATTTACACGGGTGCGTTATCAAAACCAGAATTTAACCAGGATAAAATATAGCCAATGTTCATTCGGAAAATTAATTCTCTATACATCGGTAAAATAATTTTTGAAATCGCGTGAGTAGTTTCGGAGATTAGCCTCTACAAACACACAAACCAACTTTACCTCTTTATAAATTAGTGTGGATACTAAAAAGCTAAGCATTTCCGAGGTAAATCACCGGATCGCACGCCCGTCATTCCCATGCTTGTTAATTGTTATAAATCGATGTGGTTTGAGGACAGAGAGGCATCTAGGATGAACACAGCTGTAAATTTTGTCTACTGCAGCTTGAAAGCTTGAAGATGTTTGTATAGCCATAGGTACTGAAAGTAAAAATGACTAATAAATGAAAAAAAACTTAGTTACGTAGCACATGCGTTACACATTAAGTATTTAAAAAATATACCTGATATAGCAAAATCATAGGCACAATTATTTTTTTATTAAAACGCATTAAAATTATTATAAATAATTGCTTCCATCCGCATTTAAATTGTGCCCAAATTTAAAAAGAACAAAATTATTCATTTATTCACAAAAAAGTGGTTGACCTCTTAATATAACAAAAACTTTTTAGCGTGCAGCTTTGGCTCTCAATACGGTCCCGTGCGTGGCTGTCAAATGCATTCGATTATAGAGATTTATCGTTGGACGGATGCCGGCGCGGGCGCAGCCAGACTCTTACAACTATCTTTTATTCGAATACAGTGGTACCGTGACCTTATACCATTTCAATGCTATCTTCATTCATACTACTATCGTAACTGCGAATGTTCGTTACTGTAAAAAATAAATGTCAAACTAACTTAAAAAAGTACCTCTACATAAGTAATAAAAAAATTCTGTTGTTATGTTTTGAAAAACAACATTTTAATAATCAATCCGATTACTGAATATAAGTATGTACCTACCTACGAATGAAAGTGTAGGTAAAAGGAAACAATTTGAAAAGGGATTGGATTTCATTCAGACGTCCCACGGTTACCCACTTTATGTCAGTTTGGTTTCGTGTCGTGATGTGTAGAACTAAAGTATAAACTTACTGCAAATTGGTCGAATACAGTCAACTTACGTCCGTCTCAATATCCTTTATTTTGTGGTCTTGCTGTAATTGAATATTTGACTTAGGTCAGTTTCCTTACAAAAAGGACAGTTAGTGACAAATTCACTAATTTTTTATTTTTTGTATCTAGGTACCTAAGTACCTCTATCACACAAAACCATCGTTTAAATCGTTAAGCCATATAACAGAGACCTGAAGTTAAAATCTCAATTATTCACTAAACTATCATAAAGAAAATAACGAACGTAACATTATTGTAAAACTACCAGACTACTAGTAGGTATAAACTGTATAAAAAACATAATAAACATTAAAAACATGTTTTTGCTGCTGACTCTACACTAATGGTCTCTTCAAGAAAGTACCTAATCGACAGCTAACAACTGGATAACACCAGCCTAGATTAAATTAGATCTAACAAGATAGGTACTAACTATGGTATATATTTAGTAGAAAAGCATAAACACGACTACAACCCTAGGTAATGGGCATTCAGATCATTAGACTTTTATGATAGGTACCTACTTTCGGTAAAGTTGGTCTTAGGGGATAGTTAGAAATAATGTCCAATCGTTCCGATTACCTAAGTAGGCCCATACCTACCTAGTTATAGTACCTACCTAGTTTAGGAACTACCGCCAACAATAAATCACATTCTTATCACATCCTTAAAATTGTTCCTTTTAACCAAATTAATAGATGAGGATGCTATATTATCAAGTGTGAGATTTATATCACCGCCTTTGTCTTTGAAGCTTCGTTATCGCGCCATGTTGACAAATGGGTTACGCCTAGTAGAGCCTTGCTACAGTGATATATAAACAGCTCACTCATAAACATCCGAAGTTATTCTTAGGAATAGATAGGATGTGCCAGTACCTACTCAAGCAAAGTCACGAAATGTCTAAGGCGTTAGACTTTAACACACGTCAACTGCTGCGCAACCAGAGTCACTTAAAGTGCGCTAATTACCTACTTAGCCTAGTTTTGTGGATCCACTTATTAGGCGTTAATATCCCTCATTATTTTCTAATTTACCTATTATCATTGCTAACACTCGAATACCTACTTCTTTTCTCTTAAAGAATCTAAATAATATCTACTTATTAACCGTAAACAACAGCAATAAGTATGTGTACCTACCTATCTACTTACCAGCTTACCTACCTAGGTCCTTACATCTTGCTCCAGCTAAAATCACTTCATTCAAAACAGTAGGTTACTACTTACCTATACTTCATTTCTTGAAACGAGCGAAAATATTTTTTTGTTCTCTGGCTAGTTTGACAATTGACAATTGATTTGACAATCTAGCCAATACATTAACAAACAATTTATTTTCGACGACCAATCACGTTCGTTTATTTTGCTTCCTGTTAGCTCGTTTCAAGAGATGAAGTAGGTATAGTGAGTGTTCTAGATGTTTAAAATATTAGCTGTGTCGTCATCACAGCCGTGCAGCCCCGAGGTGGGAATTCATTATCACTTTATAAATTGGAAGGCGGTCAAATCCTTCTCTAATAGTAGCTAGGTACGTCTAACAAGATCTATCATAGACAGGTACTAACTTATAATTGATAACTAATTTTAGAAAATCACGTTTTATAGTACCTAGGTACCTACAACCTATTGAATAAAAATATCAGTCCATCTTTTTTCTGTGCCATGGGTAGGTTACCTACCTACTTACCTCCCGTTATCATTCTTGATCGCTCGAAGTAATTTTGATTCATATTTAATTTTTCGTAATAACCCAAGGTTCGAATTTAAGCTCAAGATCGTGCGTCTCGATACGTTCATGTAACGCCATCTAGACTAATTCCAAATAAACAACAATGATTTTAGGACATCTAGTGAGGAGTAGCAGAACTAATATTCTAAAATACAACCAATAGTTTCATCTATTGTCGCTAGATGGCACTAATCGATTCCATAAAATACTTCAATGAGGCCTCAACTAGTCATAATCACAACTTTATTTTATTTAAGTAGGTAGGTAGGGTACAGTATAAAACATATCGTACATTATCGATATACCTATTTTAGCTAACACATTTTATAACAATTTATCGAGCGAAACTAGGTATTGGTTGAGATGTTTTGAATATAGGACTAGGTACCTACCTAAATGTTCTTTGGGTTCATTCAACATACACAATTACACATAGGTCATCAAGGTACTGTCGATGAAAAAATTACGCCAGTTAAATAGTATAGGCGCAGAATAGCGATATAGGTATTTACAAAATAAATTGGTTGGCATAATTTCTGTTTTTATAAGTAGGATAGGTAGGTATTTTTGAAAAAATATCACGTACATTAACTCCATAATAGGTAAATAACTTAAATAGGGTAGGTTAGGTACCTAACTTCATAATAAGGTACCTACTTCCATAACTTTTAACCCAGTTTTATTTTTAATAAAAAAATTACGTAAACCCGCTATAAAATTAACATCTAAAAATGGATAGGGATTTTTTGATAATTATGAAAAAATAACATGCTATAATAGGTAAGTATGCATACTTACTTACTATCATAAAGTGTCGTTTTTGTTGAATCCCATGAAAAAGACATACCCACAGATTTTTAAGAATAAATTGTCTGGTGGGATCATTTTATTATAGGTACTAGAAATTAAATGCGTCAAACTAGCGCCGCCACTTATAAATAAGTTTAGTTGATCACGAGAGTATAAACTAATACTTAGCTAAAGAGCCTCATTGATAGCTATACATATAACTAAATAAAAATAATTCTAATACTTTTAGAACAGTTTTATTTTGTGTATAGTTTATGAAGATGCAGTTGAAGAATGTAGTTGCAGCTACGCTAGTTTGGCGCTTAAATACATCCACTGTAAACATTTTTACAGAAGTTGTTATTTAGGTCACACAGAATAGAACCGCTTCTATAGGATAAAATTGCAACATTACCAAAAGAATGCGATAAAAAGTAATCTCTCAAATACTCAGCAAAATTATCATCATCCTACCACGCGATAATCAATAGGTACCACTATGCCTTACGCAAGATTATAATCTTAAACTGTCAATGATAGCTGATAGACAATCTTCCAGCGTTATCTGCAGACTCAGAATGTTCGACTTAGTACCAAATTTGGGCTCAACCGGGAGTGTCCAAACCCGACAACGGTTCGCGGGAACTACTCTGTGGCGAAGATAGCAAAGATGGATAGGCCTAGTACAAGTCAACAGTCTGTGGAGAAGGTAGAAATGTTCGAAGTGAGGGAACATGTTCCTTACCAGGCGGAGGTGACCAGAGCTCCAACGGCATATGATGAAGAAAGTCAAAATGTATATACCTCCTCATGGGATTCTGCTTGGCTTGCCATCTGCCAGTTATTTAACCTCCTGCAACACATGCAGATTGCTATCGTGGTATTCTGTTTGTGGCATTTTGCATTGACTTCAGCACCAAATGGCTCTATCAGTAACTTGGAACTGCACATCATTTTTGCGGGCACTGGCGTATGTACTATTTCATAACGATTTTGAAGTAAAACTAAATCGATAAATCGAAGATAAAATTATAAAACCCTGTACTGACTGTAGGAATCTCTTGTAGGTTCTTTAACTTCTTGATGTCCTGAAATTGTAACTTTACCTTTTACTTATAAGATAAAGAATTCATCTTATTAACCAATAATAATATTTTCAGTACCAATTTTTCCTAGTGGAGGCAGTGTTAACTCTCCACAGACACAACTCGTGGTCATCACAGCTGTCCAAAGACGGCAAGCGCATCGTCCATGGATGTCTTCAGGTCATCGGTTCTATTCTCGTCATTGCGGGCAGTTTTCTGGGTTTATCCAAGGTTGATATGGCAGTTTCTACTCCACATGGAATATGCGGTGAGATTGTTAATTTAAGTAACATTTTCAAAAATGACAGGAATAGGATTATTGTAGTTAATAATTTCAAGCAGTTCATTGCCAACATTCTGAAACGCTCTCTCGAGCATGCATTTTCGATATATTTGCTGTGTTACTTTATTCTTTATTGTACACAAATAAATTGATACAGTTGTCATTAACATCATCAAAATTATGATTTATTTACAATGAATTTATTTACCACGTTCGCACGGTCTTACTCTGTAAATTAAAAAAATAAATTTCGGCATAAAATCGCAGGTCTACCTTTGTTTGTAGAAACTGAATTTGGAAGATTAACCAACATAAGCTGATCTGCGATGATTGTCACGATGCATCGTTTTTGGTTTCTAGAGTAGAGTGGCTGTACCTTACCTACACATAATGAATTGATTCAACGAAATATTGTAATGGTTCCCCATAGAAAAAGAAATGGTTTTATCAGTTTTTGAATTTAAAGTAGTAGGTAGGTACCTAGCTATACTTACTAACTAGCACACATACTGATCTCAAGTGATAGATAAAAGTTTGACAGTATCATTTTGCAATATCTTGGATGACGATGTGTGTAGGTTAGGTACCAAACATAGGATATTTTTTGTGCAAGTTTAGAGAGCTTTATCGCTATGTATCAGCAATCCATTATGTTATTCACACTTTATATTTTGATATACCTACCTTTACCTACTCCATATCAATGACATCCTCTACTTTTAACTCTACCTACATAGCTAGGTAGAAAGACTAGGCTTCAACCTGTCTCATTTTATTGAATTATTATTTTTCATTTTCGCAGGAGTGGTGGCCTTGGCATTTTCCTTGGTAAGCTTCATCACTGGCATCGTGGCATTATTTTCTTCAAAAGTACGATTACTGATAAAAAGTGGACCAGTCAAGATCTTACACATGTCCCTTGGACTATTCGCTATATCTATGGGTCTTATAACCATGACATTAGGTTTTCATATGGATTATTTCACGGCTGGCGTGGAAGGCTCCTCTCTTGGAACAGCATTAATGGTGTTCGTTATTATGATTTTACTCTATGTTGTTGTTCAACCTATTGTGGACCTAGTCTCGACTACAAGAAATTCACTGTGACTTGTTGAAGTTGAAGGTTCCACGGGAGGGGATAGTCTAGCCTGACAAAGTTTATTTAAATTACTAAAGTTATTGCATTGGGTAGCTACTCTTTAAGTAGCAGGTACCTACCTACGAGAAGGTATCAATGATAATAGTAGGTAAGAACCTACCTACTAGCCAATTTGAGGATGCTATTAATTTTATTATTTACAACTTCCATAATAATGCTGTTTGCTGTGCGATTTGTATGAAAGTATAATCTAACACGATTTTTATGCGTAATTCAACATTACGATCTTATAAAAATCCCAGTAATTCATTCGACAATTATAAAATTATTTTATTTAGTTAACAAGTATTATTTAGCCTATAAGTAAGACTAGTTTATTTTTTATGTATTTGTTACTTGTGTTGTTATGAAAATATAATAATAATAAGTACAGTTTATGTATGTAGGTATTGTCTGATCGAATGTAATTTTATTTAATTTTAATTAAGTATAAGTCCTTCTATCGTAAAATACTACCAGGATTTGTAAAACGGTTGTTTTATTTCAGTTAAATTAAGTTTCTACTTAAAGTTGCAGCTAAAGAATATAAATACCTACCAATCTACTAAAAATGAGCGAATCTACATTTTCGTTAAAGATTGTCTAACAAAATGTTTTCCCTGACAGTAGGTACCTACCTACCTACATAATAATAAATGTTGCTTGGAGGGAAAACGGGCGTAGCTAGGTACCTATAGTTAAGTAGAGGAGATAGAGATACTACTAGGTAGGTACCTACCTACCTACTAGCTTTTGTATGGATTGGGTCCAACCAAATTTATCATAATCATAGGTAATCATAATCATTTATTAATTGCTTGTATGTATATTTTGTGTAGCTTAGGTCTAAAGTGAGCTAGGTATAGTGGGTACATACACCCTGTTGGGCGCTGCAATTTGATTTTAAATATTAAAAATAATTGACTACTGAATAGGTACTTACCTACTACCTACCTAATCATAACCCCCTCTCGTCCTTCTTCACACATGTCATTCTCTCGGGTCCTCGGGCACTTTTAAAAAATAGGTAGGTATCCGAAATTTGGTTCCATGTGTTCACTCACAATCGCAAAAAAATACCGTCCCGTTAAAATCGGGACATCTTTGGCAGCCCTGCCTGACTTACCTACTCAACCTACCAAAGCCTACCAACAATATGCCTACTTAAATGACCATCAAGTCGTCCAGTAGGTACCGTAAGTAGTTTACTAAACCCCTATTCAAAGTAAGTGGTTTACTGGCAGCACAGAATACAATAAAATTAAATCTTAATTCAATGGGGGTTTCAAATCCATCCATAAGAAAAAAGTTCGTGGAACAAAGCTCACAAACTTTTAATGCATAAAGTAGCTTGAAAGTATTTAAAGTTAAAACTGACGCTGTAACAAAACCCGAACTGTCAAATTCAAAAATTGTCGATCACGAAACGTCAAACAAAATAAATGTCATCTTCGTTTTGAGAATCATCCGGCGAATCTTTGATTTCATAAAAAAACAACTAGCAAATACAATCAAACCTTTCCTTTTCTTGTGAAATAAAACAAGCATAATCTAACAATGGTGAGTTAGTTCAAGTTGTGTAAAATTTGGATAATCTTAACGCATCGTCTAGGTTAGCATAGCATCTTGCTTGGTCATCTACCAAAGTTTACATTCTTATTTTACAGGCTCGGCGTTATGATACCCGTACGACTATATTCTCGCCGGAAGGTACGATTCTTTAACTAACATCTGCTACCATTTACCGTACTTAACTTGAACTTCCAGTCAAATATTTGATACCTACCTATTTCAGGTCGCTTATACCAAGTTGAGTATGCAATGGAAGCTATCAGTCACGCTGGTACATCACTAGGAATTCTCGCGACGGACGGAATCCTCTTGGCTGCTGAGCGTCGTAACACTAATAAACTCCTCGATGAAGTATTCTTCTCAGAGAAAATTTACAAACTGAATGATGACATGGTCTGTTCCGTTGCTGGTATAACTTCAGATGCTAATGTGCTGACGAATGAGCTGAGACTGATTGCACAGAGGTATTTACTGAACTATGGAGAGTCTATTCCTTGTGAACAGCTGGTGTCTTGGCTCTGTGATGTAAAACAGGCATACACTCAGTATGGAGGTAAGTTATACATTTTTGTTTTCAGAAAAATTTTATATCAATCAAGTAGAAAATCAAGTCCAGCATTTATTGGCTAAACTATTGTAAATCATCATTTTAAATTGGAATTTATTTTTTTAATAATCAAGTACCTAGTTGTGTTTTATAGTCAGCTTGTTAAGAAGATTTTGTGATCCTATGAGTCTTATTCATAACTTGATAATTTAATATGGTCTTTAAAATGTTTTTTGCTTGTTACTCATAAGGAAATAAAAAGAGATAACAACAGATTTGATAATTATGTGTTTTAGCTAATATTGGTTTACTGGCCGAACATAGTTAGGGAGTATGTCTATAAAAATTGGATCGTTGAAATTAAAACTTATAATTTTATCCAGGCAAGCGGCCATTTGGTGTGTCAATCTTGTACATGGGCTGGGACAAACATTACGGCTACCAGCTTTACCAGTCTGATCCCAGTGGTAACTATGGTGGATGGAAGGCTACCTGCATTGGAAATAACAGCGCGGTATGTACCTACTGAAGTAGTGCTCAGAGTACTTTATGAATTTTAAAAACACAACAGTTCTGTGGAACAGTCGAGATAAGAGAAAAAACCCAGGCTTTTGCATCTTTACTCAATTATTTATACAGCGTCAGGAGACAATCTTTGCCTACACTTATCGTGACACTGTAGTGCCTGGGACAATGTTGAGATGGAATAGGCTTGCCCAGCACCTAAACTATCCTTTAATTTAAAGCATAAGTCTTTCAAGTCACATGAATTTAATCACTGTCTTGTCTTTTTGTAAGGCCCCTCAAAATTCAAAGTAAAACATTTCAGTAATATTATTTTTCAACCAACAGGCTGCAGTCTCAAGCTTGAAACAAGAATACAAGGAGAATGAAACCACACTAGCTGAAGCACAGTCTTTGGCCATTAAGGTGCTCAGCAAAACTTTGGATATGACCAAACTTACTCCAGAAAAAGGTACTTAATTTAAATGTGCACTGCATACTAATATTTTAAAGAGGTGATGTTGGTTTGTTTGATGGAGGAAACCTCTGAAACTACTCAGCCAATTTCAAAAATTCTTTCAGCAATGTGTAGAATGGATGGTTATAAGCCATATTTTATCCCGGTTGTTTCATTAGCCATCCGTGCAAAGCTGGGACATGCTTCTAGTTATTTAAAACAATCAAAATGAAAAATCTCATGCGAAACAGAAATATAAGTATGCCCAGAACATGAGCTCAGAAAACTTTGCCCTATGCCTATTGATAATGACTTTCCTGTTAGGTCCTTAAACAAGCGAGATAGATTTTGTTTATGTGATAAATCTATGTTGCCGAGTATGAAAAGATTTCGTCCCCACCGCCATTACCACCCACACTATCATTACCTTAACTGTGTATTCACTTTTCAGTTGAGATGGCAACACTCACCCGTAAAGACAACAAAACGATCATCCGAGTGCTAACCAGTGCTGAAGTCGAGAAACTCATTGCTGCATTCGAAAAGAGCGAGGCAGAAGCTGAAGCCGCTAAGAAGGCCGCGCCTAGGTCGTAATCATTCTGGTTTTTAAGTATTCTGATCTAATTGTGTAATAAAAGGTTCACTTTCTATTTGGTGTCTTTTTATGTAATCCATGATAGAGCTAATTGTGCAGTAGATGTTTTTACCTTTATGTTTGGCCAGCAAGGCGAACCTATATTAGCTAAAACCGATATTAAATCTGTTGCTATATCTTTTCGTTGCTAGTAGGAGTAATAAGAAAGACATTTGAAACCTATATTAAGTTGACTAATCTTTGTGAATATGACTGTTAGTTTACATTAACATGGGGATGTTTGTTATTATAATTTAAATCATGTAAAATCCGAAACATACATACGTACCTAAAGTAAGTTCATACTTCTGAACTTTTAGGAATCAGTGATTTTGTTCTCTTCTCTTCGTCGGGCGTCCGGTGGCGAGGTGAGTCGACGACATAGGTCGCGGGGCGACAAAGGATGCGACTGGCGCAGGATCGTAGTAGATGGCACAAACTAAGGGAGGCCTATGCCCAGCAGTGGGTAAAGTCGAGCTGTGGATGATGATGATGATTGAGTGAGACTGACCTGTCTGTCTGTTTCGTTGTTTCGTAAAAAATATCTACAATAAAGTTTTAGAAATTAATGTGAATTATGAAAATCAGTCTGTGGCATGGCAGTAGCTAAAAAAAAATCGTATCCGAATATCTATGGTTATTTGACACTCACTGACACTGACAGCTATGACGTGTAAAAAAACAACAACAGCTGATGAAATTGGAAATTAGCAGTCCGCTCAAAAATACAATTTTTATGAATTTACTATACCTAATTCTACGATTATAATTGTAATAATGCCTATTGTGAATCCAAAGTTTGAAAGGTCAACGGTGTTCGCCAAGCAAACTTATCCCAGGAAATCCAGAGAAGAGATGGACGTCAGATTGCTCCTCAATAAATGCGAAACTATTGCTAAAGAGGAACCTTTAGAAGGTAACTGGCGACTCAAACAATATGTAAACAGTCTCAGCGATATGATCACGGATATCAAAAAGAATCCAGAGTGAGTAAAACATAATTTTATAGATCATACAGTGGCATTAATTTTGTTGTTAGATAGGTAGGTACCTACTTACCTATTTTGCTAGAAAAGTTTGTCATAGATTTGTTTAAAAAAACAGAGCTAAATATTTTAATATAAAGTAAAAAATCAAAATCAAAACATTTATTTTGCGAAACAAGGGTTAATAACAAGATGACATTGAGAAAGATGTACAGCCTTGATCAGCTTATCAGCATGCAAACATAGAAACTTAAGTAGGTAGCTATTAGTCAATACAAAATTTAAAAAATAAAAGATTAGATTTCAATTTACAATAAATATAGGTAATAATCATTTTCATTGGGCAAATAAGTAGGTATACAAAATTATTTAAATTCTTAAAATTTGTCTGAGAGGTATTCATTTACACTGTAATAAGCCTTCTGTAGTAAAAATTTCTTTAAATTAAATTTAAAAATGTCAACTGAAGTATGGGCCTTATTTGCCTGAAAGTCTATTGTATGATAAACAAAACTTCCCACATTTTTACGTACTTCATACACTTCATACCTACATAATATTAAATACTTAGGAATCTATTTTAATGCACAGAATCAACATACCAAAGGAAGCAATGGCTGAATATGCAAAAAGAACGGCATTTTTGAAAGGAATCATTCAAACAGCCTCACTGAATACACCTGTAGAAAAGGTAAGTAGGTATTTACTATCTTTCTTATTGTAAAAGTGTGAGTATTATTTATTATTTATTTATTCCTTTACAAGATGGAGGGATTAACTTTTCAAATGCCCTGCTAACTGAGCCACTGGCACAGGAAAACCTTTGCCCACTGTGGGACATTAAGGGCTGCTAAATAACAACAATAATTTCTATATAATTATGCTCTAACACTTACCTAATACTTACTAAAAAATGAGTTCAACCATAATTTCCCCAACACCTATGAATAAAATCAAAATGACCAAGACATCCTTATTTATTTAGAATACTAAACTTTCAGTTGGAAGCTGTACAGCTTCTATCGCATGGAGCTGCAACCATGTCCGCTGATGCAGCAGCACAAGAGATCCATCAGAAAACAGTTGTCAAATACAATGCCGATCTACGATCAGAGCTGTTTGGTTTAGGTAAGAATATGGCCGCAGTTTTTGAGGCATTTACTTTTTGAGGTCTATTGATTATTATTGTAAGAGATCCAACAACTTATGATGTGCTAGTTAATACTGCTACTCATCAACAGATGGCGTTGTACAACTTGTCTGAAATTTTAATACTCATATATTACACTAATCGGCGCTAGATGGCACTGCGACCTATTTCAGCATTTAATTTTTTAAAGAACTTTGCTATTTATAAATATTAACGTGACTTAATCGCGTATTGAAATCATTTTATTTACCTGGACGTTTCGATGACGTTACAGTCACCGTGATCACGAGTAGACTGAAGGCCGATAATATTTAAAAAAAAATTAATAATGTCTCCAAGTCGCGATAGTTTAAAAAGTAACTTTGCTGTTCACCGATAGATGGCGTTATTTCTATTTATTCAACATTTTGACTAACAAACTATTCTCCAGAGGACAACGACGACTCCCTTCGCAAACGCAACATAATAAAAGCTCCGAACTTCATAAGCGACAGAAAAGATCAAGAGACAATAGACTCCCTTCTCAAAATACATCAGAACATGCAAGAGAAAGTGGCTGAGAATATGGTGATGCTTACCAAGAGTCTGAAAGAGCAGTCACAAATTGCCAGCACTATTATTAAAAGGGATACTGAGGTAGGTGTTTTCATTATGTTAAACTATCCTTTCACTCAGCTTAGCCGGCAAATGTCCACAGGAAAGACAATGGTCAATAGGTACGTGTAGGGCTGACTTGCCGTGGGTTTCCTCGCGATGTTTTCCTTCACCGTATACCTAAAGCTCCTATGAAAGCGCATATAAACTTTTTGTTGCGAAAAGTACATTGATGCACGATTTCCGGATTTGATCCCTCGACCTTCGCGGATCGAAAGTCGAAGTACTAATCCACTTGGCCAACAAGGCTTCACACACTATTATCGTACCTACACAGGTAAACATTGAAACTAGACACAAATAAGTATGTAGGTACAAAAGCGGGCTTAACCCTAGATTTTTTTTGTAATCTAAAACCCTCCACCGTTCGTTGGTTCCCCCTCCACCAATCGTACCTAACAATCGACTACTGCGCTTTACAGCCAAAATTCGTGCCCTACACATGTTTTGTTTTCTTACAGGCGCTACAGAAGTCGTCAGAGCTAACAGACCGTAACGTGATGTCTCTCAAAGCAGAGTCAGATAGATTGCAAGTACACAGCCGCAGTGCATGGAAGTGCTGGCTTTGGATAATGCTGGCTGTAGTTATGGTCATATTCATTAGTAAGTATATTCTCATGTTTATTTATACTAATTAGTATATACTAATTAGATTATAGTTAGCGTTTATTATAAATAAATAAATAAATAAATAAATATGACACGGACATGCCACACAGCGTCATCTGGTCCCAAGCTAAGCAACCTAATGCTTGTGTTATGGTAACCAGATGACTGATATATAATACATAGATACATTTTTTTTTTGTAAATACATACATATTATAGATAGAAAACACCCAGATTATTATTAGTTTATACTAATTAGCTGGTGCTGCGCCCCACGCTTTCACACGCGCAAGTCCCGTTCCCGCGGGTATATCGGGATGAAAAGTAGCCTATGTGTTAATCCAGGGTATCACCTATCTACATCATACCGAATTTCAACCAAATCGGTCCAGCCTGAAAGAATAACAAGCATACATCTATCTATACTTTCTTACAAACTTTCACATTTATAATATTTTGTTTTATTTAGTAAGATTTGAAATTAAATTAAATTATTTCATTCACAGATATGGTGATGTTTATGAAGGTTATGAAGAAAAGAAAATATGATCTGTAGTTTTGTGAGTATTGACAATGTTATTTTGACTTCATTCCAAAGTGTCTCCTTGCGTCAGAATAACAACATAACTCAATATAGATCGATAGATGGCGCTCTTTTTATTTTACCAATTAGCAGTCAGGGGTTTATTTTATTACAATTTATTTTACTGTGATTTATTATTTATATATAAATTCTTAATGGTAAGTTAGCTGTGTTCATATTAATGTATATATATTTATTGTAAGTAATAATTACTGACTAAATTATTAAAAAACAGTATGATTATTAAAATAAAACATCTTCTTATTTATATATTTTATTTGCTAACGACATGGTATAATATAATTCCACAAACATCAAGTTCTACAATGAAAAAATATAGTGCAATGATTTATAAAAATTTAAACGATAGTTTTATTGAAAAGACGGTTTGGTCCGTATTTTGAATACTACAAGTTACAATGTGAGCATAATTATTTATACATACTTATGTAATTAAATTATATAAATAAACATTCAAATCAAATACTCAAATTGCAAATGCATATTAAATCATTTTGTATCGTTAGATGCGACGTAAAGCCTAAAGTAACTGTAATAATAAATAAAAATATAAATAATAAATATCCTTGAACATTATAACAACATTACTTGTACTTTTACGCGTCTGAATCTCAGGGTTTCCTACTTGGATTCCACGAAAAGTTTCGTGACAAATTCGGGTTCCGTTTATGTTGGTGAACTGTTATATATTCAGCATCTACCAACATAAGCTGACCCCGAAAGCTCTCATAACTTCGTTTTCGATGTACGTCTCCGATGTTTAATGTGTTAGCTAACTCATGGCTAACTCTTTCAAGAAGACGACTTTTATTAAAGTGGAGGTAGTCGCGTTGGAACAGGCAATAGAATCCTTTAGTTTTAAGAACGTGGCTATTCTAAGTGGTCTGTAATAAGATCTTAATGAGTAAAGATATTTTGACTTTGACTTCGGCGCTAGGTGCTTATACCATATTTATCAATTCCAAATGGATTTTATAAGCGTAGAAATTAAAGGCGTTGGATGAAAAGTTGATGATGATGATATCAAACGAAATGTACGTGCTTATTGATTAAAAATAAGTAAATATTTGAAACAAATAAAATAAAAAATCTATGTAGATTTTTACACAATGTTTTTGAAGGACCAACATTTTACATTCTGTGCGTGGTTACACTATTGGACCTTTCGTTCCAATATCGTGTCTACATTAAAGTTATCACTATTTATACATATAGGTATGTAGTTTGTTTGTTTGTTCGTATGATCAAGTGGCCAATATATGTAGTGAATGCCAATATAAATGGACTTTAGAATGGATGAAAATAGACCCGTTAATAATGGCGATTTATGTCGCCAAAATTCAAGCTAAATTATTTAAAGACTAGCTGCGCCACGCGGTTTCACCCACGTAAGTCCCGTTCCCGCGGGAATATCGGGATAAAAAGTAGCCTATGTCACTCGTGGATAATGTAGCTTTCGAATGGTGAAAGAATTTTTAAAATCGGTCCAGTAGTTTTTGAGCCTATTCATTACAACCAAACAAACAAACAAACAAAGTTTTCCTCTTTATAATATTAGTGTAGATGTAGATAATGCCATCCTTTTTATTTAGATCTTAATGAATGGGACGGCAACATCTTTAATCAGTTTAGTTTTAGTTTTGGCGACATCTGAATCGCCACTGTGTATTATGTATAATAGAACCGTATTATACGTATTTTTGTATACCATGTTTTACTTACGTGTATAGTTAACATAGTATCAGATTAAATTTCTACGTAATAGGTTATTGTTTTTATTGACAAATCAATGTAATGGTAGTATGTTAGGTTTAGCAACATCACCTATTTATTCAAGGGACAATAGATTAGACAAATTCGAAGCATAGCAGTTATTTTAATAATATTTTTCTAACAATTTTATGGCGCGAATTATATTCGCCGTCTAGAAGCGGTTTTTTTTCTAAATGACTATATTTTAGACTATTATTTTGATCATGAACCGGAAGACAAGTTTTAGATTTGATGAAATGCCTTGAAACTTTTATAAAATGGCCTAAACTGATGAACTCAAGTAGGACGTTGTATGTATAAGAATATAATATAAAAACAATTTATTGTAGAGTGCAATGCAATTGCACTATGTGATGCCCTTTTTATCTTATATATATCATGACCAAATATAAAACAAAAATATAAATGCATCATAATATGAGAATATATAAATTATAGTTAGTTTTACGTGAGTTATAGGTACCCCGTGTCTTTACAATGTCCTTCAAGAAGCATTAAAGTGTCCAAGTTTCAATTCTAGGCCTTTCCAATGGCGTTTCCTTACCAATCATCGATGACATAGGTACATGACAGTGTTTGGTACCGTCTTCCGGCTAATGACTATTTACTTCTTATCGTATACATCGGTGAGCTCAAACTTCCATATCTTGTTGGGGCCTATTTCTGTCACGTAGAGGTGGGAGCCGTTTCTTGTGACAGCGAGGGAGTGCGGGTTCGTGAAGCCCTGAAATATATAAGAATGTAAAAAACGAGTGCAATGTTTTTTCACAAATCAGAATTTAGACACACGTACATGACAGATATTGAGAGGATAGTGCTGAGCAAGCCTGTTTCATCTCAACAGGTAGTTAGAAATTGTATAAATCATCTAGTAAAGATGTACACGTTTAAGACACAGTTTAAGTACAGGACATCGATCACGCACAAAGTGAAAATAGCTGAACGGTTAAAACTGCAACCAGCAAACATTGCAAGATCGAACAGACAATTAACACAAATAATGCATTCTACTCACAGTGCTCGGTTCCCAAGTGTCCAAAATGTTTCCATTAACAGCGTTCACAGTAAACCCTCTCACTGCGATATTCTGAGACGTAGGCCCGTTCACAGCATAAATGGTATCACCGTGGGACGCTACCGCAAACACTCTGCCCAAAGTAGGATCTTCAATGACCGTCGCTGGCTCCAAAATGTCTACATAGCTCTTCAATCCAGCTTTAGGGCAGACGATTCTCATATTCTCTCGGTCGGCAACGCAGACCATGTCAAGGTGTTCGAGTAAGGTTACGCTGTGGGGAACGTTGAGTGTCAAAGTGTCTGAATGGGTGGGTATCGCCATCAGTAGAGTCCCGGCAGCGTTGAATTTCAGTATTTGGTTGTTGCAGTATCCATCGGCAACGAATACTTCTCCTAGAATATTTAGTTGTTATATAATAGCAGAAATATCGTTATCAACACCAATTAAAATGAGTTTATTGTAATGCTGGGTGTATATTAGGGCTATTATAGTTTGTAGAAATCTCTCAGCATTAAGTTTTAGCTTCGGGCTAGATGACTCTGTGTAAAAATTCATAATGATATATATATAATACTAGCTGCGTCCTGCGGCGGTATCCGCAGTGAATAGTTCCCGGTCCAGTGAGAATACCTCTCGTGAATACCTCCTGTTCCAGGTATCAAAAGTAGCCTATGTGTTAATCCTGGATATAAGCTATTCTGGTACCTTTTATTTAAATCCTTTCAATAGTTTTCGCGTGAAGGCATAAAACGATACATCCATCCACTGGCACAAACATTCGCATTTATAATAGTAGTAGGATAGCTAAGTAGGTCAAAATAATGATCAGTGTACCATTATAAAAATGATATCTTAAAATGTGCAAGTCTTGCCTGTTGTAGCGATGGCTACCGAAGTGGGCATGCACAGTAACACGCGGCGACGGTACGGGTAACCAGCTGTGAAGGCTTCTCCTATCGTCAGCGTCGGATATTTGTGGTTGCTTGGTGTGTACTGGAAGTACATTGAAATGTCACTTTGTGCCACCAATGGCAATTTACCATCTGTGCCCTCCAAATGTGGGCGCACTTTTAGAGGGCATTTATGGTAAACCGTTAAATCTTTAAAAAACTAAGACTATAGTTATGACGTTGTCCACAAAAATTACTGCCATATAAATTACTTGACAATATAAAACTTTAGAAATTTTTGACTACAAGAGTAATGGTTTAAAAAAAATTATTAAAATTTCGTTCAATAGATTTAGGAGGTAACTACTGATTCTATACTTTACTTCAGTTAATCGTGAACAAAACTGAAAAAAAAACTTCGAAGACTAATAAAATACGGTGTAGGTAAACACCGTATTATTGTACCTACACTTCGTCATCTTATTTGTCTTGATAAATGGCGTAGAAGCTCACATAAGCTTGATTGAAAAAAGTAATACCATTTCTCGCTAAAAGCTTGTGCACAGTGTTACCGAAATTAATCAATCTCCCCACTATTGGCGGAAATTGTGTTTGTATGATGTGGAATTTCCCCCGAGGTTAAGTAAATTTGCTTTCGACAACATTGTAATAGAATATGTTATTTTTGCTTCATGTGAAGCCTTAGAAGCTTGTTAACCACATGATGGATTGTTTATAGTTAGATGTAATATAAATACACCGAGACTGATTAAATTATCAACTTCAGGACTTTTATTCTCAAAATCATTTTTATTTCTAAAACAACAAATAAATAAAAATAAAAAAATTACCTCCATCCCTAACTTACCTTCACATTTAGTTGAGTTTTGCATTATGCACACCATTTCCTTTCATTTGATACCAAACTTGGGTATATTTGGAAACATTCGATTATTCATCCCCAGTTTCAGCCCCATAATATCCCCCCACTTATTTAGGAGCTACAGTGACACAGACACATAGCATCCTAACTTGAAACCTCATTTTAATTCGAGTGTAAAAAATAAAATCCGCGCACAAATTATATCAAACTTTCCCAAGTCCGTCCGAGGTCAAAGTTACGCAAGCTTACCTTGAAAACTTGGTGCTTAGCCACGTCCGTGACCCACACATTATCGTGATGGTCCACGGTTAAACCATGGGGCATGTAGAACGAATACGACCCCCAGCTGTGGAGAACTGAACCGGTGTGTGGGTCAAGAACTAGGATAGTGTCTTCGATGATCGGCCCTTTGTCTAAATTCTGATACGCGTTTGATTCGTTGAATGTGCTGCAAATATATTTCAAAACAACTGTTGGAACGTTTTTATCACGAAATAAAGGTCAGATGTTATGTGTTAAAACTGACAAAATTCGCACTCTTATGACATAAAACGAAAAAAGTATTGCATGGAGGAAATAGGTATGGGATTAGATACATATTTTTGTCATCATAATTGGCAATTACATTCCCTAAGAGGTAAAAGAAATGTTTTGCTAATTGTTTGCATCAACTCGAGAAATATCAGAATTATAGTATGTATCTTGGAAAAACTAACAGCCTCATCACAAGTAAATAATAACCTAGCACTAAAATTACAGATTATTCATAATAATATTGCCTTCATTTAAATAAAGCTTGTAAATAAGATCGTTTCCTGTATCTTACCTTTCGTCCCATACTCGTTCAGCTCGATGGAAGATGACCGGCTGTCCCAAAGAGTTCAGGGAGACTGCAGTTATCTGACCAACGTTCAATGACTGCTGCGGCCAGTCCTTCACTTCCTGAGGTCTCAGAACTACCTCGTCTTTTGGCTGAAAAACTAGTTAGGTCAACTTCTATAGAATAAAACATTTCTTTGTGTACTATGTCGTAACAGAAATTACCAAATGTAGATCCAGGTTCTTCAACACGTCTTCATTGGCACCGTAGTTAAAGTAATCGAAATTATCGCGAACAGTTTCCGGCTCACAATTTATGGCACCAAACGCGAAAACCAGCAGAAGAAGCTCCAGCATTTTGGTATTTGTTGTGATCCTTCTATTGTTGAAACACGATTGCTGTGTTCTAACGGCGTATCGATCTTCCTAGTGTTTTAGTACGCATGCGTGTATTCCACGCAACCTCAAGGTCGTAGAGTCGGGAGTCAAACAAAAATCCATATCATAAAACACTCATTTATTCACACACAACCCGAACAGAATGTCGAGCGAATTACAGATTTGATTGAAGGTACAATTTATAAATACCAAAATATTAGACGAAATTTGATTTCATTTCTCAGTCTCGAATGCATCGTTGTATTTGGCACATTATCATTATCAGATGCCTATTAACAAGAATCATAAGCGAGAGTTTCATAGCCATTACATTTGGTATACATACATTAGACTTTACTGTCCACTTTTGAACTCTGAGTTGGGCTGATCCCAGATGTAGCCGGTTTCTGTCATTGAGCAAATGGCGTTGTAATATCTTCCTGGGCTTCTGCAGTACGACCATGATGGACATTTACATCGGAAGAGTGTTTGGAACTCTTCTTTGCAAATTTCATTCCACCAGCATGTTCTCTGTGAAGAAATATCTTGTTAATTTACTCTCCTTATTTAATTATTTAAAAATCTCGATAATAAAAATTATCTTGTGCTACAAAATTAAAAAGATTGTAGAATAATTATAACTATCATGCATTTTTTTTAAATTATCTAGCCTTTTTAAAATGAATTTGTTCTTGGTAAGACAAAATCAAAATTGTAATAGATTTTAAAAGTAGAGACTTTCAAAATACTAGGGGAGAGTCTTGTATATAACATATTAAAATAGTATTACCTCAGTTACATATCCTCTAACGCTTTGATCTGAGTAGCTCCTTTTGCTTGTCCCCAATTCCGGCATCGTACTCAACAAAATCAAGAAGGAAATCATCACATAATGCACCTGAAATATTACAGACTTTACACAAATTCACTGAACAAATAACACTTTAGATAAATAAGAATTTAATTTACTAACTAGGTCTTACCTTATTCATAGCAAAGATTTGGTCTGATATTTGTAAATACTGTTGCCAGCTAACATAGACGCAACTGGCGAAAAATTGTGCCGCTTTTCTGTAAGCTCCTCCTTTCTTTTTCTGAAAAAATATGTCTACCGCATATGGGAAATTCGTACGTGATAATGTTTAATATTATTTCATTTTTCATATCATACTAAAATAGTCTTACAGTTAGTTAATTGATTGGAACAAAAAAACTTGCAATGGTGTTGTAAATGTCATCATGAAATAATTCGGCCATTGGATGTTATGAAAAATGTTTTAGTTGATGTTGACTTTTCTACCTAGTAGAATCTAGTTTTGAATTAAGAATCAATAATTTTGTATATAGTAGCCAGATAAAGCGAAACAAATATGTATGTTGGTAACATTGCTGTTTCTCACCCCCTTATTTCCGAATGTCTGTAGGGTAGGGATGCGATGTTCCCGTTTTAAACAATCGACATTTCTGCCGACAGGTTGTAAATTGGGTCGAACTTT
Organism: Xanthorhoe spadicearia; assembly: GCA_947086425.1. NCBI lineage: Eukaryota > Metazoa > Arthropoda > Insecta > Lepidoptera > Geometridae > Xanthorhoe > Xanthorhoe spadicearia. The sequence continues at coordinate 4,643,608 of OX352212.1, forward strand.
GGCTGGATACATGTGTTCCATTTACGTCAGTTAGGTAGTTAGGTGATAGGTATATCAACACCTAAAATATCAAGAATATAAGCTATAGCGTACCTCCCTGGTATACTTCATGAAATTTATAGGATTGTTCCTTGTTACATTAAAAACAGTAAATTCAATAAAATTCGTTTATTACATACATACAATTAAATAAATAACTAAAAAATTATAAAAAATCACTAGCTACATTAGACTTTCACAAATTACAGTAAAAATGCAGTCGATACTTGCTACTTTAAAACAAAAATATTAAAAAAGTAAAGTTAAATAATACAATCTTGGGGTTAGTAAAAAAAGTCAGAAATCCAACAGGTGTTATAAAATGGCACTTAGATTAATAATAAATAAGGTCAAAACATCTAATTTATGAACTTTGGTCGGACACTACCGCTACATTTGGGACGAATTTATCTATCTCTCTCTTAGAAAGAGATGTCACTCCAAGAATCCGCTTAGTACAAACATTTATAATGCTATTAACCTATTATTTTCTAATAAGATTTCACTAATATCTCTGGATATTTTTTAATTTATCGTGCACTATTTTTGTGATCATACAAAGCGGATTCTGTATTTATTTTCTACATTGCTCGATTTTCTAAAACTATATTTTCATCAATGTTATTTTGATCGTGCTCTTGTCGCCTGTGGTGGTCTTCAGCGTCTTTTCTGTAAAAAAACAAAATAATATAGTTGTTTTCTTTCTGACCATATCCCACTAATTGAGGTCGGCACAAATTATTATACTCTAATTCCCCTTAGGTACTCTATCAGTCGTCATATTTTCTTTGGTCTGCCGTTTGGCATCAAGACATTTCCAAGAAATTTGATATTTTTATACCTAATACCAAAAACCTATAGGTACCTACAATATTGTGAAACGAGCTGAAATCTTCATTATCATCGAATGATCTTAATTTGTTTTTGTTATGATTGATGAATTTTAAGATGGTGCTGCAGTAATAATAACTATGTGATTTTGTGGTACTTGTGCGGTTCAGGCCGTGCTTTCATTCTGTAATAGTAATAGTAGTAATACTAGGTTTTCAATGTGTATCTTTTTTACAGATTACATGTCAAATACTACAGGTATTGTATTGATATTATGAATCAAAATATATTGAATTAATTTACTTACGAGTATTTGTTAGCGGACTGGAACAAGCTCTTCGGGCAGAGTCGGTAGTAAGGCCAGCATTCGCCTCCTGATTCTCCTGCTTTCTGTGCTTCTACGTACTCTTGGAGTAGTTCCGCGTACGGAGACTTTGATGGCCTGAAATTACCAGAAATCATACGTTAAGCATAGTTAGTTGGACCTACCTTCAGCTACCTCCTTACACTTCTGTGATCGATCATTTATCATAAAATTTTTGCGAAAAAATTGTGAGACTAGTCAAATCTATCTAAAATACTTGCGCCATGCGTGATTGCAACTACATTCTTGTAAACCTATATTATGGTCATATTCAAGTAATAATTGAAGTGTCAACAACAATTTGCCAGCGGGTGAAACCGTTCATGGTAAGTTATATAACCTACTGACCAAGAAATCAACGAACGTCGACGAACGAAAGCAAGTCTTAACAATGTTGTCCTCAACTCTCCTCAACCCTGGTAAGAACGTGTCAACTAACAGAAACAATAATTAGTCTGCTCACACGCCTTCCGCACAATAAGTTAATGCAGTTATCATTATTAATTAAAAGAGATATGGATGGTGCTTGGTTCTTGGGTTCAGCATGGTTATCATACTTAGAATAAATTGTCGACGATCCAACTTTACTTTTGTTCGACTTTAGTCAACTCTTGGTTGTTCCATCAACATCATTCTTCTTTTCGTGTATTTTCGTTTGTCAGCCGTTATCTTTTTTATTCATCCACCTTTTCCTCGGTCTTCTTTTACTTTAAGTTTATCTACGTTTCTTCTAAATTAGATTACCAGTCATTTATTGTTCTATAGTTTATTCGTGTTTGGTTTTCACTCTAGAAGTAAAATACGAAATATTCGGGCTTTCAGTTAAAGTTACGTAACATGAGTTTCATAAAACATAGTCTTGAATTCTAAATCATATTCAGAGATATTTCGCTTTACTAATAAATTATGTAACTTACGTGAAGAATAGTTTCATTATTTCCCCCAGGAATCCGAAATTATTCAATGGATGCGCCTGCACTTCACATATTGTTCGGAGTAGACACTCCTTGCCGGCCACTCCGAAGTTTGTGAGAAAATCCTCCGCTATTCCGTACAGTAGGGCTCTGAAAAAATATGAATTATTTAAGAACTTGCCCACGTATCATTCAATGAACGTGCCATGACTGTTATAGGCACTTGTCTGGCTGTCTCATAATAACAAATAGATACGGAATATTTTAAAGTAATACATTCCAACTACGTTCATATCACGGTTATGTATGGCACGGTTGGCAAAAACAAAATTTGAATTGCAAAAATGATTGTTACGTATTGCACTCTAAATGTTTTTATTTGCATTATCAGTCGCGCGTTCTATTTACAAGATCAAAACTGCAAGCAATTTGCATCTTGCACTTGCCTGCTAATTCGCATTGATAAACAAGACATATAAAATTGAAACTTTAGTGGTATGTCTATTATACAATTGGACGCCGTTTCGAATCGCACGTAGAATGCGAATCGACTAACTTCCTGTAGCGACAGGCATCGTGAATAGAATCCCTAATGTTTAAAGGTGAAAGTAATGGCCACTGTTAACCCCACGTGGTTATTGATATAATGATCGTAGAACTGTCTTAATTGGAGCTCTGTGTGGTCCTTGAAATGTATTTAAGGTCAATCACTACACTACACCTAATAAGCTAGCGTATTGACGATTGATATATAAACTTAAAATTGATCGTCCTTACTAAAACAACGTTGTTCTGATTATCACGTTACAATAAGGGTGTTTGTTTTTGCCAAAAGTAAATTAATATTTATGTTTTTCTTATACATGCTCGTCACAGGCAATTTTTTTCTTTACTCAGCGCAGGACCGGGCTAAGTAGCATTTACATAAAAAAGCCGTCCAGTAATCATTGGTTGTAAATGAGGATAATGATACTTATAAATCCTAGTTGGTTCAGTAACAGTACCTTTCTCCCCCACGTAGTTTATCCAACACTGCATTTTCCACCTCAGGAGCTATGTCAGCGTCTCGTTTCCCCCGTCTCCTGTCCAGGTACTGTCCTATGTAATCTGCCATCAGAGACACGGCTGCTCTGCCCATGGATCGCCCCAGAAACGGAGGCAGATCCCCGTATGGATTCTCATTGTCTGTGAGACCGAGCTTATCAAATTCAACTGGAAAGAAGGAGTACCTACATTATTTTAGTGACTATACAGATGCTTTAACGGCTAAACATAATAAATAGACTTTTAAATGCAGGCTCTCCGGTTTAGGACTCTGCTGGCCTTTTTGTCAAAATGTCACAAATTTGTTTCAAATGTTGTAATAATAGTTTTAGGTGGCACATACACATTAGCTTTATAAGATCCTTATCGAACGCGGCAACCTTTGTGGCGTGAAAATACTGAAGTTTATCTTTTGTGTAGGTAACAACATTGTGCTACTTCTATTAGCCTAGTTAGGTTAATTAAAAATATGTTGAAATGTAGTCAAGTAAGACAAATATAGCCTAGCACTTGATGATACTTTAAAAGAGCATTCAACAGGTTTTCTTTCTGACCTAACCTTAATCTATAAGAACAGTATACATTTCCATGTGAATACTAATTGTTATCTTATTAAAATATACCTACTTACTCGTAAAAGGAAAAGAGAGCGTTATGTTAGACAAAAACCCATTAGGGGGATGCCTGACCAGAGGCATTGATAATGACGGTGCTATCGCCAAAGATGATCCGGGGGGCAGCGCCAGTCTACCGTCATTTGTGATCCACAGTATCCTCTTCTGTCTGGAGTGAGGTATGTTCTCTTTAGCCAGGCCATCAGTAGAAGCCATTGGTAGCAACGCCGCTAACGCTATGCTTAGTAGTACTCGGGGTAATGCTGTGTCCATCGCCAATCTGAGGAGTTATAAATAAATAAATAAATACCCTTGGACATTCCACACAGCGTCATCTAGTTCCAAGCTAAGCAACTTAATGCTTGTGTTATGGTAACCAGATGACTGATATAATACATAGATACATTTTTTTTGTAAATACATAGGGACATACATATTATAGATAGAAAACAAGTTATGTTTTAATATATTTATTAATAAATATTGAATTGACTTTATACTCACACACAGTCATAGCTTATCTAGCCTCGACAGTTAAAACTTATTTGGAGTATTTTAGAATTTCCTGACGTACAATTTTGATTAAAATCATTTAAGTTGACATTGAAAAGCAACATGCATGTCAAATAAAGTTTGTAAACATTTACATACCTACTCTAATAATTTCCAAAGTTTTTATTGAGTTTACAATTGATAAAAGGTAAATAAATCATGAAGATAACACAGTGCAACCATATCCGTATTAGAGACACCAATGATTACGATATGAATGTAGAGCAATTTATAAAATCTGTAGAAAAACAATACAAAATTGACTTCAAATCTATTCCACGTTGGAAAGAACTAATAAAGCTGCTTCACGCTGCTACTACTGAATGCAAAAGAAAAATACAAGCATCAAAGCAACGGAAGACTTGTATAATAGAGAAGATTTATACTCAAAGTACTAGACCTTCACCCTTTCAGTTGTCTGAAGTACTTGCAAGAACCGCAAAGAAATGGGAGTCACTAGAATCCAAACGAAAAATTAAACATATCCCTACAAATGAAACCCCGGAGGAAGTAGGACCTGACGCAGCCGAGTATGATGAAATATCAGGAGAGCTCAGTGAAACACACACAGCACATCCTAATACGGAAATAGAACCTTCTGAAGATCTTACTACGCAACAACTAAATTCTGATGTTGAAACAGAGACCAATCTTGAAACATCTCACTTACCAACAAATATATGCATCAACCAACATAAACTTATTTCTCCTATGAGATCGAAAGATAGTTATTTCAGCTACAACTCTCAAATCGATGAAGTAATAGTATCGCCTGAAGAAGAATGTAAAGAATGGTTAGAGTTAGAACCAACAACGAACGTAAAATGTATGCCACGTGAAATTATGATTACAAATCCAACGCTGGAAGAACAGTGTTTAAAATTATCGATCGTGAATTGTACAAACGAGTACATGAATATAAGATTTAAAACCGTCACAGACAAAACTCCTTTCAGAAGAGTAAATATACTACCAGCTACACCCATGCGGCTTTATCCAGGTATAGCTGTCACATTCAGAATGATTTTTAGGCTTTCGCAAACAGATGATTTCTCACCAAGCAGCCTTTACTTTAGAACTGGAGCAAATGTCTTACTTCAAGAACCGACGGCAGCTCTGTTAGTTCCAATTCTAAGTAATTTAAAAGTACTGCCTAAAGTTTTTGTTCCTAAAAAGATATCCATTGCTCCTGCCTACTCCTGGCATATCAATGAAAAGGTTGGGTTTCCTACAAAATGGATTAAAATATCTAATAGCGATGATTGTAGCTATCATCTACATATCATCAAAAGATTGTATGACTTCGCCAAAGAAGCTGCGGTTAGTTTTTTATCTATAGATGTTATCAGTCCAGATACAGAAAGTATGCTAGAGAGAGTAGATGACAATGAAGTTGAAACTCAAAGCAAAATGTTTTCCCCTTCTAAAGGCGATGCAATAACTGTAACTGAAGTAGAATCACTCAAAACAATAGATATTATTGCTTTGGTGGTTGATGAAATCGTTGAACTTGCCCTGGAAACGTTTGTTTTCGAACACACTTATCTAAACTTACATCCGCATTCAAAGCGGTATATACCTGTTTATTTTACCAAGGTTGAGCGCACTGGCTTCCATCAGTGCTACTATGATTTTGAGTTTTGTGACCCAGAAACAAAGGATATAGTCTTGACAAAAACAGCTCAAATATACGCAGAAGTTTTGCCACATCCTGTCAACGTGTGGCCAGATATTTTAGACATGTCTGAATCTCCCATCACTCATGGATATTGCGAAGACGCCTTTACAGTTACCAATACACATAAGGTTTATAGCGTCACTGTTAAAGTTAAGTTGACTACGAAGATGAAGAAGCTATTTCGTGTTACCCCGATGGAAGCAACTATTCCTTTGAGTTCTTCTGTGAAATTTGTAGTCAGGCTGTGCTCCAAAAGCTTTGCCTCAGAGTGTAAATTTGAAGACTTAGCTCACTTCACGTTCAAGCTCATTTTTAGCGGCCATAAGTCTGTCTACAATAACGTGCCTCCATTTTTCTACGAAATTATCGCTCCTTGTGCTATGGAATTCAAGAATGTCTATAATGAAAAGTTTTATTCAGAAGTGCCCGAAAGATGTTCGCAAGAGTTTTCCTGCAGTAAAATCTCGATTAGGCCAACTTTGTAACCTTTCTAAATATACTTCAACTTTCTTACATTACTTGGTGTATTACTAGGATATTAATGTATTAGCAAAGTGCAAATGAAGTCTCTGGAATGTAGTTCGGGAAGATCAGACCTGTTGCGACGGCCTACTTGCGTGGCCGTCGGGTCATGCAGGTCCGTAGTGAGAATTTATTCTCGAAAGGGGGCCGGAAATAATGTTTAACGAGCACTCGCATGGGCATGGTTTTCCTCAACCGATATATTTTTAGGAAAGTTATTAAAGGGCTAATTAAACTAGGTAACTCAAACAGAATTGTCATAAGAATGTGTAAGATTAGCAATCTTACAATTTCTTATGCTACGGGCAAGTTTTAAACACCGCACATTTAAAAAACAATTATTGTATAAATAGAAGAAGTGGCAAGGCAACATAATCTATTTAGATCTCATAGGGAAACCGTGCCTTTAGTTATAGGGCTAATACACTGATTGCTGTTTGTATACTAACTATCAGTCGAGATTCTTACAAAATTATGTTTTATTTACGCAGATAGCCGGAGCATTTGTAGTTATTCACATCCACAATAATACATAAAATCTTGGGCCCTTAGGTCAGATGAGTCAAACCGCATAGTACAGTAAGCAAAAAAGAAAATGAGTGTCAATTTTTGCCACGATTTCTTGAAACGATAATTAAACCTCTGGTGATGAAAATTCTAGGCTGTAAAATCAGGAACATCTTGAGCTCAAATCTTCAGGGTAAAAACAATCTTCAGTGCACAATTTGATGAAAAGAATTATGTACTGAAGTGCAGAAGCTCGCAGATATTTAAAATATCACTTGTGGGTTTCAATCAAGATATTAAGTAATTTGTATCACAAAATAGTTTCAGTTATAAGAAATTTCACAACTTAAGCTGCTGGCTGTACAGACCAGACTTACAGGTCTTCCCAGTTAGATACAACAAATGCGAATAAATCATGCTATAAAGTCGGATGAAATCAGATCGATAAATGAACTATATAAAAGGTCATTGAACCTTGTATCTTCTGACTATTATGTAGGTCCGTCTCTCGAATACCATTATAATGACTTGGGTAGCATTTTCGTGTCATTTTCTGCAAAAAAAGCCGCACCTACCGGTTTGGTAAATTGCTTTTGCTGGCAGCGATTTGCTTGAATTATAAGTATCTTGCTATCTCTCGATCTTGTGTTTTCAAAGAATAAAAATGTCTTGTTTTAACGTTAGCTTGAAAAAAATATCCTTTGTTTTCTCTCGCTCGAACAAATACGTTATCTTCTGATAATTTTCGAGGTCAGCTTATGTTGGTGTACCTACTGTTTCAAATTCATTATCCACCAACATAAACTGACCATGAAAATTGTCGTGAAAATTCGTTTTCGTTGACCTTCTGTTGTTTGAGAAAACTGTGAACTAAATTTTCTTTTTCGTTTGGCTATGACTATAAAGAGTTATTAAAAACTAAAAACTATGTTTATTTATTTATTTGTGTACTTTGCGTGTCATCAAACATTGCGTGTCATGCCTAAAGCATTTAAAGTAGAGTCAATTGCGTTGTAAAGAGTACAAAAACAAACCACAGATCAACCTCTCCAGCGTTATAAGATTAGATCGATTTATTTAGACTGATTTATCATACTTTACAAATCTCATAATGCCTTCTCGTTCTATCGTTCGTAGGAGCAAGTGGCCAACTCTGGTGATGGAGTTTTTAGGCTGCCTAAAGGCCTCTAATACCTTTTGAGTTAAAGAGATACTTTATTTGTTCAATTTGCTTTGACTCAAGATATGGTCAAGTCGTACAACAATAGACGATTGACAAAATATAAAACAAGTTTATAAGATGTTTTTTCATTACCGCAAAGCCTGTTCAACCACTTGATATCTAAATATACCTAAATGTACCTTCTCAGGTGCTCAAAATCCATTAGGACTACCAGCTTCCTTATTCGTCAAATCGTAAACCTCTTTATCATTCATGTGTGCGCTCTCTCTATAGTCAACTGAGAATTTGCGATCGATTGATTTCAAACAATTTTGTATCGATCAAACTAAATCAGTATTCTATATAGCATGCTACTTTCTGTATACTCTCACTTGGTTTGTTTTAAAAATAACTCTATCAGATTTCAGTATCAAATCAATCTTTAATCGATTTTGGCATCGGATAAGCTTTTGATGCAGCGATATAATTATCTTTTAAAAATCTAATCCATCAACATTTTTTGGGTCAGATAAAAAGGACATTTGTTACATTTTTTATCTACTTACAACCAACAATAGTTTTTTTTATTTACTATTGCCTACTTAAAATAAAAAGTAGATCATGCAAACATTTGTGCCACTGTTTGTGCCACTGCTAGAATCAAACTTATGGCTCAATTTTCATAAATAATTGTTTCCTTTTTTCGCAACCAACACCATGTAAAAACAGGCCTAAAAGTATAAGTAATGTGTCTACGGGTATATCATAAACTTATAGAGTCAAAAACCGAGACCAATAACACTGAGTGTTATTGGTTCCAAATTGATTTAAACACGGTTTTTGACTCTATATACTCAAATTGTTACACTTAATTCATATTACCTGCTACGAGTATTTCAAAGAACTAAAGTAAGTGGCAGTAGACAGTGAGGTAATTTCAATAGCGGTCTCGATTGAAATTACATCAACCGTAATGACTTCGGTACATCCACCTGTTATGTCAGATAATATCTTCTTGTATGTGTGTAGGTAATGTTTATCATTTTTTGCTAACTGCAGACTTTATTTATGTTTGATTGGTATACCACTTTGTGTGTTCGTGTAATACACGAGTGAAATATCTATTGTAAAAAAAATATTGAGCACAATATTATACGAGTAAAGGGTCAGTCAAATTTTTTATTTGTCTTGATAATGACTTAGCTTATTGGAGATTCATCACATTCTTTATTTAAGATACTCAAGCGTTTAATTTACTTTGTTAATTAACAGTACAAACATGTCTATTTCTATAGGTACATACCTACAGCAAAACATTATTCTATTCTATTCTAATCAAATAAAAGTTTAATAACATAGATTTAAAATTCGTATTTCTATATATTTTGACGCTAATCACGATTTTGATCAAGATTTAATGAGGATGCAAAATTATTTCGCGGGGACTGACCATTACGGCTCTAGGTTACGCAAGTAGGTACATAAAATATTTTCATAAAAACAAATCTTACTAACAAAAATGATTTCCAAAGTATAATGATAGGAGTGGTCGTAAAGTATGAGAAAGTAAGGATAATACTTCAGGAAATCCAAATTCGCAATGGTAGCTACTGTTTGCATGCAAATAGTGATATTAACTTCGACCTTGAGGTCGGGTCAAAACTACTTGAAATTGCAAAATGGACACAAATTGTTAACAGAATTGGAAGTGAATTTAAGTAACATTTTTTTAAAAAAACATAACACGAGCTTGTTAAAATAAGCTGGAGCTTAGAAACTTAATATACCCTGAATAAAATCTGCAAAACATACAAACATTTACCTCACGGCGGAGATCGAACCCGAAACCTCTTCGTCTCAGGCGTGTCTTCTCCCACTGCGCCATAGAGGTATTTGTTTACAGTAGTATTGATTCTATCCTCCATACCAAGTCAAGTATCACAAAGTGTACTTATGAGAATCCAGCGCTGCGTCTTGCATGAACTAATAATTTCATACATTTGAAATACCTGACCCGTTAGCGAGGATAGTTAACTATACAACTCGTAAACTGATAAGGCTACAGATGTTGTGTTGTATCTTTACATTCATTTCGTCCAAACCACAGAGGTACTAAATAAGGCCAGCCATAAATCCATGTCCCATATACCAACGCACGAGTTAAAACAATAACACATTTCGGCTGAGATGAAATCTTGTGATTGTGGATTGTCTAACATAGTTGTGGTATGCTATTCGCGGTGTGTCTTTGAGGTCATAGACAAAAATGTTTATACAAATGAATCAGATGCAGTTGAAATTTTCAGACATAAAAAAAAAGCTTAAGTACTCGGCGATAGCCTATAATATAAAAATGTAGCCTATCCCATAACTTTCCTCTCGAGGCAATAGAATCAGTCATCTAGCATGAAGACTCGATGTGATCTTTGAGGTCCTTCCGAAATAAATGTTTTTTCTTTATTTATTTCATAATGAGCTGTCAAATATAAAAGTTAAAAAACTGACTTTATAGTTTCGGCGCGTATTATGTAGAGATTATTAAAAGTTTTTTTTGAATCGCTAATCGTGCTCTATACAAAAGACATAAACGCGCACTCATGCGGCGTAAATATATTTGTTTGGAACAGCGAATTACATATAATTATAATGTTAATGTATGGAAAGGTACATACGTGTTAAAAAAGCTCCTAAAATATTACAAAATTCACTATTATGAAAATAATACCCTTACTTTGCTCCAGAAATAACAGCTACGTGCCGCCAAAGTTTTGGAATGCTACATCTACATCACGTATCTTTCAACTGAATTCTTGCTAATAAAAACATCTCATAGCTGTTAAAACAAATTGTTCGCAATTCTCGTAAAACCACGTTATCCCGGGGGCTGGTCCATTGACACCATTAGCACGATCCGGTTTGCCAGTTGAACATTTTAAGAAATACAAGAAACAACAGAAAATTAAGCTGTAACCAGCATCAAATTTACATTTTACTTTAAAACACGATAAGAGAATAAATAAAACGAACAAGATCCTTTTAAATTATGCAAAGCGCTCTATACGACGCGAATTATCGAGGCTGCATTTCTTTAGACCAGTTATGACAGACTTATAATAGTGGACTTGACACTCACCTAGTTATCACAAGTTTAGGAGTAATATCAATCACCACACGAAACGTCCTTGCATCAAGCACTATTTGTCACAAAGCAGTCCTTGCGGATTGAACATCGCAAGATGTACCGTCTGATTGGCAGGTCACAGTGTCCTTGCCAAAATTTCGAAAACTCCAGCAACTCTCTCGCATAACAAACACTTATAATCCTTTCGAGTTGAGAAATGTGTGGTCCGCGCTGTCACGTTGTCCTTCGACTAATTTGTCCCTCGGTTGTGGTATCGACGAGGACTTGGCATTCGCATACTGCCGAATCTCTCTTGCGATTGTGATGCGTAGCGCGTGCGTCGCTTTCCGCATTGTAAATCGGCACCCGGGGGTGGTAGGTCGGTCGTTTATGGAGCCATGGCGAAGTGTGGCTTAATGAAGTCAGTGCGTTCACAGTCTCGGCGGTACCGGTACAGAATGGAGTCTCGTGTAATCGTTCGAGTCAACTCGCCAGTTGGCCACTGGGTTAGCGTGTTCCTTTTCCTGCTTTGCTTCTTTCTTTAATAGGTAGTACACATTAAGTGAATCTTCTCGGGCTCGGAACTTGTTATAGATGAGTTACTGCCATGACACTTGTTTTCTTGAACTGAGTCTGTTGAGTTTGTTGCTCTTTTCTAGCTTTAGGGATTCTATTTCAGACTACATCTTATGAACTGTCACACAAAAATAATTTGTGTTCATTGTTTAAAAAAGTACGTTTCTAAATTATAGAGCACCTGCATATTATTTTTACTCATATTACTATAAATAACATTTGGTCGAGGCGCATGTCTAAATAAATCAAACTTGTTAAAATATTTACAAAGGTGAGAGATAGGTAAATAAAATCATAATATAAGCGACAGAAGCCCTACACCGCGGCGAATGGAAAAAAGGAAGGGAGGCCTTTGCCCAGCAGTGGGATCCAGCAGGCTGAATAAATAAATAAATAAATAAATTTATGCGTAATTAAATAAAATTATAAGTAATTTAAGGCCGCATCATTTGTACATTCAATCATAACAACACCCATAAAATAAGCTATTACGTGTAAATCATTTCAATTTTATTGCTCTGATGATTTATGCAAACTTAACGAAAGCGAATGTTTGAACTTTGATTGAATCATCCAATTTTGGTATACATATATTCGCAAGACACATTCGACTAAAAGAATATATTTTTTTTGTATGAAGTTTATTAGGTACCCCTATACTCTCCCCTATTTCCATCTATGGCTCGTCGCTTAACTTCAACGGTCTGATAAAGTCTGCTTCGCTTCGAGTGCTTCATCACCAGTAAAACAATCTTGTAATCCTATCTTTTTAGGAACTAATTATATTACGCAGCATCTCACACATGACAACATATAAATGGTATGTCATTCGCTACACCAGAATTAGGTTGGAACAGTCGTGACTTCGTATTCGTTACGTATTATTTCGTAAACTAGGTTTGTGCTGTATACCAACAATGTATGAATGTACTCAGCTAGGTAGGCACTCCACTCCTCGTAAAGAGATTCTCTCACCCGCAAAGATGCTAAGATTGGTAGGTACCTTATGATGACAAGATTGCTTTGATTATGGAGCAGAATTGTACTAAAGCATTTACTTATTTTGATACTTAATAATGTAAGTAAGTTTGTATGAAGCAAGTGGCCAACTAACTGATGTGTAAAATAAAATACAATAAAACTTTATTATATTTAATAGAGATGATGAAAGCTTTGTAGAGATTGATTATTTTCACTAAATAATTTATTTATTTTTAATATATAATAAATTCGACCAGTTCGAAAGTTGATCAATAAATTAGTCACATAAATAAATACTTGCAACTTTATTTTGCAAGATTTTATTTATCTAACCTTTTTGCTATAAGAGCTAAACTACAGACCTCGATCTCATGAATTCACAAAGAAAATTTAATTAATTGTACATATCGTGAATAGTATCACAGATAGTATCAAGTACTTTCAGCGTCGAGACTACATTTCTCATTGTACTAGCCTGAAAACTTCATCAGAATCGAATCTAGAAACATAAAAACGCACATTGAGTTTTGTATGTGGTACCTATCTTCCTATAATAAAGATTATTATGTAGGTAATTCAGTACTTAGATCTAAGACCCGCACTTATTGCAAAAGTTATCTTCACTCCATCAACGTGGTTTCCCTCCGTGAATACAACACTTTGTTCGTATTTTTTAATACCTAACGAAAGTTTTAAATGTACATTCAATAAGTATGTTGACAACTGCTGACCTATTCAATAATCGCCTGTACTATGATTAGCATAAGCGTAATGTACACAAACAAGTAGAAACTTGGCACCCTGGTTATAAATAATGCATTTTACTGACCATTGTTATGGTAATTAATTTGGCACACATTTGCACCTGACACAGAATAAATAAACTGCTTCAGGGTGAAATTTTGCTTGGCTTCAGTTATTGCTGCATATTTGTACAGTAGATGCGAAACTCTTTGAAGGTACCTCACTGAACCTTCGTTTAGTTGTATGCGCGTTGTTCAGATAAGCAGTTATAAGCTGTGCATGGATTTATTCCCTGAATCGTTTATTTTTACAAAAATAATACCTAAGAAACAGAAAAATGTATTAATCTACATGATAGTTCTTCGCTTCCAAAAACTGAAACATAATATAATTTTTATTCTATTCAGTTATTAAAAAAAAGGGAAGACGGTTATACGTTTTTTAAATATCTCGTTTATTCTGGGTTTCATTTCTACGATCCACTTATATTTTGATGTGTTCAGTTTTGTACGCGTGACCGAAGCGACACAGATTCACCAGGAAGCCATCTTTCATGAGTTATGTGTACTTTAATAACAAAACGTTGAAATGAATACTTATTGTTAACTCAGTAACATGGAAATAGTGTTGGAAAGTTCAAACTACTAATAATACTTCATTTTATACCGTGTTTATTTAGTAGGTGAAGCACCTGAAAGCACAGTCGATACCTAAAGAAATAGTATAAATATAAATGAATAGTAAAATACTAATAAAATATGCAAGTTACTGAATAACTTTTACAGCAAATGAATGAATGAAGGAAACTGAATAAATCAAACCTTACGGAGTGTTTTAGTCTAGGTATGCAGTTATCTGTCTCATTTTAAGCACAATGCAAAATTGATTTAACTTTTATCATTACAGTTTTAATTTCAACAAAATCATAATCTGATGACGTTTAGTTACCGATCGTTTAAGAATATTTAAGAATACAAGAGGTGGTATTGCTAATAGTCTGATCACGTACCCTTGATGTAAGGTAAGTGAAACCTATTTAGCTGGATTATTGCCAATTCTAGTAACTCTGTTTTATTTTCGTTTTATGTCATTTTTCATGGTTTGTTTATAGGAAGGGGAATATAGAAATAGGGGCAGACCATCAGTGATGTGATGGATGTATAGGCCATAGATGGAAAGTCATGGATTATAAGGGAACAGGGCTGATTAGAGAGGCGTTATAGAGAAGAGACTTACACCATGGGGGGTTTTTATTTAAGAAGCCAATGAAGATGATGATAGTTTATTTATACTGCTTAATAAGCAGTACCTACCCACTTACACTGGATGTCAATGATTCACTTTTTAAATGAGTTTAAACTATTGGGTCTAGCCAATCACGAGAAAGACAATTATTTTCGACGACCAATCACGTGTGTTTATTTTTCTTCCTATTAGCTCGCTTCAAGAAATGAAGTAAGTATAGTATTACATAATACTTTTACCAACGTCGCTTATTTATAATATTTAGTAGTTGCACTGCACATTATTGTTAAGACATTTTTTTTAGATTATCTTCAAAACAAAGTTATAATCAGTGAGATAGCAGTACAAAGTGCCTCACCCTGATTCGAAAACTGCGAAACACGGTTACTTACACATCCGATAATTATTGTAATTGAGGACATTTCTCATCATGTATCTTAACGATAGCATCGTCTAGGGACGATAGGATCCGTCTGTGATTGCCCTAAGAGGTCAAAGATAATATTGCAATAAAATAAAATTAGCTAATTTGTAGTTTTGGTAATGACAAAACTTTGTTATTTCCAACACTAATTATCCCGTTTGTGATTGCCCTAAGAGGTAAATAATAAATATCCTTGGACATTCCACACAGCGTCATCTAGTCCCAGGCTAGGCAACTTAATGCATGTGTTATGGTAACCAGATGACTGATACAATACTTAGATATAATTTATTAACTTGACATCAAAATCTAGCTTTCTAAAGGGACCTGGTAAGTCGTAAACAGGACCAATTTAATTGTAGCATGATTGACCAACGGTAGCATATATACCGGTCTTACCAGAATCTAGTTTCCACAGATAAGACTGAAAGTCGTAAAAATAGAAAAAATGAGATAAACCATAACTACTACAGACACTCACAACACTTATATTTATTTTTATTACTCCTACATTTATTCCGAAAACGATAACAGTTGATGCCAAAACAAGACATCAATCTTCGCAATTATGGCCCAATGTTTTGATGAAACTTTAAATTTTTAGAGGTATTTTGTGTTTGAACAACTAGTAATGTTTATCAAATTGTGTGGTTGACTGTACAAGGTCACTAAGTGACCGAATTCGTCCAGGGAGAGTCAACGAGACTCTTCACTTGTCTTTACCGTTGTATCGGCCTCCCCTAAAATATTGCAACCTCAAATCCTACATAACTGATACTTTCTCACAACAAGTAATTTTTATGAAGAACAAATTTATTAGTTTTAAAAGTGCGCAGGATTTTTACGAGCTACATCCTTATTTGGTTGTTTCACGCAGTGACATAACTGGTTTTATTTGGTTGAGTTGGATCTTCTCTCATTCACTCTCTGTCGACCCTGTTTGGCGATCGGGGATTTATTTAAGGACAAGACTTTATTTTAAAAGACTTGAAAAATAAGCGAGTCTGTAAACGACTTATCGCCCGATATGCCGCAGCTTTTTCTTCAAATCGTAATTAACTGATAGAGATAAATTATTCTGATTAATTCATCATTATTTTCCTGCCCTTATCCCTATGTGGGGTCGGCACAACACGTGTTCCTCTTCCATTTTCCTCTATCAGACGTCATCTCAGCACTCACACCTTTCTTACTCATGTCATCTCTCACACAATCCATCCATCTTTTCTTTAAATAAATTATTATAAATTAATTGATAAATTATTCTGATTAATTATGATCAGAATAATTAAAAGGTGCAATAAATTTCAAGGCTAAAAGCATATCCGTATTTATAAATGATGAAAACTTAAAAATTGCTTTACCTAAGGTTCTTATCATCAGGATTTTAATACAAAATTAAAGAAAAAGTATTAAGTTTACTTAGATAATTATTTTTAAACGCTAGAAAATTACCTACCTATGTATATATAAATTTCCTCTATCTTTGAAAATGACCCGGGACTGATCTTGTAATTTGATAACTACTTATTATAAAAACTTAACGAGCTCTCTTTAGAAGGACCTACCTCAGTACATAGAAATAGATAAGTTATTTTCAGTTGTTTTTATGAGACGTTTGCTAATACAAAAGATAAGTATTGGTACTAAGAGGTTATTTTATTGATAACCAACACAAAATCAACACCAATCGAAACACGAGAACCCAGCTTTATCATAATAATTTGCCAAGCTAATCAATGACATCCGTATCTTATCACTGAGATTGAATCGTACAGGTAACGTTCGATTAAAAAACGATTATACCGAATCAGTTTTAGTCAACAATCGACCATGACGGAAAGAGCAAAGAAAAAATCGTCCTTCTTTAGTTTAAGGAGAGGGAATAGCAGTGTGAGGATTCCAGATGGACCGTTATCAACTCCTGCAGCCCCTAAGATGGACAACTTCCACTATTTTAGGTCGATGGGCAATAAAACAGCGAGCGAAGCAAAACCTAGAAAGTAAGTCCTTATTACCTACTTATAGCCAGTCTTAATAACCTATCTATCTTTGGTTTTGCTTACTCTGGGTAGATATTTGACACTACTTACATACAAAATGTGTCAAAAATCTACCGACAGTAAGCAAAACCAGAGATAGATAGGGTATTCAGACAGGCTTTTAGTTAGACTATTACTTTTATTAATGTTTACGATTAGCCGCCGGTTTTCCGCGATAGTTAATATGATGTTTTGCCTAGATTTGGATGTTTTATAGGATATGTAAGGTGATTTAAAGTGTACCATGTCAATTTAAATACGAATAATGTTAGCAGCAAATTTATTCTGAATAAATAAATGAGAAATTAAATGACTGTAGTTAGGTATTTACTAGGTGTTTCCCCGATATCTTTTTCGGCTTTTTAAAGCCCACATACCATAATAATATGAATTTATATCGAAGTCCCCTTCCCCATGGAATATCGGGATAAAAAGTAGCCTATATTATATGTCACTTCTCCATCCTTTCAACTATCACCACTCAAAAAATAATGTCAATTAGTCTCTCTGTTTTGCCGTAAGAGACGAATAAACAGACACACACTTTCTCATTTATAATTATTATGTATGGATAATCTTCTCAACAGAATGTCAGCGGGAGGTATTAAGGAGCTGGTGCAATGTACTCTGTGCCTGGAAGTGCTGAATAACCCGAAGATGCTGCCGTGCCAACATACATTCTGCATGGGATGTCTCACCGTTTATATATCAGGTTACTCGAAGTAAACACTTTCATGTTGGTAGGCCCTGGGCTTATTAACTATCCTAATCTTTCAAGATGCATATTAAAAAGAGATGGCAAGAGAGTTAGTATGTACCCGCTTAAGCTCTAGTAAAATGCACCTAGGGACTTACCTGTATTTGGTTATAGACGTAATAGTAATTCAATTAGCTGCTAAATCTCTTAAACATAAAAAGGATATAAACAAGAGTAGGTACCTACATCATCAAACAAGATAAAAATATTACCTATAGAATGCTTGATACAGTTGAATACAATATGATCCCACAATTCTTAATTTCAGTTGTCCACTTTTTCAACACAGCTAACTGTTTAGATCGTTTCAGAGTCCACTCATGTTACCATTTTTACAAGCATATTTACTCAGCTTTGTGTCTTCATTCTAGGTCGCCGATTTCGCCAAACCCGTTCGACCTGAATATGTAGAGACCCTTGTTCAATTCACTCTTGATTTCATACAATTACGATAAACAAATCAAAGACGTATTTTTTTCTCATGGACCGCATAATTTAATTCAAAATACAGAAATTCTGTACACAAGTTCGTTTTAAATTGAAAATGCTTGCTATTTTGGTGAATCTATCAAGTTCATAGAGCTCACAAGAATGAGTCAGGTAAAACATAGAACGCTACGTGATTAAAATCTATCCTTAGACCGAAATGACTTAAATAACAAAGAAAACTTCGTAACAATTTTTGGGGTCAGCTTATCTTGGTTGTGACTTCGCAACAGTCCACCAACATAAGCTGACCCCCAAAAATCTGCCTTTTCAGACGCACCAGTATTCGGCTGTCCGATCTGTCGAACCAAAATCCAAGTCCAAGGGCCCAACTTCCTCCGAGATCTACCATCAAATCTGTACATAGACTCCATACTCTCATTATACGGTATACGAAATAACGTTACGCCACCACCGACGCCAACCAACGTGCAGAGTGTGGATCTGTTTGCTACTGGGACACGGTGCACCAACTGTAAGAGTTTATGCGACGGTGGAGATGTGACTTTATGTGATCATTGTAAGCTGGTAAGATATCACAACACAGTATAAAACTAAGTCGCTGTCGTCTGCCCGTCCCTATGTATGCTTACTTAGATCTTTAAAATGCAACACAACACAATCGCTAGTAAGTAATAAATAAGATATGGTAGAACATGTACCATTTAGACCTATTTTTCAAAAAAACGCAAACAAGAAGGAAACCATTGAGCTTTCCAAAAGTGGCGATGGGCGATTCCACTCTCGTATGGAATGCTGTCTTCTGCAAAATATTGTTAAATCTACCTAAATTTGATGTGACCTAGTTTCAAATTTAAGAATGTAGGTAGATGAAAGTCTTACAAACAAACAATATATGATTGTTCATTGTTTGTTTGTAAGACTTTCACGTTATGAAAAACAGTTTAACAACACATGGATAGAGTATCTCGTCACAAATAACAACTCAGCAGTCTTGAATTCGCCAGACGATCTTTCCAACATTTCATTAGTTTCAAGTTTTCAACCCCATTTGTATTCCTTACCCGTCCATCTTACAAGGCAATTTGTCCACTAACTTTTATCGTGTTTGCAGAAATTCTGCACAATATGCTGGTCGCAGCATTTAGACGACATGAGAATTCAAATCGAGTCTATTTTGAAGCAGTTGGATTCAGCTGCGGGTCGTTTAGATCATAAAGTAGAGCATTACAAGGTAATGTATTTTAGCGTGAATGTTTATTTGTTAATGATAGAGGAAAATTACATAATAGAATTAATTGAGTTGAGAGATATACTTTATTTACAGAAACTAAACTAATACATAACTGTACAAAATACAAATAGAACCAGTTGAGCCATTGAGTTTAAATTTTTAACCGAATATGTATTTTTTAATATTTTTTAATTAATAAGTAGGTAGGTATTGTACCGATTTTGAATTATGTATCTTTTTTAGGTGAGTGTACCTACCTCCGAGGTGGTGCCATAGATTATGAATAGAAATGCACCTCTAGAGTGCATCAAATTTCTCTCACACAAAATTGAAGTCGGTCATGTAATTTTTTTTAATTTTTCCCTTTTGACACATCAATATTTTTTTATTTTATTTTAGACATATTGTTTTTATTTCAGGATCGCTGCGAACGTATAGCCGAACAAATAAACATAGCAGCTGATGATAAAATCAATGCCATCATCCAATCCAGAGACAAGATGCTGGAACAAGCGGCGACGCTCCAGAAATCTGGCGACATGTCCGCTCTGGCATTGAAGACTTCGCTGCGGGAAGCCAGAGAAGTGGCCACGACGGCCATGAATGCCACAGACGAGGCTAAAGATGCTGAGCAGGTACTTATACTTATTTTTAGTGACGCCTAAAATACATATACCTAATCGATTCATCTGTTATCAGTTATCATATCACACAATGATAGTAGACACACTAGTGTTAGTAAGTATATCTTTTTTGCTTTCGTGTTAAAATGCCATCTTCAAAAGGATCTATAAAATTTCAGATTTGAAAGAAATGTCTACTGCACCCTGGGATAGTTGAACGTTTCAGTTGTTTTAGATTTAGTATAACGTGATCATATTTCATTTTTTGATGATTTTTTTTTTAATTTTAATCTACATTTTTTGGTTTAGATTCATTTTGCAGAAGTTAACTTTTCCGAGGTCGTGGTACCTACTAACCAACACTGCTACTAGGAAAGCTATTCTACTTGAAAATGGTTGGACCCAATCTAGTTATTTTTAGGATCACTAACAAAATCAAAACAAAGTCCCTATCAACTGATTAGATCTACTTCTCGCTTATTATTATTGAGAATTAATTGTGATAACAAATGATACTAAGAAACGGATAAAATATTCGTTAATTAGTGTAGGAACGTACAAAGATTCTGCTATAGATAAGGTACTAGGATTAGGATGACATTATTATGGTGAATTTTGTAATCCAGTTATCTTTCTAGTAGCGTCGATGGGCTTGCAATTTGTCACGTACTTCAAAATGTGGCCAATACTAATGTATTTGGACATACCTCTGACTACTCCCTTACACATCTTCAAAGGATCTAAAAAAATCACATAACACCTGAGGGCAATATCTATTGCTTCTTGGAATACAGTCGTGACCCAATTTTTAGTAAAATGAAATGAAATGGAATAGTATGTTTCAATTCATTTCATTTTACATTTTACTAAAAATTGGGTCCGTTACCAACAAATCTACATTTTCAGGTAAACACATTCATAAACCTTCATCAAAACGCAATCCAACTTCTCTCCGACGTATCAAAATGGGATACGGAAAAGTTCTTGTTCGACAAAGAGACGTTCCGTATCGAAGTGGACTCCGCTACGCCGGTCGACGCGGAATCAGATGAGCCCTTGCCTGAGGGGGCTAAGCAGAATAACCCTTTGGAGAGCGAAGACACATTGGTACAACATTATAGGTAGGTCTAGTATTTAAATAAAACATTTTTTAAATGTGTTCGGTAAAGTGAATGTATAGCAATGGATTTTCCAACACCAAGGAACGTAGAAAAAACTAAAAGAATAATGAACTACAGATGGATCTAGCCCTTGTATTTTTTTCTAAAAAGGCTTAGTTTAAAATGAGTGTTACTTTCTTAACTGAATGAGGTTTTAATTTGTGACATAAAAGGGCTATTTAGTATTCCCTCTAGGTAACAAGTAAAAGTTAAGACCACAGGAAGTAAGTTTAATCAGGATTCAACACAGACCTCAGTGTAAAAGGATTTTAATTACAATTCATTAGGTCTTGATCATCAATATTTACCACAAGTCTTAGGTTATGAGTTCCGTTGTTTACTTTCTAGTGAGTCACACAATGTTAACAAAACTAAACTCACTGGTTCTATTTACAATAAAGCTAAGGCCAAACCTGCGCGTCAGTAAAGCGGGACGCGGGACTCGATGCGGGAGCGTCTGCAAAGCGAAACTAACGTGCAAACCTGCGCGACTGCGGCGCGAATCGCCAACTTCATTAATTGATGAACAATCACTGAAGACGCGCGACTTTATCTGGAAAATATACTATAAAAATAGTAATAAAATGTGTTTTATTTACTTACCATCCATTTCAAACACCGGACCGATCAAATCCCATATTTAATCCTTTTTTCGTAAATTCTTATAGTGTGGATTTTTCAAATCATATAAAATAGGATATTCTCTTACTTTTTCTATAAACAACTCTGTAGTATCTCCTGTTGTAGTCATTGTGGAATTAAATAACAAACAAACTCGCTCACAACACACGTCTGACCACTGGACGCGTGCGTCCCGCTCTGCCGACGCGGCCGTCCCGCGATGCGGTCGCGTAGGTATGCAAAGCGCCATAGATGTATATGGGTAGCGTCCGCCGCGCGGTAGACGCTCCCGCTTCGCAGTCGCTTTGGTCGCGCAGGTTTGGCCTTAGCTTAAACTAAGCTCGATAAAGTAAATTTACCTACAAGCGTTTATTTACGCAACTTGATGAGGATTTAGCAAGTAAAAAAAAAATGAAAGAAATGGAAAGGAAGAACTGGTTTACGCACTACGTTTTCCTTCACCGTTTAAGCTCTATCTACATACCGTTTAAAGCTCGTGTTAAATATATATATTAACACGAGCTTTAAACGGTATGTAGATTTTTCGACGAAATCCATAGAAGCAAGGCAGTTTTCGACTACAAAAGTCCCATTACTTACTAAAGTTGAAGTACCACTTGGCCAAATCGTCTTTTTCATTTTCATCGTCAAAATTTTACTAATCCATTTTTTATTTTCATCGTGTTAAGGTACTCAATTTATACTTTTGTCTTCAGATCTCGCGTCTTCTTACCCCATTACGTATGGCGTAAAACCGCCCGTCCATGCGGAATCGGTCTAAGTCCATGGGACAATAATCTGTACATCTGTGGAATGGACAGTCATAGCGTGTTGGTAGTGGAGCGAACTCAGGCCAAGATCGTGACCAGATTGTCCTGTGAAGAGATGCTGTGTCCCGCCCATATTGCCTTCATGAAGGGATTGGGAGAGATCTATGTTACAGGTCTGTTTTAATTGTTTAATGAATGAAACGAATGAAGGAACGAAAGAAAAATGAAATTAATAATTGAGTGAAAGAGTGAAAGCTATAACGGCATCTCTATAGCAGCTCAACATCTGTAAATTGTCCACTTACGTCACTCGAAATTTCGTTTTACAACCAAAGTGAATGAACATTCATTACAAACACAAACATCATAGTACGTTCACACGCGCGCGTGCAACTAGGCATTCAACGGGCACATTCACGGGCACGCGCGTGTAAACGGTACGCCCGAGCCCGTGAACGCGCCCGTGAACGTGAATGTCGCGAACCGGGCGAGTGGCGGTTTTTGGGCAAAGTTCAAAGGATGAATGCGCGGGCGCCCGGTGACTGTTCACATGCGCGCGTGCAGTCAGTCTCTCTCGCGCTTTCGTGACGAGTGGACGTCCGTTGCTAACATGGTCGAATGGTCAAACGAATCGTGTATCATTTTTTTTCTTTTTCCAATAAAAATAAGTTAAGCCAAAGGTTAAGGCAGCAACAACATCGAGATCCTCGCTGCCCGACATGCTAGCACTGACTGACACGCCTGCGTGCATGTGAACAGTTTGAATTTTCGCCGGCCGGGCACGGGCTGCATGCCGCGCAGCTCGCCTTGCAGCCCGCCGGGCTGCACGCCGCGCATCTGAACATAGCATTACGATTTAGCTCCTACCTTTACCATTTTAGATCCTAATTTAGAAAGCTAAACTAGATGGCGCTTATCACAATCATCTTCAAAACTATTTTCAGATAAATGGAAGCACTGTGTCCATGTGTTCTCCAAAGAAGGAGAATACTTGAGGTCGTTCGGTCAGAAAGGCAGTAGGAACGGAATGTTCAGATCGCCAGAAGGGATTGCTACAGACAACGTGACGCAGAATATTTATGTAGCTGATACCGGGAACGACAGAGTACAGGTAAATGTCACTGGAGATGAAAATGTAATATGTTCTTTATGACTACGAAACTCTGTACTTGTATAAATAATGGTAGGATGATCAAATAACCATGCAACCAATAGCAATCTAATAAGAACTCTAATGTAGTACCTGATTACCTACGAACTGATAATTTCAAAGTTTTACCTAAATGTAGGTACCTTACAAATTTTACCTCTTCATAATATTAGTATCTATAGATTATCCAAATCTTATGTGTGTGTTATAGGTATAAAGTTCCATCTCTCATAACCTTATTAGAGTTATTAGTAAAACAGTCGTATTTTCACATTTCTTTTCTCCACAGATCCTTCAACCCGACGGTAAATTCATCGACAACATCGGCGTAGTAATAAAAGCTCAGCCAACAGACAAAACAACCGTTTGGGAAACTACAGGGGTCACTTGCACCGAGTTAAACGCACCTACCAGTGTAGCCCTAACCTCTGACCGAGTCATCGTTTTAGACAGCGGAAATCGCCGAGTAAAAGTATACAATAAACAAGACAAGGGAAAGATAATCGAGTTTGGTTCGTTAGGGCAGCGAAAAGGACAGTTTAGACAGCCCGAAGTACTAGCGGTGGATCCTATGGGATATATTTTAGTAGGGGATTCGGGTAACTGTAGGATTCAAGTTTTTAAGCCGAATGGGCAGTTGGTTAGGGTTTTTGGAGGATTGGGGAGCGAAGCTGGGAAGTTTGGGTGGATATCGGGCATACATGTTACGAAACAGCTGGATGTTATAGTAAGCGATACGAAGAACCATAGTGTGAACTTCTTTTAGTTCTGAAGTTGTAACTAGATGGCGCTGTTTAAATTTTCTATGGAAGAGTTTTTTTATGTTGGTTTGTTTTTTAGTAGATACTCGTTTATAACGATATCATATTTTTCTGAAATTTCGATAGAGTTCACTTAGCTATATTAAAATAATATTACACATTTAAATGTATAACAATATTTTATTTGATTGTGGAATCATTTCCAATAATTATACTTTAGAACTAAAATTACAGAATATAGCACTGGTGTAAATTACGTAAGTATAAAAATAAATTGAAATGAAAAATAGAACAGTTTATTTTTCTTCTCAAAATTAAAGTAGGCAAGAGTATTAGAATAGTACAAAATAAATATAATTTGCATTTCATTAAATCACAATAAATTTGCATGATATATCTGATTTAAGTTTGAAACAATAAATCTAATCAAAAATAATAATTACCTACGTAAGATTTTTAAAATACTCAGATGACTTCTTAAAGAAATTACAGAGAGATTCATTCACTTATAAAAGAAACAGTTAAATATTAGCCCGATAAATCTATCAATAAACTCATGCCCGGTTCCTAATATATTCTACTAACGAATGACCGTAGATAATCTGCAAAGCAACTTTGTTTGTATAGTCACGGAATAAAAAGGCTGACCACCCTATGATCTGTTATTGCTTGCTAGGATTCTTAATTATTTGACACAACACTCTTGTCTTGTAAGTACACAATTAAAAAGGTAAATGTGCTTGCAACGTGTCAAACAAATTGAATTGGAAATTGGACTGGATAACCTTTTTGTTCTGCGACTGTACAACACAAAAATGTATGTCCCTTTTTGACAGATAACAACGTTGCTACGGGGCGGCGGCCATTTTGTAATGGCCGCCATTACAAAATGGCCGAATTCTATACCTAATCAACGTACGGATGTCCGTAGGTCCATCACCATCGCAACTTTGTTTTTACAACATAAAATGTATGAATCTTTTTAATAGATAACAACGTTGCTATAGCGAAAGTTCTACGGCCATCCGTAAGTTGGTTATAGGAACCCGGCGTGAGTTGAATATAGAAACGGGGCGTTAGTAAACACTGTAAATTCATTTTTAACACTGTTATTACAATTAAACTACGCCATCTATCTGTGACTACTTAAACTATGCATATTTTACAATAACACTAATTAGTGAATAACTTGGTGTTGAGGTATTTTAGCAACGATAATCTATTATTACTTTCTTATACTAATTATTATCGATTTAAGTTTAATCGACTTTAAAGACTTAAGTAGCAGACGTAATACGTACTTACTGCTTAAGTCACACTGAAACTATTTAGGTATAAGATATTCTCTTTTTATAGATTCAAATAATGGATATTTTTCATAAGATACAATATTTATATAGGCGTCATTGTCGTAAAAAACAAAAAAAGTCCTTCCGAATTTTGTTTTTAACGTTTTATTAAATGGATGCTTTCTGCTCCTTT
This sequence comes from Xanthorhoe spadicearia, assembly GCA_947086425.1. Lineage (NCBI taxonomy): Eukaryota > Metazoa > Arthropoda > Insecta > Lepidoptera > Geometridae > Xanthorhoe > Xanthorhoe spadicearia. The sequence continues at coordinate 4,669,973 of OX352212.1, forward strand.
ATTGTTGCTTGTAAAAAGAAAGAAATGGCAATTTAATAGTTATGTAAGTATTATACTATATCGTTGCTTACTAGATCAATTTGGGATTCTAATTTAAGTTTAAAATAAACTTTTCGCCAACCTATCTATTATAGGGGAACGTTGATCAATATAATATTTTCCTAACTTTACTGGACGCACCTACAATTATTATAATTAAAGACGGCGAATGATTATCATCACATAAACTATGATACACTCGCAACGAAAATGTCATAACTCGAAAAAATATACTTTTATTCAATACTAATACCGAAGCGCATAGTTGGAGTATTGTAGGCACAATTTTAGTACTTCATCTATCCGCTAGAGGCGCTGTGACAAGTTTTTATGCATTATCTTTCAAATAACAACTCGACCAAGCTGTTGGTACTCTATAGTAGTGCGAATATATTTATTGGCACAGCATCATGATAGGTGTTCTAAATTCAAAATTAAATGAGCATCCATATAAATTGTATATTTTTTAGTTATGACATTTTTCTAGCAAATGCGCAATAACATGTTCATATAAACATATGAAATGATGATGATGATAAACTATTGTATTTTTAGAAAATCTAATTAAAGTACACATAATGTGGCAGGGCTTCATAAAAATAAAATATGCTGTTCTAAAATACGGACTTGAGTAAATTATAGTCAGTTATTTAATAGTAAAGTAATCTCTGGTCCAATAAAATTCAAATACTATTTGTATGGCCAAAATCAGTCTCGACTAAAGGTGGTCGATTTAAACTTAATATTTACAAAACGTCGAAACCGATTTAAAGATAGCTTAAGTTATTTAAGTGATAAACATAAATTATTACTACATTGATTTAATTGAGTTTCGATTCTAAACTTAATATTTTTATAGAATTTATGAGATGTTTTATCACAAATCTAAGATCCTCTAATTATGTCAAAAAGGTATGAAAGTAACCAAATTATGTCAAAATTTTGCATAAGTAGTTATAACCAAGACTTAAGTATCTCTCTCTCTTTCTAAACCATGAGAAAAAGGGAGACAACTTACTCTTTATAACATTATAGCTAAATTTTACATAGCATCTAACATTGTCATGCGATCCTTAAACATTTCAATTTGCATTTGATGCTCCAAACTCATACAAAAAGCCAAAATGACTACACCATACTGGCCAAGTCTACTTAGACTAAAGGCACAGATTTATGAATGAAATTAATTACTATAAGTACTTACATTACAGTGACGATTCTGACGACGGCAAAACTAAAACTAAGCCAACTAAAAATGATGCTATCCTTTTTTTTCGATCCTTATGAAAGGGATGGCAAAATCTTATGTTAATTTAGTTTAAGTTTTGGCGGCGTCAGAATCACCACTTATAATTACTTAAAACGGGATATTTACCATGACTGCGCTATGCAACTGTGCCAAAATATCGGGACACTACAATCATGGCATATATCCTATTTGAAGTGTTTATAATGTTCAGAACCATGATAGTTTAAAATGGTTTTAATTACTATACAATTGTGATGAAACAGCACCTCTTAATTAGAACCGTCATCTTAAAAATAAACTTGAGACTTAACTTAAAATAGTTATCATTTTTTTAAATATTTAGTATTTTCATTCATTCATTCATTCATTCATAGAATGGTTATTGAGACTGGCGGATGAACGGCCAATACGCTCCCAAATATTTAGGTAGCTTTTTAGTATTGGGGGGTTAGTATAATAATAAATATGAATATGTCAGTATATGTATCAGGGTTAGTATATGTCTGAGATTCTATCAACAACAAGCTTTGGTTAACATTGTGAGATAACTTGGTGGAATAAAGTTAAGGCAATTTTAATGGTACAAAATACCAGGCGTTTTAAACTCCGCTGTTTCTGTACGAAAAATCCTATACTGTTCAGGTAGGCCTATTTAGAATGTGACGCTTATGTTGTTGGTTTAAGGTTGGTTATCGCGAGTCGCGATGAATTATACGTAACAATGACAGAGTGATAGATAACTTTGCAAGAATGAGATAGCATGTTTTGACGATCGGCACTTCTGCGAGCTTAATTGCACTTCGTACTTTCATTTGAGTCGCTATTTAAATGAATATATTTGTATTTTTGAGTTATCGTACTCGTTCTATTATTTTATTCTGTGATAATACCTTACCTACGGCAGTCCCACTGACAAGAATTTCATAAGATTAGTACGGACCAAAATACCTACCAGCCAAAGTTTAAATTAGCTTAGCACCTATTTATCTGTAGTAAAACTTTACATAGGTAAGTACCTACTACGAAATTTTACTTAGTGAACCAATAGTATTGCCGCCATTCGGAATTTTACAGTGCAACATACCTCAGAGGTTGCGGCGATATAAAAATAACTAGGTAACTCATTACGACGAGCGGCAGGGTTGGCACCGTCCAATCGCGTGACTCTCTCCTAGGATAACCGCGTCTGTGTCTGCCGGTGGACCTTCGCTATTGTCGTGCTGTCTCTGGAAATATAAAACCAACGTTTTATTACCGTCTGAAGGAATATATCTCAGAAAATAAAGAGGTACCTATAAATAGAATCTCCTACTGTTTTTAAATCGGTTTAAACACTATAAGTTAGCATTCAGTATGGCAGGTTACAAGCTATTTTGAGACCCATTGATATATAAGTATCAATGGGTAAGAACAGGATTCAAACCCATAATATTTGAGTCGAGTATAGGCCAGCAACACATACAACATACACAAATGAAATAGAAATTGCCCGAGTAAATATTCCGCATAGCTAAGCAACATGCAACGATAGTGCAACACGAATTATTGATCAAGATAACCAACTATTATTATGTGATAAACTGGGTGTAATTAAATTACTAATTAAAACTAACGAAAGCTATAAAAGTTGAATAACTCTCAGTTCGTATACCTACCTACAGACTTAAGGGTTTCTCAATTCGATCGTCATATGTATTACTAGCTGCGCCCCGCGGTTTCACCCGCGTAAGTCCCGTTCCCGCGGGAATACCGGGATAAAAAGTAGCCTATGTGTTAATATAGGGTATCACGTAAGTAGGTACCAAATTTCAACCAAATCGGTCCAGCCGTTTTTGCGTGAAAGAATAACATTAAGAGTTTATATTTTGAAGAGTAGTTTTGTTACAGCCTGTATTGTCAAAGACTATTGTATATTCTGTGTTGTACCTGGAACAGAAATTAGTTCACAGCTGGGTTGATAATTACATGGTCGAGTAACGATGTGATGGTACAATCAATAAGAAAGGTATACTTCATAAATAAAATACAAGCACTTAATTATTTAGAAAGCTTTCTGAAAGTAAAGTCTAGACATGCTTAATCAATAAAGTACGTATCTACTACTAGTTATTAAATATATCTACTACTAGAAAATAAATAAGAGTTCCTTCTTAGATTATTTATTTTCCTAGAGAGAACCTACTACCTGGCTAACTCACGTAGTAAGAAATTTCAAAACAAAGAATTAGCGTTGATAGAAAGAGAATTTGAAAACCGAAAGCGATATCATGCACCAATAATCGCAGTTCAGCTAATGTTGGTTTACGTTCCAAATTCAATTTCCACCAACTTATGCTGAACTGCGATAATCGGTTTTAGGAGTAGAGTTTACTCACTTTTAACTCTGTAGCTAGACTGCGGAATGTGTCCTCAACATTAGTGTTGTCCTTAGCGGATGTTTCCATAACAAACATAATCTCCGGTACGTATCGACAGAACGACTGTGGCTCATCTGACTCAACCTCTCTCTGATCCGTCAGGTCACATTTGTTGCCGATAAGAGACACTATGACATTCGATGATGTGTACCTTCTCACTTCCTCTATCCATTTTTGTAAAGACAAGAATGTGGATCGCTTTGTGATGTCGTATACTGGAAATGAATTTTGATTATGCGAAAGAGTTTCAAGGGGTCTACTCTGCAAATAGAAAAACGAAATTTCGGCTTCAAAACGCAGGTCATCTTATGTTGGTGGAAACTGAATTTGGAAGATTAACCAACATAAGCTGACCTGCGATGATTGTCACGAATGTCGATATGCATCGTTTTAAGTTTTTTGAGTGGAGGGGTAGAACTATCTAAGACTACGTCCGCTACGTTATGCGTTTATTCTTTCCATAGGGTGGTAGGGTCGTCAAAGAGTAAGTAGTTAAAATTGCCTTGTGTTATTAATGAACAGCCTGATGGTGGACAACCAATACTTAAGGTCTTTTGGAGATGTCTGGTGGTTCTTAATACCTATATAAACAACCGAATCAATAACTATTCAAAATTAAGGCTAAGTTAAAAAAGCTAGCAATGTGTAAGTAGGTACACAAATAACGTCGTTTCCGTCTGTTTTCCTAAATCCGTTGTTGATATTTTTTACCAATAGAAGGAAAGTTACATTCAAAACAATTTACCATCACAGTAAATATTATTTCATTACACAAAGAATGCATTGTTTCCTGGAAGCGGCTGTTTGTGCTCAATAAACAGCACAACAATAGCGTTGGATCAATATTGTTATGGAATGCTTTCATAAATTCATGATTTTAATGTTTGATAGCAGTTTCACTGCAGCATATTTTAAATTTTTAATATTAATTGCTTGGTGGGCGTGATTGGCGTAGTAAAAAGTTACGTAAATAAATGCATAGTAGGAACCAATTACTTTACAAACATGATTGGTCATTGAATTATTTTATTTTGAACCATTTACCATGGAATACTCATACTACTTACCACTTATAATTACTTATAGTTATACTTTCCACTTTTAATTGATTATAAACGTTTTTTTTATTCTAATCTCTCCATTAAGGGAAAAGCCACCCCCACTATTTGTGAAGGCAGTAGATAAATAAAGGCAGAGACTGATAGTGATTCGACCCTGAAAGGGTCAAGGAAGCCAGACTGACCATCTGATAATATTTCCGGAAAGTAAAACATTGGATTTTAATGAACTAGGTGATCCTAATCGTTGTTAATGACATAAATATTACATTACTAAGAGAGGGTGGAGAAATAGGAATTTTTATTTTCTTGCCACTTCTTCCCATGCCAATAGAAATAGAGTAATTAAATTAAATGAAATATGACCATGACTGTATCCCAAGGAGTGGTAGACATTTCTTTCAGATCTTAACGTAAATTTTATATCCTTTTGAATATGTCCAAGGAGGTAGTCAGAGGTATGTCCAAATACATCATTATATAATACTAGAAATAGAGTATTCGCAATTTAATCTCATTTGACTCATAAGATATTAACTACAGTAGGTACCTTGTAACACATCTGTCTGAGTCATTCTAAATAGAGTCAATTATCAGACTACTCATTTATAGACATGATAATAAGTAATGTGGCTGCTTATTAGTTCAACAACATATACTTAATTACTAATTACATATAATATCTCACCTATGATAACTCCATTAGCTGATCGGTAATAACTCTGAGTAATAGTCCTGAACCTTTCTTGGCCTGCCGTATCCCATATCTGAAGCTGAAAATAGATCATGTGTTTAAAAATAATCAACACAATTATAGAAATCCAATAATACAGACTGCAGCTAGTCTTACCTTGACTTTTTTTCCATCTACTATTAGCGTTTTCATTGAAAAGTCTACGCCTATAGTATTTCCGTGTCTTTCTATGAAGTTCCCAGATTTTAAACGTTGCACAATGCATGTTTTACCAGTACCACAGTCGCCGATAAGCACGATTTTGAAGAGGTAGTCAAATTGCTCGTCTGGGACGCTCATTAGCGTGTTGGGATTGCGGCTACTCATGATTTAATTTATAATTTAATTACGGAGATCGTCGAATTACACCCACTGTTTACGTTTTTCATTTGACATTTGAATTACGATTCTATCGCGTTTGACGTTTTTGTAAAATGTCTTGGTCAAAACAAAAAAAAAGGTAAGGCCCAGTCTTCGTGTAAAATGAATTTTTGACCATAGACAATCTTAACAAAACTTAAAATTGATGTCAACGTCAATTCAATGTGCGAGTCAGTCAGTCAAGTCAACGTCAAAATAATATCAACAGAAAAGAAAGAATCGATGGATGGATTTACAATTCAATTTCTGAGTTGATTTATTATAAATTGCCAATGTAACGCTTTTCAGTTCATATCCTTGCTCAAATACCGAAGCCTGATGATGCGTCCGGGAGGCTGTCTTTACTGTGTAACAGCATTTATCACTTTTTTTACCTACGCCTCCGGTGTCCAGGTATTCCATTTTCAATGCATGTTTATGTTGTTTTATGCCTATTGAGACCTAAAACTAATAATATAGATTAATTTCAGATACCAGATGCATTTCAAAAGTCGAATCACTCAAACAACTGGGCAGTTTTAGTTGATACATCACGATTCTGGTTCAACTATCGGCATGTAGCAAATGTTCTATCAATATACCGTAGTGTAAAGAGACTGGGTATCCCTGACAGTCAGATTATCCTGATGATATCAGACGATATGGCGTGCAACCCGAGGAACCCTCGACCGGCGACAATATTCAATAATGCTCATGAACAGATCAATGTTTACGGAGATGATGTCGAAGTAGATTACCGAGGATATGAGGTAAGCGTCTTTTGCTGTAAGAGCTGTGAAGTGTAAGAGTAAAATCAAGATGTGTTAAGCACAGTCCTTATTACCACAACTCTTACCGTTCCACTTTATTTCAGTCAATTGATGGCTATATTTCTTTTCATCTTTTGTTAACTTATACCTACTTACCCAAGAATCAAGTAATAAAAATGTTACATCATAATCTCCCAGGTATCTGTGGAAAACTTTGTCCGTCTGCTAACTGGGCGAGTGCCACCAGACACCCCTCGGTCGAAGCGTCTCCTCACCGATGAGGGCAGCAACATCCTGATCTACCTCACTGGTCATGGAGGAGACGGGTTTCTGAAGTTCCAGGATTCGGAGGAGGTCACAAGCCAGGAGCTTGCTGATGCACTTGAACAGATGTGGCAGAAAAGAAGGTAGGAAACAATCTAGGATTGTACAATTTAGATTGTACTTCTGTAGTGCAGTTGGTGAAAGTCCCTGCTGCATGATGAAGATTTTGTCATTATCATCATCATTAGCCATTTTTAACCCACTGCTGGGCATAGGCCTCCTTTCATGATGGCCATTCGCCTCAATCCTGTCCTAGCCTTAGTTGGCTAAGGCTAGGACAGGATTGAGGAGGGAGGATGATTATCATAATTAAGTGAATTAGAAATAACATGTATGGTATTTTTAATATCAGTCATCTGGTAATAAATAAATTGCTTAGCCTAGGGCTAAATGGGACTTGATGTGTGAATTACATTTTTTTAAATTAATTAAAATAAAAAAATAACTAATACAAATCAACTAGTATCTCAGGAATAGGTTGGCACATTTGTATATGTATTATTATATTTGTGTGTTTTCAGATACAATGAAATATTCTTCATCATAGACACCTGCCAGGCCTCCTCTATGTACGAGAAGTTCTATTCTCCTAATATCTTGGCCACAGCCAGTAGTTTGGTTGGAGAGGATTCACTTTCTGTAAGTAAATAATTGTCACAAGACAAATAATGATTTATAATGAATATTGTTTACTAAAAAATTGTTTGGCTGCCATTAAAATTAAAATTATGATGAATTACTTCTTGAAATAATAATATTTGATATATATACTTTCTTGTTTTTCTATTTTATTTTATGGGCAAGTCTATTTCATCTTAACAATGTCCCAGGCACTAGTCTCCTGTTAAGTGTTGGTAAAGTTTGCCTCCTAACACTATAAATCTAGTAAAGATGTAAAAGCCTGTGTTTTTTCTCTCAGCACCATGTAGATTCTGCAATTGGAGTGTACATTATTGACAGATATACATACTATGTGCTGGAATTCTTGGAGAATGTACATCCTAACAGCAAGAAGACCATGTCAGAGTTTGTAAGTCATTATGTTTTGCTTTGATTGTTTGCTAATTATTTTCAACTATTTAATGTAGGCTTCATTCATGTTTTCTTTTTTAAACATTTTAAGATGACGCCATTTTTAAATGATGTCTTTTCCTGCTCTGTTTTAAATTTACAAAAAAGAGTAACACTCAAAGATTTAGGCTTATATTTAATCTTTACTCAAGCATTTTTGACAGTTTTCTAAGGAAAGAAACTGAATAATGACTTCAGACACAATTCACGCTTGAGTATAGACTCTCAATACGAGTCTTAGAACTTATTTTCTATTTAATGTTACTTGACTAGGTAACAGTACCTATCCAAAAATTAATTCATATTAGAACAAGTTAGTGATACACAAAGATGTTGAAATCCTCAAGTTTTAAGTACTTACACATTTTTATTAACAAAAGTGACAGCTTAAAATACCCATATTTTATTCTATTGTTTTATCTTGTTTACAGCTAGCGGTATGTCCAAAAAGCGCCTGCCTATCCACAGTGGGCGTTAGAAAGGATTTGTTCAAAAGAGATCCAGCTAAAGTGCCCATCACTGACTTCTTTGGGTCAGTGCGACCCGTTATTGTTACCACTGACCCAATTAACATATTGGATGTGCCAAAGCGAAAGAAAAAGGCTGAGTAAGTATCTATTATGATATTTGTACTACTATTCATTTCAAGAGTTATTTGTCAAATATATGACAGTTAGCAACACTCAAATATGTAGATAGATTTTAAGACTGGTCATAACGGATATTGTCTTATGATCTGAGGGAATGCTTTGCCTTAAAAATGCATTTCTTTTAATTTGTGCTTTGAGAAATATATTGTTAGTAATATTAGTGGTTATTTCAGGAATACAACCAAAGTACCGGAGAAGAGAGAGTACCTACCTCAATTCCCGATGCATCTTGTGTCAAGCACATGAACAAATAAACTAAGTCAGTATTTTAGAGGTATGTAATAAATTCAATAACTAAACAGTATCTTGTTTTAATACTAAGCGTAGAGTATTCCTATTTATGACCTATAGATATTTAAATGTATGATAATAGAAATAACTACGACATAAATTGCTATGCTCTTAAATTGCTTATTTATGTCAGTCTTCAATTAAATTTAACTGTCAAATTAGCAAATTACTAAATTTTTGTTTCATGTGTAGTCAAATGACAATAAATAAATAAAATATTAAACTTACATAAATATTTTAGTGCTCTAGGAGGCTTGTAAGTCTTTGATTGCATTAAATTAATAGGTTTTTAATAAAACAACAAATAATATTAAACATTTATTCATCTATAAGTACTAATAATTTCAACACAACCGACTCTCATCAATGACCTAACCCTTTCTCGCACAAAGCAACCATTTTCAACATAGTTAAACTGTTTTTGACAAAACTTTTTTATTTAGGCAACTTGAGTTGGAACTTTGAATAGGTATTCTAATAGTAGTAGTAGGAATTATGACAATATTTGCTATTTTTTAGTCAAAACAGTTTAAGTTCCTCAGTGCGAGAAAGGGATAGCATTACATTAACACGTGCCGTCTCACATACTGATATGAGATCAATATCTAGGACTATTATAGCACCATTACTGTTACGTTCATAGGCCATTATTGTATTTGGTCTAACTTTATTTGCACCCGCGTTTTGAATTTTTTTATTATTTTAATATTTAACTGCCAGATCATTTGTAAAAAACTGAACATTTCTCAAAAGTTCTGTAATGTTCTAACTAAGTAAATGTTTTTCATACATATGCAGTAGGTAATTTATGTTTTAGAAATGATAGTTAAGTATATGTAAGTAGAGTAGTAATAGTAAGTATAATTCATTGGAAAATAATAACTAAATAGGTATCAATATTTCAATATTTTTTTCTAATGGAGTAGGCTACTAAAGCAATACATAGTTTTAAAAAGTTTTTTATCTTATGTAAGATTTTTAGGCTTTTACTGACTGTAGTAGGTTAAATGGATGTAAATCTAAAAAATTACTAAATCTTAACTATACCTAGTCCTTTTATCAAATAATTTAATTTATTAACCATTTACTGAATACATATATCTATCTCTTAACAATTGAATAATTTATTTAATCTCATTTATTTTATTTGTGCTTCTGCTTTGTTCCTAAAGTATTTTTTTATAATAAAATTAAAATCAAAAGGCTATTTAAATGCGAAACATTATCTAAGTTCGAAACTTGTTAACGACTAGTTTAAAGAATAAAAATGATCGCGTGATAAGAAAATATAACGTGAGTAACACACGACAGGATATCCATATTATTGGGTGTATCATTCTTTTGATTGATTACACTAAGCATTTAATGTTGTTGTTTTTTTTTTTAATTTTATAAGTATTTCGAGGACATTCGCATAGCGTTAAACGCGCGAAAACTGTGTTTGTCTAAAGGCAGTTTTTTTCTCAATATTTCTCGAGTTTAACAATTCTGATTAATGTTTATAAAAACGTCATTTGATCAACATAACAAATTTTACACGTGTAATTTTTATTGAAACATGCATCTACCCACTTTAGTGGACAACAGCTTATGGTCAAACAATAAAAATAATGGTAACTTTACTACGTAAAATTTGAACTATTCTTAAAACAATTGTTTTTATAAAATACAACAAAATAACAACATATCTATGGTTTTAAACAAAATTAGCCTTAAATATACAATCTTATTGCTATTGGTGCATTTCTCTGATATTTTGAATTTTATAGGCCATTTTTATTTTCAGAATGGAATTTCTAAATCCATCGAGATCAAAATAATTTTAATTTTAATTTACCAATGTCTTTTAATATTAAGAATTTATTTTTAATGTCAGAAGCGTAATTATCCAAAGTAGCTGTAAAAAACTTTAAAACCATTCATTGAAGTACCATCAACAACAAAAGTACATAGATTGTACCTATTTAATACTAATAACAATTTTTAATGGCAAACCTAAGATTGTCCAGAAGATTGTGGTTTAAATCAGATCAGAATATTATTGTTACATTCCTACATTTTTTAAATATTCCTGAGGAATAAAAAGAGAAATTTAAAAACTTAATATTAATCTACTTTTATTTGCGACTATACCTATTTTTTCAATGAAGGTACCTACATAGTAGCTAATGCGTATTAATTACTATTTTTTTCGGTAACAGCCTTAAATTGCTACTAGGTATTTTACGAAAATACTAAAATGTACGAACAAATCTAAGTTTACTTAATCGATCTTTTAAACTAATTTATCTTAAAAACTAATGTATAGAATAAATAAATTGACCGTAATCTTACAACAAATCGATAGAATTAAGAAGTCAGTAAGTATAAAAATTATACTTAATAAAAATATTAAAATTGACATAAAAACTTCCATAATAGTGTAACTTAGCCCTGTGTTTGAACAATAGGCAACTATGTATTTCAATTTCATTTTTATTACTTACACAAATACCTAAGTGATACTTTAAGTAGGTAGGTACTTATAGGTACTTGGAGTATAATAACTGCCTATTTTTTAATTCAAAAAACAACATTCACATGTACCTGCGAAGAGTCACCAAGTAATTGGCTAAAGTAAATTAATTAATTCATTTTAAACAACTCATTTGTAAAAAAAAAATACATTTTCATTTGTGAAAGACAAAACGCAGAATCGCCTTACAAAAATACTTTTAAACAACTCATTTGTAAGAAAAAAAAATACATTTTTCATTTTCATTTCTGAAAGACAAAACGCAGAATGATTTTGAATCGCCTTTACAAAAACTAGGCAAATAAACTATTTTGAACGTTTTGCTGTTTTGGAAACCATTTTCCTATGAGCTCCGTACAGCCTTCGGCTGCGTATGATAGGGATGAAACTGGTCAGTACCGCTGGTTCAACCGTGGTTGTCCGGTTGGACTATCTCGTAGTAATTGTCTGTGGTGTAGTTGAAGAGTTGGAAGTCGTTTCTGGAATATAAAAAAAAATAGTGAGTAAAAAAACAGCAAAACAAAGTGGAAAATGAAAAATTCTTCGACTACAATTAGTAGCAGGATAGCTCATATCCTGGACTAACGCACAGGCTTTTGATTCCGGTAATCCCATGCGAAGGGAAAGTATTCCCTGCGGGTAACACAGTGCAGCTAGTTTGGTAAATGTCCACAATCCACATATTGCAGAAGTTAACATTTCTTAGGGGTTCTTAAAAGTGAACACGGACACTCGCAGAACGAAAAGGTTGACCACCTTTGGAATCAATTCGTTTGACGCGTTGTAAGCACATGTTACGTTTTTAACTGCGTGCCTGACAAGAGTGTTGTGTCAAATGGTTATCAAACCTTGCAAGCAATAACAGATCTTAAAGTGGTCAACCGTTTCATTCCGCGACTATACATACACTGAACCTACCTATAAAGTTTATGCAGTCCATCCAACTGAGACTTCCTCAGCCTAGAGTAGAGATGGTTGATGTTGTGAAGAGTGTTGGTTCCCTTCCCGCTGTTCCGCCACTCCGGCTTCACCACGTCATGGAGGCGTGCTAGCTGGATCAGGTACTTTTGATCCTCCTGAAAAAAAAACAAAATTATTTTTAAACCAACTTCTATTTTGTGAGATGAGACCATTTTTCTGCACCCTCTAGCATTTCTGGTAATAATTCTGAAGCTCCCTATGAGATTCTCAATATTTATATGAGACCCTTGGAGATTCGTCTTTCCAATAAAAAAAATTTCATCAAAATCAGCTCATAGACGTCGAAGTTATCTGCGAACACCTAAAAATAGAATTATATACAATGGAACCATTTCACACACAGCATCGAAAATTGACTTACCTACCTAATGCCAAAACGAGTTAAAAAAATTAAAATAATTTAATACAAGGTTCATTTATCCAAACAAGGCCAGCCCACATCAAAAATAACCTTCGTGGGCGAAATGAATTCGTATAAAATTATGTCATGTATGAAATTGATGTCAGCAGTCTATTTGGGACTCGGCGGTATCCCTCAAGGGAGATTATTAGGCCCACCCTTATTACTGAGTATAATGATACTGTATCTATTGCTAGTTAAGCACAAATTGATATTTGACCGCTACGATCCATTGGTCTGGGATGATAGGTCATTTGCCGCTTATAACCAATTTAAGAGCCTATCACAAGCTAAACTTGCAGACTATCTCGAATGGGTTAGTAATGCCATTAGTTCTAATGAGATAGCCTACGCTCAACACAATTTCTTGCAGTTTGGGTGTGTTAGTGTTGGCAGAAATATTGCCTGTTTGCACTTCCAAGTCAAAGTGTTGTACACTAGTCCAACATTTAACGATAGCACTATGCGCTTTGCACGCGACTGTTTTTTTATTAAGCGAGAGAGTGATGGTTTTTTGAATACACATGCATTGACGGTCTATTCTACAAAAAAAATAACAGTTCGTGTCCACTTTTACGCATACCCGGTCATACAGGAAAGACAATGGTCAAGACATGTACAGCTTACTAAGCGAAGAAAAACATCGTTAAACATAATTTCAAAAACTAACTAAACCTGTTTTTGTTTCCCGTGAAGGTCATACAGGAAAGACAATCGTCAAGACATGTAAAGCTTACTAAGCGAAGAAAAACATCGTTAAACATAATTTCAATAACTAACTAAACCTGTTTCTGTTTCCCGTGAATCATTGCAAAAAATCATAATACGTATACTACATACAGCGGCTAACCAGACGAGTCCTTGTTTCCTGTGCAAAAAATTATAACCAACAGCGGCTAGGTTTCATTGAAGTAAAATCGTCACCCGATCTCCCATTACTGACTTCCTGAACGAGGCGCGACCTACGGATGACATCATTCAATCAGCCGACCGTCCACTTCCTCTGTCTTCGGGCCTGCCCATCCGAAAGAGTACAATGGTAATTGTGCCGGCCACAGCCCTGTTTTGTTGTATGAATGCCGCATTTTCATTGGGTCGAGTCAGTTGGTTTGGGGTACTAAATGGACTGCTTTTGATATCAACTACGCACTGCATGCAACTGTAGTATCTTAGCTTAGATTATTCATAGCTAATGGTTTTCTATAGTTGAATGAACTGTCTCATTTCAACAGTTTCAATGGCTAGCGGTAAGGATAGATTAATGGCAAAAATTGATCCCACGGTACTAAGCCCCATAACGGTACACAATGTGGTAACTGACCACAACTATTGTATGGAACGCGAATGGATAGACCATTAGATAAACATAATTTTTGATCAAAATATTTATATAAATAAAGACAAAATGGTGAACAACAGGACACTGTGTTTTCACAGTGTCCTGTGAAACAAAATATTCTGCTTAATTTTAACCAAACATTCACAATTCGAATTGATAGCATTTTAAGTTTGCAACATTTTAAGTTGCATTAAACAATTATTGTAGTATTTACAACTTTCTGTAACATTGCCGATGTACTTTCGAGTACAATACCTATAACAAAAGTTTCTACAAAAAGCGTTTTAATATCGTAGTCAAGACTACGTTTAAGTGTAAGTAGTAGAATTAAGCGTAATCAAGACTGCAGACTGAATTGCTAGAAACTACGTTTAAGTGTTGAACGTGATCTTTCCGACTTTATCTGTACGTAAATGGTGATACCACGATCGAAGCCGCAGGCGTGAAAGTTTTCGATCATATTGCAGGCATGCAGGTAACTTTTAACCGATTAAACACAAATGGAAGCTTGTAAATGATGATAATGCGATATTGGAGCCGATTTGTTAAAAAAATTTAACGAATTTGCATTTAAACTTACATCCAATGTCTCAAACTTGAGTATGACATCGAAGGCGAACCGGCAAGGTGTGCAGAAGTCTGAATACGGCGTCCAATGCATATCCAGGGAGCGCTTCATTCGCGCTTCTTCTAACACATACGCTACAAACTCCTCGAACACAGGGTACCTCTCGGTGGGGGCTGGACGGTCTGGAGTAGACTTCTGGAAAAAAAAGAGCTGATAATTGTTCTGCTGAAGTAGGTGTTTGGAGGAAAAGCTCAATTACAATTTCCTTACGATGACACGGTCTTTTTGACAACTTTTGAATCCTTACCTTTCTAAACTTCCGTATAATCATATGCCCCATCTTATCATGAAAGGACTTGGGCCACGCGTGAACAATCTTGTCATTATACGCCGAGGCCAGTCTCTCCAATGGATGCCTTACTATAAGGAACGATATAGAATCTGCTTGGGCCTTCTTTATCATCTCTAGCGTTGGTCGTGCGTATTTCTTCCTGGCTAGAACTAAAGGAACCTCCTTAGTTTTGTCCAAGAAGGCGGCTGTGTAGTTCGCCATTAGATTGAAGTTATACATCCAGGAGGTTGATGCTGCTTTGAATATGTTGCACCTGGAAGTAATGAAATTGGTCTTCATTTCTGTGTTTTGCATCTTCAACTTAGCTAGTGGATGGCGCGAACGTGTGAAGCTACATTATTTTTGTACCAAAAATCAATTTTGTAATAAGAAAGCAATTTATTTTCTGCATCCCGAGAGGGTGCATTTCTGTTCATAACTCCGAAGATCTTCATTGATTTTTATATTGAGTCACCTCGAGAGTATCCTCTTTGCAAAATTTGGCCCACTATTAGAATAACAGTGAAAATACATTTAAAAAAATCATGCAGTGGAACACAAAATCTCGTCCTTTTCCTCAAAGTCGGCTACAAAATGCTGACAGATTTCCAAACTGCAAAACTAAATTGATTTGCGGCAACATTGTACTCACCATATAACATGGTACTGCCTATTAATCAGGTACTCCCATGCATTAGCCTTGTTGCTCCTCCCATCGAGCCCCAGTCTGGAGCACTCGCTGGTGAGGTACTCCCTCCTCGCATCCATCCTCGCGTTCACCTCCATAAACTTATCTCTTGTGAGGAGCCCGTCCTCATGAGAGCCATTGTCGAAGATATACTGCAACAAGAATGGGAGATGTAAGGTCTGGTTTAGAAGGTCTTTCCTTGCTGTTTCTGGAAAGTCCATGTTCATAATGTGTTTTTGATTACGTCATTAAAAAATCGCAACTGGTTGTGAATCACAGAAAGTTGCGATCGCGACTAAAGTGGTTTTGCATTACAAATAATTAAGGAAAAATTATAAATGATATTGGAAAGTCATGCGATTGGGACATGTGATTCAAACTTGAATTCCAAGGTTATAAATAACAATGTTTGGTATAAATTAACAAAAAA
Source organism: Xanthorhoe spadicearia (assembly GCA_947086425.1). NCBI lineage: Eukaryota > Metazoa > Arthropoda > Insecta > Lepidoptera > Geometridae > Xanthorhoe > Xanthorhoe spadicearia. The sequence goes on from OX352212.1 coordinate 4,686,187, forward strand.
TAAGTAATAAAGTATTCCGGGAAACAGCTACAAGCAATTAGGACATAGTTTTAATAACACATAACAAGTTACATAAACACAAATTAAATACGAGTACCTATATTTATGTTAGTTGTATGAGTAACAAAACAACAATGATACGATTTTTCAAACCACAGCATTTATATCCTGACCTGCATGTGACCTATATTGTGAGGTGTTCCGAAACTTTTAAAACCTTTTTTTCATTTCTCATGTTGAAAGTGGGTCATACCAAAATCCATCCACCGCAAGTTAAATCGATCAGAGCCACAGATATTATCCATTCGAAGTTACTATGAGTATTGAGTGTAATACATATTTTATGCCTACATCAGTAAAGTTTCCGTAAGTATGGAACAAACCCAAAGTTCGATAGATAAGTACCAATGTGTAATTTCCTTCACAATTTGTTAACTTACCTACCTACTTTTACAACTCAGATATAGCTACACGTATGATTGTACAAAGTATGGTGACAATGTCCGAAGGAAGGACACAACGTAAATAAAGTAATGTTTTTGAGCGTTCGTGGAAAATTTACCTACCATTAGTTAATTAAAAGTATTATTTATTAGGTACTTTATACGTTCGTAAATTATTTTGGTTGTTGACTGTGGAGTAAATTATAGTTAGAGGTATAAAATATAACTTTGTTAAAGGTATGCGATAACTAGCGAGCTTAGCTTATTAACATACTAATAGTATTTTATTACCAATTGTTTACAAAATATGGAGAGTCAGAAAATGTATTTTAGGTATCATTTTTTGTAAATAAATATTATAGACAGAAAACACCCAGGCACGGAACAAATACTCGTATATGCAGAACAGAGAAACATTTATTCCGTAGGATTGAACCCGCAACCTCCGCGTCTCAGGCGGGCCTTCACCCACTGCGCCACAGAGGTCGTCAGAAAATAGAGAGGAACGAATTTAAGTCGTTTTAAATTGAGGCATCTACCACTACCACAGTGAGTACAGTCACGTGCAACGGGCACTTTGACTTTCTGTGAACGGTAGATTTCTCCGCCCAGCGACAGTTGGCATGCAAAGCTCCACTTACGTCAAATTCTTTGGAAAACTATGTTATAGCTCACACATTGGTGGCTCACATTGCTCGTGAGTTGAATTATATATACAACATTTTATTCATGGTTAAAAGATTTTGTCTAGGATTCAATAAATCTGGATGACATTCCGGTAATACTTAATTCCGGCATCCAAAAAAGAAGAGGTTCTTACCTTCTTTATTTAAGCTGGTTAAAAATAGTATACCTTACTACGGAGACTTTACTGAAAACCAGCGCTTCATCAGCCATTGTGCTGCTGAAGCAAATGCTGAGGGGTTGCCTTATTTTCCACTCGATTGTAAATGTTCCAATTCTTAATATTTATGTAAATTTGTGTGTTTTTGGAAAATATTTTTTTTTCTATTTCTATTTTTTTTTTCTATTTTCCCAGCAGAGGTAACTAACGTATGATAATGTAATGAGTCAGTATCAATCAGAGAAATAAGAAAGCTTTACCATGATTTAGTATAAGCACAGATTACATGTAATCTGTGGTATTATTAGTTTCAAAAACCTCATACGAAAGACATCAACGCGCTTCATTTATGTGATTTTGAAATATCCTAAATCCTGAACAAATATTTACTCACTAGATACAGTATCAGATACATTACATGCTACACGGCTAAGTGAGTACTCTGCTTTTTGTAAACGATTGTACATTTTAATTAAATTTTGCGCTTCAGCCAAACATATTACACGGAATGTCAAGAATACTTGTTGGTAATTGCTTGTTAAAATTGCAAGCTTTGGGAGCTTTGTCCCCATTCATTTACTTGTTTTGATATACCAAAATAATCTATGAAGACTTTACAGACTTTTGTTTTATCTTTTTAATTCAAATACTATATATAAGTCTACACTAGGTATAAGTCGTATAACTCGTGTAGAGACACATTTACAAGAATATCTTTTGTCTAGTTAAAATGAATTCCTTAAGATAAAAACATTATATAATCTTAAATACTTTATCCGAGATGTTTCAAAGTATGTACCTGCCGATTATAAAACTTCAAATTAGGCTTTCGGAGTGAAATCTCATTATTTTTATCAACGCTCAATACTGATATGAAAAATAAATATTGTAAAAAGTATTTACTTTAGTTAATTGTAAAATTGTATGTTGTCATCTGTTTTAATTAACTTCTAACTAATTAAGTAAATATGTGTTAGTCAGAAGTCATGTTCATTAATTTCATATCAGTTACCACGTAAAATTAGAATGCGAAAGCTTTTGTTGATAAGTATAATATGAACACTTATGGTCAGAAATGTCAAAACAAAGGTTTAACGATGATATAAAATAGATTCGATACCAATTGATTACAATTCCTAATTGATTATATTTCCTATAATTATATAGGAGTGTATTAGATGCGGAAGAAATGTCACTTGTTGACAATTACCTTTTCATCGTTTGACACGATTCAAACCGGAAATACCATATAAACGTAGTACTTCCGATTCTAATCATTTTATGAGCATAATATGATAAATTTATATTACTTACACGATGACTATATTATTAAACACTGTATTTTTGTACACTGTGTATACTAATTTATATAGAGTCTGATGAAGTTCTACAAAAGCTTCCTAACTCTATTTCTTACATATTGGTAGAATTATTCGCCTATAATTCATGGTGGACTTTTTGTGACACATAGCGCTATTTAAGGCTCGAGCAGACCGAATGCGTATGCGTTGCGTATGCGTAGACGTAAGCGTAGACGTGCACGTACCACTGATTTGTAATGTATGGAAATGTATCTGACAGGCCACACCGCTTGCGTAACGTAGACGCCGTCTACGTTACGCGTACGTACGCAAGCGGTGTGGCCTGTCAGATACATTTCCATACATTACAACTCAGTGGTACGTGCACGTCTACGCTTACGTCTACGCATACGCAACGCATACGCATCCGGTCTGCTCGAGCCTTTAACAGTAGTGAAACGAAATATTAGTTACATATATTAATTTATTTAATGTCAATGTTATATTGTAGGTACTTCTCCTGTTTGTAATCAGAGTCGGCAATCAGACTTGAGTCTTCGCCTCATAATTTTTTCAGTTCTCTATGAAAACTGAGTGATAAATCAGATAGGAATTTGAGATACGATTCACGCTTGCGTCTATACTCAAGTGCTGAATACGAATCAGCGAATTCCTAAATAATTTCCCCAACACTTTCCTTAAGAAATCGACTTGTGTCTTAACTTAGCAAGTCATATGAAACTTGTATAGTGACGAAATTAGTAGGCTTCGACGCGCCTACGTCTCCGCATGTCTGTAGGGCGTTCACTCATTAATTCTATTGTGTTAAGTCAATTAGAATCTATAACTAAACACTGTTATTTATTTGGCATGTTGTGTGTCACGAACATTATGGTATGTACTAGGTATTTTTCGTTGGCATCGCAAAGAACAGAGGCCTACACCGATATGTACCTCACTTGAATTCAAAGCATGTTACTATTATGTAAATGAACACTGGATTATGTGGCCTGTAGGTAAGTACATCGATTTGGATCGAAGTAATACCTAGTAATTTTTCTTCGAATTCAGCTAGGACATAAAATTACGCTTAAATCGTACCTACCTAATCGATCTTGTGTGTAGGTACTTATATATATGTACCGAGGATAATAGATGTAGGTACTTACTTATGTTTTTAATCTGCTCGCTCTGTATTTTACGCTTATCTTCATAAATGTATCTTTAGGAAACTCTCTCAAAAGTTACATAAAACATGAATTTTATTTGTGAAAGTTGTATTGCGCTCAGACATAATTACAAGTGTTATGCAAATTTCATCGTTTCTTACCATAGTCGTACCATTAAACGTTTTATTTATTAAATTCCGACATTTTAGCTATGTTACAAGAGCAACGGTTGCAGTCTCTACAAGAAATCTAGAAGCAATGTATTGTACTGTGTGGAATGGTCCAAATTTTTTATTTCATTTATTTCTAAATACTTTAGAACTATTTATACACAGGTTTTTATCGCGATAATTACCTTATTTATATCCCGACGTTTCGACTATGTTACAATAGTCGTAGTTTCGTTGTGAAGCGGCGGATAGTCATGCAGAACTACCCTCGCTATCTTCAGAAAATGGATCGGCTGCATTTACACCACAACACACGACACTAACAGAAATTATTTATTATTTCTAAATAATTTGCTCATTAAATCGTGAACTATATTAACAATCATGAAATAGTCCTGTTTCATAATCGTAACCAAAACTACATGTTAGCACATCACCTTAGAACTAAACGTTTGATTCTTATCTCTGAAATAGGAGCTTCCTCGGTACCTACCTGTATTATTACTCAAACAAAAACGTTTCTTCCGTAGCTTTATGCATATTTCGCGTGTCTATAAATAACAAGTTTTGTGCCCAGCACTAAACCCACCAAATAGTTTATGGGGTGAATCCATCGCGTGATGCAGGGGAATAAAACTGGGAACACAATATTTATGTAGAAATACAGTTAAGGATAATAAACATAGACAGTAAATATGGTATATAAATATCTTGTCATAATTTCATGATAATACCTACTAAAATTTCAAACGAACGCAATGGTCTAAAAACTACGCCACCTAGAGTTGGCCACTAACTTTTAAGAGTTTTAAGTACCTTACGAACCCATCGTTATTTATAATTAGTAAGATTAAGCTTGCTTACAACCAGTCTCAATAACCTAACTACCTTTGGTTTAGCTTACTGTGGTGGGTAGATATTTGACATTACTTTCAAACAAAATATACATACATGATCTGATTTGACTCACGATTTTAGGCATGACACAGACAAGAGGGACCGTGAATATGTTCCACAAACAAATACATTCTAAAGTGACCTAGCCTTGCGACACGGATAAAAGAAAATTGCATTATAGGATTACCTACATACAGTGGAACATCCTTTTGAAGTCGGTGAACATTTGATAGATAAATAGATTAACATTTTATTGTACACCATAAACAACAGTAAATCGTATTCGTAATATTTGTAATCTTCTTTGTATTTGTTGTAACAAACACAAAATATTTACAAATGAAGTACAATCTTTATTATTGTTTATTGTTCAGAGCAATATCTTTCAACCCATTGAATGCATTTGCATAGCTTCTCATCAGCAGCGCGCATTCCGTGTTCCGAAGCACAGAAAGAGTTAGGATTTATCAGTACATATAGACACTTGAGTCTGCAAATGATGCATTCAATGGGTTGAAAGATATTGCTCTGAACAATAAACAATGACGTAACATTGGATTTTGCTATTCTATTCGTTATTAGAATAGTGCTTCAGGTTTATTAATTAAAAATTCAGTTTAAATAGATATCTAATTTATGTACAACACGTCCGACATAACTTGGCGAGTCTGAAGAACTATAGCGCATGATAAGGCAGAAGGAGGCCGAAGGAGAAAGAGGAGATATATAGAAGTTTAGGAAACGCAGAAGGCAATAGCGTTTTTTAGGAACCAAAGGGTAAAAATATTCATGGCAATAACAGATTTCTTTGCGAGTGTACATGCGTTAAAGTTTGCAGAGCCATGTTCGTTCACACTCGTCAAGTTAGCCTATTTGCTATTCTAATCCACACTTCCATAGTCTACATCTATTTCAAGGCTCATAAAACATTATTATCGTGATTTAAACCTTGATTCTCATAAGAACAGTCTCCAAAAAACAGAAACTCAAACAACCGAAAATGGTTACGCACACATAAATTAATAGAAGGAAATATCTCGGACAAAATAATAAAAAGTTGCAGATTTTTTGAAAAGAGTTTCAAACGGTGAAACAAACGTGAGGAAACTAGTTTCAGAAAATGTGTGATGACAGGACATGTCTCTGACTAGTAACTGCATCTTTTGACATCTTCTATGATCTCAAATACCTCAAAGATAAAATAGAAAGTCCAGAGTGCAGGATTAGTGACACAAATCGAATCGTAATCCGATTTTTGTCACTTATTATTGAGCAAAGCTATGATTAAATTGTGTTGGAATAAATAGCCTTAAAAGAAAAGCCATGTTTGGCAAAATCAAAGTGAATGTCAATCCACGAGGGAAAAGGGGAAAGTCGAGGCACGAGGGAACCGGTACTGAATGTCAACATTGCGATGTTAGCACAACTAGTTACAAAGATGGTTATGTTGTTTGTTAAGAAAACATGCTACCAAGTGCTCTTGAACTGTAAGTGCCTTAAAAAAACATTTGAAGGCTTATAACCATTAAGTCCTATTTACCCGATGCAACATTTTTGCCCGTTGCAATGAAATTGGAGCAATTGATGGCTTTCATAGTTTGAATAATGCTTTGACCATGCAGTCAATTTATTTGTATGCATGTAAAGTCGCGTAGCTTTACCGTCGTTTAACGAAATCAAAGTAAATGTCAGCACACAAGGGAAAAGAGGCAAGTAGAGGCATAAGCATGGACCTAGTCGTACCTAGACGAACAGCCAGTGTGGCCGTCGAGGCTTTGTAGTACAAAATTCGGAGCACCACTTTTCGGGTCGTACAAATAGCAGCACGCGATAAGGGACAAGAGCTCTTTTACTTACAGAAGGTTTCTGAAATAAGTTTTCTACTTTTCCTTTGTATGACAGAGAAAGTAAGATACAGCGCTGTATGTCATATACGAGTATATAAAGGGCATAAAGGGAAACGGTACTGTCAACATTGGGTTGTTGACACAAGTAGTTACAAGTATGGTTATGTTGTGTTTGCTTGGAAATCACGCTGCCAAATTTCCAAATCCTCTTGAAATGTGCCTATACAAACCAAATAAATTGTACAAAAAATACCTACACATCAAATAATAGTAGAATACATCAAAATAGATTTTTTGTATGAGCTTTAACACGAACTCTAAACGAAGTAAAACCACAGAATAAAGATGTAAAACATCGTGATTTCCTACAGCAGATAATGGCTTAGGCCAGTAAGCTTTATAACAGCGATGGGCTTGAAGTTAACTTTCCTGACACGATTGGAAAGTTAACTGCTTTCGTTACGCGGCCACGAAATGTTGGAACAATCTTCCGCCACCGCTTAAAAATTCTTGTACATTACACTCATTTAAATTATCTCTTAAAAAACATCTTTTAAATCTTCAACGTAACACCTAGATAGTCGGTCTATGTTGTCTTCTAAAAATAAAAATAAAATTTAAAACAATGATAAATGTACCTACCCACTGATATTTTTCAGAAAATGCTTTGTAACCTGTAAAATATAACCTAAAGTGTGTGATAGACGGGCGAGCAAGTACGCGTACTTATGGCTCGACGACCTTTTTCGCTCGTGTGTCACCGTAAGTACGCGTACTTTACAACCGCCGAGTAAGTTCGTCGGCGATCCAACCGGTTTGAATCTTACTCGTAGCTCGTCTTGGCTCGTACGTGTGGCAGCACAGCGAGCCGCGAGCTTAATTAATTTTGATTCAGAAATTTCTCAAAATGTGTGATTTTCGAACTTATTCACATGAACTGCTAACCGAATTTATAGAAACTTTCCGAAATAACCCTTGTCTTTGGAAAATTAGAAACAACGACTACAAAGACAAAAATTTGAAGCTTCAAGCATACAATAATTTATTAGAAATTATACGGAAGGTAGAAAGAGATGCTACGATTGAGAACGTCAAGAAAAAAATTAATTCATTAAGGGCTGGGTTCCGAAAATAACATAACACAAAGCTTCGTGAGGGTCAGAGTGTCGGTCGTATGGAAGCGAAAAGGAATATGGTTTATATGAAACAAATGTACCAAATTTGTACCTAATTGTACCACTAATCAATTAATTTGTACCTCTAAGAATCAAGAGTAATCTTAAAAACAAAGTGAGCCGCGGACCTGACTTTCTGGTTGGCGGTCTAAATCGGAAAACGATATCGTAGGTTTACCTAATATTTACCAAATAAATGTACCTAATTTGTACCTCTTAAAAAGTATTATCTGAAGATAATGCGACGAGTATATCACGAATAAACAAGAAAATAAAATTTGACCCCTACCATTTTTGTCATAGCAAATAGTGATTTTAAAAATTTATATGATTTGGGATTACCAGATATTTACTAAAGGAATTCTTTGAATTTGTACCTCTTAAAAAATATTATCTGATGATAATGCGATGAGTATTTCTCGAGAAAATCAAAAAAACATATTTTTACTCCTACCACTTTTGTCATAGCAATGAGTATAGGGTGTATTACTCCTATTCACCATTATATTACCACTAGCTGCGCCCCACGGTTTCACCCGCGTAAGTCCCGTTCCCGCAAAAATATCGGGATAAAAAGTAGCCTATAATGTTAATCCAGGCTATCACCTATCATAATACATACCAAATTTCAACTAAACCAGTCTAGCCGTTCTTGCATGAAAGAATAACAAACACACACATACATTATCACAAACTTTCACATTTATAATATTAGTAAGATAGGATTATAGGATTAGTTCCTACTAATCCTACAATCCTATCCTGCTGGTAGTAGGATAGTAGGATGTACATAAACATAACATTAACCGGACTTACTATTCACTCTGCCCTGACTCCCTGAGACAAGCTTAGGATAGAGTAATGCGAAAGAAGATTGTCAATCATTTTAAGACGAGCACGACCTTCAATTACGACCAAGAAGAAGTCTTAGTTCAAGTAGCTGGTTCATGTTTCCCTTGCCGGTATTCTTGACGACCTTGCAGTAGGTATCCCTCAGCCAATCTTTGTGGGGATTACGACGATAAACAAAATTCTAAAATATAAACCAAGTTTTGTGCATACCTACTTAAAAAAAAACTTTACAACATAGGTACTTTAATTGCAAACCTTTTCGAATTTGTCATTGTTCGCTATGAATTTAAGGACAAGTCCCCAATAACCTATCTATCTCTGATTTTACTTAGATGTTTCCATACCATATGTCAAAATATACCCAGAGTAAGCAAAACAAAAGATAGAGACGTCATTGAGACTCTTCCTTATTGCTGGAATGATAGAATCATTATAGTGCGACCTAGCTTTGATTTTTGAAAATGTAGTTCTGTTTTAAGGCTATGTCTATCTGTTTATCTATTTATTTATCTATTTGTATGGTTTTGGCCTCTAAAATCCAGGGTTTTTTTAAGCGTCTTGTCTTGGTGTCCGAGCATCGAACATTTTGGCATAGTCCCACTTTCCGCCATTTTGAAAAAAACAAGTTTCGGCGGCAGACGATGAAACCCATGCCAATCGATAGAGTAAATTATTACAAACAAAAAGAGTTCTGTGATCAAACCTCCTAAGTGATACGGTTTCTGAGATATTTGGGTCCAAAAGATGTAAAAAAAATTTTTTTTTACTAACTTAAATTTTTTCACATCTCAAAATACAACGATCATAACTTAGTGCACGAAATCATCAACGAAATTGAATTAAAACAGACCACCCCCAACACCTTACGCGAAATAGTTATTCAAAATCATTTAAATCAGCACAGGTTGGATTTTCAAGCCATCGAAGCAAATGTCGGGCTAGAAGATTTTCCTGTGTTAACTAAAGATGATCTAACAATAATGGCATTAGGGACCTATCAAATCGCTCAAGCCAGAAGTTATTATGGCGAGCAGATCAAAAGAAATGGTGCTTATGTAGTGCAGGTATGTAGAGGAAATGATGTTCATCTGTTTCCAAATGATTCATGGCTATTACGTGCTCAAATTAATTCGCGTCATTTGGGAAACCGTATTTATTTTGTGTATATTTTAATAAATAACCTGATGCAGGGCAGAGATAAAGTCGCGGGATGGTATTGTTCCTGTATAGTAGGGAAAAGAACTCTGGTCTGCTGTTCCCATATTATGTGTGTAATATGGTTCATGGTATGGGCTCGACACCAGGAAACATTGCCTACGTCACCAGCGGCATTTTTGGATTCAATAATTGTCAGACACGACATAGAAAATGAAGTGAATGACGAATTTTAAAAGCAAAGAAGCCGCTGATAATAGATGTAAATATTAGGGTTTCGGTCTGGACTTTTCCCATTTTTCGTTGTCTCGTGTCCAGGGACTATGAAATTGCTGAGAATTCCCAAACCTTAGTAAATAAATAAATAAATATTCTTGGACATTTCACACAGCGTCATCTAGTCCCAAGCTAAGCAACTAAATGCTTGTGTTATAGTAACCAGATGAATGATATAATACTTAGATACATTTTTTTTTGTAAATACATACATACATATTATTGATAGAAAAGGAGGCAATCTTTGTCATGTATTTCCCCTCCTCCCTGCCGGCCAAACCATCGTATTTTAAGATGTGAAAAAAATAAAGTTGGTAAAAAAATTTTTTTTTAGAATTTTTGGACCCAAATATCTCAGAAACCGTATCACTTAGGAGGTTTGATCACTGAACACTTTTTGTTTGTAATAATTTACTCTATCGATTGGCATGGGTTTCATCACTTGTCGCCGAAACTTGTTTTTTTCAAAATGGCGGACTAGTACTATGCCAGGCTCCATACAAAAATGTTCGATCCCCTTTAAAATATGGCAACCCTATCTGTAGGTACCTAACTAATGTTGTCGAAGTACTTACAGTTCTTAGTCTCACCCTACCTATTTAATCAAAACCTGTATTGTAAATAATGCACACTCAAAATCGCTTTACTATTAATATATGGCTTAATTTATATACGGCTTAATTATTATTATATACGGCTTTAAAAACTTTACGTACTTAGTTCTCATTAGATCCTCAATTTTTTTAGTAGACCTCTGAAGTAAATTCTTTTAAACACAGATAAAAAAGAATATACACAACCCGCGGCGAGCGAGATCTCGTTCGAGGCGAACTACTAGTTACTATAGTTACAAAGGTTTTACAAAAATACTCGGCCACCGTTGTGCTACTGCCTTGCCCCACCTGTCATAACTTCGCCTAATTTTAAATAGGAGTTTACACCTTGTACTGATTTTTGCTATTCTAAAAATGGTAGGAGTAAAAATAAGTTTTTTTGATTTTCTCGTGAACTACTCGTCGCATTATCTTCAAATAATACTTTTTAAGAGGTACAAATTTGGTACATTTATTTGGTAAATATCAATTAAAGCTATGATGTCTAGTTCATTCAGAATCAATATTAGACCGCCAACCAGAAAGTCAGGTCCGCGGCTCACTTTGTTTTTAAGATTACTCTTGATTCTTAGAGGTACAAATTAATTGATTAGTGGTACAATTAGGTACAAATTTGGTACATTTGTTTCATATAAACCATATTCCTTTTCGCTTCCATACGACCGACACTCTGACCCTCACAAAGCTTCTTCAGTGGACGACATCGCGATACGGTAGGTATGAGTAAGTTGGCGCGTGTATCGCCGACGTCGAGCCAAGTAAGTTCGCGATCTTAAAAACCGCAGACTTTAAGTTCATACGTCTATCACCCACTTTACACCTTGCTTTTGTTAGTGTTTTGTTTTCTTTGTAGATGAATATGTACTGTAATATTTTATAAGTGGTCTGTTTTTGTTGTTGCGCGTCTCGTATGGCATCACTGAAAACCAGCGCTCAGTAGCTCCTTGAGCTACTGCAGCAAATGCTGAGTGGTGACCAATTTGCGTCACTCAACGTCGATAAAATGTAAAATTACCTACCTTATATTTAAGTCAATGTATGTTTAATGAGTGTAGTAAATAAATATTTTTCTTTCTTTTCTTTCTTTCTTTTCTAACTTCTGTAAAATGTGGGCATGTACCCTACCATACATGTAATTTGTATTTTGATGACATCTTCAAAGGATCTAAAAGTACCTAACTAAAAGATCCGAGAAGTCTCTCGCTCCCTGAAAATACAGTAAATAAATAAATAAATAAATATCCTTGGATATTTATATTCATATTGATATTTATTACAGTGATCATTATTCATTTTAATTTACTTACCATAATAGATACCTAGTTCTAGTAAATAATTGCTTGGCTTACAATCTCTAGTTTCCTTTCATTGTATTTCATTGTAGACACGAAAACTACTAGGGGAAGTTGTAAATATGCGGAATTCTGAAGTTGTAAATATGCGGAATTCTCCTATCTTCAGTGTAATTTAAAACACGACAGTAGCTCATAAGTGCATCGTGATGATAACTATGGTAATAGGATACTTGACTAGCAGCCTTTTTTTTTTTTTTTTATCGTCCAGAAATGCATCCATGCATACCCTTCCGCCGCGGGGGCAGCGAAAGGGTTATGTGGGACTTTAACCCACTAAAACTGGACGGGGTCCTCCTCAACGCCATTTGCCGGGGCTACGGGCACGCTTATGCACTCATCCGCGGCCCCGACGACGTCGGCCCTGAAAAGGGCTCCACCTCTGGTGGGGCTTAAATGCCCCCCACCTCTTTCTCTCGGAGAGAGAGAGGCGCGCGGAACACCCACGCGCGCCACCTCCAGGCCGCCTTTGAGGGGCGGTAGCATCCCCCGGTGCTACCGTCACGGCCTGTGCTATGGGGGCCGGAGATGTTGGAGGAATTTCCTCCTCCGGCGCCCCGCTCTCCGCGGCGGATCGTTCCTTGGCTCCGCCGCAAAACCACGAAACGGCCGCAGAGGACAGGGAGAGCGGCAACGACACACCGACACTCCTCTTCCCCTGCGGCCCCACCGCCAACGCATCACACGGTACGCCCCCGTTGTGTCGCGGAAGATAGGGCGAGTGGCAACGACACACCGGCACGCCTCTCCTTCCGCGACCCCTCCCGGCTGCGGGGAACAGAAAACTCAGTCCCCCGCACCCTCCCTGGACGCATCCAGAGCAGGCCCACCTCGCATAGGCCCGCTCGGAGCGTCCCCTCCTTGGATTCCTTTTGGCTTCACCGTGCCCTCATCACGGTTACTGAGCCCCCCCATCGCGACAAGATTGGAATCCAGCGGGGGGGTGACTAGCAGCCTGACCTGTGTTTGCACGGGTGTATTAATGAAACCCGGGATTTTACCTGGATAAAGTATAGCCTATGTTCATTTGGAAAGTCCATTGTCTACATCGACATCCGTGAGATAATTATGTAAATCGGAGGAGTACTGTCAGAGATTACCTCCTACAAACAAACAAACTTCACCTCTTTATAACAATTAGTATAGTGTATGTTTATATGCACGTAAGCCCGTATTGTTTGACATCAATTAGAAAGACCTTAGGGCATAAGATATCTATTTATGCATACGAGTACCTACATATGCATAGGTTTGCGTTTATTTATATCGAGCGTTCGAGGGAATGTCACAATGTCATGTGTTCTGAAGGATTTTTATTACAGCGTTTATGGTCTTGAGGCCATATTCAACGAAAACGAAGTTTCGTGTCGATTATCGAGGTCAGCTTATGTTGGTGAACTGTTACGAATTTAGTATCCTCCAACTTATGCTTATGCTATATGCTATATACCCCGTAAATTGTCTTAAAACTACCTGTCTCAGATGTCAGCTTTAGGTACTTCTTTAAAATTGAAGGTTTGCCAAAAACACATAATAAGAATGACTTCCAATTTTTAAATCAAATTTTATTAGATTTAATTTAAGTAAACTCGCAAAAAAATCTTTTATTGATATTTTTTTGTTATAATAATGAACTGTGATTAATAAGATATTATTATGGAAAAAAATGGCTACTAATTATTCTACCTAACTTTGTTTGGTATGTACCATAGGTACTAGGTATCAGCTAACAAGTACGTACAAACATGCAAATTATACTAGGTTTCAAATAACCTTGTTTTTAATTTAAAAATGAGTCTGACAACTCGGTCGAATTACACAATTTCATGAAATTAAGTGGAATAAGGCAATTAGGACGGTATTGTGCGTGGGAACCGTGTACCTACTGTTGGAGGATGGCACAATACCTACCACTACCACATACCAACAATCTACATAACATAGTATCTTGCTGTCGTTTCGTGTAGAAGCGAAATTCATTTCAAGGCTATTAACAACTCCGAGTTGGACTAACCCCGATAAAAGTACTTTGTGTTATTCCAAGTCAAAAACGTATGAAGGTATGTTTTAACTTCTAAGTTTCAGCCAAACATATTCAGTAGTTTTTTAGTTGGGAGTGGTTTTGGAACAGGCAAAAGAGTCACCTAGCTTTTAAGACTGTACTATTTTAAGTGATCCTTGAGGTCCTACGAAATAAACATAATATTTTTATTTCTTTGTTTCTTTCAGTTAAAGCATAAGTACATTTTTTCACTGACTGACTACTGTTTGCCACTGAAGGCTCAAATAAAAGCTTACATATTGTTCCTACTGCATGTTCATTTGAGAGTTTCAATTCTACGGGTTGTTCTAGAAATGGACACAGTATAATTAAGCACGTAGAGTAAAACCAACTTTTATATATGTACACTACTGTCACATCACATCACATGGTTATACTAATGCATAACTTAATGCTCACGCAAACCATAGAAATTATAGTAGAAATTATAACTTCTTTCGCGGATTTTTGATTCGCAAAAATTTGATACAAGTTAGACAATCCCCGTACAGTTTCTGATAGAGTATTACGTTGATACATCGGAGCTGAGATTTAGAGATAGACATTTTGATATGCATGTGTATCACTGCTCTATCTAAGTATTTCAAATGACATAAGCTACGGTTTCGGTCGAGATTTACAAATTTAAAGTGTAGGTAACCGTCAAGTACTTAAAATTTGTAACCTCTACCTCACTATAGTCTTTTAATAAACTTTGGGAACATACTTTTTTAAAGAACCCCAGCATAAAACAGAGCTTTATTAGGGACTGAGATTTTGCCCTGCTGTAAGTCTGTCTGACCGTCTGTGTATCTTTAGGCTATTAACGAGAGTTTTAGAATATCATAAATAAACTAAGTATATTGTCTAATGTTGTAGGCACTTGTAGATATCGACTCGTAATTGGCTGATTTTTTGCTCTCTACTTTACCGATTTGCGTAGGAGTTAGGCAGTTCTCCAAACAACCGATCAATTGCCTCGATAAACAATGCCATTCAAAGTCAAAGGTTTATTTTAGATCTTTGTTTGTTCAGTATTTTTACATCCTTTCAATTTGCTTTCAATAAAAAGTTTGACAAGACTTGTTTGTTTATGCAAATGCAAAAATAAAATACTTCGCATTGAATTGATCATGATCATATTGCTAAAACATCGTTAAGAAAATTTGTGTTTTTGTTTAAATAGAACAGCAATAAATACCTTAAGTAAATAAATATTTAAAAAGCACCAGAGATCAATTGAATTGATTGGATATAGACCTCAAAATCCTGTAAAAATGTTAAGGGGGTAATGCGGCTAAATACGTAGTTTTAAAATGATACCGACCATAAAGTAAAAACAACTTGAGTGTTTTTAGGGTTCCATAATTATATTAAGAAATATGTCTGTGAAAAAAGAGCGAATATGCTAATGGGCACCGTAAATTATCGGGGTGTGGGCGCGAATGACGTAAAGCTCACTTTGCGAACGTACACTTATTTTTTTCTAATCAAAGTTCTAACGGACCACTAAGTATTACTTACAGATATGTAATTGAATTAAATCTCCATTATTGATACTTGCTTTTCTATTATGTTAAGAGGTGGCAGGTAGAGTTAAGTTTATTTGATAGATGTAAATAAGTTAGTTCATCGGATTTTGGTTTTTCCATTGCTTTATGTCGTCTCATCTATACATTATATTATATCTCCTACTAATCCCACTATCCCACTATAATATTATAAATGTGAAAGTTTGTGAGAATGCATGTATGTTTGTTATTCTTTCACGCAAAAACGGCTGGACCGATTTGGTTGAAATTTGGTATGTAGATAGGTGATACCCTAGATTAACACATAGGCTACTTTTTATCCCGATATTCCCGCGGGAACGGGACTTACGTTACGCGGGTGAAACCGCGGGGCGCAGCTAGTAACAAATAAACGACAGCCAGAAGGCATTGAATTGGAAAATACTTGACTATTTAGGGACTCTACCCATCTAAAGAGGCAAGTGTGACAGAAGCCCCTTTTAATTGCAAAAATAAAGTACTTAAGCGTTCAAAACAACTTCGTGGGAAGGACCACCAGGGAGGCTCACCAAAAAATAGCAAGAGAGCGAAAGATATAGCAGTAGCCTTAAACCTCCATAATAAAAAATAGGGTTAGTCATTATCATAACTCTAAATTGCAAACAGTAATGAGCACATAAAATCATCGGTGATGGAACTAGAACTAACGGATCCTAAACTTAATGGACTAAAATAAAATAATAGTCCGTCTGACTGAAGGCTAGCAATATTTATATGTATGTGTGTGACTTAGCTATTGCGCCTACGATTTTGGTTGCCAATCTTGTACCACTTAAAAACTGAAACAGAAGCTTGAAATATGTTGTTATTTTTGAACACATATAAAATGTTTTTTCATTAACTTAATTTTTAAAACACTCCCTGTTTCTTTTCATTCAAAACAAATACACGAACGTTGCCACAAAATGCAAAAGCTTGAATCGATTCATGCCTATCGCATGTTTCTAGGAAATGGCTTTGCATCGGAAACGCGCGCAATACTGCGGAACCCGCTCGCCCGAGCCACGGAACCATCGCGACGGAAACGCGTCCGGTCTTTTGTTTGCGGAACTCTGTTTTCCTGTTCTATCTATGCGAGTTATAGCACAGAATAAAGATGTTATAGTGACACGTGTTCGGTTGACCAGCTAATACAGATTATAGTATATCGAGTTATTCTCTCATCCCTGTATGACAGACGCCCGAATACTGAAACGCCAATTAAAGTAAGTGGTGGTGCTTATCTATGTCATAATTTGACATCTGTCCACCTACCTGTAATATTCACCTACTAAGTTCGTTGCAATTTATACGATAGGTTAGGACAATTTTTTTGTCAGGTGACCCATTTTCAATTTTGAATTTAGTATCTGAAATTTGTGATCGAAACCTCATCATAATACTCGTATTATTATCAGCATAGATACACATTTCTTTTAAAGCTATCTTAAAAGCTTAAAACGTTGAATGTACCTACCTGTATTAAAGTTTAGTTCCTTGTAATAATTTACCATAGTTAACTAGGCCTTGGTTGTAAGCAAAAGAAAATGAAACGATAAACACTAGCTAGATGATTATATCAGGGGAATTACCGTGTAAAAGTGTTAACACGACAATATAATTTTATTGCTTCCTCAGCTAGAGCTTTTATTGTTCAGTGCTGGTTCGAAGTTGAAGGTAAATAAAGAAAAATCTTTGGAAGAAAAGTTGACTTGCGTTTAATCTTGTTTTTTTCTGTTTAATATACCTAGGTACGGTACAAATTGTGCGGAAAAGTGAACAAGAGCAGTTTAATAATAGAAGTACGTGTTAAAAATCTATACTATTTTTAGGGAGCGGTATACATATTTCAGATCTTAAAGATGTTTTTAGATCGTATATAGTAATGATGCAGAAGGATGTCCAAATACTAGGGAAAAAGCCTTTGAATAAAATACTTAAAAAAAACATCACTAACTTGCATCTCAAACGTAGGTACCTACTTAGTCTACAAAAATTCTAAGTAGAGGGTAAGCTACCTACATAGTCTTTTCAGTCTCTACAAATGAGATTCCTATTTGCGTCCCGTAACGTCACAGCCACAGAATACAAACTGGTACTGTTATGCAAGCGACCTTGACAGTCCCGCTTATTGAATGATTGCAACCATTTAGATAAATCTGATACCACTGTATGTACCCAATACGGGGCAATTGGTCAGGATGACAATGGTGAGTATAAGCAGTAGGTATAAGCAACTAGCTCTGAA
This sequence comes from Xanthorhoe spadicearia, assembly GCA_947086425.1. Lineage (NCBI taxonomy): Eukaryota > Metazoa > Arthropoda > Insecta > Lepidoptera > Geometridae > Xanthorhoe > Xanthorhoe spadicearia. Next base: position 4,704,121 of record OX352212.1, read on the forward strand.
GCCCTACCATCAACCGGCTTACTATAACCGTTTAAAGCGATTCAGTTTTAGGTCCTATAATGAACTGCTTTTGACGTAAGCTAAGGAGCTGTAAAGTTTTGACATTCAGAACCTAAACCGAATTGTTTAATAATACGTCATGTAAGCCTCCTGTTTACTGTAGTATTGATAGGTACTATTCTTGATACCGAGTGTCACAAAATGTAGAGAATCCAGCGCCCCGCCCCCGATAACCGGAAAGTTTTTTTCAAACTGATTTTCAACTTCTTATAAAAGTTTTTCTTCTACGAGTGACCTAAGTAGGTAAGTGGCAAATAAAATATGATACACAGCTATTACATTCAGTGCCACCGACGCAGTGGGCTGCTGACTGCAAGCGTGGTCGGGACAGGAAACGCATTAAAGACTAGACAATAGACACTTGAACTCTTTAAGTGAATACAACAAGCCAATTTTACTAATTTGCAAGGTCTACCATTGGTAGACCTGTTTTTTAAATTTTGTTTTCGTGTTATCCAGAAGTAGGAAAGTTCAATAGTCAAAAATCGATACTTGAGAGAAAGCTCAAGTCTGAATGCAGGCTCGAATGAATACTCAAACGCTAATTAAAGTAACGTGCTTATCTAAGTCATAATTTGACATTTGTCCATACAAATCTTTCAAAAAATTACTTCCTTAACGGTTAATAAGGCCATAAATATTTAATTAATATTTGTGCTTTCGGACGCTAGTTTATTCGAAGTCACTTCACTTTACTTCTTCATAAGTGGCTACTGTAACTTTCACAAATTCTGCCAGTGTCGTGTCATGCTAGTGTCTTATTCAAGTAGGCCGTTTTTGACAAAAAAAAATATCTTCTAGAATCCCAACTCCCACGAACTCCAACGAAGTCGCAATTCTCACAAATCTACTTTAAGTTCAAGTTCAGCGGTACTTGGTACACAAGTCACGTAATGACCTTGGTACAGTCACCAGAGCACTAATGCCTATAATCTGCACTAGGAACTGAGATCCAATTATTTGTATTTTCCAAGCTATTTTCACACATTGTTTTGTTTTCTGTGAAAACAATTTCTCTTATCTAGTTTGAGCATGGTGAGTATAGACTCAAATATGAGTTTTGAATCTCGCAGTGCGTTTGAGCCGTATTTGAATTAAAAAAGTTAAATAATAATAATCACGACTTTTTTTTTCATACAATATAAACATTATTTTTGCAGATTTTTAGATGTTTTTAAATATGGAGATGTAAGGGGGAGTCACTCTATGTCCAAATACATTTGGTGTAAATATTAGGCCCAAACAACATAATAAATACCTAACTACACATTGTGATGCAACATAACACACATGTATTATGTGACTTTTTTTAAAATGTTACCACGTTTAAACTGGTTTTTTCATCTGATAAGCCGAAAAGGGCATTTATACATCCTCAAAAAAATATAGGAAGTAGGTACCTAAGTCATTTCTATTTGAGTAACCTGAATATTTTGGAATTAGTTTTTTTAATGACGAAACTAGAACTGCACCAAACATGTCAAGAAGATGGATTACTTTGTCAATGTATTTTATATTCATACTGTGAGATAAAAGATAATCTTAGTAAGTGAATATTCACACGACTATAAAGAAGTCGATTTTATACTCGATAATGGTTCGTCTTTATTAAAAAAAATTGAAGTGATACGAAATTGTCACCACGCGGCCACGGTACGATAACATCTACAAACAAGCTCTCCACAGCAACAAGCACAAGAATGAAATAGAACAATAGTACCGTAATTTGTACTATAACTTATTCTGTAATACATGGTACGGTACCAGTTAGTAAATGTCACTCGGCATGCAGTTACGCGGGTCAGAGAGTAACGGACCGAAGCCTAAACAATGGAGGAAAACACATGCAATCGTATCTACGAGTACCTTCAATATGCTTAAATCCTTTATGATTCTTACTATCTTAGATCTATGTATGTATTTACAAAAAAAATGTATATCTAAGTACTTACTTAATTATATCAGTCATCAAGTTACCATAACACAAGCATTAAATTGGTTAGCTTGGGACTAGATGACGTTGTGTGGAAAGTCCAAAGTTATTATTTATTTTATTCTCTTTTTAATTTATTGTTAAAACTTAAAAGCAGCCACATACTTAAATATTGCATGATTTCTAATGAGTCAGTAATACTTACCTAATAGGTAGGTACTACTTAGGTATAATAAATTACTTATTTTGATTCTGTTACACTTCATTTAAACATAACACAAGTTAATTAGAAGGCTTCTAGGAACACAATAATTACATCCTACCTTTACTGTTAACTAGATAAATGCTAGGCAGATGGGAGCGTCATTAAACAAGCACCACAAAAACTCTACATGATAGACACATCAACAAAGGCTTAATAAACGTTTTGTAAAGATCCTGAGTGCTGACTCAGAGTTTGGTAGCGCGAATTTAATGTTAGCTGAACGTGTAACTAAATTGGTAACAAATTTTGGTAAGGTTAAAAAAGACCAGGGGCCTAAAAATGCCGTTTCGATGAAATCTCTACGAAATTGATTGATAAATGTTTCTCTCAGTTTTTCTGTAAACTATCAAACAAATTAACGGCTTGTTGACACAAAGTAGTCATTTTACGATTCCAAAAATGTATAATTCATAATTATGTTTTAGCTAAAATGCCCTATTTATTCAGCTCTACCACGCTCTACCAATGTAGGTACTGATATTATTTTTACGTAAGTACCTATATAGTTGTTTTAATGTAGGTACTTAGAAATACTATTTACACACATCATCGGATTCATCTTACTTAGATTAAGATTCTAAGGAAGAATGAGTGTTGTTTACTAAAATAATTCCCGTGTACTGTAACTATTATTAAAATGTCACGTTTGTACACATGTAATTACTTCTGCGCTGTTGTTAAGAAAATATTATTTTCAGCTGAAAGTCTGAGATAGTAACAAATAGATAACTATAATGTACTAAGTGTGTTGGATAGTTTGACCTGTTTGACTCACTGTGCCAATTTCTCTTGACAGTTGTCTTGGCAACAAAAGTGATAATGGATAGCAAAAGCCGTGACACGAATTGCAAGAGACAGTGTGGGACAAAATTGTTTTGAGTTCGATGACATGTCAATGAGTTTACTTTACATACTTACATTACTTGTGTAAACCTATGTTGGCACTTAGCAGGTAAAATACATTTTGAACTTAATCACGTATTCAGATTTCTGAATATTTACTCAAATGTGAATCGTGACTTAAACGAGGGTAAGGCACTTTAAAAGTCTCTACCTAAGTACTAAGTACCTAGATCTAATAAAAAATATAGTTCGGTGAACGAAAAGAAAACAACCAACGAAATAAGCACGTGCAGACTTAAGTAAGTACATCTTAAACTCAATTTGAACCAGATTTTTAAGTCTTATTCCGTACCGCATATGGTATAAAATGTATTTAATAACTAAATCGTGTAATTAGAAGTAAGTTTGCCGCATTAGACACAGATTATTCCGTTTATACAGACAGTCACGCGCAGCATCAGTCAGAGTGAAATTTAGTTTAGCTAGGTGAGTGTTTTCCCTTTTTATTGGGAAAACTCACTCTACGATTTACTGAAAATGGTGAACATGAGGAGTGATTTCAGAGTTGACGAATGATAGAGATGAATGGAAGAAGAAAACATGTTGTGCCGACCCCACCTAGTGTGGGATAAGGGCAGGGGAATGATGAATGATGATGGTGAACATGGACAGACAGACGCTGTAGTAAAGCGCTGCGACCGCGTCCTGTCTCTTCTGTGCGTTTTGCGTCGCGACATGCTTCTATACATTTTGTAAGGGACGCGGTAAAGACAAATTATGTCCGCGCCCCGTCCTCGTCTTACATCTCTTCTATATTATAGTCTGCGCTTTACCCACTATACAGTGTAACAGCTACTCATATCTTACCTGTGACAGCTCGTGCTGTGCGTGACATCGTGAGACACATTTACACCGCGAAACTGTATCGCAGCAATTTCATTTGTAACAGATTCTGATTGTTGCAGAGAACAGTGCGGTCTGACCCCGACCACGGCTTGGATCACGCAGATAACTAGGACTTGAGAATTACCTTGTTCTGTTATTGTTCTATTTCTAATCTAATAGTCATAAAAAACTAGTAAGTATTTGGGTACTTACTGGTAAATTGTTTTTTTTCCAAAGTTCGAACAAGTTATCTTTACGCTTGCAAAACGCCAGTGGGATAGCGGCCTAAGACCCAATTGTAACTTGTATGCTCCTACTTCCTACAACAGTTTTTCAAATAATTTTTCTGATTTAATTATCAGACTTGTAAATAAGGAAAATAACTAGTTGATCCTGATTGTTGTAAGCATCTATTGGTAGCTCAACTGATCTAAGAAAAAGCCAAAGGCTTTGGCTTGGATCAGCTGAGCTACTGCCAGTATCTACTGGCATCATTACCATTACCGCGCTGAATGGCTAATAGATGAGTATTGAGCATATTAACAAGTGGCAAAATTAAAAATGGCTTCTCTCCTTTCGTAATTGAAGAAGTTTTAACTTGTGTACAATTTTTAACATCTATGAACCTAGTCCAGCGAAGACGTACTACTTAGGTACTCGTATTCAAAGGAATGTTAAGAAAGAGTAAATTCAAAGGAATGTCGCATTTACTCCTCTCGTGCTGAGTGGCTCAACCCTCGCGTACCCTCGTACTCAAGGACTTGGCACAACAAAGGGTCAATGAGGCCGTCTAACCACGTAAGTTACCCTTTACGAAGTCTTTGCATTGGTACCTCATCTCGAACATTGAAATGACTCCTTCTTTTTTCTTCGGGCAATTTTTGTGTTTGATTTTTGCGGCGCCCCCAGCGGCGTTAAATAAAAATCACGATTATGGCAGCCTACTGCCGGAAACGTTGTAGGTAGTAAGTACCTATACTTACTACCTACATAGTTTCCGGTTCAGCTATTTTACAAAGTACCTACCTAGCTCTTCTATTTTTTGTTTAATATAAGGATAACACGAAGACCAATCATTTCGTTTTAATCGTCCTAAGAATCAAGTGACTCTCCGAACGCGACCAATTTCGTGAAGGATTCTTCAATACAACTCAGCTTGGAGGCTCTCTTTGATGATCCTCTTAACTCTAATTACCCAAGCTCCAGCGAGGAACAAAATGAGGCTTGTCAAAAGTAGTCTATATTGAAAACTACAAAATATCTAGTCGGTAGGTTACTCCGCCGCTTATTTTCCGTTCCCGTGGGAATGCCGGGATCAATTACCTATTTAATGTACGTAGGTTGGTACTTTTAGACACTAACTTTCTACTAAGTAACTTATTATAGGTATAAGTACAATACTATAAGTATTACAAAATAACGTTGTAAAATATTACAAAACCACAGCTCCGAAATGCTTACCTACTTATAGCAAACATAAAAAACTGGTTTTATATTTCACTTTTAACAAGAAGAAAGCGAAGTGGTTCATTTGAAGATATTGCATTTCATGCATCAATTTATATAACAGTGGGTTGGGTGGAAGTGAAAGCAATCCCTGAGATAAAAATGACTTGCCATGTTCATAGTAGGTATATGAAGTAATATATTTAATTTAAGTGCCACCCTTGTCCTCCCTAATTGATTACAACACAGCTTCCCTTACTGACTAGCATTCGCCTATAATTTCAGGTTTTAGATTGATCAATTTATATTATTATCATAAAATACTTTATTCCTGTTTGTATTACTTTTAATTATAACAGATATATACTGTCATGCTTTTACCCCGCACCTATGACTCACGCGAAGTTTCTTACTTACCTAACTGATGTACTAAAAGCTAGAATCTGTATCGTTATATTAGGTCTTAACTTTAAAATTGCAACAGCGACACAAAAATAAATCTGAGCTTTATTATAAGTTTCAAAAAAACATTGTCCTAAACGAAAACTGACAACATGACATCAATCATGAGATAGGCGCGTACACTTGTTTATCCGACGAAGTCTTTTTTTCATTGCGGGCTTTCACAAAATCGTCGTCTGAAGGCCCGATACGAAAAACAGGAAAACGAGCCAGCTTGGCACATTTTATTTGGGAAAGTTCGAGTAAGTTCCATAATTATAACTGTATCCTTCACACAGGTACTCAACAGTTCTTGTAGGTATAACTAAACACATATACACACGACACACGTCTAGAAAGTGCTTTTGGGGTTCATTGCATAGCTTGTGCACAGTCGTCATTAGACTTTTGTAAAACCGTTGAAGAAACGTATCGAAATTTGTCACGTATTTTTTGTGCATCTTGCTGATAAAATATAAGTAATTTATTTTAGATTAATGCTATTGCTTTAATATAATTAGCCTTTATGTCTCAACAAAATGTTTCAACAGTGCCAGGAGACAATCTTTGCAAACTTGGCCAATAGGAAAATATAATAAATAAATAATGAAATCCCCCATGGGAAAGAGGCGTGATTATATGTATGTATGTATGTATGTATAAATAAATAAATATCCTGGGACATTTCACACAGCGTCATCTAGCCCCACCCAAGTGTTGCCCAACAATAATGTTTATAGCATTACGCTATTTGATTGTGTAGTATCAAGAAAATGGCCTTTGCTTAGTTGTAGATGACTAGTGATCATTTCAAGATTGACTGCAATTATTTATTTCCCTTCCATTATGAAGCTATTTATCTACTCTTAGGTGCTTATTAATGTACCTATTACATTCTTCTCATGACACCAATAACGTCGAGAAATCCTCTCATTCATCTATTCATTTGATATATTATCTACAATAAACTAATAGGTTACGCAATAATAGGTAATTATCATTCAAGATTAAGTATAATATTTTTTTTGGGTTAATCATAAAAGACAACTTTATAAAGATGCACAAAATATCAATACGTTTCAACACCAATCAGTTTGAGTTCAAGCGAGTGCGTGGTCAGCACGGAATCACATTTATAACAGATCTGTCGGTTACCTGCGTCCTTAACAATGTAGGTGTTGTTATCGTGAATGCAGGAGCATAATATGTCCCGTTTATTTTATAGAAGTCCCTCTGGAAAAGAAGAAAGAATGGAATATAGGGTCCGCCCACATCTGACGGAAAATTCGTCGCCGCCAGAACGACAAAGAGTTAACTCCTACACACTAAATCACATAAAGGGTTAGTGCATCAAGAGCACTAAACCCCTGACATGATAATTTAGCTGCCAGATGTGAGAAGATCCCATAGATTGATCTTTGGGTCATGAAAACAGATGTTTAACTTAACCTTCGAAATCCTTAACTTGATATAAACCTAAAATATAGTCATAAAAATACAATTGTTCATAAAAATACCCTATCAAATTCAGACACGTACGGCAATTTGATATTCCAATAAAATTCTCCTGTAACCCGTTTGCCACATGAGACACTTTCGCAGACTATCAGTATTATGGTGTGCTTGCAAATGTATGTACGTATTACACATTATTGCGTTAGCCACAAACAAATTGTGTACCTAAAGCTTTACTTTTACTCATTTTATTATCAACGTTTAATATAGATAGGGGTTATCATAGGACATGCAGTTATTATCCTCTTATGTGTTTGGCATATTTTGATTTGTGATCATAATTAATAATACTATGATGATAACTACTTACTATGGGATTAGCACTTTTTATTTGCGAGTAGGATATGTATGATGCTTTTCTATCTTTCAGACATAATATAATCGTCCTCATTGATAAATTGATGAGCTGACTTGTCTGTGCTGTCTTGTCTTTTAATACAACTCACCTCTTGATAAAACACCCGCTTAGAGCTATAAGTCAAGTTGTACTGCTGATCAGCCACCATCAGCAGAATGGTGAAGGGCAGGAGGAAAGCAGCCGCTGCCAGGAATGCGATGCAGCGTCCTAGCCGCATCATGCTTACGTTTCTGCGACCCATCGACATCTTCACACACTATGACACCTTAATTTCTTTTATGTCTTCATTTGTTTTATGTCTTCATTTGTTTTGCTATCACTTCATTTGTTTTGCTACCACTTTATTTAATTTGCTATCACTTCATTTGTTTTGCTCGCGCACTTTCATTTGTTGTTTCACTCAAAAGAAATAGATTCTAGTCTTCATTTGTTTAGCATTTCCTTTATTTCATTTCACTTTTTTCTAAGCATTTTGATTTCTTCAGAAAATAAACTGTTGCGTATTCAAAATTAAAATTAGATTTCAGTATTCTTAACGTTAGTGAAAATAATCATTTTAATGAATTTTATCGAACGTGGACAGTATAATATTGATTGATGTTATTAAAATATTTATTGTTGACTTATAAAAGTGTATTGATCAAAAGCTCATATTTTCAAGAATTGATTTGTCGACAACCTCCATCGACGGCAACGTCAAGTCGACTTCTGAACAAACATTTCAATTTACACGTCGCATGGCCTCATGTCCACAAATTAGGTAAGTACGTTACTTAGTGTGGTATTAGTCCCTACAACAGATTATATTCCTATGTTAACGATTTTTATTGTCTAGTTTCAAGGTGAAGTAGGCTTAGCTTGCCAAGTATGAAGTACCTACTTATCTTTTTAACACACTTCTGAAGGAGATTTTCAGTTCGATCGTATAAATATTTTATATTATGTTCGCGAGTAACTTCCGTCGATTGATGATTTTGATGATTTTTCTAGGAAAGGAACAATCCCTCATAAAAACCGAAACTCTGATGAGGAACTTCGGAGTTATGGATAGATAGACCTCGAGAATGCAAAACTCACAAAGTTGAAGTCGAATTAATAAAAAAAATCAAGTGTTTTTAGGCAGGTAGGTACTTCACATTACATAGGGACCTATTTGTTTTAGATATAGATCTAAATCTGATAAGTAAGAACTTCTCAAATTAATACATTCTCAAATATTCAGTACTTAAGAATTTGGGCGTAAGCACCTGGTTATCTTCTCACTATTTTCCTTTACTGATAAAAGCTCGTGTCATTGCGCAAATTCATTTCCCGGTACAAAATATCCATTGAAGTCGCTATTCGGAATCTTCGGATCCAAAGTCGATATCCCATTCTCAGTTATTAAAAAATAAGTAGGTTAGGTACCTACTTCTTGTTAGTTGTTGTTCAATGGGAAACATACAATTGGATTGAAGAAAATGACCCAAGGTTTTTCCAAAGAAACAAACTTAAGGTCGCCAGCGCAAAGTTCATTTTCTCTTGGATAAAAATGAGGGTTCTAAAAGTGGGATATTTTCCCGGTCGTGAGATTGCCTTCGGATCGGTGGGTTGGATTGGATGACCCCGCTTTTGAGCATTGTGAGATTGCAAATACAATGGTAGTCGTGAATAGTTGATGCTTGCTTCAAAATTAAAGTTATCGTGTTTCCTGCCTCGCAGGGTCAGACCATACCGGTGTCCATCGAGGCAGAATGAGAAGCTGTGTATCAATGCGGACACTCATAATGTTAAAAGACGTCCAATTACTTGTGACAGAATGGGTACTTAAATAATTTAAAGGCCTATTTTACCTATGACCTATAATTTTATGACGGCTTGTTTTGGAACTCCTAACTTTAGCCAGATTTTCTTACGTCTCACTAAGTGCACCCAAAAACCCAGAGCCAATTTGTAACAAAAAGTAATTACTTAGAGGTACTTACTAATACTAAAAAGTAATCGATTTTATACTTTTTATTTACTCGGAACTGTCGGAATGCGCTGAATACATTAAAACAATTCCGCTAAATAGTTTGTCCTTTGAAGTGGGTCGGACAAATTAGAACGCAGAAAATTACTCTCCCAATTTGTTTTTTTACCGTCAATTACTGACGTCGTTATAGATGAATCATATAATGGCCTGGTTACACAATACGAGTCACTGACATGACAGAAGACAGCAACGAGGTACCGAGACAGTAACTCGTAGATATATAAGCTGGTGAACCGTTCGAGTAAGGTAGGTGGTACCTAGTAGCATTGGTAACGCTGATGATGCCCTAACTAAGTAATCTTTCCCTGTGTGTGGGCCTCCTATCCTTAAGTGAACCACAGAGAATTGATAGGTATATCAATCTGTGGTATAACTCATTACCGGACTAGCTACTACGGAAAGAAAGAAAGAAAGAAAGAAGTTTTTGAGTGGTGATAGTTGAAGATTGGAACGGGACTTACGCGGGTGAAACCCCTGGGCGCAGCTAGTGCATAATAGTATGACTAGGTCTGTTCTGGTATTTAGTCAGCTCGCTCTGTGTAGCCAAACCATAAGAGAATTGCAGGAAGGTACTTATGACGTGATCGCGTGCCCGCCCTCAAGTTTCAAAATGATCGGATCACAAAAACTTTTCAACCGATAAAAGTTGTTTCATTACGAACTTGGGTTTTTCCTCAACGGTAAATACTTTGTGCTTTTAAACAGTAGCGGAATGAAAAGTTTGATCTAATGCTATTATTGCTGGGCTTTGAGAAGATAGCCAAAATTGCTGGGTGTCACACACAACACAAATTTGTGTTGAGTGTGACAAATTCACAACACTCTTGACCAGAATAGAAGGCGCGCAGTTTAAAAAGGTGGCATGTGTAAGCACCTATTCTTTTCTTGTTAAATTATCGGATTTTAATATTTTTCGTACCTAGTAGGTAATTAAGTAGGAGTAACTTAATAATTTAGATTGATACATGCCAGTAGGTGTAATTTCTAGACTAACTCCCTATGTAATTTTCTATTTCTATTTGAAGGAAAAATAATTATAACTAAGTACTTGGTCCTTATTTTTTTACCTTTAAATAGAAATAGATTAGTTGGTACTATAATTAGATCATAATTAATAACACAGTAACAATTTTAATTGTTCCTTCACTAGTAGGTAGGTAAATGGGTCACGCACTAATTGAGGTATGTATTAAATTAAGCTAATTCAAAACGTTTACTCCCACCTGTTCTGTTGAGTAGTTCTGTTAACAGAACTACTGGGATTTTTTTTCTGATTAGTTCTGTCCACAAAACAAATGGGAATACAATTCTCACTTGTTCTGTTGAGTAGTTCTGCTGACAGAACTACTGGAATTTTTTTCTGATTAGTTCTGTCCACAAAACAAATGGGAGTACAATTCTCACTTGTTCTGTTGAGTAGGTCTGTTGTGATTTAAACTATTGCAATCAATAGGCTACTTGACTCATATCAAATTTGACCCAATAAATTAGTATTTCCTGAAGTACTTTCCTTGCAAAACCAAAATATAATAATTTCAGTTAATCAAAGTCCATGATGCTTGCATAATTTCAATTTAAAAAACGGTTTCTTTTTTTTTTAATTGGAACGCTGAAAACGCTACGGCCATTATGGTGACGTCATTATTATCGGAAATAAACAAATGTCACTTAACTAAAACCAATTTACAGTAATGCCAACTTTTCAAAATGTGCATGTTCCCTAGACGTAAATCACGAAAATTATTGTTTTGGTTAGGAATGACGTCACAGCACAGACAATTCCATAGACCAATATGGCGGTAGCGTTTTCACCTGTTTTTGAAAAGTAGAACTTTTAAAATAAAATTTTGCGGTTTCCTAGGTCCAAAAAATAATAATAGTATTTTTTTTGGTCTAAAAGAACAATTATTTATCATATAAGAGCTACATAAAAATAGAGTCAACTAGCCTATTGTCAAGTACTGGCACTGAGTGGCACTTGAGGTTATTTATTTAAAAACATTATAAAAATAATAAATTATTATTATATTATATTATTATATTATTATATTCAGCCGTTCGTGTCCCACTGCTGGGCAAAGGCCTCCCCCCATTGCTTCCAGACGTCGCGATCTTGTGCTAAAGTCTCCCAGTCGGCTGTAAAGTTATCAAGTTCGTCCCGCCGACTTCTTTTAGGTCTGCCGCGTCGCCTTCGCGCCGGGTCAGGGCGCCACTCGGTGGCTACCTTTGCCCACAGCTCACTTGGCATGCGACAGACATGTCCAGCCCAGCTCCACTTCAGGTTGGCGGCCTTCGTAGCTACATCCGCGATTTGAGTTTTGGAACGCAGTTCGGTGTTGCGGATCCTATCCATCAACTTAACACCCAAAATGCTGCGCTCCATCGCACGTTGGCAAACCTTGAGTTTGGACTTCTGAAGTTTTGTCAATGACCAAGTTTGCGCACCATACGTGAGGACGGGGAGAATGCAAGTATCCATTAATTTTCGCTTTAGCGATAATGGAAAGTCTGGACTTTTCATCAGATCTCCCTTGGCCCAATAACTCCTCCAGGCATTTTCAATTCGGCGATCGATTTCTTTGTCTTGCCTGGAATCGAAGGAGACTATTTGACCAAGGTAGATAAAGTCCTCGACATATTGCAGTTCTTCCCCGTCTACTCTAACTCTGGTTTTTACGCTATTTAAATAATAATAATAAATTATTATTATTATTTAAGTATATATTTAATTATAATAATGTTTTTTTTTATTTTTTGTAACTCAAAAACATTCGAATAAAACATTTATTGCTAGAATAATTGCATTCTTGGTGTTGGACAATGTCATAATGTCACTCCTGTCCTGTGGTAATGTGGGACTACTTTAAACTCAAATTTAATCTGAGACATTCTCTGAGTTCTGCCAATGTAACGGTGCTGTTATAGTTAGAGTGAATTCAGTAAGATCTTTTTTTGATTTAGCCATAATTTAGCAAGTGAGTTAGTTATAATTTCTCGCAGAATTAGGTAGGGCCAGCCCTAAAGAAAATCAAGTGTACCGTTGTTTTACACTTAAAAAAAAATGTTGCTCGCTTCGCTCGCATCGGTTTTCAGAGATTTAGGTCCTGCCCTAAACAAAACAAGTACTACGATGCTTTAATCTTTCAAAAAATTTTGCTCGTTTCGGTTTCGCTCGCGTTCGTTTCCTGAGTCTAATGGTGCTCCCACACTGCTGTTATATAATGTTAAGTAACGTTAGTAAACATTTGTTAGCTAACATTTAATCACAAAAGTTAAAAAATGTTTTCATGTTAGTAAATGTTAATTAACATTTTTGAACAAAATTTTGTTTGTAAACATTTTGGTGCTCCCACACTGCTGTTATATAATGTTAAGTAACGTTAGTAAACATTTGTTAGCTAACATTTAATCACAAAAGTTAAAAAATGTTTTCATGTTAGTAAATGTTAATTAACATTTTTGAACAAAGTTTTGTTTGTAAACATTTTATATAGGTGACGGCGGGGTAGTAAACAGTAGTAAACACTTTCCATCAGTGTAGGAGCACTTATAACATATAACAGTTCCTAACAAAATGTAACAATTGACAACATTTGTTAGTAAATGTTTTAGTGTTCAAAAATGTTTATAAACATTTTGTAACAGCAGTGTGGGAGCACCATTAGGACCAGACCAAACAAAACCAACTGCCACATTGATTTTATGTTTTTAAACTTCACTGCACTGCCATCAGAATTACTCAACAAAACAGGTGGGAATAGTAGAGATAAAAGTCAGGTGTAGGTAAAGCATAGTCTTTTAAGTCACAGAACTAACGGGGGAAAAAATTGCAGTAGTTTTGTCAACAGAACTACTCAACAGAACAGGTGGGAGTAAAGTCAGGTGTAAAGCATAGTCTTTAGGTCACAGAACTAACGGGGGAAAAAATCCCAGTAGTTTGTCAACAGAACTACTCAACAGAACAGGTGGGAGTAAAGTCAGGTGTAAAGCATAGTCTTTAGGTCACAGAACTAACGGGGGAAAAAATCCCAGTAGTTTGTCAACAGAACTACTCAACAGAACAGGTGGGAGTAAAGTCAGGTGTAAAGCATAGTCTTTAGGTCACAGAACTAACGGGGGAAAAAATCCCAGTAGTTTTGTCAACAGAACTACTCAACAGAACAGGTGGGAGTAAACGATTCAAAACGCTATGAGAAAGGTACCGTGGATTTAAATATTTTGACACATTTCGGAATAAAAATAGGTAAGTACTTAATTAAATACCTAAGTAGTTAAGCACCTACCTACTACTTTTTTTTGGTACCTACCTACTGCAATATTAAAATGTCTGAAAATAGCTAGGGGTTCTTTATATGCAAGTAAGTAATAAGTATTACCACAGATAAAATAATACTAGTAGTAGTAGTAGTAATATTAGTAGTATTACTTAAATATCTGACCAATTTCACCAGTGGATAAATAATTACAATCTTACTCTAGAAGCCTCTTATGTGCTTAGAACAGCTTTAGAGATTGTGTGTAAAGGGTGTCTTCCGTTGTTAATATTTTTCCATGTTTTTGTAATAAAGGTAGGACCTACGTAATGCAAACATATCGAATCATTATTCTAACCTATTTAGTTCATTGCTCCATACTTGAACTATGGCGATATCGACCTTTGTTACTTTATTTTGGCCTTTGGCCCAGCTCGGCTAGTCAGTGAAGATTTCCTACATCAAGCCACGCAAAATATATATTTGATACCTATTCTATTACAAAGACGTAAATATTATTTAAGCAACTATCAGGAAACATCTCAAATCTTTAGGTAGTATCTAGGTCTAATCTAGGGATAATCAGAGGTGGGGCAAACGGATGGTCCACGCTAAGGGAGGTACCTAGGTAAATCTGTAGGTGAGGTCTCTGTTCAATAGACCTAAGCTGGTACTCAATATTGGAGTTTAAGCTCGTTTTCAGAGTCTATACTCAAGCGGTGGTAATTCATTACTCTGTTTCCATAGACCACTGCCAAAAATGCCAAAATTAATAATATTTTAAATTTCTCCCTTTCCACAAATTCTTTTCCCTCAGCTTGGAAACAAGCCTTTGTAATACCCCTTCCTAAAAACACTAACCCTTCCTCCGTTTCTGATTTTCGTCCTATTTCTATTTTGCCTGTCCTCTCTAAAGTCCTTGAAAATTTGGTTCATAGGCAACTATCACTTTTTCTTAATAGGCATAGCCTACTGAGCCCGTTTCAATCTGGATTCCGTCCTGGTCATAGTACAGTGAGTGCACTTACAAAAGTATCAGATGATATTCGCTGGGCCATTGACAATAAACAACTTACCTTGTTGGTTCTCCTGGACTTCAGTAGTGCATTCAACTCAGTGGACTATGACATCCTTCTCGCCATACTCTCGTCCCTTAACATTTCTCCTAATGTAACTTCCTGGTTTAAATCCTACCTTGCGGGACGCTCGCAGTGTGTTCGGCTGGATGACTCTTACTCAGAGTGGTGTGACATCACTGCAGGGGTCCCTCAAGGCGGAGTTCTCTCTCCTCTTCTTTTTTCGGTTTTCATCAACTCAATAACCAAAGTTATTGCGTCTCACTATCACATGTATGCGGATGATCTACAGATATACCGCCACTTTAAAGCCGAGAACTTATTAGAAGGTGTTAATTCGATTAATGCGGACCTTAATCGTATCTGTATTTGGGCTAAAACTTATGGCCTTGTTGTTAACCCTTTGAAGTCTCAGGCTTTGGTTGTAGGTAGCCCTTACATGCTTAACGTTATTAGTCATAGTACTATTCCTGCTGTTTCATATGATTGTGTGCCGATTCCATATTCTGTTAAGGCCAAAAACCTTGGCGTTTTATTTGATAACCAACTTTCATGGGTCAGCCACATCAATATGATCAGTAAAAAAGTCCACTTCTCTTTTCAATCTCTCAAGCGACTCCAGAAGTTTCTACCCATTGAAACCAAAATAACTCTCGCTCAGGCCTTGATGTTGCCTCATCTGGACTATGCTGATGTCTGTTTTCTAGATGCTACGGAAGTTCTTCTGAACAAACTAGAGCGTCTTCAAAACTTGTGCATCCGGTTTATTTTTGGACTGCGCATGTTTGATCATGTCTCCGAGTTCAGATCGCAACTAAAATGGCTTCCTATACGTCGCCGTCGTGACCTTCATGTAGTGACTCTCCTGTACAACATTCTTCACAATCCACTATCTCCTTCGTACCTGCGTGAACGATTTGAATTTCTGGTTCCACGCGGGCAACCTTGTAGGTCCTCTATATCCTTACGTCTTAAAACTCCTTCTCACTCCTCGAGTTGCTACGGCGACTCTTTCACTGTTCAGGCGGTAAAGCTTTGGAATGCTATCCCTCACACCATACGTGACTCTAAATCAATTTATATATTCAAGAGCAAAGTTAAAGAGCACTACCTTTCTCAATAAATATTTGCTTGTCAGTAGGGTTTATTTAGGTTTTGTTTTATATATAATATATAATTTTTGTATGAATTGTATCTATTTGTGTAGGTATTATATACAAAGTATATAAGTAGGTATATACGGATATATATCTTATTTTAAAATCTGTTTTAGTTTTTAAATTTGTTTTTGTTTTAGTTAAAAATATTTAGTTGTTAAATTTGTTTTAATTAATCTTATATAAGTAGCTAATGTAGTTCTTTTTTGTGTACACAGCGACCCTTAGCGTTTAATCTTCTCTCTCTAGCCTCAAAGGTTTGCTGGAAGAGAACTCTCTTTAGGGTTAAGCTCGCCTTTGTACATGTCTTTACAAATTATATTTTTCTGTATCAATTTATTTGTGTACAATAAAGAATAAAGAATAAAGAATATTTTATACTTCAGTGAAGACTCAAACCTCACGAAGGTCTCTGTTTCTAAATACCATCTAAATAGCAGGCTCTCATGACATTATCTATAAATTATTTCTATGCGGATGTCTACGGACCTTGAGAATCCGTAATCCTATTTTATCTAAGAAACTCTTTTCCAAAAAATATTTTATGTTTTAATCGTGGTAAAGCAATTGAGTCGTAGACAATCGCGAGTTAGAGTACATTTGGCAATGATCCAAGGATTCTTCAATTTTTACTGCTTTGCATGCCGTTTCGAGGAGCATGAAAGTGCCATTACTGGGCATTTTTAGGTCTTTATACCCGTCTCTTTCTATTTACTTACTGCATGCCGACGATCGATAGTTTTATGACTTAGGTACCGACTCTGACAAACTAGGTGAAGTAGCTACAATAAACTTAGAAGGCACCTTTTTTGAAGTACTTACGAGTTTTTGTACAAGCTATCCAATCATTAATTTATTAATACTGTTACATTAATGATAATATTAGAATTCTGTCCTCTACTATGCGGATGGACCAAGTCATAAAAAATGTCCATGAATATGTCTGTAGCTAAATCTAGAAGTACCTACAAATAAAATGATAGTTACCATTATCAATAAATTTTCATTTTTACGATGATGGCCGCCGCATCGATGATGGCCGCCGGAAATGATAACTATGCCATAATCTAGCTAAGATAAAAAATCTTCAAAACACTTTTGAAAATATAAAATACAGGACAATTACTAATAATTATAATGTACCACGCAGCCGCACTCACCTTAGTCTGTGTCGTAGGAGTGGAGTCTAAAACGAAAAGTCAGAAGGCTGTCCAAATAAAACAGCTCAAAGTTCAGGCTGGATGGGGTTTTGACACACAAATTCCCAAAATCCGCTTCGCAGGGAACCTACTCATTATTTAACCAGTTTCTATCTTTTTGTGATTCTGTAGTAGGTGTACTTGATTGTAGAACTTTTATGATAAACCTAGTAAAAATAAAGAAAAACAAAAAAAAACTTCCTTGCCAGAAAAACTTACAGCGTTACCGTTCAAGAAATAAAACCTCATTATATTTATATACATATTATCATTTGACAAAATAAATATTTTTCTATATTATTTATCCTCCTCATCCGACTACGTCACTAACAAGAGAGTTAGGACCTTAGAGAATATAGTGGCTAAATTCTCTAAGGTTAGGACCGAGTACGAGTATAATGAAAGAATATCGAAATAAGAGCTCAGCCCCAAAGAGAATAGAAGCTACGTTATACTCGGTCAGTCCTACAAATGACACAAGGTCGGCCAATCAATACTATTGACATCACTGTCACAGAACACCAAACGAGCCCCTGAAAAAAATAATGATCACAAAATTCTGTAGTAGGTATATTACCGTTTGTGTATGTTTGGAAGTCACTTTGTCGTTATTAAAAGTAGCCTATGTGTTATTTCCGGTTATACATGTCCAGTAGGCCTAACATGTGCAACGTTTCGTTCGACACGACAAATGAAATATCTCGATCATGTCAGACTGCTCTAACGTACTATATTAGAGCAGGAGATAATATTTTGTCGACGACGAGATAATTTCTCGCGCTGCACATGTTAAGCCGGCAGGAATGGCATCTTCGCAGTGCATTTCTAGACTAAATAAACCCAAGTTTGAACAAAATCCGCCAAGTAGTTTTTGTAGAGTAATAAACGTCTACTATCCATACAAACTTTTGGTGGGAAGTTAAGATTATTTTGAAATGATAAATTCTGGCCAGTTTAAAACTGGCCTTGACATCAACATTTTGCTGTTTAACCTTCACACATTCTTGGTATGTTGACCGAAAATGATAGTGTCATCATATTGAGGCGTGTGGTGTGGAAGATTTCAGGTTATAAAAACCTCTAAGGATTATCTTAATTGGGTATTGTGGATAATCTTTTAGTGGGGTGTCGCTCGGTTACTTTGTGCTTTATAAAGTGTTATAGGACCTACGTATATAATCGAGTTTTACAACGAGATGGACGGATGTTTGCAGGTTCACAGTGCATGCAGGACTTTTCCAACAACTGGATATTTATGAGGGAGGCCTATAACCAGCAGTGAACGTAATAGATACGACTGAGATTAATGATGATTCATTTTACCTATTCATTTTATAATTAAACTCAAAATGTCAATAAAGTACTTAGGTGGGTATATCTTTGACGGTAAAACCACAGTTAAAGAAGCAGGCAAGAACCATAAGGTGTGTAAACTGAGTTGTATTCTGAAAGCGAAAACTTTGTGCTTATTCATAAAGTATTGATTCTAGTGAGCTTCCAGGCTTTATAGATCACTGATCGATCGACTGGTCTGGTAAAACCGTTATACATTCGTGTAATACGTATCATTATATTTATTCACTAACGAATGGCTCAGTACAACTGCGGGGGCAAAATGTATCGCTCTTCGTTGCCAAATTGTATAATACCAAGATCTTGGCCCGATTGCAATCGCGTTGTCAAACAACATGATGGATTGATTATAAAATCTTACCACGGTACAATAATCAGATACTGTGGCAAAATAAAGACTCGACTTTTTGTAAGAAGAACGCAAACAATTGTATTGTTTGCACTCTCTAGGTGCATTTCTGTTCATAAGTCTGAGGTTCTCTCTCACCAAGTTACCTACTTGAAGATGCCTCGGGGAAAATTATTGACGAAATTGAGAAGTTTCTTTTTTTTAAACTCGGTTACAGAAATAAGAATGAAAGAAAATGCTAGGGCCATTTTCCGGTTGTATCGGTTGAATCAAGGCATGAATCAGTAAAAGCCGGTGGTCTACCTGTCAGCTTAACTATGTTAGTTTAAGCTTATCGCGCATTGTTTAACCAGTTTTTCTATATGTGCGTCTACCGCAAACTATGACAGCTAAGCATACTTGTTCTTGTTCCCCAGTTTAGCTGGTTTAGCTTAGCTTAGTTAATTGTGCTTAGTTCATAATTAGTTAAGCTGGTGGACGAGCGAACGTTCCGCTTATTAATACGTAATACCTATTGATTATAATGAGGATGAAGTGAAAGGTGATAGGTACTACTACTATGCGTAATAATACCTATGACTTGCATGAGCTTTGTTTCTGATGATTTTATTTTTTCTCGATTAAAACCCAGAAAGATTTTTAAATTAAACCATCAAGATTTATATATAACAACGGTTTTAAAATGTAGGTAGAACAGGTTTAAAAAAAATACAAATTTTACTTACATAAGAATTAATTAAAACGCTTCTGCATTTATTGCTTAATACCTATGCCGAAATGTTTTATTTACTTTTGTATTTAGATACTACGTTTAGCTACGAGTACCTTCGTAGGTACCTAAATCAATAGTTCGTTTAACTACTGCCAGATTAGATCTCTAGGTTCAAAAAACTCATTGCCGACACGCTTCGGTGCCCAATTCATTCATTCGTGGTAATTATATAATTAGTTGGACCACTATTGTTTGTCAACAAAATTGATGCAGTTTATTTTAAGTCACTCTGTTTCGATGTCATCACAAACTTTGATTGGGCAAAAGTGGCAATTTTTACAAGTTGTACGTAAATATGTATGTATTTATTTTATACTGATTTCGCCTTCGTATGAGAGAAATTTCCTTCACTCTTGAGGAATATTTTTGTTAATAAGTTCTCTAAGTCAGGTTTTTTTTGTTTTCTAGGACTATTTATTAGGGACTTATTTAAAACAAAAAGCTTTTTTCTACCACTTAAGAGATGATTAACTGTTCCTTCGTAAATACCTAACAATAAGGCATGATACCTAATAAAGCTTTCTCTTTAGGGATAAGTAGATTAGGTATTATGATTGAATCTCCCTACAGTAGGTGCCTAGATCTTTGTTAAGTAGGTACCTACCTAATAACCTTTCATTACTAATGAGACCCTTTCGGGTTTATGTAGGTAATTATTTTCATCCACCCTTTTACGTTAAACATCGATAATTAATAATCGTTATTTTCACTAACGTTATTCAGCATGCCAATCAATTAAACTGGTGTCAATTATGTATTAATCAGCACTTTATCACAATTTGTTTATAAATAAAGCTTTACGGTTCGCGTGCCGGTTGCGCAGTGCTCTGGTTAGACAGAAGAGCAACGCGGAACTTCTCCGAGACGACCGCGCACAGCAGAAGGCGCGGCGACACTGACTATCGACCTCCCATGACATGACAATGCGAGCTTTGCGAACCCGCAGTCGTAGTCGGTCGGTGCAAGCTCTACTGCACTGCAGCTTTATTTCTGGCAGGCACCCCAAAAAAGCTCTTTATAATGTAGTGCGCAAGCTATTAGCAAGAATTGCAAGCTTCCCAGCTGATTGCTGTGCCATGCCAACCACCTACTAGGTACCTACCTAGGTATCCTACTAGTAATGAATGAGTGAACGACATGCAGCGACTGACCAATCCGAATATTTTTGACGATTATTTTTGTTTTTAAATTACTTACTAAGTAAGTACCTACCTAGTTAGTAGGAAGGTAAGGTAGGTAGGTACTTACCTACATACTTACCTAGGTACCTACCTATTAAAAATGTGTTTAATTCTCAAAGTTTATGCATGCGTCTGGATTTAACAGCTGGACTCAGCTGGAGCCATGACGAGCTAACTTTCGGCTACCTACCTACCTTAGTAACCTAGATTTGTTGGTCCCGCTTTTGAGCGGCCTAAAATCTCTGTCACCAAACACCAATTGCTCAATACGAACTAGGTCCCTACGTATTTTAAGTAGGTATTAAAAAAACACCTGTTTTGTGATAGTAGGCAGGCAGGTAGGTAGGAAGGAACCTATAGGTAGGTACTACCACGTAGGTACGTAAGTACCTACTACTCAGAAACAATGAATGGGTTTGCCAACCATTGTGACGATCTACGTGACATGACTGCCTCGAGAAATGTGATATAATCATCACTATTGTCTATGCACTATGACTACCTATATGACTACTATGACCCAGAATATCCTATGGTTATATTAACGTCGAAAGCCTTCCTGTACTTACATATCAGGTAGTTACATACATAGGTAAGTATTAACTTACCTATGTAGGTGTAGGGGTGTAAGTAGGTATTAACCTACCTACACCCCTACACCTACCTTCCTAATTTACTTACTCTTTTATAAATAAGTAGGTAAGTAAGTATGTAGGTACTTATCTTTGTAAGTTAATAGTTTTATTTTGTTCAGTTTAGGAAGAGAACCGTAGTGTTGTCGCTACTGCCCAACTTTGACGCATAACATAACGTAGAGAACACGATACAGTAGATACTTAGGTACCTACCTACTTATTACCTATGCTCTAATTAGCCAGTTTTTTTGTCCGATTTGACCACACTTACTTAACACAAGTCAATAAAAATACAAATCCTACGTAGGTAGGTAATTTAAAAAACGAAATTAGAAAAATGTCCTTTCAAATTCCCGCCAAAATTCCATGAACTGAAAGAAAAAGAAATGTCAATATTGACATTGACATACACTAGTAATAGCACAGATAAAATAATACTATGTACAGATGGTCCATCTAGAACATTAATTTCACTCCTGTTTTTCTTCGGGCTAGGTATTTTTTTGTGTTTGGTCTTGCCTGCAATCAAAAATAAGTAGGTAACTCTATCTTTAAAGTACTAATATTTTCAGTTAAACAAAAGTACTCTGTGGCTCAAAGCAAGTCCAATAATAGTTTATCTATGACACAGAGTACATACTGAAAATCTATGAGCAAGTCAAGCACTGCTGCCATCAGTGCACAAATGTACTCTGTGCATCAGTGCCATGCCATGCCATTATATGCCAAGCCAAACAAAAACAAACAAAGGCTGTTGCTTTCACATAAATTCACTAATCACTTCACAGAACATAATACTCAAGAGGTTGCTTTGCTGTTGCGTTGCATGAAGAGGTTTTGCATGCATGCCGGATTTTGTTTGGGTATCTTGAATTAAAACTGCAAAGATGCAGGATATTACTGGAACCATTCAAAAGGAGCTCGCAAGATTATTGCCCCTGTCCATGGTAAACGAAGTTGCGTGTTTCGTTTTCTACGATAACCATCCTCAAGATGTGAGATGCATTGATATCACGATATGCACTAAAAATGGTGAAATAAAAGAGTATTTTCAACGAGATCTGGGATCTTCTATTCAATTTAAAGTTTCTTCACCACCAACTGAAATAATAATCATGCGAAACAGTGTATCTGAACTTTTCTACCTAATGGGAACTAAGGACGAGCTTTACATTGTATCATCCAAAGAAAAAACGCTGCAGTTGTCTAAAAAAATTTCGGAGGTCGAGTCCTTTGCAGTCGACGATTGGAGTGGTAAGGGTCAAGCATACCTCAAAGTGCTAAAGCAAGATGATGCAGTACCATTATATTTTGATGAACACTTCCAAAGTTCGGAGACTTTGTACAATTCGAATTTTAGAGAGGATACTGTGCCTGGATTTTCTGAGCTGAAGAGAAAGTACATAGAAGCTCAACACAGTGTTAACAACCATGAGAAGTCAATCAGAGAGTACATAAAGCTGCGGCACGCTGCTACCTTGTGTGCCTATCAAGATATACATCCTAATGAAAAAGATGCTCTGTTCAAAAGCAGTTCTAATGTGAGTATTGACCTTAATGTTTTACATAGAATGTTGAAATTTCCAATGTGCAGAGGTAACACATTCATCTATACCATAAGTAGCTGAAGGAACATAATAACTTCTTTCGTCTGTGTCTATACTAATCTAAGACATCTTCAAATATCTAAAAATACCTTAAGATCTGAAAAAAAGGCTACCACATCTTGGGAATTTAGTTGCTATCATACCATTTTCATTATTTACTAAACCAATTTGAATCCAATATAGGTCTAGCTAGAATATAAATAGAATCTGTTACTAAAAGTTCATTGTTTTCTTTTCAGTTATACGGATCTCTAAAAGTAAAAACCCAGATGCCCTGGGTGAAGGTTTGCAACACTAAATTAATATTGGCACTGGATGTGCTAAATGATTACAAAGAGTAAGAATATTTTAATATAGATACTGACCTATCTTGACAAATATAGTTGATAAAAAATAAATAAAAAAAATATCTAACTTTCAATATCTGTAAATAGTACCCTGGTCAAATTAAACCAAAAAATGAAATTGAAATATTTTCGTTTTGAAGAATTTATTTTCATTATTATTTCTTTTCAGGCCTATTAAAGAGATCCAGATACTCCTCACTTCAGCTAAGTTAATCTCAATAGTATATTCTCCAAAAGTATTCACAAAAACCGAATCTCTTCCATTCTGGATAGAAAATTCTTGTACAATCTCACCCAACTCCCAAGTTGCTGTTGTAGCTGTCATGAAGTTAGAAGAGTTACAGCCATCGGTGACAGATCAGATATTGGTCAACGGAGCCCTGTCATATAAAGTAGGGGAGAAAACTTACCTTATACCACTTGAAGAAGTAGTTGTTCCTTCAATGATGACTTATGGTGATGCGTTTGATGCTATGTCCTCAAATGTGTTTGGTAAGGCTTATTAAATAATATTAAAAAATAAATAAATATCCTTGGACATTCCACACAGCGTCATCTAGTCCCAAGCTAAGCAACTTAATAATAACTTATCAAAATTTGATTTCAGATGCTGACACAATGCTTGCCATACTCTCAACAACACAGAAGACAGATTTGAAAATCAGACTGATTACCCCGGGTCATACACTTTTACAGCTACTCACAGAATACCTAGAAATGGAGAGGATTGGCCCTGATTTGGTTCTGTACAAGAAGTCCCCATACCATGTTCTAAATGGAGCTATGTTGTATGTTACGGGAGGAACTGAGCAATCTATCACAGCTATTGCTTATACTAGGTAATTTCAACTTTACTTAGGCCATTGCAACTAGATTACTAGAAAACCATTGCTAAACCCTTGCTGCACGTTCCGGCTTTGCACGGGTGTACTAATAAAACTACTGGGTTAAAATATAGCCTATAACCATCCAGAAAGTCCAGTCTATAGAATGGTGATCATTATATGATGGTTTTGGCACTTAGAGCAGTTCATGCTCTAAGTTTTGGCATGATGACTGGTGATTTATATCAACTAGTTAATTGTTTTTTATTTAAGTATCATATTTTCAGGACAAAGCCTCAGCTACTATCCCTCATCCAATCCATCAACAACTTGATACCAGCCAAGATCATAATCACGCCAGCACAGTACGCAATAGCCACAAAAATCCCGTCACTTGCTAAATTCTCTGAACCAGTACCCAGCCTGTCTGACTTAGACTACTTGGGGTATGCTAAAACAGTTGTCAATAGAACTACAAGGATCCTTGAATACCTGGATTATTCTATGGTTAGAATGGGCCAGAGCAAAGATCAGAATGTGCTCAGAGAGATTGGATTTAAAATTGATTTGTTTGGAGGAGGAAAGAGTAGTTATAAGGAGTTTAGAAAGAAAATGTTGGAGGAAGAGAAAAAAGGCGTTAAGTGCTGGCTGAAACCGAAAACGGACGAACCAATGGCTGTAGATTAGTAAGTCATATTTGCATTTTTATAATTAGGTGGCAAGTGTACAGGACTTTTAAGGGACAAAATAATCTGCGGAACAATTTTTGTTTTGATAAGTTTGTACTAATCATAAGTTGCCATAAATTATAATAAAATTTGTTTAAAATATTCGTGCTACTCTAATTGCTCAGCTTTGTAAAATCATATATGATTTCATTGAAATAATTAAAGTTTAATTCATGTCACACTAATTATATGAGGTCTTTTAAATACGTACATGGTTGTAATCAAAACAAAATATTTAAAAATCATTATGTTATGTATATAAGTACAAACAAACTAAATTGTACTAGGCGTAAATATTTCAAAATAAAAACGACGCAGGTATTTAAAAAAAATAGTGTTAATTAGTATATACTTTTGTCTCACTGTGATTTTAATTTATTTTGCGTTTTTGATGTGATCAGAATTAAAAACTATAACATACTGGGATTATTCGTAAGTAACGTAGAATTTTTCTTACTCTTAATTTATTATGTACCTACTCATTAAATTAGTAACGTTATATTACTTGTTGATGAAAAACTTAATATAAAATAATAAGACAGTTTTTATTTAAAATTTTTATTAAAACGTCTTTACATTACAAGCAATTTGCATTTATAATTTTATTTTAAGATACAATATAGAAAACATTTAATGGAACATAACATGTAAACCTAATATAATAGTACCTATTTTATCTTAAATCTAATTTATTAACAGTTGAGCTTTTATATCAGTTCTTCTGTGTAAAACATTTTAACTCACTACAACAATATCTTTGATAAAGTATAATCCTAGTCTAAATAGTTCTAAATGTATTTGAAACATATAACAAGTCCCTTGAACATGGCGCTAGTATCTATGTGAGTAGATAAATTGCCATAGATTTTTGTTAGTTCCAAGAAATTCCGCGGGACTTCGTAAAAACTAGTGGTCAAACGATTTGATTGTTAAAGTGCCAATATTAAAAAACTATGAGGGTCGTTATTCCTTGTTTACTCCTGAATTAAAAGCGCATTCATATCTGAAATTGATTTTATGTTGTAAAAAATGTAAAAAAGAGGCTTATATTATTTATATCATATAATAGTAAATGATAAGAGTATTATTTATATAATTTACCTAAAAAGTAGTACTTCTTTACTCTTTGATCATCAAAACTGCGATAAGGCCAATTTTGTAAGCAAACTTTGGCTATAACTTTGCTGAGTTAGCAATGTGGATCTTTGCAAAATATGAGCCAGTTCTATAGATTATACTATTTATTAACTAAGAATTTTCTACATTTAAACTTATAAAATAACCAAAATAATTATAAGAATATTCGTCATTGAGAGGGTATAATATTATGTATTCTAATAAATAAGTAAAATAATCCGCCTTGTAGGCTTACATTATATTAATATTATAGAACTTTGGAAGCTCTTTTAAACTTTATATACATTTTTTAATATGTACTTATCTAAATTTATAAGAAAACATTTACAGAAATTCAACATTTATTCACCTATTTAAAATACGTACCCGGTTTTACCCCATTGCGTTGTCTTAGCACCATTAAATCAGCCATTATATTTAATTAAAACTATGTAAACTGTAATGTTAAGTGATAGGTACAAACCACAAATCAATAAAAAATAAATTATATAACCTATAAATTTTATTATACGACACATTTTTGACGTTATACTAATATAACAAACAACTTATTGTAATATTTTAAGGTTTTAGCTCCCGTATACTAAAATGCTACTTAAACTTTTAAGACGCTCTTACTAGTCTGATTTATAAAGACAAACTTCAAATAATGTTTAATAAAAACATCATCTACATTAAATAGCATTTCAGTATTCGGGCGTAGGTCACATTACAACGTTTTTAAAAAAATACATATTCAGTAAAACATAGTTCATCTCTTTTTGAAGTCGGTTAAAAAGGCAAATAGCCGGTAAACAAATAATCACAGTAAGTAACTATAGAATATAAAAACTGTCCGAAAAACAATAAGGCTTAACAAAATGGGATTTTTGACTTTAAGAAATAGCTATAAACTTATATTTACTATATTATAAACATATAACTGTCTAATTTAATATTATGATCTCATGGAACAAATCGATTACAAGTATGTATTAAAATAAACTACATTTTTTTTACCCACCACCGAAAGAAAGAACCCGTGACTGTTGGTAACAAACAATCTGAAAATCACAATTTTTATTTGACTCTGATTACCCTTTCAAATACGGAAGACCAGCGCTGCTACAGATTCTCTAGTTTCTGTCGCAGCAATACGCTGAGTAGTTGCCAATTTTGTCAATGTCCAACTTATTTTAATGTGTCTTAAGTGTAACGTGTTTTTGACAAAATAAATATTTTTCTTTCTTTCTTTCAAATATTAATGTCTGAAATCTATACTAATATTATAAAGAGGTAAATTTTGTTTGTTTGTTTGACGGAGGTAATCTCCGAAACAACTCTGCCGATTTTAAAAATTCTTTCACCGATATTCCCGCCCGAACAGGACTTACGCGTGTGAAACCGCGGGGCGCAGCTAGTTTAAAATAAATAGGTAAGTACAAGATTGTTTGTTCCCAACCAACGTCTTAAGCCGCAACCATGTGCTCGACAGAGGGGACATACCCCTTAAAAAGTATATTTTAACATAAAATTCCCTCTCTGGAGCAAAATTACTCAATTGGTAATCAGGTACTAGGAAGCTTGGTTTTGCCGCCTGACTCTGCTTACTAAACTTATTAATAAAATGCTTTGCTAGCTTTTAGCTGGAAGTATGATCAAAAAGATGTAATTGTTAGAAAAACTGTTCAAAAGTTTTTTGACATACGAAGAGCAATCTTAAATTTAGATTTTAGGTAACATGGTGTTTAACGATTTAAAAGTAAATTGAAGATTGAAAGAATTTTTTTACATTTTTTTTTTCTGCTGACGACTACAGAATAGAAAAAGTATGAGTAAGTCACTCTAAGGGCCGGCGCCCATTATCAGCATCGGCAAGGAAAAGGATTTTAGGTGGCAAATAGCAATATACTATAACATAATGGCAATAAAGTAGAAATTTCCGTGATATGTGGTCGTAATAACAAAAATACCGCTTCGGTATGCTTGAGGATGAATTTCTACTTTATTGCCATTATGCTAAAGTATATTGCTATTTGCCACCTAAAATCCTTTTCCTTGCCGATGCCGATAATGGGCGCCGGCCCTTACTTATTTCTTCAGTTTAGCAGGAGTAAACGTAATTAATATACTTGTAAAATATAAAAATTAAACTTAACTTATTATGTAGGTATTAAATCTATTATTGCATTGCACGACCGGCCTTAGGTTAATATAATTTACAAACTTATTCACAAAATAAAATATTAGTTTAAAACACATCTTTAAAATCATGATAGCTATGTCCTATCTTCCTGTATATGGCTCTAAAAATAATATTATGCTATGGAATATAAACTTATCAATATTGCGTTACTATTTAATCTAAACCTAAATCGTTTAAAAATATTATTGCCGCTCACTTTACAAATATTGCACGTTATATTGCACATTAAACACATTTACAATAAACTAAAAAATACCATTTATAAATCATCTATTGTCCGTTTACTTCTTCCACTCTCTCGTGAACTTTTACTATTAATGTTATATCTGTAATCACAGTTATCATTTTGCTTTCTAAAATTGTCGAAATACACCGAATGAGTCTCGACGCTTTCCGCCCCTGATTCACTCCTAGCTTCGTTCTCTGTATCATCACTTTCACTGCAACTCACTATTTTAGCAACCACTAATTTCCTTGGCATTTGTCGAGAACTAGAATCACTGCTAAGGTAACCAGAATCTTGCACGTTTGATTTTTTTCGACGGAACCGTTTGCTTTCCGTTTTATTAGTCTTTACAAATGTGTCGGTGTTTATACCTCTACCTGACCGCTTGAAAGTTCTACCAGATTCACTTTTCCAATGTGCTATGTCGTTGTCATACTCCGAGGACTGTGATTGGACAGAAGCTCTCATCGGACTGCATGGTCCATATGACGAATCAGCGGTTAGTATCGAGTTATCGCTTGCAACGAATTCAGTCGATATGGTAAATGTCCTCGGACTGAGGCTTCTGCCATTCAAGTTTTTTGAATGTGTTTCTATTGGTATTCTTTCGTTTTCTACTTTCCTTGGCGGGAAAGCGGGCTGCTCGTATATAGCGTCATCAATACTTGGTGGTAATGGAGGTAAAATATCAGGACGTGCTAGGTTCTTCAATTGTTTGATAGTCGGAGGAGTACTTTGTCTTTGCCGTTTAGAATGACGATGCTCTAGTGTTAAAATTCTGCCTTCCTCAGTAGTCCACTCCTGCGGTGTCTCCTCCCATTCATCATCAATAGTTTCTTCGAGGCTCTTTGATCCACTGAACAGTTCAGAAGATAATTTCGGACGATCGAATGTCCGATGCTCGTACTCGTTTCTAAGACTATTGAATTTCGAAGGCGGCTCTACAACAGATTTTTTAAAAGTTCCACTGCTTCTCAATTGTATTCTTTGACTAGGTCGGTGGTCATTGGTGTTGAGACTAAAAACCTTTGAATCAAAGTCATCGCTCTCCATTTTGCTTTTATGTTTTGGATGTTTTCTATCTAGAGTGTCTGGTTCAAAACCGTCTGACTCGTGAATTTTTATGTAATTTTCTGGAGAGTCCTTAACTTCTATTGTCAAACATCCTGGTTTTTCCTCTTGGTTATCTGATGGAATTATTAACTTTCTACTGCCCATAGAACATTCAGAGCCACTGGGAGATGTCGGTGTACTACCAAAGTTGTAGTTATTATTTACGTATACTTCGCTTACTAAACTGTAATCACTTTTTGCTTTGGAAGTTTTCTTCTTATCTAAAGTTGCAGTAGATTTGGTCTTTCTATGTTTACCAAGAGTTTCATACTGATTCATATCTACACAAATATCACCGTGTGGTGAAGGTGTGTTGCTATTACTACTGGAATGTGTTTTATATATTGCGTTTCTCATGGTCAGTTCTTCTTCAAGAGGCAATGCATTGCTGAGACTTGGGCTTGCTTGAGAAGATGGTACGTCCGGATACTCAGTTGTAGAAGCTGATATAGCCTTTTTGTTTGAATTTCTTTCTAAACTATCTGTTTCGTAATCATTTGCAATGGGGCTTTCAGAGGTATTCCTTGTGGAAAGATTTGTGTTTTTGGTATTTAAATTAGCTCCAAACCTTTCTTCATCTGAGCTGCTTTGGTTGTATGATTTCGTGCAATGATCGAGGGCTATAGCTTCATTGACCATATCAGGCAAGTCGTTCTTGTTCCTTAGCTGACAAATAGCCTTGTTTCTTAGACTGCCCGAGCGATAGTTGTTGAGGCCTACTGGATTGATATCGCTTGTTTGGGCAACAGTTTGAGCATAGTAATTGTTGAGACTTTGATGATAGTCTGTACTCTCAAAATCAGGTAGAGGTATATTGTAATTGTGTGTTCGAAGAGTTGGTTCTGACCTCACAGACATTGAAGACGATTTCTTTGGCTTCGTGTATTCATCGCTCATAAATAATGGGGAAGTGAAACTATTTTGCTTCTTAATCTTGTGTCTTTCTGGAAGAGACATGAGCGATGTCGGCATATTTTGGTTCGAATTCGGCATGTAATCGTTATATGCATTTTTGGCTGAAGGAATATTTTCCAACCATTTTCGTATACTGTTTTGCTTGTCCCCTTTAGTGCCAATGCAATTTGTACATGGTGGTACATTATACTTCATTGGTTGTTGAATTCCATTTTCGTCAATTGTTGTACATCCCGGACATCCTAAACAATTCTTCTTCCTACTATTTTCTCTCTTGAGACTAACAACGCTTCCACTTCTCTGACTTCCCATACTTTGATAAACATCGATGCTATTCCCACTGGCTGAATACGTTTCTTCTTCTGGTATTTCATTTAAAATTGGTTGGAACTTCTTAGCTTCCATTTTGTGCTTAGCTATTGATATCACTTCTCTTATTTTTACTAGGAACTCTAAAGCTGCTGGTGGGGGCTCCTGAAACATTACAAATTAGGTTATTAGGTTGGTTTTAGGTATTAGGCATACAGATTAGGTTATTGACGTATTTGCCTTGAGTATAATATAAAAAATAATGCTCTTTTACTTACTGCCATTAAATGTGGTTCAAAATAGGCTGGGTTGAAGTATAGTTTTCGTCTCGTGGTACCGACAGGTCTTGCTATCTCTCGATCGTCTGTAGTTTCCACTATGGACACGTGTTCATCTGGAAGTCTTTCGATCCCAGATTCGTCTCGATGGCACAGTTCTGGATTATCATTGTTCAGTCTGAATTCATGATGTTGATGTATCAATGCTGCTGTTGTTTTTACCTGTAAAAAGTCACAATTCGTTACGCTGCTATTTAAGATAATTGAATTGATATGCCTAGGAGTTAACTTTTAAAGTTATACTTACGTTGAACATGTTATCATCGCTTCTGACACTTATATCAGTAAAGTCTTCTGAATCGGACATATTACTTCCAGAGTCGCTAGTAAATCCCTTACCGTCATGAAATCTGTTCATATTCAACAGTGGATTTTTCTTAACAACTCCATTATCCATTGCGTTGGGTAATGCTTGAATCCTTTCGTTGTTTACCCTGACTATATCTCGTTCGGTTATCGATGATCCATCTTTTTTCTTGAGTCCTTTCAGTCGTCTCAAACTGTCTCCTTCGTCGGATGCTGCTTTTCTACGTTTTCTGATATGTAGAAAAAGGAAAACAGACGCTACGTATACGAGACCAAGTAAGAGAGAGCTAATGCCTATGGCTACGTATTCTGTAACTGAAAGACCTGATGATGTGTTGGCGTCTGATGTATGGGCGTTTGATGCAAACTGAACTTCAGTTACATCTGAAATAAGAACAAATTATACCTATTGTAGTTATTTGTTCAATAATATTCTCGTAATTCATACCAATGAGTAGACTATGTAGATACTTACTAGATCTATGTGGTGTTCCCTGAACCCTGAATGCGACGCAAGGTGTGAAGACTCCTCGCAGATCAAGTGGGGAGGTAGGAGTGGCATCTACATCTCGGCAAAGCAGTCTGACCACCATTAGCCGACCCGACATACGCGTACGAATGTCATTCTCACCACTCCACTAAAATAAAGAAAGTGTTCGTTTATTCCAAAAATGGTTGGAAATTGAAAAAGAAGAATCATTGAGAGGTCACGGAAAAGAGCCTTAAATAAAACATCAATTTATGAAGTTAAATATTCATAGATTACCTGCAAAAAAGTTCTCCCTTCATCCCGGAACAAGTTGAAGGGAACATCTGCATCCAGAGTATTCCTTAGATCTAGGAACCCTTTTCTTGTTAGGAACTGCGCACCAGATACGGCACATATCGGCGTTTTTACACCTGGAAGTATAATATTAGTTATTGCCCGTTGTTTAGTTTTAAAATTGTTGTATTTTTCTCAGAATTGGCTTTCATTTGGTTCTGCATTCATTCATTTAACCAAAAGCATTCAGCCAAATTCGACGTGTCAGGTTTGTAGTATTTTAAAGTGATCTATTCAATTAATTACCTACCTTTGAAGGTGATCTCTTTTGATGGATGAATTATTTGTCCTTTTAGTGGCAAGTACACAAAAGGTATTCGCTGTCCTCCTATACCGGTCCCAAATGTAGCCAAGGAACATTCTGAAACATAAAAAAAGTACTTAATGAAATATTAGAATTCGAACCCATAGAATTCTCTTTTACGTACCGAAAATTATAATGCAAAAATAGTAGACTTCCTTTCGATATTTTTTTTGAAATATCGTCACAATTCACTAACAATAAAGATTAATCTAACCACATCTCAATATTAAAATCTGTAAAAAAGTCGTATCCAAGTAGATAAATCTAGATGAAAAACATAGCTTCCTACTGCGTCAGCGCAGTCAGGTGAAATATACCTACCAAGAAATCTCGACAATGATATTGGATACGTACAAAATAAATATTTGCCTAATTCGTTACAACATTAACGTCGGCCAAATATTAAATTCTGGCATATATCGACCGTCGCTTTTGTAGATATTTTCAAATTAGACTAATCCAACTTATAACGATCATTTCATATGCAAAATATATTTTACGACCTTCGAATATAAATGGCGGTGTCAAATTTCTTTTGCATTCTGATTTTTAAAAGGACCATATATTGGCTTTTGTGATCTTGATTTAAAACAGCAGAATGAAATATGAGTTACCAATCGTTAGTTATCTCAAATCTTAAAGCTAATTATAATTGCATATTTTGGTACACACACTAATTTATTTATCTCAAAACAATTTAAAAGTGCCGTAATATCAATATCAGTATTTGTGTCAGACTTGACGGCTCTCTTTTTCTGAGCTATCGCAGTAAATCTTGTGCTCATTTATCTTCATATTAGTCAATGTAAAACAGATTAAGATAGTGTAACTTTCTTTAGCGTTACCCTTTGAATATATTTAAATTACTTTGCAATTTAAACTTGTATTAAATTCATCATGATTACAAACGCGGGAAAGTTTGTACCAATTTAAATGAAGTTATTATAGTTATAGTAGTAAATTGAACATTAGAAATGACATTGTAATTTGCATCTAAGATTTGTGATTATCTTCGTGAAATCTGTAATGTATCTGTAGATACATTTGAAGTCAATGAAATAGGTAGGTTAATCTTTCCGTCGCGAATTCGCGATGAACAAGATGGTCAAGTTGATATAAAGATGAAAAATACCGACAAGTATAAATCCAGCAATAGCTCTTTGTTTTGACTTATTCAACATCACCAATGATGCGGCTTAATTTAAAAGCTTTCTCAACATGTAACTTAAGTAGCTTAATACAATTTTGCCGCCAATAAGTTAAATAGTGTTTTCAAAGAATTTAGAAAGTTGCAAAATTATGCCGAAGCTATCTGTGACATTCAAATCACGTTCTTAATAATTATTTTTCTGGTAGAAACCAGACTATACTGTTGAAGTAGGTACTTAGGTAAATAAGATACCTTCATAGCAGAATTAGAACTAGAAAACCGCATGCATAGATTTACGAAAATTTGTTTAGGAGTTTGAAGTTCATCAGCTCTTTGCTAAGAACCAAGTTACAAGTTGATGATGGTATAAGTCTGGAGTTTTGAATTTAAAATAAATGTCCAACTTACCTGGTAAGTCATCGACACATAGTTCACGGTCTTCCCTGAAGAGAGGTGCGCGGGTAGGACATGCGCACGCGCAGTTACCGAGCGGCTCCTGTGTCGCCTCCTTCGCACCGTGCTCGCCGCATTGTGCTGCATTGCATTCGTCTGGAAACCACAGTTTAAATATTACCTAACTTAACTTTTTAATAGAATAATTGACTAAAAAATATTAATAATGGATACTTATGGCTCTATTATCAGGTTTCAGACCACTGAATGCCGACTCCGACTGAACATTCATGAATTTTAACAAACATACGAAAGTAGAAGTGCCAATAAAAGACTATGGTTTTCGGCTACCGAGTTCAAAGAATGGCTTCAAGCAGGTCAAGTGTTAACGTGTGCCTCGTAAGTCTCATAAGCGTGATTTGTAACAACTTAAGAGCCCTCGTAAAATGCTGATATTGGAATATGTATAACGTTTCTTTTTTTGCTCCAGTATTCTTGCACTTGTAAACTGCATTGTCATTTGCTACATATTTTGTCGTCTAAATTTGTGAAACATTGCCCAAGTACCATGGTTTATTTCACTTGAGTTCATTGCTTATGGCAGTAATTTTGAGATTTGGGTAAATATTTGAGCTCGCAAACAAGAACGTGGTCGTAACCGTGTTTGCACCTGAATTGGCTTTACCATTTTTTTGTTTGTCGAGTAAAAGCTCCATAAAGCTGTTAATGTTTTAAGTGTTGGTCGTTTTTGAGCTCAGAGCAATTATCTTCCTTCCTCAATGTTTTTGAGTTTCTATCCGACTACAGCGAAGCTTTATGTTGTTAGTTTATAGCAATAAACTACATATCTAGGTACTCAGACTTTAATCAATGTGATGTCACTCAATTCGATAGGTGGTCCCTGAAAAAAACGCTGAGGCGTTTTAGCGTATTGAAATCCGATTATGGCGTAGACAATCTTATTGTTATTACACAGTTTCTGTGATGTTCTATAGTGAGTTCCTTTGAACTTATCTTTTTTGTATTTAGTCAAAACAATTGGCAAGATGTTGACAGAATGGTCGGCGGGCGACTGGTAAAAGATGTAGGTAGGTATCTGAAGTTCAATAGCTCGGTTATTAACGTCTTCCCAGTTCTGGAGCACCTCAGGGCACGGGGCAGTTCACAGTTCAATTTTGCACACGTATGGGGCAAATAAAATATATCATTTGTCTTTCACATCCTTTGTTGTTTTGACTAAGAAGAACATCCACTGTTCAACAGCCAAGCATTCTGTATCCTACTCACCAGTAAGAGTAAAGATGTCGCCAGTATCTCGCCTCGCCAGCTCGCCGAGCCGCGCGGCTGCGGCCGAGGCCAGCAGGAGCAGCAGCGCGGCGGCCATGCTACCCCCCTCCGCCCGCGCAGCCACCCCCCTCCACCCGCATTGCTTAGCACCTGCAACAATAGACATCTGTGTGAAACAAAATAACGTTTGAAAGCTTCCGTGCTACGAAGGGCATTGCTTAACACTTGCAACAATTTACAATTGTGAGAAACAAAACAACATTTGAGCTTTCGTGCTGCGGCTTCAGAGGACACCTTAAATTGTATAATCACGCTTCCGTGCTTCGTAGAGAACATTCATCTGTCGGCTATAAAAACTATTAAGAAAAATAGAGATCTCAGGGCTTTTTACTGCTGAAAGCAGCCAAAAAACAATATTGAGTATGATTATAATCATAAACAAAAGTTTTTGGCGCCCTACGTGGTGTAAAAGGAAAAAGAGAACATTGATCACATTGTTTAGCTGATTGGCTAATTCAGATCTGTTTGGATATGTTTTTAGAGGTAATAGGTAGGTATTTAAATATTTTGGTAAAGTGCATACAGAAGCTGAAAAGAACTTTTTTTATCCACTTTTCAGCCTATGGCAAAATAATCATGCTTTTTGAAATCGTGCCTCAAAAGAAAAGCACATCTACAGGTACTCCAACATCAATGCTAATGTGATTCTGTTGATTCTGCTCAACATAAGATGAGACGAGTGAGAGTTTGTAAAAATGCACAGCCATTGTTTATACCTCGATTTCACTTAGTTCACATGATTTCCTATCTATGTATGGAGTCATCGTAATTTACATGAGAAAATATTACTTAGTGCAGTCACCCATTGATTACAAATCCCCGACAATGGGGTAAAAGTTAGA
Organism: Xanthorhoe spadicearia; assembly: GCA_947086425.1. Taxonomy (NCBI): domain Eukaryota; kingdom Metazoa; phylum Arthropoda; class Insecta; order Lepidoptera; family Geometridae; genus Xanthorhoe; species Xanthorhoe spadicearia. The sequence continues at coordinate 4,740,750 of OX352212.1, forward strand.
TAGTGAGGTAAGTTTAATATTATCTAAACGACACAAACATCTTTTATCTATATTATGATCCTTCTGACCTTTAGGACGCAAGCTATCTAATCACTACACTGTATTTTAAAAGCGATGACTTTGTAGAAACAAAATTAACTACCAGTTCCCTATTGCCACTTTCTCATCAAGTCATGTCAAATTGATCTTGCAAAAAGCTTTACAATTTATTCAAATTGTTCTAACTACTTAGTCGCTGTACCTATAACAGAATCTTATGCAGCGTGTTATTGATTCTTCGTAATTGTCTGATTTACTCCACAAGTTGACATTTGTTTAACTGTTATCCAAAAATCGCACTTTACGCAGAACGGTATAAGTTGATGTGACAATGTTACAAGGTAATGACTTGGTTAAACTGACGCGGTGGGTCGGACAGCTTGTGGTCTTGATCTTGAATTTCGACAAATCATGGGTCGTTACGCATTTAACTGTTTTAAAGTGGTGTTATACTGAATTTGCAGCTTTTATAAGCTCAAGTCATCCTGACTATTAATTTAGAACTTATAATGTGGTCTATTTTTTATTAGAGTCATGATTTTGATGTTTGCCTACTTAGTTTTCATCTATGAACTGAACGTTACTAAAAAAATGTGACAGTGAACTATGGATAATGTTTTAAAAAAATCGATAACACGTAGATTTATTTTTATATCACATATCTAAACTATAGAGAATTAAGCAATGATAAAATTAAGCAAAGACAAGAACATAAGTTACTTATTATATTTGAATTCATACAGTCTTCCTTTCAATTAGTAAATAAATATCATAAAATATTTTCGCACACGGCAGACATACCTACGTTAAACGCGCCCACATGATCGATTTAACCAAATGTTCTATCGTTTCCATTTGATCATTTGTCAGAACATCGTTTTCTGCATTAGCTGTGAAGGTTGAAATATGGACGGCCATATCTCGACAGGAGTGATGACGATTTATACTCCGTATCTATCTTTGTGGCTTATGACTTCCGTAATAACAGCTAATCGTTTGCTACCTCGTGATTTTACTATTAAGTATTTGTTTTTGTGATTTATTGTTGTGTTTCAGTTTTGAATTCTTATTCTTACTCACATCTGACTACCCAAACCCTCTTCAAGGCATCTATAAATATGCTTGATTTAATTTATAAAATAAATTCTACCACAACTTGAGAATATTCGTGATCATAATATTTTACATTCAATTTCACTAAAATTGGTTAGCAAGGAACACATTCACACTGTTCATGAACAGTGTGAATGTGTTCCTTGCTAACCTAAACAGTCCGACTTGCCTTGAGTCCACTGTTATGTCCATGAATTTGAACCAAAGTTATAAATCCAGGAATGTAGGAATGCTTATTTCAGTCAGTAGAATGTTCCTAATAGATACTCTATAGGTAAGAAGCCTCGGAACTATCAATAGAAATAGACGGAATAGCCGACACAGTACACATTTATCATTATAGACAATTGTACAAGTAAATAGACTATTGTTTTTGAGAGGAATGTTCGAGAACAGATATTTTGGTGAACAATGACAGTTTCGTTCAAGTTTTACGGCAAGTCATAGAGATATTTGCGCGGCGCTTTGATAGAGGCTAAATTGTTTTAGAGCTGAGAATGCGCGAGCGATGGCAGAAAATAAGAGTGCAAGTGATAATAAATGTTTGTTAGTTTACGTTATGAGCTAAAGTTTTAGCTCCTGTAAGGAGCGAGACAAGTAAGGGTATTTTGAATAGTTATGATGCTATTTTAGCAGTTTAGCTTCTGAGCAATCGGTAAGTATTCTTAAAGTTACTTCAGAACTAAAATCATTACCTAAGTTTATAATTTGACAGCTATCTTGCTTGGACTATGATGTTCATAGTCAGGATTTATTAATTTAATTTTTTTTTATCACCAAGACTTTCGTAGCAAATATTTAATAATGAAGTATAAAAAAAATTAAGTTCTTAAGTAAATAGGTTGCTTACCCTTATTTTACATGGTGAAATATAACTACTTAAATGTAAGTTGTGATCGCAAGAATTGAAGTCCATGCTATTGTCGGTTTCTATTGTCTGAACTAGGTTCAGTGCTCTGTTGTAACGTGTAGTTTGCGGCTCCATTACATCAGAACAGGGCAGATGCCTCCCCTCAATGAGACCACGAACACACTTCAAATTATTAAAGGAAACTGTTGCTCTAATAGAATATCCCTGATACACATACACACACACATTTCCTGCTCTACATACCGAAAGCAATACATCGTGTCAATAAACGCAGGTCAACTTAAATATGTTGGTGAAATGGAAACTGAACTCAGAAGATTAACCAAAAAAATTGAACTGCAACAATATCAAAAATAAATAAATTTAATTATCGGCTATATCTCCAAAAGGCAGTGGACATTAATATTTAAGAACAAAAAGAAAAGTCACAAACATCCGCATTGAAACAATACACACAACCATTTACCTATTTTCTACGAAACAACTACAATTTACCTATTTTCTACAAAACAACATATTAGCACCTACTACCTAAGATATTAAGTTTCTTAATGATAAACCATTTAGGCCGTAGGTCAAGCAAGATAATCATTTTGTTTTCTATTTTAGTACTGTTACTTACTGCATAGTGCATTCGTGACCCTTTGTTCCTTTTCTTCGTACCCTACTTGTAGGTTATCGGCGTTGGTCCGCTTTCCGGACAAGCAAGACCAATCCGATCCGGATTGGTCTTATCCGGAAATCGTCATAAAAATATAAGTAGGTACCTAACGAAAACTTCAAATAGGGTAGGTGCGTCAAATATGGGCCGGCGGGTAATAAGGGCCACTTCTATTTTAACATACTTCCAATATTATTATTAGACTCAAACCAAGCCTACATTATAGAGGACCATTAGGAAGGCTAATATCCGCGGTGGTATCGCCTTCCTATTCGCCTTCATGTCAGTAGACACATTTATTTAAACGCTGTTTGTAAAAATCGCTCTACTAGAAAAAAATCTCCACGAAATCTGATTAATTGTGAGTACCATAGACTTTTTTTTTTAATCTGCTGTTATTAATATAACATAAATTTATCATGTTTCCTGATTAAGTTAAGTTTAAATATAAATATAAATTTTTCATGATTTTACAGTGAATTTTGTCGAACTTGACGCAGGCGGCTAATAAGGGCCACCCCCAAGGCGGGTAGTAAGGGCCGTCAATTACAAGGCTTTCAGGTCTTCTTTCGAAGTCGTGTTCTATTATATCTGTTTTTATTGTGTATACGTGTTCTGAGGTTAAAATATGAATGTATTTTCTTTCTTTTTTTTGCTATTTCAGTTAGAAGCGATTGATAATAATGAAGGACAAAGACTGGTTATTAGCAATACTGGTACACAAAAACAGATGCAAAGGGCAAGGTGACTGGTGACTAACGACTGACGACTGACGACTGACGACTGACGACTGACGACTGACGACTGACGACTGACGACTGATGAACAAAAAGAACAAAAAGAACAAAAAGAACAAAAAGAACAAAAAAAACAAAAAGAACAAAAAGAACAAAAAGAACAAAAAGAACAAAAAGAATAAAAAGAACAAAAATAACAAAAATAACAAAAATAACAAAAAGAACAAAAAGAACAAAAAGAACAAAAAGAACAAAAAGAACAAAAATAACGAAAAGAACGAAAAGAACGAAAAGAACGAAAAGAACGAAAAGAACAAAAAGAACAAAAAGAACAAATTTTTTGTTACTTTGACTTAAGTTCTGAAGCTTGTGGGATCGAAACCGGCCTTCACACATACTTCACACATTCACACACACACAACACAAAAGATTGGGTATATCTTGCGTTTGAGTGAGTATGCCCAATATAAGTACATAATACTTCACAGGACTCCTAGAAACTTGGAGGAAACATAATAGAGCAAAGTTCCAAAACGTAAACTTTCATAAGTTTAATAAGAGCCACCAATTCAAGAAAATTTTCAAGAAAATATTATGCTATTTTTGATTTTTTTTTGAGTTTTATGTAGTGAAACTAATAACTTTTTCAAGAATATGATAATTTTGAACAAATTTAGTCAATTAATGCTTTTTTTTCAAACTTTTCGTTTCATTAGTTTAATAAGGGCCATCACTGTTTTTTTCCGTGATTTAAATAAATCGTCAAGCGTAACTCACTAGAAAATCAATCTAAAAGTCTGCGAGAGATAGTATAGCTAGAGTTTACAATGATAAAAGACAAAATGAATGTTTTTGTTAAGTGGCCCATATTAAACTACCGTCGGCTAATAAGGACCAAAGGAAGGGTTTTGAAAAACCTCAATATTGATGATAAATTTCAATTAAAACCAAATAAATTATACTTTTTCAGACTGCTTATGAAGTAAACATTCTTAAAATGTCCTGTTTTTCATTCATATCCGTCTGATTTTGAAAATATTTTGAATTGAAATTAAGTGGCCCTTATTTGCCGCAGGTACCTTATATTGAGCCGCGGAGCCCGCGAACATTTGTCTCTACCGCGTCCCTTTCATACTGAAGTCGAGAGCCTGTTTGCCATTATTAGTTAGTAATGACTATGACAGCTAAGGCAATGCGGGTGTCGATATAATCACATTATGATAGTGTAGGCTCCATGTCTTATTATCCATACCGTAAGCTTATTCAATAGGTCAGAAGGTTTACTAGACCGGATGTCAATTGAAATTGAAGATAGTAATCTGCTATTGATTTACCTCTTGTTATGTACCTACCTACAGTAAGACGCAAATAGGCTTTGACCTCTGTGGTGCAGTGGATGAAAGCCCGACGAGGTGCGGGTTCTATTTCCGTTGCGGGACAAATGTTTGTATTGTCTGGAAATGTTTGTCTCGAGTCGGGGTGTTTTCTATCCGTCATGTGTTTTCACAAAAAATCGAATTAGTCATCTGGTTACCATAACACAAGCATAGGTATCTACGTTAGTGAAATATATTTTATTTTAATAAATTTCATAGTGATAAAAACTTTATTTAACTAGAAATAACAATTTGGTTAAACTGTAATGTTACTGACATTGTAAAACGATTTATTTTAATTTTAATTAACATTTACAGAGTAGGTCACAAGCATAGGTATCTACGTTAGTGAAATATATTTTATTTTAATAAATTTCATAGTGATAAAAACTTTATTTAACTAGAAATAACAATTTGGTTAAACTGTAATGTTACTGACATTGTAAAACGATTTATTTTAATTTTAATTAACATTTACAGAGTAGGTCTAATGAAACAGAATTACTACTTTTAATGGAAACCAAACTACTATACTTTATTCACTATAAAGCACAGCGTTCATGTCGTTTTAACTACCCTTAATACCGCTAAGCCTCTGTATTATCCAGAAACGTGTAATAAATATTATAATGCTGTTATCACGAATAGTACATTTATTTACAACCACTCGTAATGCAGTGGAAGCAGTGATTTAGACTAGATGGGTATCATCAATTTTCTAATATCTTCCTATTTACTGATATTATCTTTACCTTGTAGAGACCGCGATGTTTATGCAGATTTACACGCGGCTTTGTATTGAATATTAACATAATATTTACACTTCATCGATATAAAGTTACCTACTATTATTACCTATTAGCTGCGTTGCGCCCCGCGTTACCCTCGGTGAAAATTCTCGTTTCTGTGGGAATACCGGGATCAAAAGTAGCCTACGTGTTAATCCAAGATAAAAACTATGTACCTACCCTATCCAGGTTCAAAGTATTACAAGTTTCAATCAAATCCTTCCTTTAATATTTGCGCGAAAAAGTAACAATTCATCCATTCTTACAAACGCATTTATAATATTCTTAGGGAAGTATTGACGCACAATAAATGAATATGAATATGAAGTGGGATGAGCGCAATTTCATTGCACTCATATTTAAACAAAGTGGTTAAGGGTATGCAGGTTAGTTTAAAAGACGTACTAAGAACCGAACCGGAACCGATTAGAGTACCTCAACCCGCCAATCATCAGAAGTGTACCGAGTAATGACACAACAATTTTATTATACCTGTTCCACCGGTGTCACTTCGCCTGGAGCTGGATGTAATTCTTAGTTACCTTGCTACCCAAAACCATTTCAACAACAGCTAGTTTTACAGTATTTGCCATAACATACGTAGACCGCATTCTTTAGTTTCATGAGAAGGTAAACCACATTGATTGTTTTTGGTTTAGCCGCGAGTAGAAATAGTCACTTAGTTATTGCATACAAGCCTTAGGCTTAACAGCTGTTGGATATTTTATTTGAGAATATGTATATATTTCTGTTAAGGTTTGTTCGTTCGTTCCTATGAGCAAGTGGCCAACTCAGGTGAGGCCTTCGTCATAACTTAACGACTGCAGATCCTACTTTTGTATATTTTAGATATTTTTTTAATACATTCGTATGATGTAAAAATTACGGTAGTTAATAACTCAACCAACATTAAGTTTTTCTGTTACACACAGAAAGCTCACCTTGTGACTTTAATGCTTTTTTAAGACTAGTTTTATACTTTATTTATTTTGTATGTTAGTCTGTAAGGTATTTATAAATATGGCCCAGAATCATTATGCCTATGCCTTTTATTTATCTGCGTTTAATTAAATAATTTTATCATTATTATCGCAGTTCATAAATAGAACGGATAGACGTAGGTTTCCTGGGCGGTACCTACAACCTTCTAATGACACTGGATGGACTAGAAATAAGTATTAAAGTTACACGTATGAGACTGAAATTATTACTGACCAGTCGACTTTCCATCCTAGCAAATATACTCAATTATCTAATTTTAGAACAGACGCTTTCCTCTGCTTTTGTATAAAATCAATGAGATAACACTTTTGCTACGTAACTTCCGCTCAATTGTAGATTCAACTAGGAATAAAGCAAAAAGTAAGTTCTTGTGAGTCTTTGGCCAATTCAGGTGTCAGAGTTTTTCAGGCGGCCTAAAAACTCCGTCAAAGGATCTGCACTTCATCCGAATTTACTTTAAACGATTAATCTATAAAAAACAAAGTTGGGTTTGCTTCAACACTTATAAATAACTCGAGAATGGCTTGACTGATTTTCATGGTTTTTGATTTGTTGGATTTGCCTTTATCCCGAATAAGAAAATAAAGTACCCAAAGTATGTCTATTACTAAATGAATTACTGTAGGTATTCACTAAATAATTTGAAGCACTATGAAATGCAGTCCAATAGATTGTTTCTTACCTTTTAAGCAATAGAAGAGCACGTTAATATAATGTTACATGTTATGTCATTAGGGCGGGTAAGAAGTAAGCAAATCGAGTGAGGAGGGAAGAAGTAATGAAGTTTATTAACAGTACCTATAAGCAAATATACTTAGATGATTTATGTAGCGTCAGATGGCAGCTTTTTACTAAAACAATATTACTCATACCATACGGGACCTGATAGGGAATGATGTGGTTAGGTACTTTACTTACTTAGATTCCATTCTACCATAATATATGTAGTTATTAATTAGGTGTTTATTTTGTACTAGCAACACATCCCGGCTTTATAATATTAGTTTAGGTAGATGACGAGTAGCTAACTTTGATTGGAATTAATAGGTCGCCTAAAGGCCACTTTCACTGCTTAACGACTTTAAAACCGGGACCAACAATCTGTCCTGCAGCATTAAATCAAGCTACGAGTATGCTACGAAAATTTAATCAATGTTAATATAATTACCTCTACTAAAAACTTGACAACAAAAGAACCCTTACAATTTACAACATAAAAGGTATGAGAACCTAACTCACTATTCTGTGCCTAAGATACTTACCTACCTTTATTCAATTCCTCATAACGAATCCATTAGCATTCTTAATTCATATTACATGAACCAGACAAAAGAATGAAGTACTTAACGGCCAGTTTAACCTTACTATCATAAAGTTTCAATAATACTTTATGCAATACAATAATAAAGACAGACAAAAACATTTTACGATGTTAAGTGCATAGAAAGGAATGACCAACGCTCTGTATATTATTACAGAAATGATAATAGTGTTCTATGCCTCACCTCATCACCTCACAAGAGATCATATATGACCTGACACTTTCTAAGGTAAATTAATAGTACGTTCTCGATGGTTTGTTTTAACTATTACTTATCAAGTCGTAAAACATTGAATTGCAGTGGTTTCATGTGAACTATTGGTACGTATCTAAATATAGGGTCGTTGACTCAAGGTCTGTATGTATGTAGACTATAATGTGTTTACATTCTTCCTATCTCTTGTAAGTCAAGCGATTCTAGAATCATCGGGTCCACCGAGGCTTAGCTAATGAGGATATGGAACCCATTCGGCATTTTACCTTTGTTTAAACAGGGTGAGCTTAACCATCGACCTCTCTAGTTAAGTCAATATTATGTTAGACATTATTTTTTACTACCCAAGCACCTGACTATTCGTTCGCACCTGGCATAGCAGTTCAAGTGCAACTTAATAAAAATAAGTCTGTATTAACAGTATTTATTCAATAAGACTACTTCGGAACATCTTAAGAGCTACATAGAGCTAGACTCTGTCTCTACTTAGATTGTTTATCTAGAACCCAAACATTATAAATAAAGCAGTGGTAAATAATTTTTGGTGTTGATTGCTTAGTTGCTCTTGATTACCGCAAAATAGATAGGTGTTTGCTACTGCTAAATCGAGTTTTGTGCTAAAAAGTCGTGGCATTTAAGCGGCCTAAAATACCAAAGCTGGGTTTAGCCAGTTTAGCTTATCGAACTTAATGAGTTTATAATTGTTTGGTTTGCTTTGATCCAATATTAAATGAGAGATCGATATCAAAGTCGCGTGCCACACTGATTATGACTGAATCCCATTACAGACGATCCGGTAAGCTATGCTCCAATATTTATCAAAAATAAATTCTCAAATAATGGTGTTGTGTTGATGTTTGTTTTGGTAGTTATCGGGTTTCATCGGATTAAGAAGAGCGATTAGCTGAGAGTATATTTTTATTTGCAGGTAGGTACACTATAGATACATAACGGTGAAGTATGTGAAATGACTAAAAATTAACTACGTTTTTCTCATAGACAGATGTAGGTATACGTAATACGAGTATACCTAGTAAAGACTGATTTTTTAGAACCATTTTGGAAGTAAATATAACTTTGCGTTGAGATCGCTTCGCTTACCGCTCAGCCTATATCTGTACGAATTCCGCTTTACGCACCATTAGACTTGTATGAAATTTTATTTCGGTGAAATGTTTGCATTCTTTACGCACGCTCGGGATGTCGTCAAGCGAGTTTAATTTTAAGAACACTTGTCACAAACTCAAAACTCGCTGTTTAATGGGCATGTTACTATGAACTTGTGAAGCGAGAAGTAAATGCGTGAACGTTATTTTTTGTGAAAAACCCAATGGATTTACTTTTTCGTTTTTATGTGTAGGTACTTACACTCTGGTTTGTTTTTGTCCGCGTCTTGACTTGTAGTTAACACAACCTACAAGTAACCTACCTACTTAAGTATTGTATTTCTATTCATTTATTGAGATACAATAGGTAATTGTACACAAAAAAAAACCAATAGTAGGTTTTTAAGGTTTCATGAAAAATAAATTGAAATTAAAATATTTTTTTAACAGAAATAAATATTTTTCAGTTCACTGTATAACTTAAGTGAGATCAGAATATTTTATTCTAACAGAATATTTTTTTATATTTCGAAGTAGGTAAGCGTTCTCAAAAGTGAATATTAAAGGGAATCATTTCAACGCGTAATATCGATAATAAGGTGTTTCAAGAATACTCAAAGCAGTAAGCCACCATGAAGTCTCGTTAGGTTTTAAGGTACTTTTAATTATAACGATTTGAATACTTAAAAACATCAAATTTGAGAATCGTTAAAATACGAATTAGGGAAGAAGGTAGATAAGTATGTAACCAACCCAACCAACCTTGCCAAAAATGTTATGACTCTTATTCCAAAATATCTTTCAGCAGAGATCAAAAATAACAATTTCCTGAATTTTACTTTATTTTATTATTGAGATTGGCCCTTAGTCAATAAAATCAATAAAAGCTAGATGCTCTAGTAGATATAATTATCGATAGACCTAACCTATTGATAGATTATAAACGCGTTCATCAGTGGTGGTTCAGGCAAATCCGGGTAGGTTCTACTGTATCGTTCGAACTATAAATGTGCTGATTTTAATTGAAAATAAAGCATATTTTTTATTTCTTACGATTAATTGTTATAAAAAGATCAATATTTAAACCGAATCAATCATTATTAAGTACTGCACGTTTTGCGTTGCGGTACAAAACAGATGCGTCTGGGCAATCACAATCAATCATGGCTGGACATCCAATTAGCTGTTTACGGCGCTTACCGACTTCTGTTAGATATTGACTGACTTTAAAAAAAATGTTAATATCTCACACGCAAGTAATGTAGTGTAGGTTCCTTTTCAACGAGCGGGCACAATACATTTATGCTAGCGTATTATTAGATTACGGAAGTGTGTTCCAAAATCAGGCCCCTATTAAAAATACACGCCGAAGTTCGAATAGGTTATTATAGGTAACAATAATAAGTGATAAGTGATAAGAATAGCCGACATGAGAATAAAAATAATAAAGTGCAACCGTTCCAGTGTGTCCATTCAAGAATTTATAGATTTATTACACATTTGGCATTATATTGAGTAATAATATTTAGAACTACTAACTTGTGTGAATTAAAAGCTCTATAAAACATTCGAATTCAATAAATCAATAGAAGATCGCAATACCGGTCGGCCTTGGGGATTAAAATGTCATACTTTTAATCAATATCTGTATTGACCTCGTAAACCGTTCTAGATTGATAAATTGCATAATGAAGACGTTTTTACTGTTACTTAATCTTTCCGAAATATTTTAGAATACTTATTAACAAAAATGTACTAATTCATTGTTTTTATAAAATGTATGGTTTGCATCGTGTATACCTACTAACTAAATATGTTAAAAACAGAAACTCTCAGCAAACAATAATTATCTGAAACAGAAATAATTCTAATGGCGGAAACCGGATCTAGTGTGTAATATACCCACAAAAATAACTCTACGATTAAGTACTTCGAATTAGGATCAAACTTAGTGCGAAACCGTTCTCACAATTCTATAAGTCGTTAAACCATAACGGAAGGTTTCAATCGTTATAAAAACCTATCTACATCACTTCTTAATAACTATTTCATACGAATTTCGGTAAGTTTTTAGTGATAAGCTCTCAAATGCTTAAGTGAAGATACCTACAATGTTTTTTGCGCATTATCAATTCAAAGACTAACTACCAACAGCTTTGCCGCTTTGCGGTTTAAAAATTACAAAGAAACTACTAGGCCTTACAATGATCTTACATCAATCTTTCTGCACTCATCTTTATAATTAAGAATATTTCTCTATTCATTTATGTTGAGTCGGTTCTAAATCTAATTATTGTTTGACTTTATCACAATTTGATTAAAAGAAATTGAGTTTTAATTCTATTCAAAGGTAAAATCCACCTGTCGATGTAAGTACTTCGGTTCCATTGGGAATCTACCTACAGCAATGTCTGTAGAATTTTAATTACAAAACAATCAATGTCATCTATCCAATTTGCTCTTTATTATTTCTGTTGAGAATAGAGCTTACAGTATGACACAAATGTGAAGCTTTCGCTTCGTTTAATTTTTTTATTTACTAAACTTACCATAACAATTTAGAACACTAGTCCATTTTTCAAAATCAATTTCTGCTGTGCAAAATAACATACCCTTTCAAACTTTGAATGTCTTTGGAAACCTGCTATATCATGTAAATTTTATTTCATATCATCGCTTTTTAAAAGAACTTTGAAAGTCTCTTGAAGTCTGCTAGGTCATGCAAATTACATTACTAAATATAACTGACACCTTCAGCCGTGTCCTACTGTAACACAGATTTTAACCGTGTGAACGGAGTATCGTGATGTGTGACGTCAAGACAATTGTCGATCGCTCGCCATTTTGCTGGGTTCAGACGTTGCATGGGATTCCCATGCCGCTGGTGCTATTTCGCATGCATATGCCATACACTTTGTTGACACGAACATTTTTTGATTATCCGGTGTTTCACAACTGATAAATCAAAAATAAAGTTCCATTCACCCGATACAAGATCCTAGCTTGTTGCATACAATTCAATTGAAGCAATATATAATTTTTATGGTACATAGAATGCTTAAACCACAGACAAAGTAGAACACTTTGTCTGTTCTTAAACCATGCAAGTCATGATGATGACAGTCTGTTAATTCAACAGACAAGAAAGTTGCATCGTGTAAATTGGACTTTAAGCACATAATTAAAGATAGAACTTTAAGCCAAACTACAAACAAGTGTATTGACAAAATCGTATATCTATAGCGTAGGCTAAAAGTCTCCATGTTTATATAAACATTATTTATTTATTTATTATAAGCCTGATGTTTCCCACTGCAGGGCAAAGGCCTCCCTTCCCTCTTTCCACTGATATATAGAATCAAATAATAATGGAATAATACCAAACATAGAATCTGTGTTACATATGTAACACAGATTCTTAAACAACTCAGATACTGAATACTCTCATTACAATCCGGTACTGACCCGTGGTACAATTGCTATGTTCAACTGGTTGTACCAATGGGACTTATAACCATGGTCGAACTGGTTGTTCAACTGGTCAGCAAGTGTCCTACTAACTGGTAGTGAGCGTAGGTTAGGATACTGCTGACATGATCCTTAAAAATGTTGTTCCCAGTATGTTCGATGTTCGTACAGATTCAAAATCAAAATTGCTTCAATAAGAATTTGCTTAATAACTGTCTTGACTTGTAATTTCTATAGGTAATCTACAGTGACTCTACTTCTATTCCTTTGCAACTATACCGCAAAGAACCAAGGCAAAATACTCACAATACCTATAGGTATTGTTACTAAGGTCTTGCTTACCCTTCCACCTGTACATGTAGGTACTTTAATTGCTTGCTGATAATGACAGATTTAACAGTTCTGTGAATTTACCGATGTTTTAAAAGACACCGTTTTAAGGAAAAAAACAAACAAAATAATTTGTTTCGATTTCTTTATGCATTGCTGAGACAGTCAAATCAAACTCCTAATTTATTTTACAGTCCTCTCTGAAGTACATTTTCACGGCAAGACTGGTCTGATTCATTTATGGCACCTGTACTAATGTGTTGGCATCCCAATCAATGTTTAAGTGTCGAGTATAAAAATATTCGTTTATCGAAATTTTACACTCAAACAGCAGTAGCGCATCGGTAACCGAAGGCTGATTACTAAAATCAAAATAAAATTGAAATAAATGTTCTTTTTGAAATACTAAAGTAAAGGGACAACTGATTTAACTGCTTTGTTTAGTGGTCGTCAATAATGAGACGTAAAGCTACACGTACACTAAGGCGGAATCAGAACTTATGCACTACAGTGCGTGAGCTCTGATTAAAATATGGATTCCGACAACCACTTTAAATTTTTCGATTTAATTACCGAGATACAGAGAATGCAGACTTAATATTTACAGAAATCGTCCAGATCAGGCCACTATTGTTACCCTAGGTGTACCTTAGTTCTTTCAAAGTAAATGACCTGTCGAAATATAAAACTGTCCAAGTGCAGAGCTACAGTCGTTTCTTATCAATAAAAAACAACAAATCTTTTTACTCTGTTAGCTACGCGTCCACTGGGTCGATTCCGACCCAGTGGACGCGTAGCTTTAGCTTTCAGGTGCGATATTCTAAAAGGACATTTACCGACATTTAACTGTTGACGTGTTATGTTATTTTTATTATCTTTATCTTTGAGTCTTGTAATGAGGACTTAGCACGTGTGACAGGTATAAAATTTATATTTATGTAACGTTACATAATTTTTATGTATTAAGTATATTTTTCTTAGAAATAAAGTAAAGTACAGCACCGACGAATAACGTAAAATACCTAATGATTAAAAAGAACTTTAAAAATTCCATGTCTTTGAATTTTTTTTACCTAAAGCACAGAATAAAGATCCTAAAGATAATTCACTAACTATGACTGGGAGGTACCTTTAGTATCTCTACCTAAGTCTATTGGGAATGAAATTACCAGTATCTAGTGTTTCTGGCAAGACTACTGGGAAAGACTGCTTTTATCAGAAAAAAATGTGTGCGTCGATTTTATCACAATGAATGGTAAAAAATACGATGTAAGTACCTAAATCTTGATAATTCAAACGAACTCAAATTGTAGCTTGTCCCTATCATACATCACATAAAAACTGACACTGTAAGCTCTAGATCCATACAATAAGTTCCGTTACCACGAATTCGAGGTTCTGTTGATGTCTATTATACTTCACGTACACGATCTGTCGTTATGAATGCGCAGGCGCAGGTCACGGCATGTACTAACGATGGTCATTGTCCACATGCTGTTGGTCACACGTTTGACAAACTGTCTGAACACGATGAGGAAATAACTTACAAATAGGTATTTTTTGAGATGTTGTCCCTTAATAGTGCAGCATGATACCTTTGGCAACAGACTAGTAGGTATTATAAGTATAAGTAAGAAGTAAAAAGACGAATTTCCATTATCTATTTACAGTTTCCAATATTTCCGTGTATTGAAATCCATTTAAATAAATCGTCTTCCAATCCAATGGTTAATTCATCTAATCTGCTGGATGGAGCGTCTAAAATCGCAGATTTGCCTCGCTCTTGAATTTGTTACGTGTCGTTATTAGTAGCCTTCATGTAACGGATGCGCGTGCGCACATCTCGGGAATAAGACGCACTAGAACGGATAGTCTTTCTTAAACTTTCGCGATCTCATACTACTTTTGAATATTTTGGCAAATTTCCGCGACTGCAGTATGTGTCTGAGCAATACAGCGGAAACATAGGGAAATAAATAATGAAAAATAGCTACTTATATGATTTGGTAACATGAAAAATTTTTAAAAGTATCTACTAGAGGATAATAATGTAGCGCTATTTTCAACTCACTATAGATAGTATGTCACTAAGTTTAACTTTTGCTATTGTTACCAGCAATTGAGCGTTTCTGAAGTTAAATTATCAGTCCATACGACTTGTTTTACAAGTTTCGAAATATTATTAAGAAAGTTTTTTAAATAAAATGAAATAAATGAGCTAAATCAATTAAATCATTATGACTTATGAATAAATATGATTATACCTACTTATATTTATTCATAGAGCTAATACGATTAATCGGGCAATGACTTCGATATTATTTCTCAATTTTACTAACATAATTATAAGACCTCTTCTCAATAACCTAGGTCGGTGTCTGTCTCCTTGAGCGTCGAGATTGCGCACGCAATGTCGACGTGACATATCGAACGCATGGCTTGTCGCATGCTTGGGAATAGGTCCTCAGAGTGGATCTCACTTCTCGTTTATCGATGGGTTCTGTGGGGTCGATTAGTGAAGTCGTTAACGCATGGTTGGACTTAGTTCTAGTTATAGTGTGATGTACAATTTGCGTGGTCTATCTATGTAAGTCTCGAGGCACAAGTCCGAAAAGAATAGCAAACAAATGGAGGTCTACACCCAGCAGTGGGACAATACAGGTTGTGGATGATGATCTATGTAATAATTTTGTTTTTAACAACCTTCAATGGATTTCTTTGAATATGTTCCGCGTCTATCCTGTCTCTGTTACTGCGTAGCATGGTACATCTGTGGAATATGGACGACCATAAAATTCTAAAAATATTTTATTTACTGTCAATGTCTTCGTTCATTGCGCGGAGCATTGGCCTTATCAATACTTGGATTTCACTTTGTTATCAAATTGTGGAAGTACGTCTAGCGTTTTTAATTTCAGGCAAGTCAAGGCAATATACCAGTACATAATTACCTAATTCCTGAAAGGGTGCGCCGAGTACCTACCTACTTACAGAATGTTACGAAATTGTGAGGAATAAAAACACAACCATTGTCAGCAGTGGCGGATTTATATTTGTAATAAGTGTAGGCCATTTCATTTCTGCCGACGCAATCCTTTTTTAAATTTCTCAGCGTTCGCTAAAATCTGCTGCCCTAGAACGCTTCTAAGCTGTAGCCTACACAGCCTATTGACAAATCGGACTGGTTGTCAGGCTTGTGTAGAACTATTACATACCTTATAATACGAGTATAATAAACATAGATGCTTTGATTAACGATACTTTAGCACCCGGGGTGGTTCGAGTAAACACAGAGCAGTGCAATCTAGCAGATTACTTATTCTTATGGTAATACATCTTCGACATTACATTACCCGGCCTATTCCTAGGTGGTCATTAACTGCCTTCTGTCTTACCCAACTATTATGTGGAGTCCCGTTTCTACAGCACCACATAGTATGGAAGCTTCGTCGGAAATATACGAAAAAATATCTGGAGTGAACAAAAATCTGATTATTTTATTTAAATTATAAATGTCAGTTTTGGATATTGTCGGATGTATAGAGACATTAACAATTTTTGTATTTTGACCTTGTGTTGCTTTTTGTACCTACACTGAAAATGATTTGCATGTTAGCTAAAAATTCGAAATGCATTAGGTGTATCTGAATAGTAAACGGTTCAGCTTAAAGAAGTTCAGCTAAAAGGATTATTGTAAAGAAAGCTAGACTGCTTTAAGTGATTCTAATGGCCTCATTGAATAAATGCATAATCATCTGATTTGCGTGAGATTTGAGTCAGGCTTCAAAATCACTATTTTACAAATATGTTTTTAAATTTAGATATCATTTTAATTTACCAACCAGAATGATAATATTGTATGTTTGTTGTAAAAGTGGCTTGTTCTGGTGATGGGGATTTGGGGGGCCTGAAATCCATCAGGGTTTATACTAGCAGCGTGTCCCTGCTTTGCACGGGTGTACTTTTTAAGCTACCGGGATAAAATATAGCCTATAACCATTCCAACAGTTCATTCTACACATCGGTGAAGGTTTTTGAAATCGGCTGAGTAGTTTCAAAGATTACGTGCGTCAAACAAACAAACAAATACCTATATAAGAAATCGAGGGGGAGGTTTAGTTTGCGGGATACGCTGATTCCATCTTAGCAATATCCCAGGCACTACAGTGTCGAGCGTAAGCGTGGGCCAGGTTTGGCTCCCGACCCTGTTTGTATCATGATAGTAAAGATACCTGAGTTTTTTGAACATCAAAGCGCTGCACCTAAATTTAACTCACATCAACGTCAGAGACATCATCTAAAGATATAATAAGATTTATCGATGCAACTTCAATATTGTGTGTTATTGTAAGAATGTTTAATCATTGAGTATCATACTTACTTTGTTCCGAGCACTGTTACAAGCGTACGTGAGCACTAATTTAGATTGAATAGACTAATAGAGCTTATTCTTACGTTTGTTGGTTTTGTTTTAATAGAGATTGCCGTGTTGGCTGAATGAGTTAGTACCTCAACTTTCGTTGTTACGGTTATTGAATGCGACAGTGGATCAATGAATTTCTCGTTTTTAAAAATGTGTAACAACTCTGAACGGTGAAGGAAAACATTGGGAGGATATTTTCTCAGCTTTCTAATAACGTCGATGGGGTTTGCAACCAAATGTGTAAAAACTACTTGGACATACCTCTGACTACCCCCTTTGATATCTTCAAAGTATTTTAATTTTGACCGAATAAAATACCCCTCTTAAAATCACCCGTCATATTTCATTATACAATGATATTTTATTTATTTTACTAAGTTTACTACTCACTACTAATTTTTTTTTTATCTCGCCTGCGTGATCACTATTTAAACATTTCACTAAATAATGACCAAAATACCTGTCAAATTAGAGTCACCTTATAATGAGAATCTTCTGACTATATAATTGGACAAAATATTTTTGAGCGTTTGAATATAAAAAAATCTTTGTAAGATTGTATTTCATCACTAAAGTATTGGAATTTTTTGCCTGTCTACGAGATTTACTGGTAAATTCAATATTAAATACGATTAGGTACCTATTTGTAGATACATAAGTACAAGACTCAAATTGTAAATACCAATTTGAAATACATTAGGCTATATTAACCGTTAAGGAAGTTATTTTTTGACAGATTTCTATTAACTAATGTCAAATTATGATATAGATAAGCACCGCTTACTGTAATTACCATTTCAGTATTCGGGCTTAAATCTTTAAAGATTGATTCTCTACCACCTAACAGAGGTACCATGTCCCAATACAAAACAAATTTTGAACCAGTTAGGCATTCCATACATAATAAAATGCTAATTCGAATTTAGTTAACTCTAATCATAAAAAGCAAAACTTTAGTACTTAACTAATTTGTTTTTCTGTTCCGGTGGTAACGATAAAAACAATATTCCTCAAATAATATTTTTTACACTTACCACTTTCTCAGAACTCAATGAAAACTGATTGTCTGACGTCGACCGATCAATCTCATCAAATCTTTTCATCAAACACTTCTACTTATGTTTTGTGGACATTCAAACGAAGTAACTTTGAATAGTCCGATGGTGTAAATGCTTCAATGTTTATTGGTTACAAGTAGTTGATCATTTCTTTTTGTGGTTTCGATCATTGATACAAGTAGGTATGAGTTTATAGGAGACGTGTGAAAAATCATAGATCAAATGGATTCGATTTTCAAATCATTCGGAATCGATGATCGATTGACATCAATAAAATTTTGTGTTTGCAAATGATTTATGTAATAATTCTAGGTAAAAAAAGCTTTAAATTGTGAATCAAAACACTATGCAGTCCTTTGTCTTTCCTGTCAATTGAGCTGATACCCTGAGGCTTAGTCCATTTGATCAAAGTCTCACTACGGACGGCACTACAGAGTAACATGACACTCTTTACATAGTTTTGTACAAATACAACTGCAATACCTGCAATTTTAACTCAGAAAAATCAATTTATCAATTAATTAAAATTTTGTGAAAAGTCACTTAATTTAAAAGTTCATACTCGTAAGTACCAAGGATTACGGCTATTGTGACCTAAAGCTTGTATTTGCTCGTTATTTCTTTGATTATAATAATTCTTTTTCTATTATTCGAATAAGAATGGGCTGATTTTATTGAATATCTATTGTAATTGCGTTTATATCGACATGAGCAAAAAATTTAACACGAACTTAGTTCACAATAGATTTATAACCAGTTTGATTTATTTACACAAAAGGGTTAATGAGAGGATAGATTGTGGTTTAACAAGATATTCATAGGTTATTGTTGTGCTTATGTTAATCATGGCTCATGTTAAAATGTACAATGAGTTAGAATACCACAACAAGACAACATAGCTAGGTCATGTAATATTATCTTCTAAATTTAAAAAACAAAATCGGGTTTCTTTCAGCACTTATAAATCGAGAACGGCTGGACTTATTTTCATAGTTATTGATTAGTTGAATTTGTCCTGTTCTATCCAAATAAGAAAATAACCATGATCATTTAGGTACATTGAACAGCTTGTACATTAATAAATAAACAAACCTGACATTTCACACGACAAAAATCAGAATCACGGCAGAAATCAGAGTTTTAGACGAAATAATACAAAATGTTCATTTTCTATTGATATATTCTGCTTAAAAAGCGTCTTCATTCTTCAAAAACTTTTAAAATATTTCTAAAAAAACTTTTAATTTTTATGTAGAGTCTCTCCCTATAAATGAATAAAGTGGTGGGTACAGTAATGAAGTGGTAATCTATTAGCGATTGCATCTAGACTAGTTTGGACAAGGTAGGTGGTTGATTTAGATGCGGCTATCTTAATTGCCGTGGAGACACACACAAGTGTTTACATTGGCTTAAGGATGATAAGCACCATTCGATTTGCTTTACTTAGTTTGTAATTTGTAGCGTGCTTTGTAATAGAAAAATAATTTTAAAGTGGTTATGTACCTATACTTTTCTATTTCCAAGAATATTATTTTTCATGTTTACTTTATTCTAATCTACACTTGGTTTAAAAAAATAATTGCAATTAAGTAAAAAAATCTGGTTGCTTGTATTTAAAATTTAAAGATTTTTATTTTATCTATGTAGGTACCTAAGTATAAATAATATGTCTACCGCTTTTTGGAAACAGTAGTGATCATTTGATTCGTTCGTTCGTTTCATTTATTATGTACTCGTATAATATCGTGAAGTGTTATAAAATACTACCAACTTGTTATTATAATTTAAGAGCTTGTCTCTATAATAATATATTAGTGTGATTAAACTTTGTAGGAGTTTTTCAATAAATTTTACTGTTGTTTTTGTACGTCTCAAAGTCTCATTTACACATTGTCTGTTTGAAGATTTTACAAAAGAATTGTACCTATAAACTTATTTTGGACAACTAACATAATTTGCTATTTCGCAAAAACATCGAAAATATTTTGTCATGTACTTTAAAGATTAAAGGGAATAAGGCAGATAAATTGCAGCAAATTGCGTCTCAAATGACACCATACGGCAGACGAGACTGCTATGATTGCTAAATTGTCACATGCTTTCTCCATTGAGGGGAAAAATGCGGGCGATCTGACAGATGGAAAAACTTAATGGCGAAACATGTCGTGCATCTAATACCGTGATATGTAATGTATGAAGCCTATTTCTTAGCGCACAGTTACTTTATTTATGTACTTATTAGTAGTTGTGCCTTGCGGTGTATCCCGCAGTGTTCCCGTTCCCGTGGGAATGCCGGGATCAAAAGTAGTCTATATGTTAGTCTAAGATATAAGCTATCCTGGTTCTAAACTTCATTCAAATCCGTCTAGCAGTCGCACAAAAAACTGGACATCCATAATTATAAACTTTTGCCATTTGCTATTAAAAAAATATAAGATTAGAGGATTGCTGTTCCCATTTATCACGAGTAAGCAATTATTAAAGTTCTTGCGTTTATATTTTACATTTTAATTTTTGATCTTCAGCAGTGTTCTTTATTCGTTCGTTCGTTCGTTCTTTATTAAATAGGTACGACATTGTCCAGTCACAGATAGCAGACAATAGATTAGATACAATACGACCTGAGGTCGTATGAGTCAGTGAAATCCCCAGAGGTCAATGTCAAAGAGTTTTGACATCTCTAGCTTTATCGGCATGCCTTTTGTTATAAGGTGGGAAAAGTTGAAGTGTTATAACTGCTAACAAGCTTTTGCCAGCAGTTTGTTATATATTTATTTTATTTTATTTATTTTATTCTTTTTCTATCTCCCGGTAAGAGTAATTTTCGAAATAAACAATGGTAATGGTAAAAAATTCCTAAATTCGAAAGCTCTCATTTCGTTCACAATTAAGATCAAAACAAAACGACAGTCTGAGTGACAGTTCTAAAATTACGAAATTACACGTAAAGATTTTTTCTGTCAAAAAAATAATCAGATTAGCTACGGTCGGATGGTTTTTAAGCTATTAATTATAACACGGCAGGGTTAAAGCGACCAAAAAAGTCCGTTCTGACAGTGCACATATTGTAAAATTTCCAAATTGATAACTTACTTATGTAGCTGATAGTACAAAATTAGGATTCAGAAATCGAGATTAAATGACTGTCTAGATGAAAACCTAGTTTCTCAGTAGGTTAAATCAAGATACTTTAAATAGTATCATCTGCTATCTGAACAGATCCTGTTTTAGAAACGTATAAGATGGAAGATGTAGCCATAAGTAGGTATATACAACTATGAACTTAAGAAAGTGATTTGTAAACTATATTATTTACTTGATTTTACTCTACCTTATACTTATATAGTTAGTACTTTTATAATATTGTAGTAAGTACCTACCTACTCATTTTATGAAAAAGTTTATAAGCTAACATGTCCATGTGATTTAAAATTATTGATTTTTGAAATGATATTATTCCGATAGCTACTGAATTCCTTAATGGTTCAAGGATTTCATGATGCAGTTTGATATCTTAAAAACCAAACACAGTCGAATTTATTTTATTAACATCGTCAGAATATAACCATAGACTACCAATTACTTACACCTATGTCAAACTAATAAAGTTCATACTTAATTGTAGTTTTGAAGTGTTCGCTTGATATCATGCTCATTAATCAAAAGATCATTCTGATGATCTCTTAAATAGGTAGGTACATCGGTTTCTTTATGCGGCGGCGATTAACACGAAAGTTTGTGCCTTATGCGACTTGCGGGATTGTAACTTGTTGTACTTACAGAATGTTGTGAAAAAAACATATATTTATCATTTCTGTTGTTTTGATTTGTTATTTATAATGAAGACTTGTTTTATTTATTTTCTAATTCGGTCATGGCTTACTTATTCTATTTTTCTCATTTTCGCCATGGCGTTTTAGTTACTTGTTAACTGGTTCTAAGCTTTTTAAGACTGTTAGGATGATACCTTTGACGAAAATCAATTTTAAAATGTGAATTAAATATTATTTGAGTACAAACATAAATTAATAAGTGACCTGATACTCTCTTACCAGTGGCTAATCTATCCTTATCTTTGTATACTTTCATTTAGTACAATATTATATCAGTTCTGTAAATATTTAGACTATCATCCCGTAAAACCAGAAATGAGATTTGCAACTCATTGTTGTTAAGCAATATGCGACC
Organism: Xanthorhoe spadicearia; assembly: GCA_947086425.1. Lineage (NCBI taxonomy): Eukaryota > Metazoa > Arthropoda > Insecta > Lepidoptera > Geometridae > Xanthorhoe > Xanthorhoe spadicearia. The sequence continues at coordinate 4,763,445 of OX352212.1, forward strand.
ATTAATACTGATAAGGTACCTGCGGCAAATAAGGGCCACTTAATTTCAATTCAAAATATTTTCAAAATCAGACGGATATGAATGAAAAACAGGACATTTTAAGAATGTTTACTTCATAAGCAGTCTGAAAAAGTATGATTTATTTGGTTTTAATTGAAATTTATCATCAATATTGAGGTTTTTCAAAACCCTTCCTTTGGTCCTTATTAGCCGACGGTAGTTTAATATGGGCCACTTAACAAAAACATTCATTTTGTCTTTTATCATTGTAAACTCTAGCTATACTATCTCTCGCAGACTTTTAGATTGATTTTCTAGTGAGTTACGCTTGACGATTTATTTAAATCACGGAAAAAAACAGTGATGGCCCTTATTAAACTAATGAAACGAAAAGTTTGAAAAAAAAGCATTAATTGACTAAATTTGTTCAAAATTATCATATTCTTGAAAAAGTTATTAGTTTCACTACATAAAACTCAAAAAAAAATCAAAAATAGCATAATATTTTCTTGAAAATTTTCTTGAATTGGTGGCTCTTATTAAACTTATGAAAGTTTACGTTTTGGAACTTTGCTCTATTATGTTTCCTCCAAGTTTCTAGGAGTCCTGTGAAGTATTATGTACTTATATTGGGCATACTCACTGAAACGCAAGATATACTTAATCTTTTGTGTTGTGTGTGTGTGAATGTGTGAAGAATGTGTGAAGGCCGGTTTCGATCCCACAAGCTTCAGAACTAAAGTCAAAGTAACAAAAAAAAAATATTTTCGTTCTTATTGTTCTTTTTGTTTTTTTTTTGTTCTTTTTGTTCTTTTTGTTCTTTTTGTTCTTTTTGTTCTTTTTGTTCTTTTTGTTCTTTTTGTTCTTCTTGTTCTTCTTGTTCTTCTTGTTCTTCTTGTTCTTTTTGTTCTTCTTGTTCTTCTTGTTCTTTTTGTTCTTTTTGTTCATCAGTCGTCAGTCGTCAGTCGTCAGTCGTCAGTCGTCAGTCGTTAGTCACCAGTCACCTTGCCCTTTGCATCTGTTTTTGTGTACCAGTATTGCTAATAACCAGTCTTTGTCCTTCATTATTATCAATCGCTTCTAACTGAAATGGCAAAAAAAAGAAAGAAAATACATTCATATTTTAACCTCAGAACACGTATACACAATAAAAACAGATATAATAGAACACGACTTCGAAACAAGACCTGAAAGCCTTGTAATTGACGGCCCTTACTACCCGCCTTGGGGGTGGCCCTTATTAGCCGCCTGCGTCAAGTTCGACAAAATTCATTGTAAAATCATGAAAAATTTATATTTATATTTAAACTTAACTTAATCAGGAAACATGATAAATTTATGTTATATTAATAACAGCAGATTAAAATAAAAAAGTCTATGGTACTCACAATTAATCAGTTTTCGTGGAGATTTTTTTCTAGTAGAGCGATTTTTACAAACATCGTTTAAATAAATGTGTCTACTGACATGAAGGCGAATAGGAAGGCGATACCACCGCGGATATTAGCCTTCCTAATGGTCCTCTATAATGTAGGCTTGGTTTGAGTCTAATAATAATATTGGAAGTATGTTAAAATAGAAGTGGCCCTTATTACCCGCCGGCCCATATTTGACGCACCTACCCTAGAGCTTTTTGTATTTACATGTCGGACTTGCCACTTTTTGTATTAAAATTGCTCTTAAGCTTGAGACACTTTCTCTTAGGTTTTAGAAATATGTACGTGGATACATGATCTGTAAATATTTGTCTTGAGTGTGTTGTTACACATTTTTAATAATCATAATTACAATAAAAATTGTATTTATCCAAATCGGTCATTCGGTGTGCTTAGCTTGGGACTAAAATATGTCGACGGAGTTTACCGTAGTTGGCCATGATAGGTCGATGAAAACAAAATCCCAAAAATCGGGGCATTAATGCCCCGATTTTTGGGATATGTTATATATAAGCTGGCTAGCTAACTGGATTAGACTGGAATGTTATTTTTAAAAAAGAGGTTATATTGTTTATTATTCCTTGAGTGCTAAAAGTATTTGAGACGATATAAATAGCTGTTAGTAGTCACTTTTTAATGCAATAAGTACATCGTAAAAGAACGCTTGCAGTACATACGTGTTACTTATAGCGTTTCCCAGAATTGTGCTTTATTAAGTTCAATCATTAACTTCAATCGTAATCAGACGCCAATCAAGAGTGTGACTGTACATGCTAGAAAAAAAGTAACGACGTTTTTCCCAAGTTACGGTAAACATATTATTCCTGTATTTGTATAGATACTTTGTCTAAATGAGTATTCCAAATGCAAAAGTGTCTATAGACATGCCCACGTACAGAAGTATTCCATACGTGACATATTGATTTCCTTGCGATGTTTTGCCTCACCGTTTAGTACTCACTATATTTTTTTAATTCGAAAAGTCCATCGATGCACGGAAGAGTCTAAATACACAATCATTTGGATTGAAAGTTGAGATATAGACCTCTACGTATTTTATTGATATAAGTACTAAAGAGTCACTGAAAGCCTTAAACTTTCTTGAAAAAGAGAGTGTTTTATCTCTAAAATACAATAAATATTACAGGAGACAAACTCTTGTTCCCTGTGATTCTGAATTTATTTTGATCTTGCCTACTTAGAGGTAAGACTAGAGTTTTAGCCTAAATCTGTCCATCAATACTCTAAATATCAATGTCCGAAAGGAAATGTAAGTAATATCATTAATTAGTCCAAAGCTTCAACTGAATGGGACATGCATGTAATAAGTCTAAGTAGGTAGATACTTGCCCGTCCCTGCGGTCTCAGTAGTCATTTCCTCTTACGCCTTCAAGGAATAGGGTTGAAACATCCGAAACATTTTTTTTTAAATTATTTTAACGATACCTAATATAAGCAGAAAGATTACCTACTGACTTTATTAACTTGGCTTTTTAGTTAGATTTGATTCATAAGGGCGGAGGAAAAGCCATCATTAGGCCTATAACTTTTTATTGTTTACAAGCTAGGTTTAAAGCTTTTTAGTGCTAACTTTACTATTTCTTTGTTACGCAAGTTAGCATTTTAAGGAAACTTTATTAAATTTGGTATTGCTATCTCGATTCCGCTGTTCCAACCTTTTTCTGAACAACAAGTTGTTACATCTAAAATGAAAATCTTGTTTTTCATAAATAAAGAAAAAGTCATACCAGCCCTAGTCTACTTCAATTACAGTCTGTCCAGTCGGCTGAGACCGTCAGCTGGTTGACGCAAAAACCACATACCACAGGAGATGCGCACGCGACTGCATTAGACATGCATTGTAGCATGTCTGCTGAGTGCCGATAGCGTTCACACTAAATTACAATACAGTAAAGTGCTCGGTTTAGCTTGCGTTTGATCGTCAAAGTTGAGTGCTATTCTGAACAGTCACACTAAGGGCATTGGCACATTATCAATTGTGGGCTTCCGAGCTTTGCTTCGTCTTTCAGAGGGCATAATAATTGGCGGTCAAGGCTATAAATTCGTTTTACAACTCGTGCTAACAATAATTGTAGGAAGACAGTCTGTATGGAGACGGCTTAAGTCCGTTCAAATCCCGTGGTAGTATACTCGTATATTGAAAATAATGCCTCTAAAAGCTTTATAGGTCCTTGTTTCCAAAATCTGTAATTTTATGTGTAAGTACTTAGTTTATAAGAAAAGTGTAGGTATTTTTTTAATATACTCATTAAACAAATACCTTACTAATTTAGAATTTGAAGGTATGTTATTCCAGATCAACTTACGCCATAGGTAGTGAGGTAAAGACGGACCGCTACTATGACTATGCTATGAGTAGTAGGTTGTACAGCCGTATATCCGTTGTGTTTAATAGTAGGCACTCGACTACAATTTAATGCAACGGCTCTAATACACAGAATAAACAGCAGAACCTACAAGATTACCAAGTATTGCCTGCATTTGTTTGTTTTGCTTGTCCGATAGTGGTTTTGTGCTGATCGCGGTCGCGTGGTCGCCGATCACGTCGGAAATGACTGTAATGTGCTACTGTGAAACAATAAAATGAAGCACTTGTTTCGCAGTTGTTGACATTCTTAATAGTTTATTGAAGTTTATCAGAGTTTATCGATATACAGTAGGTACACCATATGATAGTGACATTGATAGCTAAGCGCTTGAAAGCTTTGGACCTTATTTTTACTAACTGAGTGTTTCAATAACCTACCTTTGGTTTTGCATACTAGTTGTAGATATGTATTTGACATAACTTCCATACAAAAAAATCGAATTCTAACGACAGTAGCAAAACCAATGATAGACGGATTAATGAAACAGGCCGGAAGTGGCTAGCCAAAAACTCCGTTATCTGAGTTTCCACTACTCATACGAACGCCAAACACACTGAAATCATTAAATATCAATTTCTGAGTACCTAGGCACGCGCAGGCGTGTGTCATCGATCGCGTGCCAAAGCTAAACGCAGCCATTTGCGGTCGGTCCATCGACTTGTGCTGATGGAGGCATTACAAGATTGGAGACGGTCTATTTGATGGAGAATGTACGGAATGTACCTACATGATTTATAGCACCTCACCATTATACTTTTAAGAAATTTATGTTTTATTTATTTCATCTCATTCATGCTCTGAAATAGCGTTGGATATTGAAAAAGATAACAAAACGGAATCAGATATTAATGTTTAATCTTATATTTTATACATAAAGATTTAAAACTTTAGATAAAATTATAGAAATCGTTCAATGGTTTACCACCCACCTGCATCTCTACAAATTTTTATAACCCATTAAACCGTAGTTATGCCTTTGTAAGTACCTGCTTCTACCCGCGCTGCAAACAATGTAGGTATAAGAAAACTATCACAGCCCAATAGACAGTGAATTAACTTATAAAATGTAACAATATCGTAGAAAACTACATAAATTAAGTTTTTTATTGTTCAAAACATCATCATAATGTTAACCCAAGTAGATATATTATACCGCATAATAGGTTACTACGGAACTTTATACCCTGACACGCACTTGCTATGATCAAAATAATCAAAGTACGGTAATAATTATTTAATCTCCTGTAAGATCCCTTAAACTATTTATTGGGGGATAGTCATTAAACTGATTTACATCACATACCTAACTGTAATAATTATTGAAGTGCCTATAAATTACTTAACAACTATAGCTGCTACATTGTCTTAGTAGGAAGTACTTGGACAGTCGGTTAACAGACACTCGGACAGAGTAGCGAAGTTGCAACTTCGTGGCCACTAAACTTTGTTTTCGCTACTCTTCTATAAGATATATACGTATACGTATTTACATTTGGTGATTTTTTACTTATGATAAACTTAGGTACACTCGCAGAATGAAAAGGTTGATCAATTACCAGTTTTGGAATCGAATCGTTTGACGCATTGCAAGCACATGTTAAACACAAAAACACAATTTAAGGTAATCGTAAAAATTTGATCCGCGACTGTACAATATTAAAAACAGTACTTAAATCAAATGTTTGAAATAATTGTAGATAAAATTCACAGTATAAGATATCTTTCATTTAGTACTTTCTCTGTAAGTACTTAAGTATTAAAACCTAGATGTAATGCTAAGGATGTAATTATAATAAAAGCTTCATTTATAATCTGCTCTATTAACCTGTCACTTGTATTAGTGAAGAACAATGCAGACTATAACTGGTGTCAGGAAAGGTCCATACATAACCTAAGTAACTTACGTACGATTAACTGAGACGCTGCTTAATCTAAGTGGGACTTTTCTATGCAATTATTTGATTGTCTTACGCCCGCATACTGAAACACTAATTAAAGATATTTTTTAATAAGCTCTAGCGGCCCACCCCGACGTGACTCTCGTGTTTCCTCCACTATACTATGCTTACACTTAAGCTTTCCTTTAAAATATTATATCAATGAGTAAAATCCGTATTAAAATCAGTTCGCTCGTTTAAAAGATCTAAGAGTAGGTACAGCCGCCTTATTCCCCAAATAACCATGTCAAGACGTGGCACGACACGGCGTGGCTATTTTAAATAATGGAATGGATTTCAGAAAACAAAAGCTAGATAACGTGCGGTAAGAGATTCTTACCGTCATGTTTTGAAAGTCGTCGAGAATCGACATCCAGACGGCATCATTTTTCATAATTTCATACTGCGTAAAGATCTGAAGCCAGCCAATCACATTGGCATTGGAATTGGAACCCTCTTTGAACAAGTATCTACTTTAAGCGACGCTCACTGTTCCCGTGTGACACTAACAGCTTTACTTACCAATAGAACACCTCTGCAATCTAACCCTAAATTAGCATCGAGGAGTGCGAAATGTAGGTAACTGACCATATGATCTTAAGCCTCTCGACACTAGACAAGATGCAAATCGAAGCTTGAGGTGTGAATCTTATGACACTCATAAATGCTATTTTACGAGAGGTATCAGTAGAGGGAACCTCGACCCTAATGTTGTATGAGCCATCGCGCACTGGCCGACAAATCGCCGCGTCTAGTTGCCGTGCGTGCTGTTGCTGACGCCTATCGCCTAGTGGTTTTCGTTTCGACTGGACGACTCTGACGCCTTGTGGAGCTTAGAATAAAAATATAAAAGTCAGTCGCAGCCTTTCGTCGCATTTAGTCGCTGGTGTTTCGCTGACGCTTGCTCATAACTAACGCCTAGTGTGCGCCTAAGTAAACTTGTAGTTACGACTGGGCCACTGTGACGCTAACTTGCAAAGTTAACAAAATAAATTAAAACTACATAAAATATATGAGCCCCACGGTGTTACCCGCGGTGAAATGTTTCTGTTCCCGTGGCAATACCGGGATCGAAAACCCATGTGTTAATCCAGAATATAAGCTAACCTGGTACCAGATTTCATTCAAATCCTTGCAGCTGTTTGAGCACGAAAGAGTAACAAAGAGACATCCATGTTACAAACTTTCGCATTTAAAATATGAATAGGATTGTCGGCCGCCTGTCGTCGCGTCTAGTCGCCAAGCTGTCGTTGTCGCCTGTCGCCTAGTATGCGCTGTGCATATCATCAGTATCTATGATGGTTGTCATAAAGTGAATTGATATCGACTTGGAGGAGTTAGTTATATGATCATAAGTAATAAAAACACATAGCACTTTGATTAAATGATGTGATTGAATTCCAGAATTTTTATGATCTTAAAGCACTTACCGTGTAACACAGTAAATAGGTAAGTTTATTTGAGGAAGTGGTTAATTGTGACAAAGATTTTAGGCAGCTTAGGCTAAGCTAGTGCTAAATATATTTGTTTATTTAACAAAGTAAAGAAACGAATACAAATTTTATAACACCGACCTAATTTTTGTTAATAGATAAATAAAGAGCAGGAATTTCCAGTGGAAATAGAAAAAAAAATGCGAGGTGTATTTTTGTTCTTAGTTTCAAAGATCCTCATCCCTCAACTCGCGGTTAAACTCTTTCCAACAAAAAAGGATATAGTGTATGTCGGAACATAGAATCTGCTCCAATTTTAAAGTCGCTTAAAATACGTGAAGTGGAAAATCCAACATCCCTGTTTTAAAGTCAGTTAAAATAGTGATAAACACAAATACCAGATTCAATAAAACTGTTCAGAAAACAGTATCTGTGTGAATTGATAATGCGAACTGTAATTTGCTATGAATGTAGATGACGGGCGCTGGGATAGCTTAACATAATGTCTTATTATTCGCAAATAAAGTTACTGGAAGCGGCTTTAATACAACGGCTCTTATAACCGGTCTCAATAATCTATCTCTCTTTGTTTTTTTAACAGCTGGTAGATATTTGACATTACATCCATACAAATAGCAGTAAATGCTGAGTGGTGACGGTTTTGCATCACTCATGTTTGGATTGGAACTACATAGGTAAAATATTTAAATTTGTAGCTACAGTACACAAATCATCTTATTTATATTTATATTCAATTATTTATATTTATATTTATTTATTAGACTAAGCTTGGGATTGGATGACATTGTGTGGAATGTCCAAGAATATTTATAACATTTATTGACATGTAAATTACAGGACCGCCTATAAAGTGTAAATAAATGATTTTATTTTTTATCTATGTTAGTTTGTAAATTGTTGGATAGAGTGGTACGATTTACAAAAAGCATATAAGTTTAGGTCACTTCTAGTACTTACTTGTCAAGTTAGATCCCGTCTAATCACCGTTGTGTGATAAATGCAAGCGACGATCTTGTACCAGTCGTAATGGAAATAGCTGGTCTCCATGCAATCTGACGTGTGCATCGCCTCGTTATGATGGGACTGATTATTTCAAGCTTGTAATAAGGTTATTCTATGTTACAGTCACCAGATGAAGCGCTCGTGGCAAAGCTTGATAGATCGTCGAAGTTAAGCCATTAACTGCCAATTTCAATAACCTTTCTATCTCCGATTTTGCTTACTGCGGATAGTTAATTGACATTACTTCCATACAAAATGTGTCAAATATCTACCGACAGTAAGCAAAATCGGAGATAGAAAGGTTATTGAAATTGGCAGTTAGTCGAGTGAAGTTAAACGTTTGAACTTTAAACTAAGCAATATTATGAGCAGTCACAACTTGGATAGGTGCGCAAGTGGCATTACCACTATAGGCTTACTATGACCGTTTAATGCGATTCAGTGTAGGTCCTATTATGATCTGCTTTTGAATTAAGCTAAGGCGCTAACGTAATGTTTGGACAGTAGAACCTAAACTGAATTGTTTAAAAATACGTTATGGTAATTGTCTTTTTTAAACTTACGTGATCAGAACACATTTTCAACAACAACACAAACACATACACACATTTCACAAACAACACACACACACACAACACAACAACAACACAACAACACAACACCACTCCAGTCGACCCGCGACCACGGGCGGTGCAATCCGTCTCAAAACGTCGGGATAAATAATAAAAAGGTAACGTGATAAATACCCGGTCATATAATTTATAAAAATACGTTATGGTAAGCTCCTTGAGCGCTTGCGTGCTTCGGAGGGCATAGAAAATGCATAAAAGTTTTACCTAACTGAATATTTATGACTTACCTTATAATCCCATTTTCATAGTTTTTGTAGACTTGTACCTGTAACAAAGAATTACAATTAGGAAACCTTACGACAAACTGTTTCATTATTTTTTTATATTTCAAGCAAGAGTGGTTTTTATTACTTTAATTTTTTTATAGGCCATTTATTAATTATTCCATTAATAACATATCTGTAATTACTGTTTTTCTCGTATATAATGTACTCAGGAATATTTTTATCTTCAAATAGTGTGCATGTCTAGATAAAAATATATATTTCACTTATTCACTCTTCGACCGATGGCCGTACGTTAGCAAATAAAATTATCGCCTACGTACTTCTAGGCGTATTTTGCCCCGCCCTAAAATAGCATATGAGTAGGCAGGTCTAAATAATATTTGATTAGTCGGTGTATTTATAGATATGATAATTATGAACGGGTGCGTGACCTGTGTCTACACAAATAATTGCCTTAGTTTTGGGTTTTTCATCTCAAACCGACAGACAAATATGTTTTTGTTCAAGATTGAATATCTATCTTTGATTCATAACTATTTGAACAATTATTAATTTATTAATTCAATTTCCATAAGCTGAGCCCAAGGTTCATATAAAAACAACAATTGTTTTATAGCAACTGCACTGTTTTCTTATTATAAATACATTCTTGTGCGGTATCCTAAAATCACTAGGTTCTAAATGAAATATGAAAGTCATGAAATACAATTAATTTCAATGATAAAACTGTAAAAGTAGAGCTTTGTAGAGCGAAAGCTGTTTAGTCACCAGAGTTATCGATAGTACCTATTGTACTTAAGAACTGTGTTTACTTGAAGAGTGAATTGTAATGGCTTCTGTATTGTTCAAACACAATTAACTTAAACTAGCGTATCATGTTGACATAGAACAAACATATCACAAGGGCCACACAGAAAACGTTATGATCTAAGTTACAGTGAGCCTATGGTATTGGCCGGAGGTTTCCACAAGATGTTTGCTTTGACTTTGAGCTTGTATCAAAACAGTCATGCCTGAAAATTTCAAATGATTCCTATCATTTGAAAGATGAATACTATGGAAACATGAAACAAGGCGTAAGTGCAGTTAAAGTCTGAAATAATATTGACTACGTCTGTGAAGCAGTGGGTGTAAGCCCATCCGAGACTGAGAAGTTTCGGGACTGTGTTGTGTCCAATGATATTAATATAATATTTATCATCTATCTATCTATTTATTGACTTACCTACATGTCAAAGACGCGTGTCATAACTTACGTGTAACAAAACGTATTGTTATATAATGAGAAATACAAAATGCCACACTAAGGTCATTCCGTTAGCATTAATATTTTCACATGTATTTTCACCTGTTCAAAGTAGATCCAAGAAACGCTCATATTGTTTAAGGTATGACTACGCTGGTGGTCATTTCAAAGCATGTCATTGCGTTTTGTGCAGAGCTAGTGTTGTGCTGACATAATTCTGATCCGGCTTAGGCTTACCTAAATCGGCCGAAACACTTACCCCGTTATGCATAACATTTTCATTTACATTTACATTTTTTTACATGACGACCTCTGTGGCGCAGTTGGGCGAACGCCCGGCTGAGACGCTGTGGTTGCGGGATCGATCCCCGCTACGGGACAAAATGTTTGTATGTTCTGCAGATTTTTGTTCCGTGTCTGGGTGTTTTCTATCTATCAGCGTCTCACACTGATTAATACTTGTTATATTAACATAATGTAATAACATTTGTATTAATATAATATCTAGTACAACTCACGATATTTAAAGTGAAATACCTAGTTTTAAATTGTTAGAAACATAATAAGTAATATAAAATTTATTAATTTTTGTCAGAATATAAAAATAAGGTCTACCTAAAAATCTAAGTTTTTGGTAAACAACTGTAATCTGCAGTTGTCAATAAAACTGTCACAAATACGTTGTATATAATTTGTCGGCTTCGGCTTTTTAAGTCGTACTTTTTTTTCGGCTTTCTCAGATTAACGGGTCCTCTCTATGCCCTCCTGCAATGCTAATGGGCCCTGAACCAACGTTGTAAACCACAGTAATAGCGCGCTCATGTAGAAACAGTCCGTTTGAAGCCCACAACTACCGCAATATTAATTATGCTGAATACATTTAAATATATTAAGTTTTTGAGTGACGTGTTAACTATAATGACGGGAGAATAGTGAAGTTCGGTTTAAGAGACCTACTTTGATGAATCTCACGGGATGTCGAGATATAAGTCGCGGGAATAATACAACGTTTCTATTAATTTCCTTTCTCTTCTTATTATTAGTCGTTGCGTTTTATTAACTTTAGAAACAGGTACTTTTTATGATGTCTACTTAAAAAGTTCTAGTTACTAAAGTCCGCGCGAATGAAATGGGAGCGAGTCAGCTAGTTGTCTATAAAACCTAGTAGGACGTATTTATTTGTAGGAATATTATGCTAAGTTCACGATATTATGACGTCACTAAGTTAATGCTTATTTCCACAACTCATAAACCACATTGAAATGTATTATAAAATAGTTTTAAAGCTTCTAAAAGGTACATGACACCCGAAGTCACGGGCATAGTCTATACAAATAAAATTATGAGCATAGTTCATTCACTTAGAGCAATTAACTCAGACCCAATGAGTAGAGCATGGTGCTTAGATTTTTAAATCTTATAGTCTTTATCTTCTTTGTTATAAGTGTGAGAATGGCGTGTGCGGTTGGCGTGTTATGACAGGTGCGATATGGTAGGATGGGCGGCGCTGAAGCGTGCTATATTGCTTAGCTACTCTTGAGTATCTTCCTAGTATGTACAGTTAAATGGAAAATTCAAAAGGTTATAAACATACATTATATTCATTATGATAATAATTAGGTATGATGAGTAAGAGAGGCTAGATTTTGGATGGCACGAATTTACACTTATATTCATACTGTATGGGTACTTTTAATAATTGTTATTATGAAACACCTACGTGACTGAATTTAAATCAAAGTATTAATAATATCCTTGGAAGTTTTATATGTTAGTTATGAACAAGTAAAAGTTCGTTCGTCCGTTCGTTCGTATGAGCAAGTGGCCAACTCTGGTGACGGAGTTTTTAGGCCGCCTAAAAGCCAACAAGTAAAGGTATATTTCGATGACGTTAGTAGATACCTATTTAATGATAATACAATATATACTTAAACAACATATTTCTTTAGAAAATAAATATCTGTTAATACTTATTCCATTACTTTATTACATTCTTGTATCATAACTTTTATATTAATAGAGAGTTAATTATTACAGCAAGTGGAAGAACTCAACGCTTTGTTATTTGATTGTACATAAAATTAAAAGTTATATTATGAACGGTTATAAAACGGAATAACTAGCTTTCTTAGAATGTATAGCAATCGGAATTTCAATAAGGCGATCTGCAAATATAGTTCCGCTCAGACGAGAAAGTCAATATTAGACATGTGTAATCCACTACCAATCGAAGCGCTTTTTAATATCCTAACAATTATAAAAAAACAACATTCTTAGAATGAAGTTGATATGTTGACTAGTTACTAGATCCGGTAGGCGGATGTACTAACTTAGGCCCTGGTTACACAATGTAAACAATGAACAAAGGTGACAGTACAAGTAGTAAAATCAAATAAGTATGGAAAAACAATCCTACAATTTTTTGTTATATCGCGATGTTAGTTCAAGCCACGATTTTTTGTATGACTGACCAATAAGCGTCTGGTTCCCACAGTAAAGTAAGCATTAAGTAGGTAAATTCAAAAACCGCAGTGCTTACAAAATGGTTAACCAGAGATCGTAAAATAATTGGCAAGGCAAGATCACTTAGCAAGTTCCCATAGAAGTTGTAAGATTCAAGTCCTTTCCAGCGCTAAAATTTCCTCTTATACGGGGTGAGTTTTAGCTAAAGTCAAAAAAGAGGTCAAAAAACTTTGCCAAAAAACTCAATTTACCTACATAAATATAGATATTATTGCTGTGTCTGGGACTGGGTGCTATAAAGAGTTATGTGGTATTGAAAGCTTAAATTAGATTAAAATGTCTATGATCATTTATTACTTTATTTATTTATTATCTAATTTCATAGACATGACCAGTCATATTAAGTTATCCTACATACCGAATATTTTGAGTGTGAAAGTCTGCGTGGATGTTTATTTTTGTTGCTTAATTATGCATTAATGACCTAACGGATTGGATACTAGAAATATATGTTTATTTCCAGTTTTGATGTAGTTTGATGCATATCAACTTTCTGCAATAATTTTAAATTGGAAAAGTATTCAAAGTGTTAAAAGCATATTCGAGAAATTAAAAATATTGAAGCTAGCTTAGACGGTTTTATTCCTTATTTATCAGCTTGTGAACCATATTTTTAAAAACCATAGAATACAGTTTTGGTTTTTGTTAAAAAAAATGAATGAAGGATAATTTGATAACTGGATTTTTAACTCTACATAATATACTTTCTCTAGCTGGTGTTCAACAATTTTACCCTGTAAATAGTTAAATAAAATCGTGAATGGAAGATTATTTCTACAAAGCATTTAATTTAACATAAACTATACACTCCATTTGGCCTTGAGAACCTACCGGTCTTTTATAGAAAGCTTATTTAAATTCCTATTATTTCTAAGCGTTTCCAGTACCAAGTGAATTTACTGACCCGTTAGTGAAGGCAATGTTTGCACTGTCCAATCCAATGAATGTGAGTCGTGGGCAATATCAGGGTGTCTTATAACAGTAAACAATGGTAGCCCATCTACAATCCCTACTTAATACTATTTATTATTATTATGACTCGTATTATTCAGCCATAATCGTCCCACTGCAGGCCAAAGGCCTCCCTTCCCTTCTTCCACTCTTCGCGACTCAGCGCGACCACAGGCCATGTGCTGTGCTACACACAGGCTGTTGCTCTGGCGGGAAAGGACATAGCTTTTCATAGCGGAAAACGCGGGCGAAAGCTAGTATTACATATTTCAAGCTTTCACAATTTAAAACGCATTTTTTATAACATGGCATAATTTTTGAAGTTATTTGTTTATCATTAAAATTAATAAAATAATAATAAATTTTAGTATCCTCCACAATTAGTTAGTATTGTTTCATACTAACTGTTAATGATTTACAAAAGAAGATAAAAATTATAGTGTCCATTAGTTCGTATACTTATGTTCATACAATTAGAAGATTAGATTTTTTTAAACAAAAACTTTATTGCTAGTGACAAAATCGTGATGTCTCTCTCCACTTTTACATTCGTATGAATCAGAGCGTGATGTGTCTGGCGGTTTCAATTCTAATAATATTGTCGTTTATTTAGAAAGATGACGTTTTTGTTTATTTTTCAGTAGTCATTACAAAAGCATACAAAATCTTTAGTTCTTCACTATCTAACAAAAGACATCAACGCGCTTCCACAAAACAACAAATAAGGCTGAGGCTACATTAGGCCGCTACCCCACCACCTGTGACATAAGCGATTGATGCAAAAAAACATGAATGCTTGCGTACTATTATAGCTATTTATTATTTAATGTGCCACTGCACATAAAAATATTAAATAGCTATATTATATATATTGAAATATTTTAGCACTTCCAGTCGCATCGCAAATCGCTGCGTAGCCTCGGCCTAATAATTATAATATGACATATGGATAGTGTGACATGGACTTAGCAAAGGTAGAATGAATAAATAAAGTAGGTAAATAAGTTTTAAGTTATAACTTGTAAGTGTACAATAAAGTATTTTCATTCATTCATTCAAATGTGGAACCATGTCAGAAACGTGATGATAACGATCATGATTGGTTACGAGTACAAAATTTACCACCATTAGACTATTATTAGATATTTTAGTGTACTTAGCCTTGCGTGGGTTCCTAAATATGTAAATATGCAATAAAATATCGTAAGGAGTGTTTGGCTTGTTTGCTAAACGTCAACACCGATGTGCGATCATGTTTACAGCTATAGTTAAGGCTATGAATAACATTTCAAGCGAATTTTCACAAGTTACTTCTTAATTTGTCTACTGCGCCTTGGTAATACAGCGCTGAATTGGTTGTTGGCTCAATACAGCGTTAATAGATAGTAAAATTACAAAGCGCTTGAAGAACGCAAGACGTTCTTGATAAGTCGTCGAAGTTAAGCAACGTTTGCGAGGTCACAACTTGGATGGGTGGCAAGTGGCATTATTATCTAAGAGCTTCCTTGCTTTGGAGGGCAAGTTAAATTGTTTGGAAAAATTTGAATACCAATAAATCGTTTGACTTAGATGACCAACTGCCCCCTGACTCGCTATCGTAAAAAATAGAAATTTCGGGTTCAGCTAATGTTGGTGAATGAATGAATGAATGAATTCTTTGCAGTTCACCAATATATGCTGACCCCAAAATTGTCACGACTTTTCTGTTTTTCGCGATAGCGAGTCAGGACTCTGGTTTTTGTTGTCTTTTGTATAGTTACTTATGTAATAGGTTAAAATTTATGCTTATAGCGAGTAATAATATAACATTGGTTTGTTTATTGTTGGTAGCACGCGGCTTTGTTTGAAAGGTTGGTTTGAAGGAAAGCTTTAAGCGTGGGTCGGTATTTGAAGAACTGTCTGCACTTTACTTTTCCGTCTGACACACTAGAACAAATATATTATTGATTTAGGAAGATTTTATTTGCTCCTTTATTTTCGGTTTTTGCATTAGTTATCTCTGTTAAATGCATCTAAATATTATCGTATTAATGTTCTAAAATTTAATCAAACGAACAAAGCTATGTGTTGCAGTCCGATTAGTTACCAATTAAAAAAGGACACCACACACAGCAGCTATAATATGAAGATATATCTTATAGCACGATATATCTCAATACATCTTTCTATAGAAATCGTCAGGAGACCACACACAGCAGCTATAATATATATTTTCATATCTTCGTATCTTAAGATACTGAGCTATACGAAAATATATATCTCAGTATATCTCAATATATTTCAGTATATTTCACTTCGTACAGGATGTTCAAAAATTTGATGATTATTTTATACTATTATTTCATTCTTACCTAAAGCACGAAGCAAGTCGTTCTTCGGAAGAACATGTGGGAATTATTGCTTACACTGCTGTCCCCATCCAGAGCCTCCGAAGAGCGGACGTGTCGTGAAATCATGGATAATTAATATAAGTAATTAATACTTGCACATAGAAAGTTACCTCTTAAGACTCAAGCTATAGTTATGGGCAGTTCCGTTTTCAGTTCAGTTTAAATCATCTTGTATATCGAAAACTTGCCTTTCTATCGTTTACAGTTATCGTGTTGTGCCGACCCCACGTAGTGGGATAAGGGCAGGGAGATGATGAGATGATGATGATAGTAATCTACTATTCCTAGGGCAGGAAAGTATTATTTATTTTCCCTAGGGACGGATAATGTTGCTTTGAACCCATGATCCGGCAACTTCGTGCGTACTTTCCGTGTATGAGTATGAATAAATAAGAACACCTTTTATAACACTTTAGCTGGAGAGCGCGTCAATCGTGGGTGCATTTCTGTTTTTACCCACAGTTTCTTCCCAAAAGCACAAAGTAATAATAATTTTTGCCGTTTATACCCACTGCTATTTTTCATTTTCGTTCATTTTCACTCAGAACAAAAATGACTTAAGTAACAAAATACGGCAAAAATGTTCAGTTGAAATAAAAAATGATGGCATTTTAAAATGTTTTAATCAAAAACCAACATAAATAATTATACAGTAAAATATACACATAAATATTATATACATATATATATCACAAAAACTAACGAAAAATATTACAGTTGTTTTATAAAAATGTGTATATAAATATTATAATTTTGTTTTAATTATAGTTAAAACATACTAGGAAAAGCTTGTATCTTAGCCATAATAATAATTTCTTAGGTAGGTATGTTGTTCAAAACTGGTAGCCGTAGGCAGGTAAGTAAGTAATTTTAAACAGTTAACTGTCAAAGTTTTGTAATTTTATCTACAAATTGTTTGTCTGACTGTATAAAATCAATTATTTTGATTGCGGGTAGAAAATAAAACACATTTTGGGTATAAAAGACAACAAAAAACATATTTTTTGAAGTTGGTTGAAAAACCGACATAATTTGGGGAGAAACAAAAAAAAAGGTGAGTGGGTAGAACATGTGGGTAAAAACAGAAATATACCCAATTAAATGGCGTATGTCAATGAAATGAACTGGACGTATCTAGGGGGGGGGGGTCCAGGGGGACCGAACTACTTTTAACTAAAAAAACATTTGCTCGCTTTGCTCTTGTCGTTTTTACCAGAATAAAAACCGGCCCTCAATAAAACAAAGTGACACAATGCTTTTATCTTCCAAAAATTATGTTTATAAGTCAAAAGAAAATTTTCTCG
This sequence comes from Xanthorhoe spadicearia, assembly GCA_947086425.1. NCBI lineage: Eukaryota > Metazoa > Arthropoda > Insecta > Lepidoptera > Geometridae > Xanthorhoe > Xanthorhoe spadicearia. The sequence continues at coordinate 4,780,937 of OX352212.1, forward strand.
CTCTGCTCGCGTCTTTTTTTGCAGAATAAGAACCGAACGAATACGCTGCTTTTAACTAAAAATATTTTGCTCGCTCCGCTCGCGCCATTTCTACAAGTAATAGAAGAAAAAAGAGGCGAGAGGGGGGGACTTTGATGCCTCGGACCCCCCCCCTTAGGAAAGCTATAGCTACGTCCGTGCAAAAGATATATTACAGCAGATATCTGTTCTGTGTGTGATAGCTTACGATAATATACAGCTATATATCCCGGGATGTAATATACCGTAATATATATTATAGCTGCTGTGTGTGAAGTCCTTTATTGTTTAGGCGGCATTGACGTTTCACATAATAATATTGACCTCAAACAATTAACGTAGATAGATCCTTCCTACTACTAGTAATATTATAAATGTGAAAGTTTGTGAGAATGTATGTATGTTTGTTATTCTTTCACGGCAAAAACGGCTGGACTGATTTGGTTTTCAACATTTGTATGTAGATAGGTGATACCCTTTTTTTTTTTTTTTTTTTTTTTTTTTTACGTCAGGAAATGCCCGCGCATACCCTCCCGCCGTGGGGGCGGCGAAAGGGTTATGTGGGACTCGAACCCACTAAAACCTGACGGGGTCCCTCTTTGCGCCATAGTGCCGGGGCTATGGGGGCGCTTTCGCATTCTTCCACGGCCCCGACGGCGCTGGCTCTATGTGAGCCCCTTCTGGACTGGCGAGGCTTTAAAGCCTCCAACCTAGTCTCTCTCAGGAGAGAGAGGGGCGCGCGGAACACCCACGCGCGCCGCCTCTAGGTCGTAGTGGGACGGTAGCACCCCCCGGTACTGCCGTCGTGACCTGTGTTTTGGGGGGCCGGATGCTTCCGGCCCCCAGCTCTTACTGATCTGCTTAGGTGATACCCTGGATTAACACATAGGCTACTTTTTATCCCAATATTCCCGCGGGAACGGGGTGAAACGAACTTAGTAGCAGCTAGTATTTTATAATTTTATAACTCATTAAAATATCTTTGTTTCAATGGTTAAATTGTAATATAAAATTATGATTGATTTTCGAAAACAATCGTTTCTAAAAGACATCAAGCAATTTATGCTTTCATTGCATGCCACATCAGAAAATAATTATTAAAATAACTCGAAACAAATCCCGTGTGTGTTGTAAAGTGGTATTAAAACACCACCTAGAAACTACAGGAGTTTAATTAATAATCAAAATTAATAATCTTAAATATTTCCGTGAACGTACTTTCTATTCATAGTAGAATAGAATAACATTTATTTAACACACACAACAGATAATACAGAAGAAGAAACAAGGACGGGAATGGACTAATAGAACATAGTTTGTAAGTAGGTACAAAATAACGATATATTTGCATTAGTAAAGGTAGATAATAAAAATAAATATATGTAAAAAAAGGTAATTCAGTTTATGTATACTATACATAATATAGTATACATAAACATAAAGTAATACATAATACCGTATGTCTTGTCCAGTCTAAGTATAACGTGTGCTACGGAAAATTGCGTGATATAAAATTTGCCCGTTACCCGTTATGGTGAGTGCCGTTACCGAATTGACCATATACCGAAATAACGGAAGCACACGAGCCTCTATTTAATGGATACTCGTCATTTTAATCGAGTGATCTTCAATTATGTCATTATCTTCCTGAAATTTAGGATTAGGAGACATTTCTTTATACTTATCAGTTATCTTTCTAGCAGCGTCGATGGGCTTGCAACCTGTCGCGTATGGAAAGCTAACTCCTGCAAAATGTGGGTATGTACCAAATAATAATGTATTTGGACATACCTCTGACTACCCCAAATTTTTTCTTCAATATTGTATAGAAACATTTTACGGTAAATAAAAAAACTTTCTTTCTTTCTTTCTTTCTTTCAAAACTGACATAGAATTATACATTATTAGGTGACCGTAATAACTAACCGTTTATATCGTAATTCGATTACAGTGCTAATCATGCTGAAAATAACTGGATAATCGAGTTTAAAATATTGCTGAAGATAATTTTACTTACAAATTATTATTTTGAATTCAGTTTTTAAAACAACTTCTGAGCTGTGATTTGATGCCAAAATTTCGTTTCGCTATGCAGAGTAGTCCCTTGATGACAGAGACCAGTCTCCATCTGTCCATCAACTTGCATATGCTGGTCTAAAAGCCTCATAGGAGCAGTCACTTGTATTTGTAGGCTGTAAGCGCCGTTATTATGCTTGTATTGGTCAGTCTGTGGTCACGCCTCCTCTAAAGCTTTAACTTTTTTGTTAAATGTGAAGTACTTAAACTGAATCCACCAATAGTTTTTCTTAAATTTTCGCGACCACAATACGTACTTTTAAATAGCAGCAGAGTTCGCCCGCGACCACAGACGACCCTATACCTACTTCCTTACCTACCTTTCTACCTATTATAATTGTCTTTGTGCTTGTACTTATTTCTTTTTTTGTACTTACCTACTTGCTTTGTAATTCATCTAGTCCTTTTTCTGTATTCCTACCTAATTCTGTGTGTGTGTCTAAATAAATTATTTTCTTTTTTAGGTTGTTGAAAGTATGTTTTCTTCTTGTTACCTCTCACCTACTCTACCGTTTTAGGGTAAGTAATTTTACTTGTCCAATATGTAGGGGATAAGATATAAAGGTTAATTTAAGCGACAGTAGCCATCATGTCATCAAAATAAGTGACCTAAGTCGACCTCTGAAGCAGTAAACATTTTATTGTGCAATAAATCATTGCATGAACGCACTACGTACTAATTAATAGTAAGTAGATAACATAAGAACGTTTTGTAAAACTATGCACTTCTTGTTGAACATTTTTGTACAAAGGTTAAACAAAAAATATTACAAAGTTGATTATGTTATCTGGGTTGCCTGGAAGAAATCGCTTCTAGCGATAGGGCCGCCCCTTGTATTATTGTTTATTATTTAAGTTGTATTTGTATGTTTATTTATTTATTCATTTTATTGTCCTTGTTATAAGATTTATATATTTAATACTAGCAGCACGTTCTTTCACGCACGGCTTTGCACGGGTGTATTAATGAAACTACCGGGATACAATTTTACACATCGGTAAATGATTTTTTGAAATCGGCTGAGTAGTTTCAGAGATAACCTCCGTCAAACAAACAAACATTACCTCTTTATAATATAAGTATAGATACAGATTTTATTATAAAATCTGTGGTATTGAGAAGAAATTATCCCTTATTAGAATCCTCTTTCCCTTTTCCATCCCAATAAAATTATAGATTTGTAGAGGAGGTATTATCAGCTCAGTGAGTGAAGTCGGCTTTAGCTTGAATAAATGTCTTGTTATATTGATTTGATTGAATTATGACTGAAATCATTTATAGAATTTTATGCTTAAATTTCTATCAGAAATGCTAATAGATTTCTTTTGAATACCATTGAATAGGAATCAAAAGAAATAATCTTATTCAATCGATTCATTCCCGATCAATTGATAAATACTCGTGTCCCATTTTACGAGTTCTTAGAAGTTTAATTCTATAAGACTAGATTAAACTAGACTTTAATGAAATTATTTATGTTATATGGGTAAGTACTTGCCTACTTTCTAGATGATTTATAACGTCAAGACTAACAGGACGCTGTAGTGACATTTTTGAGATCAAAGGTTACCCAGCACCTACCTCTTAACTTAATCGACCTTATTTATTAGCAAAAATTACGTGTGCAGGTATAGCTAAATTTATAGTTATGTAATAAAAAGTCATGTTTTTCTAATAAGTCGAACTTATGTCTAAATTAGATATTTTTCGTATTATAAAACTTGAATCAAACTTTTCATTTTCCTTTCTCTACGCTCTGCTAAGCACGGCAATAACTGATTATGTAAGGGTGATTTTTGCTTATTTATTTCATTGAGTAATAACCCGCATGATTTTCTTTTACTAAAAAAAAAGAAAATCAAATTTTGAAAAGTCGTTAAACAAGAGTTATTGCTTCTTTGTGATTTAAAATAAAACATTACATACCTACCACTATTTTTAATTATTAGAAAATAATAAAATTACTAGTTAACACAAAACCGTTGCCTCAACACCGTCTTTTTCACTTTACTCCACAGACTAGTACTTATAGCAATTACATTGTTTTCTAGCTGTCATCGTTTCATGGTTGCACTTAAACCCTCTAAAAAGTATAGGAAATGATGAGAAAGTAGCTGCAATGCTAAATAATTGAATAGTAACGCCTAGGTTCCGCCATTATCGCCGTTATATTGATTGAAGACCACGCCCTTACACACGAAGACTTTTTTACGCGAATTGCAGACGCCATGGGACGTGAGTATAGTAACACATACAGTAAACTGTCTTTGTGTCTAAACTAAGGTTGTATAATTTTATTGTTAGGGGAAGTTTCTTTAAAAGAATGTTTCAAAACCTATTGTAATTTCCAACGATCAGAAATGAATGAAAAACAATAAAACGGTTCAATGAAAACAAAATCAACAAATTAAACTTATGAATAACGAATGATTTAAAAAGATGAATTTCTATTTTCAAAAATCAAACTCAACGTCAAAGCTGACACAATCATCATTTGATCCATGTGCAAAAGCCTAATGCTATGCGCATAATTAAATCCCGGCAATAATTAATTTTAAATTACGTAAAAATGCAAAGCGAAGCTCGTTCGCCATAACAGATAGTCACACTCATGGTTATTTGATGGACCGAGACGATATTATGAGCATTAGGTGCTTAGAACTTCCATGAAAAAATATAGAGCTTGTAGATTGTACTAGATTGTAATAATAAGCTTTCTTTCTCAAGTCTCAGTTACACCGATTGTTCTGTTCCACTCCAATTTGTTCAATTACAAAACCTTTATGTCTCAAAATTTTAAAGTTCAAGTATGCCATATTCCATTGCCCTACATACTAAGTAAGTTTAAAAACATGAATGTATAGTTCCATAGCGCTCCAAGAAATTTTAAATAAAGTGATTAAAGTTGCTACTGAGATCTTCGTTCGCTTCGCTCACTCGATCGATAGTAAAATTCTGATGTAAAACTTTATAATAATAGTACAACCAATTACCTCGATAACCGACATAAAAAAGAGGAGGTTATAACTCGCACGAGCCTTCTACGGCACAAAGTACTGGGTTCATTCTACTCATAGCCATATCATGCAGGAAACACAAAATCATACGAATTGGGTTGAACGGATAAAAGAAATAAAATTGTTCCTTATAATTTGAATGAGTTCCATCAATGGGTATGTTTTATAAGTAGCGAAGTACTACAATTTGAAAAGCGTTCTTGAGGTGTTACTTTTAAAGTATTATGCGTCAAACTAGCGCCGCTACCTATTTTAACCTATAATTACATTGAACAAGGGGAATTAAAAAAAAAGTATTACTACTACTTACCATGGATGATGCTTGGATCCTTAGTTATACCTATTACAAGCTTGTTTTAATCACCCCTGTTACAATTTTATTTTGTTAATTTTAGGAAGAGTACCTACTACCAAAGTTGAACTTAGAGACCATCAAACTCTGTTTAAGATACTCTTAATTAAGAGATGAATTGCCTTGTTTGAAATCGTAATAATAAAATCAAATATGTGGCGGCGCTAGTTTATCACATTATACAACCACCTTAATGTAATCACTCAATGAAGTACCTGCTATGAAGATTGAAGGTTAGGGATTCCGTGCTACAAAGTTAGTTTAGGAATTACGCCCCTACTTCAGTTTAGATAATATCTAAAATTGATTGGAGCCTATTTCGTAAAATAGTTCAAAATGTTCTCACCTTCCAAATTAGGTGTTATCGATTACTTCAATTTACAATGAATGTTGTAAACTAGCTCGAATGATTAAATTACGTTTATCTTCTAATGTTAACCCAAATTGTTGTTGTAATAGTGGTAATAAGTAATAATATATGTTATGTTTAATATCTACAAGCAGGTATGCCCTCTAATATCTAATTGTTCTTATTTTTAAGAATTTTTATGGAGTGGTTGGAAGAAAATCTGCCAGGATCCAGGTTCCCAGTGAACATTAATGATTTTAATAATAGTACTTATGGAATCTGTGGTTATTACCACAGATGAAAAAAATGAAAAAAAATGTGGCTGCTTTTGAGACCAATTTGTTGTAAAGTGCGATTATTTATTTTAACAGCATAATAATATAATTCCTCGAACATTTTATAACTCTACATAAATTTCTTGATATTTAAAATCACTTTTTATAATGTTGACATGAATTCTCAAATTAATTTACATTCGAATGAGACCTGTCCCTAAATGTAATTACACAATTACTGTAGTGATTTGGTTAGCGAATAATGATCGTTAGCACTAATGTGGGTATAGTCGATCAGACGTCAGCCATTACCGGTTGATTATCGCCGATGATATTCAAATATTAAGTGGGATGACTTTTTTGGAATATCTATGAGTACCTATAGTACCTAATATGTACATAGGTGGTAAACTTGGTGGCAATTACTAAATTTAACATGAATTAGACTAAAATAGACACATTGAGTAGTGGATTGGACCAGAGATTAGATTAAGCTTAGTTCAGAAACTAAGAAAAAGAGAAACAAAGGGGATTTATGGAAAAACAGAAATACCTATTTCTTGCAATGATAAAATAAATCAACCTAAGGTCCTAACTAATAATTCAACCTAAGCTTGTCGAGCTTTCGAATATTTTTATAAAGTGTGCCTAAGAAAAAATATTTAAATGATAGACAAGATTTGAGACTTAGAACTATTAGTTACCATTATGGTAACTAATAATTCTAAGTATTACAGTTAGACAAGATTTCAGACTCAGATTTCTTTTGTATTTTGCAATAGAAATTAAGACTATTCAGTTGAGTTTCTAAAATCCATCCACGTATTGATGTTGTGTAAGTTCGTTTTCTTTTACCAGGAAATTATTCAGCGAAGATAAAATTACAAAATTTATTAAAAACAGATCACGTACGTAACATCTCGTTCAACGCTCATTGTTAGTGCAATCTTTAGCAATGCTATCGACTTTCACTTGTTTCTGAGATACATTAAGATGCGGTGATGTTTGCATGTAAGGTACCTGCGGCAAATAAGGGCCACTTAATTTCAATTCAAAATATTTTCAAAATCAGACGGATATGAATGAAAAACAGGACATTTTAAGAATGTTTACTTCATAAGCAGTCTGAAAAAGTATGATTTATTTGGTTTTAATTGAAATTTATCATCAATATTGAGGTTTTTCAAAACCCTTCCTTTGGTCCTTATTAGCCGATGGTAGTTTAATATGGGCCACTTAACAAAAACATTCATTTTGTCTTTTATCATTGTAAACTCTAGCTATACTATCTCTCGCAGACTTTTAGATTGATTTTCTAGTGAGTTACGCTTGACGATTTATTTAAATCACGGAAAAAAACAGTGATGGCCCTTATTAAACTAATGAAACGAAAAGTTTGAAAAAAAGCATTAATTGACTAAATTTGTTCAAAATTATCATATTCTTGAAAAAGTTATTAGTTTCACTACATAAAACTCAAAAAAAAATCAAAAATAGCATAATATTTTCTTGAAAATTTTCTTGAATTGGTGGCTCTTATTAAACTTATGAAAGTTTACGTTTTGGAACTTTGCTCTATTATGTTTCCTCCAAGTTTCTAGGAGTCCTGTGAAGTATTATGTACTTATATTGGGCATACTCACTCAAACGCAAGATATACCTAATCTTTTGTGTTGTGTGTGTGTGAATGTGTGAAGTATGTGTGAAGGCCGGTTTCGATCCCACAAGCTTCAGAACTAAAGTCAAAGTAACAAAAAAAAAATTATTTTCGTTCTTATTGTTCTTTTTGTTTTTTTTTTTTCATTTTGTTCATTTTGTTCATTTTGTTCTTTTTGTTCTTTTTGTTCTTTTTGTTCTTTTTGTTCTTTTTGTTCTTTTTGTTCTTTTTGTTCTTTTTGTTCTTTTTGTTCTTTTTGTTCTTTTTGTTCTTTTTGTTCTTTTTGTTCTTTTTGTTCTTTTTGTTCTTTTTGTTCTTTTTGTTCTTTTTGTTCTTTTTGTTCTTTTTGTTCTTTTTGTTCTTTTTGTTCTTTTTGTTCTTTTTGTTCTTCTTGTTCTTTTTGTTCATCAGTCGTCAGTCGTCAGTCGTCAGTCGTCAGTCGTCAGTCGTCAGTCGTTAGTCACCAGTCACCTTGCCCTTTGCATCTGTTTTTGTGTACCAGTATTGCTAATAACCAGTCTTTGTCCTTCATTATTATCAATCGCTTCTAACTGAAATAGCAAAAAAAATAAAGAAAATACATTCATATTTTAACCTCAGAACACGTATACACAATAAAAACAGATATAATAGAACACGACTTCGAAAGAAGACCTGAAAGCCTTGTAATTGACGGCCCTTACTACCCGCTTTGGGGGTGGCCCTTATTAGCCGCCTGCGTCAAGTTCGACAAAATTCACTGTAAAATCATGAAAAATTTATATTTATATTTAAACTTAACTTAATCAGGAAACATGATAAATTTATGTTATATTAATAACAGCAGATTAAAAAAAAAAAGTCTATGGTGTTCACAATTAATCAGTTTTCGTGGAGATTTTTTTCTAGTAGAGCGATTTTTACAAACATCGTTTAAATAAATGTGTCTACTGACATGAAGGCGAATAGGAAGGCGATACCACCGCGGATATTAGCCTTCCTAATGGTCCTCTATAATGTAGGCTTGGTTTGAGTCTAATAATAATATTGGAAGTATGTTAAAATAGAAGTGGCCCTTATTACCCGCCGGCCCATATTTGACGCACCTACCCTATATGTGAGTTTGTATAGCTATTGGTCAATTTTCCTCCTGATATACCTGCAGACAATACGGTACACTAGCGGTACAGAGTATCTAGTGGAAATCTAAAAACGAAATCAAATCGCAGGTCAGCTGTTGTTTTTGGAAACTAAATTAGGAAGATTAACCAACATAAACTGACCTGCGATGATTCACGATGCATAATTTGGTAGAGTGAGCAGGGCGAGCTTTAAGAGCAGTTATAAGAGGGGTGATACATAGTGTGACACATGGGATCATACAATATTTAACAATTGAATTAATTTATTAATTTATGAAACACGAATGGAATTATGTTTGTGTAATTAAAACAGCAGTAAAAGAACGCACCAGCTCTGGAGGAGGCCTTCACCCTCAACTGAGAGGGGTTCACTAACAAAAAAGAAAAGAAAAAAAAAATATACCTATCAATGAATTCAATTTTAAACTACAATTTAAAAAAAATAAAACAAAAAAACAAAAAAAAAAAAATAATAATAATAATGCATGCAAATATCTACCTATACAAAATGTCTGTTTTGTAATTAAATTTGTTTCATTTACTTTGTACCTATTTACTATGTACCTACTTTAAGTGAAATAAAAGGCTTTTTATTTTATTATTTATTTATTTATTTAATTAAAACAGCAGAGGTTGTTATAAAAACACCCTTTTTATAACTTATACGATAACTTTTTGCAGCACAGACTGTTCCAGCAATATTCGTTTTATGATTTCCGTGTTGCTTTTTGTGCTAAATAACAATTTAATTTCAGCTTTGTTGCAAACATTAATAACTAATAATGCTAAGGCGCTGACGTTATGTTTTGACAGTCAGAACCTAAATTGAATTGTTTAATAATACGTCATGGTAAGCCTCCAAGACATTTTTTTCTCCTATCGAAATTGAAGAATTTATTTTTTAAATTTTTTGTCTTGTGGCAAATCTGAAAATGATTGAACCTTAGTGCAACGTTTGAATAGTTAAGTTTATAACTAGAGACACCTTTGAAAGATGGTTAAAAAGAAGAAAATGATTGATGTTTTGATTTAATATGCCTATTAAGTTACTTCCAATTTGATTAGGTATTAAATGAGTTATTGCGCTTTCATTTGACCACTGAGACCATCTACCATGACTGTGACATTTATAGGTACTTTCTTCTAAGTAGGTAATGAAGATTATTTTGTTCTCTTACAATTTAATACTCGTAGTAGTCGATTTAGGTTTACTGCGTAGGTAAAATGGTTATTTTTTTGATAAAATAAAGAAAATATTCATAGGCCCTTATTACTGGTTACCTACCAACCTTAGTTGATTACAAAAATGTTATTTTGCCTTCAGAAAATCCGTCATAAACTAAAAACTGACAACTAACTGACAGATTTGACACTAAACATGAATTTTAATGTCAAATCTGACAGTTGTTTTTTGCGACTTCTATATTATATTTGACAGGAAATTGGTTTATTCGTGATGTTGACAAATTTCATTTCCCAATACAATAGCAATAGAAATCATAATTGTAGTTTCTTCGAGTACGAGTATCTTCATCAGTATAGCTTGTATGCGTGTAAGTAAAGCCAATTACCCGTACATACTTAATTATCGAGAGCTCCATTAAGAGTGGTGGGAACGGCGGAACTGTGTAAGGAAGCCTGAGTACCTATAGTACTTACCTACTTATCATAATCACGGCAATATACGTATCTCTACTGGCTGTTTGGTTGGGTCGAAAGAGTTTTATAACTCTTTTGATTTTTAGTTTTTCTTTTATAGAGGTTTTACCAGACAGTGGCAACTCTGGCCGTCGAAACTAAAACTAAACTAACTAAAAATGTTGCCGTCCTTTCATAACGATCTCAATAAACCTGTGTACTTATAAATAGTTCTAAAATAGAAAAAACAAGATCTCAACAAAAATGATGGCAAATTTTTAGTTAGTATAGTTTTGGCGACAACAGCATCGCCACTAGAACGATAAGACCAGACAGAAAGCTTGTATGGATGTGTGGAAGTATGGATGTTTGTTCTCTCAAGCGAAAACTACTGAACGAATTTGTTTGAAACTTGAAATTAATGAACAGAAAACTTTCAAGTTTCAGCTATTGATAATTTTGATCACTAACCACATTTTATATAAGCTTAAACTCACTCAAAATCACGGCAAATATCGTTAATATTTAAGTTAAATTATTTAAATACTTAAATACAAATTTAGAACATTCAGTTTAACTTTTGAAATTAGGTTAACCACTTATGTTTCAGAAATTAGGTTCTGAAAATTTTAACTGTACAATTACCTAATTCCGAAGAATTTACATGACATCAGACGCTATCTAAAATCAATGATAAGTAAATAAAATTTATTTATTTTTTACAGAATATTACGCAATTGTCATAAAACGGATTAACGGTTAGGTATTAAAATAAAAAACAAAGCCAGCCAAAAATTATTATTAAATAATGTTAATTTTGACATTTTAGTTTAGTAATCCACTGAATCAGACTTTTAAATTTTAATATTCTTGTTACGTAAACTGTATTTAATTGGATAGATTCAAATTAGTTTAAATAATTAAACACTTACTTCTTGAAACTGTGGGATGGTATTTTTTTAGAGAAATGTAAGAAGTAAATATTTAAAGAAATTAAATCCAAAATATTTAAAAACCATTTATAAAATTGGTTGAAATCACATCTATGAAAATAAAAATAACATTTGGCACCCACAACTGCAGGTAGTATTCCAATCAAGCCGGCGCATGCTGATAAAATCGTTCTACTTGTAAATATTAAGTTATTATTAGTAGGTAAAACTAATGTTAAGGGTTCCTTTCTATTTTTATAAAACTACCGTCATAGTAAGTAGAGACCTATTGTGTATAAAAATTTAAACGGATAAAAAAACTTACCAACAATCTTCTGCTCACAGAGCGTTCGAAACTCAAATGCTAAAAAAACAAAACATTTCCGGCGAACTGTCGAAATAAACACTGAACACTGGCTGAAATTTTCAAATGAAAAAAAAGTAACTTGATTTTAAAAATGGAACGCATAGGGTTGGGGCACAAGCGCATTCGCGGTGTCGATGTAAATTCGCGAGCTTGCGAGAGATGACTCGCTCTCACAACGTGTGTCGGCCAAATGGCATAGTGCAGGCACCTGTGCCTCGGTATTGCACCGGCACACATTACACGCACTGAAAAATATTTTTAAACCTTATTGGGATTCAAAGTTGAAAAAACTTTCGAATGCGTGCAAGTTTGTTTGCAATTTGGATAAATAAAAATGAAGTTGAACACATTTTGTAAGAAATTAATATTCTGTGTCCATCAGACTTTACTACCTACTAGTTTCGATGCAATGTGCACATAGACATCGTTTGTGTGTTGTGATAAATATATAAAAATCAAAAGAGTTTGTGGTTTTTATCGTTCTATAAAAACAAACTTAGTAAGTAAGTAGGTAGTTCAATTTGTATATGTAGATCATGTAGGAGGTGTAGGTGTAGCCTGTAGATATAAACAAGTAGATTATTAATCTATTTATTAATAGCAGATAATATCATCTTTGTAGTAGTTATCAAATTCATAAAATAATGCAAAACGTTATTATATACAATTTATAATAATTATAAGAACACATTTTATTATGTTAACATAAAATATGAGTTGTTTGATGTGTGATTTGAGGTCTATTGTATACTAATATTATAAAGAGGCAAAGTTTGAGTTTAAGCAATAGCTTTTTCTATAAAAAATCCCAACGGCGCTGGACTTGGTTCTCCCCAGACAAAGTAACCAAAAATGAGATTGACTATTGTCTCTCTTCTAGCAAACAAATTGTTAACAATATTGAAGTTTTAAACAGTCTCAAATTTAGCTCCGACCACAGACCACTACGTTGTGTCTTAAAATTTAATTCAAAAATTCACAGAATTACAATGATAAAGAAATCCATCAACAAGTTAGACAAACCCACTTTAATATGCAATAAAGACCAGTTTTGCCTAGAATTAAAAAATAAATTTGAAATGTTAGATAACAGAAATTGCGAAGATGTCGAAATGCAATATTCTAACATCCTTAATTGTATACAATCTGCCAGTAGAAACATTAAAGTCAAAAGAAATAAACCTAATAAATTAAGTAACAAATCCAAAACACTTTTAGAGGAACGACAAAAATTAACCTTATATACTTCGGAATATAGAATTAAAGATAAAGAAGTGAAGCGAAGTATACGAAGTGATATCAGAAATTATAATGTAAATTTAGTAAAAGTAGCTCTTGATAAAAATCAATCATTAAAAATTGCAATGAGGGGCACACAAACAGGAAAATCTTCAATTGCGGTGATAAAAGACTCAAAAGGAGTGAAACAAAGAGATAAAAGCAAAATTTTAAGTATCAGTACTGAATTCTACAAGAAGTTGTATTCAGATAACAATTTAGAAAATTCAGCAGATTTGAACTATTCGCGTTCAGAAGACATACCGCCTATCACAGGACTCGAAGTACATCGCGCGCTTATCGGGATGAAGTATGGGAAGAGTCCTGGAGAAGACGGTGTCACAACAGATAGTTTAAAAGTTGGAGAACAGGTTCTACTTCCACACCTGACCAATTTATTCAATTCAATTTTATCCACAGCTGACCTCCCTTCAGGATTTTGCCATTCAAATATTATACTGCTTCACAAAAAAGGCGATAAAGCAGAAATTCAAAACTACCGTCCTATCAGTTTGATTTCACATATTTACAAAACATTTATAAAGGTCATAGAAAATAGAATATCTAAACAGTTAGATCTACATCAACCTGCAGAGCAAGCCGGATTCCGCCGAGGCCTTTCCACTACCGATCACCTACAAGCAATAAATCAGATAATAGAAAAATATAACGAGTACAATCTTCCTCTCTATTTAGCCTTTGTCGATTATTCAAAAGCATTTGACAGTTTAAACCATTCCGCCATTTTTACAGCTCTCAAGAAACAAGAAATCCCAGACACCTACATTCAACTTCTCAAAACAATATATCTCCATAGTACAGCATCTATCAAAATAGAGTCAACAGGAACATCTTTCCCTATAAAACGAGGAGTAAAGCAGGGCGATCCCCTTTCCCCAAAACTCTTCACAGCCACATTAGAAGAGATCTTCAAACATTTAGAAAACAGCTTTCGGGGAAAGGGTATTGTTGTGGGCGAACGGAGATTAACCAACCTCCGTTTCGCTGACGACATAGTCCTCTTCTCTTCCACCGCCGCCGAACTTGAAACAATGCTCAACGAACTGAACACCGCAAGCCTCGCAGTTGGACTCAGCATGAATATGTCGAAGACGAAAGTCATGACGAACACCACTCAGCATAGGTTAGAGGTAGGGGATGAGGAGATTGCGTACGTCACTGAATATTTATACCTAGGCCAATTAGTATCCTTCCAGAGCAGGCAAGATGCTGAAATCACAAGACGCACGGAAAACGCCTGGAAGTGCTATTGGTCTATGAAAGGCTTGATGAAGGGAAACCTTCCTCTCACACTCAAACGCAAACTAATGGACGTATGCATTCTTCCCATCCTCACCTACGGCTCACAAACCTGGTCGATGACTAATCTGCAGAAGTCCAAACTCGGAGTTTGCCAGCGAGCTATGGAGCGCAGTATTCTAGGTGTTAAGCTAACAGATCGCATCAGGAACAGTAAACTGCGCTCCCAAACACAAATCGCTGACGTTGGGCAGCAAGTTGGCAAATTAAAATGGGACTGGGCGGGCCACGTCTGCCGCATGTCGGATGAGTTGTGGGCACGGACCACCACCGAGTGGATCCCACGAGACAGGAAACGACTACGCGGCAGACCGCGGCGGCGGTGGAGAGATGAACTCGACTCATTCTGCCCACATTGGACCACACTGGCTCTTGGTAGAGACGAGTGGAAGGAAGGAAGGGAGGCCTTTGCCCTGCAGTGGGACGCTACAGGCTCGTAATAATAATAATAATAATAAAAGTAATTTTGGTTTATTTGTTTGTTTGACGGAGATAATCTTTGAATGAAACTACTCAGACGATTTCAAAAATTATTTCACCGATATGAGTAGAATGGACAGTCTGGATGGTTACAGGCTATATTTTATCCCAGTTCATTAGTACACTCGTGAAAGCCGGGACGTGCTGCTAGTATAATTAAAAATAATATGAATGAGAGATAATTTTCAAAAAAATATTTTTCGAATGCACAAAAACATATTTGGCAGCGGTGGGATTCGAACCCACGCCTCCGAGGAGACTGGTGCCTTAAACCAGCGCCTTAGACCGCTCGGCCACGCTACCACGCATTAAATCTTTGAAATTATTTATTCTATGATTTAGCACGTGTTATGCCTATTAATAAATACTAATTTCAATTTATCATTAGCATCGTGTGAATAAACACAGTACAAAATATCGAATAAATCGTCAAACGTCTACCTCGTTAAACGCGAGTCGGAATTATTTC
The DNA here is from genome assembly GCA_947086425.1 of Xanthorhoe spadicearia. Classification (NCBI taxonomy): domain Eukaryota; kingdom Metazoa; phylum Arthropoda; class Insecta; order Lepidoptera; family Geometridae; genus Xanthorhoe; species Xanthorhoe spadicearia. Next base: position 4,796,287 of record OX352212.1, read on the forward strand.
GTTACGGAATTTCTGGATTCGGTCACCCCGCCGAGGCCCGCGATAGAAGCTATGCAATAGCTTAAAAATTATAAACACGTCAGTAAGCAAAATACGTAAATTAAAACATAAATATGTAGGTACTTAACGTATTATACTTACCTACTTAATGTCAGAAACAAGAAAAAAATTCTAAAGTGAAAATGTAATCTACATTTCGCATCTTCGATGTAACATTTGCAATTTCTCGTGCTCTGCTAAAACATAGTTTTCCTTAGAAAGCTGTTAAAAACGTATGTGAGACGATACATGTCATTTGTACGTGACCAAGAGACATTACTACATCACTAGCTGTGGCAATGACAAGTGATAATGTAATCTGTGGTATAATAGAATAGTAACTATTTTGGTACGCTCGTAATCTGTGCCCGTCTCTCCCGTTATTAGCTTCAAGTAGAGTTAGACAGATGGCGCTTAAATTGGGACTTATTTTGTTTTTGTTAATAACAAAATTTAAATATCATGATTGCTTTGTATTGTAATTCTACATTTTTTTGTTTTTTTCATAATTAATACTAAGTAGGTTTTTGGTAGAGACAAAACACCTAGGTACTTAGGTAGGTACCTAAAATAAAATAAATATTTTTTTAACTTCGAATGATTGAAAGAATGAGACAAAGGTTTTAATGTGGGACGTGGGTAATTTTAATCAAGATCATTTTTGCTCCTGACTAAAACTAGGTACAATACTAAAATTATGTAATTTTATAGATGTCACTCAGACTGCTATTTTGTTTTGAACTTGCGAACGAAATAAGAGCTTTCGAATTTAGGTACCTACTTATTTAAACTAGTCAAGTCAGTGCTACACAGAATCACCACCAATAGGTACTTACTTTGAAAATTGCATCAAATAGCCAGAAGTCCAACTGCCACAAGCATAAACATTTTATTATAATTATGATAACACCGTCATCATAATATAGCACTTACAAAGTAACAGCTTACTGTATTTAGACACTTTGTAGAGAGAGCTTTGTATAGACGATTCGTTTGTACTTAAGCAGATGTAAACCAACCACAAACCAGGGGGTCTACTGTGTACAGCGAAAAACAAAATTTCGGCATCAAATCGCAGGTCAGTTAAGTTGGTGGAAACTGAATTCGTAATATTAACCAACATAACTTTGACCTGCGAAAATTGGCACAATGCATTATTTTCGATTTGTGTAGTAGAGGGGCTGGTCCATCAATCCAGGTCGCCAATCTGGAATTGAAGTCGGATAAAAAATTATATTAATGATAATACTTGCACTCCTATTTGTATTCTTCCGACCATTTGAATGTTTCTCAAACATCGATCTCTGATTAAAACATAGATTTTATTTAAAATTTTATAATCTACTGAAAGTTTACATTTAGTTTCATCGGCCCATTAGCTCAGTTGGTTAGAGCGTCGTGCTAATAACGCGAAGGTCGCGGGTTCGATCCCCTCATGGGCCACATTATATTTTTGTATCTGATAATATTAGTATGGATACCTATACCTACCTACGACTGAACTTCTTCTGTCACCAATACAGCGGAAATAGGAGGATATTGCATTACTTTCATTGTAAAGACTCAGCTCAAAAAACGTACAGTAATTAAACTTTTAGAGTAGTGGGCCCTGTCTGAAACATATTACAAGGTTGCAGGTTCTATTATCGCCTCGAGGCAAATGTTTGGATTATTTGCAAGTGTTCATTTTTAATCTGGATATGTTTCTGTGTCTTATTTATTAATAAACATTAACACAAAAATAAACCGCGAATTTCTCACAAGCGTTTCTTATTTCAAAACCAAATGACTGGACATTTCATATGGCCATCATTATTTATCTATCCCTAAAAAGTTAGTACATAATGAGGTTGTTCTTTCACCAAAGAGGTTTCATTGCTCCAGTTTCTAGCTATAAACACGTGATAACTCTAACGATTACATCTCCATTAAAGATGATCTCGAACGTACAAATTATTTCGATTAACATGTAGAGCTCAATATGCAATTATTTTGTGGTTACCGTTTTTAACACTATTTTAAGTCCATGGATTTGATTGTATAAAAAAATATTGTGTAAGCATGCTTGGTATTTTGTTTATGAGTGGTAGGTAACTTTTCCGTACAAATTAAGAACAGAACAAGTGGCAAAATTTAAATAAATGTAGTTTTTATTAAAACGTCTTCAATTTCGTCGAAGAGAACAGTTAAGTGGGTAGGGGAACCTGTGGTACCTTGAGACCCTGATGATGTACCTTTCATTTTTTTTAATGTTCCAGCTAACTTTTGAATGATTTTTCTATGGTCAGATAATCTTCATTCAATACAGTAAGTACCTGCAAATTTAAAAACTTTTTTAAGTCGCATTAAAATATGAGTAGGTACCTACCTACTTGATATTAATTTAAATTAAAAAAAAATTGTTTAAGTATTCAAAATGTTAAACGAACTATGTTGGTACTAATAGACTTTAATTAAAGCATTCTTGGTTTTAATAAAATATTTTTTAAGCACCCAAGTCATTTAGTTAATAATAAACAAAATAACATGAGACACAAACAAACTGAAACATAAAACGCTACATGAACATTTAAAATCCAGAATTGATTGGTGTTGAACGCTCTTTATCATTATTTAATCATTAAAAACGGTGTAACTGTTCAATTATGGTAGGCTCTTTTTAGTAGTAGGTACATTACTTACATACTGATCTAACGGCAGTCTTTTATGTTTTGCTTACTGTGAGAGGTATTTGGTATTACTTTCATACAAAAGTGTGAAATATCTACCGACAGTAAGTAAATCTAAAGGTCATTGAGAGGCGTGGTTACTCGGAGATGAGTAAAAGTCACGAAACTTCTTAAGAAACTTCGTTTTCGTTAATCCCCAGTACGTCCTTAGGAACTGTCCATTGGAACTCCTTTGGCTAAGGCCTATGACGCTTATGGCTTGAATGACGCTTGTAAATTTTCTATGTATTTTATCTAAACTTAAGAGGCTTTGTTTAATATTATCATCAAAATGTAAACATCGATGATCACGCTTTCAAAATATGCAGGTTAAGCTTGTCTTGGTTTGCAAAATAAATCACAAGATGGAATCAATTTTGTTGTCTGTATGTTTGTTACCTTTATCTTTACACCATGATAGGTCAATATTTTACAAAAATAATATAAATATTGTGTTGTACCTATTAGTAATATGAAGATGAACTCTTTTTAGAAAACATATAGCTAAGTAATAATAAATAATATACCAAGCGTACGCCCGCGTCTTTACTCACATGGTAGAGAAGAAGGTAGGTACTTAAACTATTATGTCGAATCAGGTCATAAATTATATGTTTATATTACCCTATAAATAAAAATATTAAATATTAAATATTAATATAATTAAAACAAGCAAATTGACAATAACGGAAATATCCGAGTGTTTAAAAAAACCAAACAACCAACCAGTGTTTAAATAGACCGCGGGTAAAACCTCGGATCGCACTAGTATTAATACTTATCTGGATTAAATTTGCATAATAAGTTGGAATCTTTCTTTACTTTCATTTTGCTTACATTACTTTGTTTGCGAATTCTTGTTTATGTATCACATCAAAACATTATGTTTTTACAATTCAAACGCGTGCCTAGTATTATCGGATTTTAATATTTATCCCTCCTTATTTCTAGAACTTGAGTAAATACTGATGTTAGTTAATACTACAGAAAACTGCATGGCAATGTCAATCATTACCTACATTAGAGGCTGTACTGGGGAACATCGAAAACGAAGTTTCGTGACGATTTTCGTAGTCTACTCTGCTAATCGATGGTGGTAATCGAATTTGGAAGATTAACTAACATAAGCTCACATGATGATACCTACATGCACATTGTCTTGTAAATGCCAAAAGAAACTACCACAAATTTTGAAATCTGTGACTCTACACACGTTAGCATAAAAAAATTGTACAAAATTTTTAATTATTTGTAAAATGTTATCAAAGTTGGCATGTTTTACGGTATAGGATATGGGCGTCCAGTCGTAGTACCGCTTGCAGTGTCAACTGATTCAATAATAAGCAGTCTGATTCCAGTTTATGTGCGTGCCGCCTGGTGCCGCCACACCAGTTGTCGAGATGACAACGGCAAAGCCAAGCGTACTCAGCGGTGGGGCCGTGCCGTGCCTTGAGCTAGATCATGACTGAGAAAAATTTGTTAAAAATAAAATGTGGCCCATGAGGGGATCGAACCCGCGACCTTCGCGTTATTAGCACGACGCTCTAACCAACTGAGCTAATGGGCCGTTGTAAAAATACCTGAAAATGTAAAAGTTATTTTTTTTAATGCAATACGAGTAATTAGATCATTGCAAAATTCAAACCGCACTCGTAAACTTATGCAGTTATTTTGTGTTTCAAGCAAACTCAGCGCTATACGATGTAGGTTATACTTACCTATAGATAAAAAATTACAATTTGATATAGAACACCTATTATGTAGGTACTTGGACATACCTACCTCTGACATCTTAGCATGAACTAAAATGCCAAACAATTTGAAAATAATTTGTCTACATCGCCCTGGAAGTGGAAATACAGTCATTATCATATTTTCAATAGATTGCAATATTATTTTGCATTTTCCAAATCTTTGATACAATTGTTATTTTTACCCTTGATAATTTTGGTCAGTGTTGCATTGAAGATAATAAAAAAAATATTTTCAGTTACAACTCAGATCATAATAACTAATAAAAACCTACTATGTATCTTTGTCTTGGTCTTACGGGCAATAAGGTATTACACCTATATTTACGGGTAGGTAAACATTCATAATTATCAATGAATTGTAATAAGGTGGTTTAGATAAATACGAACTCAAAAATAACAAATTTTATTGATACAAATATTTTCTGCAAACTTTGCACGCAAAGTCGAAAAATATTTTACTCATTATAAATTTTATACTTAGATCAAAAACTTTTATAATTCACAATTTACTTCTCAGTAAAACTAACTTAGGTAACTTAAATGTAGGTACTTATATCAATTAAATAATTGAGCCTCTTATTAATTACCAAGCACCATCTTTATTTTAGTTTCAAATTCATTTGAACTCCAAAAAACGATAAAAGTTTCATTGCACGTCCGGCCGACTATAAAAATGTACAAACTTGTATGACATATTTATTTACATTTATTATCTATATATTTTATGGTAGGGCTCTTTCACCATCGATATTATTTTAATAATTAACAAAATTTATTGTAGAGAGGTAACATCAAAAATTATTAAAAGGATTTACAGTATCCAATTATAATCCAATTCAGTTGTTACCTATAAATAAATAATAATAACAAATATCCCTGAAAATTTCACACAGCAGAATAAGGCGACTGGTCAACCTTTTCGTTCTGCGAGTGAAAAACATTGTAGGTTAACAAGAGTGTCAAAACAAAAATAAACTTGGCACACATCCTAATGGTGGGTTACTATTTACAATATAATCATTTTGAAAGTTTAACTACTACTACTTATTTTAAATCATATTCAAAAGAAAAACAAAAATCTTAACTATGGCAAGAAGTATAATTTCAAAAGTGATATGAAAATTGAGGTATCTCGGCATTTCATTATTATGGTACACAATATTAAAATTTATTTTGGTAATTTTATCCAATGATCAGATGATAAAACTCATAAAGAGTATTTAATTATTAATTCATGTTAAACTAAACTTAACAATTTCTAAATATTCAGAATAATAATCTCAAATAAGTCATGCATTTACTCGTAGTTAGCTACAGAATAAAAATCTGCTGTAACAATCCAATACACTTACCAACAAATACTTATCGCTAAAGGTACACGTTGTATATTTCATTTCTTCACTAACGGCTATCTATCTTAGGTTTTCCTTCCCGTCGGTAGTTATTTGTTATTTTTTGTATTAAAGAATTTCAAATACCAGCAGTAAACAAAATCAAGATAGGTTACTAAGACGGCTACGTAAAAACTAACATTCTATAGTATGTTTATATGCCTCATCAGTTTTCTTCATAGCTGTTGCCGATGCTCTTCCAGTCATTATAGAAATAACACTCCGATGCTCAGAGTCACTGTCCCCACTCAATATAATATTAGTCTCACCAACAAACCCTGAATCTATCTGTTCATGATTGTGTGTTTTACGCGGCTCAAAAGCATTCAAACCCAACTCTTCAAGCATTTCCTGCGAATCATCAAAGTTCCCGAAGAATACAGAATCTGTTTCCATACTTTCGCCACCTGATTCGCTTCGACCATCGCATAGAGATTCCAAATCGTCAGTATCTGATTCAATGGTAATAGGAGCTTTGTTGACAGTTCTCGTGACCTGGATCAGATTTGGCTCATTAATAGCAGTTTTTGGTCTGAGTTGCAGTAGATACTTGGCCCTGCGTTTGGATTCATTTGAATCTGTGCTCATGTATCCTGAATCTTCTGTTCGGTAAAGTTTTCTCAGATCAGTTCTTCGTGATCTGGTTCTCGCTGAGCGTCGTCCGGATCGCCTAGCGTTTAAGTTTTCGGCTCGTGAATAAACTCCGAATCTATCTCTTTCTTCCAATCTTCTTCTATCTGGTGGACTTTCTCGCAATGAAGCGGAAAACTTAGTTGACGCGTCAGAACCACGTCGCAGTTTTGGAGGCACCGGCGGCTTATCTTTGTGTCCATCAACATGACAGATCAAATCAGGTGCCTTCAAAGCCCTCATGAAGTCTGCTAAATCGTTTCCCCCGTATTGTAAACTTCCTCGTCTTTTATAGACTTGTTTATCTTCCTCTTGGGCGTTTACTCTCATTTCATTGGCTCTCATTTCATAGATTTGCCTCAAATTGCCAATCTTGTTCGGGAAATCAAGATCCGGAACCTTTTTGTATTCTTCTTTTTCTGGTGATGGCGATTTGTGCTTGAAGCTTCCGGCTGATTTTAGCAATATCTTTTCAACGCGTTTTTTTACATCGTGTTTTGGTTTTCGGTCAAGAGTGTCTGGATCGAAGTCTTCATACAAATTACGTCTATGTTCTACTGGAGAACCCGTCACTTGAATCGTTAGAGGTCCAGGTTTTGATATGTTATCATAAAGTGGTTCTGATTGACTTATGATAATTTCATTTACTGAATGGCTTGCTATGTGCGAAAATCGATTTGTTGGTAAAGAGTCATCTATAACTTTAGACATATCAAGCCAGCTGCTCGTTAGGCGATCTCTTTCACTCATTGGTTTGAATTCATTTTCGAAATCATTCATGTAGGTCAATTCTGGCCCACAAGCTAGCGAGAATCTTCGTCTTCTTAGCATATTACGTTCTAGACTGTCAAAGTCAATCGATTCTTCCCCTCGTGATATTTTCTTTTTCCTTGGATTTGTTAACACATTATCATCACTGTAGTAATGTGAGTCTGCGGCTAAAACCGGTATGACTAACTTAGGTGCATAAGCTATTGGTGAAATTGTTTCTAATTTGATTTCTTCTAACTCTATTGGTTCAACTCTTCGACAGTTGTTGAGTTCTTTGATAACTGCTTCCATTTTGACCTTTACTTCTTTTGGTATTGGTTCTTTCTCTTTTTTGTGAGATTCTGGAGGTGGTGGCGCTGGAGCTTTGGTTGGTGGTGGAGGTGGAGGAGGAAGCTTCTTTCTGATACGTCTTGAGGCATGATTAGATGGACTTACCTTCTCTGGCTGTGTCACAAGCGTTATAATCGGTTTTGATATTGTAAGTTTTATTTCACTAGCGTTTGCAGTTTTGGTTTTACTTACTTTAATTTCTGTTGATTTATTGTTCATGTTAGTTTCTATGATTGGACTTGATATATCCTTTCTATCTAGAACTTGTTTCTTTGGAGTGATATCTTTGTTGTCTTCCCTTACCGGCTCAGCGCTTATCGGACTTGGTTCTTTAGATTTTGCTTCCACAACTCTCGGAGTGATCTTTGCAACAGATTTTATAGGTTTAGGGGCTACTGTTGTGGGTTGTGGTAGTGGCACTTCATCTAGCCACTTCCTAACAATTCGCTGTTTATAGTCGTCACTGACACATGATTTACAAGAGTTAGATCTAGTAAGAGCTACAGCTTTGGATCTTCCGTTGCTGTCACACCCTGGACAGCCTCCACAGGGCACTGACCTCCGACTATTCTCTTGTTTCAAACTTATAGCACTAAATCGTCTACCCCGTCTTGCACAAGGAATATCCCAGCCCAAGTCTATCGTATGGTAACGGTCTTCTTCAGGTATATCGGATAGAATAGGTATAAATCTTTTAGAAGCCATTTTATCTTTCGCAACAGTCATGACTTCTCGAATCTTGATTAGAAACTCTATAGCGGCTGGTGGAGGGTCCTAGAAAAACAAAATAATTAACACTACTTTGATTTTAGTAAGAACTAAAATTCAGTTTATATTCGTCTAATAATTCTATTAGATTACCTTGAGATGTTCAGTTTCAAAGAAGATGGGGTTAAAGTACAGCTTCTTCCTTATCACTGGTTCTCCGTCTCCTTCGGGAGTAATATCTCTTCCATAATTATTCTCTACAGAGCAATCTACTATAGAGAGGTCAGAATGTGGTGCTCGTTCGAAGGCATCAGGCGATGATGAACGTCTTTGTATCCTTTCATTCAATCTATCAGTGTTCGACGCCTGTCTTAGAGAAGGGCGGCTTGGTTTCTTCCTTTTCGAGTGAACCATAGCTGATACTACATTTGAATTCATTTTCTGAAACTGATTATAAATCTTTTCAACAATTCTTACAACCCTAAAACTATAAAAATTAAACTGATGTCAAGTTGAATTTGAAGTCATCTTTATTTACCTTATTACTATTGCTGTTGCTCTTAGAAGATTCAAGAGTGTTGTCATTGCCGCTGTCCGACATTCCACTATCGTGCATAAAATCGTTTCCCATGTTGCCGAACTTTAGAAGAGGATTTGTCTTGAGCATCTGTATTAAAACATCCAGTTTTAGTTTGTGTTACTATTATGGTATTGCTTTAATCGACTGAATATTTAATGAATGTTTTTGAAAGTTGGTTAGAAGTTAGATTATAAAAATAGCAGTAGGTATATTAGCTGTTGCAACAAATAAGCATTTCTTAAAAATATTATCACCTCTCTTTGAAGTTAACAAAATCAAAGTCCTTACCACGTTACTCATATCAATCCTCGATTCCAGAGACGAACCATTCTCCGAAGAATTACTCGACATATTGTTTTTAGACTCCTTCTGTTTCCTCTTCTGTTTCTGCTTGTAATGCACATAGAAGATGATGCCGGCTGCGTAGACGAATATCAGCATCAGCACACAGACGCCGATTGCTAAGGCTTCGAGGACGCTCAGACCTTTGGCCTCTGAGGAGTCTGTTGTGACTATCTCACCAGCGTGGAATGGAATGGAACGTACATCTGCAGAAAAACATTGATTATACCCATGCCCGGTCCATTTACCGGGTCGTATCTGGCATACATATTGCTGTGTGTGGTATTTAGCTCACAACTAGGGCAGTGAATGCGTTAAAGAATTTTTATACTTTATTTACAGAAACTAAACTAATACATAACTGTACAAAATACAAATAGAACCAGTTGAGAATTAGTATTAAAGAATTAGTATTAAAGGGCATGTGAGTGAGTATCCTATAAAATATTGGTGTCTTAACATCAGCCGTTGGATCTATTGTTAAAACATGGAATACAAAGACTGTGACTTTTAATTCTGTTTTCTGTGTTTGTGCCGTAAAAAACATTAACCAAATTTTGTGCTTATGACCTCTAAAATTATTGTCAGAAATTTACTGCTCAATTCATAAACCGACAAAGAATTAGTACGCCTGTGCTAGAGTTATTTTATTTTAGCACAGGCGTATTTATGTAGGGCAGAAAACAAATGAATGTACCGACCAAGTAATCCATTGTTTGTAGCACCAGCAACTCTGAAGGCGGCGCATGAAGATGCCAGGTCGGAGTCTGATGAAGAGCATAGCACGTGGACTGAAACCAGCCGCCCCTCCAGTCTTGCGTGGAGACCTGGTGACCCTCGCCACTGTTTGAAAAGATAAAAACTCCATTAGTAATAACTTCAAAAAAAATAATATAAACAACTTTCCATTAAAATATAGTCCCTATTTATTGAATGTTGTTTATCGATGCGTAACCGACTGAATTCCATTCTGACGTCAGAAGGGTCCCATGGCTCTTATGACGTCAGAATGGTGTGCAGTAAGTCGGATACGGTAGAGATCTTCAGGCATTCTAAATTTTGTACTAATACGAGTAATTGAAGTAGAATGAGTTCCAATTCATAAATGACTGACACATGCACCATTAAGCATATTTTTATAGCTTTTTATGAGATAGTTTAACGAAATCATCAAAATAGGTCCGCACACTGTTACTTATAAAGCTGCATTACTTAAGTTTACCTATAATAAATATCCTTAATGAATACCTATAGCCTAATAATACCACAAGATTCAAGTCGCGTCTAGAAGCTTAAATGTATTTACAGAAGATGTATGGAATTAAAGCGGCCGGCTTGTAATCTCTACTGGCAGCGATGACCAATGTTTTAAAATAATTTGGTTTGTGCAGTGAATGAACACTACTTTTTATGTACTAACGGGCCTGTCTATAAGGACGTGCACCCGCAAAATCGCAGTCTTTGTGATTCTTTTAAAACCAAAATCGGCTTAGAGCAATAATTTGAGTTTAGATGAAAAATTTCAATAAGCCTTGTATGCATTACCTTTAAGCAGATTAAATCTGGTAAGGCCATAATTTGCTGATGCAATTTGTCAAGAGATACTCGTCTTAAGCTAACTGTTCACGAATCTGAAAGAATTGTGAGGATTTAAATATCCCTCAATTCGAGTACAAACCATTGATTTCATGATTTATATTGTCTCATTCCGGTTTGTTGAGCACGCTACTGAGATTAATCTTGTGTGAGTAATAACAGCATTAATCAAGTTTAAGTGTGGAAGCGAGCATTATTTGTAACCTACATCTAACTAAAGCAGTTTCGTTTGCTCGGTAAATTCCTTACGATTATCAGCGTGAAAGATCTGAAGGTGTAAAATTCGGATGTATTATACAAATTGCTTGTTCGCCGCCTTTTGGGCTATCTCAGAAAGCATCGAACGGCGTTTTTCAACACCTGACTTCTTTGCGATTGATGAATCGTATAAAATAATCGTATTTCGTCTTGATCCCTCATGCCGCCCAAAATAAGTTGAATTGCTGAGATAACATCATCATTTTATTCTGTGCTGCTAAATTGAGGTAAGTAATTGACTGTCCAGTTCAAATATACGGCTTTCATGAAACGCAGCAATTAAAATTTGAATCAAAATGTTCTTTATAATATAATTCCTTTTTGATATAGGTTAGAATATAGCAGAAAATTATGATAAAATACCTACTCATTGTTTTATTTGTCAAACAATTCGCAGATAGGTTTAAATAAAACAAACAGCTTTAATCTGAAATGAAAAACTAATAGAAAAATGAAATCTAATGTTTTCCTTCACTGTTTAAAGCTCGTGTTATACATTTTTAAACGCGAAAAGTTCATTGATGCACGGCCGGATTGGATCCTACGACCTTCGGATCGAAAGTCTAGGTACTAATCCACTAGACTAGCACGGCTTTTACACGAACTAATAGGCTGATTAGGTAATTATAATGAAACACATTTATAAACCGTAAAACAATAAATACATTTTGAGGATAAGACGAGTCACAAAGCACGGTGTGTGGCCATCTCACAGTAATAGTGAAGTAAACTAGATTGCAACATTTGTATACGATGTGACATGCCTGTGACAATTCTCAGTACTGGAGCCATTTCTCAAGATGCTATCAGAGACTTGAAACTACAAGATCCGGATCATAGTTGCAACTCGTCTTTCAGGAAATAAACGACTTTGCCGAATAGCAAAAGTTTTTATGCATATTTCGACCTGTTTTTAGCTATGATAAGACTACAACGCATTACTGTACTGTGACTTTGTTTTTGTGTTAAAATAGTGGCGATTCTGATGTCACCAAAACTTAAACTAAACTGACTAAGATTATGGCATCTATTTTATTTCGCTTGTAAGGATGGCAACTTCTTTAGTAAGTTTAGTTAAAATTTTGGTGGCAGTTAATTCTCATACATTTTGTGATACTTTACTCGGTATCGAGGATAGTATCAATACTACAGTAAACTGGTAGTAGGGCCTCTGAAGTGTATGATACACGTTTATTTTGTAACAATAATATCAGCAGTCGTTATCTGAAGTTGTCCTTATAACCGGTCTTGTCTTGACTTCTCGATAATTCTCTAATGAGATTGGCGCGTGCTCATAAACTTAATCTGATATCGAATGAAGATAAAATAATACATTAAGATACAAAATAAAAAATGAGATAACATTATATGAACTTAGGTAGGTAGGTGCTCAAAGTTACAACTTTAAGTATAAGTGTTTGTAAAAGAAACTATAAAAGTAAGTACTGAGTTTACTCAATGCCATTGTTTAGACAAAATGATTAAAGGTTCATATTAATGTAGGTAATGTGAAAACATCTCGTGAAAACCGAACCGAAAATAAACTAATACGATTTCAATCTTTGCTACTTATATTACTTCTGTACATATAAAAAAACTGTAAACAATATTTAAATATAGATAGACCTTTTAGAGTATGCCATCTATATCTACTTTGTAAAGATATAAAACCCTACTTAAAAAATCGTCATTTTTTACAATAACAAATTTTTGCTTACATTTCATTACATAACTTTTTAATTTACCCGAGTTTTAATGGTCGATTAGAATAAACTTTGCGACGCTACATTACACATACACATAAAGTAATTAACTGTTTGTATGTTTGGCTCTGAACTTACCGAAATGTTTGTTTGTGTTTTGAATTTTTTCATTAGATTTTGATCATTTTACAAGTAGGTAAACATGTACTTATTGTGTGTAATTACTTACAAAAGCATAAAATAAACAGGTAAATAAATGAACACATTAATATACAAAATAAATAAAGAAACTTTTGAGTACCTTAATATAAAACTATACTTTGAAGAGGAGGTACAATATTTTCGATATAACTATTTATAAATGCTTATCCAACCTCAAACCGAAGTGTAACGACGTGATAAAAAAAGCATCTAAAATCAATCTATAAATTTTCACTCGTAGAAAGTAATTAAATGATGTTTATCTATCAATTTTACTAATGAATCGTTAATAAGTGGGTTGGCCAACTCTTCGGAATTTAAGAGTCTAAATTTACAGATAAACCCGCGCGCAAAACTCAGTTATTAAAGAAGTAATACTAATTAATATTTTTATTTGATCACGTGTTGCTCATTAAATGGATAAACGGGAGCAAATTCCTGGGTGGTAATGGTTGGACCACCAAGTTAGAACGATCCTATAGGATTCGTGGACGTTTTACGATCTTGACATAATTTTACAGTAATTAATGCGTTTTCCTTGTACAAAATCAATGTCTCAGTTTGTATATTTTGTTGACTTTTCGGTAAGTATAAAATCAGAGTAATTTTTTGGAAATAATTTTGTGTGAGCGAATTTTCCCGTTGACAAAATGTAAGGACAGCTCGAATTTTTTTATTTTTAAGGAAACAAGTTTTCTGTTAGTGTAGTGATGGTAGCTGATTCGTAGATTTATGAGTTTCCCGATATTTCGGTATCATGGTAAATATACCGTTTTAAGTGTTTATAATGTTAAAAACCATAATAGTTTAAAAGTTTTAAGGACGATATCCTACTTCCTACGTCCTACTATCGTAATCCTACTATAATATTATAAATGTTTGTATTAAAAAAAATATTATGTTTGTTATTCTTTCTGGCAAAAACGGCTGGACCGATTTGGTTGATATTTGGTATGTAGATTGGTGATACCCTGGATTAACACATAGGCTACTTTTATACCGGTATTCCCGCGGGAACGGGACTTACGCAGGTAAAACCGCGGGGCGCAGCTAGTAGACATATAATTATCGTCTTTGGTAGTAAGTAATAACAAACCTGTAAGAAAGTGCTGCCCTCATCTCGATACAGGCCGAAAGGTACATCGTTGTCGACCAAATCTCTGAGGGTCACCCATCCCGATGTCGACAGATACTGCGCACTCGTTACTGCACATATCGCGTTCTCTACATCTGAGAATACATTATTATTTTAATTTATTTGCAAGTTTAAAAAAACACAAGTAGGTAAGTACACGAAATATACACACTTCACACCTTACCAATGATTAAAAATGAGTAATGTTTAAAATTTGTTAATTTTGTAGTCCAAAAATTTTAAGGAATCCCCAGATATCTTTAGAAGCTGTCTCACGCAAAAGATTATTTTCGATCTCTACATTTTGTGACTCTACTTTATACTTAAAATGTTTAATTTCAGCGCTCTACATAACATCCGATATGGTCTAGTGGCTAGGATACCTGGCTCTCACCCAGGAGGCTCGGGTTCGATTCCCGGTATCGGAATCACTTTTTGCAGGTTTTAAACAAAGTACAATGTAAAAAAAAATTTTTTTTCTTACCTGTAAATATAATTTCTTTCGAGGGATAAATTATTTGGCCTTTCAACGGTAGGAAGACGAATGGGATCAAAGGTTTCGTCGCACCGCGTCCAAAACTTGCCATTTGACATTCTGAAATAACAAAATTAAGTTAGTAATTATTTTTTAATAATATTTTGCTCGCTTTAACCTTTGCGTTAAAATATTTACTTTTGTTTGTTTACTTATTTTACTGTTATTTTCACAACTGATAAAATCTTCAAGGAAAATATTTAACAATGATAAATCACCGCATAAAACTCTTGAAATGAACTGATTAGGTACGGGACAAAATCTCCAATACGGTTGAAACAAGGACGATTTTCGTCCATGGTTGGACTTACCATCGATATGATTGATACAAACTCGGCGATCCTCTCTGAATGCGGGCGTGTCGCGCCTACAGCGGCAAACACAGCCATCACCCAAAGCACCAAGAGCTGTGCCATGGGATGCTTCCATGCACCGGGTAGGCCCGCAATCTGTACCTGAGTGAAGATGTGAGTATTATATTATGAAAATTAGCTAAGTCCAATGGCGTAAAAGCATCTGGTAGTTGTGATAAGCTGGCGGTTAAACTAACTACCCACTCGTCTCGAAATCTACTGAGTCTAATAAAATTACGCATGCCGAGTACCTATGCTAATTTAAATATTTTTCCAAACTTTTTTGACAGATTTGTATAAACAAAATAACGTCAAATTATGTCAAAAGTAAGTGGTTACTTCAATTAGCGTTTCAGTAGGTAGATATTCGGGCAATAATGGGCCGGGGATACGGACAATTTATGTGCATCCCAAAATAACGATTCGATGAAGGGTAAAGGAATCATAAGTTTAGTTAGTGATTATTAGGTTACATACCAACTAAAGAGAAAAGGTCTCCAGAAGCCAGTCTAGTCACATTAGCTAGAGCCATTTCTTCCCCGGTTGATGCACAGGAAACACTCATAACCATCACCAAAATGATTTTTAGCGCCATCTTGTGCGTATTTGTTGAACTACGATGAGTTTCACTTTGTATACTTCATTCGGGTAGTAAAGTGTAGATGGCGTTGTATCGCATGTTTGTTTTGGTAGAGTTTCATTTCAGCTGCAAAAATTGATGGCAGCAATTTTTATTTTCTGGAAGTAAAGAAAAAAATATTAAATTATAAAAGTATAACATACGCTTTAAGCTTTTACCTGCTACCTAATACTTAAAGCTCTAGCTACAATAAAATGTCGAAAAGTACACATTCTTTGTCCATATTATTTCTGTAAAGTTTGCCTTTGAATATAATAAGTAATTTACGTAATTTATGTGGACCAAAGGCATAAAGTAAGTACTAAGATTCCACCTTTCTAAAAAAATACTTGTGCTTGTACATTTGATTGACAGCAGTCAGGAGTCATGGGGTCAAAACGGTTATAATGAGTCAAATCAAATCTCATGTTGCTTACCGTTGAATTTTGTTTTTTAGCTTTAACAAAAATTTTTAGCTGTTACTTAGCAATGCAAACATTGTAGCGCTTTCAAAACACTTTAGAATAAACTGGTTGTAAACACTGGCCATTTATTGAGATTTGGTATGAGCTACATACCTACTTCAGGATAGAGAAAAGACATACCTATCTAATAATAATTACTGACGTACCGATTGAAGAAGACTCAGTGCTAATACCTACTACTTCATCACCAAATCAAAATACAAATCACATTCTATAATTTACACACGTTTAAAAAACATACCAGTCAAGTTTCTGCGACGAAATATTTTTTCAGCTATTCAATATCGGTTGTCGGAATATTGAAGTGTTGTTAATTCTAATTTGAACAGACCGTTAGCTCCGACTACTTGTCAAGTAATTTAATATGAGCATTATGATTGAGCGATGAACTTAAAGCGCCTATTATTATATATTTTGAAAGATTAACAAGGTATTTCAATGATTACTCTTCAATGTTTGTGCTTGGTAGGGTAGTTGATTCTCAACAATTTGATACAAGAGACTATGGGGATTTTTTGATTACGAGCATAATTTAAATGCCTGCCTCATTTAAATTATGCTCGTAATCTAAAAATGACAAAAAATCCGAAAAAGTAATTTGTTGAACGAATACAGCCATCGGGCTGATCATAACTTCTTGACTCAAATCCCGTTGTCTTTTTAAAAAACTTTATCATAAGTTTTTCTGTATCAATAGTACCTATAATAATAATTAATAATCTTTTAAAATAAGTAATATATAAAACATGCAGCTGTGAAAGTTTCTTAATTCGTTCCAAAATCTTCAAGGCTTTGCTCTTACAAAAGACATCAACGCGTCTTCAATAAAGTTTATTTTACAAAATGCATTTTTCGAAACTTTTTTTGGGTCGATCGGATTTCAAAATACGCATGAAACTAAAATACTACTGAATCCGATTAATTAAATAAAAAAAAACATTTATTGTGTGAGTCTAGCTCTACCATTCATGGTATGATTAAACTCAAAGAGACGCTGAAATGCCTAGGACATTGTTTGAGATACTTGCTTAAGACTAACCATCTTCATCTTGATCGACCTAGATACTTACAATGTACTCTATAGATAGAGTTTCATTGTAGGGATCTACCATGCTTTCAAAGATCAGCAAAATTGCAAGGGCAACCTAACAATCAGTGTTGCTATTTAGATATCCGTCATTACCAACGGCTGCCCAGATATTATCTTCAGATTACCATTGAAATAGACTTCAAAAGGTTTATAACTACAGTTATAAGTTGAACTCAAATGCTGTAGATATGTGAGTCAGCACCAATTAGATATCATTTAGTTATGTGCTCGTCATAATCTTTACAATCCGTCACTTCAATCAATCATTACATTCTACGCTAATAATAATTACGCTTTTAGATGTAAAGTAATAATTATAGTACAAAATTGAGTGACTGACAAAATTAAAGCTAACCTCAAAATATTGAAACGTCTATAAAGATCAAAAATCTCACTCATAAAGTTCAAAAACCTACGTACCAAAACTAATATCATTTTAAGTTACTCGTAATAAAAAAAAATGTATTAGCGATGCGGTCAAAAGCCATACGATCAGAAATGAATAAGCGCATGTGAAAGATAAAATTTCACTTTTAAACGATTTATAAAGCTTGTTTTTTATGATCGGTATAGTTATATAATTAGGTATGATTTAGAGATTTTACGTTTAATATTATACTTACACACATACCTACATACTAAACGTAAGAGTGAATTATTTTGTTAACTCAAATCTTCGCAATCGGTAATCTTGAGGACTTTTTTTAGTATTTTACTAATTCCTTATTCCGGTAAAATCGTTTGGGTCATTATAAAAACTATGAGTAAGTAATTTATGTTATATAGGTACCTATTTATAGTTATAAAGTTGCTAACTATCGGCCGATAAAAGTTGGCAGCGCGAGGGGTCTAAATCAGCAGTACCTACTGAACAAAATATGATAGAAACGAATGTAATTGACTATTGACACCATGAATAGCGTAAAAATGAGCGCTTGGAATTGGTTATTTTCTACCTACATAGTTGATTCAATCTGTATTTGTTTAGAAAAAGTCTAATCATGACAAGAGATTGGGGTCTATGCTATTGACTTCATCAGTAACAAGGATGTCAATTTAATTGTAAAAATACAATCATGTGCTTTGACTACCAATTATATTTGTAACTAACTCCTTTAAATTCGTTCGCAAGTGGTCAACTCTTGTGGTTATAGGCCGTCTAAAGTTGGTAAAAAAAATAAAAAAATAAGATAGCTTTTGTAATGGAAAAGTAAGACAAACTATTAGCATACGGCATTTCTGGTGGTAAGTGCCTTTAAAAGTGAAAATCGCAGCCCCCAAGAAACATCAGATTTTTTTTTATCAAAATTAATAGGTCATTCGGGAACTCGTAAGCTAATTGAAATTAAAACTGTTGGTTTCTTCTGTTCTTTGATCGATACTTTTTTTGTTAATTACGCTTAGTCGATACTTTTTGTTATTTACACTGAGTAAACAATGAAGTAATGGGGCTTACAATGTTTGGACAGGAATTCAAAGACTACTCCACCATGTTTTGGAATTTTATAGGAATGCATAGGACCTTTACGATGTGTGTTGGTTATAAAACAAGTCAGTGCTTGATAACTTCTTTAACAACATCAAAAGATTAATTAAGTAATAATTTCTCTTACTGACCTGACTGTAGTGCGTATGCAAAAATCTATGAAATGTGAAAGTAGCACAAAGTCCTAGTAGTTTCGATTTAACGAATAACGAAAAAAACTTTCAATAAAACTCAATTTGGAATGCAAATCATAGTAAATGTACACTATTACTTTTGCGAATACTATAATAGACTCTATACTATAGAGCAATAACCATTCAATTTTGCCTAATTGGTAGGACTTTCAACCGTCCATTAAAATCACTTAATTGTATGAACGACTTAAGTAACCATCTGACGAATTAAAAAACATTTTTGTTGGTAAATTTTTTCTAATCGCCACGCGCAGTATACAAAATAAAATACATCAAAAAAACGTGTTCTTAAAAAATCAATCGTGCGAAAACTATTTAAAACTTTTCAATTCACAAAATTAATTTACTAATCATTATTACTTTCCAAAACGCCCAAACTTATAATTAGGGTAATTATTAACTTGTGATCTACGGTAGGCTTTCACTACCAAAATCTCACTGAGTTTTCATCAGGTGTGCGCAAGCGCATATTGATAAAACCCGCTAATCTATACATTGACCTACACCTCGTTATGACCCCGGTAAATCATGATACCGTGATTTACTATAAAGTAGTGATGTATATAATAGGCAGCTTTCGCTGTATAAAGGAATTATACGGAAAAATAGAACCGTGGTAATTTCCACTACACTACACTAGCCCCCCGATTGTCTAACTTAGTATCAAATTGTGGGGTATCAAAAATAACAGTAATCCGAGAAGCGAGTCAGACAGAACTGAAAAGGCTGCTGAAAACTCAGCATTGCTGCATACAGCGGTGTTTGAAATGATACTGACAATAATTCAAGCACATGGGGCGACATAGTTATCTAACATTATTTAATTCGTTCGTTCGTTCCTATAAGCAAGTGGTCAACTCTGGTGACGGAGTTTTAGGCCGCCGAAAGGCCTCCGTCATGGCTTTACGACTTTAAAAGCCATATTTAATTAAATATAAGACTGATATTTCAATGTTTCCGTAATCTTTCCGTATCAGTTAAAAAAAGAAAACTCCCATCACTAGAAGTAGACCACCAAACCATCAGAAGTTTTTAAAACACGCTTAACCTTTACAAAACACCTATAAAGCGAAATACCGTTCTCAAGACTATTTAAATAGTTTATGGTGTTAAAAAGTTTTATACGAGGTCAATATTGGAAATGAAAGAATCATTTTCGATTGTGCAGACTTTTTATAGCTATAATCTGAGTCGTGTGAAAGAACAAAATTGTTGTAATACCAATTGGTTGTTTCTCAACCAGTGAAGGGTTATAGTTCCACCATCCTGATGGGATGTGAAAGGATGTTTAATAAATAAACGATACCTTGAGATCATGTTGCAACTACATGAGCGAAGATTTCAGTATATTTCAATCTAAGAATATAAATATAGGTATCTTATAAGAAACCAACCGCCTTTCATCATGACCATATTCTTAATCCACCTGTCCACACTCAACGATTAACGCCGTGATTACACTTAACGGGACACTCTAGAGCCTGGGATAGGCCCAGCACCTAAACCACCCTCTCAGCTTAGCCAGCCAGGAAACATCGTAAGGAAACCCGCGGCTAGTCAGCACCACACGTATTGCCGTCTTTCCTGTGAATATGGCTGGCTTAGAAGGTATATTTTATAAACATATCTAAATCAATGGCATTAGGTCGTCCCTGTAAAACGAAGGGTAACCAATCGACCAGCAAACCGCAAGGCCGCCACCTTTCCAAATGAAAGTATTGATAGTCATTTGTTTCGCTTCTTGATCATCCAGCTACTGGGAAAAAGTTGTGTTTATTATACTCTGGTTTCTGTCTGATTAAAGATGCCATGTAATGCCAAAGAGGACTGATATGCTACTTAATGCGTGTACTGCCCATGACGCACGTGGAGCATGTGCGAGTGAAGAGCCGCAACCCTCTCCGATATATCTTTGTCTTATATTTAAAGATACACAAACACCTAGCCCCTAAACAAATCGCCCATTGCGCCTCAGAGATTGTTATCAACTGAACATAAATAATGGTAGCCTGAAAACTCATTGAGTACTCGTAAGTTGTCCCATTACAGGCAGTATTACAATCATCAGTCTTGCCTATCCATCAATCTCGCAGGATCATTTGTAAACCAGTTATACTGTTACATAGTATCAGTTCATCTCGTAGAACAGTACGTTGGTAATTAGGTAGGCTTGATACGGTATTATTTGTTATAATACCAGGAAGGATAGTCCAGTTATGATTGAAATAATTCGAAAGATATCTTGAAGCTCCCGTTGTTTTGACTACTGGTTTCATTTTAGAATAGAATAAAAACAAAGCAAGAAATCTTTATTATTTCAATAGATTTACTAAATATATCACTTTATCTTTATTAAAATGTCAAAGTTCGGTGAAGTTGTAAAGATCTCCATTAAGACTAATTAACATAAAAGTGATTCGTAAAAATAAGAATTAAATTCGTATGAGCAAGTGTGATGAAAACTCTGGTGAATAAATAGTTTTAGACCGAGATGCTAATATGATAACAACTTAAACTAATGATTTTTTTAGAAATTGAATATGTAATAAACCATCTAAACAGGCTCACGTCTACCAAATGGTGATAAAGACCCGCTAAAACTGTTCACCATAGGTGATAGGTTAGGAACACATTGATCGTAAAATTTTATAATGAATAAATCACGATCTTCTATAGTTTACTGCGCAATTAAGAAGGCGGTTAAAATCTCATGTGAACTTTCTTTATATTACTTTTAGTATCTAGATAAAGTCATAAATCATCCTAAGTTTATGAAGGCTTTTACTGATAATTGAATTTTATTGTCAATAAATTGTTAGATAAACGGTAAAACCTTAGATAAACGGTATTGTCTCAAACAAATACATTTATCTAAGCAATTTTTTACATACGATTGTCAGGGACTCGCATTGATCGACACTGTTCCACGCGTCTTAGGTGGGCCTGCGCCCACTGCGTTACAGCAGCTATGAAATGACGAGTGAATATAGAATATCAATACTAATATTATAAAGAGGTAATATCTACCTCTTTTCTTGTCTATACATATTTTAATAACATTTTACTTTCAATTTCGCTCAAAATTATCACACGCAATTAATTTTAATAGTGGGTGTGATGTTATAAATCAGTAATCATTTATATCTTTACTGCTATGGAGGAGTGGTCGCTAGGATTATATTAGATATATTATTAAAAGGTAATTAAACTTAATTTAAAACACTATCAGGTCCAATTGATGACCGGAGTTTTATCAGACAATTGTCATAAAACCATAAAAAATCAATGCGTCTGAGTGCAAAATCTGAATATTAGGCTTTTTGTAACGTATATTTTCCTGCTGCTGGGTAAAGCAAAATGTCTGTTTTTAACCAACTTCATAAAAGGAGATAAGATGCTACGCTCCATTGAAGTTGTGTTTTTAATGTGTGTTCATAGAATTTTCCGCGTGGACCATTTCCATTTCCATTTTGACCGGTTTTTTTTATTGTTGTTGAAAGATTATATAGGATCCTATGAGGATCTTCAGAGATACCAATAGATCATATGCACCTCGAGAGTGCATGAAAGAAGTGTTAATCTTTACTCTATCTCTACTAATATTATAACGAGGTAATGTTGGTTTATTGGTTTGTTTGTTTGACGAAAGTAATCTCCGATACTACTCAGCTGACTTCAAAAATTATCTTACCAATATGTGTAGAATGGACTATCGGGATGTTTATAGGCTATATTTAATGCCGGTAGTTCAATTACTACATCCGTGCAAAGCCGAGACGTGCTGCTAGTAAGTTCATAAAGCGCTCGTACTAATATAGTTCAACTTCAATGAATGCATCATAAATGCAAACTTCCATTCAATGTTAATGATACTACAACACAAATCTTAAAACGCTTGTTGGCAATCAATACGGTACGTAACATTATGTCATCATCATCATCATGTGCAGCCCGTCTCATCCCACTGCTGGGCATAGGCCTCTCTTCGCTTGTGCCAACCCTCCCTATCCTGCGCCAGTCTGACCCATGTACGACCTGCTGTTTTGACAATGTCGTCGACCCATCGAGCAGGCGGACGACCTACTTTTCTATAGCCCTCCCGGGGGACCCACTCAGTAACAACCCTGCTCCACCTGTCGTCACCGCGTCTGGCCAAGTGTCCTGCCCAGCTCCACTTGAGTCCCAATATTCGCTTGCTAACATCAAAGACTTTCGTTTGCTTGCGAATTTGAATATTGGGAACTCGATCTAAAAGGGTGATGCCGAGCATGGCGCGCTCCATGGCTCTCTGTGCTACTCGCATTCGGTGCACAGTCTCCTTTGTAAGCGTCCATGTCTCGGCTCCATAAGTTATCGTGGGCAGAACACATTGGTTATAGAGACGGGTCTTAAGACACTGAGGTACAGAGGTTGATTTCAGAACATCATCAAGTCTACTAAACGCTGCCCACCCTAGCTGAATTCGTCTGGATACCTCCTTGGCCTGCAATTCCTTCCCAAAAGAGAGAACATGACCAACATTATGTAGTCAAAGTAAAATGCCTATTTCTTCTTCAACTAGATAAATTATATTCAAAAGTCATTTAAACGTATCTACCTAAATAGTTTTGGTATCAAACTTGAACATGTTAATAAAGTAGTTCAGCGTTAAATAAGAACATGCACATGTCTGACATGGTAATTTAAAACTTAGTGAGAATTTAAAAAAAACTTAGTGAGAATTTTAAACCGGAAAAGTGGTTTCCTTTCCGTAAAATGTGGAAAATCAAGCCCTAACAAGGTCACATTGTCTTGTGGAACACACTATTATGATAAGATCTTTGTAATTCAGTTATTGTGGCTACTGGTGACTTTGAAAGTATCCGACACGATATTTTTTAGGTTTCAATAAGCTATCTATTTTTAGTTTCGCTTACCGCCGGTTATTTGACATTTAATGTATGGCAGTTAATTTAAATATCTATCCACAGTAAGCAAAACCAAAGATAGATAGGTTATTGAGTCTGTAAACGCAAACTGTAAACTAATAAAAAAAAGGCGTCGTAACAATCACGTGTCATGTGAATGATGACAGGTAGTTTTGTATGAAAACCAGAAATTCCATGTAGAGCGATCTAGCTAAACACACACGATTGCATCTTTATGCAACAGACAAATAAACAATTATGTTGTAGAAACCGCTATTATGATGTCCAACCTGTTTTTACTGGTTTAATTTATTTGCAGATGGTACAGTTCGACACATGCTGAAGTTACAAGCTATTATTTACAGATATAGGTATGTTCCGGGTCTGGGTCTTTTTCTATCAATGATATGTAGGTATGTGCTTTTTTACCATCAAAACTTTACAACATAGAGCAAGTGACGTTATTTAGATGCTAGAACTGTTTCCGTGGGTATACCGGGATCAGATCAGGAAAGGTAGTTAAGTCAGGATGTAAAGCTGTTCGGCTACCATATTTCATTAAAATCCTTCCAGCCGTGCGAACCCGAAGGAGAAACTTGAAGGTTCGAGTTCAAACGGCTGGACGGATTTTAAAAACATTAACTTCTACACAGACTTTGATACTTTGATATATTACTGTTAGTGATTTGTGATATTATTTTGCAACAATACAACCAGTGTGACTTTTATATTGAGTCATCTTGTACATTACAAGTCCAAGCTTGGTTTTGTTCCATGTATTGTAACGGATGACCGCGTGTATCAAAATGTAACGTTTTTAAGCGATCGCGCTTATGAATATGGAAATGTCTGCGAACTGCCTCACACACAACTCAGGTTCTTTATGCATTTATAGTTGCCTGCAATAACATGCATTATTATTATTTAGCCATAATAGTCCCAGTGCAGGGCAAAGGCCTCCCAAAAATAAAAATAAATAAATAAATAAAAGTCAAAAACATGCAAGCACAGCTTTTAAAACAATGTCACAGAGTTTACAGAATTTGAGACCTGATGACTGATGAGCGATGTTCCTGTTATGAGATTTTATGTAACACAAGATTCGAATTCAAAAAAAGAGTAGATTCTAAGTTCCAAAACGTTAGGTATTTTCTGATTATTAGGTACCTACGTAAAACTAAAATGATTTTGAAAATTCATTTGTTGTTTGAAAGTGTCTCACTTTAAAGGTGTTCCTGATAAAAATTGAGGATCTGATAAGGATCTTCGGAGTTTTAAACAGAAATGCACTTGGAGAGTTCAGGAAATTGCTTTCTTCTAACAAACTTAAAATTGGTTAAAAAAAACTAGATTTTTAAAATTATAGTAATTCAAGATTAACGAATTGTATCTATAAACTTTTAGCACGTTCAATAATTTGTCTTCCATAAAAAACATTGCCGAAAAAAAATACGGCAGACGATAAATATAAGAAATTATAATAACGTCTAGTAAAGGAAAGTATACCTGACTTTCGAAAATCAATACTAATTTAGGTAGTTATTCACAAATAAACAGATGCACGAGAGTTTTGCATAATTTAATGATTTTTATTTTATTCTGAATAGTAAACATCTGTAAGTATGTCTGCATCTTAAACTGTGTCAGATAGAAACTGGGTTATGTAATGGAAATTAACAAAAAATATTCCTGCATAGAGACCACAGATAATAAAATATACTATAGGTACTAGTACGAAGACTAAATACAACCATAGACAATTCAGTTATAGAGTAAGTAGTAGGTACATAATATTTTACATATACTCACTTACATTAAAACTTCAAATCATCAATAGATCTACTGGTAAATAAATCTACATAAATATCCGAAGATACTGTACATAAGTAGGGTTTGTAACGTATCATACATCTTTCATAAGTAAACGAACAAAAACATCGTATATCAATATCCAACACACAGTTTCGGCCTCAGTCTAACCACATCGAACAAATACCACCAACGTTCACAGTCGAAAACAAATGACTACACTTACCAAAACGTCAAATTTCTCATCAATCAACATAGTCCGTATCGAAAACTCAACATGGTTATAAACAGTGTCATTAGTATAGGGCTACCAGACAAATTCTCAATACGATGGTATAATTTATTATCTCCCATTTATGGTAAGCTATAAAACCTCGAGATTATAAGACAAACGATGCCGTTTCACTTCTACGGAAGTAAATCTTATTAACATTTCCGCGTGATAGGACTTTCGTTGATTTAATTAATTACTAAACGAGTGTTTGTGCGCTGGTGAATCCGAATCCGAGAATTACGAATCTTACTTTTAGGTCCAGCCCTTCTACTTTACAAACCGAAAACGATGCATCGTGACAACCATCGTAGGTCAGCTTATGTTGGTTAATTTTCCGAATTCAATTCAAATAAAAGCTAGCCTGCGATTTGTTGTCGAAATCTCGTTTTTTGATTTGCAAAGTAGACTCCCAGAACAGGCGGCAAAACGCTACTTCAACGGATCCCATTTGAAATAAAACATTCATTTGAAATGTTTGTTTTAACCTGGATTAAAAATGGTCGCGCCATGTGCGGTCTCTTTTAGGAGTCTATGACAAACACTCAAATAAAACTCGAAAGTAAGTAGCAGTTGCAGTTTCGTTGCAGTTGCGTATCACAGTCTGTTCTGGGCCTTACCACTAGTATTATTTTATCTGTGGCCTTACTTACGCTAAATTTCACCGAGCTTTTGGTTTTGAGCGTTTTTCTTATTAACGAACCGAGTGCACTTGGTTAATGTAATTACGATTTAAGAAGAGCAGCGACATCTATTGAATATTTCTAGCAAATGAATGCGATGTTACCGAAATTTACCGCAAATTAATGCAATTTTTCATTCAGTAAGTAGTGTTCTTAGTATTTGATAACAAGGCATTAGAATTTGTGAATGAGATCAATAAGATTGATTTGAAACAAGAGTCAATAATGTGACAAACAAATGGTGTCTTATTGTGGGCTCCTGATTATAAAATAAGCATCCGAATCTATTCGGATTAATGCGGATGATATGCACAAACACTTTTAATACCTATTTTAATAATTATTCACTTAAATTAATCTTTTAAATTGCTTACATTGAGATAAACGTAGATGAATGCTTTGATTGAGGAGTATTTATTTTGTGTAATTAGTTTCCTAGGTTTCACCTAGGCTTAGATTTATAAAATTCTAAAACTAAAACAATTAGTAAAATTGGTGAAAGGAAATTACAACTACAGAATCAATAAATCTACAGATTAAGAAGAGTACCTACGTAAAAGCTGAACAAATATTGTTTTTTGTTTCTTTTAACAATTATAATAATTTTATAAACTTTCTCACAAAATACATTACGCCAAGGCGAATTTTTTTGCCACACGTTTATCTAGAGGAAACAATTTTCCTAAGTGCCTCTAACTGCTGGAACACTTTATATGAAACTTGTAACACCTGTCCATCGTGGCTTAGAATAGCAAGTGCCATTTGCTTCTGAAGAAGAATAATTTTCATTCAGAAATCACATAACAAATATACGCCGTGCAACATCTCATTACATTTTCTGAGTATACGCGAATTTACGCGATTGAATCAAGCAATTTCCGTACAAACATCGAATAGGTTTTAGTAAATATAAAAAATTTGTAATTTAAACATCCATAACCTAAACTAAATTAACATAGGGAGATGCGTTGGAACAGGCACCTAGAGTCACCTAGCTTATAAGACTGAACATTTTTAAGTGATCCTTGAGGTCCTACAGAAATAAACACGTTTTTCTTTTTTTCTTTATATATAAACAGCAATAAATAACAATATTTAATTTAATTTTTCCTAAAAATTAATGATAGCAAATTAAATAGGTACCTAACATAATCACTAGTTATGAATTATTAATTACCTACAAAAGATTTCAACGCGCTCGCACCTAAAGTCGTAAATCATTGCATATACGAGTATGCAGTATACTTCAACAACTCTAGGAATATGTTTAGAGACATTATAACTTTTAACTTATAGCTATTAGGTTTAGGTTTAACCATTTATTTTCTCAAAAAAAAATTACAAATTCACTTATAGAGAAAATACAATGAAATAAGTAAGTAGGTAGGTAGGGTAGTAGGATAACTATTATAAATCTATACTATAAAAAGGTAAAGTTTGTTTGTTTGTTTGACAGGTATTTTACGTTTAAATATTATAATCATTAGTATCTGGTAGATTAGATACATATATTACCTATAGAGGCACCTATCTAACCTACCTTCATTCATATAGCGCTAAGAAAAATGTTATAATAGCTAGGGAAAAGCTCATCCCATTTCTCATGGCATGCCGGGCGTTAATACTTTTTAATTAATAGCCTATTAAGCATTTACGAGCACCTGACTAGCTTGTAGTAAAACGGAATGCGTTGTGCACAAGTCTTTATGTTTTAACACAGCCGTATAAAGTACTATGTGTACATTATTTAAAACATAAAATAAAGTTACTTTATTAAACAAACATTATGTAGACAAATATGTATAATAATATACAGACAAATAAGTATAATTGACAATTTAAAGTTTACATTTAATTAATTTTTTTTATATATTAAATTTTATTAATGTAGGTACCTAAATAATATTTTTCTTAAAATACTGTTTTTTTTTTAGTTTTGGTTTAAAAAAAGAATGTAAGTAAGTACCTACCTATTATGTTAATGGAACCTAATAGGATATACCTAAGCAATATCAGTCCCACTTACTTTAAAAAAAAAGTAGTACATAAGTAGTTGTAATCGATACGTTATGTAAGGGTGGTTTAATTAGCATGAAATATTTCATAATAATACTCACGATACGCATCCATTGCAATCATCCATCACAACTTCAAAACAAAACAATCCAAATCACAATCGTCACAATAAAAAAAATCACATATTTTTTTCAAGGACGTCAACGTCAAAGTTTTCCCGCGCGAAAAGGCGTCAGCTGTGCCGACAGTGCGATGCTCAATCGACGAATGTTGAGTTTCCGTGGCAAAAGTCGCTACGCTATTCTACCATTCGACTAGCAAAAACAAGGTCAGTGTGCCTTATTGACAAAAATCGGTAGAGACGGGAATTATGGTACTTCGAAATTCAAATTGTGAACTTGATAATTACGTGAACTTTCCTAAGCTGGATTAATGATGGCGGAATAGACATGAGATATAGCTACAATGAAGTTTTAAATTTAATGCGACGAAAAGATGCTAATTTATATCATCCCCCAACTAAAATGGGTGTGTTATTGCGATCTTATTGTATTTTATACATTTTCTAATTAACCTATTTTTATTCTTATTAAAAAGAACAGGTTATTAAGTAAAGGTTTCACAGCAAAAAAAATCCATACCACTCGGTCTGCGTCAACATTCAAACCTTTGTTTCAGGCATTTTTCACGTAGTCCATCCATCGTTTCCATTACAAAACGAAAAAAACGATTGTTTTTTTTATGTAGTAACTACATAAAAAAAACATTATAGAATCGGAAGAAAAATTTGATAATTACCCATATTAATTCAATAAACAACATGTTGTTAAAGATAATTTATATCACGGATGGAATTCCCAGCAAGGTCATCGAAAGTGGAAAATATAAATTATTCATTTAAAGGGACAAAGTGTAATAACCCAAAAAAAATTAATAGATTCACAAATACACTTTCACTACGCATAATATTTTTATCTAAATTGAAAGAATCTGTTGACCGTTTATCACGAACTTCGATTATGATTCGTATGTAATTACGGAATTAAAAAGTTAAACTATTGAAGGTGTTATTTATGGTTGTGTGGATTACAAAGGAGGTTCATAACGATCTACCTTTTATGTAATGACTAAAATATCTATAGATTGTAACTGTTGCATATCTACATAATGATTTATTAGAAAAGAACATAAATTAGTAGGTATAATGTTCTATGTGACATAACACTTTCAAAAATACAGAACGCAATCATCTCAGTTTTGCATAAATAAATTTTAAAGTTCCATTTGAATTATTATTAATGGGCTCTGCTATTCAAAAATAAATACTGAAACATTTTTGTTTTAATTCGGAGTCTGTAAAAAATGTGCATCTAAGAAAAGTTTTTTCTAGGTTTTTTAAGTCACATAATTTTTTTTTTTCATTATGAGGGCATAAAAATACCGCAGAGTTTTCTACTACTCATCATCATCATCATCTCAGCCCATTTCCACCCACTGTTGGGCCTCGTATAGGCCTCCTCTCTATTACGCCACTAACTGAAATAAATATAAATCAAGCTTATTATGTATGAATATAATTATAATTTATTATAAGCTATGTTATGAATAGAAAAGCTTTAACCGCTAACTTCTAATAATGTAATAAAACACCAAAGTAAGTACCTAATACAGGCTACTACAATAAAGTTATTTAGTAAAATATTTAAACCAATATTAATTAACTATCCCTGATCGCCGCCGCCATAATGAAAATTTGCGATGACATCTAATCAAGAAGTACAATGTTTAAGGTTTATATCAAGCAGTAACATTAGCCGTATCACTTGCGCTATTAGGTACCACTATTACTTAGTTCAGAAATTGCGCTAAAGTGTGCCAAGAAGAGAATTACTGTAAATTTGAATTTCGAATCCTATAAGATATTTCAGAATCAGGATGCGAGAATATGGCACATTTGGGAAAGGCCGTGGCACTGATGCATTACGTCCTACTTACTAATAATTATGGTATGTACGTAGGGTCATCTCGAGCTTTGTTTGCTATTAACCGACATCGTAGAAAGCAGATGAAAACAAACTTAACTAAAACGGCTATTAAGTAAACAAAATGCTAACTAGAAAAAACATTCCTACAATCCTAATTAAATTTAAGTTCCTACCAATCTTTATGTATAAGTAAAGTGATTAGTATAGGTACTTATATAAAGTAGATCTATAAAGCGTAGGTAAGTTACTTCATCTTGTTTTACGCGAAACACCACTCTCAAATGCTCGTACGCTAATCCAAGTAGGGTAGGTGCGTCAAATATGGGCCGGCGGGTAATAAGGGCCACTTCTATTTTAACATACTTCCAATATTATTATTAGACTCAAACCAAGCCTACATTATAGAGGACCATTAGGAAGGCTAATATCCGCGGTGGTATCGCCTTCCTATTCGCCTTCATGTCAGTAGACACATTTATTTAAACGATGTTTGTAAAAATCGCTCTACTAGAAAAAAATCTCCACGAAAACTGATTAATTGTGAGTACCATAGACTTTTTTTTTTTAATCTGCTGTTATTAATAAAACATAAATTTATCATGTTTCCTGATTAAGTTAAGTTTAAATATAAATATAAATTTTTCATGATTTTACAGTGAATTTTGTCGAACTTGACGCAGGCGGCTAATAAGGGCCACCCCCAAGGCGGGTAGTAAGGGCCGTCAATTACAAGGCTTTCAGGTCTTCTTTCGAAGTCGTGTTCTATTATATCTGTTTTTATTGTGTATACGGGTTCTGAGGTTAAAATATGAATGTATTTTCTTTCTTTTTTTTTGCTATTTCAGTTAGAAGCGATTGATAATAATGAAGGACAAAGACTGGTTATTAGCAATACTGGTACACAAAAACAGATGCAAAGGGCAAGGTGACTAACGACTGACGACTGACGACTGACGACTGACGACTGACGACTGACGACTGACGGACGACTGACGACTGACGACTGATGAACAAAAAGAACAAAAAGAACAAAAAGAACAAAAAGAACAAAAAGAACAAAAAGAACAAAAAGAACAAAAAGAACAAAAAGAACAAAAAGAACAAAAAGAACAAAAAGAACAAAAAGAACAAAAAGAACAAAAAGAACAAAAAGAACAAAAAGAACAAAAAGAACAAAAAGAACAAAAAGAACAAAAAGAACAAAAAGAACAAAAAGAACAAAAAGAACAAAAAGAACAAAAAGAACAAAAAGAACAAAAAGAACAAAAAGAACAAAAAGAACAAAAAGAACAAAAAGAACAAAAAGAACAAAAAGAACAAAAAGAACAAAAAGAACAAAAAGAACAAAAAGAACAAAAAGAACAAAAAGAACAAAAAGAACAAAAAGAACAAAAAGAACAAAAAGAACAAAAAGAACAAAAAGAACAAAAAGAACAAAAAGAACAAAAAGAACAAAAAGAACAAAAAGAACAAAAAGAACAAAAAGAACAAAAAGAACAAAAAGAACAAAAAGAACAAAAAGAACAAAAAGAACAAAAAGAACAAAAAGAACAAAAAGAACAAAAAGAACAAAAAGAACAAAAAGAACAAAAAGAACAAAAAGAACAAAAAGAACAAAAAGAACAAAAAGAACAAAAAGAACAAAAAGAACAAAAAGAACAAAAAGAACAAAAAGAACAATAAGAACGAAAAAAATATTTTTTTTTGTTACTTTGACTTTAGTTCTGAAGCTTGTGGGATCGAAACCGGCCTTCACACATACTTCACACATTCACACACACACAACACAAAAGATTAGGTATATCTTGCGTTTGAGTGAGTATGCCCAATATAAGTACATAATACTTCACAGGACTCCTAGAAACTTGGAGGAAACATAATAGAGCAAAGTTCCAAAACGTAAACTTTCATAAGTTTAATAAGAGCCACCAATTCAAGAAAATTTTCAAGAAAATATTATGCTATTTTTGATTTTTTTTTGAGTTTTATGTAGTGAAACTAATAACTTTTTCAAGAATATGATAATTTTGAACAAATTTAGTCAATTAATGCTTTTTTTTAAAACTTTTCGTTTCATTAGTTTAATAAGGGCCATCACTGTTTTTTTCCGTGATTTAAATAAATCGTCAAGCGTAACTCACTAGAAAATCAATCTAAAAGTCTGCGCGAGATAGTATAGCTAGAGTTTACAATGATAAAAGACAAAATGAATGTTTTTGTTAAGTGGCCCATATTAAACTACCGTCGGCTAATAAGGACCAAAGGAAGGGTTTTGAAAAACCTCAATATTGATGATAAATTTCAATTAAAACCAAATAAATCATACTTTTTCAGACTGCTTATGAAGTAAACATTCTTAAAATGTCCTGTTTTTCATTCATATCCGTCTGATTTTGAAAATATTTTGAATTGAAATTAAGTGGCCCTTATTTGCCGCAGGTACCTTAGTAGTAACTTAAGTAAACAGTGAAATGTATAAACTTACAGTTTACAAGCACTTTAAGTTAATATAAATGTGATGGCTCGCTGCTTATTTCTTGGGAGGTCAAAGAAAGTGTAGGATTATAAAACTATTATCAAATGCAGTAACTTTCAGGTTCATATGAGATGTGCATATCTACATTGTACATTCATTAATATACTCGTAAATACAAATTAGTTAAAGACATTCACAACTGCATGTGTTCCTAAAGCGCTTTTGGTTTCTTTTGAATATAAGTCCTAAACTAACGAACGAACCTAAACTAGTGATGCCACAAAAATAAAATTAAAAAAAAAATCTCGACTGCCTTTGAAGGGGGGGTAGTCAGAGGTGTGAGTTAATCTTAACCTACTTCTCATTGAAGGGACGCAATATACGTAAAAAAAATAATTAAAATCGATGTGTAATCGCACATACATTAGCGTCAGTCAATCTCCGCAGACTAGGCAAATGACTGCCCACAAAAAGCCTGTGGAGGCAGCTAATGCCCTTCTCATTTGTGGTGTAAGCTTAGTCATTGAATGGTGCCTTCTGTGTATAACTTGCTAGACATTCTTACTAGATCGTAGAAGTTAAGCGATGATAATTTTGACGGGTAACCGCAAGTTGTATTATCATAGGAGTATATTATCAGATGAGTGCTTATTATTGAATATATTTATACTTTCGCATTTATAATATTAAAGAAACGAAAATGCTATAGATTTACAAAACTGGTACTAGAGACAATGAGAACTAGTTTAGCCACCTAAGGATCGTTAAAAACGATCTTTATGTAGCTCAACAAAACTGCCAAAGCACAAAACGATGTTTTAGCCAAACCACTGCCAGACGGAAGCATGCTCAAGACATCAGCAGCATACCATGTGATTGCTTGGCACATATTTAAAACATAAATTACTATGAACGTAATTGTATACGACTACCTGTGTTATTTAATATCGGACATAGGTACCTAAATAGAATAATTTGATAAAAGTCGAATTCCTTCAACATTGTGTAAAAAACTGAGTAACCCAGTAATCATTTCGGAGAAGATGCCCTACAACAATGGATGTTGAACACGAAGCTAACTTCCCGGATAGTCGGTTTTTCTCACAACACATCGCTTCCTTGTATTATAATAACCGATCCATAAGAAATTGTACACAATCTGTCGACGGAAATGCAAACGATTATAAAGAATGTGGAGTAAAAGGTAGAGTTTGATGCAGTACATCTACAATAGATTATACATCAATAGCTTTCTTCCTTTCTTTCTTTCTCTTAGAGGTAACTTTCAGGATTTAAAATATATTTCGTTTGTAGGTACTCTAACCCCCGGTTCCTATAACAAACTAACGGATGTCCGTAGGACTTTCGCCATAGCAACGTTGTTATCTGTCAAAAAGTTTCATACATTTTATGTTGAAACAACAACGTTGCTATGGTGATGGACCTACGAACCTCCGTTAGTTTGTTATAGGAACCGGGGGTTACTCTACTTTTCAAAAATAATTTTGTAAGTGCCTAAATATTTTACATAGAAAACACAGATCATACAAAAATTGGTCAAGTCCCCTGTGTGATTTTTTCCATCAACGATATGAGTGTTTCAAAGTCAGATGCAAGATGCAACCTATAATAAACCTTATCTCTAATTTAAAGTTAATTTACCTACATGACACTAGGGCAACATAACTCGTTATAAAACGATGTTGTAAAATGTAAATTTCAATCGTATATCTAAATTGATTTAAACTACTCGCCTACATAAAACACATAAATAATCTAAACACTTACAAAACGTAGTTACTTAATCGGAAGTATTTAGATATTTTAATTGTAGCTCAATTGATGTGGTAGTGCAATAAATTGTTGCAGGATTAAGTAATCAATCATAATTTATAATCGTAATATTGAAGTCGTTAATGGCTTAGATATTTAATAGCTCAATAAAAACTTCAAAAATTGTTTATGAAATGTTAAAACATAACATTCGTAGGTACAGTTCATCAAAGTAAATAATACGCATCGGTAAAACATTGCAAACAATCGCAGTTTGGATACAAGGTTCCCCTCTTTCTCGATATCAGCTTTTGAATTCGACTTTTCACTCCTAGTGTGGAAAGGGGGGAAAACTGTAACAAAGCCAATTTTTCCAAATTTTTTTGTTTATAATATTTTCCGATGGATGAACTCTTTATTACACCAAAATAAAGGTTCCTTCAGTAAGTCGAGTAAACAAATCTTGTAGGAATCATAAATTTTCATTTTTCATAATAAGGAAGATGATGTGTACAGAGTTGTAAACCTTACTGTACACTATACATCGAGAATTCGAGACATTATACGATTCTGCTCATAAATCTATCATAATATTGTGTAACTCATAGATCTTGTTTACATAACAATGCTTGTTATACATAAAACATTTAGTACCGGAAACATTCGGTAGCTTACTAGTAAATCGATCTTTGTTATTGTAAGTGCTGATTGCGGATATTTTTTCTAAATTGTCGTTTTAAAAAGCGATGTTCGCTGGGAATGAGTACCTGTAGTGATAATAAACCATTTCTTTACAAAACAAGCAGTTTTTGTGGTTTATGACTTGAAAGACAGAATTAAATAAAATTAAGTCCTCAAGTCCAGATGCTTATATTTATTTTTCAATTAGATTTCTAATGGTAGCCACAAACTGTGGGTGGTTTTCCGCTTTCACATCATTAAGTGTTATAACAAGTAACTTATGTAGTTTCCTCGTTAAATTATTCTTAACCAGATAATTCTTAGGATCACTGAACACGATCTTTAGATAGATTTACTGATTCATACCGGTTAAAATTAGTTTAAAATCCGTTCAGTTAAGGAATGGTTTTAGGAAATGTGTTCAAACTTTTCAAAGTTATTTACTTGGTAGATATTTTGCTTAGAAACCCGAACAAACAAGATGGATAGATGATTTAGTAAAAGCAGGTGGATGGAAACCGCTTCCAACCGAAACAACTGAAGATCTAGGGGCTAAGTCCAACAGGACTTCCTAAGTCTTATTATTAGATCACCACCACCGATTATATTATATCTTTCAACATCTTGTAAATTAGTTAAAAATGATTTAGGAAGAACCGGGACAATAACGACTGGAATGTTCTTTGAAGTAATACGAGTATAATTGCGTATTCAATTGAAGATCAGATCACCTTGAGTTTGGAGAGGTCCCTTCTAAATACTAACCTAGGCAATCACAAACACCATATTCCTTTCATTGGATATCAAAGGTCATAAGGAACCGTGTATTAGCGGTAGTTGGGTTTGTTTTTTTTATAATCAGATGCTTTTTATGAAATCAAAACTAGTTATGTGTGTGTAAATAAATAAATTACTAAATACCTAATTAATAGCAAAAATATTATTTAATTGCGTTACTAAATTTAAACGTATGTACCTATTACTAAACTAGTAACAAAAAAACTGGTGAAGTACAACAGTTTGACCGACTCCCTCGCCTGGGAATGCAAAACATGCAATACTTCATGTCGTGAATTCACAGAGGAAGTGTTTATGAAAACATTCTTTACACGTCCCGCTTCCTAACTGTGGGAACGCAACAATGTGGCTTAGACAAAGTGATTTTTTATCCGATATTACAGAGTTATCAATAAGGTCATTAGCAATAACTAAATAATAAGGCCTAATAATAACACGCTACTTAATGTAGGTAAATAGATAAATTACATTATTTTACATTTATATATTGATTTATTTAGGTAAATTAAACAAAGATACTACATAACATAACTGTATTCTAAGGCGTAGTAACTATATTCTATCGTAGTAGTCAGGACACAAATCAAAAATAAAAAACAAATTCCTAAACTTTTCACTAAAAAGACAACAGTTAAACAACGTTTTCATAGAAACTCTCATCCATCCATCCATCCGATCAAATCAAGGATGGTAGGTGATCTTTGGATATTATATATATATATTATATATATATTCTATATATATAACAAGTATCTAAGAGCATTTGAAATGGTTATTATACTCCCAAAATCAGTGTTTTAGTATTTGGTACTTTTATAAATAAGTAATACCTTGTAC
The DNA here is from genome assembly GCA_947086425.1 of Xanthorhoe spadicearia. NCBI lineage: Eukaryota > Metazoa > Arthropoda > Insecta > Lepidoptera > Geometridae > Xanthorhoe > Xanthorhoe spadicearia. The sequence continues at coordinate 4,833,431 of OX352212.1, forward strand.
ACATATAACTTTTTTCGTCTTCAAAATCAGTTAAAAAGACAATCATTGTATTAACTATTAATCCTATAAAATTCAGTACTACAATATCCTCTCTATTTTATAATCTTGACAAGGATTAATGGATTTACCCACGACAAAACGGAACTTTCTAGATTCTAAACTTTTAAAAAATTTACAAACCTAACGGCGATGATATCTTTTAGAGAGTTATGTATTTAAAAGATAAAAGCTAGTTTTTGTGCAGAAATTAATTGTGTTCATTTACTATGCGTCTGACTTGACTAAAATACTGCAATTCATATTCAGTAAGTACCTACCTATAATTTGATAAATATTACGGATTTATCTATCATTAACTGGAGATTAAAGGTAATCAAGTCAAGTGAAAACTATGGAAATATAAAATAAATCATACCAACGACTCTCTTTTCACGTATTAAAGCATATATTTTTATGACATTCTGATCGAGAATCGAATCATTTAATAAAGATGATGAAAATGATTAATTATTGTTTACTTAGTCAATGTAATTAGTCGCGGATCGCTTCTGTGTTTCGGAAACTAAGCTACGTTAAATGTTAATCTTTTAAAATCGCTATAGCTATGACGGCGGCTCAAAACTCCGTCAACAGAGTTGGCCACTTGCTAATTTAGGTTTTTAATCACATTAAAATTCGTTGCTTCATTAATAGTAAATCTCAAGTTCGTATATTTTATTATGATAATCTCATATGTGACAATCAAGAAAACCTAGAGCATCTAAAGTTATCAAACGAATGATCTTTAAATTAATTATGCTAATACTGACATTTAATTTGGGAAATCTATTTGCAATATTATTGGTATTTCAAGATGATCCGAGAATTTTAAGTCAGTGGAGCATTTCCTTGTTTGATAAGACTTAGGCCATACTCGATTACATTTTTGCATAAAAACATACATCATAAATCTTTATGACCAAAGGCCGCATACTGAAACGGTTTCTTAATTTGAGTGGTGCTTATTAAAAGACTGTACTTATTTATTTGACGTTTACCTACGGTCTACACTTAACTGACTCTAGAAAGAACATTCTGGGTAGTACTCTTGACGGCAATGACAATGGCAATGCAAAGTCGACGCGATCCCGATCGTCAAGAATTTCGTACTCTTGAAATCAGTTTATAACAGGACTGTATAATCATAGGAAATTGACACAAAATCAATTAGTTCACCCAATATCCGCGAAATTCAACGCCAATGTGGTGTCGTTTGAGCCTTGTGTACATAATTTTTTCCGAACATTTTTTTGCATTAAATCGAACTAGTTTCTAGAACGAATGCAAATTTGATCTTCAACATCAATAATAAATGTCCTAAAATACGAACATAACAAAAATAAGTTTACACTATAGTTCACAGTGATTAACATTATTTAACATTCTAATTTATAGCAAAACAACTTATTTATTCATATTTTACTCAAATCGGAAATGTCAAAAATTAGATAGGTATCATAGTTTTTATTACTAGAATGTAAGACTGTGCATCCTTATACCAGATTTTGTTACCTAATTTTATTCAAAAAGTTACGTTATGCTAACTTTTTGCATAAAATTAACTTAGCGATTGAGTATTTATGATATTTTATCTATGTCCCTCATCAACTGAGCTTAAAGTTCACTAATGTTGAATGAATTAATTAATATGATTATGAAACAAACCTCTTCTCCATTGTATTCTAAACAATAAAAAAACAATGTGAATATCTTCTTAGCCAGATAATATTCTAATGAGTTAACTTTCTTTCATAAAGTGTTTATGCAAAATATGACAACTCCCACTGAATCAACGCTGTCCGTTTGTCTGTCCTTCTCATTGAATTCGGAGTCAAATGTCAACTTATTTATATTTACGATTTGCATAGCTCTCCAAACTATGATTACTACTAAATATTTATACTTATAGTGACATAGACATGTAGGAAGATGAGTGATAAGTAATAAATGTTTATGTAAAACTAGTGAAATTGAGGAGTAAGCGTCTATTAACACCAAGATCATTCTAACTTTACGGGTATCACTATAATGCATAGTATTCAAGCGCTTTGAAAAGACCTCTCGGCGCCGCTTACGATCGCTCGTGGTCGCCTGCGTTTGAAGTTTCTCAAGCGATACAACCTATGTATTATTCGACGATTTTGTGGTCGTTTATTTGAATCAGCTAAAAGGGATTCTACCATCCACAGCTCTTAAGTGAACTATGATTGTGAGTATGATTATGCTTGGGGTACTTTCACTGCTTTTGGTTGTTGGCATCCCTTCAGAAAATCTACAGATTACTTGTCTTATGTCGTTGACAAACACAATCGGTCGTTCATTCGTATGAGCAAGTGGCCAACTCTGGTGACGGAGTTTTTACACAATAATGTAAGTAATATTAATGTATATATTATTGATAGTTTATCTATACAAACTCTGTGATAACCAGTAACAACTAGGTACTTACTATACTTAGATTAATTAGTCCTAGAAAGTTTATTTCAGTTCGTATAATAGTCAACGCCACGTCGTTACAAGGCGAATCTTTAGAGAGTTAATAGGTATACTGAATACCTACTCATCTTACCTTTAATTGGTTTCTATGCATAAATGAACAGCTGAACTGTTAAGTCATGCCTTTGAAATGGCCCAATGACTGGATAAAACAGGAATTTATCCACTCGGAAGTAATCACAGTAATAAAAGTTGATAAACATTTGAAACTGAAATACAATCTTTGGAAATTAGGTTAATGAGGGTTCAAAGAAAAGAATCTGCTAAAACTAAAGTAGGTACAAAAATACTAAAAAACCTCAGATAATATTGAAAAACCTACTTGTAGATACCAGGAACAAAGTTTTTGTAACAGATTCAACAGGTTTTGAAATAAATATCAAAATATTATACATAGCAGGTTTTCTATGAAATGTAAAACAGCTGCATTATTAATTAGTATGGACCGAAAACAGATTGATTATGGAAACGTAAATTATAAAACAGTGAAAGCGTACATCTAACATGGATGAACAGGCACGAATTACCCTTGTAACGCCAGAAATTACATTATAATAACATAATACATTTGTTTTTAGTTGGGTAATGGTGAGGCTATTGATGGTAATCTAATATTGTGCAATTTAGTTGCTTCAGTGAATACTTGATGAGAATAACCTAGAATCCTAGATCTTAGTTGTCATCATCAGGGATATATTGTACTTTATTGGATTAGATCGTAATTTTACTACAGAATTTGAGTCATTAGGCAAGGACTCGTTCCAACAATCAGTAGGATCACTAGTAGTTAGCCCAGAACGAGATCTAGCGTACAGTTGGTGGTTCAACTTGTACTTGTTTCTCTCTTACTGATTTGAGTTGCATGTTGCATAATGATAGGTAGGAAAGTAATATCCAAATCATAGCCAAAATACGTGACTAAATTGAGCTAAAATTTTTTTTTTTTTTACGTTGCGCAGCTGACGGATAACGCGCTTCGCTTCGACCCAGATGCTTTAAAACGATTCCTACTACTTATTTCAAAGTCAGTACGTAAATACAAAGCAAGACTTAAAGTCTTCACTCTCTATTTCACCCTAGAATCGCTCAATTGAGAAAATTGCAGGATCAACAATACATTATTACAGTAAGGTCCGCAAAGAACAGTTTTCACATAAATAGCTGGGACTTTAATCTGCGATTGTCGGTAAACCGGCCTTGAGGGGGTTTACTGTCTTATGAAGTGGCTTTTGTTAGATATTTTTGTTGTTTACTTGCATCTGTTGAGCTGTAAACCTTACACATGATTGATAATTGTAACTCTTTCGTAGTAGATTGTTTTTTATTATAAGCAAACATACTCGTAATTACCTATTTACTTTTTTATGAATTAAATCCACAGCTCTCTGTGTTTATCATTTTTATTAGGTACTAAGTATGTACAATAGTAGTAGTTTGTTTATTTTCGTTAGATTTATCTAAGTTTATCAATCTATAAAGAGTTGCGATATCTTATTCTAATGAAGTATTTCACATTATCCTTGACATAACGTACGCAACAAAGAGTAGAAATTCTACTCTAGCTAGAACAGTTTCTTAACGAGAGTTGAACCGATTTGAAGTAATTTTTATAAGGCAAGCACAATAAAGTTGGCATAAAAGTACTCGTAAGTAAGTAGGGTATATAAGGAGGATCAGTAAACTTATATAATGCTCGAAGTTTATGAAAAAAATAATGGTAAGTACTAAAATGTTACTGCCTCCAGCCTCAGTTATCTACAATAGAAAGCATTATCTTTATTATCTAAAACCGCGATGTCCTCCATCACGTTGGATTGACGCTCTGATACACATCCAGATCGGCACGAGACTTCCACCAGCTTATTTGCCTTGCTGACAACTTTGCTACAGGTGTTATTCTAAAACTATAAAGCACTATTACACAGGGCAAGTTCTTGCCTACTGCATACAATTAAATTAAACTGAATTTTCACGTTTTGTTTTCAATTTTTCGTTGGTCGTTCGGCCTTTGCCCCTCTACTCTGCAATCCTAAAATGATGCATCGTGACAATCATTGCAGGTCAGCTTATGTTGGGTTAATCTTCCGAATTCAGTTTCCACCAACATACATAACCTTACCTATGATTATTGGCACTATTCATCGTTTTTGGTTTGTAGAGTAGAGGGGCTAATCTAATCTCTATCAACTCTAATACCTTGTTTTAACTTATCACAAGAATTTTATTCATCGAATGCTGACTTTTTTTCCTTATGAAAATGAAGGCAATTTTTGAAATGCAACATAGCATAGCTAACTCAACAGATAAGCTTGTGGCACCGTTATTGTGGTTACGATTTGTGATCGATGAGCTAAAGTGTCATATTAGGTGTCATTTGCTTAGCCTTCCGTGTGTTATGAAACTTATATTTTTATATTTAGGCATTATTTGTGCAAAGATGATGACGAACCGTTTGATTTGAGGACTTCACAAAACTACCCTACCTATTTCAGCCATCATGGACTTGCCAATATTGTAAACAAACTAACTATAAGCAACATTTTGTTTTCAAAATTGTAATTTCAAACATGGCTGAAGTGTAGAGCGATATACGCACTACAAACCAAATAAGTACCTGGCCCACAGTATATTAGTTAAATGATAAATCTAAATTCGACACAAAATGCGCAAGCGTAGTTCATAATTATATTCACACTTCTAAACACAATTACGATTGCGAACACATTTTGTATTGCTCATACATTTTTTTGTATGATTGATTGATTGATTGATTGCTCGTTTAACAACATTAACACTGTGTCGTTACCGTTCGAAGTATTTAGTAGGTACCTGCAGTAATAATAATCAATAATATTTATATATATGTACAAATTATTGCGTCTTAAACACCTGAACAACTAAGTTTCATACAGTCTCTTTCGTGCTGTATAATCCTGAAATTGGGACAACATTTACTTAGATTTAAAGATTACTATTAGTATAAATATAAAAAAAATCTATCTTAAAGTTAACTTCTGCAAAATGTGGGCATGTCACATGATGAGATGTCACATCTTCTAATAATCTAAAAAATACATTTAAAGATTTCAATGTACTCGTAATGTCGCTCCTTGAGATACAGACGTGATCATATTTCATTTCAAATAAAAAATCTTGTTAGGTGATGTACAATACGAAGAATAATGAAGGCAATTTGGAAAACAAATATTAACTTAAATGCCTACATTTACAATTTTCATTCACTCTAAATTAACCGTAACTAAGGTTATAAACATAAATACGTTAACACTTCACACAAGCATGTGTGAAGCATGCTAACGATATAATCATAAAAGCGTTAAATTAATAATTACGCTACGTCGCTAAGTGTACTTGAGACGTAGAGCTATTTCTGGCCGAATGTATGTATAACATAAAAATGATATTGTGATAACTCTGTTGTGAACTGTTATTTTAAATCATTACGGTGCGTGATTCGCCATATTTGAAAACACTTCACTTAGCATACGATGAAGCAGGTGCAATCAGAAAAAGTATTTTGAACGTTTCTAGCGACCGACAGTGTAACTTTGGAAAGGTTCAAACATTTTTTTACAGGCTTTATCGATAGTCACACAAAAAAAACCTTATTTGATGATGACTAGCAGCAAGTCCCGGCTTTGCACCGGTGTGTAGGTACTAATGAAACTACTGGGACATATAGCCTATAACCATCCCGACAATCCATTCTACACATCGGTGTAATAATTTTTGAAATCGGATAAGTAGTTTCGGAGATTACCTCCGTCAAACAATTTCAACTCCGTCAAACTTGGAAATTAGCTTGAGAATCCGAATATGAGTGCATTTAGCAAACACAATACATCAATTTAAAATACTTTTAGGTAAATCTTGATTTACAATTTTACTTAACAAATACTTTTACCGCGAGCTGTCAATCAGTATCTATTGATCACTTTACGTTTATTGTTGAATCATCCCACAAATATGTTAGTAGGTTATTTTGTCTTTGTTTGGGACTTTTTGGTAAACTCTTTGACAGTGATCATCACTTTCACGCTTATTGTGAAGGTACTTATGATTATTTGTTTGAATTACAAAAGACCAATCTAAGCTTACAATGCTTACGAGCATATCATAGTGAAATTGTTACCTATTGTTTGAATATTTGATATTCTCATTTGAGCTCTATGTGGTGTTCTTTGTTGTTTCTTCATTGGAGACATAGTTTCGATTATTTTATAACAATATGTTGGCATCTAATTAACGTTTCATTAAGGTATTTAGGTTTTAAGTTTTAACAATCTTTAGGAAACAATTAAGTTATAGTTTGTTTATGAAAATTACATATTTTACCTGAATGTAACATAGCATGTGTGTATAACCAGTTAAACAATCGTAACTGACTTGTTGAAAAATATTGCGATTAGTAAGTATTTCGGTCAAGCTGAATTCGTAATCCATAACTCACAAATGTTGCTAACAGTTACTCGTTATTTGAATGTGTTTACAATATTGTACGGTTTTTACTCGCATATTTTATTATTGCTATAAAACTGTCAGATTACCAACTCAATCGGAAATATAATTCACTAGCAGCACGTCCCGGCTTTGCATGGGTGTACTAATGTAACTACCGAGATAAAATATAGCCTATAACCATCCCGATGTATAGAATGGACTGTCGGGATCGGTGACAGAATTTTTGAAATCGGCTGAGTAGTTTCCGAGATTACCTCCGTCAAACAAACAAACAAACCAACATTACTTCTTCATACTATTAGTATAGATGTTAGAAAAATGTTTCAAATTCACGTATGAACCTATAAAAACGATAACATGATTTGGTACTTTCTGCTGCGTGTAGCATCATGCATGTAACAAAATCGCTTACCAACAATTATTGTGTCAAAAGCACTTTAACTCATTACCATAATCACATTCACATTAATTTAAATAATACCACAGAATATAATACTTATTTAAACAGACTAGACATGCTAATTAGCTTCGTATTCTTAAAAGTTTTCCAAAATCTTGTAACGCGTTTATGTCTTTTGTATAGAAAAATGACACTTAAAATCATATTGTCATTAATTGTGTGAAATTATTGCATAGGTTTTATTATAGGTTTTATTGCATACCTTTGACCTAAAAGTTTAGACATTATTCCACTCACAGAACGCGGAACTCGCGGAATCATTTTTTAAACTCGACAGTCACATAAGTACATACTTTTCTAACCTTAAAACTTTTGAACTATGATGATGGTTTTGAACATTAGGTAATTTAGGTACCTATTATAGTTGGTGGAAACTGAATTTGTAACGTTAGTCAACATTCTCAATTCTCAATTCTTTATTAAACTAAATTATCATTACAGACGGTATTATATCTAATGCGATAATTAGTGAGATCCAAAACTTAAAATTAACTTAACTAATGGTGCTCCCACACTGCTGTTATATAATGTTAAGTAACGTTAGTAAACATTTGTTAGCTAACATTTAATCACAAAAGTTAAAAAATGTTTTCATGTTAGTAAATGTTAATTAACATTTTTGAACAAAATTTTGTTTGTAAACATTTTATACAGGTGACGGCGGGGTATGCGGTGAGTCGTAACACTTTCCATCAGTGTAGGAGCACTTATAACATATAACAGTTCCTAACAAAATGTAACAATTGACAACATTTGTTAGTAAATGTTTTAGTGTTCAAAAATGTTTACAAACATTTTGTAACAGCAGTGTGGGAGCACCATAACAGGAACATTACTTAACAATAAAAAACAATAACATAAAATACCTACACGAAACAACAACAAAAAAAGAATGACAAGACATTACATATTTAGAAAAATGACATTAGCTATAGAATGGAAATTGCGTTTACATTCAAAATGTCTATTAGAACTATCTACCTACTCTAGATCTACTACTATGGATACTCTTATCTACTTTAGATAAAAAAAAAACATGACCGGAATGTACGAAAATGAGTGTGATAGGTGTCCAGCTAAGTATTTTTGAGAATGCTGATGTACGAAAATATTTATTTAAAAAATGGTTAGATATTACAATTTGTTCTTGTTCTGTGTCTATATTTACTCTACATTTATAAATAAAGCACATAGGCCTTGTCTTTTTTTTAATTTATGATATGTAATGTATTAATTAATTTCAAAAATTAGACCCTCCGACTTTTGAGATTTTTCTTCATTGCTGCCTGCATCAATCTTTTTAACGATTGTTGAAGGTGTAATGGTAATATATTTTTTAGCTTTTTGCTCTTTTCTTAGCATTATTACAATAAGTAATATTACTACTTTTAAAAATCAGTATTATTGCACTAGGGCAACATTGTAATGTATCAGCCCTAGTGTGCGCGTGCCTATCGTAGCATCTCATTTAGACATGGATTTGCGCATCAGTTCCACTCCGCGATCACAATGATTACTTGGAGAATCGTTTATTTACTTTTCTTCTCGTCAACACCATGCTGTGTTGAAATCCTTTGTTTTTTGTATAGAACGTTTAAAATGTAAATAATATGTGCATACTTTCGATTCTGAACACGCTTTTAGTGTTATAACAAACTTTTTTTGTAAGTAGGTACATACTTTTTCATATTTAAGTATTTCTATAATGCATCGTGCAATCTGATTGCATACATACAAGAGACTAAATACGATTTGTCGTCAATACCTTATTCAAATTTTACAATTATTTTAAAGGCTGTAAAACAACAAAATATCTTTATAGTGCCTACCTACTCGTTTAAGAAAGTATCAACCTACACATTGCACTAATTAAGGGAAGTCGTCAAATCGAGACATGCATTTTGGAAACATGCCATAGAAAAGCTATAACTATCCCATTACAAGCTCGTTTAGACAAAATGCATTTACATACGAGAAATCACTTCCCTATACTCGTATTTATTTACTTGGTTTTGCGATTCATAAACCGGTCAAATTTAAATATTTATGTAGCAACATCAAAATCGTGGATATCACCATTTTTTTACTTTCTAATTCGTGAATGAGCTGTATCCTACAACTCAAATTTTCCGATCTGTGAAAGTTACAATTTTTGTGACTCGAGTTGAATTTGAAATGCAGCTGTTTATGCAAAATAATGTAGATATTTGACACAGAAACGCTTATAACTAATGCTAGTAATTTTTTAACTTGTGACCTTACTAATTAAACAAGGCTGTGATTATTGCGCCTTTAAAAAGAGTGCCCCATGACAAGTGCTGGCGTCATGTTAGGGTGCCAGCTAAGCCCACCACGAGACTTTGCACATGTTAGGCGTATGCTAAGGCCGGCTTTTCGGCTTTTTGTAAAACATTTTTTTAAACATTTGACGACCTCGGTGGCGCAGTTGGGGGAACGCCCGGCTGAGACGCGGAGGTTGCGGGTTCGATCCCCGCTACGGGACAAATGTTTGTATGTTCTGCAGATATTTGTTCCGTGTCTGGGTGTTTTCTATCTATAATATGTATGTATTTACAAAAAAAAAAGTATCTATGTACTATATCAGTCATCTAGTTACCATAACACAAGCATTAAGTTGCTTAGCTTGGGACTAGATGACGCTGTGTGGAATGCTGTATTTATTTATTTATTTATTTTATTTACCATGCAAAAAGTAACTACGGAGTCTACAAGATTATGTGCAGTTCATACATACCAATAAGAAGTAAAAAAAAATCATGAAGAAAACATGTCCGAAACACTATTATACACAGACACAAGTAATCCAACACAATCACAATAAAAACAGTCTTCGTGGATGTCTTCACACACACAATTTAGAAGGTTCTATTTAGATTTACGCGAAATGTCACGATCTGAATAAAATATGAGGATGCTCATTTGATACTTTAATCATAATTTAATTGGAAGATTAATGTGTAGATCATAATCAAGTAATTTGAAATGATTTACTGCTAACCTACCTACAGACTTGTATCAGTTAAGTAGGTAGGTATCTATCTATGATGTAACTTAGACTAGAACTAAGTTTAACCATAGGTCACCAGTTACATGACTGAATTCTTCAGACAACTGAATGAACACAGGTTATATTCATATTTATGTTTTGATAATTAATTAATTTTAATAATTATGTTACGTTCCTAATTATTAACACTTACAAAAATTAAGAATTTTAACGCCACTTTTCACTTCACGCTCAAAACTATTACAATACGCGTTACTTCTGTCATAAGATCCATGAATTTTCTGTCCATTTTTCGATTACATTTTGTCAATGAGATTATATCGACTTGAATCGATTGTTGTTATTTACCGAGAAAATTGGTGTTTCACAAAACGTGCGTCATGCAAGATGCGAGTAAAACGTGTGAAGGTACACTATATCGTGATTCTGTATCATGTAACTCGCGTGCATCTGTTACATGAAGTAATTATCTAAGTGTGAGTTTTGACTGTAATTCGGTATGTTACACATGATTAGAAAGTTATGGATTAGAGGAAACTAGGAAGGTAGTGAAGTGAATTCGATTCCATGTCGAGGTTATAGGTTAAAAAGAAAGAAAAAAGTTAAAATATAAATTTCAGTATAGAGATCTTATCACTTCGACTTTGTTGTAGCTAGGTGATAATTGCCTAATTAAACATTTGGTTTAGACTACCGTAGGCCTTACGTATCGTACGATTTGATCAATGTACAATACATAAGATTTTTGGGAAGTGGGGAGTTGTGTAGAAAATATTAAGATCTCGACAAAGTTACTATGATCAAATCAGTACCTATTTCAAACTTATATTCTTGACTGAAAACCATAAGTATTTCTATAACTACTCGTACTTAGGAAAATACAAAATTGTAAGTAAAAATATTTTATTTCGAATTATTCTAACAAACTAATCTATATGAAATGTATCTGCCCGCTGTTTCTGAAGATCGGATAATTTTCACCACCTGCAAAGAAAAAAATAAATATTATTTCTTAGTTCTATTGTGGTTCTATCTATCAAAACATCAATACCGAAAGTAGCTATCAATTTAGGGGTCGGTGATCATTTAAATTTTAAGTCAACTGAAGAAATATAAATATACAGTTTCATAATATTTAATAGAAAGTAATAACTCACGATAAGTTTAATCAAAATCTGTTCAGAATTTTCATTAGTTTCACAGAAGACAATAACTAAAAAGTATGTTTATTTGGCATTTAATTAGAATATACTTCGTTATATTTTAGACATACCTTTGTCAACCCCCATAGTTTAAAAACGATTTAAAAATGTCTACCACTCCCTAGTCGTGCTCACATTTATTTTTCATGTTTATACTTTGTTTATTTATTTTATTCTAGAAAGTATTAGAAAACTTTGTTATTTTAAATATGTTTAATAATTTTATTACAGTTATATTGTGTAATCGCCAGATCATTTTGCATATTACATCATGGCGAAGTCGTAAGATGCTTTCGCTAATGTTTGTGATACAAATGTATGCACGATTGATTTATGCAAAACTGGGTGATAAATACAGTTGCAAAAGCAAGTTGGATATTACAAATTAGCAGCATGTCCCAGCTTTACACGGGTGTACGAAACTACCGGGATAAATATAGCCTATAATCTTCCCAACAGTCCATTCGGTGAAATTTTTTTTGAAATCGGCTGAATAGTCTCGAAGATTACCTCCGTCAAGAGGTAGTAGTTTCGGAAATTACCTCCGTCAAACAAACAAACAAACCTACATTACCTCTTTATAATATTAGTATAGATATAGGTAGTCTTTATAATAATAGTGGTGTATAGATATAGATGTTTCGTTAGAGTAAGATGCTACAACATACATTTATGAAACGAACAAAAATTCATGTATCAAAGTCGTTAAAAGTGTTATTTTGCACAATCAAAAAACAAACTTTAAATTATGTGTTGAAATTTGTTTATCAAGATGTGAGCTTAGTCAGAATCCAATTTCAGAATCAAGCGGTGATTTATCACTTACGAGTAGTTACCATAAAGATCTGTCAAACAACTTGTGTTAACTATTAGATATTATAATTAGGTATAAGAAATAGCTTACCTGTCCTCTCTTCAGTCCGAAGTATCTCGCTACCGGATCACCGGCCTGTATTCTCATCAACATGTTTTCTTTCAGTTTACTGTGTTGCTTGGTCAAGGAAAATAATATTTAACAAAATAAAAGTAAAACACAAAATTGTGAAGCCACACAAAAGATAATTATATACAGAACCATAATAAATAAATATCCCTGGAGATTTCACACAGCATCATCTAGTCCTAAGCCAAGCAACTTAATGCTTGTGTTTTGTAACCAGATATGACTGATATAAATACATTTCTTTTGTAAATACATACACATTATACATAGAATCTACCCAGACACGGAACAAATATCTACAGAACAACATGTCCCGTACCAGGGATCGAACCCGCAACCTCCACGTCTCAGCCGGGCCTTCGCCGACTGCACCATATATCGTCACCGGAAAACCGGAAAATAAAACTTTTTCTGCTTAAACCAACTCAGCCATAGAATCATTCAACCAATCATCTCAAAAGGATACTATCTAGTAAGCAACTCCTGCTTCTCATCCGTTGTCAGCACAATATGCTCCGGAACGAGTTCATGTTCAGTGATATTGATCAACAGCTCCGACTCCAGGAACTGTTCCAGCATGTACTTCGGAGCCATGTCCACGAGGGACTGCTTGGCGGATGGTGTCATACCTAAAAAATGTGAACATAGTTGTGTGTAACAAAAATATTTAAGTATAGATTTAAGTTTTCAACAGGCTGACATAGTCACAATGTGACTCAAAGACCTCCAAATAAAAGATTTAAATAAATAATAAATAACCAACCTGCTTGTACAACTACTATCGCTCTATGTATATTCTCTTCCTGCATTCTCGTACAATAAGTCTTGATGGTTTTAATTCCGATTTTAGCTTCGTCAGGGAAGAAAACAAACATTTGGTCTGTGGGGTCATCATTGTGTGCCACTAATACAATCAAGTCACTCCTAGCTGGCCGCTTTTCACTGAAAAAAGAAATGATTTTCTTTTTAAGTGACTGGGATGTCTTCTTTAACATGGCCAGTGTTATTTTACATACCACCTCTTAATTAAAAAAATTGTAGAAAGAAGGATTTGTATAATAAATGACATTTGTCATGATTATCTGAAATTCAATGTATTTGTGGCAAATTCATCAAAATAAATTATTGAAATCAATGCAAATCAATCCTAGTAACATTGGCTTTGGATTAGAAATTTCAAGTTGTAAGAATTCTCTTGTGAATAAATTATGCATATCATAGATCAGCAAATTAAGAAAAACATAATAGATAGGACATTATCTGCTAATACAAAACTACACATTGGTAAGTGCAAACAATACTGAAATAGTTCACTGAACCCATTTATGAGTAAAACATATGTAAAACTTCATTCTATTCTATTCTATTCTCAATGTAGTAGTATGTATGCATAGGTACAGCAGACATCAAAATATAATTTAAGAACAATTTGAATGCATCTCACAGGACTTAAGTTCCCATCTGTTTGTACATACTCTGGCTGATAACTTTAGAGTGCATCCTAACTTCACATAAACAATTTGACCTTCTATTTACTCACCTAGGTTTGTCACCGAATTGTTCTTTGAATTGTTCTAATGTTTGATCCAATTCATCTTGAGTCACTAGGTATCCACGGTCATGGCAAAGCTGTAAGTAATAAACAAGAAAACGCAACTTAAAAAAATTCTCTTGACGAAAAGTTACCATTTAATTACAGTATTTTGTCATCTAGTTTGTGGTACTCTTAGGTGATCCTGGCACCAATAATTTTGTAACCAAATATGAGGGACGATGAAATAACCTACCTGCATTACAGTTTTACGAATACGCCATAGTTTATAGGTTTCCGCATCATCATCCATGTTAGAAACCTATACTTTTGCAGTGCTGGAATGTATAAGAAGATATTTATTTATTACTTTAAAGATAAAACTGAACTTTTGTTGTGGTCCTAACCTCAAAACTGTACGCGGTATTTTGTAATTTTGTTTTGTTGTGGTTCCTGTCTGTCATATATGGAATGTGACATGACAGTGACACTGACTTAGAAAACTGCAGTCAAATCAGAGAAGGTTCACACCACAACGATTTCTCATCTGTTGTCAAGTAGAAATTTAAAACCAGCTGGCTGTCATGAAATGAAACTGTCATGTCAAACAAAAACTTAAAAAAGTTGTTTGTTTGTCTGTGGTTTGCGTACGGTTTTCGTCTCGTCTTGATGTGGTTTGTGTTTTTTTCGAAAAAATAAATAAATCACAGCGGAATCTTCAGTTTTTTAAAAGCAGTTTGTTGTTACATAACTATCTACAATGGCTGGAATAAAAGGTAATACGCAGTTTCTTGAAATTGCGGTATAATTAGATAAACTCACTGTCTAACTCAGATTGTTTTAAGCCTTGTGAAAGTCATCTTTTTCTTTGCATATAGTGACTCATATTTATTTACAAATACTTTGTAGCTATCTTTGACCATCTCTAATGTGTTTTATGTCTTTTCATGTAATCTTCATGGCTGTGTCGGTGATCAGGGTAAGTGGTTCTCACGTACCTAATTGAAGAAAATGCAGGTTTCCAGGGTCGAATCAGTTCCAGCTTAATCAAAAAGCCCTTTTGTTGACCCCTTTTTTGTTGACGAGGTCTTAAACCATTAAAAAGTGCTTTTATTGTTTGATATCTTATCAGAAAGTAAACAATGAATGCTTTTTGTTTAATATCGATCAATGTAGTAACCTGAACAAGTTTTTAAACAAATTAAGCCAACTAGATTGATTACACCAAACTGTATGTACTTACTTGATCCAAATTGTTGTGCATTTATATCATGAAAGTTATCCTCTAGTGAGATGATGTTTTAACTAAATTTTTCCATGACTAATCTTAAAATTAATGTTCCAAAATGAATAATTTCAGTCTCTTTTGCCTGCATTCTGTAAAGTATCAGCAACCCAATTGTTTTGATTCAAGATA
This sequence comes from Xanthorhoe spadicearia, assembly GCA_947086425.1. Lineage (NCBI taxonomy): Eukaryota > Metazoa > Arthropoda > Insecta > Lepidoptera > Geometridae > Xanthorhoe > Xanthorhoe spadicearia. The sequence goes on from OX352212.1 coordinate 4,849,029, forward strand.
TTTCTTGAGTTGTCTGCCATTCTATACAATTACTTACTTATTTTACCATCTCATTAGAACAACTATGTTTCAGTTTGGTGTCTCTGGCCTTTGCGGGTTCAATTGGAATGACATTTGTCATTCTAGCATGTGCACTACCACAATACAAGTAAGTTCTCGTCAAGTTTTATAATCTTCATTCTTTTTCTGGTGTAATGGGAGTGTCATGGTCCAGATTAGCTCGAGATAAGGAACAATGGTCACAATTAGAGGAGGCCTTTGTCCAAAGTGGCACGCAGGCAGAAACGATTGCGACTAGTACTTAAGACATAGTTGTTTTTCTGGTTAAAAACATTGTTAACCCTCTGAATAAAAGGTTTATTTATTACATACATACATACATACATATAATCACGCCTCTTTCCCATGGGGGTAGGCAGAGACCACATTAGGTTTATTTATTATTTATTATAATGGGAGCAGAGTTAGAACAGGCAATGGGCAATAGCTAGCATGTAAGTCAAAGTTGGTATGATGTAAATCAAAGTGAATGTGATCCCTTGAGGCCCTACTGAAATAAATATTCTTTTATATCTTGCTTTCTTTCATCCTTTCCACATAAATTATCATTTACATTTTAAACAATGATAAAACAATTAGGTATTTGACTTATTTATAAATTGTTGAACAGGAAAACATTGTTTTTTGACATTATTTTAAATCAGGTGTAATACCTTAAATAAGATTAGTTATCAATTCCCCTTATAATAATTATAATACTTTACTTTTACACGCATTAATGCCATTTTAATCAATGTAGTAGTACTTTGATTCATCTGAATGGTAGCCAATTAAGACTAGCTTGGCTGAAATGGTTTCCCTCGGACGGACTGACACCAAAGCCTATAATCCCTACTTCTTGACTCATGTCTTTCTTAATTGACTGGTCAGTGTTAATAATTACAACAGCAAATTCTTTAAAATGTATTTTATGAAGAGTCTCACACATATTCACACTTATTTTCAGACTATGGTGGCCGTTCTTCGTGGTCCTATTCTACATGCTATGCCCAATCCCGACAATGATCGCTCGGAGGCACGCCGACGCCACTGGCGGCACCAACTCACCTTGCATGGAGACAGCTATATTTATAACCATGGGCTTCATCATCAGCTCGTTTGGACTGCCCATTGTACTAGCCAGGGCTGATGTGGTGAGTGATTTGTTTACATTAAGTAAATTAATACAGCGGGAAATTACTCAGGAAAAAAAATTTACGATTTAGCGAAAGACCTTGATTATAAAATTATCTGTACTTGGGAAGCTTATTAAGAGCTGCCTGTCTCTTATTGAACATTATTAGCAACTGCTTACTGATTTTGCATCGATGATGTAACTTAAATAGACTATTTGTATTGTATGAACAAATATCTAAAGAAACTAGAACTAGTTTAGATACAATTACGTCATTATTTAGGATGTGCCAAATTTAGTGAATGGATGAGATCTTTTATGTGTTGAGGCGCGCCCTTTAGGTGCGTGGTTTAACCGCACATTGTGTTCTGGACACCTACTGTAGCCGCCTGTACTAATTATGTATCCAACAAACGCTCTTAAATTATGTAACCATAATTTTTTCCTGTATACGTTACATAAAAAACAAAAAACATTTAATTTTGTCTTGCCGCGGGGATCGAATCCGCAACCTCTGCGCTACAGACGTCAAAATTCGTATAACTCCATATTTTTTTTTATATTTTCAGATAATGTGGGGTGCCTGCTATCTGACTCTGGCCGGTAACGTAATTGTGTACCTCACCATCATCGGCTTCTTCACAATCTTTGACATGGACGATTCTGACTATACAATGTGGTGAGAAATTTAAACCCCGTGGTTTGATACCAACCTATGGACTAAACGTATCGTAAGACAAGTGGTTATGTTTCGTTTTAAGTCTGATATTTTATACTGGATCTTGTGGTAGTGTAAGTGATTTGCTTAGAAGTGATCGGACAGGCCAGGGCCACAACACGAATAAAACATAGCATTTTCACTAAGCTTAACTTGACTCTCATTTGATACAAAATCGAACACACATCGGAAAATTAGCACTATTTTAGCACCTATATTAGTGTTTCAAATCTGTGACAGACAACAGTCTTCATAAAAAACTGCAAATTCTGTTCGTTTTTTCCTTTCGATTGCAAGCTAGCAAAAAATATCGTAGATCTATACTGCCGTGCTAAGAGGGTCAGCCGTAACCAACACTTTTTCCGAAATTGAGTTAGTACCATATTCGGAATCGCCGTGTCGAGATCTACAACTTTGTCTTTGACAGTTTTTAAAATAAAGGCTCTAAAGGCTTTTTACAGTAGTGCTAAGCGCCGTAACCTACAATTTATTTGTTGAATTACTTAGAAATAAAGCCGTAAAAGCACATACACCACCCTGATCCAAAATTTTTTTCAATAAAACTCATGCAGTGCTTACAATAACCGCATTAAAGACTCATAATGGCATTACTCCTAAGTATTGAGCGTTGTAGTCGTCAACTCTTTACTTACAATAAGCGTGGTAACTACCAATTACGGCGGTATATTAAAGTATCAACTACAGTCTACATTTTGCTATCCTTATAATAATAGCCGGATGTGTACAATATCACGCTAATAATAAGCAATGGCAATAATTTTGGCACGATCAGTTCTTGAAATAAGCGCCGGAATTATACATTGCGGCACCTATTCCTTTACAAGACAGCCGTAAGTTGTACAGTTCCGGCGGTTAAGCATAATCTTAATAGATTTTATTGACTATGTTCCTTGTCAAAAGCGCTCTAAAATAGTCCTCCTTACCACAAGCGCGCTATGTATGTTGCTTACGACGCTCATTGTAAGTATTCGTCTGTAAAATACAATAGGCTTCCTCACTATAAGTAGTTTTTTGAAGTTTTAATATGGTAATAATTATATTTGGAGTTTCATTTTGTAACATATAAAACAACATAATTTTGTCTATAATATGTTTTTTTCAGATGTTAAAAAAAGCCAATAATGTAGACGCAATCGTCAAAAACATTTTGAAAACTTTAAGCGCGTTTTTCTCGAAACTAGTAGACATGAGTTTACGGCTATCTTCCTTAGCACGGCAGTATACTGTCGCGCAGTTTAAAACTAATCTTATTTCCTTATTATTTGGGTATTTACTACCATGGCTCAGTTTTGCAGTTATCACTTTCCAGACATTAGAAATTCTTCTGTTTTATTTGTGTCCTCGCCCGGGCTGTCTTAGCTAAAACATTACTGTCTTCAAAAGTTTAGGAATGTACAAAGGACTTGTTCTACCATCTTTAAGTATAGACTCACTCTTAAATTTGACTCGACTCTTCAATCGCACTGACATCTTAACTATGAGCACTACCAGAAAAACATTAACTGAGTAATTTTACTTGAAAATGGTGAATTAAGTCCTTAAATGTAAAATGATAAGGTTATTCTCGAAAACTCTTACTGGAAGCCATATTTCGAACATAATATCCAAATGAAAGCTTCCTACTTATTTATATTAATAAATAAATAAATAATATTTGAACCACACAACAGCAATAATAACTACTTGATACATTATTCGAAAATAAATAATTTATCTTTATTTATGTACCTACACAGAAAATCCAGTTCTGAATAAGTACATAGTTCTGAGTTTTTGGAATGTATCTATATCCTGTGTTGCTACCAGTTACTTGTTAGTAGCAGCTACTGTAATATCGAGCTAAGTGACAAAACATGTTTGTTAGAACATGTTTTCCTGGCTTGCTTGGTGAAATAGCTTGGCCCAGTCTGGCTTGGTTGAGTCAACATCTATAACAAATTTTAAGTAATTTATTTTACGGCTATAGTATTATATCGTGGTAAGCTTTTCTTAAACATTTTAAAGCTATTGTAAAGTTGGTCTTTGAAAAGCTTGCTTGCCTGATCAGTGTTTAACCTTATAGCATTAAGGTTCATATTCTTAAACTGTTAAACAGATTTAATTCATCTGGCTATAGTTTCAGAATACAGCCTTAAATGATCACTTATTTAAATAGATTTTTGTAAGGCTGGGAAAGATTACAATCTCACTGATTTATCAAAATGATCAGAAAGTAAATTCTAAATAATTTTTAAACTGATTTATTTCAAGCATTAAACTAATCATAGATTTAAACAACGTAAATACAATTGGTTGTTGAAATACATCTTATATTTGATACAAAATTTTAGTGTAAGGAAAATTACAGTAGATTATTTTTGTAATGTTAGAGTGATTAGTGCAATTTTGTGTTAGATTTGCAATTGTTAGTTCAATTGTAGAATGTTTATATTCTCATTAATTGAAGTATTGTTTAAGATATACTAAATAAAAGTTTTAATACACTATCATGTCTGATTGAATTGTTATATTGCATATATTTTTTATTATTATCGTAATTTTACTCAGTAAATGTGTATGCCGTGGTTACATTCCTGCAGTGTAAATTATGTAAATATTAACCTAGAGAATCAGGTCACAATGAATAAAGTACTACCTGCTTTACACAGCCTTTTAATCAAACTACTTTCAATTTAGTCGTGTGTAGTTCGCGAATGAATCCTTCAATTGGACTACTTCAGTTGCGTCTAGTTCTTCCTTCACTAGTTCACTTCCAATACAAACACTTCAGTAGTCCATTCGCTTCACCGAGAAGCGCGAACGAAACGAAGTACGCACAATTCTGTGTTACGAATACAAACGAACTAAATCGAACGTTGCCGACCGAGACGTAATGTCTGCCTCTGCCGGCCGGCCGAACGAAACGAGCGATAGAGAGGTTTATATCTATTTCGCTCGCACTTTCGTAGGTACTAAGAAGCATTTCAGAACTTGATTGAGCTTTATGACAAGGGAATAAAATACATTTTGGTAGGTATATTCATTAATGCCATTTTGATACACAATTGGTTGGCGCCAAAATAATAATATTTCGAAACAAAGCTGTGTGACTTGACTGTGTTAATTTCCGTTTACTACTCAATTATTGTTTAATTTCCGTTCATGACATTTAAAACGAAATACATAAATAGGTAAGTAAGCATACCTAATTAAATTAAATTAAATATTTAGACAATATAAAAATAATCTGGATTGTCAGTCCTAAGCCTGAATAAAAGTATGAAGGGAAATCTGTTAATCACAGTAACATAAAGAAATACTTACCTACTAAGGTATAACCCTAGACAAAATTATTGTTCGCAGTTCACAGCATTCAAAAATACCGCGTTGAACGATAATCCAACTAACAAAAATGATCATTTGAACTAAGAGTACGCCAATTGAATAATTCATTTCCGAACGACACCCGACTAGCTGAGTTATTGACGACTTCTTATCCATTGAACTAATTGAACTACTGAACTAAAAGAGTGATATAGTTCTCTATGATCAAAAGATATATTTATATCTTTTCAATTCAGTGACACATTCTGCGCATCCCTATTTCAATTTTAATTACCTATCCTACCAACCTATCTTTTAGAACTTTGGTAAGGTGAGTAGTTTTATAATATAAGCTACCAAGTTTGTAAAAATGACATAATAAATAATAGTTTGCATGCTCCTAGCTCCTGCGTCGTGCCATGATCGAGCTTGTGTCAAAACCAGGACTTTTAAATGGTTCCAGAGGATAAAATACTAGTAGGTACGAGATATATAGTAGGTACCTACTGCAATGATAAAAAGTTTACAATTCTAAAATAGGTAAATATATATTAATATATATTAATATTGATTAATTTAGACAAAGCTCTTACATAGATGGAAATAAAGCTTCGCCACCCACAGAGAATCGTCTTAACACAGGCTACTCTACTTGTAGGTAGTTATAGAGAGATGCTGGCTGACGATCTATTGTGTGCCTGTCACAGAAATAAGAAATATAAAATCGCGTTCTCATTGCGTAGCCGCGAAGTTTATGAACAATGTAAAAAAATAATAATTTAGCGTTGAATGAATCTACAATCAAAGCGCGTGGAACGAAACGTTTGATTAATCATCTTTCATGATTTGACATCTCTTGCTTGCTGTCAAATCTGTCAGCTAAATGTCAAAGTTTCATAAAATCGCAGCGATAAAATACCGCACCCAAAGTTTTAGATAAATTTTACCTGCTAACTGCTTCAAAAGTGATTAAAAAACAATGGGAGATCACCTGCCAGCGTGTGTGATCGATGTGGGCACCGGGTATACGAAGCTGGGCTTCGCCGGTAACAAGGAGCCGCAGTTTATCATCCCGTCAGCCATAGCGATAAAAGAAACTGCAAAAGTTGGTGACCAGTCAACACGACGTATGACTAAGGCCGTCGAGGACTTAGATTTCTTTATCGGCGATGAAGCGTTCGACGCTACCGGCTACTCGGTCAAGTATCCTGTCCGTCACGGTCTTGTTGAAGATTGGGACCTAATGGAGCGATACATCGAGCAGTGTATCTTCAAGTATTTGAGGGCGGAGCCGGAAGACCATCATTTCTTGCTCACTGAGCCGCCACTAAATACTCCGGAAAACCGAGAGTACTTAGCTGAAATAATGTTCGAGTCGTTCAATGTTCCCGGATTGTACATAGCTGTACAAGCGGTTCTTGCACTTGCTGCCTCATGGAAGTCGCGCACTTCTGCCGAGCGTACCTTCACAGGTATCGTCGTCGACAGCGGCGACGGTGTCACTCACATTGTTCCCGTTGCTGAAGGTTATGTCATTGGATCTTGTATCAAACACATTCCCATCGCCGGAAGGAACATAACATCCTTCATACAGTCCCTGCTTCGTGAGAGAGAAGTAGGCATTCCACCTGAACAGAGCTTGGAAACTGCCAAGGCAATCAAAGAGAGATACAGCTACATCTGCCCGGATATAGCAAAGGAGTTTGCTAAGTATGACTCCGATCCTGGCAAATGGATGAAGAATTACACCGGTATCAATGCCATCACTAAGAATCCCTTCTCCGTTGATGTTGGTTATGAAAGGTTCTTAGGTCCGGAGATCTTCTTCCACCCTGAGTTCTCAAATGCTGATTTCACTGTTCCTCTGAATGAGATGGTAGATGAGGTGATTCAATCATGTCCTATTGATGTGAGGCGTGGATTGTATGGCAATATTGTACTGTCAGGTGGATCTACAATGTTCCGGGACTTTGGCAGAAGACTCCAGAGAGACATCAAGAGGACTGTGGATGCAAGACTGAAGCTATCAACTCAGCTGTCAGAGGGACGGATTACTCCCAAACCAATTGATGTACAAGTTGTGTCTCATAACATGCAGAGATACGCTGTATGGTTTGGTGGTAGTATGCTGGCCTCCACACCGGAGTTCTACCAAGTTTGTCATACTAAGCAGGCTTATATGGAGTATGGACCGAGCATTTGCAGGCACAACCCTGTTTTCGGCACAATGACATAATCATCTCTCTTCAGTATTTAAGTACTTCTCTGTACTGATTGACAAAAATGTATTCAACAATATAAGCCTTTATGCATTGTCAAAAACTCTCTATTTCATCAGTTAGAACTTTTAAAGGAGATGCTGTATGCATGAAGTTGTTGATATAAATAGTTGACTAGTTAGCAGTGTGTAATGCCTGATATGCCAAATCATAAAATAGCTAATATGTAAAACAAAATTAGATAATTCCGTTAGCCACAAGTTATAAATTCTAATGTGTATAAACATTGAAACATTTTTGTCAACATTACTGTAGAAGTATTTCCAAAGTCATGACTGTAAAATGCCTGTATTATTCTTAATGATTGTGACAAATATTATTAAGATTTAATTATTATAATGAAATAATTAAGATTTTATAACAGACTTATTATGTTCTATTGAAGCATTTTTGTATTTTGCTGTTAAATTTAATTTCACAGAGATTTCTTACTTAGAGGTATTAATTAGGATTTAGTTGGATTAAATTAATTATTTCTTTCTTATGCAAGCATTTCATAATGCATTCCAGCATTTTTACCAAATAAAAGCTCAAAAACTATTCTGCCTTTTTCAATTAAACCCCAGTGGGCCAAGTCAAAGTTCCTTGAACCTAAGCTGGCTTGTAATGAAGAATGTAGTGGCAGTGAATGAGGCGAAAGGGGTATCAGTATTATAGCAACTGGAGTTCTTTGGTCCTGCCTACACCTATTAGAAAGAGGCATGATTTTATTGTTGGCATTCATAGGTATTATAAATAAGTATATTATTATGTAGTAGGCGTGTGAGTCTTTGCTGTTGTAAATTTAACTTATATGATAAAAAAAAAACAGATACTTACAGATTTTCTCAGCATGTCCATTATAATAAGTAATGTACCTATAACCCGCGCAGATAGAGAATAGATCTGAAAATGGTGTCCGCTCGCATGCGTTCTCGCTCACTCTCTATCGCTGTCTATACTCACACATTGAAGTACGCGCTACAAAAAAATTGTCAGTCAGGATTCGCTTTCCACGCTACTTGACGCACTCCGAGTTATCGTTAAATTCGTTCCGTTATTTTGTTGTTTTCGTTGATATTCAGTGTTGTTTTTGTTGAGTTTGATTGTTATTTGTTTGCGTTACGTTTGATTGTTATTTATTTTCGTTAAGATTTAATTACGAACGTTTGTTTGAAAAAAATTTACTTCAAATTCTCTGTCTGATTCGTACATTTTTAAGCTAAATCCTTTTCTTGTGTCTTGTAGAGAACTAATAATCATTTAGCTAGGCAGGTACCGCCTGTCTTGTTCAAAAACCAGCAACAACAAAAAAAGTCAATAAAAATCGATGTTTGAGAACTTGTTTTGCCAACCGTACCATCATGAGTACTCGCCGCCATTTACAGATCTATTCTCTATCTGCGCGGCTTGCTTATACCTACATGGTATCTATTACCTACCTGCCTATTTGTTTCATTAGGTATTATTATCCTAGATAGGGTACCTACCTATATCTGTAGAGCTATAGAAATGTAATGTAGTTAAGTAGATAAAGAAACGTAGCTAAACAGATAGGTAAATAGGTTAAACCTTACCTACATACAACAGCAGAAATGAAGAGCCCTTGAATCTCGTCATATTCCAAATCCTGGTATTCATTACGTCGCAGGCTCCACTCATCAAATCAGTTGCTCTTTACAACCCTCGACGTCGTTAATTAATTTCTAGACCTACCTAGGCATTCTATATAGGTACCTACCCTTTAGTTAGTAGACCTGCGCTTGTAATTAAGTAGGTTTCCGAGCTACTCAAAACACATCGTGTAATATTGTACAATAACTGAGTTGGGATTTCTTTCCATTCGAGAGTTGCTGAGTGGGGTAGGTACCTACATATTAATACTACCTACATATGTAGGTAATTGATAATAATATCCAGTGTTGATGTGAAAAATTAGCAGAATACCTATTGTTGTCTTGCCTTGTCTTCAGAACATCGCTACCTAGAGTCTAGGTAGCGATTGGATGGTTGAGAGCACAGAACATAATATTCAAGAGGTTGAGAGCCACTGCAAAGAAATGTTGGTAGTTAGGTAGGTAGGTAGGTACAGCATGAGAAACAGGGTGTGTTGGAATAGGGGTGGTGCTATGAGACTTGAGAGGGCAATCAACCTACATTTTACCTAGCTTAGTAAAGCCTAGGTACCTACCTACTTACAGCGTTTTAACAAAACCATTGTGCAAGGGTAGATCTTACATGACATGATAGGTTCAAGTTAATAAGTAGGTACAGTTATCCATTTCGGATGTGTATAATGGACCTCGTTATTCTGGACTAGTTTACCTAAGCTAAATTAGACTGACGCTTTACCCCCGGTTCCTTTAACAAACTAACGGATGTTCGTAGGACCATCACCATAGCAACGTTGTTATTTCAACATAAAATGTATGAAACTTTTTGACAGATAACAACGTTGCTATGGAGAAAGTCCTACGGACATCCGTTAGTTTGTTATAGGAACCGGGGGTTAGAGTAGGTAAACCTACCTATAACTGTTGGTTGGATCTCTTACATTACAAGAAAAAAAAATTACATTGACAAAATAGGGAAAGCGTTACATGGCGCTATCTTCGCTTCGAGCGCGATAACCCTGGCAACCCAGCTCACAGCGGAATGAGCAGGTGTTGCCAGCTTATTATTTTTCACAAAGCCCTTCAGTAACTGCTGCGTAATCTACGCCTCTAATTAGTCGACAGCGCCAACAAAAGGACTAATTTCCTGAGCGCTGATTTCTGAACGGAAGTGAGCCAATCTTTGCCTGGTTGAAGGTAAAGTTGTAACGCGATTGAAGTTTCACCGATGATGGTGTCGGAGGTAGGTAGGTACGTGTAGAGACCTTTCTTTTCAGAAACTATGATCATCATCCAGATAATTAATGAATTTGTATTGTGTAAGTACATTAATGAACACCTAATCCTCATAGATAACGTATCAAAATGTATTAATACATTAGGTATGTTACGAATAGGTAGGTATTTTTTTATTATGGTAATGAAGTAATAAACAAAAATTGATGATGTCGCATACAGTATTTGATATAAAAGTCGTTAGCTAAACTTACACAAGCACCCGTAGCTAAACTAACCCATAGTTATTATTTTTTCCCTATTTCCGCGCGATATTTCACGTCTGGTTAGAAGGATAGTTAATCCATCAAGTCACCACCCACGGTCCTTGTCCGATACTATTTATGTAACAAATGACACGGAAAACACGACCATAAAGTACTTTGTAAGCTTAATACAGAACAATAAATACCGTAGATAATACTAAGAGTATTTGTACATAGGTAGGTAGTTAAGTACCTACTATTATTTTATTCCCTAGTAGGTACCTACCTACCTAATACTGTGCTAATTGCCTGGTACAGGGTGTTCCATTTCACGCAGTTCATCGATTTAATAGATAAGTAGGTACAATCAGTGTTGCCAGATGCCTCAAACGTTTTATCTGTATTTGAAACTGCTAAAATCTGTATAAAATCTGTATATTCAAATAAACCAAAATATAATTATTTATCATCATCATCATTGCTTCTTTTGAAGAAAAGGGATAAGTACTAACGTGATAAGGTTTGATTATCACGTTAAAAACATTAATTAAAACAAACAACAATATTAAAAATTAAACATTCGCAATAAACGAACTAATAATTAGGTACCTACTTTATTATTTTCAGACATATAAAAATAATCTTCTTCTTTCCTAACCTATGTTGTCCCACTGCTGGGAAAGTTGGGCTCCCCCAATTTTCTCCAACCATGTCAGTCCTTTGAAAATAATAATAATAAAATATCCTTCGACATTTCACACAGCGTCATCTTGTCCCAAGTTAAGCAATTTAATGCTTATGGTAACCAGATGACTGATTTAATACTTACATACATTTTTTTTGTAAATACATACTTAATATAGAAAGAATACACCCAGACACGGAAAAAATATCTGCAGAAAATACAAACATTTAATTTTGTCCCGTAGCGGGGATCGAACCCGCAACCTCCGCGTCTCAGCCGAACCTTCGCCGACTGCGTCACAGAGGTCGTCGGAGTCGATATATATATTTTTATTAACCATATATAATAGAAATAGTGCAAAGATGTGTGGTGCTAAGCATGTATTTTTTGATGCGTTCTGTTTTGAGTTAAATATTATGGTAATTTAATCAACCGAGTTAGAAATCTGTATAAAAATCTGTATCCAGTGCTAATCTGTATCACACATCAAAAATCTGTATAAATACGGAGAAATCTGTATATATGGCAACACTGTACAATTTAAAACAAAGCAGGGTTCATAATACAAAGTCGTCTCGTCATGGAATTTGTTTTGTAGTAGTACTACAAAACAAATTCCATGACGAGACGATGTTTGAGATGGTTTGGTACTACAGTAGTACCAAACCATCTCAAACAACAACTTTCAAATCGTTTGGTTTTGATCTAAGAGAATTTGGCTAAATTCTCTAAAGGTTTTGATATTTCCATATTTTATGCCAGGCTATTGTTCCTATTAAATCGATATTTTGCAGATGGTTTCTTTGATGGTTTGATGGTTTTAAATTATGAGTTGTGATCGCGAGAGTTTAAGAAAGACTATTGGTTTCTTTGAATTATTTTTTTCATAACCTAACGAATTTTGAAGGTTCTATAATAAAAAAGCTCAGTCGATCAATAATCCATCTGACACAGAACCTTATTATCGCATCACTATTCACAGTCTACCAGATAGCCCCAAATTCAATGTTCGCCTATCCTATAACTCACAACCTTTGTACCTCCCATTGTTAAGCGTCGATATATGACCCTCGCCGTTCCAGGGTTCAAACGACCAGCCAGGGTCTTGGTTATGGCCTTTCCTGGTTTTATAAGGCAGCGTGCCAGCGGTGATTTAGTTTAAGGGCTGTTGTACTTATTAAAATATTTAAAAAGATCGAGAATACTAGGTATGAAACTACTCTACGTCACATTGTACAAAGTTATGCTTTCTTTCTTTGTAGGCCTACCTAAATGTTTAACATTTTTTACTTTACTTTCGTAGGCTTGTTAGTTGTAGTGCTGTTACCTACTGATTATCTTCAGGCTTCGACATGATATCCAATGATGTGTTAGGAGTAGGTGCCTTAGCCTTAACAAGCTCTTTATATATATTTTTTACGCTTAAACCTCCACCCTTTCTCAATCGACAACAATGTTACAAATATTTCCTATCTTTGATCACTAATTATTACAGACAGGATCATTACGTAGGCACGTCAGCAAGCTCATTTACCGACAAACACAAGAAATGCTCCAGGGTTAGTGCTAATTGCGAAGTGCAGTATTGTTTTGCTGTGCGTGCCCTCCACTCAACAACTAGAACAAGGGATGGCCGCAGGCTTGACTACATAAACCCTGAGAGGGTTTTAATTATTTATTTTCTTACTAACTTTATTTATCATGGACTAATTTTCTTAAAGGCTGCTTTTTATGTCTTTTCATTGGAATATGAGTAACAAGTAAAACCATTATTAAAGCTATGGACAAAATAAGTCATTCTATTTCTATGAACACAATTATCAAAGTCAGTTATTATTTTTATTAGGTACTTATCAAGTTTATAAGAAGAATAAACTTGGCGCAGTATAAGTATAGGTAATAACCACCCACCAGGCTGCGCCTAAGTTTCCTTCACTATTTCATATCAATATAATATTTGAGCTACATGATGACGTAACTGTATAGCTTTCGCTCGGTCTAGTATGTGCTATAAAACCACGAATGCTAGGGCTATATTTGCCTCGGATATTTTAATTATTTCGGCTCGAGAAATATGCTAATGGCAGTGATGTTTCGAAACGATATACTTAATTTTGATGGAGTATAGATGCTGGCTCTTGTAGCTAGCATCCATACTTCATAAGGGACCGCCTCCACGTGCTTGAGCCGCGCCGATATCGTGCCACGTACCTATTCTAGATACACTCTACTTATATGAACGTGTCCCCAGCGATTTTTTCGCAACGATACTGTGAGTGACTTTGACAAGCAAATTTAATCGCCCTACCGTGTAAATTACCCGTTGATAAGAGGACGGAATCGTCGCGATAAGTGTATTTGATGTGTACTTTGATGTAATATTTAGGTACTTACCTGTCTATACTATGGAACTCGACGGGTGAGTGCACCCGTAGAGTTCCATAGTATAGACAGGTAAGTACCTAAATATTACATCAAAGTCTGTGGTCCATCCATCAAAGTTTTTGGTGGTAGGTATAGATAGAATATAGACAGAATAGATAGGTATATCGGACGTGAAGTTCACGTCGTGAACCTTCCAAGTGGTACTGCTTATGAAGCTGTGTTATTTCCTAGCATTTCAGCACTGTTTCAGTAACTCATTTCTTTTTCGAGCCGCTCCTGATTGAAAGGCTATCAGTGGAGCCAGACCGCCGACGGCTGACCTACCTCGATCTCTCGTTTTAGCTGCTCCAAAATATCTGCAGATCGATACTATTCCTGGCAAGAACGGGTAGCCACTGGATCTGATAATGTAGGTATGTAGTTGTTCCTATTTGTTTGTCCGATGATTTATTCAATAATTGCCGGGACTGACAATTTCACGTGGCCTAAAAGCACGAAAGCGCTCAGCTAACAATGCCACTTGCTGTCACCCGTTCTAATTTCGTCCGATGGTGAAGATGGTAGATTTAAGTTGTGTACCTAGGTGATTTGGATATCAATGTTACGCTTGATATCAATGAGGTTTAACTTAACCTTCTGATAAGTCTAGAAAGACGTCGTTCAGTGCCCATAACGCACGTGACCAAGTTGCATGTTTTCGGTCAGGGAACACTCCGGAACAGATCATTGTGGTCTGCACCGGGTCTTAAAATAATCATTTTGATTTTAAGCTGTAGCTGTTAGCTAGGTATTTCAAACACAAATTTCATATCCATAACCTACATTGTTCCAGTCAGCTTGTCTCAAAGGTGTATACCACGTTCCGTATGAATTATGACGGTTTATTTGCTGTTAGCCGGCGATGCCTTATCCGGAATGGGAGCGTACGATCGCTTTATTTGTCCGATTCTAAGCACGAATTTATTGTGGGCTCTGGGGATTTTTGCTGCGTTTATATTACTTTGATCTACCTATTTAGAAGGCACAGTATAGGCTTACAAATACCAACACATGTTAGATACATACACCTTCACATCTATTAAAGACTAGTGCTCAATGAGAGCTTCAAAGGGGTTTTCTCCCTTTGAAACTATAATTGCTAGCGCATAACCTTTTCATACGCAATATTGCAATATACATCATGCTTAGAATATTGTATTTTTATAACGATAAAATAGTCTTTATTTCCGGATATTGCCCTTCACAATATATTTGTACTCTCTTATTAGGTATAATATTTTTTTTGCATTTTTGTTATAACTTTGAAGTTCCTCTTCAGATCCCACCTCCACCCAAACACAACTTTTTGAGAACATCCCTTGAATATATTTATACTTCGTATAAAAATAAACAGAAAGCAAGTAAAAAAAATATAACTGGACAACGGCATCACCTTATTTTAGTCGGTTAAATATATCGGATATGTTGTACCACATAAGTTCACTTATCAAGGAATGTTTCTTCCATTACGAAGTTCCCAGCAGTAAGTTTAATTTGGGATGTGTCCACAACTCCGTGATTGATGGACTGGTTCGTGCCAAAAACAAAGTTATGCCTTTAACGATTACTAATGATTCTATCTGGGTCAGTTGAGTAGGCTGCAGTTTTGATACTGTTCTGTTTTAAAATATTTCTTTAAATACTGAACTGGGATATAGACTGAAATATTTAAAGAAATAAAACTTCCTAAACTATTATGGTTTTGAACATTATAAACTCTTAAAATGGGATACTTACGATGATTCGGCATTAAATATATACCTAAATTTACTATGATAGCTAAAGTTTGGTTTAATTATTTGTTAAAGGTACCTACAAACTTAACCATTTTTTCAGTACTTATGGATAATCAAGAATGTCTCAACATATACTTTTTCTACCATCAGCAACTTAGGTATTTATATAACATAGATAGGTAGTTATTTCCACTAAAAAGCATAGCGGCTAGTTGTATGTTAAAGTTCTTACCCAATAAAATATTCATTCCTTATTCCCTATTACAATGTACCAAGACAAGGATAAGACGTGTTCAAGATCGTGGAATATGAAAATTTAATTTCTAGACATTTCCCGAGTTCCGAAAATTCTGTCTCGTATTAAATGTTTAGTTGGAATTCGAATGTGTTTGTAGGTCAATTAGGGTTGGGCTGTTTTGATGAATGTTTCTTTGTGTTTCACTTTAGACTATAAATAACATTTCAAATAAACGGTCGAATCGATACTATTAAAATATTCATTCATTAAAACATACAAATAAACAAAGGGCACCAGAGGGGACATTATATTACTAATTCATACCGTATAACCCTTCGGGGCTTTGAAGTGCCCTTTCGAAGCTGTCCTTTAGCACAAACCTTTAGGACAGATGACCTGCAGTCACCTGTGACACCAGTCAGTACAATGGACATCCCCCCCTTACCCCCCCCCCCTTCTAAAGGGAGGGGGTGCATCGGTGTCGTTCCGCAAAATGCCTGAAATTTTGATGTGCCTCGTTTTCAGCTTTTTCGGGCATTGTTAGGCGTTACATTTTCATGAACCGTGGGTTTATGAGGATAACTTCGATTTGGTTTTGATATTTTGGTGTTTTAAGTTATCATGTTTGAATTTACCAAAGCTAACATGGAGTGGCGTTCTTAGTTCAGGGTCAGGGATGTTTGGAATGGACGTTTGGTATTTTCAAAATATGTTATAGAGGTACCTACTACGTTTCTTGATACGTACCTCGGCAACAAAAGCTCTCTAAAATATTTATTCCTATTAAAGGTCTCAGCACACATATGGGATCGGAAAGGGATCGTAACCGTAACGCCTTTCACCTCGCTGCGTTCTGAGGGGAGGCGATCACGTTACGATTCCGATTAGTGTGCGTTGCAGTAGGGAGTTTAATACAAACCATTCTGAACGACTCGAGGCGATACGGTTACGAACGATCCCTTTCCGTTCCCATTAGTGTGCTGAGACCTTAAGACTACTCAGATTTCTTTTAGATACACACTTAAACATTTTGAACGTTAATTTTCTTATTACATGATTTTAAGTAGAAATTTAACTCGCAATCTCCAGGCCTACAGACAATTCTATTAAACTAAAAGATCAATATTATAAATATTGATACTAATTGTGATTACATTTCTATCGAAAATACGGTCGAATTAACCCGACCAGGAAAGTTTTTCTCCGATGCTCAATCGAATTGGCGACCCACTTCGAAACTAATCTCTATGGCTTAGCTGGCCACGTGTTTCACTTTAATTATATTAAACATGCCAGACATCGCTTTCTATTCCCAAAATTCTCGTAAATAGGTACACTTTAAACTAAAAAAATTAGTAGGGAAGTAATTATTTGGTGTCTAGATTGTTTTAAGCTTGCCGAGCCTTTCTGAACGATTAAATATCTATCGGGCAAGTCCATCGTCCGCTGTTCAGTGTCACTAACACTGAAAAGGAAAGGTCGCATGCCTGGGTTATTCCACTTTTCCCCTTTAAAACACCCCTCAGTAGGCAAGTAATAGAATAGTCGGGTTCTCTCCTAATAGTCGTTGAACTATGAAGAAAATAGTCTGTACAACGCGATGGAACTGTTTTATTGACTTTCGTATGATTATACGAGTATAGTAGGTATTTGCTATTCAAGAATAGTTCTAAGCATAAAGTTCCTATAATCCATTGTTAATGTAACGAAATCAAGTAAAATACTAATGGCCTCTAATGCCTAAGTTACATTTATTGCGTCTATTCCTTTTGAATATAAACACCAGAAAAGTTCAGAAACAAAACGTTCCTAATAGTAAAACTATTGAATCGAATTTGGATAATCGATTTGATTTGATTTGATGTTTTCAGAATAATTTAGAAGTAGGTACCTATATTTCCTTGCACCAAACAAAGCTGCAATAGTAAATATAATTTTTATCTTGTTGGACGTTCTCTAAAGTTTTTTAAGATTAAGTTTTTTTCTCTGCAGAACTCTAAAACTAAAGTTGCAAGAGATTACTGGACACCAAGCTTGTTATATGCCAGCCACCCACAATCGAGTCGCACCGTCAAGTTAGCAGCGGGCTTGATGCGGCGTTCAGTCAACTTGACGGTATATCGACATTATAGTAGGTTTGTCATGCAGATTTATGCCAATACACCGGTCAAGTTAAACAGAAAAATAGTGGTCAAATAACAATAATTCCCGGAAAGCTGAATTTTGGTGGAGAGCTTGGTATTACCATTACAAATAAAGTGTTAAAAGTCCCCATCGATCCCATGTGTGCGTCACGAGTTATTCGGGATCAAAGGTCCAAATTTAAGGTTTCTTAGTGTTGACGCCTACGCCTATCCATCGAGCAAACGCCATCCCGCTAACTCCTGCGCATCGTAATACTGTGCAGGCCCTAATGTCATTTACGTCACTTCAAAGCCTCCATCTTTTTTACATACACAAGACAATACTGTTCCCCAAACCTTTTATCCAAAATTAATGTAAAAGTGCGAATAAAGCCATAAAATCTGTTCGGGAGTTTCAAATTGATGTCCCCTAAGCATCAACATCTGGCGACCGTATCAAGAACTGCAAAATCTTCGGAGAAATCACAAATACAAAATTGGATGGTCAAGCTGCGCCGCCATGTTCGGTTCGACACGTTTTGTACGAGCTGCCGTCCCAACTTTATATTGACGAAATAAGAAGAATCCTGGAAGTCCTATCCATTGCAGCCACCGCCGATCGATCAGCAATCAGCATCGAGTCGCAGCACAGGCCAATGCAGATAAGTGACCTTCCTAAACACGTCATACAATCCGTTTTCTAAACCCAATTCCTTTCCAAACTTTCCGAACATTTTTACACAATTTCCTAAGTTTATTCGCAATCTACTAGTGTTTATTTCATTTGAAAAGTGTCATTATATGAAGTCAAAACATACATATACATTCAATATTCATTCAATTTAAAAACATTTGCGTAAATCTCGTATATAAAGCGATAATTTGATATCCATAATTTATGCCCACGTTGCATTCCATTTATAGAACAAAGACTTTCCTTCTGTACTACAAATATCTTTGTAGTTCATACATAATTAAACTACAAATATTTTCGTAAGTATTTCTTACATAATTTACTACAAATATTATCGCACATCTTACTTTACTACAAATATTTTCGTATTTCCTACATAATTTACAACAAGTATCTTCGAATTTCTTGCATAATTTACTACTTATTTGTGCACAAAGTAAATACATTTTCTATACTAAAGGCCCACTTTATACTTTCATGGTTAATTACTACTATTTCTTTTCTATTTTGCAATAAATTCACGCTTTAAATCAAACATTCCAGGCAGTCTACACCATTGTACCGGCCGTGCAAGCTGATAATTATACCTAATACTCAAGCCGGCGGAATAACAAAACAGCTGATTCGGAGTGCAATTGAGTGCATTATCAGCTGGATTATCGTAAGGTGACGCCTAGGCGAGGAGCGTGAGCTTACTTTATTATTGTGGGACATAATTTCAAACAAGGTTAGCTATTTATTTTAGTTTGAATTTAAAGTATTCTAAAGGTTTCATCTCACATTGTAAAGGTTAAAGTTTAATAATAATTGTAAGTGTTGTTTTTACATTTTTACATTCGTAGTTAAATCATAATTAGACAAATTTATTTCGATTTATATTCATTATGGGAGGTGAAACCGGTAATAGGGATTCTCAAGAATTAACTGATCTTTTTGTCAAACGTAGTTCAGTTAAAGGTCAGATAACTAAGTTTAAAAACTATTTAACTTTTACCATTGCAAAGGAAAGTCTAAATTCAATTGAGTTAGCTGAATTAACTCTCAGATTAGGTAAATTTGAGGCTCTGTCCAATCGTTTTGATAGCTTGCAAAGTCAGATAGAAGTCTTAAATTCTAATAATTTAGCAAATGAAATTGATGAGCGAGATGACATTGAACAGTTATTTATTTCGAACATTGCTTCAGCTCAAAACATTATTCAAAAGTACAATTCGAGCAAGCAGGATGAAAGTAATTACAAAGATTTAAATTCGAGTCATTCAACTTCCGTTCATTGCAATGTCGATCATCGTGACCATTTTAAGTTACCGCAAATACAAATCGCGAAGTTCGACGGATCTTACTTCCGATGGCTTGAGTTCCGTGATACGTTCTTATCTCTAATACACAATAGTGAACGAATTTCTCCCATACATAAATACCATTATTTAATATCTTACCTGACGGGCGATGCGGCACGCGTTATCGCTAATTTAGAGGTTTCAAGTGATAACTATAAAAATGCTTGGAAATTAATTTGCGAGCGTTATGATAACAAGCGTCAATTGATAAATCACCATTTGAATTCTTTGTTAGGTATTCAACAGGCTTTTCGTGAATCCGATAAGTCATTGAGGTTCATGGTGGATCACATAACTAAGAATCTGCGTGCTCTGTCCAGCCTCGGACAACCTACAAACCAGTGGGATGTTCTTATAATACATATTATGAGTGGTAAGCTAGATAGTCATACACTTTTGAAATGGGAAGAATGTCGTGGCGCGTTGGATGCTGTTCCTACACTTGATCAATTTTACAAATTCTTGAATGGCCGCGCTGACGTTCTCGAATCTATTCATAAGAACTCATTTAAGTCAACTCAAGCAATACAAAAGACATCAAACAATAATCGGCCTATTACTAAATCTTTTGCCAGCGCCAGTGATGAGGGAACCACTTCTTTGTCACCTATTATTTGCGTTGTATGCAATCAAGGGCACCGCATTTACGATTGTCCTACATTCATGGCTAAGAGTGTAGAAGAACGGATAGCGGAAGTACATCGCTTAAAGCTATGTACCAATTGTTTAAGACTCGGACATAGAGTACAAACTTGCCGCCTAGGCCCATGTTATAAATGTAAGGGTAGACATAATACTCTCCTACATAAGCTATCCAATACAACCGAAACTCATACATCTATTACTGATACTTCTGATTCCAGTGTTGACGCCGCCGCTGCCGATTGCGGTTGGAACAACACTGACGATACTATTGTCA
This sequence comes from Xanthorhoe spadicearia, assembly GCA_947086425.1. NCBI lineage: Eukaryota > Metazoa > Arthropoda > Insecta > Lepidoptera > Geometridae > Xanthorhoe > Xanthorhoe spadicearia. The sequence goes on from OX352212.1 coordinate 4,869,756, forward strand.
ATTTTTCGAAACAAAACTCAAATCAAGTCTTGCTTTCTACCGCATTCATTGAGGTGGCTAATCCTCGGACGAACCAGACAGTAAAGGTTCGTGCCCTATTAGATTGCGGTAGTCAGTCTTCATTCATTACTCAGTCTCTCAAGGAGAAACTGTCTTTACAATCAAATTCCATCGGTCATGTCAATGTTATCGGCATAGGCCAGAAACAAACTGGAACAGTCACAGAAACCTGTGTAGTACAATTGGATACAGTTAAACATAACTGGTCCACGCGCCATTTTCAGTTTTTTGGGAAACGACATAAAAGCGTTTCTCTTGGGAGAAGATCTATATTTGCATTTTGTTCATAAATAAATATAGACATCGAAGCTTCTACTTATAATTTATTATTCCAGAAAAAAAAATTTAAAAAAAAGTGTTTACTTTGGAATATATAGCTAAAAATGTACATGGACGCACGATGAATATGATGTTTTCATTTTGCAAAACAAGCCCAAGCGACATTTATGGCGTTTGGATTACCTATGCATAATTAAATTTCAAAGATTCAGTTCGTATAACTACAAAAAGTTCTTTAAATACTCATACATAGCTAGCTTCTAAGACGGGACGGCAAAGAGGATTAAGGAATTTAAATAAAAAAGCATTTAAATGGCACAGGTAAAATATGTTGTTAGAAAATATTAAAAAAGACAAGCAAGGAAAAAAAACAAGATGACTGATGTTGACCAGTTGAAGTATGGAAGTTTTTAAAGGCGGATGAATGGAAGTGGCTGACTTTATTCTTCAATAAGTTGTTACAAGAGGAGGCGATCCCCGAAGAATGGCGCAGCAGTTCACTGGTGCCCATCTTCAAGAATAATGGTGATGTACAGGAAGAAAAATACCGCCGTGCGCATAAGAGCTTGCACTTGGTCTTCATTGATCTGGAGAAGGCGTATGACCGTGTCCCCCGGGAGGCTTTGTGGTGGGCTTTGAAAGAAAAGGGAGTGCCAGGGAAGTATGTTCGACTTGTGAATGCGATGTATGCAGGAGCACGCACGAATGTCCGGTCCGAACCTGGCGTAACTGGCGAGTTCAATGTGGCAGTAGGTTTGCACCAGGGATCGGCTTTAAGCCCTTATTTGTTCCTCCTGGTAATGGATGCCTTGACATCAGACATACAGGAGGAAGCACCCTGGTGCATGCTATTTGCCGATGACATTGTTCTCGTCGGAGAGGATGCAATCGAGGTACAGAGCAGACTGGGAAAATGGCAAGAGAAACTAGAGAGAGTGGGCCTGAAGATCAGCCGCACTAAAACAGAACATCTGTTCTGCAACTTTAGTAGCTCCTCTAGTTTCTCCCGGATTGCCTTAGATGGTGTAACCCTACCAGTCTGCTCCGATTTCAAGGACCTTGGTTCACTTCTCCAACACGACGGCAATATTGACCGGGACATTAACAACAGGATGAATGCGGGATGGATGAAATGGCGGCAGGTCTCAGGGACGGTATGCGACCCCCGAATGCCCCTTAAACTTAAGGGAAAATTTATAAGACCATAGTAAGACCTGTCGCGTTGTATGGATCGGAGTGTTGGGCAATGAAGAAGACTGATGAAAGGAGAGTGCATGCTACTGAGATGCGTATGTTAAGATGGATGTGTGGAGTGACGCGAATAGATAAAATAAGGAATGAGTATGTAAGGGGAAGTTTGAAAGTGGCACCTGTGACTGAAAAGGTGAGGAGTGCCAGATTAGCATGGTATGGTCATGTAATGAGGAGGGATGAAAGTCATATAACTAAAAAAGTTATGAGCATGAGTGTAGATGGATATACAAGTAGAGGAAGGCCGAGGAAGAAGTGGATAGATTGTGTGAAAGAGGATATGAATGTGAGAGGAGTGAATACGGAATTAACGAATGATAGAGATGAATGGAAGAAGAAAATATGTTGTGCCGACCCCACCTAGTGTGGGACAAGGGCAGGGGAATGATGAGGAAGTGCATTAGAAATAAATAAAATAATAAAAATGCTACTATCCTACCATCCTACTTCCTACTATAATATTGTATATCTGAAAGTTTGTGAGAATGTACCTATGTTTATTTGTTATTCTTTCACGCAAAAACGGCTGGACCGCTTTGGTTGAGATTTGGTTATAGGTAGGTGGACTACCTAACATATAGGCTACTTTTTATCCCGGTATTCCCGCGGGAACGGGACTTACGCGGGTGAAACCGCGGGGTGCAGCTAGTTATAAATAATTTTGTCACTTTGGATGTCCCTTTCTTGCGTTTTAAAAATTATCAACAGCATTAAGCTCTCTAGTCTCTCTTTTCCTACAACAATATGCAGCCGAAATACATATTTTTTCCATATTTATTTGAAAACATTTCTTGATCAAATACTTTTGTATGCGATAGTACCTATGTTGAACAAAATATTTTTGTGTACCTACCTACTCTACTTGACATGACAACCAACGCATGGCGCGAGCTAATACCTACACGCAATAAAATTATTATTATTTTCGAACTCGGAGTTACTAGGGAGACGAAAAAGCGAACTATTTTATTGCATTACTAGTCTATGCGACAATGATTGAACTTTTTGATTCGCGTTCTGACCCAATCTCAAGATTATCATTTTGCATAACCAGTCCACGTACCAGTCAACTGGCGTTTGGTCTTGTAATGCAAAATGCAAAAGCCGTTTTTAGTATGATTAGTCAGTTTTCAGTTTTGAATTGGTTTTTGGGCTTGTTATGCAGAACACGATAAATCGTTTGCCATACATGGCGCTTGGACGGGGCATCAAAAAATACCATTTAGACTGAAGGTGGATGGATGGATGTTTTTTGTATGGTTAAATTATGCTCTAGAAGTTACGAAAATGCAAAAAAATCAAAAATTGAATTTTGGCGCTTGGACCAGTAATGCATAACTGTATCCAATTGAGGTCCCTGGTTAATCAGTTTCAAGTAACATCAGGCTTCCTAGTGCTACCTAAATTAACAGGTCAGATTCCTAGACTTCCTATAGATCCAAAACAATTAAAAATATCAAGCAAGTTTCAGCTAGCAGACCCAATGTTTCACCAGCCAGCGCCGACTGAAGTCCTCATCGGTGCCGATCTTTTTTGGGATATTCTTGGCCGAGAGCAATGCTCTCTCGGTCCTAATAATCCAAAATTAAGAAGCTCCCAGTTTGGTTGGATAATTTCAGGTCCTATGAATACAAATACAACATACAATAATACTGTCCAATGCAATCATTCCATCATTTCAACATTGAATGATGACGATATTCAAATTAATCGAGATCTTACTAAGTTTTGGGAACTTGAGGAAGTTCCCCTAAGATCTCAACTAAGCGAGAGCGAGAAAGCATGCGAATTTAGTTTCTTATCTAGCACTTTCCGCTTAGATTCAGGTAGATTCTCAGTAGGTTTACCTCTCAAAGATTCACCCGACTGTTTAGGGGAATCATACAATTTAGCAAAAAAAACGACTACTAAATCTAGAAAAACGTTTCAAAAAACAACCCGAAGTCAAACTGCAATATGTTGAGTTTCTTCGCGAATATTCTGAACTTGGCCATCTCTCGGAGTCTCCCATAGCTAAACCAGATAACTCTTATTTTCTCTGTCATCATGCAGTTTTCAAAGATAGCAGCGAATCTACAAAAATTAGAGTCGTCTTTGACGGATCGGCTCCAACTACATCTGGGCATTCGATTAACGATATTTTGTTGGTAGGCCCAAATATGCAAGACTCACTCTTCTCCATCCTCCTAAGAGCTCGACAGTACAAGTACATTATCACCGGTGACGTTGAGAAAATGTACCGGCAATGCCTCATAAATGAAGCTGATCGAAATCTTCAACTCATTCTTTGGAGAGAAGACGAGTCCCTGCCTATCAAGACATTGCAACTAAATACTATAACTTACGGTATGGCAAGTTCTAGTTATTTGAGCACGCGATGTCTCTGGCAACTAGGTGAAGAATGCTCAGATCCAACTATCAGAGAAATAATACAACATGATTTTTACATTGATGATCTAATTTCAGGAGCAAACGACGAGAGTTCCTTGCGCCATATCTATAAGGCTGTATCTGCAGCTCTTCAAAAAGGCTGTTTTAATCTCCGAAAGTTTAAAACCAATCTACCTTCAATACTAGATTCAACCCCTTCTAATTCAAACGATTTGCTGGTTGTTAGTGAATCGACTTCAACTTTAGGGATAGGTTGGAACCCATCTTCAGATCAATTGCATTTTCCATTTAAAATTCCACCTCCCGCGACTAATACAGTCCTAACAAAACGTTTTATTCTTTCGTCATTGTTTAAAATTTTCGATCCTTTGGGATTATTAAGTCCATGCGTTATCAAGGCTAAGATTCTGTTACAACAGCTTTGGTTACATAAACTGTCATGGGACGATCCCATTCCCCATGATATTCAAAGAGAATGGAACAATTTCTCTATGGCTATACCAACTCTTCTTAACCTTCAAATACCCAGATGGGTACTTTGTGATGCACCTGCATCTATAGAGCTTCACTCCTTTAGTGATGCCTCCCAACATGCTTATGGAGCCTGCATTTATTTGCGCTCTATAGATTCTTCTAATAGGGTTACCGTAAGCCTTCTTTGTTCTAAATCCAAGGTAGCTCCAATCAAAACATCTACTATTCCGCGTCTTGAGCTATGCGCAGCTTTACTAGCAGCTAAACTTTGTAAGGCTGTCAGGGAATCATTAAGATATAATTTACAGGCAGAAGTCCATTGGTGTGACTCCACCATCGTATTAGCTTGGCTACGCAGCAGCTTTCAGAATTTGAAAACATTTGTTTCGAACAGGATTTCCGAGATATCGGAACTAACAAATTCTGCTTCATGGCGTTACGTGCCAACAGCCTCCAATCCCGCCGATCTCATATCTAGAGGAATTAGTCCTAATCAGCTGGGTGGCACATCGATGTGGTGGTCAGGACCACCTTTTCTATCTCAACCAGAAAGTACTTGGCCTATCCTAAATAAATCTATTAATTTTACGAACTTACCGGAAACCAAAAATGTGCCTACCATGGTTAACATAACTATCACTAAAGAAAACCCCATTGATTTTAAAAAATACTCTAGTATTTCTAAATTAAAACGAATTGTTGCCTATGTTTTGAGGTTTATAAATAATTCTAAAAATCCTAAGGACCGTCTCACCGGTCCCCTGTCGATTGAGGAGCTAAACAAATCATTTATTTATCTGTGTCGTCTATCACAACAAGAATCATTTTCAAACGATTACGAGTTACTTGCTAACAGGAAGCCTCTAAGTTCAAGGTCATCCATTTTATCGTTGTCTCCATATTATAGCGATGACAATGTTATTAGAGTCGGTGGTCGATTGACTTCATCTAATTTTAGCTTTGACAAGAAACATCCTGTTCTTCTGCATGCCAATCATCATCTAACCAAAATACTGTTTGAAGACGAACATAAACGCAGTCTCCACGCTGGACCACAACTTCTGTTGGCCATTATTCGTGAGTTCGTGTGGCCCATTAATGGAAGACATCTCGCAAGGAGTACCTTTCGTAACTGCTTTATGTGTAGACGATTGCAGGGAAAAACCATGAAGCCTATGATGGGCAATTTGCCATCACAGCGCGTTACGCCAGGCTTCCCGTTTCAGAGTGTCGGTTTAGACTTTGCCGGTCCATTTTCCATTTTGAACCGAAAGGGACGTGGTGCTAATGTTATTAAATGTTACTTATGTGTTTTCGTTTGCCTTAGGTATAAATGCATACATCTCGAGGCTGTAAGTGATCTTTCAAAAGATGCTTTTATCATGACCTTCCGCCGTTTCGTATCGCGACGGGGCAAGCCAACTGAAGTTTTCTGTGACAACGGACGTAATTTTGTAGCTAGTGCTAAGGAAATTGGTTCCTTTCTTAAAACAAACGCTAATACTCTATCTGAATTTGCAAGTGAAGACGGAATAAAATTTGCATTTTCTCCAACTTACGCTCCTCACTTTGGCGGCATCTTTGAGGCCGGTGTAAAATCTGCAAAATTTCATATTAAACGAGTTATGGGTAATTCTCATCTAACATTTGAAGAACTTTTAACTCTTTTCACACAAGTAGAAGCGATATTAAACAGCCGTCCTTTATGTCCCTTGTCCTCATCACCCGACGATCTCCTTTGCCTAACTCCTGGAAACTTTCTCATTGGTCGTGCTCTTACGGCTATACCTTCACCCACGCTGGATGATTGCAACTCAACCAATTTGCAACGCTACGCTCGCCTACAGCAAATACATCAACATTTTTGGAGACGCTGGCAGCGCGAATATATTGCTGAGCTACAACAGCGTCACAAGTGGAAGACCAACTCCTTAAGCCCTAACGTAGGAGACTTGGTCCTAATACAAGAAGACGACACTCCGCCGCTCTGCTGGAGATTTGGACGAATCACCAAACTGTTCTATGGTCCAGACGATAAGATACCCAGAGTAGCTGATGTAAAGACAACCAGAGGATGTGTACGTCGGCCGCTAGTCCGCCTGGTTTCCCTGCCTACTGCAGAAGAACTAGAGGGTTGAAAACCGAAGCTTTTCAACGGGGCCAGGATGTTGACGCCTACGCCTATCCATCGAGCAAACGCCATCCCGCTAACTCCTGCGCATCGTAATACTGTGCAGGCCCTAATGTCATTTACGTCACTTCAAAGCCTCCATCTTTTTTACATACACAAGACAATACTGTTCCCCAAACCTTTTATCCAAAATTAATGTAAAAGTGCGAATAAAGCCATAAAATCTGTTCGGGAGTTTCAAATTGATGTCCCCTAAGCATCAACACTTAGTTTTTTTTCGAAAACGGTAAGTTTTATCAAAACAAGTTTCAGCCCAAAGTAGTAGATCTTAAAATTGTCTACAATAATGGTCCCGATAATATTTTTCCTAAGAGTTACCATTCGTGAGTTATCGCGGTGGAAGCGAGCGCACCACGCGGCCTACTAGGATGGAGAAAGACCGCGATTTGCTTGCAGCGAGTGCACCACGCTTTTTTTCCATACTGAATTAGGGGCTCGTACGGAATCTCGCACTGCACAAGGGGCTCTGAAACGTTTTCATAATACATTAAGACTCATATCATGGATTTTCAAAATGAATAAAGATTGGATTTTCTAACTCTTTTCCAATGGATTCTCTAGGTTCTATGGTTTCTCTCTCTAATTCTCTCTCTCCTAAAATTATGCTAGAATCCAGTTAACCATAAAAGAGTTGGAAAATCCGATCTTTATTCATTTTGAAAATCCATGATATGAGTCTTAATGTATTATGAAAACGTTTCACAGCCCCTTGTGCAGTGCGAGATTCCGTACGAGCCCCTAATTCAGTATGGAAAAAAAGCGTGGTGCACTCGCTGCAAGCAAATCGCGGTCTTTCTCCATCCTAATAGGCCGCGTGGTGCGCTCGCTATCACCGCGATAACTCACGAATGGTAACTCTTAGAAAAATTTTATCGGGACCATTATTGTAGACAATTTTAAGATCTACAACTTTGGGCTGAAACTTGTTTTGATAAAACTTACCGTTTTCGAAAAAAAACTAGGAAACCTTAAATTTTGACCTTTGACCCCGAATAACTCGTGACGCACACATGGGATCGATGGGGACTTTTAACACATTATTTGTAATGGTAATACCAAGCTCTCCACCAAAATTTGGCTTTCCGGCAATTTTTGTTATTTCAAAAGTGTATCTTGACTGGCCTACAAGCAAGGGCGGATCCAGCTTTGGCTTCAGGGGGGGGTCACAAAGTCAAAGCCATTTTTTTTAGTTTTTTTTAGGGCCGATTCTTATTTTAGCAGAAAGAACGCGAGCGAAGCGAGTAATATTTTTTAAGATAAAATTATGTAGGTACCTTTTATCTTGTAAGAAACGATGCGAGCAGAGCGAGTTAACTTTTTTGTAGATCGCGTAGCACTTATTACAGGTATTGTTAATGGCCGGTTCTTATTCAAATAAAAATGACGCGAGCAAAGCGAGCAAAACTTTTTTCAATGAAAAGCAACGTAGATAGATATATACGTTACTTTTAACTAAAAAAAAACTAGATAGGTAGTTGAGTTCTTATTCTGCGGAAAATGACTCGAGCGAAAAGTTGCAACGTTGCACTTGGTTTTGTCGGCTCTTATATTGCTCAAAACGCTACGAGCGAAGCGAACAACATTTTGGAAGATAAAAGCATCGAGGCACTTGGTAATGTTGAGGGTCGGTTCTTATCCTGGTAAAAACGATGCGAGCGGAGCGATCAAAATTTTTTTAGGTTAAAATCAAGGTATCTAGTTCGGTTCTGCGAGATAAGACGACCGTTATTTTGCAACGTTGCACGTGGTTTTGTTCAGGGTCGGCTCTGATATTGCTCGAAACGATGCAAGAGAAGCGAGCAACATTTTTTTACCATATAAACATCGTGTCGTGGCCTTTCGTTTTGCTTAGAGCCGGTTCTTATAATGCGAAAAACGACAAGTCCGCAACTGGTAATTTTATTGAAGACAAAAGCATCGTGTCTCTTTGTTTTGTTTAAGGTTGACCCCTATCCTGGTAAAAATGGCGCGAGCGAAGCGAGCGCAAATTTTTTTAGTATAAACGCGTTTGATTCTCGATAAAAACTGAACTAGATACAAGCAGCGTAGGTAGCTAGATACAAGCAAGTTCTTAAACTGTGAGAATCGATGCAAGCGAAACGAGCAAAATGTTTTAAACGTGTCACTTGGTTTTGCTATGACCGGTTTTTATTCTGCGAGAAACGACGCAACTTGACGCTAGCGAATCATTTTTCACATAAAAGCAACAAGCTAGGTCAGGTTCTCATTCTGCTGGAAAAACATAATTTTTGCACAACAGTCACAAGGACTCCTGGAGTAAATTCCAAAACATTGCTAATCGAGCTTTGAATGAGGCGAACGGAGAGAGGAGAGCACTGCTCTTAAAAAAATATAAACCTTAAATATAAAAACATAGCCTGCCTAGGTCCTGGGCTCGCCCCAGGGGGGGGTCATGACCCCCGTGACCCCCCCCTGGATCCGCCCTTGCCTACAAGCCAATGCACCAGCTTACTGCACAGTTTACTGGATGCCGCATCAAGCCCAGCTTGACGGTAAACTTGATCGTGGGTGGCTGGCATTACTCAAACGTCCGATTAAGGGTCGGTTTCCATTGAGATCCATGGGATCAGTGCCAACGCGCATGCGCGTAACTGAGAACATTATCGTTTGTATTTCCTGAAAGACAGGACTTTTAAAAGTTAGTTAGTGCTTGTAGCATATGAAAATGTTTGATTAAATGAATAAAATAAACAAATATCCTTGGACATTTCACACAGTGTCATACAGAGATAACTTAAAACTCGACTAGGGTACTTTAGTTAAAACACAATGAGCAGTCTTGTTTGAGAGCAATCTCAAAAATTATGACGTGTCAAGTGAACGATGTCTGAACTAAGGTTAACCCGGCAGTGTTTTCCTATAGGTGCATAAAGTTTGGAATAGATTCATACATACTCGTATACATACATTACAGCTATTAATAACCATAAAGGCAGTAATATTGAACACATGCAGATTAGTCCGGAAATTTTTACAGACTGACCTTAATGAGGATAGTCATACAGACACACAACAGCTTTCACTGATATGCACTTGACTTCGGTCCGTGCATTTCAGTTAATTTCCAGTTTCTTCGTAAACTGAGTACGAAAAGTATAAAACCATAAATAATAATAATACCCCATAGTATTATACCATCTGAGCCCAAGTGTAGGTACCCCAAGGGATGTAGAAACATTCTTCCGGGACAAAATAGAGTAGCATGGGTTCTTAACATTACTCCTTAACATATATTTTGCCATGTCGTTAGCATGTACAACATGAAAACAAACGTAACGTGTCCTCCATACACTTATACTTCCCACTTTCAGATGAAAAAGATAAAAAATTACATAGAGTGAGGAATAGCACCTCCTTCTTTTTGAAGTCGGTTATACTTATAACAAATAAATGCCTTGATTGCAAGCTATGAAACGCTGCCATAGCTTAGTAACAATATATTATGTTCCTGTTAGATCGTTGGAGTTAAGCAACGTTCCATACCTTGGTCACAGAATAAAGTGCCTTGGTCAGTCATGATCAAACACGATGCAAGATTCTTGTCTGTTGTATACAATTTAATTGAAGCAATATTTCACTTCCATACATTAAACAATGTTTAGACGATGTAAGTCATGATGACAGTCAATTAAATTGTATGCAAGAGGCAAGAATCTCGCATCGTGTAAATGGTACTTTAGTCTCTAATTTAGTTCTAGTAAGACAGTAACTAATATCTCAAATCTTGGACTTAGCACTCAGGTTGGGTATCACCCCGGCTCGAATTTACTAATTTACAATCCCCGAATGAATATTTAATAGTAAACTCTGAATAGGTCGTAGATCTCACACAGATTAATCTAAGAACTTGGGATGTTTCTTATGCAGATTGTTTATGTTTCTGTTGGTAATTTAGGGACTTTGGCTGAAACAAAATTAGGGAAACCTTGTTTTGATAATGTTTTTAAGGAGGAAGGGCAATTAATTTTTTGGATGGGTTTCTGTCGGTTTTTAAGTTATTTAAATATATGTATTTTAGCACTTTTAAAACGCATACCTACGTATTAGGTATACTTAGTTTATGATTTGTAATAATAGGTACTTTCTTAGACATTAAACTTTCTTGTTTTTTTTCCTGCTTTCCAACCATCATTTCATACCTACTATTACCAAAAAGTACTTTACTTTATTTATTTTACAACTAGGAAATAGAGCATTTTTCGAGTTCGACGACGATATTTGCGAGTAGGTTGGAGATTTTCCACCTAAATAATTTTATTTTTACCAAAAATAAAACAGTTCATGATTTACAATTACAAAATAAACCATATTTGATGAGGATGCTGATAAAAAAGCAATAAATAATATTGTAATAATAATAAAAATAGTAAACATTTCGTTAAAATAGTGGTTTTTCCTATTTATTCACCTCAGCATTCACCATCATCCCACTACAAAAATCCTGACCATACATTTTTCAAAATGGTAGTAGAGCATCTTTCCAACCAAATACGAGAGTTGCGGGGCGGGGTTGCGGGGAGCGGGGCACGCAGCCTCCTCCCGGCAACGATTACTGATTAGTGTGGCTGAGGCGGCGAGAGCGGGGCGCCGCTAGCTCGCGATGCCGCCCGATCACCGCGTGTCTTCACAACCCACAACCCCTCAATGAACCAAGCCTCCTGCTGCAAGCTTTAGGCCCGGAGATTTGTGCGTCAGCTGATCTGACACGCCTCACATGTGCGTACACACTTACTACGTTTGTGTGAATGGTTGACTGGTATTTTCGGTGAATGTGCTCTGTTCTACTACGCTGGTTCTCGGTGAGTGTTTTTACGCTATATTTTATATGTGATATATGTTATTTACCGTCTAAAATCTGTCTACTGTGAGGTTATGGAAGTTTTAGGGTTAATAACCATTAGGCCACTAGGCCTAGAATGCACATGCTTCCAAAATTCCGTTTTTCAAATAACAAAATTTGTTATTTAAGCCTATATGTAATAGGCTTTTAGAGCCGGTTTAAATCAAATTACGTAGTACAAGTTCCTTTTAAATGAAATTCTTACGAACCGGCTTGTTTTAAAAAGGCTAATTAGTACTAACAATCTTGCACCCAGACTTGGAAATGCACTAGTCTTTACTATGCGCATATAACCTCGTAGCAGCTCGTAGCACTTCGTAGCACCACGAGGTTTCCTGTAGTTTCCTAGTTCGCTGTTTACATAATAATTCTTAGTTTTTACATGTTGCCAAGATTTTTGCTGTGTATATTTTAGCTCGTAGCTCGGAGCTACGAAACCACTACGAACTTAAAGATACTAATTTTGCTACGTTTTGTAAGATTATAAGTAAAGATAAGTTACATACTTATTTTTACTCGAATGCATTTTTTTTATTCAATAAAATCCCGAGTGAATATATGACAACTAGAGGTCTTTGTTGGAGTTTCCATGTTTTTAAATCTACCGGAGTTATTTTAATTATGCGGAATATTTAAAATAACTCCGTTTTACATTGGTAAAATATTTTATTCAATCCGATTATGTATTTAGCTTTCGTCTTTCGTCCGTTGAAAATTTAGTATACTTGGAAGTTTTTCAAAACTGAGATTGTAAGATTATTTTGGTAGAATTGACAAAAAAATATAATTTTTTACCGATCAGTTTCAGAATATCTACTGGGCAATATTTTTTAATCAGTTCAGAAAAGAAAAACGGTTAATTACCTACTCAGATTTTAGTGTGCTTTACATTCTTATGATATGAATTGATATAAAACACTATGCAAGACTGTACTGCGCAGATAGGTACGGTATACATTGCTGTGGTCAATGATGATATGACCAATATAAGTTTAGGGTTCAGATAGCTCGAAATTAAACGTACCCACTCATTCATTTAATGGGAATTGGGTTTAAGATATAACCCAAATGTATTTGAGCTGGTTTGAATTGACTTCGTCATTTCCATTGAACTTTAAAACCTTCTTCTCATCAGCTTTACATCCAAGTTTGATAGTAAGTACATAATGAATTAGGTTATTCTTTTTCGTTGTTTTTCATTCAAAATGTATCCAATAATTTTACTTACTATTGGATACATTTTGAATTAAAAAAATATACATTTATTGGCCTTTAAGAACATGGAACACATAGTAACAGAAAAAGTAGGTATTGATGGTATGATTCATATAGATAAAAAACATATTCTATTAAAATGGATATCAGTAGGCCTAACATGTGCAACGTTTCGACACGACAAATGAAATATCTCGATCATGTCAGACTGCTCTAACGTACTATGTTAGAGCAGGAGATAAAATTTTCTCGACGACGAGATGATTTCTCGCGCTGCACATGTTAAGCCGGCAGGACTCACTTTGCAGCCGACGTCCACAGATGAAATCTAGACTTAATCTCAGAGCTTTGTGAATCCACTGGTTCGTCTAGAGCTTCTAGCTTCGTCTAGTCGAATCAGTTATTACATAACAAGAAGATTTAAGCTGTCAACGAGAAGAATAAACTATAGAGCTATAAATAGTTTCTATAGATGTTATTGTTTTGTCATTCTACATTTTGTTTTTTTAACTGGCTTTAGTATAGTCGTCAACTACAGAAGTTCATGCAAAGTTTTTCAGGTTATTTTTTCTTCACATCATATCGTGTGAAATTCTTATAAATAAGATGAAGCAGACGTATTAAATATTAAAATAACAGAAGTTCATGAACTTTGACTCTTGTCGTACTTGTATCTAATTAAATACCTAGCAAAAACCTTACAAGATCCGAATAGACTGACGTTTTGGCACCACATACACTACTCGGCTCTTCTTTGGATTTCCCAAAAGACGCGACACAGGAAGCTTAGCACAGTGAGAGCTTCGTTATTATGATATTCTATATACCAGGATAATGGTGCATTTATGAAATCTAATGATGAGGAAACTAATCGTTTTTTTGGCATACTCGGTAGTGAGTTAGTGCGGTACACTAGTTACCAATTCCGGATAGCCGGAAAACTGCCTAAAGGTATCAAGATCTAGTTAGTTTTGTAGATTCAACAAATAAATACTACGTCTGTATTTAAATAATGACTTATGTTCCATTCTTAAAGTGTTCCTTCACCTAGTCAGTCAAGGAGGCACTTATTGTTACGTAGCTAATGCTCAAAGTCGAATCTAAAATGTTCTATTACAGTCAAATGCTCCTCGCGAGAAAACCTCTTTAGCTAAGCCAAAGTAGTTTATGAATCGATTTGAAGTATTAATTAACTCAATATTAAAGTTCATAACAGTTTCAATTTGTAAAATCTCTGTCGCATCCTCAGAGGTCGCATCAACTCAAATAGAAAAATAGTTCTTGTTTAAATCAATTTTCGGCTAGGTCGTGACTTTTCAAAATAATGATCAAAAGTTTAATTTTTTTTATCAAAGTTATCTGATTTTCTAAAATATCTTATTAAATATTTGAGAATACAAATATTTTAAGTGCTAGATTACTTTCAGCTTTCAGCAACTTTCAGCGAGTGGAATGTTTTTTGCAATATTCATTTTGTTTAAGTATGGCATCACTGTTAGGTTAGATTACTTATTGTCAACGAAAGAGAAGATCTAAAAAATGTTGAAAAATATCAAACAGTCAAACCACCGTTTACGAAGACACCTAAAACGTAATTTTTCACAATTACAACACCTATAATCTTATCTTACTCTATAAGATATGCTCCAGACAGAAAATAAGGAAAATTGAAAGGAGGGGCATGAAATATGAAAGATAAACAGCGCAGCTGCCGACTAAAAATACAGCCTCATAAAAAAGTGGCACTGCTTGGATTTCCAGTTAGGGTTTGCAACATAAGCCGTAAAATGCAAGCGTGGGTTTATAATTCTATAAATATGGTATTCGGATAACATAATTTGTAAAACTACTAAACAAAGCAAAAAGCAATTTTAGACTGAGATTATTATCTAAAATATACCATTTTAATTTAAAACTATCTTCTACGCCCTTATCCCACTATGTGGGGTCGGCACAACATGTGTTCTTCTTCCATTTCCCTCTATCAGACGTCAGCTCAGCACTTAAATTCATTCATTCATGGATATTCACCGTCATACTATTTTTACACCATAGGGACATTTCCATTGGGACAATTTCCTTCTTTCTATAAATCGTTCTATTGCTACAGGGTTCAATACTGCTACTCACAAAATCTAAACGGTAGCTTCAGATTTATAAAACTGTTCGATGCGTTTGTCTATATTAATGTTATAAAAATAATGTTGGTTTGTTCGTTTGTTTGTTAGACGGAGGTAATCTCCGAAACTACCAGCCGATTTCAGAAATTCTTTTATAGATGTGTAGAATGGACTGTCGGGATGGTTATACTCGTATTCCGGTAGTTTCATTAGTACACCCGTGCAAAGCCGGGACGTGCTGCTAGTGTCGATACAAATGCGTAGCAACTATCACTCTTGGCTTGAGCCGCTAGGCTACAACGGATGGCAACGTAAAGTCTTCGTCACTAAAATTTGGAATAAGCTTTAGTTTTTGCTAGAAATCCCATTTCACCCAGTACGTCGAACCTACAATATATTCAGGATGGAGGGATCCCATTGTCCCCGTCAGGCGAGGGATAATTGGCGAGCATTAGTAGCTGCGCAGGACGTTGACTTATCGGATGCGACGAACTGACCTCTTGCGAGATAACAATGTTTTCTCTTTAAATTTAACTTTAATTATCAAATGCTTTGCCTTGTATCATTACAAATTCGAGCATTACATCAGTGTGCGCGCAGAACCGACCAAGCATTACATGGTACTATCAGCACGTATAATGGTACTCTCTCTCTTTCTCTTTTAATCATTATTATTATTCCCATCTGATAGTGGGGTCTGCTTTTCTCGTTTTTTCTGTTTTTTGGCCAATGCTCGCGGTAAGGGAGCACCTTCATTTTTGAATTTGATTTTAACAGTTTTGATACGATAGTATCACAGTTACCTACAGTTGGTAATCCCTATGACTTTCTAGCAATTTAGTAGAGTTTTAAAATGTCAAAACACAATAGTCCACGAGCAATATTAAAAAGCCTCCGGTTCAGTTTAGAATGGTATTGCTTTGCTTCCATTGTTTCCTCTATCGTTAAAAGCTTAACTGTTCCCAAACGAATGAACGAATCCAGGGGTTGACCGATTTGAACTCACAACTTCTTGATCGAAGAAATTTGTGATCTGTACTAATATTATAAAGAATAGAATAGATTAGAATAGAATATATATTTATTTGGAAACAACAGCACAAAAGAGGTAATATTCGTTTGTTTGACGGAGGTAATCTCCAAAACTTCTCGGCCGATTTTAATAGTTCTTTCACCCATGTGTAGTGGACCACGTGGACTGGTTAAAGGCTATATTTTATTACAGATAGTTTCATTAGTATACCCATACAAAGCCGGGACGTGCTGTTAGTGTTCTATAAAATGTAATGTCCAGACTAATTGCATCTACATTAACTTAACCGTAAGATGCATTGAGGTACGGAAGGGATAATTGGTGGTCGGCGACCACGTCCGAGAGGTATCAATGTGCACGTGTATGTATTGTATGTTCGTATAAGAGTTGCTACAACTTTAACTCCTAGCTGGTTACAAGATGATACAGTAGAGCTTTGATAATGTAACCAATCTTAATATCAAAGACCCACACCAGACTAGCTCACACTAACTTAATTATAAAACTTGCATTGACTTCGTATTTCTAAAACTTGGTTCCTTGGCAGCACACCATGTAATTTTGCCATCAATTTTGTCAACTCAGCATTCGACGTACATTTTGAATGTGACTCGTTGCTGTAGAAGCCATCTCAAATACACATTTTATCAAGATTTATTTTTCAGGGAACCCAAAAAACTATACGTTCGTTTTACTTTTTCCTTGTGGCTTTTATGCGACTTTTATTGAGAGTTGTGTAAGGAAAAAAAATATTTATCATAGTAGACAATCACTGTTTTACTATGAAGTTCACGTCTAGACCTCTTAAATCTGATGCCATTTTTACCCTACAAAAAAGGGGGAGGTCCTGTTTTATGATAATTATCTTTAAGATGAAATAATTCGTGACCTACACCTTCATTATCATTAATAATTTTATATTATGTACTTTATCATCTAAAAAACAATATTACTCATTAATTATTCAAACAAGATTCCTGCAGAAATAAAAAACAAACCACTTTTATGTAGTACAAAATAAGTGAGCTGAAATTATTTATTTACCCACCAAAACACGTTCCATCCGTATCTCGAGGGAATAGAACATAATTCAGGTTGCAACTACGACTATAAATAATGGGAGAACGTAAATAAAGCAAACTCATGAGCTTAAAATGTTGTAAATCAACGTTTTTTGAGTTCAAAGAATTTATTATACTCAACTACCCCTTTTGGGACAAAGGCAATGAAAAATTTCGCAAACACTCTGCAAATCCTTCGTTCATTAAAATAAAAAATAGGTCAAGAGGGAAATGGGTGTGAGCGTGGGGTTCCGTAGGTCCTGCTCTACAGCAATTGACTTTGTACAGGTTTGCTCGTAGCAGTAGTCTCACCGATAATTCGTACTTTTATATCTATAGAAGATCAAAGTCCTTTTAAATATTAGACCACGGAAAAGAAGACCCCTCTCAGTTATGATCACGACTGTATAACTTAAGTACTTTATAATTATCTCAAATCTTTAGCTTTAGATCCTTTGAAGATGATCAATATGACAGGTTGCAAAGCTAACTGGTTTCCTTGTCATTTTCTTCAACGTGGAGATAATTTTAATGTGCATGTGCTGTGCAAGTAAACTCGTATGAGCCAGTGCCAAATTTGGTCATAAAGCTTTTAGGCCGCCTGCAATTCGTTGCAATTTTTTTTTATCGAGCCTTGTTTTAAACTTGTACCTTGGACTCCACCTAAGGTGCTCCAAGAGGCTCTAATCATCATCATCATAGGCAGATATACAAATTATAGCCCACGTTATAAGCCTCCTCCCTCAAAAGCCATTCTAATCATGCCCCGAAATATTTACCGATAGACTATTATATTATCTGCCGATGTGACGAATATGAGTCGGCCTGTATTGTTTTTCAACGTTGCTACGCATCGCTGTATTTTGCGCATGATACGATTTTGAATGTTGATTAGGCCCGGATTTACGGTTTTAATAAAAATCCTTTTATGATGTTTGCTGATATCGGCGTGATTTGATAACGTCATAAATATCTGATTATTTTCTTCATGAATAACAAGGAAGAACTTATTAGGCAGTTTTGTTGTAAACAAGATTATGTTTTTTCTATGTTACACAAATATGTAGAACTTTTTACATATAGGAAACAATTTGTTTCCTGTTCTTCGATTAACGGAGGTTGCACTAATTAAAACATTTTTCTGTAAGTAGTTAAGTACCTATGTCACTTTGACATTTGAGATTGAAAAAAACTTTAAATCTCATATTCTAGGATAATTTCACACAAGTTATAATCTTAGGAATCTCAAGCCCAGCAAAGCCAAGTAAAACAGCCCCAAATCTTAAATATGAATTCCGAGTTTGCAACTATAGTTACCTAAGCCAGTGTTATGCTAAGCTCGCTATTAAATAACTAAGTTGCAAGCTTCAGGTACAGATGCTAAGTGAATTAGGGACAGCCTGCACGAGCGTGCGAATCGCGGCGATATTTACGTACCACGTATTTCTAAACACACTTTTAAGTGTCTGAAAATCGCGGCGATATTATAGATAAACACTTTATTGTACACAAAAGAAAACACACACACAAACACACACATGATACTAAGAGTGACATTTGCATGGCAAATGCACAAATAGTGCAAAGCCAAAAAAAAGAGTGACATTGACAAGCTTTAATTCTTATGTTTTTCACCTTACCGTGCAAATTACCCGATGATAAAAGAACGGAATCGTCGCGATATAATCGCCCGTGGAGGCGGTCCCTTAGTTGGAAGCTTTCGCAGGTATTATTCTGATATAAGATTCCTTGATATGGGTTTGACGGAGAACAAATATCGGGGATAATGGATCGCTAAACGCTCTGTTATTCATATTAATATTATAAACTAGCTGCTCCCCGCGGTTTCACCCGCGTAAGTCCCGTTCCCGCGGGAATATCGGGATAAAAAGTAGCCTACGTTACTCGTGGATAATGTAGCTTTCGAATGGTGAAAGAATTTTTAAAATCGGTCCAGTAGTTTTTGAGCCTATTCATTACAAACAAACAAACAAAGTTTTCCTCTTTATAATATTAGTGTAGATAGTGTAGATAGATAGTGTAGACAAAGATCTTCACGAACAAAAGAGAAGTAGCTAAATAAATCAAAAATTAAACAGACCTCAAAATATTAAATCGCCATTTCCCTGCCACGTCACGTTAAGTGGGAATTATGATATTTAATTAATTAGTGTAATTTTTATTGGATTATTATTATGTTGGCTAAAGGATTTCATACCTTTTTATATTACTTATTCAATTTTAACCCGATGTGATAAAAGCTTTTTTACTACTGATTTTAAAACACTGCGTGCCACCATGAACCCATGATTAATTTACAATTAAAACATCTGCTAGTTAAAAGAATAGCTGCACGCGCTTGCATTAAAAAAACAAATGAATAGAACAAAGGATCAACAATGGCCCTTCAATGAACAAAATCCGGAGTTCACAGAATAAAGTAGCGTGTACAGGGTGTAAATTGTAATAAGTGTAAATTTTAATCAAATTAATGAATTAAGAAGCGTTTACAGAGTAATGAGAAGGTAAAGAATCAAATAATTAAAGTATGAGTCTCTCTCGAATAAATTGTCTCGAAGAAGGTTCCAAGATGGTTTAAGTAGATACAATTGCTCCAAGAAAGCGTTGGGATACATCTATACTAATACTTTAAGTAACGAATAAACTCAAAAACTACTGGACCGATTTCATACATTATTTTACCAATAAAAAGATATTTTATCACTGAGTAACATTATGATGATAAATGAGTAGAGTCATGCAAAGTCGAGAAAGCAAGCTAGTTATTTTATAATAAAAATAAATCTTAATTGAAGGATTCAATATAAGAAGGATTTAAATGCTTGTTTTTGCGAAAATTAAATGAGTTATTAGTATCGTTGGATTTGTAAAGAAAATTATTCTAGTAATCCGTAGTGTTTTTTTACGCCTAGTACAGGAAAGTGTGTATTTGAATAGTAGACTGTACTCGAAAGCGAAGCGTCAGCATCACGTTCCAAGACGGGTCCACTTTAGTCGGACGTGACGTGACGGTAGACGTCCCGAAATAGGTACCTATTTAATTGTGGTCTGGAATCTGGCACGTTATCTCATTTGTATTTAGAAACCGTTTCCTAATGTGTACAGCTTTTGGTTGTTAATTTATTTAAGGTGTACCTTACTATTAAAATATAATAGAAAATCTTTATTTTCATCTTAATTAATTCAATAAAAAACAAATTAATTAAGTATTTAATGGTTATAATGTGATATATGACGTTATATCAATTATTACCTAAATGATTATGATTTAACACAATGACAAGTAATGTTTCCCTTTTTACCTTGCAACACGATTGAGAGATTATGGTAAATAAATAATAATAATAAAAGCTAATAATACCCTTAGGTAAACGTGGTAAAACTAATTTTAATGTCCAACGTCCGTCTAATGTCCTCCATTAATAAATGAATGAGTCATTTTACTGAATATCATTTTTGCCTCCTTTTCAATTTCCCATTACAAAAAATTTGGGCAGTACCTTTCACAAATTACATGAGTTGTAATCTGTGGTACCTATACAAATATACTCCTTACAAATTCTATTTTATAATAGTTTGGGATGAAATGAGCAATACTCACCGCGAGACCAAATAGCAAATAAGCAACTGAGAGCAAAGAATTTGTTACTTACAGACGTGAATAGAAAGCGTAGCTTTAGCTATAAGCTCTCGGATTGAAAGGACTGAACGAGTGGCAAAATGGACTTCGCTCTATTTATTGTGAACGAAACGAAAAAAGTGACGCCACAACCATTACTTTGGGAAGCACGAAGGTTTTGCGAGTATACAATTTTTTACATTAATTCCGCTTGAAGCTTTACTGGACAAGTGTAGCAGAATTAAAAATTTTAATACATTAACTTCAATTTTCTAAGAAAAAACATGTAATAGCTACTAAACATGTAACATAAATGATAAACTCCAAAGACCCCTTAAATATTTAAAAAACACCTCAAGAATGTATTATTTCATACAAATAAGGTAAATATTTACATAATACATAAAAAAATGTTCGTGAAACTTAAACAAACATACAATTTACAGATTTAAGTATGACATTAAAATATTAGGTACATTAGATAAGTACTTACTGCAAATATTTTTTACTCAGTTAGTTGAACAAACTTTAGTAATTATTTACAATACTATAATTGTACTAGATTAATTTAATGGTCGTTTAAATAGAGCAAATCGTAACCCGAGGCTTTTCGTTGATTTACTTACTATGCTATCTTAACTCTTAGTTTAAGATGAATTGCTTTAATTATTATGCTACATGGTTCTGTAACTGAGAATAATTTGGAATTTATTGATAAATAAAGTCACACGACACATATTATTATTTAAGTTGATGATGTTGATGATTACCGTCACAGATTACCTACATAAGAATAGCGTACAGTAAGTTAGCTTAAATCATTACGTGCAGTGCCTACGACGCACATACCATCCGGGTGCTGATGCTTGTTGTTCTGGGATAGCACCACAGACACGAAACAATTACCTTGCAATTGGAAAAAAAAGTAAAATATTCCTGAACAAAACATAAGAGGTCGACATAAGTAGCTGATAGTAAATGATACAAACATACAATACAATACAATACAATATATCTTTATTGCACACCACAACAGGAAAATAACAAAACAAAAAGAAAAACAGTACATACAAACAAGTGTGACAATGGGCGACCTTATCGCTGAAAGCGATCTCTTCCAGGTAACCTTTGGATGGACAGGATATAAATTAATAGGTGAAGACGGTGGCGTACATAAAATATGTTAAAAGAGAAATACGATCAGTATACATTATTTCCTACTTACATAAACTAATATACCTACACTAAAAATACCTACTAATTAATACATAAAATAAATATAATAAATAAATACTACATATACCTACAAACAAATAAATATAAAACCTACAAATATTTTGATTATAAATACTTACTATTTAAATAAATAAGTTACAGTGACAATGGGCAAACCGATGATAAGTAATGGCGTCGCACCAAGTTTTTAAAAATAGGCAGGGATTTGGCAGATCTGATAGATACGGGAAGCGCATTCCAGAGAGAAATAGCTTTAATTCCCGTAAAAAGCAGATCTGTGTACAGGAGTCCTTAACTGTCTAGTTTCTGTAGAACGTAGGGAACGGGAGTTTGAGAGGTGTAAAAATTCAAAGCGTTCCTTGAGATAAAGTGGAGTGGAGGGAAGGAAAAGAATATTATAAAGAAGTGTAAGGATATGCAAATTTCTGCGAAGGCGGATTGGGAGCCACTCAAGCTTATTGCGATAAATAGATACGTGGTCATATTTACGTAAACCATAAATAAACCTAATACAGAAATTCTGAAGACGCTCAAGCTTGTTGAGTTGGTCTTCAGTTAAATCAAGAAAACAGGAATCAGCGTAATCTAAAAGAGGAAGCCCTATACATACCTATATTTCATTGTATTTTGTTACCGGTTACACCCAGTTTCATGACAAACTATGTAATTTATTCTAAGCCAAAGTTTATCCTATGCGGGCTAAGATAAACTAGTTTGTCCTTAGACAAATGGTAGCATTATTTATTGTCTTACAACTTTCATATTAGATAACTATTAAATAACAGTTCGGCTTATAAAAATATAATATACGAACATGTTTGTACGAATCATTAGGTATACAAATACTACAAAAGTAAGTAGGTAAGTACTTTATGGAAAACAGCGTGAGAAAACCAGCTTCTACCTATCGCTGACACATCACGTCTGGAATGTTAACTCCTGCAAAATGTTGGCATTTACCAAAATGTATTTGAACATACCTCTGACCACGCATCTATTATAGAACGAGATCTGAAAGAATATCATCGCAACTTGGTTCAGTCGCGATCTTATTTAATTTGTTTTTCAAAGTGTGGTTGGATTTAGTCTAGAATTATAGTCACATAGTTAGTGACCGGGAATAATATGTCGACTACTTTTATTTTGATGCTGCTAGTTGAGCGTGAAGTCGCGGGTGGGAACCGTTTTTTTCTAATTACAGTAGAAAAAATCGGTTTGATCTAAAACAAACTACCTGTAAAGTTCGTCATGAAATTGTTACTATCCATCCGGTAACATAATATAAACAATTACAACAATACAAACTTTGTTTTAACCAACTTCGAACAAACAACGTGAATATTTTATTCATCACATCACAGTAATAAAAAGTTTTCCCTCCGTTTTCAAGAGGGAAACCCTATTATGTAACGAAAGAAATATCTGGCAAGGAAATGTAGGGCCTTGTTAAATTACATATTGCAAACACCTACTTCTGTTACGAAAACCTTTTTTTACCCGACAGCGGAGTATGGAGGGTTATAGTTTTTCGACTGAATTGTACATACGCCTACTCTATAGATTTATCATGTACCTATTAAGTATAATTAGATTAAGCTTAAAATAATACATTTGAAGACATTAAAAAGAAGCAAATATGAATATAAAAAACAAAAAGAAAATAAGAATTTATCGTCCGAGGTGGACCCAGTTATTTTGGCGATCCTATGCGATCCAGAATCGTGGAGCGTGGATCGTGCGTTCCCAGTGTATATAGCAAATAGGTACCTACCTACTAATGTAATTTTTAAGGAGATAGGCTCCTACAATAAGTAGGGTTTTGACCCTTCTAGGAGATGTCTCCTCAAAAATTATTATGTCCCTTTGGGATCGCAAACAAGTTTGTGTTTTTGTAAGTGGTTGTACTTTCAAAATACAAAAGCGTAGGTAGTTTGCTTGAAGTTTGATATAAGTAATGGTACACCTAAATACCTCGGTACCTCTTTACCACATGAAGGTAGAAACATACGCAAGATCTTGTGGTTTCTACAAAGCTTTGTTAGTTGTTTACTCTTGGTAATTTGATTGAACAACTTTATACGGTAAACTGACTTTACAAATATGCCTGAAATCTTCTTAATTTTCAAAATACGAGCAAAATAAAAATTTCGCCATTGACGTTATTGCTAGGTATTACTATTTCTTACCCCATTTTGCTTATTGGACCAGTAAACTTATACGAGTATAAGCTAAAATCGATATTAAATATGTTGCTATCTCTTTTTGTTGCCATAGGAGTAATTAGAATAAAACATTTTATTAAACCTGTTTTTTCTTAAACTTTCGCGTCGTGGTCGCGGGCAGACTTTCCTGTCTGCCCGCGACCACGACTATTGTAACATAGTCGAAATGTCGGGATATAAATAAGGTAATTAACGCGAAAAAAACCTGTGTATAAATAGTTCTAAAATATAAATTAAACCTGTATTCAGTTTTTGATTTTTTATGATTATTACCCTTAACTTGTAAGTAGGTATATAGGTTTTTCCTGAAATCGAACCCAAATGCAAAAGCGTAGCAACTATCAACTGATCTGTGATAGTAATTTGTTGATGGTCGGACGCGGACCTTAGTTGAATTCCATGTGGTCGGGCGGGCATAGAGCGATTGGACGAGGGACGCCCTACGGAGTAATAATCACATAGTGGTGTAGCTTCACTGAATTATGTTTGCTATACTGGGATGAAGATACATTATTAATTGAAGGTGGGATGTGTCAGTTATGACACACTTTCATACATTTATATATATATTTTTTCTTCTATACGATATTCCCGCGGGAGCGGGACTTACGCGGGTGAAACCGCGGGGCGCAGCTAGTGATTAATAAGAACCCTTGAAGAACTAACATTCGTCAGTATTCCACAATCAATCGACGTTACGCCACGTCGTAAAAATCTCAGCAATCCAGTAGCCGTGCCTATCCGTCCAAATCGTTTTAATTGAATTCAGCTGTGCTCCGCATCGTGAGTGGTTGTACTGATATCAACCAATCCGGCTTGTTCTTCATAAAACGGCTACTCACTTCTGCCATACCCTAAAAACTTTATAGAAAGGCAGCGTTATTATTGGTTATTAGTTATTGGTTTAGATACATAGGTAATTACACATTGACAAAATCACACCCTTTTCCCTTTTCTCTTTTTGGAGACGAAAGGAAGCATGGATTTCTACCTGCTACAATCATTCTACCATTCTCTAAACTGGCGGCTTACTATGACCGTTAAAATTGTCCTATTCTGAACTGCTTTTGACGTAAGCTAATGCGCTGACGTAAAGTTAGAAGAGTTAGAACCTAAACTAAATTGTTTAATAATACGTCATGGTAATTCCAATTACTTTTGACCTGGCCATGTCTAAAATGTCATCAATTTGGTCCAAGTATGTTCGCCTACTACATAGTTCACGTCGCGGGGCGACAATGGATAAACTGGCGCAGGATCGTAGTGGATGGCACAAACTAAGGGAGGCCTATGCCCAGCAGTGGGTAAAGTCGGGCTGTGGATGATGATGGATGATGATGATGTTCGCCTATATATTATTTTTATTTATTTTTATTTATTTTTATGTCTTCCCCTTCCAGATAAAGCTCAAGTTAGAATCAGATCCCGAGCTCAGATTGTTATTTCTGTATCTGTTTGTGTAGTGACAGAGTTTTGAATAAGTATTATGAAAACCTCTAGGAACTGTTCACCCATACTGAGATTAGGAACTATGGAGATCAACTTAAAACAAATGTTTTGTTAATCGAAAAAGATTTAAAAAACTGAAATTTTTTGACCATAAAGGTCTCCAAAAACCCCTCTCTCCCTACGCTTTATCAAATGGCCTTCCAATGTGACAAGGGTCATGCAATACGAGAGGGTAAAACTTCCACAACTTTAGGGATAAAACTTTCACTACCTATTAGTTTTATGTAATGTTTATTCGTAAATATGTTGGGACTATACGAATGGGTGATACTAAAGTTGTGTGTGACAGAGGGGATTGAATTGTACGTTTGTAAGGGACAGACTCGTTCAAGACTCGTTACAGTTGGATAAAGAATCAAGCGAGTACAGTTGACGTAGGCATTGTCACAGTGGCACATGTCATTTGTATTTTGAATGCAGAACGTTTTATTCCATTAAATTGTTTTGATTCTTCACAATGGAGAAGCAAGTTGGTTGTTTTCAGAAAAATGGTTTAAAATGCGGAAAAAAACATTGGGTGCATAGATTTACCGAAACTCTCATTACCTCCTGTTTGTTGTTTAAGCAGGTTAATGAGATACAGGACAGGTGCTAGCGAAACTGCTACAAAGAAAACTTTACCCTTGCAAATGTATGCCAAAAGGTTTTGTACACGAATGTATTACAGACCGTTATTCAGTCCGTCAGGTGCAGATGTCGACTCCGAGCGATTAACCCATTTGAGGGCCAGAGCACACGGACTAGTTTGTCTAGATCCCCCGTCATCCTTACAAAATATCTTTGGATCCTCGCATCTTTGATAGCGCCAGGAGACGCGAGAGGTCGACTAAACTGGTGGCACTTCCTCGGAAATGGAATGTTTGCGCCAATACTTGAGTATTGATAGCTGAAATATTCGAATATTGAAATCCC
This sequence comes from Xanthorhoe spadicearia, assembly GCA_947086425.1. NCBI lineage: Eukaryota > Metazoa > Arthropoda > Insecta > Lepidoptera > Geometridae > Xanthorhoe > Xanthorhoe spadicearia. The sequence goes on from OX352212.1 coordinate 4,896,211, forward strand.
TCTGGGTTTGTAAACAGATGTATGGAATTGTGCGATCCTAATGCTGTTGTTCATTGACGGACGAATTTCAAATACCTAATTAGGATGCGGGTGCTAATATAAAATTTTAGACGGCTTATTATAGGTACTTACAATGGGAACTGCGTGCATTTCTCCAAATAGGCTCAGACTGGAACTTTATTTCTTTATCCCAAGACACATTCAAAGTCATTTAAAAGTTTTGACGCGATTGAACCACATCAAGTCAAACTTTTACATAATATAATTTCATGGTGATTTTCGCAACATAAAAGCCAACATCTACAACGTTCTCAAAAGAAAAACTTTTTTTAAAACATTTGTAATTTAGATAATTGGTTAATGTATTTCGATGTTGGTTTTGCGCCTGTGGGCATTGTTCCGCATTAATATTGATGACGATACAACCGTAATTGTGATGTATGTGAAGAAACGAACGTGTTCGTTTACTTAGGAGCTTTTACGAACACGTGCTCACCCAATTCTGTGTCGTTCAATTCGAACGTATGATTTGTAGCGATTTCGACAACATTTATTATCTTTTTATTGCTAAACGTGATAAGGACGTTGATATTTATAAGTATAGAATTTAATCATATGTAATGTAATCCATAATCAACCCATTGTTCATTTATTAAAAAAAAGTATGCCCATAACTTATACATTAATTACTTACGTACTTTCTCAATAACCTATTGTGGATATTTGACATTACTTCCCAATTTTCTACAAAAAAAATCCCAAAATAAACAAAACAAAAGCTCTGACCAAAGATAGATAGGTTGTTGAGAACAGTATCAAAAGTCTAGAGACCAGTCTAGAAGCGGACTATTTTATAAATCGAACCTGCGACCTCCAGCGTCTTAAACGGCTATTAGACCAACTTAACTACAACAGTCGAATTAAGAAGTTATTGTTTAATGACCAAAAATTCGGAGAATTAATCAATTGTTCATAGAGTTTTTGAGGCTAGTAAGTAATAAAATTTTCTAGTACCTATTCATTTTGAATTTATATTGTTTTAACTATGTTTCTGAAGTACAACATTTTTCTAGGGCACGTCTTGAGCACTTTAGGACTTTCTGCGAAATAATAATAATAAATTACAGGCAACAAGTGTTAGTAATGGGGACATTTCAGCTGTAATAGGATCTTTGATGTCAATTACCATTAAGTTCGCTCGTTTTAATTATTTTTATTTCTTTCGCCTCGTCTGAGAAGTTAGGAAAGAAATTGGATGTTTTTGCTCAAAGATTTTATGATGTTTGGGAAATATTGGCATTCTTGGATCAGATTTAGTTTTCAAATTAAACAAATAAATAAATATCCTTGGACATTTTACACAGCGTCATCTAGTCCCAAGCTACAAACTAACAACAACTTAATGAATGTTTCTGCCCTAAATTGACAGAGACCCAGACTATATTTAAATAAGGAATGCAACATAATATGAAAATGTTTACAGTAAACATAGAATGCACAAACAATTTTTTATTGTTTAGTAAAATATTACGTAAAAACTCAAAATACAAAATGAAGTTTATAAAAACGGTCTAACCATTTTGGTGTAGTTCATAACGTTGCAATTCCCATACATATTCTCTATTACAGAGTTAGCGATGTAGTTAAGTATAATATATGGCAAGGGGGGCATTTTGGAAATCAATAAAGCCGTTAAGCTTCAACGAACAAGTAATTTGCATGTAAATTCGCAAGATATTTCCGAAAATAATCGTTTAAAAGGCACTTAATACTTTCACGAATAAATTATGCTAATTTTAAAGCAGTAGGTATACACAATTTCAGCGTAATACTTTTAATAAATTTATTTTGAAAGGCCGTTGAAAGGTCGAGCTCGTTAATAGCGCCCACACATTGGTAGAATGGTTTATACCTACAGATAGTTCACCAGGAACGATAATTAGTCTTTTGAAATAGCGGAAATCGAAATAATCGAAGTCTGAATGGAATTCTCATGTGCAATCGTATTTGAAAATGGGGTGTACACTGTACATAATTATCGACACACTCAATTTTTTTGACTGACTTCTATTATGTTGACAAATCTTAGCAAATATTGAAAATTAAAAATATCTAAAGATGAGAATCATTTGTAAACAAGATAAGATTTAAAAAAAAATCGGGTGTCTTTTATTTACAGAGTTCCTAAGGCCACTTTCCAACTCTATTATCAGATCAGCTATAATGATAAATAATACTGCATTTTCATCCGATTTATACATAGGTACATGAAAAATTTTAGCTCAAGGAAATCGGCAGTCAATCTAACTTGCAAGATTTGATTAGAAGACAACGGAACAGTTAAAGCTAAATAAAAGCTTGTAATAAATCTGAGCAGCTGATGCAGAAAGTTAGCTAGTTAGCTCAAAAGCCTACACTGTATGACAAGTATCAGACTTCGAAAGCCTTCAAGTGGTAGTGAAAAATGCGGTAATAAAGCAGCTGATGCGGCGGCACGTAGCTTGTTACGAGAACGCGGGGCCATGGAGAATTGTGCAAATATGCGCCGTGGATGCACTTAAGCCGCTGTTCTGATGTACAGGCAGTTGCTGCAATGCCTAGGTTTCGTATTCGCTGAGTGAGTGGGGTATTTATGTATACCTAGTGTTATGCTACTTATAACTGTAATGGTTTCGGTACGTGTACGCTGAGTGAGTGGGATTTATACACACTTTACCCCGTTATTCGTAAACATACTACAACTAAAACGGCTATTAAATTGTGTTGCCATCTCTTTTTTATTTTCATATACGTAATATGAAAAAAAAACATTCTTAAACCTTCTTCAATTGTCAAATTTAAAAATAAAAATATAATAACTTGACAAATCTGTATGAATAAGGGTTGGTGGTATGTGACTTTCTAAATGTTTATACTTTTGTACCACTCCAAAAAGGAGGAGGATTTGTGATCAACAGTATGTATTTATTTATTAGTTCACCTATTATTCCGTCAATCGTGCACCGATTTTGGAAATTATTTTATTTATTTAAAAGAATCTCTCAATATAAAACATGTGACAGCGATCTTCGGAGTTATGAAGAGAAATGCACTCCGCGAGTGCAGGAAATTGCTCTTACGAAATTGAAATCGCTTTTCATAAAATTTTGACACTTGTTGTGCTGTGTTTGTGAATCAATTTGGTTGAATAAAATGTGCCAAGAGGTCGCGAATTCCAAACTTTTGGTAGGTACCAAGCTAGAGCATGCACCAGTTTAAACTAGAAGGATAAAATATAATTTCTTGAAATCCACTTTTGAAGATTGAAATGCATTTAGTGTGTTGAGTAACTTTATAGAATTTTAGTCATACATTTACTTTTAAGTTACATACAAAACAGAAGTTAAGGTCAAAGCCTATGTGCTTATCAGTTCTAGAACTATGTTATAACTTATATGGGGTAGGTATTTTTAATTACCGCTTCACTTACCTACGAGTTCGACTCTCGTCAATTTCTGGGAAACTATATTTCATTTTGGAACCTTAATTACTTGGAGGTACCTTCTATTATGGTGTACAGTGTACAGTCAGATAAATACGTAGGTACATACCTATATTCATTGATCTGCTAAAATGAATCATTCCTACTAATCCTACTAATATCATAAATGTGAAAGATTGTGAGAATGTTTGGATGTACGAGTATGTTTTTTAGTATTTGGTTTAGGCCTCCTCTTTATGACGCCACTCAATTCGGTCCTGTGCGATCCTTTGCCGGCGGCCTTAACGATGTCAAAAAATTATATTTTTTTCTAATTACTTTTGAATTGATTCACCTTTAGTTGACGGCGCTAAGTAATTTCTCCTTCAAAACCGGTCGCATTCACGACATAATTTCCCGATAGGTTCTGTTAAATGTTCCGAAAAGTCCCGAAGCGTTCCGAAGTATTCCGAAGTTATCCGCAGATGTTTCCAAGTCTTTCAGGAAGCTGTCACGGGCTGTAGTTATTGCATATTGCGCTCACAGTTTATGTTCTACCGCAATTTTGAATGCGAAGAGAAAATTACTTCAAATTCAACAGTTAACTTTTGGATAAGTTTGCGAAAATCGCTACTAAAAAGACAGTGTTAAAATATGTAAAATGCCCTTACATCTTTGGCACTTTTACAATCATTTATCTTTTACTTTTAAAATCGCTACTAAAAAGACAGTGTTAAATTAATAAAGTTTTTCAAAACTAGTTTTTACTTACTACTTTCAGCTACTTCAGATTTATTGCTTCTTGATTTTAACCGCTGACTGTTTCTGTCACACGAATTCTTCATACATTTTATTAAGAAACGCAGTCTTCCATCGGAATGTTCTAGGGATGAAGCACACATATGCAAAGAAAGTTTGCTTCGACACAAATTCAAGCTTTTTTATTCATCAGGTTCACTGGTTTGTTTAAAGCAAATAAACAGACGTTGATAAAATTTTACACATGAAATTTACTCGGGGACAATAAAATATAACAGTGATAGTAAGATCAGTGAGATAATGAAGTCAGACCCTCTACTCTTCAAACCAAAAACGATAAAACCGTAACAATCATCGCAGGTCTTCCTAATTCAGTTTCCACAAACATAAGCTGTCCTGCGATTTGATGCCGAAATTTCATTTTTTGATTTGCAGAGTAGGTAGCTGTTTAACGAAACTTTTCGATTAGTTAGAAGTGAAATAAATCAATGCAATTATGCAACTATATCGAAATATAGTTTTGTAAATCAATGCAATGTGCGATCGAGTTTTGATTAAAGCTACCCAGTTCCAAATTTCCCGATACCTTATTCTATTAAGTATTTAGTTAGCGAACTCTCGTCAAACTGTAAAATTATTTAAACCACGGCACCTCTCGGCTCACTCAATTTAATATCCACGTGCACCGAATGTGAGCGTTTAAGCACATAGTTTAGTACGCCCCACATTGTTTCATAGTATCTTGTACCTGACAAATGTACTGTTAACTACAAAAGTGATAAACTTATTAAAAAAAAAGTAACTTTTTATACCTACATACAGCTCTTCAAGGAGAACAGGTATTTTGGTACTAACTCCAATAGCAATAATTGTAGTGTCATTGGATAGGTTAACCAGAAAAAATATTTAAAGTAAAGTCTGCTTTTACAGTTACGTTTCTGTTGAGCGCTTCCATCTTGGAGAGCCGTATAGTTTGTAGACAAAGATTTTGTATCAAAATCTCACTATTCGACTCTAACCCGTCTTACTGAGTGTACAGTCACGGAATGAAAAAGTTGACCACCTGAAGATCTGTTATTGCTGTCAATTCTTGACGACTTTCAAAACATGACGCGGTAAAAGATTGCACGTGTAGCTTTTGTTTTCTGAAATCCATAGTATAACTCAAAAAAACCACGCCGTGTCGTGCCAAGTCAAGACATGGTTATTTGGAAAAGGCGGCTGCTCATTCTTTTTGTTCAACTGAGTGTACATGGCGCATAGTATTTCCAGTTTTACTATGATGAATTCGTTTTAATAAACGCGCTCGTTGCGGAGGCACGTTCGCCCACAATGCATCCCGACCGCGCCGAGAAATAGTGCTAAAATGCTTTACATTCTAGCAATGGCTCATACCGATACTAGTACGTATAAAATTTAATTATAAAAGGTAGATCAAGGTGTGCCGGGTTTATATTCTTGTATTTTGGATGATGTCGATCTATGATGATCTACAATCTATGACTGGAAAAGGCAAAACATGACTGTATCTAAATTATATGGGTAAAACTTTTATAGTGTAAGTAGATGAAAATATTTTGCTTTGCATATTGGATTAATAATTTCATTATTTAAAAGTTCTCTACGATTTTGATATATTATTAATAATTGAAAAGTAGTTCAATTATTTCCATACAGTGTGAGAAGAATACATCAATGCTATTCATTATTTGATTTAATATGTTATTGGTAAATTTTCATACTAAAACACCTATTGGAGTTTGATTCTTCCTGTTATTGCGATGTAACGTGACTAAAAAAACATTTCAAAATTCTTAAGTGAATACAAAATAATGGGTTGACTAACAAATGTTTACTTGTATGTCAGAAAAGGCTTAAACGTATATACAAATAGAAAGTGTGTTTGTACTTAACGAAAAACATTGAATTAAACGTTCCGAATAAATGCGAGCATAAAAGCAGCTTTTTGGATTAGTAAGCACAATTCGGAGTGAGCTATAGGTACTTCAGTGTGAGTATAACGTAGATACATCGTGCCTAATCCTTTGCACGACTGTTTCGTTTTAGATTTTTCATGTAGGATTTCCCATTTTTGAAAACATTTTTCACTTTCTTTCGGTATAAAAATGAAACGATGCATGCTCATCTGTCTCGCTAAACTCAAGATGGCAAATTTTAATCTTAAAATATTTATTGAAGTTAAGGGAAGATTTGAAGAGGAAAAGTAGAAAAACTAGCAAAAATCACCACGGATTTTTTTTTATCTCGGTACGAAGCGTTGCCGCCTGCCGGGTCAGTTATAAATCATATTTTGTAGAAATTTTTACTAATTTTGTGAAGATCTGTACCATGAACGAATTAAATTCGTACTTTAAGAAATTCTGGTCGGAAAATAAAATAGGAGCTTTCTTTTCAGAAACAGTTTACGTATTTAGCAGTTCCAAAGGGGTAAAGTAGGCAATCGTAGTTTTATAATTCGTTCCGTGTTGTTGGTTTTATGCGAACGCTGTTTATTGGGTAATAAAGCAGCTAAGTTTCATCCTGGGCATATAAAGGGTAGCGTTAGTCATGTTAATTGCCACACAGAGAACTGCGGGTAGATTTATATGGGAGCTATTCGTTGTTGTCAATTCCGGCTTTAGTGAGAAATTCTACAGAAATTCAGATGAATTTATTTACAAGACCTGATATGGATGTGGCTTTGAAACAGAAACAGGATTAGAAATTTATCGAAAATGTATATAAATTGAAAGTCAGAGGTAATAATATAAATGAACATTTCAATGAATGGACTTATATTTTGTCTGTTTTCAAAACTAGCTTTTACTGAAAATGATAGCAATCTATCACTAGAAAAATATTTTTGCAGTCAGAATAAACTGATAAGAAAAACTGCAGCTCACAGAATAAGTACTAATTATTATGGTAGGACTATTTTCTCACAGAGTTGGTAGAGCCTGCTTATTTCCGTTTGCAAAGGCCTTCCCTTGTGATTATGCAAATGCATCCTTATTCACAATATCCAAACAAGTGGAATACTTTTACTACATTTGTACCATTATTGGTAAACGATAAACAGCATTTTGTGCGTAAAATTTTGGGGAAACGTAGACAAACAAAGTACCTAATGATTAAACCTCGAAATAAAAAAAAAAATCAATTTTCTTGGAAATGGTTGAAATTGTTACATTATTGAAAATGATATGAAAAAATGATACTCTTTGATTCAAAAACTAAGTCTATAGATTGGTACAATTTTTTTTATGAAATTTCACTACTAGACAGATATACTATCATCATCATCATCATATCAGCCCAGTTGCACCCACTGCTGGGTATAGGCCTCCTCTTTATGACGCCACTCAGTTCGGTCCTGTGCGATCTTCTGCCACGCTTTCCCGGCGATGTTAACGATGTCATCTGACCATCGGGCTGGTGGTCTACCCCTTGGTCGTTGTGCATCTCTGGGCCACCATTCCGTAATAGCTGAAGTCCATCTTCCGTCTTTTCGCCTAGCTAAGTGCCCCGCCCATCTCCACTTGAGACTTGCGATGCGCATACCTACGTCTACGACTTTGGTTCGACGTCGTATTTCTACGTTGGGTATACGATCGAGAAGGGAGATTCCGAGCATGGCGCGCTCCATAGCCCTCTGTGCTACTCTTATTTTGTGCATGGATTCCTTTGTGAGCGGCCATGTCTCGGATCCGTATGTTAGTATGGGCAATACGCACTGGTTATATGCCTTGGTCTTCAGGCTTTGCGGGATGTTAGACTTGAAGATATCCTCCAGCTTTCCGAAGGCAGCCCATCCTAGCTGGACTCGTCTTGCGATCTCCTTGGCTTGAGAGAACCGGCCAAAAGATAAACAATGTCCAAGGTATATGTACTCGTCTACCTTCTCAATGCGGTGACTATCCACAGTGACGTTATTCCGCGAGGGAAGACGGTTTACCATGATCTTAGTTTTGGACATGTTCATCTTTAGGCCGATTTGAAGAGAGGCTTAGATATACTATAGAGGTTTTAATTTATTAGTCATTATAGTATTACTTTAATACATACAATTAATATGTGAATACAATTTAAATAAACTTGATACAACCCTTAATACAGTCTTTCAAATTCTGAATTCTATATAGTGGTTTATTTATTCTTTACAATATCAATAAGAGGAAGTGTAAAGTGGAACTATCCTGGCAATGGGCCTGCCCAGTCCTACATTTGAATTTTCAAGCGGATTATGCTAATGTACCAGTATTAGGTGCGTTATGGTGTGTGAAACAAGTTATATGGTGTGTGATTGATTCACTCGAAGTGCTTTGGAGAATGAAGATAGATTGTGCTTCAGTTTACTGAACTAAATTAGTATTCTGATTGTTTTGAGTTGATATTCCAATGGTGTTTTGGGTGGGTGGTGCATAAATTAGATTCACAACGAGTTTCTTACATTGAACGAGTTTGAGAATCGTAACTCATTTTAATTTAATTTTATAAATAAACCAAAATAAAATAAAATATTTAAGAGCGCAAACTTTTTAGGTTTTATATGTAAAAAAAAATAAGTGGTATACCACGCGTTGTAATTGTGTTTTCATTATTACCTTTTATGCATGCTTATAACCATTCAGATATTATTATAGCTATTTGAAGCCACGCACAAAATACTTCCTATTATAACTACATACTTCCAAAGGTTCATAAGTGGACCCCATAAAACTTGATACTTACGCATATCAGTTATGTTTATAATAGATGAGCGATTTGGACCCTAATGCGATTGGGTGCCGGGCCTGCGTCGATTGGCTCATTAATATCCGGGTATGTGGGCTCGCCAATAGGGTTGCTATCTTGATTACGAATCTCAAATTATTCGGAAACTTTCTCAGGCGAAATCGAAAACAGAACGTACTGTAACCGTGAAATCTGTTTTCTGGCTTCCTGGAATTTCATTTAAAATGTGGCTTGCGTTTTTCGTTTTTGAAATGTTTACCGGGATTTTAGGTTTGGGCGTTTTCAGTATATATTTAAGTAATGGTGATTACTTTATGTTGTTTATGCCGAATTTACGATTATGATAATATTGTTTACGTGCCCCAGCGTTCACTAATTTAACGATAACGCGTACCATAAAATTTTTGTTCATAAAAGTACCTAGAAAATAAAATATGTATAGCTTCATTTGATTATGCGATTGCTAAAATAATACTACCATTGAAGCAAAGATGTAAAATGCTAGTTGTTTATGCGTTCCTTTCGTTTCTCGACTTTATTTTTAATAGGTACACTTAAATAAATATCCAAAATAGCCTACCAACCCTGGAAGTTATAGATATTGGTCGAAGTCACGCCCCGATCATTATTAGTGACGTCACATGCCACGTTTCGAATCCGTACCCCTTTCTGGTGCCATTTGGAAATCAATTAGTGCCTGATATGAGTTTCACACGGGCTCCCGTCAAGAAATATTTCTGAGAAGTTACGGCTTATTACAGTATTTATTACATTATATTAAATTATACAGTAATAAAAACCCTGTGTAGGTGTTATTAGGTTTCTAGGTTAGAAAAGATTACATTCATAAAAAGTGCTTCTTTTCAGAAATGTTATGTACTTATTTTTTATGAACTTTTATTTAATATTTTGCTACATATTTTTTAGACTAAGACTTCCTAAATAAATCATTGCAACACCTTATAAATGAGTTTAATGAAGGCACGAGTATACGTTTACGTACACTTGTCTGATTTCGAGTATTAAACCTTTCAGCGCAGGCCAGACAGAAGAGACGTAAGACGAAAACTAGGCGCAGATATTAGTCTCTATCGCGTCGGTTTCAATACAAAATGTATGTAGAAGCGTCGCGACGCAAAACATAAAGAAGAGACGGGGCGCGGGCGCAGCGCTTTACTTCCGTGACTCGTCCTTGTCTTACGTCTCTTTTACGTTTGTTCTGCGCTTTATAGCACAGTCGCCGGCACTACGATGTAGTTACACAATTACATATTGAACGATCCAAATTATATAACAATCAGCTAGTGCCATTACCATTTTTTCAATTTATTTATTTACTTAATTGTAAAAGGCATAAGTTGATGGTTAAAACTGTTACTTATAAATAACATTATAGAAACTTTACTAACTGCACCAGTGCACTTACTCGTAGGTACTGTGTGTATGAAGCCTAACTGCTAACGACATAGCCACTTGGAGTTGCCAACTTATACATGTGTTGTTTGCGCTAGCATAACTCACTTTCATGAAATTTACTGCTTCATTCAGATGTAGTTAGGTTTAGCACTTATCGGAGGAGAACATCGTGAGGATGTTTTTAATAGTGACACTGGGCGTGCAGCTTATGAAAAAAAAACATCTACGCTAAATGATTTTATACAGCGTCATTTAATTTTTACCTATACTTAACGGGACACTGTAGTGGGACAATTGTTGAAATACTTCTGCAAAATGTACGCTTGTAATAAAAAATATGTATTTGGACATATCTAACTGACCTCCAAGACGTCTTCGAAGGATCTTAAAATACCTCAAATATTTGAAAAGAAATGGCTGATGCTCCCTGGGAATACAGACGTGATCATTATATTCTTATCATACCTTCAACTTACGTGTCACTTTGATAAATAAAATGATACTAGCAGAAATGATTATTATCATTAAATTAATTACTTTAGCAATATTAGGCCAACTCAACAAATGTTTGTCTCGAGTCTGGTTGTTTTCTATGATGAGTAATTAAGTAATTACAAAAATATAGTACGTATATCAGTCATCTGGTTACCATAACTAAAAGCATTGAACTGCTTAGCTTAGGACTAGATGAAGCTGCGAGGAATGCCATTCGATATTTAGTTTTTTATTTATTCTTGGTCAGCGCGGTTCTCATTAAGGTGCGAGTATAGAACCTGTATAAATCCTCTAGATTTCTAGAATACCTAGCACTAGCCATATTACATCTGCGGCTGGACGGGGCGCCGCGTGCGTCTGAAATGAGATATGAGGCGCATTAATCTACAACTAGTGGTCGGCTTTCACACGAGAACTGGGTATTTTTCGTATATTTTACCATTTTAATGAAGTTTTAGTCATTATTTTGTTGTTACTGTAAACTACTACTAAATAATTTTTACTTAACATAGCTGTTTACTCACATTTCTTGAGTACTTATAATCAACATCATCATGTTGTTTCTCAAGTTTTAAAATATAATATGATCACGATTGAATAAAAAAAAAATAAAAAAAAATCTGCGAATAACTTACGGCCAGTCTCAATAACCTTTCTATCTTTGATTTAGCTTACTGTGTGTGTGTTATATTATCATTTTTTGTTTAAAAGTAATGTCAAATATTTACCCACAAATAAGTTATTGAGACACACACAAAATTTGAAAAAACAAGGATATTGGTAACAATCCAACAAAAAATACCAACAAGATATAAACTTTCTAACAGGATAACGTTTTTATTTGATATCTACGTTCGCAGATTACGACCCGTTTATAGGTTGAGAAGGGGTTCATCCGCTTCATTACCCCCTTACTTGTCCTTACATAGTTATCATGGTTTCTCTCTAAGTCTTGGTTTTTGCTTGACCGGGATTGTACGACCGTCAGTTTGAAAGGATTAGGTGCAATTCATGCGTTTGACAAAAAATCCAAAAAAAATTATTGATTTCAAAAACCACATTGACAAGTCTTGGTGATTACATTTAATTATTATTTAATTAACAAAGTTAGTAGGTACCTGTGTTGCCTAAAATGCAGAACTCAAGGGTTTGCTAAAAAACGGCCGTCCTAAGACGTCAATGATCGTCTAGAAACTCAACATTCTGCCATGAAATGATCACGGCATGCAAATTCGGTAAAGTTTCCCGGTAACGCCTGCTCCTCGTGTTGTCGGAGGATCTTTCGGGTCTGTTATAAAATGATTCAATTAGCTAAGAGCATTCGCATGCATGAAATTACCTTGATGTTTTCGCTTTGATATTTTATGTAAAGGGAGAAACTTGATTTGAATTCTTAAGGTAGTGGATAGAAACTTCTTCATCATCATCAACCTGGCTATTGCAGTGATTACCTATTTGTGAGAACTAACAATAGTCTAATAACATTGATGTAAGTAATTCTTTGCTAGTAAAGGCTAGCTCTAACTACCCTAACTATTTATACCAACTAATATTAAAAAAGATAATCTCCGAAACAACTCATCCGATTTGTTAGTGAGTGAGCGGGTACGACTCACTCGCTAGCTCGCTGTGCTTTCAAAGCACTGTAGATAATTAAATGACCCTTAGTTGGTGTCTTGGCGTGAGTTTTGATGAGTCAAGCGATCATCGCTGTGCGAGAATTATTGTCTTTGATTAGCTCTAGTAATTAGAATGAGTATTCATCGCGATTTATTAATAAGTGTAGATGATAATTAACTAATTGGACATTTATCTCTACCGACTCTATAGAAACGTATAAAATTAACCAATAGATCGTCAAAATGACATCACGTCATTCAAAAGCGGCTTCAAATTGCGAGTTTCATGTCCCTCGTCTCGTAATACAAATTACCTCCGCTTCTCCGTTCTACTTTGATCGATGTCAGCCCTTATGTTTATTCTTTGGATAAGATTCATGATTTTGTTGCTCATTTACTCTTTATGTATCCCTTGGGATAGATAACGAATAAAATAACCATATTAAGTAGGAAGGTACTCGTTATTTTCTTTTTTGTAATATTTTTATTAGTGATGTCTTAGGTCTTTTTTATTTAAAATATTATTATTCAATCACCATATAATCTTTCAGATTAAGGTAACTTTATTATGTATCAGAATCCTAAATATTTGTTTTAAAAAAATCGTTTTATGAATCATCTCAAAATCAAAGAAATACCTACAAACTTCAGCCTAAAATAACATCCAAATTAAACTAAATCCGTGAAACTAAACGTCATAATAAACTTTAAGATCTAAGTCTATCCTGACCGACATCTATCTATCTTTACATTAAACAATTTCAAGACAGACAGGATCGGGAAATATCTAATCTATTTTGAAGCCTATAATTGTACAGAAACATCCCACAGGCTGGGGTAAACCTCGCCTGAATTAACATTAATGGTAATGAATGCGATCGATCCTATACTGACCGTCTTCCTCTTTCCCGTAGATTAAGGGATAAACACTTTATTGCGTGAATGTTACTGCGTGCTAATGCGGATACAATAATGCGAATTCAGAAGTTTTGCGAGAAACTCCAAGGGTAATTGGTATTGGACATAATTACAGATACAGATGATTTGGGAGTTTTGTCCATGATTATAAAGATCAAATAATTAATGGCAAAAACTTACAACGTACCTATCTATAGGATATAGGTAGAAGAAATTTTCAAATAATTTCTTAACTTTAACTTTTTTTTTTCCTTTCTTTTCTTTTTGTTTAGTTTCAGTAGGTAATATTAAAAATAATAAATTCATGTTTAATTTCTTAACACTATGAGACCGAAACGGGGTATAAATAATGGGTAATTCATAGTTTTTATTTGATGTTTATCTCAGCAAGTAGGTACATTTTAATGATTCTGTGTCTAAACATTGTTTTCTTTTTTCAGGAAACCTTAAAAGATGAAGATCTGCACGTATTTGCTGTTGAGTTTCTTAGGTAAGTATTATTCACAATATTTTACATTTTATTCAAAATACAGACACAATCAACATTTATTACGGAGGGTTTATGTTGACTATTTCAACAATTAAACTTCGCAATGAAACACGAGCCTAAACTTTATGCGAACTTCCATTTAAACAGACAAAGGAACGTTTAAACTTTTCGACAAACATAATCAGAAATCTTGTAAATCTATTTAATTTTCTCCTTTGTAAACTAGCGGAAACTGAGTTCGGGAAAGGCTGCGGAAAGTTAGACTGTCTTATCTTCGGCACAGACTGAAATTACTACCGCTAGTTCATACTCGTTTCTATAGAACTTCAACAACAGATGAGCGTCGCTAAATTGTACTCGAAGATAAATCGTATTGAATTAATCGTAGCATATACGAGTGTAGCTTTCATCTACGAGCGTAGCTGAATGTCTACGTCGATGCTACGATAGTTGATAATGATAATACGATAATTGATAATCGATATTTTCTTTCCACGGTTTTTTTAACTGATTATTGGTGCTGGTTTCTCTTTCGGCCCAGAAACAAGAGTTAAAGTGTCTATTAGTATTCCAAAATTAAAGAATGAATTAAAGATTTTGGTTCTTTAACAGGTTCCTTAAATTGAAATTAGGCCTTTAATTATATATTTTCTTGGCATCAGAATCCTAACCAACCTAACAAAACCTACTGTTTTTTTATTTGACCTAAAAATAGCAAGAAATATTTTCTTATGCTAAATTGACAAATTAAACTAAATAATGAGGCTACTTTCTATAAGTCGCTCAAACATCCCAACCGAAATACTACGAGCGCTGAATATAAAACTCCACAAATAGCTTACGTAAGTGTTTGAGCTTATCCTTAAAGGCTGTGCCTGTAACACTTCCTGGCACTAGTTTGTTCTCTTTTACTTGATTTCAGCAATGTGGCTTTGTGTTGTATTCAGTTTACAGAAAGTGCGGGTGAAATGTTGTGAAAATAGTTAGGAAGTTCGTAAAGATTGGTAAACTTTGTGTGGTAAAGTTTTGGGCACAAGAAATAATTATTATGTACTATTACTATGCTTATAAATAGGCTTACAATCGTTAATAAGTTCGTATGAGCTAATTCACTAAACGTACTACTCAGTTAATGATATTATTATTCAATTAGATCTAGGTACATTATATTCAAATATTATTTCAAAATTATTACAGGTCTCAAAATGATATCTATTTTAACTAAATGCCTACTAAATATTTCAAATATCATTATTAGCAATAATCCACTGATTTAATTATACTGCTTTCACGGTAGGGGCTTATTTATATAATTTATTATTATTAAGACCTACAATATAAACTTGAAGCAATAAAGATAAGTGAATTGGTGTTTTGAACAGCTATCAACGAATAACGTTTTAGTAAACCGTTACTAGGTACCAGAAAAGTTTTTAAGCATCATCAAGAATTCATTATGGTTTAACTTTTTAGAATATTCCATGATCTACCTAATATGGTCTTATACCACTTTATATTCCACGGAACATGTCTGTATAACTACAAGTTAATACGCGACATGAGATCTACTGACACGAGAAGTTGCGCTGTGGGGAAAGTTGCAAGTCCACAGCTGCTAGCACTAGTTGGAAACTTGTTTCAGGAGTATTATGCTCTGTTGTTCACGTGGAGTCACGCACGAGCTGCACGGAAAGGTACCTATATGTTATTTTAGTCTGATTATATTGTTAATTTACCTGTCAATTTAGCACAGCTCTAATAATCTCTAATAATTATATCAAAGGGCTAAGTTTTAATAAAATAGTTGATAATCAACAATAAAAACGATTTTCGACAAATGTATTCTAAGTTATTCCAGTGGTAGTTTACTGTATGAATGCTTATAAAAATTGGCATAGATTTGATTTTATTTATATATATATATTTATTATTTAAAATACCAATACATTTTGCTGTTATAAGTATTATTTCCAAAGCTATGTTGTACAAAGGGTTGTCTCTCGTCAATTATTATTTTTTTAAAAACGAGCAACTTGTGCCAATACACGTTTGGTATACGATGCTGCCAGAATACGTCAACTAAAACTGAAGGCCCGGGGCTCACTGTTAAAATCCATAGATACATTTAGGATGTTATCTACAATCTAGTTTATTATTTGGCTTTGCAGACTGTTGTTTGCGTGTTGGAAATGGGAATTTGTTTGTCTTGAAGTTTACCAAAAGTTGCTGGTTTGTCTAATGTTCGCATTTGTTCAGCTTTCTGTTTATTTCTGAGTATTCTTGCTTTGAGCTGACATTTATGCTGAACTGTACTTCGGAGAACATATTTATTGTGAGTGAAGTACTTAAATAAATATTTTTCTATTCTATTCTATTTTAATTAATTCTTTGACATTTCGCTATGACCTACTCACCTTACTTGCAGGTTTACTAATATTTGTGCTAGTGTGTTTGACTGGTACCCTCACAGAACGATAAGGTTAACCAGTTTCTAATTCAATTCGTTTGACCCGTTGCAAGCACATGTAACCTTTATACCAAGACAAGATTGTAGTGTCAAATGGTTATCAAACCTAGCAAGCAATAACGGATCTTACGATGGTTAACTTTTTCATTCCGCGACCATACAGTCATATGCAGTGAGCTGTACTCATCCAAATGCTCCAAAATTGAGTAACATTGCAGATAGTACAGACGACTACACTAGAGTTGAAGGTATTTTTGAGTACCCCCACATTATGATTATCCAGAGAATTCGACCTGGAGCGAAAAACATTTGCTGGTTGGATAAACACAGGTTTACAAAAACAGTATCAGTGCATTTGACCGTAAGTTCGACTCATCGCTGTGCGTGTGCACTCACCCGAGTTGTGTAAATTTCAAGCTCAATTTACAAAAGTGTGGTCATTTCGCACGACCGTTCGAATGGTTTGTTGTTTTTTAGTTTTTTGTACAATCACTAAGCGTTCCAACAATACACAAGCGTGAGACCGTCATGCTTGTGTGTTGTAAGCAATCTCTGATTTAAAAGAAGCTTTATAAACATGATGCAATATTTTTGCCTGTTGCTTATAATTGAAGAAATATTTGACTCACATGGTTTAGACATTTTTTTTCTTTTTAATTTCATAAAATTAAAATAAACCAAACCAAAAAAATATATTTGTAACTTAACGGTTAATACGGTCTTAAATATTTAATTACCGTTGGAGTGTTACATAGGTCCTATATACTGACAGAAAAAAACTGCATTGAGAACTCTTATTTTAAGCTCGCTAAAAATAAATACATGATTCGATTTCCAGTTATTTTAGAATGCCCCGATACACAGCTTAAATAAATTTGTTCCAATTCCAAGTGCTATTTTAACTTTCAGAATCAAAACTGTTTCTAGTTCCTGTAACTGGCAGGTTTCTAATTTGGTTACCCACAACGAACTGCCCGTTGCTATTCAGCGAGCTAAAACGATTCTGTCTTTTAAAACTTTGCTGAAGGAATACTATTTGTCCTGTCGTCACTGAATCTGTCTTGCTCTGTAAGTTGATCTCTAACTTACTTACCTTATATTAGTTTTTTATGTACCTATCTGCTTATTTAATTTATAAATATTAGGAAGTATATAATATTGGTATTCACTTATTTAATAATTGATAATTTTGTTTGTCTTTAATCACAGTTTCTTATTTTGTTTTCTTTTTAATGTTTAAAATTGCATACCCCTTATTCTTTTGTCAGATTGTCCAATATCCATCCGCAGGTTGTCTGGTAGAGATCGCTCTAAAGCGATAAGACCGCCGATTGTATACCATAGCTATTGTTGTTCTGATCTTTTTTTATATTATTATTTTTGTGTATCAATTTGGTGTGCAATAAAGTATTTTCTTTCTTTCTTTCTTTCTTACCCACTGCATTAATAGTACATAACAATCGATTTCACTGCAGATTACTCAGAAACAGTTACCGAACTAAGGTTTATTAGTTTTAGACTATGTCTGGGAGTTCTGGAATATTGCAACGGTGACTAAGATCTAATTGGAGTCCTGAACGGTCTCAAATTGTTACTAACAGTTAGTTTAATTAATTTTGGGTCAATAAAGAGTTATAAACAATGAACAGCCTCCCGATTGTCTAACTTGTATCAAATTGGTTCGAATTATAAATATTGCGATAATAACAAACCTTTTTCGCTTCATTCACTCCAATTATATTTATTCAGACATTCTTTACGTGGTACAAAATTCACAATTCTGAAAAATTCATTCATATTTTATTGTTTTTTTAGTACTTAAAACATTTAATATAAGTAATCCTAAAACTTCTAAACACCGGCCTCAATAACTTCGAATGAGTTTGATGGAATGGAATTAAACTTTTCTTAAGAACCCAGCCGATTAAAGTTTAGCTTGAGTAAGAATAAAACATTTGTAATTATACTTCGTAAAGTTCTGAGGAAATGTTCTTATCTCTCTGATAGTCTATGATGCTGTTTGTACGTAAATAATGGTAGGACTCAAATTCCTACTATTACTTCCTACTTCCTACTTAATATTACAAATGTAAAAGTTTGTAAAAATGTATGTATGTTTGTTATTCTTTCACGCAAAAGCGGCTGGACCGATTTGTTTGTATTTTTGGTATGTAGATAGGATACCCTGGATTAACACATAGGCTTAATTTTCATCCCGATTTTCCCGCGGGAACGGGACTTACTCTAACTAAAGCTCATAACTAAAAATTGTTACTGTCTTATGAGATAAAAAATTAACTAGAAGGCACCTTAAGGATGAATTAAAGTTTTCTAGAAAATAAGACTCTTTTTTTACTATCTAGAAGGAAACAACTTAATAATGAATTCAAATGTTCTATTAGCAAAATATAAATAGCATGCCCGCAAATATCTAGCATACTTAATACCGGTAAGGATATAGGATAATCCTATATTCAGAGCAGTGCAATAAATGTCTCTTGTCCGCCACAGGAAGTTATTTGCATAGTCATCTCCCGTATATTAGAACCTCATTCAAAAACGTAGCGCACGAAACTGTCCGAGAGCACGTATTGCTAAGCTTCACACGACCTCTATACAAAAAGCTCTTTTATATAGAATGCGGTATATCGGGTTATACGGACTAGGTTTCGCCTGTGCATTTTCTTATGTTTTCTTATTTGATCTGATTTATACATTGTCATATTCCATAAATGAACTGGCTGTCTATAAACTGCCTGTAAAATATAGTAACAATCGACTGCTAGTATAGGAACTTAAAAACATCTGTAAAAGTTTTAAACTGATCTGCATATTTAACTTAATTTCGACAAAATGTCCCTTACGTTACCCGCAGTTTCTAGGAAAAACCTCAATCTGGATCAAATTTATTATTTTCTACAAATTAAGTTTTGTGACACTGTATTAGTATGGAATACTAAACAACGGAGTTTTAACGGCCTACATATTCATATTTCATATTTATTTATTCATTAACACTTATAGGTAAGTACCTAGTTTAAAAAAAATTTCAGACACCATTTATATGATTGTTAATCTACATCTATCTACACTAATAATATTATAAAGAGGAAAACTTTGTTTGTTTGTTTGTTTGGTTGTAATGAATAGGCTCAAAAACTACTGGACCGATTTTAAAAATTCTTTCACCATTCGAAAGCTACATTATCCACGAGTAACATAGGCTACTTTTTATCCCGATATTCCCGCGGGAACGGGACTTACGCGGGTGAAACCGCGGGGAGCAGCTAGTGAATAAATAAATATGAAAATATGAATATGTAGGCCGTTAAAACTCCGTCACCACTATTGGCGGGTGAACATGAACATAAACTTAGTTCTTATCGGCGCCGATAGAACAGTAACCTGTTTTATTCGTAAATCCAGTCTTATCCTCTCGCGTCTGCTTACTCCGTCCATACTGCACCCTCGGGGTACATTACTGGGGTCTCTCTTTGTTATTTCAGCAAGGCCACTCCAAAACACGCTTTATTTGGAACTAAGATGATGTCGAAATTGCCTGTTGTTGCGTTAATCATAAGAAACCTTGTTTAGATAGGTTATAAAACGAGTGAAGTTTCGCAAATAAAAGTATTATATTTTTGTTATGTATTCATGTATTTTATGCGCACTTTTAAGAGTGTATAAATTCAATTGCCTTTATATATTTATCCAATCACAACACCATTTATATACTTAGAGGTATTTGAGGGTTGTCACTATTTTTAACCTGACCTTTAAAATTACACCAAATTGGTTCAAGCATGTTCGTTGATACGAAAATAAAATATCAGTGTCATTTAACTTATTTTAAATAATTATTGCGCAATACATGGTTATTGTGCTATGAGATTGTTGTTTGAAATTTCAATGACGAGGAACGAGGAATAATAATAAATAAAAAAATATCCTTGGACATTCCACACAGCGTCATCTAGTCCCAAACAAGTTGTCAAATTTTGTTTTAATATAATTATTAGGTTTAGCTAAAATTGCAATTACGTCGTTGTTCTACAGGATGAGCGATACATAAGGAAGGGCTATATTTACTGGCCAACACACATTTTGTGAACAAAATTAAAATCAAAGACTCACATAACCATAAGTTGAATGAAAACTAGTGCTGACTTCCATAAATCGAGGATCCGAAGGTCGCAAGCCCCGGGGCTACTGCTCAACTCTCACAAACTTACCTCCAACTTTTACCTAAGTGCCTTAAAATTTAAGTCAATTTCATGTACGTTCTTGGAACGAACCACTTTGGATTTCGGATGCTTACGCTGAAACTAAAGTTTATTGCTGGTATTAGGGTCACAGAAAACACAGGAATTACAGTGTTTACGTAAGTACGTGGCTATGCTAATGACATACGTACTCGTATGCCCCTAAACTATCGCGTTCAAACAAACAAACTCATTTGCTTATTATATTATAGGCTTAGATGGCTGTGCGTTATTTATTTTTGACTATCAAGTCATTGTTTTGTTAACAATACTTTAAAATCCGATACTAATATGAAAGTTCATCGGAGCGGAAATAACCTATACAATAAAATGAATGTAGTTTTTCAACTGAAATAAAAGTCAAATCCATTCACGAATTTAGTTGGGCACGAAACAGCAGTGGTCATGAATTCTGACTGCAAAAAGCTAACGGTCCGCAGTTCGTACTTTATGAACCAACACAATTAAAAGGGGGTACAGTAAAGTCCATTTTAAAGGAATTGGTTGCTTTTATCACCAAAACCCAGTCGAAAATTACCTAAACCAATCTTTATTTTGTAAAGAAAAATTTAACTAGTTTTACGCAGTAGTAAAATTAATTCTCTGTAAGTAATGTTTTTTTAAATATAGTTTAATTTTTATTTTGTATAGTTTATTCGATTTTTAAAGAGCTAATTTCTCGTTTTACATGTTATAATTTTGATACAAACATTGTATAAGGTACTCGTGAGACTTCGAGATAATTATAGAGCAAGCTCACTGCAGAGCCAGACGTCCATCTGCTGGGTTTCTGCATTCGAGACACGTAGAGACAGTTTAGAGTACTTCTCACCAAAACCCATTGGGGAATAGGATTAGAAGATACCTATATATATTTGAATTTTAAATGTTGTTAATGTAATTTGGTAAAAATCAGTCATTTGTTAGACATTCACTACAAATAAAATATAATACGAGTATACTGTACTGTACCTAAATTTGTCTCCTGATGATGTATAAACCAACTGGTATGGATGTACAGGCCTGAGTTTTTTATACTATACCATACCACCACCCACCACTACTATACCATATCTTAAAAAACATTAAATTCATTAATTTTATATTCATAATTAACGAAAGTTAAAACCTAGTAGAGATGTACTAAAAGTACAAAAATGTAGTTTTCTGTTTAACATGTTTCATGTAAGTATGTGTTTAAATGTGGATAATAATAGCCTTATTAAATTATACTTATTTGTATAACAATTTATTTTAATTTGGCCGCAGATTACCGCTTCACAAACACATTCGAATTTGTTTATTAATTTTAATTCCAAATTTAAAGTCAAAAGCTCAAACGATTCACCAGAAGATTTTAAATACCTTGTTAATTATAAGGGTTAAAATTTATTCTGACTTGGTACCTTCATTTCACTCCTACTTAATTATGTACTAGAAGAAAGCCCAAGGACGTGACGAGTATGAAATGTATAAAATAAATTAACTTTTACGACCTTTTTTGTAATAAAATTACTTAATTCCGTCTCAAGATTTAGGCCTCGGAAAATTTATGCAATTCTGCTAAGTGTTTTTCGGACGTTTTTAACAAAATTAATTTAAAACATCGAGGGAGGCGGAATAACAGCCGTAGAAATTTTATAGTATTATTTTAATAATCGGTTTTCTTATAAGGGTAGTAACATTATAATTACATTTACATAACCACTTTTTAATGTTCATTCGTTCGAATGAGAAATTGGTCTCATCTGGTGAAGGAGTCATTTTTGTTTGAACATTAACTCTTATTGTTGTTTTGCGATAATATTGAATATATTATCGCAAAACAATATATTTGTATTGTCTTATCCTGGAACTATCAATTATTAGGTATTATTACTAATTGATGTCCAACACAATAACAATTATTGTCTCTTTGTTCTGAGTTAATTAAGGTTTTGTCACTTAACTGACACTGAATATCGTTTAACATCCTTTACATCTATAGCTACATTTAAACTCACAGACTAACTATAAATAGACTCCTAATAAAGGGCGAACACCTTAGAACCCACTTTGGTGCTGCGTAGCCTATATCAATCCACGCCCCCTATACGTTCGACCAGTAACGACCAGATCAGTGACCCGTGAACATTTTGCGCTCGGATGAAAAAATAAATTTTGAAAATTGGAGTTATGGGTCATTGTACCATAAAATTGTGTGGAAAAACCAGCAGGACATCAAGTTCTAAAAAAGATGGAATTACATTTTCACAGGTTAGCTATTTTCTTTCATAAATACAAACAAAAAAATGTTTTGGAAGAGTTCAACTTCGTTTGGTTGGTCGGTCGACGTCACCAACTATGCATCCCTTTCTTTTATATCCATTTTATATTTGCTTCTCTTTCTTCTCTCCTATGCGAGTAAAACTAGTGATGTGCCGTGCCTGGCTGGGTAGTACGGGTAGTAGGTATAGTGATCAGAATATCGATAATATGGCTCTATTAAATAACAGAAGTAATAAATATTAAGTACCTAGTATGTATTAGGGTGTTAGAGTAGATTCGGAACGCAATCTTGCATTATAGTAAGCTTGTACAACGGGTAACCATGGAAACGAGAGTAACAAGACAGTGTCAAAACTACGTCATAAAAGATTGCGTTTATAATTTCTCCCAGTTTTTCCATTTACCACAACCAGCAAAAATCGTTTTAAATAATTTTATTTAATCTTACCTCCGTCCGTAATTATTAAATTACCACTGATAGTCACCACTGATTGAAATGTTACAATTTAAGGACTGAATTGAATACTGCATTTTTTAGATGACGCAATTTTATTTGTGTTTTATTTACTTATCTCATTTTATAGGTAAGTACCGATTAATTAGGTAATAACTGTCATATTTTATACTTCTTTAGGAAATAGATACCTAAGTATTTTGCGAGGGTTTTTCACAGTTGGGAAAAAGTACCGTTACAAACTTATCTTAGTAAAAATACTCTTTGTTACAAAATATCGAGAACAGTTTCCGTAGTTAAACTAAGTCCTACCGTCCTACCCCAATACCCCATCCCTAATTTTGTCAATGATTTGACGTGACGTTTGAACGGACCAATCAGCGCTCACTTTCCCGCTCCCGCACACCTCAGTTGGTTGTCTAACGTGTTTGTATTGAGAATTAGTAATAAGCGGTGTCTATTAAGTCTGTGTTTAAACTAGATTATTTATACACCGTCAGGAGGCAATCCTTGCTTGAGCTACCAATAATTCACCGAATTACTCTACTCTCTCTTATTATAGTCTTCTCGCAAAGATTGTATCGACAACAGCTACCATCTATTGATTACAGCAACTTTATTCTTCCGTATAATCCGGGCCAGTCAGCACTCGGCTTTATACGCTCGTGAAATACAGCGATTATCATAAACGCGACGTTTTCGTCATCCAGCGCGCGCCATTAGACCGTGTCTTAGAGCGGGAGCCTGGTGGACTTTTCTTACGCCATTATTTTTGGTCACATTTTATAAAATACTAACAACACGACCCGGCTTTGCACGGGTGTGCTAATGAAACTACCGAGATAAAATATAGCATATAAATATACCGACAATCAATTCTCACATGGGTGAAATATTTTTTGAAATCGGCTAAGTATTTTTCGGAGATTACCTCCGTCAAACAAACAAACATCTCTCTATAATAACAAACAACTCTTTATAATTGTAGTATAGATCTAACACTATTTAAACTTTCACGCTCTTCACATATAATTTGAATGTTCCGTAACGATTAAACGATTATGTATTTCATTATGTAGGTAGGTATTAAAATGTCACCTCTTAACAAGAAGTTCGTGACGTAAACGCAGTCCTTAGCAAAATATCAGTACCAAGCTGAGCTAAGGGCTATGTAACAATTAAAATTTACACATTACATTTTGTGACACTACTTCCGAAATAGCTTTAACTGAAACTGTTATGAGCTTATGACGTAAACATAATCGCGTCAGCTCTTGGTCTAACAACCCGTGTCTGGCAGAAAACTCGCGAAATGGTCGCCGTAACGGCCCCCCTTGTACGTATTAGGTATATTTTCAAGCTTCACTGCGTATGTATTAACATTTTTTTACTATGAGAACCTTTGGGGAAGACAGGTTAGGCTTATTACGAGCTTATGCGGGGAATTATTCGGTAGTTTGTGGGTAATGTCGTATCTTTTATTGCGAATACCAATTTGAAAGGCTTTTGCTCCTGAAAGGATGAAATTATAAGGGTCTTAGTTTCAATGTGAGTAAACGCTGTGGTAATATGACTTTCTGAGGCGTAACCATAAACATTTATGTTTGTGTCTGGGTGCTTTAATCGTTAAAATGTAAATAGCAATTTAAAGCTAACTCACCGATAGATAAGATATTAAGATAAAACGTAAGTAAACTCCACAATCACAGGTTAAAAGGAAAGTAAGACTTACTAACTAAACTTTACAAGAAAAGTCAGTAACCGTTAAACTATGTTATCAAGTTTTAAAACCCTCGGGTAATGCTCTCCCAATGAGTATAAAACTAGCGCCTTGAACCTCCATTGAATTAGTACATGCTGACTTTATCTCTCTTGCACCGTGTGCACGTATCTTTATCTAGTGCTATTTAAGTACCTACTTTACGTAGTTTGTTATATTTTTACTAATATTATAAGAGGGAATGTTTGTTCGTTTGACAGACAGAGGTAATCCCCGAAACTACTCAGCCTATTTCAAAAATTCTTTCACCGATGTGTAGAATGGACTATCGGGATGGTTATAGGCTTTTATCCCGTTAGTTTAATTTGTACATTGTGCAAAGCCGGGACGTGCTACTAGTGTACCTATAAATTGCTTGGAAGTTAAAATATTTTCTGCGACTTGCGACATTAAATAGGCTTCTATAGTTCTATCTAATATTCTGATCAGTCACATCTCTAAGATTGTTCGTATGAGCACTTGGCTCATAACCAACATAGCCAACTCTGAGCTACAGGTTGTCAGTATGCATAAAGGCCTGTCATGACAATTTACCGTGCCCTCCGAACTTTGAGAAGGCAGTTCTCAAACCCTCCGAAGCACGAAAGCGGTCAGCTGACACTAGCCTAGATTTCTAATGATAACTATATAGGTCTATTTAATTCTATAAATATTTACCTAATAAAGGGTCTCATTGTCCTGAAGACCTATAAAAGAACCTATATGTTTTTCATAGTATATTTTTTCGTCAGATTGTACTTGTAACAAAGATATTTATTACTTAAAAGAGCAAAAACTTGATGTTACTTGATTTGTTTCCGCTCTAATTTTCACTTTGTAAGCTCCGATTGTTGTTGTTGATGTTTTGATAAAGGAAGAAATTTCTCCCGACAGCATTAATAAGGCATGGGTGCATCGCATTATTATTCTAGACAGAGATGGATTGTGTGAAACTATAAAAAATCATCAGCATTATCAACCGATTGTCACACAATACAATTGATGTATGTATCAAGAAAAGATCTTGTTTTTAATTTGGTATGAAAATGATCATGATTTTTCTGAACAACCAACCAAAAAAAAGTACTTTGTGACGAATGTACAACAACCCTAATGATACTCATATAACGATTGATACATCATATTATGTAGAAAGCACAAGACTGCTTATTCAAATACTAACGGGTTTATTTACGGAGCTTTGGTACAATACCAAAGCTCCGTAAATAAACCCGTATTATTGCAATAAAATTCAATAAATATGAATTATATCCACTCAAGTACTGCAGTAGAGTATGCACCATCCGTTATTCCCGTGGCAGAGATGAATTAATGTGTACAATAGAACGATGGCTAGATAAATACGGGCAATGTCTTGAACGCAAACAACTACGTACAATATTGCCCTGATTGAATCCTTCCCACGAACTCAAATGCAAAGCGGGGTGTGCTGTGAATACCGATGCTGAATTAGAATAGTGCTTACCAGACGTCAGATGTTCGCTGTCGGGTTTGATAAATTGTTTCTCAAGAAACAGCGACCGCTAAAGCTAAGCGTCCACTTTTCGGTATCGTACGAAACAGACGCATCGTATCAAACGGATTCGATACAAAGAAAGTCACACAAGTGCGTGCACCAATCCACATCGTACGGATCAAGACGGAAGTGTGATTATTTTCGTGTCGCAATTATTTGAGGTTAAAATTGAATTGAATTGAATTGAATTGCTTTATTATCATAGGTGTAACACGTTAACAAAATAAATACAATAAGTAATTATAAATTATTAAGTGAACAAACTATGACTCGTCAAAAATTACAAACTGATTGTGCAAAATTAGAAAAATAATAATAAATTCAATTATACAATTATCGCTGTAAAGAGGCAATTGTTATTATAAAAGAGAATAAAATAAATAAAAAATTATACATTATAAATTCTCATTAGGATTTTTGGAATGCACAGTGTTGGAGAAATGTGTATAATCATTGGATAAAAACTCTTTGATGCTGTATAGTGTTTTACTAAGAAGCAGTTTCTTTACTTCGTTAATGAATTTGATTTCATTGTCAATTAACTTAATATGTATAGGGATCTTATTGTAAAGCTTTTGTCCGACTACTCGGGGAAGTTTCTCGGATAAATTCAGTCTGTGGGAGATAGATTCTAAGGTTAACTTGTTTTTGTTACGCATGGTACGGGAGCTATTGGTGCCCATAACAGTGTATTTACTTAGATTATTTCTGACATACTTTACAACTTCTAGTATATAAACTGATACGCATGTTGGTATAGCTAAGTTTCTAAAATGATCTCGGCATGAGTCCTTATACCTGGCCTTCATTAATACCCTAATTGCACGCTTTTGCATTTTTAATACGCGTTCATAGTCAGATGAGGACCCCCAAAGAATAATTCCGTAGGACATAATAGAGTGAATGTATGCGTAGTATGTTTCTTTTAAAGATTTTTCTGATGTTATCGGTCTAAGTTGTTTAAGGGCAAAAATTCCTCTACCCATCTTTCTGCATGTCATGTCAATATGTTGTTGGTTATTCGCCGGTTATATATAAATTGGGTATTGTAACAGGAATAATTTTAAAATATAAAAAACTTTAAAGAAAGCTTGTATGACATGCTATACAAGCTCAGATGTGTTTTAACACATCAGAATAAGAGAGTTAAAATTAAATAAAATTTAAATTGTACAAAAATACTTAAATATTGTTAGAAAGCTAACACTATCCCTACAATAAAGTAACTAAAGCTAGGCACAGTTTATTCTGGAAAATAGTTAGTTCCCGCGGGAATTTAACTAAGTAACCGGACGACGCAGCTTGTTTATCATCAGGTTGTTATAATAAAGGTGTAACCAAGAACCGTGAAAATAAATGTTAGGTTACGTCAGCTCTTATTTTACTACCTACTTTAATACCTAGCTCCATTAATTTTACTTCTTACTCTACGGCCATAAGTATCTTTATTGCTTTGCTTTTGTACCTATAATTTATTTAATTTCATTTTTTTTTTAATTGAAAGGTTAACTTTGAACTAAGCCGTGTTTGTTTTCAGTGTCTCCGTTGTAATCAAAACGAAATATAAATTAATCTACACTATCTACACTAATATGATAAAGAGGAAAACTTTGTTTGTTTGTTTGGTTGTAATGAATAGGCTCAAAAACTACTGGACCGATTTTAAAAATTCTTTCACCATTCGAAAGCTACATTATCCACGAGTAACATAGGCTACTTTTTATCCCGATATTCCCGCGGGAACGGGACTTACGCGGGTGAAACCGCGGGGAGCAGCTAGTAAAATATATTTTTATAATTATAATAATAATTAAAGGCATAATGATTATTCTTGAGGCAGAGATTTATCAAATATTATTATACAATTCTAGCATACAATAGTACGACGATAACGTACGTGAAACTGCAGCCACCGTTATCAGAAGACCGAAAACTGACGTAGAGTTGTGGGTAGGCCATTACTGTAGCAAGGCTTTTAACGTAAGCCGATACCAGCCGAGTGTACCAGCTGGGCATGAGTCAAACCTGAAAGGTAAATCCATGAAGTTTGCAACTTTTCACTGGAATACTGGACGGTTGAGTACTTTTAGTAAATTAAAGTTTTTAGTATTAGTACGTTTTCAACTACGAAACATAATGTGATGCTTTGTAATAACTTTTAATACATTTCTATTACCATAAAGGTACTTAATTAGTAATCCTCATAAAACATTCAAGCTGTTTAAGTTTACAGACTCAGTTTAGTGAGTTCTTGTTATCTTTAGTACTTGTGAGGAAATTTCTTGGAAGGCGCGCACGCCACTCAAATCCCGGGGTTGTAACGATTAGGTGGCATAAACTCGTATCAGATGTCTTAACTTCCTAATAAAACAAGACAGAGAAAGTCTTAAAATGGGTTGAGGTTTTATATAAGTTGGTCAAACAACTTAAATAAAAGCAGAAAACTAGAGTTTTCATAATATTGTGAAACTATTTGTGATAACAAGATTCATGTTTTAGTGTTCACATTAGTATCAAGCAATAGGTAAATTAATATACCTGTTCATTTAAATTGTTTTTAATACAATATCTATAATTTAATGTCCGTGAACATTTTCACACACCTTATCTAGTCCCAAGCTTAATTTGAAAACGATCACACTGGTAGGAGTTGCCCATTTTTATACTACTCTACTCTACTTGTCACAATCTTTTGAAAGTTTCCCTGAACTTTCAGTTCAGCCGCCTTTCTCCAAATAACCATGTCTGTCTTGACGTGGTTATTTTGCATAATGCAATGGATTTTAGAAAATTAAAGCTAGATAACGTGTAATCTCTTACCGCGTCATGCTTTGAATGTCGTCGAGAATCGACCTGCAACAACAATTTACTGGCTTTGTATTGTGTGCATCATCCCTCGCGCTGCGAATGTCACTCAAAAAACCCGAAGCAGTAAAATAACATAAACCCATACTTTGTTGTCTCTTTCAACCAAAACGGTATAATCATACAATATAATATAAGTAAATAAAGCCGCTCACGTCTGCCCATATAATAAAACGTGGTACGTTTCAAGGCGCACCAAATATTCAGTTACTGCACGAGATACAACAGGACGTGACCGGCAAGCCGAGACGACGACTTGTATTTAGCAGATATCATAAATGACTGGGTTTATGCAAGTTACGAACAGATAGATCAAATCCAGGGTTTATGTTAGAGAATATCATAATACATATCATCATAAACATATTTTGAACTTCTTCACATCTATAATAAGTATATTATAAAAATAAGTATATTGTTAAATAGATGTTTTAACACAAAAACAATGTCTAAGATTATCTCATCTATGATTTTTTATTTAAATAATTATCAAAACGTAAACAAGATTAAAATAATCTCTTACCTACAAAACCTTATAAAATTTAACTTTAGCTTTATCTTTGTTTCGGTTGAATTCTCAACGAAAACGATTCTTGTTCAGTAAAAAGCAATGGACGGTAAACGTAACTGCATAACACTTTCAGTACAGTTCACGACAAAAGTTAATTTTCTATTCCTTTTTTATTGAGTACCAACCTTATCAGCCGAAGAAAATCTTATAATTCGTGTAGAAGATTCGTCTAGCTAGTTGTTTTAAATTGGTGTATTTTTTTGTTGACTGTACACGCTAAAACAGCTGAGGTCGGACTGGGAATCAACCAAAAGGAAGTTTCGTGACAATTTTCGGGGTCAGCTTATGTTGGTAAATTGTTCCGAACGCAGTATCTTTTTCTTTGTTGCATATTGTTGGTTTTGATTGAGGATTTTTTATTGTTTGTTTAGTATTTTGTAATTACAAAAGAACAAACAATAAAAAATCCTCGCAGTGCTTATACACCGCACTTATATAGCTTATATAGCTTATATAGCTCGGTAGATTTACACACACTAACTACATCCTAATCTATCTGAACCTAAGTTGCTTGACGACTAACTATTTGCAAAATTCTTGCGGAATGTGTAGAACGAACTGCATATTTTCTAAGTTTACAAAACTATATACATTTTTTATCGTACTATAGGGATTCAGTAACCTTTCTCTTTTTAATTTAAAGCACAAATAGAAAGTTACACGAGCTACATCTAACATTTTGACGGGTAATTTGGCACAGGCACCTGTACCGACCACTGAAATATGAACCACAGCGACGATGTATTCACGAATTTCCTTTTCTAATTTCGAAACTGAGTATGAAGAGTGAGGGGTCAGATTATAGTGGATTGGTGTAAAAGTTGAACAACAAAGTTACAAAGTTATTGGTTGTTTAGGTCTCGCGTGGATTTTGTGAAATCATTTGGTGGATACGTATATTTTATTTAAAAAAGTGCTGAATATTATCGTTATGAGAATGAGAACACAGAAATTATTGTTGGTTATAGTTCTGATGTATTTTTTATTCTATCGTAGTCAATTACTTATCAACAATTGCTAACGATAGAGAAACGGATAAAATGTAAAGGAAATGTTGAAATAAAAAGGAAAAAACACAAACTGATAAAAAAGGATTATTATTTATTCTGTTCTTATATTTTAACTGCTTGTCATTTCTCTTGAAATGGGCTGAATAATTTTTGGCTATAAGGTAAGAAGATAATGAAAATGACAAAATGTTAATATAGGTACAAGTATAGGTAACTTCGACTGGATCCCCAAGATGCGGTAGAAACAAACTTTCAGATCGTTTTAGACATCTTAACTCTTTTTTTAAGATTCCTGAGAGGTCAGAGATATGTCCAAATAGATACGTACACCTACGTTAGTTACATACCTACTATTTGCAGAAGTTGGTTCCTTATTACACCATTTCTTTAGATAATTGTATTGATGAATAGTAAAATAAATAAATTAGGAAGGCCATCAACGGGAAAGGTCTGATACTGAGGTCATCTTTCATCTTTAATTAAAATTCCGATCGAGTTCCAGATTAATGGCAATTTTCATAACATTTCTCAAACCATTTAATATTTCATTTTCACTGTCGAGGGATTTGTATTGGACTGAAAAGGCTTCTATTAAGATTTTAGGCAGGAAATGGTTCTATTGTAAGGTTGATAAGAGCTTTCAGAATTGCCATTTAAATAATATTACTTACTGCTCTTCGACAATAAAATTCAATCATAATATTTCATGGGTATTAAGATATTACAACTGGACGTATAATATAGTTACGGTGACTTGTCGCCCAGTGTGCCATGGCTCTTTCTGTATACAATAATCCATAGTTGTGACAGAACTGTTGAAAATAAAACTCCAAGGTCTATGCCGGACGAAAAAAGGAGTCATTTTAATGTTCGTGATGAGATTTCTGTACTTATGTAATCTGTGGTATAGACTAGTATAGACAAAGAGAGATGGTTTGTTTTTTAGCTTGTAGAGGCTCCCAAACTACTCATTTGATTACAAAAATTCTATCACCGATATATAGAATAAACTATCCCAATGATAGTAAGCTATATTTTATCCCGAGTTTCATTAGTACACTCGTGCAAAGCCGGGATGGGCTGCTAGTTTGACAATATCAGGCAAACAAACCTAATTTGTCTTTCGGGAGCCTAGTTTTAATAAAGAGCGAGTAGTATTTCCCTCGCTTCAGTTGAAATATATTCAATTCGAGCACATCTCTGGGGGCTTCTAGTTTGGATCGTGCGTTTTGAAATATTATTTATTTAATTCCACACCGTACTGTCACGTGTGATGAATGTGTTGGCGGTGTTTTTGGCTGGATTTGCTTAGAAAACTTATATCAGCAGTGAACAAACGTATTAAACTTCGAAATAATAATATAGCGTTTGTTATTTTAGATAACATATGATAGAGAATTTTTTTTATAGGTTAAGTTTTGGTAGTGTTATTTGAAAATGTATCTAATCGTAATAAATGTATCGGTACATTTCAGGGCCAACACCATTCTAAAGAAAAAAAATATTATGTGCAAAATTTTAATGTATTGGAAGTATAATTTACTAACTAAATATTTATTGCCTGTAGATAAAGCTCTTATGAAATATGGTAAGAAACAGTTACTTAGGTACCTATATATGCATACCTACAGGCTAACTCGGGAAGCATTCTCACCCGCTTCTCACACAACTGCGTCCTTCTAAAATCGTATCAATCATTTACACGTTTCCTATGTAAATAGGACGACGCGGCATATTTCAGGGATAATGTGTTCCCGTGGGCTGAGTGCCGGGATTTGTAGGCACGTGTGCAAAATGAGGGAAGTGGGGGCTCTTGTTGACACGTAGTTCCTGTGTAATTTGCGTATTGACTGAGACGGATGTAGAAAGCAGTGGAGCTAATAATTTAAACTAACCAGTGCCATAAACAGTGCTGGATTAGCCTATATGCTATTTAAACAGTTTCAGGGTAACCCATCTAGGGTGCACCAGGGACAAGAAGATATATCATGAGCACCCAAAAGTTATAGCAAAAAATCGGATGGGGGTAAGTTTGGGGGAACACAGAGGAAGATTGCTTATGGCGTCACGTGACCTTAATCCTGCATGATAAAAATAAAAAGTATAGAATAATTTTACTACACAGAACTGATCAAAAAGCCTAGACAACAGGTTTTACCCACAAAATCCCAATGTTGAAAAACTATGTCACGTTTTTTTGTCAGTAAAAGCACAGTAAAAGCTAAGTTTGTATCAACATAAAGGTGTATATTACAATAATTTTCTACATAAATATATCGCTTGTCGCTTTCAAGACTACAACGGATGTTATATTGATCTTGTTTACTTATTTGTAAAGCCATTATAAGGCATGTTTATTGTTCTCTTGTCAGCCATTGTTTCTGAGAGGCAATGTTTAAAATTACATTATTATGAAATGAAATATGATCACAATTGTATTTTCAGAGAGTGGATATTCTTTTCAAATCTTGAGGCATTAAGCATAGTGCACATTAATTATACGCGTTCAAAATTTTAGTGTTAAAAACACATGACAGGACCTACTCGTATTTCAGGCGTTGCCCATTTAAAAGTTTTATCATGTCGATAATAGATACCTACACTCCTTAACAACTAATTTAATGAAAATGCACTCTCTATATCTAATAATGTGTGTAGAGGCAGGCCTTTAGAAAGATGGGCAGATGAAATAAAAGAGACAGCTGGAAGTAGTTGGATGGAAACAGCTCAAAATAGAGAAACATGGCACGCTCTGGAGGAGGCCTTCACCCTGAGAGGGGTCCCTAACAAAAAATAAAATAAAATAAAAATTTATAATAAAATCTATCAAAATAATAATAAAAATTAGAAATAATTTCATAATAAAAATTTTGCATGTAACAAATTAAAAGAAAATAAAACTAATAAATCAAGCGTGAATAATAATAATAAAAAAAAAAAAATAAGTATGAATAATAATAAGTAACCAATGTAAATGCAGTCTTATATTTTTATTGTTAAGGGAAATAAAGGCTTTTTTATTTTTATTTTATTTTATTTATTATATCTAATAATAGAATGACATTTATTTCAGATCACCGCTTATGAACTAACAAAACATTATAATAAAATAAAATAAAAAAACGCGCTTAAGTGGAATTGGGCAGGACACGTCTGTCGGATGCCAGATGAGCTGTGGGCGAAGGTAGCTACCGAGTGGCGCCCCGACCCAGCGAGAAGGCGACGCGGCAGACCAAAACGGAGGTGGAGAGACGAGTTAGACAAGTTTTTGCCGGACTGGAGGGCAGTTGCCGAGGATCGCGAGGTGTGGAAGGAGAGGGGGGAGGCCTTTGCCCAGCAGTGGGATCACAACGGCTTATAATGAATAATGAAAATAAAAAAAAGTCTGTGTGGTGATGAAATAGCCCTTAGCTCACCTTAATAATAACTAAAGATAGAGTCTAAACTAATGAAACGGTAAAAATAGTGACCCTATTCCAAATAATTGAAACGTGTATAGATAGATAGCAGATGCTAGAAAAAGCTAGCAATCTGCATTGTAATCTTCGCGGCACGGAGCGGAGGGCGGTAATTAGGGTCCCTTGGCACGGAGCTGATACCGCAGACAGAGGGTTCATCAGTGATGTCGATTTTATGCCCCTACCACTTGAAAATACACAACACTGGATTTAATTTCCTACTCGTATTATCTATTGTAAAAACTAATAGTACCTAATAAGTGAAGAAAAAACAAAAAATACATAATGATAGGCATGACACAAAAAGTAACCTAATGCTGAATACTCAAACGATAATTAAATATTTAAGGCTTTATTAACCATCAAGTAAGATATTTTTTGGCATATTTATATTAACAAATGTTAAGTTCTGACATAGATAAGCACCACTTACATAAATTAGCGTTTCAGTATTCGTGCCTAAGAGAGGTATCTTCTAAAGAGGTTTTCCAAAAACTCAGCATAGCCCTTCAATGCGCAGCTGTTGGATCACGCTTTTATGATCTCGTATGGGTGCAACCTAGAGTTTTAATGGAAACCATGTCAAATACATCAATATTTTTATAGTAAACAGTACCTACAGTGTAAAAATATAACTGCGATAGATGTAACCAAAACCATTAAAATTGGATGTGTCTGACCTAAAGCAATATCGAATGGAAAATAAAGTGCGCCTGTTTTATTGTTTTTTCTTACGAGTATGGCAGACAATCAAACTGGATGCCTAAAACTAGATTTGATCTCTGACGTAAAAATAGCGAACGAGATTATAAATTAAATGAAATTGGTTTTATCGATTTTCATTTCAATAAAATAACAATTAAGTTCAACAAATTAATGTAACAAATATCACTGCATAGTATAAAACAAAGTCGCTTTTTCTGTCCCTATATTTTTTGCAACGGATTTTGATGCGGTTTTTTTTAATAGATAGATTGATTGAAGAGGTAGGTTTATATGTATAATTATTGGACCCGTGCGAAGCCGGGGGTTCGCTAGAATTAATAAAACTATCGTGATCATGTAAATTACATTAGTTATTTTTCAATTAGGTACCTACCTTGTTAATTTGCCTAAACTATGACGTAGATAAGCTGTTGAAGCTAAATTGTTAGCTAACAAAAACAAAGTCCAGTCCCAGCAATGAATTTCAAACTATATAGGATCATGATAATTTTTAATAATTAATTATATTTTTTATTTAATAATGCGATGATAAAACAAAAACTAGATAACATGCAATCTCTTACCGCGTCATGTTTTGAATGTAGTCGAGAATCGACATCTTGTTTGCTTTACTTCTCGTACCTACGTCAACATTTACATGTTTACCTTCGAGTTCTCTTAGTACTATGCTATGAGTATTTAGGTAGTAAAGCGGAGAGTAGCGGTCGATACTAAAGAATGTTCTGTAAGTTATGATTAGATTTTTTTATCTGTAGTTTAAAATATAAGTACATCAAAAGTTTAGTAAGATAAACAAAAAAATTTTTTGAGATTTCGTTAACATCTTCTGATCTGAGGTTAATTGTCGGTGAATAAGTGTAAAATCTCTTATTCTGTCTTATCCCGGCCAACGATTTTATTTAGTAAATATTTAAAAGCATACCTCCTAAAGCAGGGTACTCACTTGTGCCGTGTGGCAAGTAATGTATCTGATACTAACAAGTGAGTATGTAGGCTAGTCGGGTACGGCTCATCTACACCTACGTACTTGCTTGATACAGTATGTAAACTAAAATTATAAAGTTGTAATGTTGGTTTGTTTGTTTGACGGAAGTAATCTTCGAAACTACTAAGCTGATTATAAAAATTCTTTCACCGATGTGGACTGTCGAGATGGTTAAGCAATATTTTATTCCGGTAGTTTCATTAGTACACCCGTGCAAAGCCGGGACGTGATGCTAGTTAGATACAATATGCTACACGGCTAGGTGAGTACCCAGCTTAACATACGAGGTTGTGAGACGAACGCGCCAGCACCGGAATCAGGTTAATGAAACGTCTGTCAAACAGGTGAAGGCGAATTTAATTGAAAATTGCTTTTTGAAACCTTGTTGTTTAACCAATTTCTGGTTACCACCAAATAAGGTAATCAACCTTACTATAAATATGCAGTACGATAGTTTCGAATTGGGAACAACTACTTTACTTCACAGTATGTAGTGTAAGCCAAGAGGCAGACCACCCGCCCGATGGTCGAACGACATCGTAAGCGTGGTCGGTCATCAGTGGATGAGACTCGCGAGGGATCGGAATGAGTGGCGTAATAGAGAGGAGGCCTATACCCAGCAGTGGGTGGAAATGGGCTGAGATGATGAGATGATGATGTAGTGTAATAAAATTAAACGTACTAACGCTTTGTCGTAAGATTCATCGGCTCAGTGTAGCGTAAATACTTAGGGTATTTCTTTTGTTTCTTCTCTAAAATCACGAATTTTTTAATTATTTTGTTTTCTACGGGAACCTGAAGGTCTTAAGACAATGCTTAGACTAGAATAAAGTTTTATAAAATAGACGGAATTTGCGAAACTCTATACGAGTGGATTTGCGAGCCTCGGCTTCCACTAAATATCTATAGCTTTATCATATTTTCGTTATTACTAGCCTACAAATTACTATCAGGCTCCTTCATTTCGCTCTATTTTGCTCTGAAATACCGGTAATGGCTTTCCTGTTTGGGGTAATCCTTACGTTTCCGCCGCCTACCGATGCAGACAAAAGATTGCCTCAGACAAAGACTAGGAAGTACCTACAAATGTAGCACCGGAGCTAGCGGAGGTTTTCGCACATAATAGCGCACTCACAAAGGATTACGGTCGCGTGTTTTCGGATTTTCGGCTATATGAATTTAATAAA
Organism: Xanthorhoe spadicearia; assembly: GCA_947086425.1. NCBI lineage: Eukaryota > Metazoa > Arthropoda > Insecta > Lepidoptera > Geometridae > Xanthorhoe > Xanthorhoe spadicearia. Next base: position 4,933,651 of record OX352212.1, read on the forward strand.
AACATTGACGATAAAATAGTATTTTTTGGTTTACCATGTTTTGTGCGAAAGTATCATAAATGGCTAAAGTACAACCATGTCCCTGCATTTTAAATCTCAGTTGTTAATTAAACCCTTTTTTTCATAAATAGTCACTGGCACAGACTTCAAATTGTATTAATTAAATCTTAGACATTAACCCTTAGGTTGGTTGGTTCGTCATCAGACACCCAAAATGACCTTTGAGGTTCAAATTGTATCTAACGCGAGATGATAACTAGGAATTCTGAAAATCAGTCTCCAATTACTGTGTTATAAAAAACTAACCACTGACCCTCTGACTAGAATTGTTTCAAACGAACGTCATTCATTTAACGGATTTTTTTCTCAAGAAATGTATCAAATGGAAAATTCTTCCGTTGATAGAAATACTTGAGAGTAATAGAACAACTAAAGCCCATGTTGTACTAATGAGGCTATTTCAAAGTGCGCTCTATAACGTAAAGTTCTTTGTATTGATTAAAAAGAAGTCTATTTTTATACCGCTTCCTGGGATACAGTCGTAATCATGTTTCATTTTTTTTTTTTCTATTTTTAGTCAGGGTCCACTTGTATTTGCAATTTACCTGCCTAAATGAAGTATTAACATTTAAGTAATGTTTTTTCGACAACATACACTTAGGTTAGGACTTATAAGGAAACTTGATTTACCTCTATTGGTATTTATTAACTAACCCCAAAATATATATTTTGTTTTAATATCTAAGTATATTAAAATTTGCATTGTATTAGTACATTTTATTTACACGCAGTGAAATTCTTAACCCGAGACAGCGATATTTACCTTGATAGGTAGATACATAAACGTGTCATCGATCAAACATGTTGGTTTAAGTAACACTTAGATCCACTTACGTTTGAGTGAGGTAACGGGATGCCGTGCTTCGTACCTTGCGGTTTCAAATCCTTTGATGTGTAATGACATGTAATGTGAATACGTGGTAAGACGCGGTTATATTGAAAACTTAATATTTTTTGTTTGTTATTGGAGTGAAAGCTTCTTTCTTTACGATAGTTATATAAATAAATATTCTTGGACATTTCACACAGCGTCATCTAATCCCAAGATAAGCAACTTAGTGCTTGTGTTATGTAACCAGATGACTGTTATAAAATACTTCGATATTTTTTTTTGTAAATACACACATATTATAGAAAACACCCAGACACGGAACAAATATCTGCAGAACATACAAACATTTTGTTGGACTCTTCACTTTGTCCTCCTCTTTTCAACCCAAGAAAAACATTCATACATAAACTTACCATCGTGTTTGGCAAATGTATCGATTAATTGGTATTGTATTTAAACATTTCAGTATTCAAAGCTATAAACAAAGTTAAACTATTTTTTAAAATGTCTGTATAATTCTGGAATTCAATTTCACATCAATTTAGTTTGAAAGCCGTTTAATTACCCGCACATTAGATGCGTAAACTATCAGTTCCACCCCTATACACTTGATTGAAAAACACCAAAAGCTTATTGACAAAGGCTAAACCATCTATTTAATGGTTCGTTGACCCCGCAGGACAATACGTCCTGACGTCCGATATATTGACACTGGCACGCCTTTAGCAAACACATTGCCTGTCCTTATTAAAAGGGGTGATACAAAATCTTACGCTTTATTGGTATTATTCTGAACGTAATTGGATAGTTTAAAATTGTGGCCTAATTTTATTTAACATCAGAAAGGCGCGGTTTTACCGCTGCTCTCGGAAGGGCTACGCCTTATGTTAATTCGCTATCTTAAACAGCAATCCACGCTCTGACTACGCATATTACGATACGTAGACAAACGAATTAACCCAAACAGCTAAAATGCACCGTGTGCCCGTGCATAACTTGCGCAGTTGTGGGCCTTGCTTATAAGTGAAGTAAACCCCTATTTTTGTCAACTTAATAAAAAGTAAATAAGGATTTGAGCTGTAGATATCTAAAATGAGCCGAGATTTATTTAGAGTTATCCTTTTAGCAAGCGAGCTTAGGCTGGCTTTTCCTGAACCTTTTACGGAAGCATAACCTTGGCACATATCCCTTAATAATGGAGGGAATGCTTTCTTGCGCGTATTTTTTGAAAGGGAAAACTTTTTGTGGTATTTTTTGAGATGAAATAAACCAAGTTGAACTGAACCGATAAAATGTAATAACATTGCCTGAGATTTCCGCCTTCAGAATCATAGTTTCAATAGCAAAAGGAAGGATGAATTTTCAAAGAGGATTGTCTTGTGTAAATAAATCAAAGGATAAACTTCAAGGCAAATGTGCGTCGACCGCTGTGCGCAGACATGCTACGTGCGTCTAGCTTCACTTTACATGAAAATGTACGTAATTATGTCCACTGCAATCTACGCATACGCTTTCCATGTTACCAAACGTTGTCGAACAAATGAAGCACACCCATCTCAAATGCGTGGCGGTGTGTCTACGCCTTAATTACCATGGGTATTACTTGGAGTCAAAGCATATTTCTAAATACAGGACGCTAACACTATTTCTACATTTTTTTTTTATTTATACACCTATCTAGTATCAAATTACCTTTATTGTAGATAGATTTATCATGATCAAGCATAAACTGCGGATTATTAGAAACTATTTGAGTAAACCGTGCACGTATCCTTTTAATGTCAGCAAAAACTCGGCAATTCGCGATGTGCCACAAACATTACAATAAAATTGCAATCAAACCATTGGCAAATAATTTATTTAGCACTTTAAGAAGTTCCGTGTGGTCGTTACTCACCTTTACGAGGTAGAAGTCGTTTTTAACAGAGTTAGCTTGCACGCAATCTCGGTACTGTTCCGCCTGGAATTATTTATGTGCGAGAGCGACGGGGAATTATATCAGTCGGGTATAGGTTGTACTTGGGATACTAAATTGTCAAAATGATTTTTTACGAACCAGTTGTGCAAAATTTGTTATGCCAAAATCTGGAATGATTTGAACGATTTGACAGTTGTTGAGATGGTCTACGTTGTCTACAATGTCGTAGACTAATAACAGGACTCATAAACATAATAATAAGTGGGAGTTGTTTTATAGGAGGATTGTAATGGTCATAGAAAATTGTCACAAAATCAATAAGTTCATCCAATATCCGCAAAATCCAACTCCAATATGGCGCTACAGTCGATTTCAGGAGTGGGATTGTGCGTCAAGAGTACTACCCTGGATTACTTAATGTTTTTTTTTAAATAAACGGATCCCCTATATTCCCTTTTTATTGGAAATACAGTTGTGATCACATAGTTATTAAGTACATTTGTTTTGTGATTTTCTATTAACGCTCCTGTGGTACCCAGTACGTTTGAGAGACGAGTGGTTTTATCTAGCCTCGTAAGGCATGGGCTGGGAATCGGTAGTGGCATAAAACATTAATTCAGAGTTTTTTCTTTGAGCGACTTTTGCATAACACGGGAAAATTTATGAAATATATCCATTTCACGGTAGATATTCTCTTGGATCTTAATAATAAAAGATCCCTTTGAAGATGTTTAAAAAGATTTTCAGAGGTAGGTAGGTATAGGTATACTTGGTACATACCTACTTAGCCATCCAGTCCTCCTAGTAATTTTATATCTCGATAATTTAACTGTTACATGCCCACATATTAAGAGCGTGTAAGCTATCTTGACCAACTCAAACATTAGATCGTGCTACGCAGAGTTGTCATTTTTGACGCACACTTCAATAATACTATAATTTTTGTAAAAGTGTGCGTGAGCTCGTGTCTAGAACGAATGGTATGAATGGTTTTGATACTTTATCTTATAAGTAATATATAATATGTAAGATCTGTGCTTAATATGTTAGATCAATTGCTGGAGAATGTGGACAAGTACAAGTACTTGGGCTCGTGGCTAACTGACACATGGGAAAGCGATACAGAAATCCGTACACGTATCGAAATAGCCCGTGCTGCATTTACGAACATGCAAAAGGTCCTGTGTAGCCGACAACTCTCTATAAAATTGCGTACCAGGCTCCTTCAGTGCTACATATGGCCCGTTGTACTATATGGATGTGAAGCATGGACCATGACAGCAGAGCTCCGAAGAAAAGTTGAGGCTTTTGAAATGTGGTCTTACCGCCGCATGCTTCGCATCAGTTGGACGGATAAGATTACAAATGTAGAGGTCTTAGACCGTATGGGGAAGAAAGTGGAACTTATCCGGACCATTAAACAGCGGAAGGTCGCCTACCTCGGACATGTACTGCGGCATGGCCGATACCACCTCTTACAGACCATCATGATGGGCAAGATACCGGGGAAGCGCAAGGTCGGAAGACGTAAGATGTCGTGGCTCCGGAACATCCGGGAGTGGACGGGGATAAAAACTGTTGAGCAACTCTTCCGACTTGCGCTTAACAAGGAGGAGTTTAAGAAGCTGACTGCCAACCTTCAATGATGGAGAGGCACGGAAAGAAGAAGAAGAAGAAGATCTGTGCTTAGAGAATTTAGCCAACGATCCGTGTTAGCCAAGTGGTTTAGTACTTATCTCTATTTTTGATCAGGTATCAATAAGACCCTCGAGATCCTGCCGAAACAAATGTTTCTTTTAATTTCTTTCTTGCGACTCTGTTAAGCATGTAATGTAAACATCTGCACAATGACATGTGAACGAACATAAGTAATAAATATGTATTTGGAGTCCAAATACTCCAAATTTTGGACATACCTAAGTAGGGTAGTTTTGACTACCCCTTAGACATTTGTTAAAAGTTTTGATAAAATTTAGCCATACAGTCGCTCATATTAAATTTCGTTTTGTTATATTTTGATTTTTTTGTATTTTTACACTTATACGTTTAGGTTGTTTGTTTCATCATCTTTCTTCTGCTCTTATCCCATACTAGGTGGGGTGGGCCCAACATGCTTAATCTTCCATTCATCTCTATCATTCGTAGTTGGCGAAGTTCACTCCTCTCACATTCATATCCTCTTTCACACAATCCATCCAGTTTTCCCTCGGCCTTCTTCTACTTGTATATCCATTATTGTCCATCCACATTTCACACTCATACTCATAACTTTCTTAGTGATATGACTTTCATCCGTCCTGAGGTCACGTAGACCATGCCATACTAAGCTATAGGCTAAAATTAGTAGTTTAGGCATGCAAAATGGTCCTATCTCAGCATAATGCGGAAGCGTTCGTGGCGAAGCTTGCTAAGGCGTTCTTGATAGATCGTCGAAGTTAAGCAACGCTCTGCGCGGTCATTTCTTGGATGGGTGACCGCAAGTGGCAATATTATCTGAGCGCTTCCGTGCTTCGGAGGGCACGTTAAATTGTCGGTCCCGACTTTTAAAAAAGTCGTTAAGCCATGACGGAGGCCTTTAGGCGGCCTAAAAACTCCGTCACCAGAGTTGGCCACTTGCTCATACGAAGGAAGGGAAGCATAATGCGGTTTATTGCGGGGGCAATACGCCGCGCTGGTGTTCTGATAGAACCGTTTTTGGAAATGCGGACATTGAAATCTTAGTTACAATCCTAAAGTCCAACAACAAACACTTAAATAAAAGGCAACCTACCAACATAATAAAGAGAAAAAAAAAGAAAATATTATTCTATGCAATCCAAAATAAGTAATCAATAAAAACAATAATTTGAAGTGTTTAGTTTATATTAAAGAAGAATAAAAAAATAATTATGGAACAATTATAGTTTTTTTTCTTACAAACTAAAAATTGACTATTATATTCAGTCTCAAATTACAAAATACTTCAAAAAAAATTATAGACATTTGTTGCAAACATCTTTTTTGTTCACCACACACAGACTTTTTGCATTTTGTACACGTCATCATAGACATTCTTTAATTTTTGGTGGTACATAGCCTACAGTAACGGCGAACTTTGGCAGGAGGTTACTCTTCAGCTTCTTAAGAAGCTTCTTCAATAGCCCGTGGCAGGATGTTCTCAATATTTTCTCTCAAACACTTTGATAAAGTAGGGATTTCCAATTTAGATCTCATCCATGGTGTACACAGTTAAATACTTCGTTTTTCCATATTATATTCTCTTCGGTTTAAGGGTTTTCTTGCTTAGATAAAACATTGTGTGTGTAAATAACACGTAGAGTACTTTCAAGTGTTGTGGTGTCGTCAGGAGGTGTTGAGGGGTCATCAAGAGATGTTGAGGCGTCATCCAGAGGTGTTGAGGTGTCGTCAGGAGGTGTTGAGGTGTTCAAGCTTTCATCAATGGCATCTTTTATGTACCTGTTTGTCGTCAGTATCACATTGAACAAGTATCGTCTTCACTTACGTGATCCTCCATTTCGCTGTCACTGCTATCATCTGGACCTTTCATCTTCTTGACTCAAAAAGGAATATATTTCTCTTTCGTCCATAATTTCATCTGCTTCCTATGAAGTAAAGATGTTTTCAAAACAATAAAATTTACTTATAACAATAACCTAATTGTATACCTACATACTTTGTTTATGTGTAAATAAAGAAAAAGTAACAGAAACGTAATCACACACAAATACATAAAAGTTTCACAGAAGATAAACATGCGCCTCTCGGGCGCAACGTATGGTCATAGCAACCAAACTACGGTACTTACCGAATAGCAGCAGTCGTCCTTCGGCGGTGTTGGCTGAGACGACTGAGTTGGCTTGAAAGCACACGCGTGTACACGCGTTGGATGAAACATAACAGCGCTATATTCGTTTCGCAGGTGCCTCTGGGGCGCACGTTATCTTTCTAGGGTCATACACATTTCAGTAGCATACACTCTCCTATCATCAGTCTACTTCATTGCCCAACATTCTGATCCATAGAACGCGACAGGTTATGGTCTTATAAATTTTCCCTTTAGATTTAAGGGGCATTCGGAGGTCACACGTCCCTGAGGTCTGTCGCCACTTTACCTATCCCACATTCAAAAGTTATGAAATTTCATACAATATGTATGGAGGAAAAAAAGTCAAAATTAAGTAAAAAATAGAACCTCAATTCATTAACATTATTATGCCCTACATGAATCTGAAAACTAAATTTTTCCAAGTCTTATAGTTTCTGAGATACAGTGGTGGGCAAAACGAGGGGGCAGATGGGGGCAAAACTAAAAACTTTTTTTTACTAATGCAAGCCTCCTCAATACAAATCCGTTTGAAAATATTACAAATTCTTTCAAATTTTTTATTTTGCCCTTAAAAAGTTTCGAAATTTCATACAAAATGTATGGAGAATAAAAAAAAGTCAAAATTAAAAAAAAAAAAGTACCACGTTTTATCAACTTTGTAATGCCTTACCTGAATCTGAAAACTAAAATTTTCCAAGTCTCCTAGTTTACGAGATACGCGTGGCGGCAAAATGAGGGAGGCAAATGGGGGCAAATCTTAAAACTTTTTTTTTCATCCCAAAATCTCCTCTATACAAATCCGTTTAAAGCAATCAAAAATGTTACGTAGTTTCCGAGATCCATCAATGGGGCAAAAAAGGGGCAAAACAGGGGCAAAACACAAATATGATTTTTACTCCCCAGGACCTCCTCTATACGAATCTGTAAAAAAATATTTGCAGGTCTTGTAGTTTTTGAGATACACCAGGGGTGGGCAAAAAGGGGGCAAAAAATGGATAAAGTCGGATTTTTCCTTAACTCGCCAAACTACCCTCTATACGAATCTGTTAAAAAAATATTTGCAGGTCTTGTAGTTTTTGAGATACACCAGGGGTGGGCAAAAAGGGGGCAAAAAATGGGTAAAGTCGGATTTTTCCTTAACTCGCCAAACTACCCTCTATACGAATCTGTTAAAAAAATAAACCTTCCCATCCACCATCATAGAAAACAATTTATTACGCCAATGAGTGAGTGAGTGAGTGAGTGAGTGGTAATGCAGCATTGCAGTACGTCCCGGCTTCACTAATGAAACTACCGGAATAAAATATAGCCTACTAGCTACGCCCCGCGGTTTCACCCGCGTAAGTCCCGTCCCCGCGGGAATATCGGGATAAAAATGTCCCTGTCACTCTCCATCCCTTCAACTAGGTACCACCACACAAAAAATCACGTCAATTCGTCGCCCCGTTTTGCCGTGAAAGACGGACAAACAAACAGACACACAGACAGACACACACACTTTTCCTTTTATTATATTAGTAGGGATAAACATCCCGACAGTCCATTCTACACATCGGTGAAAGAATTTTTCAAATCGGATGACTAGTTAGTCGTAGATTACCTCCGTCAAACAAAAAAACAAACAAACAAATTTTACCTCTTTATAATATATATATATGGTACAAGTATCAATACTAGTGTATCGCGCTTTGAGTTTTCTACGCTATCGATTTTGTTTGACAAGGCGGCGGAAAAAAGTGATACGTCCTCTCGCTGGGAGGACCCGGGATCGACTAATCGGAAGACGATCGCGCGGCCGGATATATAGTGGTTATAAAATAATCCTGTAAATTACTGGGTGCTCGAAATTGATTGAAAAAAAAACTGTACGTTTAGAAATACCTATATTTTCATCAAATGAATAAAACTCTTGTGTTTTTCTTCAAATACTAGTAAAAAATATGTGTTAAAGTGAAACGATTTTGTACTTTTTAAATATTGTTTTCATTACCTTTAGAGGCTATTTTTTTATTGTTTTGAGCTGTAGTGTATTATGAGAATATATTTTCAGGTCCACAAACGCTTAAAATAAAACATTTTCTCACATTACAATAGTGATATCCCTTCTGAAAGACAGCTCTGACGCTCATTTTCGTAAAACGCTATGACGGGATTGACTTCTCCTTCAAAAACTATAATCAAATATTATGTTTTCTCTCTGCAGTGTATTATAATAAAGATTAATCTTTCTAAAACCGTAAAATTCTTTAAATAATCTGATCACATTATTGAGTTAGGGCTCTCGTAATACTGCTCAAATAAGCTAATGACGACTACACGTTCTTAAGAAATCAGCATTCAATATTTTATTTATTTTTATTCTTGTATGTTATTGAAAAAAATTGACTTTGAACTTGAATAATTTTGATTTGATATAAGAGCGCTTGCCATAAAAGCTAAACAAGAATAATTTGAGTTGCAAATTTTGCGATTTTAATTCTTCCTAAAGCGGAGGAAATAACAAGACCGTTATCCTTTTTAGTTAATTATTGGCTAAGCTTTGACGTACAATCTTCAATCGAAGTAAAGCTAACATCATTCGAAGTAAAATCCTATTATTATAATGTTCGATTCTACTCAACAAAATGATAAGTAGGTACCGAACAAAACAAAACTTTCTAAATTATTGTAACGAACCGAACAGAGTTTAAAGGGCAATTTAAATTTTCATTTTATTTTGTTACCGATATTCTGGATGTTTTGACAGCAAATATTTTGTGGGGAAACTTTTCTATTTGTGTTACCAGTGTTGGGGGACTTTACTGAGGCTTGCCAAAAATACTTTTGTAATATGTTTTGGCTATTTTGCTGGAGATTTTAATACATCTTCTGATCTCATCCAAAGTTTTTTTCTTTGAGTTACTCAGAAATTCAATGTTCACTTAAAAAACAACTTTGTTTATTTTTACTTCGAAAAACAAAAAGTTTTACATCAAACAAGTGAGAGATTCTAATTACCTACTTTTGACTCCTCGCAAAAATGTACAGTTGTTTATGAGACATGGGTACCTAAGTTTTTATTTGCGTCTATAATATACATTTACTGCTTCATAAATCCACAAAAGTCCATAAACAAGTAATAATTTAGCAATTTTCTATTTCGCTGATACAAAGTTTTCACCGAGCTAATATTATGAATACCTACCTAAGTAAATACGATCCGCGGGGGATACCTATGCCTATAGTTTTGTATATGAAAATATTTTCAATGTAGCTGTTGGCTTAGGACCTCGGGTAAATTACGTAAAGTTAATGTATATGTGTGGGAAATATACCGTGGAACTTTATATCAAACACTTTACTATACAAATCAGTTTTATATTGAAGTGGTATTGTGAAATAAACTGGTTTCTTTTCGACAATATATTTTAGCTAAGTAATCGTAAGTGACTACTAAAATGTGTGTATTTTTACTTTTCAATATGCATTTTCATTATTATGAACACATAATGTTTCATTTTGTACCTACCGACCATTTTAATTAAAAAAACACTTGAGATCTTCCTATGGAATTGTGGCCCTAACTTTTGAAATAAAAAAAAAGATTATTTAGATTTGGAATTAAATTGTATACTTTTATTCAAAAGTCACAACATAAAGAAAATTATAAACAACTTGTTGTAACTGAAAACAAACTTAAAGGACTACATGGTGTTCAAATCAAAGTCTAAATTAAATTAGTTCCTTGAAATTCACTTTGTAACTAGGTTAAAGGTGAAGCCACGTAGCCTTTGGTCGGCCTAAGGCTTCATTTCAACCAACATCTTTGAAACTACTAAGAAGTAATAACCCTTGATATAAACTTGACTTACCGCAATAAAGGTACATGCTTAGTCTGCTAAAATCATTGCAAAACATAGAGCTGACTTACAAACAATTTTTCAATCTAATTGATAAACTCACAGATATCTGATAGATATCACCAACCACCAGTAACAGAGCTTACATTGAACCGAACTTAGAATGCAAATGCCTGATATATTTTCTGTTTTGATATATCTGTGACTAATTTGTTCATGATCTACTAGCTCGTAATTTAAAATACCTGACTTATTATTTGAAGTAGTTTTACCCAGAATTTGTCCACGTCATATGTAGGTCTCTGGGAAAAAGGGCTATCAGTATTAGGTAAGCATGCAATCCTCTTTCTTGATATTAAATTTTGTATCTATAGTCAGAAAGAAAAGAAAGAAAGAAAGCAGTTTTAAATTTCTTTTTATATGCTTTTGACATGTGAACATGAGTTGATAAAATGTAAGATGGTTCTACTTCACGAAACAAAAACGTCTTAGTAAATCTTAACTGCGAAATGGATATACTGGGTCATGAGTAAAAAGAAAAGAAATGTGCAAGAAATGCTGTCCATATTTCTATATGTAAATGAGTACCGCCTACGCCGCTTGTCTGCATGCAACTTTGTTGACTGTATGCACATTGAAAGGACAAGCTGCTGGAATTTACATAATCTCGATACGAAGCCAAATCGAATAGTAGTTGATAGTTGATATTACGGGCTTGAAGTAAACGATCGCTGAGTATCGTGCTCTCAATATTTTGATTGCATTAAAAGCAAAGGTTTCGAAATGAAAATGATGAAAGAACCTATGTAATACCCTTGGTAATATATTACAGCAAATGCAAACGGCCTGGTATGACGATGCTCACATTTTACTATTTAGACAAAGAACTAAAAATATTCTTTTAGATCTTTGAGTCTTTAGATTTTAGATTTTTAGAATAGTTGATGAAAATTGGATTTGAGAAGGATGAAAATAAGATATTACTGACACATTATTCTTGTAAGTATAGGATGATTTGCTGTTATCTATTATGGTGTTCTGTGAGAGATCGTTCAAAAGGCCGGGAGTTGTACCTCTAGTTCCAGTGTTTTATTGATGTTTAATTTTATAATATATATTACCTATACTTATGTCTATAAACTCCGCAGACTAAAAATTAGTGATATTGATATCGAGGCGTTGACGCCTCGTGCCCACTTCATGCCCACTTCACACGGCCTATATCCTCAAAAATCCCAATAACAAGACGAACCCTTCAAAATAATCGTAAAGTTGTACACTCACCCACTCCATTGACCGACGGGGGCGTGCTCTATCAATGCGATCGACCCCACCCTACTGAATAATACTACTCTACGAGGCCTCTACAGCAAAAAACAGGCGAAAATCTCCGACAAACGCTATTGAGTCTTATTGCCATGGTACAAAACCTACAACCCTTACCAACTTATAGTATTTAAACCCGAAAATAATTAGTTAAAGAGAACCTAAAGTGAAGAAGGTTAGGGTTCAATGTAGCTGGGTAGCAGTAGATGAAGTTATGAAGCAGCGTATCGTGTCCAATATCAGTTTTGAGCATCATTTACATCCGCCAGATTTCTGAAGCCTTAGTTAATGCTGACAGGATTATTGAAGCATGAGGAAGCGTTGATTCAACACGCTTGTGGTTCAAAATGGAACAAAAGATACTTAGTGTATCTAGGGTTGAATCTTAAAGGTTGGTATTAAAATACCTATGCTCTAAAACAAAGGGGTAGATCTGAATGGTCGGATGGAAATAAACCCTACACAGCGCTTTGATTGCTCTATTCTTCGGATGCTTACAAGTTACTACACAATCAATTTGATAGCTATTCATAAATCGAAACTACAAGCAACAGATCACACTCTACAAAGGGTAGCAAGGCATTTTTAATTTATTTAGAAATATTTTTTAGCCTCTGGCTCGAATGGAAACCTATACATTCAAAAACATAAATGTAGATTGGAATGTGCACTCCCTCGCATTGAAAAAGTCTTCAAAACCATTTATTTGATTGAATAGGAGGTATAGAAGTATTTTCTAGTACTTTAGTATGTATATGGCACACTTTTACAATACAAACACCACCCCACATTAAAAGCTCAAAAACCTCTTTTGTAACAATCAAACAATTACAGCACTTTCTCGCAATTACTAAAATGCATCCAGAAACAATCCAGTGTAATTATTGGCGGAGTGCCGTCCCGGCGTAGTGGCGTAGTGTTGCCTGATGGCTCAACATTTGCCGGATATTTTCAACTGTCTGGCCAATTCACGGTGCGATTTTCCACGGGTTGAACTTTCAACTTGGCTAAAACTTTGTCATGTTGTTGAAAGAGACATAAAGCTAAGCTCTTTTCGATTTTAGATTCGGTTGATAAATACCTGTAGGTAATAATTGTTTTCTTTGAATTTAATCCAAAGATGTTATTGTCTTCTTATTATGTACTACATTTTTATGTCACACTTTCCATTTTTATGAATATATATGAAAGAAAAGAGGATGCTGATCGTCATGCTACTAGTAGATATACCAAGAACATCAATATCCCTCGAGACAGGCATTAATTAAGAAACACCTTTCAAATGTATCCGGTCTATTTGCATAATTTTCTTTTCATCTAATCTCCGGCCTTTTTACTTCGGCACTACTGTCGATCAAACTATCGAGAACGCGTCGAGGGCCGCACAATGGCGACGACGGTCCGTAATTAAAAATGGCCGATTCAAAGCATCGAGACGGTCCCTGGTCGTTAAAACTTTAGAATCATATAAAAATGTCCATAGACTTGTCTGCTCAGGCAAAGCAAATGGAATTGATTTAAAGAGAACGTTTGTAGGTATTTGAAATTAGAGGAAACATTCACATTTTCACACATACCCACCGGCCTAGTGAGTAGTACTTTCGAGAAGGTTGTGGGTTGGAATCCAGCATAGCAACAGTGCATTTTTATACGTTCGTATGAGTAAGTTGCCAACTCTGATGACGGAATTTTTAGCCCGCCTAAAGGCCTCCGTCGGTCGTGGATTAACTTAATTTTTTGTTGAACGATTGAAATGATAAGAGTACCTATGCAATAAAATAGTAAGTACCTAATACCTGTGGTAATACTCAATCTAAAGACCAAAAACGTATTTGGTCACAAAAACCAAGGCTCAAACACAAATAAATTTAAGTCAACAAAGTTTACGTCTACAAACCTTATCACTTCCTACTTAAAAGTGTTTAAGCGAAACACGTACTAAACACTCTTTTTCCGTCACGTATCACGTACCTCATAAAAAATGTTAGCACGCACAAGTGTATTATTTATCCTGGAATTAGGTACGGAGGGAGGGCTTACCGCGATGTTATTAGCAGAAAAATCGTTGGCAGACACCCTACTGAATTTCTAAATGTTACACAGCAAGAGTGCAGTGATAAAATTTATACAGTAAACAGTCTCAAATGTTAAAGACATAGATTAAACTAAACTATAAAAAAAAGAGTAGAAATTACGAGCACATATTGTTGCTTATAATGTCTGCCTTGATATTTAGCATGATGTGGACTTATAAGTTTCCATATATTTTATTTTGTTGGTTTTGTTCTGAGCGCAGGTTTATGTTTTTGTTGAAACAACGACCAGAGTAAACTCTATTTAGCACGATTATCCAGTCCATCCTTCTAATGTCACTTAAAAAGTGCCGTAAAACTAATAAAGTACGTATTAACCCGGCCGGAATAGTCGCTATATTTTATGATTCCCACAAAACTTGTAGAGCTAAGCTTATTGCAAAGTTTCGCGAACAAAACAGTAAGTTGTAAACAGAGGGTCTACTCCCTACGGTCTAAACATAGAATAAAGAGAAAAGTGATAGGACCTTCTCACCTCCCAAGAGTAAAAAGTCTTCACCTAAACCGAGAACGAGTACCTTTATGCTCTACGCGAACGTACTCACACACTACACGAACCAAACGAAAAACCGTTGGTAGAAAACCGTTGTCAGCTCGAAAACTGTACATGGTCAAGGTTTTAAACGAAATGTTCGTGTAAAACGGTCAAAAAAGTGTTTAATAAGGTAAAAAAAGTGTTTAATAAGCAGTCGGGAAGCTGTGACCGAGTGAGTTTGTAAAACGCTATGCGAACTAGCAATAAACGCGATACACAGTAACGCGCAAAAGACTCGTTCGAAAAAACATGAAGGAGTGGCTGGAAGGAGTAAAGCTTACTCTCTGTTATCCCAGCTGTTGTGGCAGGCACGTAAGTACATTACAAGACATCTTGCGGTATATTGACTCCGGTATTGGCTTGCGAACTTTGCTCTCGTAGTCACGGTCCCAACTTCCAAACTATTCTCGCGCTGATTGTATTTTGACTTTCTTAAGTTGTTTTCTTATTCGGATCAATGATATTCGAGTTGAGCTTTGTTACAAAGGCAAAAGTAAATACACTTCTTTGTTGTTACATCTCGGAATTATGTATACTAATTTTTATTATATTAAAAGGTAATGTAGTTTTACGGGATGTAAATAATGGACCTATTGTTTTTATAAATTTTGCCACAGTTAAAATGAGTTACTTTTCCTGAATAAATGTAAATAACACTAATGTACTGCATTACATCATAAAGCTGAACGATTACGAGTACTATCATGCGCGGGAATATAATCCCTTGCCAAGTAACACTGTTCACGACAATGATGTTTTAACGAGTTTGTCTGTGTCCATTACCAATGGCACTTTGACTGCTCTGCGCCAAAATGTGGGATCTATATAAAACTTTCGCCGTCATATGACTTCCAGCAAATTTTGGAACACATGTAGAAACCCTTTTAAAAGGATTCAACGCTATTGAGGTACTACTGAAAAAAATAATTATGATGATTGATTTGGAATTGTAACACATTATGATTTATATTTTGGGCAGCTTTAAATCCCTTCAATCAGGGTATAGTGGAAGGTCGCTTAACTTCAATGATCTATCAAGAATGTAGTTATTACATCGTCATGACCTGAGCGGTATTTTAGAGATTAAGCTAGTTTAAATTGAATTAGAAGCTATTCAGGGCCAGTCACTCGAGCGCTGCAGCGCTGTAGAGAGTTTAAAAGCTAGTTCTTGGGAACAGGATATATTGTAATAGTTGTAAGAAAATAATATATCTTTTGATATAACGATTGCATTACCTTCAACTAAACATAGGTAAATAAAGTTACGTAGGTACTGCCTATTTATGGAAAAATTTTACTACAACTTTAAAACTGCCATTATACCTATGGTATCTACCTACATTAATAAATATGCAAACAATACCTATTCAGCAACAAATTTAAACGGTTATTTTCATAGGTCCATTTATGCTCAGACTTATAACAATTACGGGTATTTGCCTGTTTTCAGGTGTGGAAATAATTTCAATTGAATTGCTATAATACAAATAGTGAGAATCAATCAATGATTCAGTTACGTAGGAATTGACCTATTTGTATGTAAAATGAGGGGCAATAAAAAGTGGGGTGAGTCGTAACTCACTCAGTACCCCGTAGATTTGCCAAATATTAGAACCCCAGGATAAACAAGTGCCTCAAAAATAGCGTAAACGAATTGACAATAGAAGCCGTGTTAAACTTACGACACTTTTATTTAAAGTTTTATGGTGTAGAACTGCTTTTTTTACTCTATATTTTTGTATTGAAAGTATGAACATTGAAAATTGAACCACATTTTAATATTGCATTTTTTAATAAATCCAGGACTCGTGTCATCGGAATTTGAATTTGAATTCGTGTTATTAAATCAATTTCGAAATAATCTTGAAAGTTTAAAATACATCTTACAACTCACAGTTATTGTCCCCTCTACCCATAAATGTTTTTTCTACTTAATACCGTAGATAGATCATAATATTACAACTTGGTAATGTCTAAGGAAATGTCAAAGACAAATTTCCGTAATACACTTACTAAACTTGGAGCCATGCAATCAAGAGCACATAAAATTTTCGATCCCGGCTTCAAAGTTGCTAAGCTAGGTATATCCAAAGCCTAATAGTAGGCTTTGGTAATTTTAATCGACTTTTTAACATTTTTTACACTAATCATAATAATCGTACAATAAGAAAATGAAATTAACTATGGTAAATTGTTCCTTATGTTACAGAGCTATAAAAGGCAATATTGATCACTATTAACTCTACTTTTCTTGTTGACATTAAAGCAATAAATTTTCATTTCGTATACGCTTTTGCGGTCATTTGTCTAAAGCGGACAGAGACCCAAAGACCCGGAATCACCCACCGCCAATGAATTAGCCAATAAAAACAAATTGAACCAAATAAATTTCACATTACGCCTGTTTTTCTATTGGCCCCAGTTCCGGGCCGAGTTTTATAAGTAAACGCAATGTTATTTATTCAACAAGCTGTTTTCAAATGCTATATTACATTTCATTATATTCCTACATTATCGCACACTGTGCGTGCCTGCAATGTTTTATCACATTGGCATAAGAAAAAATATGACTAGGATCATGACTGTATCACCAAGACACTTTAGACAATGACTTGACAATAAATTGTTACTAATAGGTACCTAGACGATTTATACAGTGGCAATTTTCTGCACTTAATGGGACACTGTAGTGCCTAGGCTATTAAGATGTAATAAGTCTTGCCCAGCACCTAAATCATCCTTTCAGTTTGGGCGGTCATATCCACGGGAAAGAAAAAATAAATCAACACGACGTGTGACTAACTAAGCCGCGAGTTTCCTCACCATATTTACCTTTCCGGTTTAGAGCTCGTGTTAATACAAATAGGTAAGTATACATTTTTGGAAACAAAAAAATATTGTTGCACTGGATTCGAACCCTAGACCTTGGATGGAAAGTCGGCCAACTCGGCCAACACGGCCGTTATTGTTCCTAAAGCCCCTGTAAATTCATTAAAAACGGGAAGTACTTGAGAAGAATTAAAAGCGAGAGAGTTGAAAAGGAAAGTTTTGTAAGTCCGTTGAAACTGACAGCGATATTCAGTTTTCCGGTCTTCGCTTCTTGCAAACTGTTCTCTTTGTTCCAGATTATAATTTCACTTTAGTTGTTACGAGTTTTGCCTTAAATTTTATCGAATATTTAACCCGATTATTATAGAAATATCTATAGACTGATCGTCCATTACGACGAAAAACATTTTTTTTATAATCCTTTAAGGAAGGCACAGGATAATTCAATCACAGAAAGTTTGTCTTGCTGATTCAGTATCGACATTTCAATTATTATATACCAACCTACGGTTGAGTTTCATTTATTTGAACATCATAAAACAACATAGTCGATTTCCACCTACACATTATGAATTGACAATTTTCTCTCTTTACAAAGACGCCATGCCATGTATCAAGTTCGAATTGGTGTGTTACATTATATTACATAGGATGTCTAGACTACCTGCAAGCGTGCAATCGTAAGAGGTCAAAATGCATAATATCCACAGTGTCGTAGTGTAAAATTAAGAACACTTCTATTTCGACCAAAGAAAAGGCGGCACGCGATAAAGGGACATATTTTTTGTCCCTTTATCGCGTGCCGCTTTTTCTTATTATTATGCTTTGTCTCATTTTCACACGAATGTTATTTAAATCTTTCTCGCGTGAGTGACTGACAAGGACCGTGACCCACCCTTTATTTTACTCTACGGGTCCACACCATAAACAACGACTGTTTGCTGTCACTGTGTCCAATGTACGAGCTGCACGTTTTGGCAATATCGTAAAAACATTTGCATATTGTTCAGTATAGACCAATAGACGCACACACCATTAAGATATTGTGTTTCGATCGAGCAGGAGGCGAATGTAAAACGTGTTGGTTTGAAATCATTGCGCGTTCTCTAACGCACTTTTATGTGAAAGCCCTATAGGAAACGAGTTTATTTATTTATTTTACTATTGCTACTTTCATGGGATAAAGAGAACTGTTTTGGCTAAGAACAGGCTTCGGGGACTATCCCCAGCTTTAACTGATCCCCGTCAGGTCATCAATAAAATGGGAGTAGGCATAGGTTGTCTCCTGACGTGTTATACGTCATCGAATACTTACTATAATAAATTTTAATGTACAAGCATACTTTCATAAGAAGACTTGCTTTCCGTTGGTCCATGGCAATTATACCAACCACGGGCGGCTCTGTAGTACGCAATCTATGATTTTATAAGCTGACATTCCAAGAAAAGTATCTCACCTAAATGGAAAAATTTTTCATCACTCATTTTCTCTAATTCCACAATTTACCTTTCTCATTTTCAAGAAACGCTATTTCATCAAAAATAAGACTAGGGAATCAACTTGATTTATGTTAAAATTGATTAATCCCTTTAAATTGAGTCTCTTTCAACTGAATAACTTGTTGTAATAATTGAAATATTTGAAATATTTATTTATTTATGACATGGTACATGATATCGTGTATAACCATTTTCATAACTCATCGGTGTCATTTTTTGGATGACATAAAATCTAAATAGTAGGTAGTATTTTTGTTTTTTTCCAAATTAGAAGGAACAAAACTGGCATACCGCTTCTGCATCTGATCTGCGAAAGGGCAGTATAGCACCGCGAAGCAAACGGTTATCTAGGAGAAAACGTAGAAACCAGTCAACCTGAGAGTTTTAATGTTTCAGCAACGACAACGAACATTTTCTTTGTAAAAATAGAATACTGGATATCGCAGTGGTATGAAGTTCCGACATTTCCATAACACACAGAAAGCGTATACTTATTTATCTATATTATACACTGTTATTGTAATGTAAATAATCAGTATGTAGGTAAACATGCTTTGTGCTACTATGCTACAATTTCCTTCTGTAGCATTGACATAACCAGGTATGGTTTGTACAAATAAGTAGAATCCAATATTCAATAACTTGTGTTGTATTATATATGACGATTGAGTTATTTTGATACTATCTACTACTATACAAAGAATATACCTTCTATACAAAGAAACGTTTTTTAGAATCCCTCTGTGACCCTTTGATACGCAGACTTTAGCTTATCAAAGGCTCAAATCTTCCACTGATCCCTGTCTTTGGCGATAAGCAGCCACTCTCTAAGAATTAAAGATAAAAAAATATTACATAGTAACACGTACACAACGTATTACATATGGTTCAACTAGTACATTACTAGTTGAATCATCCAATTATTGCAAGCAAAATAAAACTCATCATAAAAACTTGTTGTTATAAAATCAAAAAGTCCAAAGTCAAATATTCTTAATTCAGTATGATATAGACCACCAAGCGCGATACACCACTCAAAGAATCACCTCCTAAATTGTTGTAGCTTTTTATTATTCCTGTTATACTTTACATCAATGATTCATTAAGATAAAACAAACATTATACTGGCTTTTTATTGTCAAGGAGATTAAGAGGGCTTACTTGGAACGATGAAATCTAATTACAAGCTGAAACTGCCACCTTGAAAAAACGGACCAGAGATAAATAAATCATAAAAGCACCCAGTGTGCCTCATCTTTAAATTTAATTACAGTTACAAAATGAATCCCTCTCCTCTCATTACTCATAATTATAGCTAAGACTTGAGGTTTCTTTATGCGCCAAGTTAAATTGTATTTCACGTTTAATGTTGTTTACGAAGTTCAGGTGCTCGTGTCATGCGGGATCAGGCTGATAAGGTTATTATGGTTGGGTTTGGTCGACTTACGTAGAAACTGGACCAAATTATTGTAGTTATACTATCGCTATTATCAATTGCTGACCATCCTTGGACATGAGTCTCTTACTTCTTTAGTTTATTATATTTTTTATAGTTTTAAACCACACTTAGGCTTCATTTATAAAATGCCTAAGTGTGTGATTTTTTCTCGTACTTCTTGTTATCCATGTTGAAAGACCTCTTCTGAATTTCTATAGGTACTAATTTTCAAAAGAGGTAATGTTGGTTTGTTTGTTTGACGGAGGTAATCTCCAAAACTACTCGACCAATCGATCAAACAAATTCTTGGAACGTCCCCAAAAAAATAGAATAAATCAGTTCACAAAATAATGTGAAACGTCTCCTAATTTCTACACGATCCTAAACTGTTGAAGTACCGTTGATGTACATGTACTTGTTAAGAGATAGTACTGGTCAGTGGATAATGGAGCAGAGCATGTCCGAAAGAGCATGTAAGAGGACATTAAGGATACGCGAGTAAGTTCTGAAGTTGATGATACAGTCAGCATGAGAAGTTGATACGGTATGTGGAGTTTTAAAACGGTTTTTCAATGTTAATAACTAATTGAAAATGTCCTTGTCTTGGATAAGTCTTGGACCAGAATGTATTTTGGCTGAAAACTCGTATAATAGAACCACCACTAATACTTAACTAAAGTATTTAAACAAACTTAAAAATGTATAAAAACATCATAAACTTTTATTACTGACTGTGTAATATGTTTGAATACGACTGAATAAATCAGTCTGATTGTTATGGAGTGGTAGAATTCATTTGTAGAGATCAAGTTTTGTTGACATTATTAAAAGAGCAATTCTGAAAATAGGATTGGGGTTTCGAGTGTTCCCAATTAGGTACAAAAGACTTAGTCAAATAATATTATTCAACAGAAAAAGTTATGTATTTCTCATATTACAGTGTGTTAAAAAGGTTCGTGTTAATAAAAGGATGTTGTGATAATTTATGAAAATGTAATACCCTCGTAGGCACGTAATGTGCCAAAACACACATACGTTTTCATTAGGTTTCCTTTCCATTACCATGACAAATATGAAATGAGACGATAAAACAATTGACTGGGAGAATTGAATAAAATAAAATAAATAAGTAACATTAAGGGCTATATATAATACTCGTATATATACATAAACAGCGCTAAGTTTTTTGTCTAGAACATTGTTGATTTGGACACTCAAAAGTGTCTTCTCAATTTGATCCTTGATACCTTAACCTATCTTAAGTTAAAGCTATCAACTTTTTATTATTAGATATTTATCTTTCTCGGTTCAAAGATATACTATAGTGTTATGTACTTGTTTGTTTATGTATGCAATAAAAATCTTTATTGTGTATGTTTTTAAGGATTACGAAACCAAAGGAGTATTACGACTTATGACCAAATACAAAATAGATGTACTATTTCATATTTGGTACTCAGAAGCAAATACAAATAAACAACCACTTATTTTATTTCTTCGAATGCTCTCGATTGCAGGATCCATAAACAGAACAAAATAAATAACAGAATCGAAGTAAATTTAAGAGGCAAAGAGTCCAAGTTGAAAACAGCTTAGCTGGAATGAGAAAAATAATATAAAATCGCACAAAAATTTCCCAAAGCTCGTCATATTTTACGGACGATAGTAAAAAGCAAAGTTTCAAGAGTTTGACCTCATTATCACTATCGGCTGGAAGAGTTCCAATCTCGGCCATTGTCTCAGAACTGAGTGGACTCGTCCATATATTACATCACGAGTTTAGAAGTGAATGGAATACGTGTCGTGCATTTGTCTTGCCCCGGTTGATGGGGGTAATTTTGCTCCTTCGAAACGAATGGGGCATTTACATTGACCACCTCTGTGGCGCAGTTGGGTGAACGCCCGGCTGAGACGCGGGGGTCGCGGGTTCGATCCCCGCTACGGGACAAATGTTTGTATGTTCTGCAGATATTTGTTCCGTGTCTGGGTGTTTTCTATCTATAATATGTATGTATTTAAAAAAAAAAATATTTAAGTATTATATCAGTCATCTGGTTACCATAACACAAGCATTAAGTTGCTTAGCTTGGGACTAGATGACGCTGTGTGGAATGTCCAAGGATATTTATTTATTTATTATTATTATTATTTATTTACTCGCGAAAATTTTCAATTTGTTTCCGATTTTTAGCTACTAGCTTACAGTGCCAGCTCGCGGTTTTACGTGACTTCAATTTAATGCTTGTTACCTTACACTATACCGTACTGTATAGGTACAGCTTGTTATTGTTCCGAGTACCGATATAAATATAGATATTTTTTTTGGACTTCACCAATGTAAACAAAAAAGAATTTCCATGTTTTTTAATTTACTGAAGGCACTGAAGTACTTGGAATCAAACACAAAAAGGATCGTTAGTTAAATTAAAATGTAGTACTTGATGCTATTCAAATAATGGTCTACACTTGAAATTCTGTACAATGGTTCATCACCCTTTGAACCGCGCCTGAATCGAATAGCTATCGAACAATTACTTAAGAGCCCCTTGACCTATTTTGCTTGGAGCTGGTTATTTCAATCTGGCACCGCTTTCCCGCGTGTTTTTACTAATGTCAGTATGAGATTTGTGGATATGAAAATTTTTACTCGACGGTTGGAGTGCTTTTAGCGTACTATCTTGCCTGACCGACGACCCTTAACACTAGGCCAAACTATTGGTCGATAGAGAAGTTTGAGGTATGCGTGAGGTCTAAAGATTCACCAGGCTTCGTTTTTGATGGGTTTAAATAACGGTGATTTTTCATAGTTGAAGAGGCTCTTTGTGTCAGTTAAGGATACATTTTTAAATGATAACGATGATGACATTAATATACCAAAACAACGTGGTAATCTTTATTACTTTGATTGTAAATTTCGTCTTGAGTAAAATTAAACAAAAGTACGGTTGAGTTTTAATGAATGAGAAATATACATATTGAGCTCATCCTTATTTAGCGCAATTACAATTACGAAATCCTTGTTTAATTTAATCACGGTGCTCTTGATCTGTCTATTAATTAAAATAAATAAAAATAAGCCAACACTTAATCCCGATATCAAAGAGCTTCGCAAAATCGGGGTGGATGTCAATAACATAAATTGGTCAAGTGGATGTCGATCACGCTGTCACCAACACCATTACTAAATTAAGTTTCGCTCACAACCCTTTTCAACATTTTCCTCTGCAAAAAAACTGTAGGAGATATAATTTGGAAACAAACACCTACTCGTTTGTGAAAAACACCGAAATACAAAAGAAAAGGAACGACTTACCCATACATTACCGCCTAATGGGTCGCATAACTCGCTTTAACTACGGAAGGTACCGTACTTGTTGCAAATGTGAGTAAAATAAACGCTGTTTAAGATATTGCCGCAATAAATGGTTCGTAGTTTGCGTGCTGCCAGCTACTATGCTTTATTACAATTTCGATACTTTTTTAATTGAATGAAAAAAGAAATAGGTGTGTACCTATATATGCATTCAAGACCCTTTAACTCCTTCTTATGTGATTGCTTACTAACCAAAAGTTTCGTAAAAATAGTAAAACAATTTGAAATGAAGATTTGTTTTTGGTGATTGATGTATGAACAAACTTTGTGACTTTTTTTATTATATAAGTAAGAACTTTATATATTAACTACTTTGTTGTTTTTACTTTATTTACAATAAAGTATATTAAAAAAACAACACAATAGTTAATAATATATACGAGTATAATTAGGTTTTAGGTATTATATGATAAAATAATGCCAATTATACATATTTTCATTTCAATTTTAGTTAGGCCAAAAGGAACTTTCGCCAAATGTATCACAAAGTTTTTATCAGTTGGCAACACTGCAAGTGAGTTGTAAATAAGTAACCGAACGCCTGTTGCCTAATGGCGCGTTCTTGTCGAACTCTCTTTAGCCAAATAAAAGTCTATTGATATTGCTACGGGGAGGGCGGGTTTAGAGGAAAATAGACTTTATTGTCTTACAGTGACAATACTAAGAAATGTCTTTGGGTGATAAATGAAAGGATGAGCTTGGGGTTAATCATCATCAACACGATTGTATCTACTGCAGACTCTTTTTTATATTTGTAGGGAAAAGACGAAAAATAAATTATGATCTCGGTGTGGACTCAGGTAAGGCTGGTTTCTCGAAAGCAGATATTCTCCAAATTAACTATTAAAATGATTTGAGCATTGATTTAATAATTTAGCCACTGAAAACCAGCGGGTCATCAGCCATGGTGCTGCTGAAGCACATGCTGAGGGGTTGCCTTATTTTCCTGTCACTCGATAGTAAATATTCTTAATTCTTAATTTTGTTATGTTTATTTATGTGTGTTGATGGTAAACAATACTTTTTTTTTCTATTCTATTCTATTTTGAAAATGATCAGCTTAGGTTAGGTACGTTCATTGTAAATATATGTTTTTTTTTAAACTTGTTGGTTTTCTCATAAAACATCACTTGCGATGCCGGGGAACAAATGGCCCTGGCAATAATGTACAGCTCGGGAGTTTCAAGCAAATCTCCTGTCAAAAACGAGTTATAAAATGTAGGTCAGTTGAATTTCAGTCGACATTTTTAAAAGAGACAACGTGCGCTCACTTCGCTTTTTTCTCAAATTTAATCAATTATTTAAAACAGAATATTTGCGAAGTCTTGTGTATGTAATATTTAATAATGAGAGCATTTATTTTGCAACTATGGGTTACAACCTAACAACAGTATTTAAAAAAATCTTCAATGTCAATAATTATTGTATTTTGAGAAATGTCGTAAGTTGCTCATTGAAGTGTATTATAAAAATGAACCTATCGGTATGATTATTGCTTGAAAATAATGTTAGGTATGTAAATGTAAATTCACATGAAATAGAATTTTACTGTCGGTATTTTATATGAATTCACACAACACACTTGATGTAGGTAGTTGCATTGATTTAAATGAATATTATTGATAATTTATTGTTTCCTTGTTTAGGCCTTGTGTAAAACAAGAGTGTATTTTATAAACCATTGCATAATGAAATACAAAAATCACGCTACGCTTCCAACCAAACTTAACTAAATGGGTCAGTGGTCAGAAGTGCGCTCGCAAGGGCCGTCATCACACGTCACTGGCTTTTATTTTTTTAACAGCTGCCAGGTTGACGGGGGTTGGAGCGGCCATAAATATTAACCGTTTTAATTGTGCTCAAAATACGTATGAATAAATCAGTAAGTTTACTTATTCCCTTTTTAATCTCACTTGATTATGCTTATAGAAAATTGATCTTTTATATGAGTCATTCACAATTTTAGAATGTTGGCATTTTCAACCTATTCTTAATAATACCAAGGGCTACTCGTATGTACTACTTTCGATCATAAAAATACTAATCAAGCCTTTTACTGAACACACACATAAAAACAAACATTTTTATGTGTCTTCAGTTCACCGATTATTCCGTCAATTGTGGACAGATTTTGCAAAAACTTTTTCTTTGAAACTAATGAAGTGGTTCCAGAAAGAGAAACAATTTTAAGGATGATGAGGATATTTGGAGTTATGGACAGAAATGCACCTAGAGAGTTCTAGAAAACATCTTTTCTTAAAAAATGTAAGTCAGTAGATAAGTATGTAGTGTACTTTTTTTAACTTTCCTTGATATTAGGAAACTCCAGAGTGTTTTGTCTTGCTACTGTATATTTATGTGTTCATCTTCAAGTTTAGATGAAGTTACCGGGCACCTGGCCATAAATGTCTAAGTTGTTTGTTCCATGTTTATTTGAACAATGTTGATGTTCATTGAATATTTAACAGAGTAGCATACTTAACTGAATAGAATACCGTAGCAATTAACAGCGTATATGTTTAAATGCTTCTCAGTTACAAATGATCTCTGTGTGTCAGTAAACGTAAGGAAGTCTTAGTACCTAGAGTGTGGCAAGAAAGAAGATTTTATTTTCAACTTCCTATACTTACTTTAACTTATTGAAAGGCTTTTTACGCCCATGCTATTATATCATCAAAATCATAAAATTATGTTTTGATTCAACTACAAAAATAAACTTAACTATTTAAGAAACTAAACTAATACCATATTTACATATCTGTACAAAATACAATTAGAACCAGTTAAACTGTCTATAGGTAGCAACTGAACAATACTACTATTAATTAAAAAAACCAACAGCTAGATAGGACATTCACAAACTCTGAAAGTTCAACATCTGCCAGATCCAATAGCAAATTCTAAAGAAAAACAAGCCGAACTAAATTTGGCATGCCCTCTCGGATATGTTAGCTCGTAGTTTCTTTACTTACTTCCCGACTGGAGTTTCTTTAAAGCCAACTGTTTGAAGTTTGCGTACCTACTTTGTTTTGATAACAGGAAACTTTTTTGCTGATATTTGGAAGTCAAAAAGATAGATAGGTACTTTTAGTATTTTTGCGTAACAAAAAAGATAACAAGTGACAGAATTTAAAAATATTCATAAATATTAGTGGCGATAATGTCGCCGCCAAAACTTAAACTAAACTAACTAAAGATGTTGCCGTCCTTTTCATGACGATCGAAATAAAAAGGATAACATCAGACTGTCCTAATACATACTTGACCTTCAGGACTATGTAAAATGTCGCTCTATTCACGTTTTAAAAGAAATTCAGTAGACGTCGCGAGCTTCATGAAAAGATGAGCTTACATTCTTTTTATTCGCGTTGTTGCTATTGCAGCTCAAAACTTAGAGACAAAAGATGAATGCGAACATACTTTTGAAAGTTTTTGAAGCCTGAAAATTATGGCATTCAAAAATTGTTTATCAATAACCTCTTATTATCACCCACATGGTAATTTCAACAATGAACTCGTAAGTAACCGTCTAAATTGGTACCAAATTGAATACGATCCGACCGTCTGTAACTAAATAACCATCCAAGGAAGTTTGTCGTAGCTCGTAGTGATGTGCTACGGCGTAGCGCTACGTCGCAGCTAGTAAGTTCGTATAAGCAAGTGGTAAAGTCACTGGACACTAGTTACCTGGCTTAGTGATTTTAAAAGCCCAGAACAACATTTTAACTTGAAATCCGAAGCACGGCTCAGCTGATTATGCCAATATTAGAATAAATTTTATTTTTAACTGCACAAAATTTTGGATGTACATGTACCTGTCGTAAAGTATGAGAGTGCCGTAATTCAATCATTTTCTATGCTATATATATTCGTCCAAATTCACCCATCCAAGTTGTGACCGAAAACCGTTGCTTAAATTCAACAATCTATCGAGAACGTCTTCAATCGGCAACGACTCGTAGACTCATTGATTTCTTAGTGAGAAATTGATTTTCTTCTTGTTTCAATATTTTATCTGATTCATGTTCTGAGACAGAAATTTATGAATCCCATTCGTTATTGTAATCGTAGGAGCACAAAATCAGCGCGTATTTTCCGTCAAGGTTGGCCCATTTCATTTATTTATTTACTTTGAGAGTTGCTGATTGGATGTTGTTTATAGAAATAACATCACTTGATTGAGGATAACGTTTATTATAATAGACATTCGGAACGGACATATGTTTTATTCATTGCGGATAACAAAATATTTCATGTGTAGCGGCATTTTTATGATTACGGGAGTAAAGCTGGCATGCTAGAGAAGTTTTTCTTAGCTTAGGCTCCTCTTCAGATAAATGTAGACTAAAGTTCAAGCTCAAGCATCGATCTAAGACTCTCCATGGAAACTGAGTGAAGATAGAGACACGATTCAAGTTTGAGTCTCAACTAAACAAGTTTGTTACTCATTCACGTAAAAACTATTGCACGGAGTTAGCCATTAACGTATGGAATAAAACATGGGTTACTTTTTATCCAACATGTTTTGTTCATTATTTTTAGAATCTTCCGATCAAACCAGTATACCCTATTCAATCTTCACAATATTATTTGAAGGAAGCTTTAGTTATTTTCCAAAGATAAAAAGGATATTCTCAGTCTGGCTAACCTAAGGGTGGCTTGTAAAGCCCTTCGCATTGTATCGTAAGCTATTGTGGCGCTAATGAGCAATCAGCTTCGCAGCCCATTCAAGTGAGATGTTTTTATGAGAGAAATTCACGATATTTTTCATGTGTGCGTAAAAGTGAAAGCTTTGATACGAGTATCTTGATAATGAATATGAATGGAACATTAACATAGTATGCGTATTGGTTTTATAGACAGTATGCGGCAATGTGCTCTTACCCGACTGTATCAGGAAAAGTAAATTGTATCGCGTAAAGTTATATAAATACGAATGTGGATTAATTTGGCTATCTAGTTTATTTAAGGAAAGGTAACTCAAACCATGTTTCGAAAGATAATTATTATTTTACACGGAAAATACACAAAAATATCGTCTGTATTGACAAGTTTGAAAGTTAAATAAAAACATCTACCGAACTTTTATTACCTAAAGTTGTACTCAATTAATTAATGAGTCCCCGAACAATTGACATTTAGTGAGAAGTACATGAAGACTTGAACGATAAGAAATGTCAATTCAAAGTAGCGAGATTAGGAGATGTAGTAATTATGGAAACGAAGCGTCTGTCGCATGCCCATAGAAATAAATGTGTTATAATTATTGCCGAATAACTTTCTCAATAGCAATGAAATGAAACTTCGCCCCAAAGCTATTAACATTATTACGAATCAATGCTTAAGGCTATTTTAGCCAATAATCCTTATATGATTAAATTGAAAGGATCCCAGTTTTCTCGCCGAAGAGATCTTTGCTCATAACTACTACTGCTCTAAACGATTGTGTGCCAGGTTTTTTGATAAGGCTTTGTTGGGATGAAAACTTGA
Source organism: Xanthorhoe spadicearia (assembly GCA_947086425.1). NCBI lineage: Eukaryota > Metazoa > Arthropoda > Insecta > Lepidoptera > Geometridae > Xanthorhoe > Xanthorhoe spadicearia. Next base: position 4,962,710 of record OX352212.1, read on the forward strand.
AGAAGTTGCTTTGCGAAAACAATCACGTTTGTAAAAAACAATGTGGTAGATACAGTTTATTTGTTAGAGAACATCGTGGCGCAGAACAATGGGGTACTTAAGTACTTATTAAAATAATAAAAATAAAAAAACTCGGCTTTAAATTCGTAACGAGAACAATTTCTTGCACTCTTTGGTTGCGTACTTTGAAGATTCGATAAAAGAATCATTCATCATCATCATACTCAGCCTGTGTCAACCCACTGCTAGGTCTCCTCCAATTTCTGCCACTCCTTCCGGTGTTGGGCTGATCGCATCCAGGTCTTGTTGGCGACCTTGACAATGTCGTCCACCCATCTGGCAGGTGGTCTGCCAGCACTACGTTAAAGAATCATTACATAAAATAATTTTTAAAATCAGTCAATTATTGACATACAAATCGGAAAACACACATAAATTAAAAAAACATTCGAGAGTGGAACATAGAATCCTATTTCTAAATCTATTTTTCTTTTCAAGAAACTTGAGAATCTCATCATAAGCAATCAAAACATGCCGATTAAATGTAAGGAGGTCAACGCATGCCTCTAGATATTGCGCGCCGCTCATACCTTCCACGTTCCATCTTTCCATTTTTCCACAACTATTCAATATTCATGGTATTTCTTGCGCAGCTTCGTTCGCAAAGAATGAGTCCTGTTATATACTTTTTAACGTACAAAGAGAAATTTTAAAGACTTAAAACCTCGAACTATCTACTTTAAAATTATAAAATACGCAACAACTAAAACGAATGTGTTAATTTACAAAATTTCCCGAGATTATGTTTATTTGTTAGCATGCATCAGTTGTGGTCAAACATTGATTATAAACACATCGAATTTAATGGAACAAATTAAAATTCTCATTGAATAATTTTAATTACAGCGATGGCTGCAATAAATGCCTATTCATTTAATACGCAGGTTGCAAATAAATACTTGTATTTATAGCGTAAACTTCCTAAAAGTGAAGCAATTATAAATTTAAGTCAAATAAGCTGCTATAATGCAGAATTTATCGGATAATTTTTAAATCCGTATTTTGAAATTACGGTTCAAACATATCTGGAAGTCGAAAGTTAATTAAGTACCTAATATCCGGCAGTTTGCGTAAATTGGAACGTTAATTAGTACAGCTGGTAAAAATGGCTTTGGCAAAAAATCGTATAAACAATATCGAAATTAAAACGAAACGAGAAATCATCAATCAGCAGTGGGAGTGGTTCTGAGATTACTTCAAATTAATTGCTTTTGAGGAGCATTTTCTAAAGTTCTGAGCGTTTTTCTTTGGAAAAATTCGTAATTTGCCTTGAAATTATGCAAATAAGGAAGGAGTGGTAAATCGCTTATCCGATAAAGTAGGTTAAAAAAACGATAAGCAGTGTAGTACTTAATTAAGTAATTGTTATATTTCTATTAGGGCAACTCTCTTTTATATTGGAACAACAGTACAGCCTACGCAAAGTATTTAAATAGCGACCGCATAGGTTCATAGCAGAGCTAAGCTACTTGCTACGGACTAGGGATCGCGGCTTCCTATTAAGCTTGATCTTCACCACAATCATCACTTTTGATAGTGTCAGAGAAGCGCTTTACCTCCTATGGCCTCCTATGGCCTCTACATTGTTACCTCCTTGTCTGATGGTCTACCTCTGCCTAGAGCCAGAGGCAGAACATCAGCTTATAGGAAAGCAATAGATTGCTTTCCCATACCCTCCACTGGGTCACTGCCTTTCACCACCTGCCATAACCAAATCTGCCTCAAATTAATCGTTCAGAAGAAGTAAACCAAAGTTTTCAAACAATAAATAGATTAAAAAGAACGATGGCGAGGCGGGACGTAGTATCAACAATCAATGAGGCACATGTGCACAGCAGAGCGTGATCCGCTCTCATCCGTGTACTGTCGTTTACTCGCTAAATTAAAACTGATGTCACATTTTATAGTTTTAGTGTTCAATAAAAATTAAATCAGGAAGCGTTGTTTCAAAGAAATAAAGGTAGTTAATTTTTTCAGGGATCTGAATCAACCACAGAATTCATAACAGATAGACTTTGTTATGCGATACTAGTATTTTGTGAAGACCCGATGGAGGTCGAACTTGTATTCACTTCTTATTCTTCAAAACCAAAGGCTGAGATATTTGAAGGCAACGTAGATTACAGAGCTTAACATTTCGAAGTGGAACATGAATAGAGGCAATCAGGACTGCATTGGAGACGGAGTGCATTCTCACTATAAATAGCAGCTATTTTGCCATAATAGCTGCTGTAACCCCCGGCACAACTCACGTCACTGTACCGTTCTTACGATTTGTTTTTATTATTCATCTCTAAGCAAAACTTCACACACTTGTATATAAAAGGCAAATATGATGCTGATTGCATTATAATAATTCACTTTTAAACACTTATTGCGTGGCCAATTCTGTCAACCAAATGCGACGCCTCCGACTGACAGTGTTTTGGATCCGTTGAGATATCAAAACATCATCGGCAACAATTAGATGGCTCAACTTTTTATATTTTTAATTATGTTAAATATTAAGAACACGTAACACCTAATTATGTGCAATAATTGAACTACCTATAGATCCTTTATAACGATCTTTAGTTGGCTTAACTGGTTCTAATTGTATTTTGTACAGTTATGTAAATATGTAGTTGTGAATTTCTAAAATAAACAAAAACCACTCAAAAATAATAAGCACAGCAAAGTCTTGTTTCAAAATTAGCATTCAAAATAATTACATCTTGTTAAAAGTTTTCATAGTTTCCCTCAAGACGGAAGACTTCGCTTGTTGGAAAAATGTATACAGTTCGCAAAAGTTTTCATGTCTGCTTACATAATGTTTGTTATATTGTGTTCTCCCGTTTTCCGGCCAATCCGCTTTTATTATAGGTTTGAGAAACTGACTTAAGACTTTCTTATGCTTGGTATTACAAAACTGACTGAAATAACAGAAGACTTACCATGACGTATTATTAAACATTTCAGTTTAGGTCCTAACTTTCCGTAAATTACAAAGTACTCTGTGGGTTCTACGAGTAACTGTGCTAACTTTATGTCAGCGCCTTAGCTTATAGTACAATTTTCATATAAATTATGCCTTAGCTTATGTCAGCTGTGCACTAAGGTCCTAAAGTGAATCGCTTTTAACGGTCATATAAAGCCTACAGTTATTACAAACCACATAATCATAAAGAACGTTCTGGTAATCTTATCCTATTACGCTGGTGTAAGATTTTTTTCCTTGAATGGATTTGAATAATACTATAAACTATGTTAGTAACTAAACAAAACATTTCTTATAGTCACGGGCTTAAAATTTATCTGAGTACTAGATACCTACCTAACAACAAGTGAAAAGTCATTTTGTAACATAAAACGCAAGAGTTACTTGCAAACACAAGAAACCTTTATCTGATCCGCTAGTCTAAGCAAACTATAGCTTTAGCAAACACCTAATTATGTTTATAGGTATACGATCAAACAATGCAGACGCCGCTCGTTCGTCCGACAAAGCACAATCGGAAGCCTGTTGCCTTCATACTGCCAACAATAGTCTGAAAACTACAATGCAAGATCGTTGGAGAAGTAGATCGTAATTGGTATCTTAAAGCATGGGTGAGGCTTACACTGCAACTTTATAACAAGCCAGCAAGTGGTATTGGAATTAAAATAACTTGGCTTCGTTCTTCGAGTAACTCTCAATCAAATAAAAAAGTACTGGTTGTTAAATGATAAAAAATGCTAAATTACAACAGTTTTATAGTCGTTTCTGTCAAAATTATCAATAACTCAAAAACATTCAACATTTATGGAAATTTTCACAACAACTGTACCGTATGTGAAGACTGTGAAGACTGTGAAGAGATAAAATTAAGATGAAATTCTCTCCCAGTTAAGCATACTTACTTACTTGAATAACTTTATTATTTAAATATAAAAAGGTCGGATCTCTTGAGTAGGGATATACAGATACTCAAGCCAAAGTCGCACATAATTGGCACATTCGGAGTTCACATGGCCTCACGTATTTGAGGCAAGTTGGCGTGAATATTGGCGCTCTAATGTAATAAACGTCCGCACGAACAGCTGTAGGCACTTATTACCGCGTCAGCCATTCTGTTACATAGTTATATCTAACTTATCTTTGACCACATTGCTGGCTGACACACTTCCGTAATTTTTATATCTAACTTGACTTTTATCACGTACTTACCAACTTTTATAACATAGAACTAAAATGTTGTACGAATCCGTATTAGGTGCACAGTAACGTTAATTATAAACGATATGTCTGACAGTTCGATATTTTTTAACGACAAACTTCATGCCAAAACTCTGAGCAAATTAACGTAAGAGTATCAGTGTAGTAAAATCGATATTTTACTATGATATTTTATCGATTTATTACTTATATTTTACTCATACGTTATCGACCAAGTTGAGAAAATGTACGTTCAATCACAGAGTAGATAGATGCATATAGATAGATAAGGGATCCCAGACGACGACCGCAAGCCGCACTGTTCGATTTCCGTTTCATTCCACGACAACCACGAGCTGGCTCTGATGGTTTAGACAAGCTTTGATTCCTTGTTACATCAAAATACATACGATAATTTCGTAGATTGTTGTTATTGGAAATTAAACTCTAAAGTTATTCAACTATTGGTCATTGTGTGTCATGTTTTTTTTTTTCGAAACAGCTGTTTCTTATTTTTAGTTCTCGAGACCCCTAACTTTGCTTCAATTAAAATTGATTACGTCCTAACTCCATAATTATGTAGGTAAATACGAGGTACTAGTCCAGTAAGGATATTGTAAATACGAAAGTTTGTGAGGATTGATTGTTGGAGACATAGGTGCTATACATCTATTTAGATGCATAAGTATAACTAGTCCCACTATCTAATATTTTAAAACCAAAACAGCTGAACAGGGTACAATAAAAAGAATAGCTTGGAAAGAACGACGACGAAGCCAGTGCTCGATTTCCGATTCAATCCCTGAAAACCCATTTGGTTCCTACTACGCGGTATAGTCAAGTATAAACACTTATTGTAAGGATTTTTATAAACAGATCATACTTTAATTTACAGAATATGTATATTTGCAAAAATTAGTCATGGCAACTAAAAATACGTGCCTAAATCGTTTTGAAACTTAACGGTAGTTGGTTTTGCGATACGTTATGTCTCGTCACTATGACTAATAGCTAATGAATAAAGGCGGAACTAGTGGCGACGTGTGGGACACATAATTAGGTATGTGGGAAACCGGAGATTTATGGGGAAATTGACAGCGCAATATGGAGAATATGGAGAAACAAAGATATTTGTATTTATCTACATTATTTATTAGCTTGTTTACCGCCAATGTTTTGTACTACAAGATTGTTATCGTTTGAAGATTTATGCTTTGTTGAAGTGAGATGGATAAACTTTGCCTATTGTTTACTTTGATTATGTTACATTAAAATGTTAAGTTAATTTTTAACATGAATCCGTCAATGTCAAAGATGAACATCATTTTAATCTTTCGTTCGTTCGAATGAGTAAGTGGCCAACTCTGGTGATGAAGTTTTAAGGAAAATGAAATACTACAAAACGTGTATTATTGATTTGAAAACATGTTAAAAATGACCAATAAATGCTAGTGACCGAGTAATGCTATTGTAAATCTATAACGGAGTACTTAAGACGCTCTAAACTTACCCAGAGTTAGCTTACTGACTGAGAATGCACATTCAAACTAACTTTAGCGACTAACTAGTATGTCAAAGCAAGTCAGCGAACTGCATATAGTTAAGGGTCGGTTTCTAAACCACGGCAACCAACTACTTAATCCTACTACCCTGCTCCAAAATTGCTCGGTAAACACAATTATTTGAATTTTAATTTTAATTACAATTTAGCAGCTAATTGTTCATCCATTAGAATATCTATCCATGTGAAAATCCTCAAAGCCCTTTGTGTACATACTAGTTAATTCCTTCCAGTCCACATTTCAAACCGGAATAAACTAGTCTTAAGCTTCTTTCACACTAGCTTACATTTAGTGGATTTGGCGTGACTTTGACTGAATTAGTAACTAATCCGTGGAGTGCGTAATCGAATCAGCCGCTGGCTGCAGCTTCTGATGTACGCACTTCAAATCATTTGTCCAAATGAATTGCCGTTAATTGAGCCTCAGTTAGTTAAGATTTAGATGCTATTACATAAGGGATGTTCATTTTGTAGTAAATATACGGTATGTGCGGTTATGTGAATCGATTGGATAAACTCAGCCCAGTTTTGCTTGAAGGTTCAGATTTTAAATCCATACAAAAAACTCACGCATTATTTATCATTTTACATGAGTACAGAGCGATATAAGTTGATTATGTTATCGTTGAAATCTATATTTTATCGTAATCATAAGGACATTAGTCTAATGGCTGGTCTCCAAATGCCACCAACTTAATGATATTTTTTTATACGCCGTTCTTCAAGTTAAGTTATCAAATATTATCGATAGAGTTGCAAGCTTTCTTAATTAGCATCGGAAATTAGCTAGACTTTTCTTTGCATTGGCTACGTTGATTCAAGGAAAAGTTAATGAAATGTTTATGTAACGTTACTTTGTATATTATCAAAGAAAATTATGAGAAAGACATTGTGATCAATAATTTGATAGTAAAAAATATGGAATAGTTTTGTACTACATGCTACCTAGGATTCTAAATATATCTCATAGGAGTGCCTTGATGTATTCGATATTTTTCCGGATTAATACAAAACTCTTTTAATTCACCAATAGTATAGTTTCCAAATCATGGTGTTCGCAGCGTGATGCAAATAATTATCCGTAGTCCAATTTGAAATATTCAAAAACTATATAAGGAATAACGCTTTAGAACCAGTTTAAAAGAAATGTGAAAGCGGAAATCAGATTTTATGAAAGTCAAACTAGCAAGTTATACTCGTAGGTTGAAAAGTAAGGCGCTTAGAAGATTGAGGGACCATCTGTAACGGATAAACTATGCACATAACAGTGACGGCCTTATAAAACTTAGTTTTAGTTTTTTTCTTGGAACACTTATCTTGATAATAGAAGATGGCACCAGATTTAGCAGATGACTAAGCTGTAGGAAGGTAATACGTCCATTATTTAATGTATATTATATGTAATTCTTAAGATCCTTTGAAGTTGTCTAATGGGGTAGTCAGAGGTATGTCCAAATACATATTTGGTACATGCCCACATTTAAATAGCAGAGATTTAAAAGAATTATGTTTGTTGCAGTAGTACGCGCATCCCCAGAGCCACGCAAGGCACCGAGCATCCAGGAACCGCCGCACCACGTCGAGTTCTCCAACGACACAGGAGTCATCCTCAGCTGCAGCACTCGAGGGGAATACCAGGTACATTCATCACATTTTTACCAAGCGACTAATAAAAATTGTATTCGTAAGTGAGTACCTTTCAGTTATACAATAGTACTCTGTGATGAATACAAACTTTAGCTCTTTGTAATTACAAACACTAATTAGTGAGCTATACCTATTGTATTACAAGTTTCTTGTTGTATGTACCTATCTACGCCTTTTTTCTGTCAGGGTAAGCAGAGACCGCAGATCTTCAGTGATAAAGCGTCAACATAAAATAATATCTTTTACAAATTCTGCAATTTTGCAATTCAAGCTAGAATCAAAACTTGAATCTCCCCAATGACACAAATCCATTCAAAAATGTTCATGTTTTGAAAAAAATGCATTTTGAAATATGTGATGATGTTGACATTGAACAATCTAAACATTTGATCTTTGTAAGCTCCGTATGAAAAACTCCGGAACATTCATTATAAGTCGTAAAGTCAAAAGGCTAAAGTAAATTAACTTTTATGTGTCGGCCGTAACTTTCGCTGTCGGTATCCAGAAATCAAAGTTAGGGCGTGTAATGGAGGGAAATAACAAATCAGTGACAGTGGGTGGCCTAAACGCCATTCAATTTGTTCCATCATGTAAGTAATTCTTCCGAATAAATAAACCTTTCTAAGTTTCCAAAACATAAATTATCTTCAATCTTTATTTCGATGCTGACCTACTTAGCTTTCTTCTACTTATATTTAAACGCGTATAACTTGAAAGAGCTTCTAACTCTAAAGTGTTATAACTTTTCATCTCAAAATTGCTATTTGCTAAATCAGCGGAAAGTTAATATCGTTTGGGTGATGCATGAGCCTCATAAAACGTAGCCGTGACTAAGACTATCTCGAATAAATTCAACACCTACTCATGTTTTTGACTGAATATCACGCATTAAAAGTGAAATATGTTGTTCAAAAGTAGCGTCTCGTCCTGATTTAGTATTCACAAACCAGCTCTTCTGACTCAAATATAAATAAAGTTTTTCCATTCGAAGAGTTCCGTCCAAAGTTTACGGTCGCGGGACCCTACCGGGAAATAAAGATATGCGCACCGGCCGGCCCATTCATAAATATGTATAAATGTCAGTAGTGAAGGCTAAATTTTCTCATTAAATCACCTATTAACCCCTTGGCTTACTCAGGTTTTGCGCTTACTGTTTTAGCAATTTTATGAAATTGCAAGTGAAAATTTTTACTTCACTGATAATTTAAAATAGCTTTTTGCCTATGGATAAACATTTTTTAAATAGTTGAGGATCAAAGTGGACGGGCGATGAGGAAAAAGCTTTTACATAAATTGATCCATAGATACGAAAGTCAAAAACCCTTACTTATTTTCCTCTCAAATTGATATACTGAAAGCTATAGCATCGAGGCATCAAGGACCTCTCAAAATGTACAGCAATTTATTTAATCCGATCCTCAAATATGCTTCGAGTTATTTTACAAATTGTATGTTTTCTGGAAATGCTTAAGTTATCGTATTATGTTTTATAATAAAAACTCCTTAGACATGAGTTGAGGAATTCGCGGAAACTTTTCACATTCAGAGCCGACGTTCCTTCGGGAGTTGTACCAGCTCGACATAGAATAAGCCAAATTTTTGGGATATTTTATAACTTAACACTCTGAAATTTATTTGAATTTCTCTTATTACTCTCAAACTCAATCACAAAATCTAACATTCTTTTTCAACTAACAAGTAGGTATTTGAAAATGTACTTCAGTAGTTATTCAATTTGAATTTAACAGTACTTAAATAATTCTACATTTAAATTAGTTTGTGTGTTGAATCAGTATCAGCCTACTTCATAATACCAAGGAATTATCCTGAAAAGTTCAAAACAAAGCCTTCGTAAAATCTGTACTCTACTTTATTAATGGAGATGAAAAAAACATTTAAATTTGAGTCTCACCGCTCGAACTTTAGGGTTGAAAGTTGATAGACGTGCCTATGTGCCAATGCAGGGCAAGAGTCGCGAGGCAAACAATAACAAAATGCGGGTCGCAGTTGCTCGGGGAAAACTAATGAAGTGCTGCTGTGGAGCTTTTAAGAAATTGAATATTACTACTGTTCCGAGAGCCGAACGCGACGGAATAATAACTGGTATTTACACGCTTTTGTTACCACATCCCTTTGAAGTTAAGCTGAAATCGAACATAGCATTTAAAATATCTTATTCATTTTTAGCTATCTAATGAACATATCCACCAACTAACTGCTTAAAATCGGCCTCTAATATTTTTATTCTACCTATGTCTGTCTAACTTTAAGCTTATGATTAGTACCTAAGTAAGTATATTATTTAAATACTTGAATTCATGACACTATTTTCTTACTTTTAACGATATTGCATAAATTCATGTTCTGTGATAGAAGTTTTTATATTTTTAAATAAAATTCTTAGAGTCTGTCATTCTAGAACTACCTACCAATATCTGCTATCTTTACGGTCATCATCATTTTGATCTCAGCGGTAGGACGTCCACTGCTAGACATAGGTCTCCCTCCTCAAAATGATATAATGGTATAAAATTGTAGCTTTCAAGTTTCTAGTGTGTTTATATGATGGACAACACTTCAGAAAACATTTATGTTGTAGCACAAAGGCATTCAAAGAACCCTTCGGGATTCCTTCCAGATTCTTCCTAACATAACTTAAAAAGTACATCCTAGATCCCATATCTCAAAGTTTTGTATCTTACATGTTTGCGTGTTGTTGAGTATTCATTTCAAGCCGTGCCAAGAGTGTACAATTAATTTAACTTCTACCATTTCACACAGTTCATGTTTTAATTGAAAAACTTTGAGAATAGCTGTGTAAAAATTCAATTAAAAAATGTTAATGTGAGCTTAGGATGGGAGCTTTTGGTATGTTATCTTAATTGAAAATCGAGTCATTTAAAAAAGATTTTCTCATGTAAGTATTAAATACACATACGGATTTAGATACGCTTAAAACCTATGAAAATAATAAACACAATAACTAAAAACAACTCATAAACTCAAAATATGAACACCACTCATCAAAATATTAGGCAAGTAGTTATTTCCCACTCATAATACGTCGTGGGTATCTAAAACATCTAGCCAGGAAACCTAAAGCTAAATACTTAGTAAGTTGAACTCTTCCTTCATTATAGTACATTTGTCTCCAACAAATCGTAGCATTATTATCACACATCTTCATCTGCTCGGTAAAAGCCTGGCGATGATGTGTTTCCAATATCAATAGTCGATATATTAAGGGGGTTGCTAAGTGACTGACTGCACAATATGTCAACAATATCATTCCAGGAATTTCAAACTTAGAGGGTGTGGTTTTCCGAAATAAAATACTCACTTTGGTAAACATTTCAACATAAAACATGGAACACAAAGAAATTATTACTTATACTTAATGTTGATTAGATTTATTTATGTTACTTTTTTGTTAGATTCTTAGAAAAAAATCATCTGAATACACTTACTTTATACGTACTGCTTTTTTCAATTACTCCATGGTTTTAGGACACATTTTACAGTTTTTTCTGAGGTTCCTTATAACGGTTTGATCAACTTCTTTCAGTATCGACGTTGAATTCAACAAAGACATTACAAGAACAAAGTCGCATGCGTTCTCTGTATGCCTATACAGCCTTATCTCGCTTATTCCCGAAGCGAAGCGAATGCTTCCGAAAACGGGCTGCGTGCGGTAAATAAACTATTGAGGGAAATCTGATGAGAATGTTTATATGTGATGTGCGTATATAGGTACGCATTACGGGTGTTGAATTCACTTAGGGTAAAATGTAATAGAACAGAGGCTTTGTTGGCTAAAGAGAGGTTTATAAGGTATTTTTGGAATGCGTATTTGAAATATATTGCGAACATGACTTGTATCAAAATTAGTGAGAGATAATAAAATTAATTATGGTTTTAGGTAGGTAGGTTAAACGTCGTATGGTTCAATGAGGAAATAATGATTGTCTAATTGTTCAAAACTAACCGTAACAAAATCAAAAGCAAAAGGCGTAGGACGTTTTTCAGTTCTAAAGAATGTTGCATTAAAATTTTTCCTTATGCAATTTCTTAGGTAAATAAGTACAGGAAAATATTTTGTCCTCACAGTCGAACAAAGCTGAACTTAGAAAACTCAAGCATGACAGAAAAGAAATACATTCAAAAGGCTGACGTCTTTTGTTAAGAAGCCTATGAATTATTGTTTGTAGTCAACTAACCAAACAAATAAAATAAAACTTGAGAAGTAATACGCGTTCCGTGACCCTGTTCAAATAAATAAACCATAGTCAAAAAAGAACACCTATTGAACTGAAAACTAACTACCAAAGACGATTACAGATCTAAACCATACGGAACCTACCGAATACGGAATTTATATACGAGTAGAAACTAAGACTTATTCTGTGTCTACGTTTAACTTAGGTTAACCGACGTTTATCAAGAAGCTTTACATAACACAAACATCCTGATTGTTGAACGTATCAGCGGCTGAACGTATAACGTATAGTAACCTATTAGTTTGTTTTTTTATAAGTACCTATTAGTTTCAGTTCTATAATACTAACTGTAGTAGATAGTGCCAATTCGTTAATCTCGTGTTCGATATGAATCAAATTATATGGTTCGTGCACGTTTAACTTTGCACGCAAAACCGCTTTAACTAGATAAAATCTTCGATGTTCATTGCCTGAAATAAATTACCTGTGAACAACCTGGCACAATTTCCTTATATTTTGTATACGAGGTTTTAAGGATATATTTTTATGAATAGCAGTATAAGTATTTGAAAACAAGCTTCTGAAAAAGTCTGTAGTTACTTTGAACAGAACAGTGCAAAGTAATGTGCAGTGTAATACACTCTAAGTGTTTCGAGTCCTTCAAAGACTTGCCGCTCACTGAACCAAATGAACCAAAAGAACTGAAGAAAACAGCTGTCGTAAAAACGTTTGATATCGACTTCTGATCGAATACCTATGAGTTGAAATAAAAAGGTCTTTGTTCAGGCACGCCGTACTCATTCATCCGGCATAGAACATTTGTCTAAGTAAAGAAAGGAAATGTATTCTCTCTTAGTGGAATTGAACATGGGTGTGTCGCAACGTCAAAGGATTGGGAAACGCAAATTTATCGATATTAAAGGGGTCGGAAAACTAAATACAATGACAAAGAATGCTTCTGATTTACGAAAGTACAATAATGCAAAATGTTTTTGAAATAGATACTTTTACCTACGTGACGTTAGATGTTTTAATTCAAAATGTTTAGGTACTTTAAGACCATATTTTGATTGAATGATTTTCAGTTGATTACAAATAAAAATATGCAATAAAATTGACTATAAAAATAAAAATACGAACGTTCGTGTATTATTAAGTCCGAAAAATTGTGTTAGGTTGGAAGGGCCTGTCAAAGCCCAACCCATATTACCCGTAGCTTTATATTAAACTTTCATCCCTTAAATTTTTAGGGTGTTACCAATAAAGCGTAAAAATGAAACCTGGTACATGATAATATTGTTGTATTTATTACGGCGAATTTCAATATTTTCAGTTTCTATATTTGCCCTTAGTGTGTTTTAATTGTAATAACATAGTACCTATGACAAAATAAATAAAGCGGGTCCTTTGTGATCTCTGTTTTTACATAATACCACAGATAAAATAATACTATGTACAGTTAATACATCGCTACTATATCCTAATGTTTCAGACACTTTAATTTTAAAATATGCAACATCGTCCGGGAAAAGGTCTTAAGGACAAACACAACAACATTAAGGGAAACCTAAAATACCTTAGCTAAAGAATAATTTAATTAATTAAGAAGAATTTGTCTTTTACTTAATGAAACGTGCTTTGACTTAAACATTTTGGTTTTAATTAAAGTCCTTTTGTTTTTGTTGGCTAAGGTTAATTTATTATTTTTAACGTTTTAGTACTCTTGAGACTAGATTAAGAATGCGATGTTCTAATGATGACATTCAATTCACATATTTGTATTCCACACGTGATAGGTAATTTAATTGTATCTTTAGCGCAGCTTTGATTAAAATAACTATTTAAGTACTTAAAAGATATAAAATACTAACAATTATCTCCGATAGTTCTGCTGGGGTGCCATGTCACATACGAGTATGTTAAGTCAAGTTTACTTTAAATTACACTTACACCGAAATTTTACTTTTAGAGTTTACCTTAGAGGGTATATTCCAGCCAAGCTAAATAAATAGAGACGTTATTCCTATACCTACTCTCAATTTAAAATTCAGTAGCACGTATCTTTATTTCTTTGAAAATCAATTTGTAAATAGAAAACTAAATAAAATTCGGAATTTATATCTGGTAACCCAAATCACGGAGCTAATCGAGGCGAACTAAGCATATATGTGGAGCACCTATCTATTCCCAAACCAGACCGTAGCGTAGCTAATCTATAAAAATGCTAGACCACTCCAAACATTTTTTTGAATACCTACTTAGTTTATTTTACTTGATTACAATGAATCAAATTTAATCACATATTTCTCGTTGATTCTAGTGCATTAGTTTTACAACACAAACATCTACCTACATTATACATTTGTACCAAGTTGTTTATTATTATACATTTGTACCTAACTAGGCCAAATTACTGTATTTTGTCAAATTCGTAGACAACGTAGCAACGTTCACCGTAGCACCGTTACACCGTAGCAACGTAGCACAAAAAAACTAAGCGCTTCGGTTTTCTTATTTCAGATGAAGTAAGTTTGGCTGAAAATTCACGATCAAAGTTTATTTATAAAGTAAACTTTAAGCTCGCTGTTCTGAATAACCTGTGGCCGAGCGGAGTAGCACGCCAGTAAATGGTGCGGAAAAATGCAAATTTACTCACCGCAAACCACGAACCATCGCGTTCGACTTGATTCAAACATAGTTTATACTGATAGTTTCAAGTACCTAACTTGGTTTCAATGCTACGAGTGTTTCTGAAGTTATTAGTTTCAATTTTGGCAAATCTGGAATTTCTTGAATTACATTATCTATGACCTTAGTTTTGGAATTGTGAAATTGTGGCATTCATTGGTGGGTGACTTAAAAAAATACTTTTTGTAATGTTGTAAGCACTAATTTTAGCCTTAGGTAAAAACACCAACAAAGAAATGATGTTCAGAGATTCAACAAAAAGTTCAAGTCTTCAGTTGCCCTTGTTTTTCTTGGAGAAAATAAACCTGTAATATAAATAAACAGTATCTTAAAATTTCAGCAGAAGGTGCACAACAATATTCCCTACAGTACGTATTTACTGTCACAGGCAGCGCCATTTTGGATGAACTTTTATTTTTCCCGCTAAAAGTTTAGGAGTTAAAATTCCCCGAGCTCCGGCAGAATGTACCTACCTATGTGAGATGCCAACATTCATATTTTTAAAATAGTTGGCAAAATTTAGTACCTAGGAAATGTTGTATGTAAGTTATTTGGAAACATGCTTTGTCATGACAAAACTTTTTTGAACGATGAATACGAGTTTATCTCTAGAGAAGTTAAGAACGACATCTGATCTGCTCCTCAGACAAATAAAATAGATACCTACCCAACCTAAAGTAGGACCTACCTAGATACTACTTACATAATAATTACCTGTAAAATTATTGTTTACCAGTTGGACTGGTTAATGGGCGATAACACAGCAGTGACGCTGGTCACCGGTCTACGGAGGATCCTCTCGAACGGCTCCCTGGAGCTGTCACCCTTCCACGCGGAGCACTTCAGACGGGACGTGCATTCCACCGCGTACCGCTGCCGGCTGCGGCTTGGCGGCATGGCTATGCTGTCGAAAAACATCCATGTGCATGCAGGTAAAATCATACCTACGACAAATTTTGGTACTTAACTATTTTATGTTGTTATTCTTAGATACCTAACCTACCACAAAACCTTTATGAAAAGATGAAATGCCTGTGTGTAATATAATAAACTAGATAACGTTGCATTTTGAGTTCTCCCAAAAAGTCCGTGTGACGCCTCAGTAAAGAAGCCCCACATCTTTACTGAGGAAGAGAATGGGTGGTAGGTAAGTATGAAAAAATATATACTCAGAATATGTCTGTATTTGCCTACGAATTTCCTGGTCGTTTGATGAAGCGCTTAAAAACGGCACACGGTTTTGTAAAATCGCGAAGAAACTCGACACTGGGCTGGATTATAGGGATAATGCGTATTCAGCAGCATTTTAATTGCGTACCCTGTGAAGTGCTGACCCAAAATAATTAGAAGAGATAACAATTATTTTTAAAGGGGGTTTTTATTTCGAATTCGGTTCATTTTGGATAGAATCTAAAATTAGCAGGAGCTTCCCCAAACCTATCGGAAACTGTCATTGCCTGCGAGATTTTTATTAACTCTGGAGCTTTTTATTAGCACTGAGATTAAGTTCTCGAAACTTTTAAAGCAGTTAAAACTCAAAAAGTAGAGTAAACTGAGTGTCGTGGTAGTAAACTTCTAATCACATCAAAAGACACCAACTACGCTTGCAAAGTCTTAACAACTTATAAAACTTTGTTCTCTGTGTTTAACTTTAATTGCTATGATAATTCTTTGTTTTAGTGATAAACGTGCCGTGGGAAGTTCACGTGCCCGATGAGTACGTGATAGCTGGCAACGCGGCAGTACTGCGGTGTGTGGTGCCGGCTCACTGCAGCGAACGCGTCAGCCTCACCGAGTGGCTCACTGATGACGATGTCAGCGTGCTGCATTACTTAGGTAACACATTATTAGTTTGGAATTTGTGATTAGGATGTGGTAGCTGGCAATGGCGTAGTACTGCGGTGGGTGCCGGCTCACTGCAGCAAACGTATTACCCTCACCGAGTGGCTCACTGATGACGACGTCAGCGTGCTGCATTACTTAGGTAACACATACACGTAGTGTGTCTGTTTTGGCTAAAACTTCTGGCCAAAAGTGATTTCTTAAGAAGCTACTCTACTTCTTTTGCTTCATGAAAATAGATAATATTATCAAATTTTAGATCAATAAATAGTCGATAATTTCCCTCCGCTCAGAAACTTTCAAGTATTTATGGTAAAACAATTTATGAGACGTACAATTTCCTGCGTTCATTTAGCATTTGGCAACATCTCCGGCGAAATAAGAATTTTCTCATCTAAATACTTGTCAGGTGACGACATACGCAATTACTTTTTCATCACAAATCTTATTTTCACGAAAAGAAAATCCTTGTGCTTAAACGGAGCTTCGCTCTCAATTTGCCACCGTTTGATTGGAAGGGAAAATAGGGTTTCACCCTTGTTTCTCGCCAAGTTCATGGTGGTTATAAAGCTACGCCTCTGTAACTACAAGATTTTCAGAATAATATTCTTTTATCTGACAAGGAAACGGTTTACCATAAAAAAGGTAAATAGAACTGTATACTTTTTTAGAGATGGTAAACATAGTAAACACATTTTATTAAATCAAGAACAATCATGTGGGTTTTAACCCGTTTAAAAGTTACAGCACACAACTCGGAAAGGGATCGCCACCGTTCGATATTCTTTCAAGCTCCCTACTGCAACTATCTAAAATCGTACCGTAATTGCCTCGCCTAAATTTGAAGGCGAAAAAAGGCAATACACTGACGATCCTTTTCCTGGACAAGATGTGAGTACATAAAACGAACATTCAATAATTTTCTCTCTTCACAGGGTCTAAATACCAGCGTTTGGATGACGGCTCGCTGTACATCAGTTCAGTCAGCACCAGCGATCGACATCACTCGTTCCGCTGCCGGGTTCGGGATCGAGTCACCGGCGCTACCTACACTAGTGATTATTTTGGTAAGTGCCTTCTTCCAAATGTATACTTTTGAATTTCATTGTTTTTAAAGTTTTGGCTTGATTACCGGCCCATTTAATTCAAATAAAAGTAGATTTTACTTTTTAAATAGTTTACTACATTATATGTACTTACCTACGAGCTCAGTGAAGTATATCAACAAAACTACCCCTTGAGATGTCTTAAAATAAATAACTAAAAATTTTAGACAATAGTGGCGATTCTGACGCCGCTAAAACTAAAGATTATGCCATTCTTTTTATTTTGGTCGTTATAAAAGGGACGGCAACATCTTTTTTGGCGGCATCAGAATAGCAATTAATATAAATATAAATAAATAAAATATAATAAAAGACCTTTTAAGCAATGACTCCATATCTTTCAGTTATTTATAGTAAGTTAATTTCCAGGTCATATAATAGTGACGGAGCCGAAGGGCGGCGTGCGTCCGCGCATGGCGGTGGAGGCACGAACGCGGCGCGTGCTAGCGGGACGCGGCGTGCGCCTGCCTTGCGCCGCGCACGCCTGGCCAGTGCCTACTTACAGGTGAGCACTAACTATAGATCGCGCCGGTTTCTACTGCGAAGCTTTTGCCCTCAGCGTACTTTTTACCTAAAAAGAACGCTGAGGACAAAAGCTTCGCAGTAGGCGATTTTAAGGAATCTTAGGTGGAATTGGTGGAGGGGTGACGCGGCGCACTTCACACCATTGATTTAGCGCGTGCTAATTGGTTGGTGAGCGAGTGAAACATACCCCTCCCGTTCCCCTCATCGTTTATTTTACTTGGCGCGACTTATTATACCTCTCATACGAATTCTCGTTTCAAGAGTAGTTAGGAAGAAAATTATTATAAGTAATTTATAATAATTTTATTATAGCACGCGCTAAATCAACGGTTTGAAGTGAAAATAATTATAATAAATTTAGAATAATTTTCTTCCTAACTACTCTTGAAAAACGATCTCACATATATTTTAGTTTTGTTATCATCTTTTATCGTTGTTCCTACCTCTTAATTAGAAAGTCTTAGAGCAGCGTGCATTCGTGCTTTAAAACGTATTTTTATTAAAGTTTACGGTACAGTATTTATCTAGTTATTCCACGCCAGCTTAAATAATGGTATCACTTTATTTTAATTAAACAGCTCCAGAGAATAGAACTGAGAAACGTGCTTCGTGCTAAATAGCAAAGTAGAGTTCAAGCGGACTTTGTATCTGCCGGCTAAAAGGTATCGCTACTCCGCTGGGCAAACAAATGTGTCGCGACTAGACTAAGAGCTCACGCTAAGTCTTATTTCATTATTGATTTTAAAATTTTTCGTTGAATTTTGTATCTGAAGATATTTATGACTTCGTCGATGCACATGCTGCTTTTCTGTATTTAGCCAATAATTAATCTAAATGAATACTATCATGAATGCCTACTAAGTATCTGGACAGAAATGTATGTACCCAAAATAACCCAAAATATGTAAAGGACCGCGAAGGTGGTATCTACAGTCAAATAAAAAGAGTTAAACTTATAATATACTTACGGTACACTTGATAGTTTACCTACTGTACCAAGAACTAGTAAAAATGAAAAAACACCTACGTTCAAGAGTTCAGTGCTGAAATGCTTACCGCAATTGGCCGGATCCATAGGATTAGTTAGAGTGCTAGATTGCAAGGTAGCACATCAATGTGAGCCAGCTAAAGTATCGCCACTTCGCTTTGCAAACAAGTGACGCAGTAACTGAACGTTCGAAAACATCCCCAGAACATGTGTGATAAACTTAACCAAAGCATATTCTTAAATGTCGTATATCTTTAGGCATTGAGCTCTTATACTTTTGCATGAATATAAAACTGAAAGAGGCCCTTGAGTTCTTCAGAAATAGGTCTTCTATTTCGAAACCTATATGAGTACTATCGACCCGTTTTTTTCCCCTACTTTACTCATAAACTGAAGAATACAAGCACAAAGCATCAGATCACAAAGCAAGTGCAACATTGAATTCACTGAAGTCATTTACTCGGAAATTGTGCACAGAGAGTTTTACTATTACGAGTATATTTTATAGCTAGTTTTGAGGTCAACTTCTTAGAATAACATAATACATTGAAGTGCTATCGTAGAAATATAATACCTATTTGATCAATCTTCTTTGTTTTTCATGCAGTAAAAAGATTTGGTCTTGAATCGTAAAACATGTACAAAAGTTAATTATGGTTTGATAATATGTAGATATTTGTATAAAATTATTAGAACTATTGCCACTTACTCATACCATACGTACGAATGAACGAACGAGTACCAAATGCCGAAGGCATGATGAGAAAATTTCGTGACAATTTCGGGTTCAGCTAATGTTGGTGGACACTGAATTCGTAACAGTTCACCAACATAAGCTGACCCCGAAATTGTCACGAGTTTTCTAGTTTCGCGATAGACCTCGGTTACTTAAGCAATAGAGAACTGGTCCACAATATTTTATAGTTATCTTTAAAAATGCAGTCTTCAAAACCAGTTTCTTGATCTTTATACGATTTTATAAGGTGGAGAATTATCCAGTTTTATAATCCTCCGCGACGTGATTCGCTTTAACTGCCAAGAAGCAATTTAGGTCGCAGCCCAAATGGCATTATACCCAGTTCAAACATTCCCACCTCAGCCGCGGAACAGGCATAGGAGTTGAAACTCGCGACAACTTACTGCCTGCTTTGTAAGACATACTTTAAAAAGCTTTTTGAACAGCACTCCTAATGAATTTTAAACTTAAAGCTTAGTTTTAGACTAGATATTCCCTCTATCCACTAACCACTTATTGAACATTATCAATGTTCATTATATGGTTAGTGGATAGAGGGTCTAATAAAAAAGAGATTAAACTTTCAATAAATTTAATTTCTAGCAATATTAAAGAAAGCTTTCAATGGAATGCATTAATAAAAGTCTCACGAAATTAAGTCAAATGATTTTAGTCCGATCCGTGGTTCTTTTGCGAAATAGTAAACTTTAGTGATACAGTAGTTTCGTTTCTACTATATATTTTCTCTTTCTGCCTATTTAACACCACTTTATGAAGCTTGTTATGAAAATGTCGTGTAATTTAAATTGCTTTCTATAATGAGATCATTTTGTTCCCTCGCGGCTCGCACCCGTTGGGGCGAAGTGTAAATAATTTAATAGGTGAGTGGTGGTAATTGAAATGTTATTACGGTGCTTTAGACCATTGACATAATATGTCAATGTTTGAATTACGAGCTTGGTGACGGCTGGTCGATCTATAAAATATTCCATGTTATATGTTCTTCTTGGAATACCCAAAGTTCTAACGTTATGGCAACTTTGTAGAGAAAAATAATGTGTGAAACATTTTAAAAGATAACAATGTTACTATGGTCATTTGGTCAATATGTTATATTTGATAGTCACAAGACAGCGATAGATCTTTCGATAAGAGTTTGGGAGTAATTAGCAGAGTTTGCAAGATGTCCTGCACTGATTGGAGCTTGTATCTCTTGAATTAAAATAATATCGTAGTAACTTTTACTACCAATATAATCTTGATAACAATATACTACAAATTATAATAATAAGTAATCGTGAAACAACACTCAAGCAAGGTTATTGGTATAGATGTAACTACACATACATTATACTCGTATAAGTACCTACAATCATATCAATTACGTACATAGCTGACTTAATCATCCGCGAAACCTAATAAACACATACCTACAAGTTACATAGGTACTACTAATTTACAAGAGACACCGCATCACCTAATTATGTAATAATTATTTATATTCCAACCTTGCCAACTAAGTTTGTGAATTTGTTAACCAACAAGGCCAAGATGTCAAAGTTCTAAACTCTACAAGCTACAGTACAAAATAATGCTTTGATTTAAATTAAAAGTAAATTAAATGCGTTGTGCAAAGCGAGTTTTGTTAGGTACCTACAGCTCACGATTATACTGCATTATACTTTTTTATTTAATCTCCAGTATAATTATTATACTTCTTTATTTTATCCCCATACTTTTTAAATCTCATATCCAAGGTAAGTTGTCTGGTAGTGATAAGACCGCCGATGGTATGTCATTTGCCGATTGTGAAATGATACTCCTATATTCTGATACTTGTTTGAGAAATTCCTGGTAAATATTAAAGGCAATGCCGATGACATATTTCTGATAATTTAAATGTTTGTAGACAAACCATCCAACTAGAACACTTTAAAACAACTAAGAACTAACTTACCTGAGACTGTTTGAGACATGTTCTCGCCACAAGTTTCCGTCCCAACTTACTCTGTATTTAGTCAAATAACCACGGGAACAAAGCATACGGCTCGAAGGACCACCAACTTGTTTCAGTATTTGTCTTGCAACGTAAACAAAAAGTTAAACTAAAACAACATTCGGACACATTTCTATTCATGCGATGAACAATAAGAGACTTGTCTGTGTTTGACTTTATAATGGAATGAAATTAAATTTTCACGTAGAGCGAACTTTACTATTACTGTGTGTTGTAGTTTATACGGCACACTGGCTGGCTATCAAACACAAAATTACCTTTTTGAAGCTTACATTCTTACACCTGCGGGACAATGAAAATATTATCAAAGGATACCAAGATTTACTTTGGTTATCTAGGCCACTTCTCTCGTGCGGCTTGATTAGTAATAGCAAAGATTTTATTATTGTTGTCACTAAATTGAGTGAATAATCTTGACAAACAAAACAGAAAAATATATAATAAATCGTCGTGTTTAAAAAGTTGTCGAGGATCGACATCCTGTAGTGTTTATCCAACCAATAATGTAAGAAATAGCGTATTCGAAACTTATGTAGAACTTATTCTTACATTGTGAAACAGACCCTAAATATAGTGATAGTTATAATAATACATGAAACTTAGAAGCGACCCTGAAGCCAGCAATACGATACTTCCGAACTACGCATTAGAACTGACAAGACAATCCACTAAAATAGTGAGCATGGCCCATAATTCCCGGCACGTCTCAAAGTATTAGAAGCAGTCCTTCAAGTTGAATACTAATATTTCACCGAATCAACCGATAAATTTCCCGATTCCGCAACATCAAAGTTACAGAGCATAAAACTTCGCAAACGTTCGTGGTGAGCTGATAACATTTTATGTTTTCAACAAAAATTACGAGGAGCCGCGGGTTTGTGTCACTTGAAATTTAGGTTTAATATAAAAATGACTCAGTATCTTTATTATCTTCGATATAAAAATATGTAATAATAAATAAAAAAAATGCGTAACTTGATTAGTTCTTCTTAATAAATTGTTGTAGCGGCGACGTTCTAAACGGTCACAATATGGATGGGTGACTAGCAGTGGCTTGCGATTTACGTGCCTCAGAGGTTACCTACAGTAAATTTGCACAAAATGATAACATAAAAATACTGTTTACGACTCGCTTAACATATTGACCACGAAGAAACTACAAAGACAAAAAGTTGTCGAAGCGATATTTCTGTTCCTCCGTCAGTAGATATTTCTGCGAACTGCTGAATGCGCTATAAACTTTCACATCCAGGAACCTTTTAGAATGCAAATGTCTCGTTGCATTCCAACTCCTTTCAGAACTATTTCTAAAGGGTACCTAACTACGAAGATTTCGCGCTCTACAACCATTTCATTTCCGTTGAAATTTTGCAGGATATTAGACTGCAGCCTTGGAAATCTGTGTGTAATGGCACTCCGGAGCTAAGGGACCTTGGAGACAACAACTTTTCATTCCGAGGGCCATATTCATAACTAAAAGAATATTTGCAACAACGTTCCCGTGGTTATTACCCATATTTTAATCATATTTTAACGCACTATTTAAATTAAATTCTAGAACCATAGGCTCGTATTATGTGACTATCGATTGCCCTGAGTATACGCTCAATAGCAAGCAATATATTCAAATCTATATGTTAAAGTATATTATTCATTACAAAGCCTCAATTGAAACTACAACAAAACTTGCGTTCTTATTATTTTTTAATTTATCAAGAACGTCTCGTTTTCTCTTAAAAAACTCGGCTGAATCTATAACAATACTTGGTCTGAAAGACCTATATTCTTATTTCCTTTTGGTAAATAAGAAAAGCTGTTTTGTTTATTACAGCTGGTGCTCGAGGTCCTTAAGACCCCGAAAACTATTCGTTAACAGTGTCCACCATCAACTGAAAACATTCCAGTAATGGATGTCCATCTCATATTAACCAGGCGAGTCCCACAGATTAAAACCATGTGGCCTAAATGACCCCTCGTCTCCGTAATCAAATATAATCACCTCGTGTTGGACACTAACAGTATAATTCAATGATTTGAATGCTCGAACCGGGCACCGGCTATTTGTTTTGATATTATCACGAAACTCATTTTGTGGTTAGAACAAAACATTATTCCGTAAATGAGGCACTGAAAATGAAAAACCCATCGTATTAGGCTACAGTGGCTAAAAAATAAAGATGACCACAAAACAGGTTTTAAAACTCGCTTTGTTTGTAATAAATAAGAATAATCTCTTTAAGAATTATATGAGTAGCTGAAAAACGGGATAAGTACAAGATGTTCTATTTCACGAATTTCATTTAGCTAGACTTACTGTTGGTAATTTCATTTCAGAGCTATTCGTCTTAAGCTCAAACAGTGTGTATATGAATGCATAACAGATATAGTTGAACAGGCTTTGTTAATTGGGGCAGCAATTTAATGATATTAACTTCAAAAACAACTACAATACATCACAATCACAACTGAACTATTTTCAAGGCGCGGCAGGGTATTATCTCAGATCATAAAACCTTAAAGATCCGGTTTGTCTAAAAAGGTAGTCAAGTCAAATCCAAAAACCACATTCATCCCGGGCACCTATGTGACAGTAGCCATTTGCAAAACGTATTTTTTTTCAGAAACCAAAAAAGTGGTTACTGAAATATGACGCCTATAGGTACCTTAACAACCATGGACTCATTCAAAATGATTTCACCACAGAGTACTTTGTATTTCACCTCGTAAAAAGTGAGAGAACAAAGCCGTCTTCAATAAAAGCAAGAATTTTCTGCAAAGGAAGCCCGTTATAGAATGAAATGTATTATTCAATTCAATTTCAAAGTTTCTTTATTTTATTCATTTGCACAGTTCCAATGCACATTATTCTTTTTACTAAAAGACTACGTTACTGAAACAACTCTACCTATACGGGAATGGTCAGTATTTCTTAATTAACGTAGTTAGATTAGAAATGAACTGAGATAATAAATATCAATTGCGCAGTTCGCTCCGATGCAGGGATGTGGAGGAGGGGCGAGCAGGTAATAATTAAACCAAAGAAATTGCACCAGACCAACAAACCACGTATTTATTATGCTATAAACTTACCTGGAATTAAGTTGGACAATGTATTTTACAGGGAATTAACAAATAACTTTGTTTTTGCTATAATTTATGCGGTAATTTCAACCAATCTAGGGACTATGAAATACTGTTTTAATTTCATTTTAGATAACTTTAAATTATAGCTTATCCAAACAATGCAATTAACAGGAAAAAACTCTAAAATTTACTGTGTTGTGTGGTAGTATTAATTAGTTCGATAACTTAGAAGTATTATTAATTCCAAGGATTTCATTTAAAAGTTCTACTAATTTTACAATTAATCTATCGTGTAATGTGTGGTAATGTACGTGCACTTTCAAAGCTTATTTCTTCAAAGACCGATTCACTCAATATTCATTGCAAAATACATAAACTTGAAAGCTCAGTCCAAAAAAAAATTCAGAATTGTACCACAATGATGAAGTTGTAAAAACCTGTAATAAAATGCAAATAATCCTTAATTTTTTCACCAGGTGGTTTCGCGAGCACCACGAGCAGTTAGTTCCAATAGAGAAGACATCTCTATGGGCACGCGCTAGAATACTAGGAGGTGGCTTGCTCAGCCTTGAAGGCATTCGGCGGGAGGACGCGGGCAGATTCGTCTGCTGGCTCAACAACACTGTGGGCAGCGAGTCCATGCATTTTACTGTTACTGTTACAGGTAAGACTTCGTGAAACTTAAGCTTAAGGTCAATAATAGTCAATAGTAATAGTCAATAATAGTAATTTATTGGTAAACGCCTTTACATATCAGATAGGTAAGTAATACAAAATAATGAAATAAAGGATTTTGATGCATACCCACATCGGGTATGCTCAAGTCCAGTACTGATTAGTACATTGTCACACAACCTTTATGTAACTCAACACATGTTCAATCAATATTGATAACTTGATATTGCTCTAATGAACTTACGACTATGTAGGTTATGTTTTCTTAGTTCTAATGATTGTTTTCTCCTTGTAGGTATGTAAGACATGATACTTTATTTTTTATTTTTAGCTCAAATTCAAGTAGCTTACTTTGTTTTAAATGTTTTTTTTATTTAAATCCAACCAGAAAAGTACTTGTAATTAAAACTTGTTACTGAAACTGAACTGCGAAATTCAAATGAGTTCCTGATTACAAAACCGCAGGAGAAACATGCTGCAACAGATTCAACTCTTGTTCCAGAACCGATCTCCGTCCGAATGAAGCCCGAAGTTCTCCGAACTAAACCGAACTCAAACGGCAGTTTGGAATGCAAAGTCACGGGTCACCCCGTCGAGTTGGTCTATTGGATTCACAATAGCAAAGTACTGAAGCCAAGCGAAAGAATTAAAATAACAGAAGATGGCCTAAGAATACATATCAGAAATTCGCAAAAGGATGACCAAGGAATTTATCAATGCTTCGCGAGCAATTCGAGGGATCAAGCTTACGGAATTTCAGAGTACATTATTGACGGTAAGTTTTAGCTCCAAAATTCCGATTCCTAGAAATTTAATATTTAGCAAAGAATATTTGAAATTCCATCTTCATATTTTCTTTTTATGAACAGAATATCTCTTCAAACATTTAACATCGAAGGAACCAGGAATCGTAATTAAAAAAATTGATTGGATAACTTTTCTTCATTGATCATTGAACAAAGTTTGAGAAGTTAAGCTTTCTTTCTTTTAAAATACAATAGAAAACTTTACAGCGGGTTTCGGTGTTCTCTTTGTTGAATTGTTGATAAAGGATAGCTAAGTTCAGAAGGTATTTTCTTTGTAAAATATCTGTCACGTTAGCAAAAGGATTGTGTTATCAAAGGTAAATAAATAAATATCCTTGGACGTTCCACGCAGCGTAACCTTTATAGGTCTGTATATTTTTCTAGAACATGAGCACAGCTGTATCGCCGCTATTCTAATTAAATCTAGACGGTTTCCTCGCGATGTTTTCCGCCACCGTCTGAGATTACGAGTTAGAGCTCTGGTTTCAAATAAACGAGGTACTATTCCACTTTCAAACGGCTATTTTTATTTTCTTCCTTTTTCCTACTAATATTATAAACTCGAAAGGTTGCATGGATGTATTGATGGACGTTGCTTAATCACATAAAAACTACGCAGCGCAGCGAATTAAAATATACATAGTTTATAATCTGGTACGAGTATAACACAGAGGCTAGTTTTTATAAGGGAAAATTAAATTTTATATGAAATCTCTTTTTCCGGATGGACGCGTATTTCTTCGAAGCGAAAAATCCATTGATCGAAATCCCCGGCCGTGCTTCAAGCTTTTATCTATGTACTAGCTGTGTCCCGCGGTGTCACCTGCGCTGGAAAGTGAAAAGGGAGCGATAGACATTTCTTTCAGATCTAACTCTTGAGATACTTTGAAGATGTCTCAGAGGGTAGTCAGAGTATATGTGGCCCACTTTTTGCAGAAGTTAACTTTTTATACGTGACAGGTTGCCAGCCCATCGACGCTGCTAGAAAGCTAACTGGTTTCCTCACGATGTTTTCCTTCACCGTTAAAAGCTCGTGTAAAGCGCATACAAATTTTTAGACACGAAAAGTTCATTGATGCACTTATTCGATCCCACGACCTTCGGATTTAAAGTCGAAGTATTAATCCCCTTGACCAACACGGCTATAGAAAACACATCAAAATAAATGAAATATCACAATGTATACGGGCGTCTAGTTATAATATATGAGGTAGTAAAACAGGCTTGTAATTGCAGCATCTGACAGCAAACAACGGTCTGCGGGGAACCGCTCCAGACGGACGCCATTTGCTCGGAGCACGCACACACACGACGCCGACTGGAACTTCACGGGGACCAGAGGTATTTATTACATACTAATTATATTGTGAATGTAACTCTGTCTGTCAGTTAAGTTTTACATTACAGCTAAATAAATTATCATATTTATGTCATGGATATACATAGTTTGCATTGAAAGAAAAAGAAAATATTTCGGTAGGTCCACAAGGATCACTTCATTAATAATAATAAATAATAATAATTATGGGGTTCCGCTTAGTTCTACTCATATGGATGGATATTTCATACTATTTCTTCCAAAAACTACAGAACGATAAAACTCATAAGCTAAAATTATGGAATCTCTCATTGTGCACTACTTTCTTATGTACTGACTGATCTAATGAGTGTTCAGTTAAACTGAATTTTTATCACCTACTTTCAGACCACATTAAAAATCTAACATTTTATTTTCGAAACAATGCCTACGCACGTAGCGAGGCTACGACGTAGCAACTCTACGACGTAGACATTCAAGAACGTTGTCTAATTAATTTATATAAACACCTACTCTAAAGTATCATTATTTCATTGTACCTACGGTTTCATATTATAATTAACTTTATATTACTAAGCTTTTACAACCGTAGCTCAATATTTATGATGATAAAGTTGACACTTTATTATCTCAAAACGAAAAAAGATACGCACTTTTTGCGTATCTTTTCATAAACAAAACAAAAGACTTTTGAAAAAACATTTCTTACCTCTTCTGTCGTTTGCCCAACTCCCTCCTGACCCTGCGAAATAAAATTGTCACGTCATTTACTTAGAAAGAAAAGCCCAGAATCTGGTTAAGCAAATTACTTGGGGCGATACAACTATCTGAAATAAACAAGAGGCCTATATAACTTTTCCACTTACAGCTTCGCGTCGCAACTGCTCCCAACTTTATCATAAACAAAAGGTAACAAAGTTCTGACATTGAGCTACGATACCGGCTCCTTTTTGCGGTATGTAGGTAAAGTAGACAGAGTTAATAATCTTGCACAGCGATGTCCTAACTAAATGTTGGTACAGGCCATAAGCCTAACTATGTAGATATAACAGTGTATAGCTGAATAACAGAATAATAAACCTTCAAAATTAATATCTTAATTCAAGGCACGAAATTTTAGCATATTTTATACAAATTTATAATATGCAGGTAAACCAGACCTCGCTTTTTGGCATACTTATAATTGGAAACCCTTGTAATTCAATAACAGTAAAGAATATAAATAAAAATAGCTCTAGAATCCTCACGATTCGTTTAACAATATTTCATGAAGCTTTTGCAGCCCACTTTTAGGATCTTTTTGTAATATTTATTGCGTCGAAAACCTTCTAATTTCTGCTCTATAAATAAGAACCTTTTCATGACTTCTAAGTATTCAGAAGTAGGCATATTTTTTGATAATAAATAGGCATTGTGCCCGTATTAAATGAGCCGTTTACCTTCCAACAATAAAACACCTTTTGTTCTCACAAAGGGAATTCTCAGAAGACAGAATTTAATTTCGTTCGTGGCTCAGCAACTTTTGTAAAATATTATACCATAATAAAAATCTGCCGCCATTTTATGTCCCCACAATGTCACGGCATGCACTGGTTTGCATGTAGATAGCCAGTAACCGGAGATATATGTACATAAATCCGACTTTTTTATTCGTCCTCCGCTCGACTTCTTCATAAAATATTTAAAAGTCCATTTTAAGCGCGGATCCGCTGCAAGCTATTAGAGTCAGCTCTTCAGCTCAAACAAAGAGCTTCAGTGACGCAGCACGCGGCCGCTGGCGCATCCCACTAAATACTAAACCACGAATCTACCAATTAAGATCCTATCTTGTCCCTCATAAGGTTGTTTTTCCCCTCCCCGAGAAGCAATATAAGCCGCTTTGTTTCATTATTAATTCGTTCCCCGCTATTTGGTGTCGCTGCTCTTCAGCGGTACGGTAGAAGTAGGGCCGTGGCGTACACCCAACCACTTTTTTCGCTGTCGATTTTTTATACCTTGCATCACCCCTGTGATTTTCATTTTATATGGAATGGAACATGAATATAAACTGTGTGAAATAGGTAGTTTCTACCCGACGAAATTGAAACCGCTTTTCATAAATTTTATTATGAATCACTTGCTTGAATACAAATTGAAAGCTCGAAGAAGTGGATTCGCATTGTGTTGCGAAGGATAAGTCACCAGGGTTCCACTCGATGAATTAAACAAGTCGCTGACCCTCTGTTAACAAGCGTCGTTTGTTCTCGTATCGGTCGAGCGAGACAACGCATAAACATGAAGACAGGGAAGAATTATTTAACCGCTGACTACAATATGACTATCTAGCGGACAAATCTTGTCAGCTTAGCTCTATTCAGCCACACTTTACTTGCAAGGTTTTATCTATCCACCTCAGTGATTACACAAAGTTGAATAAAAGTTTTGAGTAAATTACCTTTGCTCATGTTGAGGTAATCTTTCATTCAAAGTGGTAAGTTAACACACAGATTTGCTTACCAAGAGCGTTAAAAAATCAGAACTCAATTCTTTTGTTTTGCGTTAGCTCCAGTTGGTTCTTTTTAAGTTGTTCCAAAGTTAAAAAGTCAGGTCTAATTATACCTAATAGCTGACCGTTGACCGCGCCGGCCGCGAAGTTCACAGACGTGCAATGCCTCAGGAAACATACTCGTATATATGTATATATCGAAACAAATAACGAACTACCTTCGGAAACTAAGTATTTCCACCGCTGTTGTGACGCGTTTGTTTTCTCAAACGTGGTCATTATAGAACACAAACATAGTTTATACCAAATGTGGTCATTGTAGAGTACATATATTTTAAGACGAAGCGTGTGACGACATAACGAATCCACACTACACTACAATGTTTATAATCTTGTAATTCTCATTGTAATGAAATGTGAAACATAAACATGATAATAAATAAAAAGTTTACGGGTATTAGGACGTATCTATTGATGTCTATACTGAAAAACTGTTTCTTCAAAATGTATTGTATCTTAAAACTTTTGCTTTTACTCTCACACAGTTACATTATTCAATACCAATACTAACGCTTCCTCATATTTTCTATTCTGCTCTTTTGTTGAATACCCAGCTAGTAGTCTAAGACCACAGATGATATACCTAACAAAGACTCGCATTGAATGCACAATGAAATTAGATGGTTTGTATCGCATAGCTCTGTGCACAGATTGTTTCGTTGTGGTGGATATGTTCGAGATAACGTCGCTGTCTGGTGCAGATATGTTAAATTATTGACTTTAAAATATGTTTACTGAAATGTTATAAGAGAAATGTCAGAATACCAGTTTATATGATTTGAATAATTCGTAAAATTTACTTTCAGAAAACGAAATAATAAACCAATTAATATCTAAAGTCGAGTGAACATTGCAATAGGCAATATTGCAGTAGCCAAAAAAAGAGTAGGTATCCAATGTAAACAAATAATTTGGAAAAAACCAGAACTTTTCATTAATCTAACGAATTTATACCTATACGAAACATAATAAAAAAAAATCCGAACCGAGCAAAAAACAACCAAATAAAGGAACAGAATTTCACAAAACCATTGAAGTAAAAAATATAATGTTTCCTTTCTTCAAGTGGTTTGGTGGTCCTGATTGTATGCGCAGGCAGACTATGAACTAATTTGAATTTCACACACCACTCGATACTAAAGGCTCAGCTGAAAGTCAAGAGCCCACTTTAACAAACTCGACGTATCCTTCGAGGGTAGATGTCCTCGTAAGCATAGTCTATAAAAGTAGGGATAGGTACTCGTATATTAGAGTAGGTAACGTATTTGTAAAGGTTTGTGAATAATATGAAATTTGCTCTCAAGACGTTCTGAGAACGTCAGTACCTAATAATTGTATGATAATGATGTTATAGGGAATTGTATCCTAAAAGAAACCATATACAAATATATTCAAATAAATACACGTTTAAAACTAAAATGATACTCTAAAAAATACCAAAATACAAAACTGTTTTCAAACAATTCACAAATGGGCTAATACTTCCGAGAATTCAGAACGAACCTTTCATAGCATTTTATCGGAAGTGAATCCTGAAATATTCCCCGGGGCCTACCCAAATTTAACTGTCGCAAGGCATTATCGCTAAGCCCCCTATAATTCTGGCACATTAATTTAATTTACTAGCTGTACCTGGGCAGAGATCAAATCGGGCGGTCCCTATTCAAAGCCGAGTATTATGCCCGATACATAGGCCCGGCACGTGTGCCCATACTAGATAAATGTCGCAATATACGAACTCTAATGAAGGGACATCTTCCGTTTTAAGTATCTACTGAAAACCGGAAATCCCATGAGCAAACTTTAGGGGAAAGTAATCTTTCGAACTCAAATAAAGATATTTTATGCTTGATATTCGGCTATTACTTCCGGCGTTGTTAGGAGAGCTACTTCTATAGCTAATGAAATTGAAGCCTTTATTATTATAAACTAGCAGCTCGTTCCGGCTTTGCACGGGTATACTAACGAAACTACCGGGATAAAATATGGCTTATAACCATCCCGATAGTCCATTCTACACATCGGTAAAAATATTTTTTGAAATCGACTGAGTAGTTTCGGAGACACCAAACAAACAAACAAATAAACCAGACTGAACCAAGAAACTAGTATAGACTTCCAGGAGCAAATTAACTTTGTTAGCAAAATAGCAAACTATATTTTCTAGGATAGCACCTTTCACCTTTACGTCCGAGAAAAAGTTCCCGCCTTAGCTAGATAAAATCAATTCAATGAAATGTTTCAGGTACTTTCTTTTACGCAATTTCCAGATTTATTTACAAAAAACCGTCTGTAATTTTATTGAAATCTACTTAAAGTGCATGTAACTGTAGGAATAAAATGTGTCCTGTAACTTGCCTCAATAAAGTTCTATCATTTAAAAATGTACCACATACAAAATAATGTAGTACATCAATATTAGTTTTCTATTTAAAGATTGGTCGTTATTCGTTGTGATGAAATGTTTATCTTTTTAAGTCTATATTATGGTGATGGCAAGATATGATAAGTAAAGTAAGTTTGTATGTATTTAAAACTCTATTTTACAAGATTATCCCTCAAAGCTTGCCAAACATCCATCTGTATCGTGCGAATCCACTTCGGGGATATGCAATTGCTATTGGTTATAGAGCATCCCTGAAAGCCTGTGTTAAGTGGATGGAAAGTCACGTTCCGTGTTCCTTGGCAAGATGTCTGTCTATTACACGAACAATACGAACACCATGTAGGTTCTGCACATAATTTTGATATTACATGTCTCGATTCAAAAAAAACAATATATATTTTAGTAAAACCGGTCGTATGAGCTAGATGAGTCTAAATTCATTTGACTACTTAATTCTGTCTTCAGAGATCTGAACTTATTGGCCGCCTTATAACCTCCGTCATGTATCAACTTAAAAGCTGGGGCTGAAAATTTTGCATGACTTCAACATTAAAACATTCAAAAATCTGATGTTTTGTAACTCATGTCGATTTTAATTTCATCACCAAAGCTTCTAGTTTTGGTGGAAAATTCGACCTTCATTCGTCACGCTTCAAACACAAATTAATTCCAGAATTAACATAACACCTAGCACCTGCGAGTTCCTTGAACAAATATGACTCAACTCACGTTCTATGTGCCGACATTTGTTTGCAGACGTTATACGGCTGCACTTGACAAACCCCTACTACGCGAAATTCAAGAAAACTGCAGCGATATTATGTAAATTGTTTAATCTAGCGTGCACCACAAACTACGCAAACAGAAAATCTCCCAGCTAGTGTATTTTTTAGCTCTAGTTGTTCTGTAACTGTTTTCCTAAAGAAATTACGTATTGTTGGTTCATAGTAATTTACATTTAAATTATGTTTCTGTTTTAGTTAAACATCGCAATAAATCACGGAATATTCAGTTACAAACCAAGTTATGATCCTTTGTTATTTAATAGCTTGAAGAAACATTCTTAAACTTGCCTATAATTTTCCGAAGACTTTTATTCATTTCGTACTGATTAAATTTACCTTGAAATATGCTGCTTATGCTGACTGCTTTCAGATAAGTATTCTCGATTGAATGTAATATCCACTCTTTTGAATTAGAATATCCGAATAACCTACTTGACGAATCATTTGCTAGACGCAATACGATTTCGCAGGATCTTTAATTTCCTCTTCAACTTCAAAGCAAAATAAGGATATTCTTTTATGTTTCAATTTATCATGGAAAAGTAATTCAGGTGAAAAATAAAATAGAATAAACTGTGCCTTAGAGGCGGATGGACGGATTTGCTACATCCGGCGCAGCCGGTCTTGGCTATTTCTTAGTTCAGCTGATACTTTAATTAATGTAATATTCTCTATCTTGCAAAGTTCTTCAAAAATTCAAAATATAGGTAAGTTCCTTGTAAAAGTATTACTACTTTCAACCAATTTTTCAAGCAATGCTCATTATACCTAAATAAGAATTTGTAATTTAAACTAGAAACCAGTATGTTGCCTTTTGTTGCTTTTTAAGATTAAAAATAATTCCTTTATTTTAAGACTACCACACTACAATAATTACTTTCAGCGAGAAGAATGTAGATAAAATCACGACACAATAACCTCCCGAATCTTGATGCCTCCAAGATACTTTAAAGAGATTGTTTCCAAATCTCATTCAACAATATTCCATATTATAGATTTAAAAATTACAAATGCTACTTTAATCCTTTAATACAATGTTTAAAAGGAGCAAGGATAACCACAGACGTCAGAAACTAGCAAAGACAATTTTTCATACGCTCAATGCATTAGGTTTCTTTTACTCTGCTTTGTAGAAATCTAGAATGCATTGCAAGTTCTCATCCAGTAAGAGGATAGCCCAAGGGTAGCAAGATAAGCTTTGTTAGAACACAGTTGATGGACGCTCTTCTGAAAGGCATC
Source organism: Xanthorhoe spadicearia (assembly GCA_947086425.1). Classification (NCBI taxonomy): domain Eukaryota; kingdom Metazoa; phylum Arthropoda; class Insecta; order Lepidoptera; family Geometridae; genus Xanthorhoe; species Xanthorhoe spadicearia. The sequence continues at coordinate 4,997,109 of OX352212.1, forward strand.
TCTTTCAGAATGTTAAGTAACCTCTCTCTGTAAATAGATGTTAATTTTGAGACTTGGATAGCTTTCCTGTTACTTTTTGTGTTGGTACACTGTTATATTGTTACACAAATGCATACAAAATCGCTGTTCTCACAAACTTGTTTGTTTAAACCTTTAATTTGCATTAGATGTACATGTGGTTAAATGTAACATTTTGTTCTCAGAATCGAAGCCAGAGCTAGTGTACTGGTTCTCTGAGCAGACGCTGCAGCCGGGCCCGAGTGTGTCCCTCAAGTGTGTGGCGATGGGACACCCTCCGCCACAATTCACGTGGCTCCTTGACGGATTTCCAATTCCTACCAATTCCAGGTATCCACTCAAAGCAGATTGCCGTTTGAATACCGTTTTGTTTGTAGAAAAGGCCATTTCATAAGTCATTGTCTAATTTATTTCTTAATTTCATTGTCTATTATTTGTGTTTCCGAACCTTTGAATAAGCACTTTACTACTTTTTAATACGTTTACGATCATGGTATGGCACGGTATAGACGGCAAAATCCTTTCAAATAGATTATTTTTACTTTTTATTGTAGATAATTTTTCGCGACCGCTTTTCACTTTATAACATAAAGCTTTTAGTGGAAAATTGGAATAGTTTTTGCTTCTAACTAATGTGGCAGTTTTTGCAGTAATTTGAAACTATTTCATTCTATGAAATGAACTTTCCGTTGAAAGGTGCAAAAAGGGGCTGAATCTTTTAGTTTCAACAACGGGACAACAAACTAAACGCCTTTGTTACACTATAATTATGTTTTCTTTCTTTCTAATTCTACTAACTGCTAGTTTTTATAACCTATCCGTCTTTGGATTTCCTTACTGTCAGTAGCTATTTGACATTTATTGTATGGAAGTTGTGTCAAATATCTACACACATAGACGAAACCAAGGATGGATAGATTATAGAAACTGGACGTAAGTAAACTTTGTTGTCGCAGGTTTGTGGTCGGCCAGCATGTGACACTACAAGACGATGTGGTCAGCCACTTGAATATAAGTCGGGTGACAGAACAAGATGGTGGGGAATACGCTTGTGTTGCTTCAAACACGGCCGGCAAAGCACTCCACGCGGCGAGAGTGAACGTGTATGGCTTGCCTTACATCCGTGAAATGCCCAAAGTCACAGCTGTAGCTGGAAGTGACCTGAATATCAAGTGTCCAGTGGCTGGATATCCTATTGAATCTATTACTTGGGAACGAGGTGAGCTTTTTTTGTACTGTTAATAATACAGGTAAAGAAGTTTGAATGTAGGAATAATATCCAAAGCTGATCATCCGGTTTCATAAAGTGGTTTTAACTTTTTGCAGTGGTAGGGCACTTTTTATGGTGATTTTAAAAATGAGTTCTCAAAAAGATTTAGGTTTCATTTTCCGTTAGAAATGATTGTCTTGAAAAATGAGGGTAAAAAATCATCTAATCAAAAATTATTTCATTCTGACGCAATAGGGATTCCGTGCTCAAATTCGTAAGACTCGCCGGCTTGAGGAGGATTGCTTGAATCAGTGCGGGTTTGAATCCCGTCAGAATCGAATTTTTATAAGATTTTGTTGTTACCTTTTGGTAAAAGTGGGATTTCTTAAAATTTCTTACCTTCTTCATTTTTGAAGCCAGTGCAGTTATTTTCGTCATGTCTTTCAAGACACTTCGTCACTCAAACTGCCAAATATTTCAACGGAAGTATTTGGCAAAAGTTTCAGCCCAATTTCAACGAAATTGTATAGTTGGTGATTGAAGTTAACTTCGGAATATTAATTGTTTTCTAGATTAGATTGCGGCGCTTAATTTATATTAGCTGTTTCGAAATTGATGTCTTCTTAAGCAACGTGGCTCATTACTCTTAATTTACCTTTTAGATATTTTGTTTTAGACATTTACTCGTATTTATTAACCACAAGTTAATTTATTAGGCGGCGTTTACTGGTTTAATCTAAGTTAATTATGTGATAAAAGAAACTGCTAGCTCCTAAATTTATGAAATCAAATAGACAAGTATTGTAAATAATGTGACCGGGTTATCCACATAGGGATTTGTCAAAATATACTACTGGTCCATTCACTTTCTTTTTCCTAAAAGGAACAATGTAATTGAAGCAAAGTTCCAATGAAAATTCCTATACCACGGAATGGAATAATGAATATTTTCTTCCCAGCAACCTGCAATTCAATCGCGTTAATGATAGAAAATTGGTATAATTTCCTTCAGTGCCTCGTTGGCGACGTCCCCACCGCGCTCAAATTAACTTGCCACATTATAATATAACCATAACTTAGTTCAGTCAGACCTTCTTGATTTTACCACCTAATTTCAATTTACGAAATGGCATCTTCGGGCGAAGAATCCCGACTCCCGAGTTTATATCACGGAGACAAAAAATATTGTTTTCCAAAAAGCTCAAATTAGATCGTCCGAAAGCTGCTTATCCGTCCCACCAAATATTTATCGCCGAAAAGCGTAATTTTGTTACGTCTATTCTATTCAGTATAATTCTCTCGGTAACAAAGATGTTGTTTACCAAAGTTTGCCAACAAAATGTCCAAAGAGAAGTTTTCGAGCATAATATCGCGGTTTTCAGCAGGACACAGAAAGCCGATACTACGTTGTATCAAATTAAAGCCCTGGGAGAGATTACTTCTTTACAGCAACAGGTCTGGAAGTAGGGCGGCTTTCGGATATCCGTGATTTATCTAGCGTTAAGAAGTGTGCAGCTGTTTAGCTTTCGTGGCAGCGCGCCGTGTTCCAAAATCAAGAATCTACATCAAAGTTTATAGTTTTTCATAAGAAGATAATCGCGTATTAGATGCTCAGCAAAATAAGGAATCGAAAAGGGTGTTACATAAAATGCTAAGAAAGTATCTTAATATACCGAAAATACAAAACAAAAGTAAAGAATATACTCGGAAAATTCAATAATTTGTTTCACGATTTATGTCTTCAATTTTGTTTGTAATATCCATTTATTTATCAAATAACAACAGGTTACGATGTAACCTACTATATATTTTACCACAACCATCCGATAATGCAATGTCTGAAGCTGAGATTTTATGTGAAGTTATGGAATGGATCGTTCGCTGTATTTTCTCCTTGTATATTCGAAAATTCCTCGCGGCTTGAAAATTATGGTGACGCCTTATATTGGAGCAACAGAAAATTGCGTCGAGACACCTCAGTCCAATCCAATTAGGGAAGGATATAACCTGAAGGCACTACAGCACCTCTGGCTGATAGATGAATATTTTTGTGTTTTACTGTCCAAATATCGTTGAGACAGAAAACATTAGAAAACAACAAGTAAACAAAGACATAATACGAGTATGCACGTTTAAGATCACTTGTACAGCGTCAGGCAAACTATGTAAACCATTTGTGGACTATAGTATCTACGACACTCAGATCATAGGTTTAGTTTCTGTGTAATAAAATAGCCTCACACCCCAGTTGATTTTATGTACAGTAAGATAGAATTAACAAAATACTTACTAGCTTATCTTACCAAAAATAATTAATATTGTTATTCTATTGTTATCATTTGCTAAAATGTAGTTTGTATTTATCATATGAAACATTAATATTTTAATGAGGAATTACACAAGTAATAAATTATGCAAAATTATATAACAGTCTCATTTAAGTACCTTTGAAGCCATTTGAATTACTCATAAATAAAAACATTTGGCGAGTGCTATCACACTAAGTACTTATAGAAGATCAAACTAGAATGAGGTCACCCCATAATTTCCATTTTTATAGCAACCCTTGTCAACATTCCAATCTCGTCCATGGAGCTTAGTAAGCTGTCCTAGTCCTACCTGATCTTGGAGGCAATTTTAATGGTCCTAAGCGGTATTTCACAAGAGATAAGCGAAAAGTGTCTTCCTTACTTATCTCTACCCAAAAGCTCCGAGAACAAACGTTTCTGATTATACTCAGGTACTTTTACTTTTGCCTAAAGCAAAAGTTATATTAATTTACTCGGATTGGATAAAACCACCTACAGAAGCTTTGCGTGCCTATAATAAACAGTAAATTACATCGAAGGCTTAGGAAAGATTTTACAGTGTGGCTAACAAAGAACTCTCCTAATTTTGTTTCGCAATTTATATTTTGGCTTGGCTAAAATTTTATATTTTATACTGCGACCGACTTTTTGTTCTGTATTTAAATTTAAAATTTTGTGTTGGTGTTGGCGCATTTGGGTAAACTTTCTGCCTTTTAGTAGCTAACTGTTGAAATTTTATTTCGGTCGACTACAGTAGGTACCTACTGGCGAACTCTCAACTGAGTTCCGCGTCGCTGGGCTAACGGGCGCGGTCCGCGAATTTAGAAATTATTTTACAGTTCATACTTTGCAAACTCTAATCAAAATTTATTTAGGAATACCCTTACTGAACTAAGCTCTACTTACGGCGCGAGAGCAAAAGTGTTATATTGCTCACATTTTAATAGAATACAATATTACTTTATTACACATTATAAAAAGAAACACATATTGAAAAAACATAGCACAGGCCTTATTGAAAATAGTATAACAATGGGCAACCTTATCACTGAAAGCGATCTCTTCCAGGTATTTTACATTATTTACATTAAAATTATGGGGTATCACATCTATATATTCAATTGAACTGTGTTCGAATTCAACACATTCGTAATAAGCACACGACATTGAAAAACACTGCCATATAACATTCGACGAAACAAAACACTGTGACGTGGGTATCTCGCGAAATGAAATGTTTCATCACGGTGCCATGTGTATTGTTTGCCAAATATTTAATATCTGCGTCAAAGACGAATGGCCCAATCACAAAATGGGTTTATTTTATGGCACTGAAACGGCGAAACGTTACGTGATAAGATACAAAAGTTCAGTTTGAGCTGCAGAAATTGAAAATGCTTTAATACTTGGAAAGACATAGGCTCATTACTTAAATCTGGGGCAACTTGAATCCATATTTTCCTTTGAATGTTAGGGCTCGTGAATATGTTCATTTGCAGCTTAGCTTTGCAAGACAAGAACAGCTCTAATGATAAAGTTACATACGTACCTACTCGTACTCGTATAATGAATGAATGACTTGTGGAATTTTAAAATAATGACATCCTATTATGCTCTTACTATTTCATGTTTTATTATATCGTTAAGACGTATTAAAAACGAAACATGATCAAAAAGTTTGCTAAATGTCCTTCACAATAAAAAGTAATAACAAAATGCCTAAAGAGGCATTTTAAGTTCCTTAGAAGATCTATCAGTCAGAAGTACCTATGTCCAAAAATATACTTGGTGCATACGAACTCATTTTGTTCCCTTATCATCTGTACAATTCCATTACCATATCCCGTAATGCCACAGAAACATACAAAACATTAAGCTCTACAATATCGACGTATCTTACCATCACTTTGAATTTGAGCAAGCTGTCAATAATATAATACTTTTGCAGAAGGACAGACACTCCCGTTGAACAGAAGGCAGAAAGTATTCCCGAATGGCACTCTTATCGTGGAGCAGACTCAGCGCGGTGAAGATGCCGGTACTTACACCTGTCAGGCTTCGAACCGACAGAGGCATGCGGCGAGGAGGGAGGTGGAAGTACAGATATTGGGTAAGACATTGCATTATTGATAAAATAATTTATAGCTACTACCTATCCACCTATTTCGATTTGCTATGTTGTGTGCTACCTATGTTGGGTATCCTCAAATAAATAAATACTTTTAAACTAAATGTTGCCAAGCAAGCATTAAAGGACTGCTCCAGTGTTCAGCATGCAATTCTAAAATCACTTGACATAGAAACGAAACAGAATCAAAGTACTTATAGGAATTAGCATACGATGACGTAAGCTCGAGCGATCGGAAATGTCTAATCAAAGGAATATAAAATGAACGAAGATAAAAAAACATATCAGATATTTATGCACTCCTTGAACATATCTAAGAGGCTAGCCAGAAGAACGTCCAAAATTAATAGGTTATCTCTGAATATTTCGTCCGGGATAAGTTTCAATAAAATGATACTTAAATTCTTCTAAATAGTAATACATAAATAAATTAAACGTTAATTAAATTAAATTACGTATCTCTGTTAGCTTTCAAAAAGATAATTATACAAAATGTAACTGAAAAATATAGATTTTTATTTTTAACAAAAAATCTCTGTAGTTTTTCTTATTACGCTCGTTTGCAAAAGAGTAAAGAATGATATTTCAGCACCTTGTTGCCAGTAGAATATTTTATTTAACGCTCACACCTTTCATTTTATCAATATCGTGTGAATAACATTTCACTTCAGTTTACAATAAGATAAAACCCTCATATCAAAGCAAAGACCTACGAAATTTATCTTCAGACAGAATAAAGGAAAGTAAAATAACAATATTGAAGATATTCAAAGATTTATTCTTGAATCTAGACGTTGTCTGTAATATCATTCAAAGTCCCGTTATTTTAAATAAAAATATATAACAATCAAAAACGTAGAGGGAGTAAGACATAGAGCGACTTATACTCGTTTATTTCTCAGTCACACAAGAAAAAAGAAGAATATAACATTCTTGTGAGTAGGGAGTAGGAATATTTAGGCCGCCTTAAAGCCTCTGTCATTGCATTAATAACAATCCTTAGTAACTGATTGAATTGACATTAAGGATACTTGTCTAATTTACAAAACTTATAAACAATTAAGTACCATACCTGCTTATGATTACTACGTTCGTGGTATACTATTATATTCTGTAATTTTTAGTGGCTTTGCTTAATACTTTGAACATAAAATCCGACAGAAGTTTTGTAACTCTGTAAGTGACACATTCTGTTATAATAAGCATTCGCGACACGTGACAAAACTTCACAGATTATACTCAAAGTCTTCTCGTTATGTAGTCCGGGAGACAGCTATGGCTTTATTTACTTAGTAAAATACAGATTCATATTTATGGTGTTATTAGACGTGAAATCTGATTCTTTTCGGTCGGAACATATTTTTTCTTTTGCTCAGCAGTGAGACTAGAGGAAAAAAATGTAAGAAAATAATAACATACAATTTGAGATGAATATTTAAAATTCTGAAACTCTGTTAGTTCTTTCAGACAAATAAATGTGTAATGAAAATTGCCTTTGGATTAAGTATACCGTTATAGTACTTACTTACTAGATTATACAACACTTTTTTTTGAAGCTTTTGCGCTCTAATTAAATAGAAGGTTGAACGTTTTCAGTTTACCTAGTTACATTTTAGTAGCACTTGGTTGAAAATATTTATAGTCCTTCCAGACTAGGTAAATTCAAATAGCTCTGTCCATTCATGGATAATATTTAAAACGGGCTGTTTATAAAGATAAGGTAATGATTTCACAAATAAAAATTATAAGGCTCAGCTCCGAGTTATCTAAGTAATTTAACATAACTTTCTTATTTCTTTAGTAAGATTTAATGCGCTATAAAATCACGAATCCTGTGAGGGCGGAGTCACTCATCCGTAATTCATTAAAGTTGGCGCGTTAACCATTACCGAGCATCCACGGTGAAACTTCTAGCTTTTACAGGTTAATAGGGCAATAAAATGAAAATATGAAAAAAATCCGAACTTCACTCGATGAGGCCTTTCTGAAGCTTTCTGTATAAAGGTTTCACTGTCATTAACTTTTAAGTAAAGGATTATGGTTTTACTGCTATCGTAAAAGTTTGAAAGCCTTATTAGCTGACACGCCTTTTGGTTTCTGATTTTATGAACCCATTGTATTTAATTTACACGTAAAAGCCTTGACCGGGGCCTATAAGCGACCTACGGACTTAGAAGAAGAACCGTCACTTATATTATAAATGCGAAACTTTGTATGGGTGTGTGAGAATGTATGTCAGTAACATAAAGTAACACCCTTTCACGCCAAAGCTACGCAACGGATTTGAACTTAGTATAATATGGCTGATGACCTGGAATAACACATACCTAAACAACTTTTTATAAAAAGAAATCACAATAATTTCACATGAAGCGAACATCAGTTACCTACCTACTTACTATTATTCAGTTTACATTTCATCTGCAATAAGTGAGTGTTTGCCAATCTGTGCTTCAAACTCTAAGCAGGTTATTTTTCGCAGTTCAACCGAAAATTCTGCCGATACCCGCACTAACGAACCTACTCCGCGAGGGTATGAGGGCGGCGATCTCTTGCCAAATATTGGAGGGTGATTTACCGGTGGCGTTTCGCTGGGAGAAGAATGGGCAACCTGTGACGTCATCGCCTTACGCCCCCAGCGGGATTATAACAAGGAGGATGGACGAGTATAGCGCCTCGTTGGTGATAGAACAGATTACTTCGTTGCATAGTGGAAACTATACGTGTATTGCTTCGAATGTGGCTGGCGCGGAACGGTATACTGTACCGCTTACTGTCAATGGTAAGTGGAAAACAATAGAAAATGAGTGTATATAGGATTTTCTTTTCTGTGTTTCATGAAATTAAAAAAATATTATGTTTACGACTGTATCCCAGGGAGTGGTAGATGTTTCTTTCAGATCTTTACTGTTTTTCATAATTTGTGTAAACTTAGTCCTAATACCATCTAATACTAAGCAGGGCTGAGTTCTTCCAGACGGTAAAGAGGCTTATGCTTTTATAACTTGTGTTCTAGAAGCATTTTCTGTAGTAAGTTCATAATAAACCGTTCAATGGATTAATCTTGATCGAGAGAGCGAACAGAGGCTTATTATGGTGTCAAGGGCCTCCAATAGTTAAAGACAAACCTAAAACCCTTGACACATAATGAGGGTACTTAGGACCGGATTTAAGACCACTCAGCACATTGTGATGGTCTCTAGGGGGGTTAATACGCTACCTGTTATTTTTATTTCCTACTAACTGCTGGTTATATAAAAAAATAAAAAAAATGTCCTGCAATTTGCAAAAGTTTTTTAGCAGCCTGCAATTTGCTTAGAACTATGGGGCACATTTCAGTTCCACCGCGATGGCGGTTAGAGCCCAACGACGTGGCAGTGGCGGCCGGTCAGGATGTAACTCTGCCGTGTCAAGCCGAAGGGTACCCTAAACCTTCCATCACGTGGAAGAAAGCTGTTGGTAAGTTACATTATTTTAGACTACTTAAAATATGTATTCGTGTGTAAGTAAAATATTATCACGGTGAATATCAGATAGTTTATGTACCTACCTATTTATTTAGATTCTTTTAAAAATGTTAAAGGCGGTAGTCAAATGTCCACATATTGGTACACTCGCTCATATTTTGCAGAAGTAAACTTTCCATACGTGACAGGTTACCCATCGTCGACGAAAGTTTAAAAAAACATGCTAAACCATTTGAAACTTCCCAACCAGGTAACACGCCGGGCGAATACAAGGACTTTATGTTCGAAGGCAGCTCACGAGTGCTCGAAAACGGCTCGTTGGTATTCGAGCGCGTCGCCAAAGACAGCGAAGGACACTATCTGTGCGAGGCGAGGAACGATATCGGAGCTGGTCTGAGCAAACTCATCTTCCTAAAGGTTAATGGTGAGTGAAACTTTTTAAAGCTGACTTCGCCAGTTTGATAGACGTTTGGTTGCTTGAAAAGGCTACCAATTGCAGAGAATTTTTAAATAAACCACTTATTATTTAAATCACGATTAGTTCCAGAGATTAGCGTGTTTAAACAAACTTAACCAAAAATATGAATAAAGATGGACTTATATGATTCCGGAAACTTAGATGGCTATTAAATCTGTGGCTATATCTTTTCATACAAGTTAGTAAATACATTCTTTAAACATTGCTAATTGATAAATTATTGTGAATAATAGTTAGTCAACAGCTTGCCGGATTTGTTTGCTATGACAGTTTTCAAGTGATAAAGCTGAAATATTGAACACGCGCGGGTTTTGAACGTTATCTGAAAAATGTCAAAGCTGCAGGTGATTGTTGTGCAATAGTTGTTGGGGCCTGATGTTACATTTGCGCTGAAATATTACTGAGTTCTGCTCGTAGCTCAGGTGTAAGAGAACAGAAATGAATATGAAAGAGTTACGTAAATATGGAATATATAAGTAGATCCTTGAAATACCTAAAACCCAGTATGTACAACCAACCCAATTAAAGAACTGCTAAAATCCAAGTTAGACATTCCTATTCTAAAATTATTTCCAGATTATCCACTAATATTATAAAGAGGTAAATTTGTTTGTTTGACGGAGGTAATCTCTACTGGACCGATTTCAAAAATTCTTTCACTGGTGTGTAGAATGGACTGTCCGGGTGGTTATAGGCTATATTTTATCCCAGTAGCTTCATTAGTACACCCGTGCGAAGCCGGAACGTGCTACTAGTCTTAAGTAAAGCTGATGAATTTAATTTGCCTCGCAAAAACTCGATAACAAAGTTACGTACGGGAGTAATGTGAAATTTCACCCAAAAGCCGCAGCCTAAACTCGAATCTGTACAAGCGAAGGAATTTTTAATACCCGCGACAGCCCTACATTAACAGCGTAGGTATACTGCAAAAAGAACGTCGGATCATCTTTTTGTCGAAAGCCTGTTGTGAAAAGTTGTGGAATGTCTTGATGGAAACGATGAGACCGGGACACCGCCTTGCATTCAAATGAAAATTCTTTCCCGTCATTATTGTTTGAACGAAACTGTGGAGTCGACGATATTTGGAGCGTACTGTATTTTAATTGCTGGCTCAGAAAATGTACTGTGCTAGTTTCACGACTTGTTATATTAGCACTACGTTCTTTGGATGGTGAATATAATCGGCAACCGACAATATTACTGGGATATATGAATCAAACAAACCAACAACGATACAAAAATAATTACAGTTCACTTCATGTTGGATAAATTCCGAATTTAGTTTCCAAAACATAAAATTGCGATTATGACACGATATTTAGTTTTCGCTTTGTAGAGTCTTTAGGGGCAGCACGATCTTAGTACAAAATATATCACGTCAAAGTTAAAAATTGTTAGGAAGTGCAATATAGGGAATACCTAGATAGATCATCTCTGCTGCAACATCACGTAGATAATAAAGCTCGGTGCACGTACGCCGATAATCCATAAAAAACCGCAGAAAATTCTACTCAACTTTATTATCCCACAATTCTGTCGCACCTTATTTAATTTCAGTGAACTCGGTTCCGATAACTCTCGCAATTTGCTGAACTGGCGGCGTTCTATCTATTATACCTTTCTGGAATTAAAGGAAGTCCATTTTCTTACCACTCTAGGTCCCAACTGTCTCTAGTTTTCAAGTTAATTTAGATGGCTTCGGTTGAGCCTGAAATCTAACAAACTTTTATGAGACTGTAGGTGGAATAGTAACTCTATTACCAACTATTTGTAAAGTGATTTTATCAGTTTGAGATTTTCTCGGTCGTTCAGTAAGTTTGATCTCGTTTCGTACAACAAAAGTTATTTTGTAATCGTATTTTGTTGCTCGAGATTGAAAAGTTACCTATTGACGCACGCCGTGCAATATTAGAACTAACATTCTTGAGGTTTTTTGGCACCTTTTGGCATTGGCATTTATCGGCGATGGCCTATTGATATTTTTTTTTAGTTCACTTTGCAGTTTCTAAATCATGACTGTTTGAAGGTCAGAGGGAATATCTGATCTATTGTCGATATGGTTGTAATCGTGAGCCTGCTTGTGTTTAAGTTTATTTTCACAGAAACACTTCTCGTCTAGATCTTTGATCGATTACACAATAAAGACATCCGTCGGTTATTCAATTGTCGCCCAACGCGGGGCGTCTGAGCAGAAAACTCAATGGCCGCACGGCAATACGTCTCCTCTTTATTGGAAAACGAGACAGTTGCCTTCCACAAGAATAAGCCCGCGGTGAACGTGTTTGTGCCCGACGATATTGGCTTTTGTTAGGAAGCAAATATCGTGAAACGACGGCGGACCGACAGAACAGATGATGTAGAAATATAGGCTGCCTTTATATTATTGTTGCTTGGTTCTGAAATTATTTTTCTATTTGCTATTCGTGATATAAACAGTGCGGTAGGAAATAGTTTAAATAATCTTTAGAAACTCGTATCAGATAAAATAAACATGAGTAACACAATACTTAGAACTTCTGCAAAACTAACAGCTGTCACAAATAGTAAAGTTTACACTGCATCACAATGCAATATAGTGGTAGTTATGACGTCATACAAAGTTGAAACTTAATAGTCAGCACTCGAAAGCAAAGTGTCACAAACCTCAGATTTAACGCTCGGAATGGCGCAAAATACTCCTTACCGTCCCGTTTCAGTGCGCCCCTATACCGTCTAGAACAGTTCGCAAACAGTTCCATTTCTAACTTGCTCGAATAGTAATCGTATTTCCCGCTTGTTTATTTCGGTTTGACACAGGCTCGCCACGATTTACACGCGCGTTAACTTTGCAGGCGTTCACATGAGTATGAATAAGTAATATCGCTGAAATTTTACACGCATAAAAGCATTGAGATGAAATATCGTAGGTACTTATAACAATTGAACGAGGTAACGCCGCCAGCTCTTTGGGCACTCTACCAGCGATCGGTGATCTACTCTTTCTTCTTTTTTGTATATTGAAAATCGAATACCTTTTATAAAATAAGATTTAGGTATTCGTAACAAGTACAAGAAAATGAAAAAAATAAGCACTATTTACTGAGATACATCCTCAACGAGGTAACTAGCAAGATAGATATGCGAAGGTATAAAGGACCTAACTAAATAAATCTAAAAGCTGAATCAAAACATATTCGGCCCGGCCAATTGAGTTTCCCAGTAAAATAAATATTTCTACGCCAAAACAAAATGAGAGCAGTTTAACAGTTACCATCCGGTCAAGAGCAGATAAATCCTCCACTTATAGCCTCTACAACTTCCAAACTCCTATCAACCGGAAACAAAAACCTAAATTCTGAAATATTGCCCCAGATTTTCAGCGAAGCAGCACAAATGGGGGTATAATATTTTAAATACGCTGTAGATCATAAAAATACGAGGGTTTCGTAAACAAAGTGCCTTTGCCCCAATAAATAAGGATGGTGGAACGAAACCGCATAACGAGACGGGTTTATGGCGCCGACCACAACCTTGAATTGCTGTCAAGATGTAAAGGAAGCAAACCATGAAATTGTTTTAGTGAAAAGTTGGTGTCCTGTTAAGCTTTTAAACCAATTTAGCTGCTACGCAGTTAATAAACTTGTCGGCAATAAAGTGGCCGGGCGGCCTGATGAGTTTCCAATAATATTATTTTCCTTTCCTTTGAAACACGACCTCACGTGTTAGAGATTGTATTACACAACGTACTTTAGGGTTAATGGTGTTTATTTCTAGCCCCGGCTCGGTTTCCAATGAAAAGTAAAACGGTACAAGTGACTGCGGGGGAGGCGGCCCACCTTCAATGCGCAGCGTCCGGAGACGCGCCTTTAGAAGTCAGCTGGCGTAGCCCACATCATCACACCATCGCTCATCATTTAGACCAAAGGTAACGAAACAATCATTCAAATAGGACTATTCCCAGGGTGCAAAACAATTCCATTTTCAGCTTACGTCAATACCACTCTAGACGACGTGATAAATTATTCAACAGCGTTTTCGAGAATCTGTCTTCAGAAAATATGTTTCATTTCAGATACACGATCCGGGAACAAGTCCTCGACGATGGCCTAGTTTCAGAGCTAAGCATATTACAAACGTACAGACAGGACACAGGTGCGCTAACGTGTCGAGCGTCCAACGCTTACGGACAAGACGAGATGCTCATCCATCTGGTAGTTCAAGAGGTAAAAGTGTGAAACCATCTCCTGAACTTCATAGAACTTTAGCCTTTGGAGATTATCTCACCCTTTTTTCAGGTTCCTGAAATGCCGAAAAACATAAGGATCATAGATCAACAATCGCGGTCAATACAAATATCGTGGACGCAACCTTATGCTGGGAACAGTCCTATTATAAACTACATAGTTCAATACAAAGAAGCTCCAGGTAAGATCTTAGAAATAACACCTACATTCAAAAACCAAAGCAGGCATTAGGCCTGTTGAGGACGTTAATTCAATCCCTGACAGATTTACGATATCTCGTTGCAGAACCCTGGCCTTCAACTCCGCAAAAAGTAATTGTACCGGGAAGTGTGACGTCAGCTAGCGTTCAAAATCTACAACCAGCTACATCCTACCATTTGAGGATCATAGCCGAAAACAGATTGGGCCAAAGCGAGCCGAGTCAACTCATCCAAGTAACAACTACTGAAGAAGGTAAACAACTTTCAAAGTGGATAGCACCTACAATTGTTTGTAAGCATTCCTTAACCCCTCTAATACTTTATGTTTCAGTACCAAGTGGTCCGCCATTGGATGTGCGAGTAGAGGCCAAGAGCTCTACCGAGCTAATCGTTAGTTGGGATCCACCACAGAGGGATCTCTGGAATGGAAATATTCTAGGATATTATGTTGGATTTCAAGAGGTAAGTTTTATGATATTTTGAGTGCTGTCTAATACCTTAAAGCAATCGTAAGCAATCAGGGTGTGTTTTACAATTTCCTTCAATGATTTCGAATATTAGTATTCGCCTGTGGCATGGCAGTTACCCAGATATAAAATAGCCTATGTGCTATTGGAATAAGTAATAGGAAGGCCATAAACTATATGAGTACATTCTTAGTTTCAGCCAAATTCAGTAGTTTTTACGTGAAAAAGAAAACATCAATACATACTTTGAGTTTTATTAGTGGAATTTTTATGATAGTTTTTCATCTCAATTGTTTATCATAATTTTTCATCTCAATTTTTCCAGCTAAACAGCAACAGCACAGTTCTAAGCGCGAGTGGCCCAGGTGGAGCGTCCTACACAGTCCGAACGGTAGAAGGCGCGGGTATGGCCCGAGCTAGGACAACTTTATCAGGACTTCAGAAGCACGCAGCTTATGCTGTTGTGGTCCAAGCTTATAACAGTAGAGGAGCTGGCCCAGCGTCACCGCCAACTACTGCTACCACTATGGAAGATGGTAAGTTTATTTCGACCTGCGATTATATGTACGATTACGATGCATTGTGAGAGAAGTCTATTCTTTCATGCGATTGGTTCGTTTATCAGATTCCATGGGACTTCTAGTCGCATTAACAGCTGTGCCGATTGTATGTGGATAGGTCTTTAGGCGGTTTGAAACCACATCATTACCACGTTCTGTGCGTCCTGTACTTATGCATAAACATTGGTCATGATGTTTGTACTTCTATCTTGAATCAGAGTGCAGGAAATTTCTCTCGTTTTAAGAAGTTTGTTTCTTATTTTTTTTAATTTCGACCCTTTTGTTTCTACAGTACCAAGTCTACCACCCGGTGCCCTACAATGCACAGCACTAAGCTCTCAGTCAGTGAGAGTTGCGTGGGAGCCGCCACCTCTCAGAGGCCGGAATGGAGTGCTGCAAGGGTATAGAGTGACTTACGCTCCGGTCACTGAATGGTTTGGTAAGTATACTCAAACAGAATTGTGTAAGCTATTGTGAATGATCAAATATTTCTTAAATTAGAAATTCTGAGTCAGCATAGTTGGATGGAAATAAAATAAGCCCCGACCAGAAAAGCAAAGAAGCTATCTCTAGAAACAAACTTATCTAGCTTATAAGGCTGTTATAAAAAGATCTGCATCTGCAGTGATAAACCTCTGTTCAGATCTTCATACTTTAAAGATCCTTTGAAAATGTCCATGTCTTTCTACGTTCTTTTTGTTACAATAAACCGCCTTACAAAGAAGTATTTCCAGGAAACGAAGACGCAGTGACCAAGCAGATATCAGGTCTCCACACGACACTATCCGGTCTGAAGCGGTTCACGAACTACTCAGTCACCGTCTGCGCGTTCACTGCGGCCGGCGATGGTGTTAGAGCCGCTCCTGTTTATTGTCACACAGAAGAAGATGGTATGTACATGCTCACTTTACTGTCTGTATACTCGTTTATTTTATTGTCTATAATATCTAATGACTTTTTGATATTTGTGACTTCTAACTTCATCATAATCAAGGCATGTTAAATAGTAAGTATTTATAATCAAAATATTTGTAGGTTTTATATATATTTGTTTGTAGGTATATGTAGTATTTATTTATTATATTTATTTTATGTATTAATTAGTAGGTATTTTTAGTGTAGGTACCTATATTAGTTTATGTAAGTAGGAAATAATGTATACTGATCGTATTTCTCTTTTAACATATTTTATGTACGCCACCGTCTTCACCTATTGATTTATATCCTGTCCATCCAAAGGTTACCTGGAAGAGATCGCTTTCAGCGATAAGGTCGCCCATTGTCACACTTGTTTGTATGTACTGTTTTTCTTTTTGTTTTGTTATTTTCCTGTTGTGGTGTGCAATAAAGATATATTGTATTGTATTGTATTGTATAAAATAATCTTTATTTTCAGTACCATCAGCCCCAGCTGATATCAAAGCTGTTGTATCTTCCCGCAACAAGATCTTGGTGTCGTGGCTGCCTCCAGCGGCACCTAATGGAGTTCTTGTTGGCTACACTCTGTATATGAGTGTTATTGAAGATGGAAGAGAGGTTAGTTTACATTATTTTGTTATTGGTAGAAGTAGGTAGTCTATTTGGTCTACGAATATGTTATTATATCAGTAGTATGTTATTATCGCACATTAATCAGATCACATCAATTTTGAGCTGTTTATGGTTTCCTTATTTTTACGCTAGTTTTTCTGATCCAGTGCCAGTCGAAAATTACAATCGGATCATTTCAGTGGTGACAGTGTCTTATTAGTCTTTAATTTTTGTTAAAATTATTTTCAGGAAGGAACACACAAGCGAATGCTATCACCGAGTACACTATCTCACGAGACATCAAGATCACCACCGCGAGCCACTCACCAGTTCTGGGTGTCAGCTTCAACCAGGTTAGGTGAAGGAGAAGCTACGAGGGTTGTCACTGTTCTGCCTTCAGATTCAGGTAATTCGTATCTCTATCAAGTGTATTCAAGTTTAGATTCCCTATATTATTATTGTCTTTAACACAGTCCGTTCTTAAACGTTTCCTTGGTCAATTCTAGTCCAATATAATATTTATTACAGTACCAGCAAGAATAACTTCATTCAGCCGCAACATAGTGACGCCTTGGAAGGAGAACATATCTCTGTCTTGCAACAAAGTAGGAGTTCCCACTCCGTCCACTACTTGGAGTATGAATGGAGTTGTCTTGGAGTCTACTTTGAGGAAGAATGTTACCAATGACGGCACTCTTATTATCAGGTTAGTAATGATTTAAAGAAACGTGTGTAACTTCATCATTTCTAATATCATTATCATTTATGAACTGTTCATAAGAATAGAAATTCTAGAGACGCTACTTTTCTCTTTCGCGAATAATACCATGATGAACCAGATTAACCCCCTTAAGAATTTTCGACCAGTCAACCTATGCTATTGCGGATACTCAATCTGTTGCTATCTCTTTTCGTTGCTATAGGAGTGACAAGAAAAAAACACTATTTAAACCTCTAATAAATTCACTTATCTTCATGAATAAGACCCTAAGGGCGTTATCATACTAGCGGTTTGGAAGCGGCTGCGGGGCGGAGCGGACGCGCAGCGAATGCGTCGCGAACACGCCGCGGCTGCGCAGCGAGGACGTCGCGGACGCATGGCCGTTTTCGTCGCGCGTTTGTAGCAAATTATCGCCGTACAATACACTCAGTTACAAAATGGATTGATTGATGACAATGGATTGATGACACTGCTGTTGATTTTATTACTTCGAAGACGCCGGAGACGAAAACGAAAACCCCCCGTAAACGAATCCCGTTGCGCGTCCGCAACGAATTCGCTGCGCATGCGCGACGTGTTCGTTGTGTGTCGGTAACGAATTCGTTGCGCGCCCGCTCCGCTTTAAAGACGTTCGCAATCCGCTAGTATGATAACGCCCTAAGTCTTATTTTCAGTACCTACTCTGTCATTTTGTTTACTTGCGTAAGGGCGTATTTTTAAATAATTTTCCATTTCCCGACTAGATTTTAATACTT